>CM068368.1:676194264-677459264 GCA_034769895.1 Magicicada septendecula | reverse complement strand
TAGATTTTTTTTCTATGGCAAACGATAACTGCCGCAAATTCAAACAGAATCAAATAATTTTTTGCAAGCGGTCCTGATTTGCAGAGTACTCGCGACCTATTGTTTTTGGTGAAGATCGGTTGAGGGAAAGGGGTAGTTTATCTGCAACGGTTTTTTTTTTAGCAAGAGTAATTTTGTTTGTTTGGCAAACGATAACAGCCGCAAATTCAACAGAATCAAATAATGTTTCGCATACAGCCCTGAATTGTAGAGTTCTCAAGATCTGTTGATTTTGGTGAAGATCGGTTAAGGGAAAGGGGTAGTTTACCTGTAACGTTTTATGTTTTAACAAGGGTATTTCCTATGGCAAACGATAACAGCCGCAAATTCAAACAGAATCAAAAGATTATTTGCATACAGCCCTAAATTGTAGAGTCCTCAAGACCTGTTGTTTTTGGTGAAGATCGGTTGAGGGAAAGGGGTAGTTTACCTGCAACGTTTTTTTAACAAGGGTATTTTCTATGGCAAACGATAACAGCCGCAAATTCAAACAGAATCAAATAATGTTTTGCATACAGCCCTGATTTGTACAGTACTCAAGATCTTTGTTTTTGGTGAAGATCGGTTAAGGGGAAGGGGTAGTTTACCAGCAACGTTTTTTTATCAAGCGTATTTTTTATGGCAAACGATAACAGCCGCAAATTCAAACAGAATCAAATAATGTTTTGCATACAGCCCTGATTTGTACAGTACTCAAGATCTTTGTTTTTGGTGAAGATCGGTTAAGGGGAAGGGGTAGTTTACCAGCAACGTTTTTTTATCAAGCGTATTTTTTATGGCAAACGATAACAGCCGCAAATTCAAACAGAATCAAATAATGTTTTGCATACAGCCCTGATTTGTACAGTACTCAAGATCTATTGTTTTTGGTGAAGATCGGTTAAGGGGAAGGAGTAGTTTACCTGCAACGTTTTTTTATCAAGCGTATTTTCTATGGCAAACGATAACAGCCGCAAATTCAAACAGAATCAAATAATTTTTTGCATACGTCCCTGAATTCTAGAGGTCTCAATGACTTTCGATTTTGGTGAAGATCGGTTGAGGGGAAGGGGTAGTTTACCTGCAACCTTTTACGTTTTAACAAGAGTAAAGTACTTGAAAATTTATTTAAACTTTTTGAAACAATGTTAATTGTTAATTTTGTTGCCAGGCAATAAAATTAAAATTTTTTAATTTTAATGTAATATAATATTTTTCATTTAATACGGCAATAAAAAGGCAGGTAAGACACAGCCTGGCTGTTTGGCTGAAAATGATTTTAAATATAAATCTTAGAATATGGAAGTCATGTATGGTTCTCCATACCGATATTTTTGTTTGTTTGGCAAACGATAACAGCCGCAAATTCAAACAGAATCAAAAGATTATTAGCATACAGCCTTAAATTGTAGTGTTTTCAAGACCCATTGTTTTTGGTGAAGATCGGTTAAGGGAAAGGGGTAGTTTACCTACAACTTTTTTTAACAAGGGTATTTTCTATGGCAAACGATAACAGCCGCAAATTCAAACAGAATCAAATAATGTTTTGCATACAGCCCTGATTTGTAGATTACTCAAGACCTATTGTTTTTGGTGAAGATCGGTTAAGGGGAAGGGGTAGTTTACCAGCAACGTTTTTTTATCAAGCGTATTTTCTATGGCAAACGATAACAGCCGCAAATTCAAACAGAATCAAATAATGTTTCTCATACAGCCCTGAATTGTAGAGGACTCGCGACCTATTGTTTTTGGTGAAGATCGGGTGAGGGGAAGGGGTAGTTTACCTGCAACGGTTTTTTTTATCAAGGGAAATTTTTTTTTTTGCAAAGGATAACAGCCGCAAATAAAAGTACTTGAAAATTTATTTAAATTTTTTGAAACAATGGTAATTGTTAAAAATAAAATAATTTTGTTGCCAGGCAATAAAATTATAATTTTTTCATTTTAATGTAATATAATATTTTTCATTTAATACAGCAATAAAAAGGCAGGTAAGACACAGCCTGGCTGTTTGGCTGAAAATGATTTTAAATATAAATCTTAGAATATGGAAGTCATGTATGGTTCTCCATACCGATATTTTACTTCCATATTCCTTAAGGAATGGAAGTATGGTGATGGCAAAAAAATCGTGTTCGAGATTATTGCAGATTCTGATTCTACTACACTCAAAACATGAAAAAAAGTCGTTTTCCGAAAAGTGTCTGTGTGTGTGTCTGTCTGTCTGTCTGTGTGTCTGTGTGTAGATTTTTTCTATGGCAAACGATAACTGCCGCAAATTCAAACAGAATCAAATAATTTTTTGCATACGTCAGTGAATTGTGGAGGACTCACGGCCTTTAGAGTTTGGTGAAGATCAGTTAAGGGGAAGGGGTAGTTTACCTGCAACCTTTTACGTTTTAACAAGAGTAAAGTACGTGAAAATTCATTTTACTTCCATATTCCTTAAGGAATGGAAGTATGGTGATGGCAAAAAAAATCGTGTTTGAGATTATTGCAGATTCTGGTTCTACTACACTCAAAACATGAAAAAAAGTCGTTTTCCGAAAAGTGTCTGTGTGTGTGTCTGTCTGTCTGTCTGTCTGTAGATTTTTTTTCTATGGCAAACGATAACTGCCGCAAATTGAAACAGAATCAAATAATTTTTTGCAAGCTGTCCTGATTTGCAGAGTACTCGCTACCTATTGTTTTTGGTGAAGATCGGTTGAGGGAAAGGGGTAGTTTACCTGCAACGGTTTTTTTTTAGCAAGGGTAATTTTGTTTGTTTGGCAAACGATAACAGCCGCAAATTCAAACAGAATCAAACAATGTTTCGCATACCGCCCTGAATTGTAGAGTTCTCAAGATCTATTGATTTTGATGAAGATCGGTTAAGGGAAAGGGGTAGTTTACCTGTAACGTTTTATGTTTTAACAAGGGTATTTCTTATGGCAAACGATAACAGCCGCAAATTCAAACAGAATCAAAAGATTATTTGCATACACCCCTAAATTGTAGAGCCCTCAAGACCTATTGTTTTTGGTGAAGTTCGGTTGAGGGAAAGGGGTAGTTTACCTGCAACGTTTTTTTAACAAGGGTATTTTCTATGGCAAACGATAACAGCCGCAAATTCAAACAGAATCAAATAATGTTTTGCAAACAGCCCTGATTTGTAAAGTACTCAAGACCTATTGTTTTTGGTGAAGATTGGTTAAGGGGAAGGGGTAGTTTACCGGCAACGTTTTTTTAACAAGGGTATTTTCTATGGCAAACGATAACAGCCGCAAATTCAAACAGAATCAAATAATGTTTTGCAAACAGCCCTGATTTGTAGAGTACTCAAGACGTATTGTTTTTGGTGAAGATCGGTTAAGGGGAAGGGGTAGTTTACCTGCAACGTTTTTTTAACAAGGGTATTTTCTATGGCAAACGATAACAGCCGCAAATTCAAACAGAATCAAATAATTTTCTGCATACAGCCCTGATTTGTAGAGTACTCGCGACCTATTGTTTTTGGTGAAGATCGGTTGAGGGAAAGGGGTAGTTTTCCTGCAACGGTTTTTTTTTATCAAGGGAAATTTTTTTTGGCAAACGATAACAGCCGCAAATTCAAACAGAATCAAATAATGTTTCGCATACAGCCCTGACTTGTAGAGTTCTCAAGACATATTGTTTTTGGTGAAGATCGGTTAAGGGAAAGGGGTAGTTTACCTGTAACGTTTTATGTTTTAACAAGGGTATTTCCTATGGCAAACGGTAACAGCCGCAAATTCAAACAGAATCAAAAGATTATTAGCATACAGCCCTAAATTGTAGTGTTCTCAAGACCCTTTGTTTTTGGTGAAGATCGGTTGAGGGAAGGGGTAGTTTACCTGCAACGTTTTATATCAAGCGTATTTTCTATGGCAAACGATAACTGCCGCAAAGTCAAACAGAATCAAATAATTTTCTGCATACAGCCCTGATTTGTAGAGTACTCGCGACCTATTGTTTTTGGTGAAGATCGGTTGAGGGAAAGGGGTAGTTTTCCTGCAACGGTTTTTATCAAGCGTATTTTCTATGGCAAACGATAACTGCCGCAAATTCAAACAGAATCAAATAATTTTTTGCATACGTCAGTGAATTGTAGAGGACTCACGGCCTTTAGAGTTTGGTGAAGATCAGTTAAGGGGAAGGGGTAGTTTACCTGCAACCTTTTACGTTTTAACAAGAGTAAAGTACGTGAAAATTCATTTTACTTCCATATTCCTTAAGGAATGGAAGTATGGTGATGGCAAAAAAAATCGTGTTTGAGATTATTGCAGATTCTGGTTCTACTACACTCAAAACATGAAAAAAAGTCGTTTTCCGAAAAGTGTCTGTGTGTGTGTCTGTCTGTCTGTCTATAGATTTTTTTTCTATGGCAAACGATAACTGCCGCAAATTCAAACAGAATCAAATAATTTTTTGCAAGCTGTCCTGATTTGCAGAGTACTCGCGACCTATTGTTTTTGGTGAAGATCGGTTGAGGGAAAGGGGTAGTTTACCTGCAACGGTTTTTTTTTAGCAAGGGTAATTTTGTTTGTTTGGCAAACGATAACAGCCGCAAATTCAAACAGAATCAAATAATGTTTCGCATACAACCCTGAATTGTAGAGTTCTCAAGATCTGTTGTTTTTGGTGAAGTTCGGTTGAGGGAAAGGGGTAGTTTGCCTGCAACGTTTTTTTAACAAGGGTATTTTCTATGGCAAACGATAACAGCCGCAAATTCAAACAGAATCAAATAATGTTTTGCAAACAGCCCTGATTTGTAAAGTACTCAAGACTTATTGTTTTTGGTGAAGATCGGTTAAGGGGAAGGGGTAGTTTACCTGCAACGTTTTTTTAACAAGGGTATTTTCTATGGCAAACGATAACACCCGCAAATTCAAACAGAATCAAATAATGTTTTGCAAACAGCCCTGATTTGTAGAGTACTCAAGACGTATTGTTTTTGGTGAAGATCGGTTAAGGGGAAGGTGTAGTTTACCTGCAACGTTTTTTTAACAAGGGTATTTTCTATGGCAAACGATAACAGCCGCAAATTCAAACAGAATCAAATAATATTTTGCATACGCCCCTGAATTGTAGTGGTCTCAAGGACTTTCGATTTTAGTGAAGATCGGTTAAGGGGAAGGGGTAGTTTACCTGCAACCTTTTACGTTTTAACAAGAGTAAAGTACTTGAAAATTTATTTAAACTTTTTGAAACAATGGTAATTGTTAAAAATAAAATAATTTTGTAATTTTGTTAAAATTATAATTTTTTCATTTTAATGTAATATAATATTTTTCATTTAATACAGCAATAAAAAGGGAGGTAAGACACAGCCTGGCTGTTTGGCTGAAAATGATTTTAAATATAAATCTTAGAATATGGAAGTCATGTATGGTTCTCCATACCGATATTTTTGTTTGTTTGGCAAACGATAACAGCCGCAAATTGAAACAGAATCAAACAATGTTTCGCATACAGCCCTGAATAGTAGAGTTCTCAAGACCTTTTGTTTTTGGTGAAGATCGGTTAATGGAAAGGGGTAGTTTACCAGCCACGTTTTTTGTTTTATCAAGTGTATTTTGTATGGCAAACGATAACAGCCGCAAATTCAAACAAAATCATATAATATTTTGCATACAGCCCTGAATTGTAGAGTTCTCAAGACCTATCGTTTTTGGTGAAGATCGGTTAAGGGAAAGGGGTAGTTTACCTGCAACGGTTTTTTATCAAGGGTAATTTTTACTTCCATATTCCTTAAGGAATGGAAGTATGGTGATGGTAAAAAAAAATCGTGTTCGAGATTATTGCAGATTCTGATTCTACTACACTCAAAACATGAAAAAAAGTCGTTTTCCGAAAAGTGTCTGTGTGTGTGTCTGTCTGTCTGTCTGTGTGTCTGTGTGTAGATTTTTTTCTATGGCAAACGATAACTGCCGCAAATTCAAACAGAATCAAATAATTTTTTGCATACTGCCCTGATTTACAGAGTACTCGCGACCTATTGTTTTTGGTGAAGATCGGTTGAGGGAAAGGGGTAGTTTACCTGCAACGGTTGTTTTTTAACAATGGTAATTTTGTTTGTTTGCCAAACGATAACAGCCGCAAATTCAAACAGAATCAAATAATGTTTCGCATACAGCCCTGAATTGTAGAGTTCTCAAGATCTGTTGATTTGGTGAAGATCGGTTAAGGGAAAGGGGTAGTTTACCTGTAACGTTTTATGTTTTAACAAGGGTATTTCCTATGGCAAACGATAACAGCCGCAAATTCAAACAGAATCAAAAGATTATTTGCATACAGCCCTAAATTGTAGAGTTCTCAAGACCTATTGTTTTTGGTGAAGATCGGTTGAGGGAAAGGGGTAGTTTACCTGCAACATTTTTTTAACAAGGGTATTTTCTATGGCAAACGATAACAGCCGCAAATTCAAACAGAATCAAATAATGTTTTGCATACTGTCCTGATTTGTAGAGTACTCAAGATCTATTGTTTTTGGTGAAGATCGGTTATGGGAAAGGGGTAGTTTACCTGTATCGTTTTATGTTTTAACAAGGGTATTTCCTATGGCAAACGATAACAGCCGCAAATTCAAACAGAATCAAAAGATTATTTGCATACAGCCCTAAATTGTAGAGTTCTCAAGACTTATTGTTTTTGGTGAAGATCGGTTGAGGGAAAGGGGTAGTTTACCTGCAACATTTTTTTAACAAGGGTATTTTCTATGGCAAACGATAACAGCCGCAAATTCAAACAGAATCAAATAATTGTTTCCATACGTCCCTGATTTGTAGAGGTCTCAAGGACTTTCGATTTTGGTGAAGATCGGTTGAGGGGAAGGGGTAGTTTACCTGCAACCTTTTACGTTTTAACAAGAGTAAAGTACTTGAAAATTTATTTAAACTTTTTGAAACAATTGTAATTGTTAAAAATAAAATAATTTTGTTGCCAGGCAATAAAATTCTAATTTTTTCATTTTAATGTAATATAATATTTTTCATTTAATACAGCAATAAAAAGGCAGGTAAGACACAGCCTGGCTGTTTGGCTGAAAATGATTTTAAATATAAATCTTAGAATATGGAAGTCATGTATGTTTCTCCATACCGATATTTACTTCCATATTCCTTAAGGAATGGAAGTATGGTGATGGCAAAAAAAATCGTGTTCGAGATTATTGCAGATTCTGATTCTACTACACTCAAAACATGAAAAAAAGTCGTTTTCCGAAAAGTGTCTGTGTGTGTGTCTGTCTGTCTGTCTGTGTGTGTGTCTGTGTGTCTGTAGATTTTTTTTCTATGGCAAACGATAACTGCCGCAAATTCAAACAGAATCAAATAATTTTTTGCATGCAGCCCTGATTTGCAGAGTACTCGCGACCTATTGGTATTGGTGAAGATCGGTTGAGGGAAAGGGGTAGTTTACCTGCAACGGTTTTTTTTAGCAAGGTAATTTTGTTTGTTTGGCAAACGATAACAGCCGCAAATTCAAACAGAATCAAATAATGTTTCGCATACTGCCCTGAATTGTAGAGTTCTCAAGATCTGTTGATTTTGGTGAAGATCGGTTGAGGGAAAGGGGTAGTTTACCTGTAACGTTTTATGTTTTAACAAGGGTATTTCCTATGGCAAACGATAACAGCCGCAAATTCAAACAGAATCAAAATATTATTTGCATACAGCCCTAAATTGTAGAGTTCTCAAGACGTATTGTTTTTGGTGAAGATCGGTTGAGGGAAAGGGGTAGTTTACCTGCAACGTTTTTTTAACAAGGGTATTTTCTATGGCAAACGATAACAGCTGCAAATTCAAGCAGAATCAAATAATGTTTTGCATACAGCCCTGATTTGTAGAGTACTCAAGACGTATCGTTTTTGGTGAAGATCGGTTAAGGGGAAGGGGTAGTTTACCTGCAACCTTTTACGTTTTAACACGAGTAAAGTACTTGAAAATTTATTTAAACCTTTTGAAACAATGGTAATTGTTAAAAATAAAATAATTTTGTAATTTTTTTAAAATTATAATTTTTTCATTTTAATGTAATATAATATTTTTCATTTAATACAGCAATAAAAAGGGAGGTAAGACACAGCCTGGCTGTTTGGCTGAAAATGATTTTAAATATAAATCTTAGAATATGGAAGTCATGTATGGTTCTCCATACCGATATTTTTGTTTGTTTGGCAAACGATAACAGCAGCAAATTGAAACAGAATCAAACAATGTTTCGCATACAGCCCTGAATAGTAGAGTTCTCAAGACCTTTTGTTTTTGGTGAAGATCGGTTAAGGGAAAGGGGTAGTTTACCTGCAACGTTTTATGTATTAAAAGGGTATTTTCTATGGCAAACGATAAGAGCCGCAAATTCAAACAGAATCAAATACGTTTTTGCATACAGCCCTGATTTCATGAGTACTAAAGACCTATTGTTTTTGGTGAAGATCGTTTAATGGAAAGGGGTAGTTTACCAGCCACGTTTTTTGTTTTATGAAGTGTATTTTGTATGGCAAACGATAACAGCCGCAAATTCAAACAAAATCATATAATATTTTGCATACAGCCCTGAATTGTAGAGTTCTCAAGACCTATTGTTTTTGGTGAAGATCGGTTGAGGGAAAGGGGTAGTTTACCTGCAACGGTTTTTTATCAAGGGTAATTTTTACTTCCATATTCCTTAAGGAATGGAAGTATGGTGATGGCAAAAAAAATCGTGTTCGAGATTATTGCAGATTCTGATTCTACTACACTCAAAACATGAAAAAAAGTCGTTTTCCGAAAAGTGTGTGTGTGTGTGTGTCTGTCTGTCTGTCTGTCTGTCTGTGTGTCTGCCTGTGTGTCTGTCTGTAGATTTTTTTTTCTATGGCAAACGATAACTGCCGCAAATTCAAACAGAATCAAATAATTTTTGCATGCAGCCCTGATTTGCAGAGTACTCGCGACCTATTGTTTTTGGTGAAGATCGGTTGAGGGAAAGGGGTAGTTTACCTGCAACGGTTTTTTTTTAGCAAGGGTAATTTTGTTTGTTTGGCAAACGATAACAGCCGCAAATTCAAACAGAATCAAATAATGTTTCGCATACAGCCCTGAATTGTAGAGTTCTCAAGATCTGTTGATTTGGTGAAGATCGGTTAAGGGAAAGGGGTAGTTTACCTGTAACGTTTTATGTTTTAACAAGGGTATTTCCTATGGCAAACGGTAACAGCCGCAAATTCAAACAGAATCAAAAGATTATTTGCATACAGCCCTAAATTGTAGAGTTCTCAAGACCTATTGTTTTTGGTGAAGATCGGTTGAGGGAAAGGGGTAGTTTACCTGCAACATTTTTTTAACAAGGGTATTTTCTATGGCAAACGATAACAGCCGCAAATTCAAACAGAATCAAATAATGTTTTGCATACTGTCCTGATTTGTAGAGTACTCAAGATCTATTGTTTTTGGTGAAGATCGGTTAAGGGAAAGGGGTAGTTTACCTGTATCGTTTTATGTTTTAACAAGGGTATTTCCTATGGCAAACGATAACAGCCGCAAATTCAAACAGAATCAAAAGATTATTTGCATACAGCCCTAAATTGTAGAGTTCTCAAGACCTATTGTTTTTGGTGAAGATCGGTTGAGGGAAAGGGGTAGTTTACCTGCAACATTTTTTTAACAAGGGTATTTTTTATGGCAAACGATAACACCCGCAAATTCAAACAGAATCAGATAATGTTTTGCATACATCCCTGATTTGTAGAGTGCTCAAGACCTATTGTTTTTGGTGAAGATCGGTTAAGGGGAAGGGGTAGTTTACCTGCAACATTTTTTTATCAAGCGTATTTTCTATGGCAAACGATAACTGCCGCAAATTCAAACAGAATCAAATAATATTTTGCATACGCCCCTGAATTGTAGAGGTCTCAAGGACTTTCGATTTTAGTGAAGATCGGTTAAGGGGAAGGGGTAGTTTACCAGCTTTTACGTTTTAACAAGAGTAAAGTACTTGAAAATTTATTTAAACTTTTTGAAACAATGGTAATTGTTAAAAATAAAATAATTTTGTAATTTTGTTAAAATTATAATTTTTTCATTTTAATGTAATATAATATTTTTCATTTAATACAGCAATAAAAAGGGAGGTGAGACACAGCCTGGCTGTTTGGCTGAAAATGATTTTAAATATAAATCTTAGAATATGGAAGTCATGTATGGTTCTCCATACCGATATTTTTGTTTGTTTGGCAAACGATAACAGCCGCAAATTGAAACAGAATCAAACAATGTTTCGCATACAGCCCTGAATAGTAGAGTTCTCAAGACCTTTTGTTTTTGGTGAAGATCGGTTAAGGGAAAGGGGTAGTTTACCTGCAACGTTTTATGTATTAAAAGGGTATTTTCTATGGCAAACGATAAGAGCCGCAAATTCAAACAGAATCAAATACGTTTTTGCATACAGCCCTGATTTCTTGAGTACTAAAGACCTATTGTTTTTGGTGAAGATCGTTTAATGGAAGGGGGTAGTTTACCAGCCACGTTTTTTGTTTTATCAAGGGTATTTTGTATGGCAAACGATAACAGACGCAAATTCAAACAAAATCATATAATATTTTGCATACAGCCCTGATTTGTAGAGTTCTCAAGACCTATCGTTTTTGGTGAAGATCGGTTAAGGGAAAGGGGTAGTTTACCTGCAACGGTTTTTTATCAAGGGTAATTTTTACTTCCATATTCCTTAAGGAATGGAAGTATGGTGATGGCAAAAAAAATCGTGTTCGAGATTATTGCAGATTCTGATTCTACTACACTCAAAACATGAAAAAAAGTCGTTTTCCGAAAAGTGTCTGTGTGTGTGTGTGTCTGTCTGTCTGTCTGTCTGTCTGTGTGTCTGTCTGTAGATTTTTTTTCTATGGCAAACGATAACTGCCGCAAATTCAAACAGAATCAAATAATTTTTGCATGCAGCCCTGATTTGCAGAGTACTCGCGACCTATTGTTTTTGGTGAAGATCGGTTGGGGGAAAGGGGTAGTTTACCTGCAACGGTTTTTTTTTAGCAAGGGTAATTTTGTTTGTTTGGCAAACGATAACAGCCGCAAATTCAAACAGAATCAAATAATGTTTCGCATACAGCCCTGAATTGTAGAGTTCTCAAGATCTGTTGATTTGGTGAAGATCGGTTAAGGGAAAGGGGTAGTTTACCTGTAACGTTTTATGTTTTAACAAGGGTATTTCCTATGGCAAACGATAACAGCCGCAAATTCAAACAGAATCAAAAGATTATTTGCATACAGCCCTAAATTGTAGAGTTCTCAAGACCTATTGTTTTTGGTGAAGATCGGTTGAGGGAAAGGGGTAGTTTACCTGCAACATTTTTTTAACAAGGGTATTTTCTATGGCAAACGATAACAGCCGCAAATTCAAACAGAATCAGATAATGTTTTGCATACAGCCCTGATTTGTAGAGTACTCAAGACCTATTGTTTTTGGTGAAGATCGGTTAAGGGGAAGGGGTAGTTTACCTGCAACATTTTTTTATCAAGCGTATTTTCTATGGCAAACGATAACTGCCGCAAATTCAAACAGAATCAAATAATATGTTGCATACGCCCCTGAATTGTAGAGGTCTCAAGGACTTTCGATTTTAGTGAAGATCGGTTAAGGGGAAGGGGTAGTTTACCTGCAACCTTTTACGTTTTAACAAGAGTAAAGTACTTGAAAATTTATTTAAAATTTTTCAAACAATGGTAATTGTTAAAAATAAAATAATTTTGTTGCCAGGCAATAAAATTAAAATTTTTTCATTTTAATGTAAATCATGTATAAGAGAAAATATATCGCGCTTGGCAGGCGATATTAAGATTTAAATATAAATCTTAGAATATGGAAGTCATGTATGGTTCTCCATACCGATATTTTACTTCTATATTACTTAAGGAATGGAAGTATGGTGATGGTAAAAAAAAATCGTGTTCGAGATTATTGCAGATTCTGATTCTACTACACTCAAAACATGAAAAAAAGTCGTTTTCCGAAAAGTGTCTGTGTGTGTGTCTGTCTGTCTGTCTGTGTGTCTGTGTGTAGATTTTTTTTCTATGGCAAACGATAACTGCCGCAAATTCAAACAGAATCAAATAATTTTTTGCATACTGCCCTGATTTACAGAGTACTCGCGACCTATTGTTTTTGGTGAAGATCGGTTGAGGGAAAGGGGTAGTTTACCTGCAACGGTTGTTTTTTAACAATGGTAATTTTGTTTGTTTGCCAAACGATAACAGCCGCAAATTCAAACAGAATCAAATAATGTTTCGCATACAGCCCTGAATTGTAGAGTTCTCAAGATCTGTTGATTTTGGTGAAGATCGGTTGAGGGAAAGGGGTAGTTTACCTGTAACGTTTTATGTTTTAACAAGGGTATTTCCTATGGCAAACGATAACAGCCGCAAATTCAAACAGAATCAAAATATTATTTGCATACAGCCCTAAGTTGTAGAGTTCTCAAGACCTATTGTTTTTGGTGAAGATCGGTTGAGGGAAAGGGGTAGTTTACCAGCAACGTTTTTTTAACAAGGGTATTTTCTATGGCAAACGATAACAGCTGCAAATTCAAACAGAATCAAATAATGTTTTGCATACAGCCCTGATTTGTAGAGTACTCAAGACGTATCGTTTTTGGTGAAGATCGGTTAAGGGGAAGGGGTAGTTTACCAGCCACGTTTTTTGTTTTATCAAGTGTATTTTGTATGGCAAACGATAACAGCCGCAAATTCAAACAAAATCATATAATATTTTGCATACATCCCTGAATTGTAGAGTTCTCAAGACCTATCGTTTTTGGTGAAGATCGGTTAAGGGAAAGGGGTAGTTTACCTGCAACGGTTTTTTATCAAGGGTAATTTTTACTTCCATATTCCTTAAGGAATGGAAGTATGGTGATGGCAAAAAAAATCGTGTTCGAGATTATTGCAGATTCTGATTCTACTACACTCAAAACATGAAAAAAAGTCGTTTTCCGAAAAGTGTCTGTGTGTGTGTCTGTCTGTCTGTCTGTGTGTCTGTCTGTAGATTTTTTTTCTATGGCAAACGATAACTGCCGCAAATTCAAACAGAATCAAATAATTTTTGCATGCAGCCCTGATTTGCAGAGTACTCGCGACCTATTGTTTTTGGTGAAGATCGGTTGAGGGAAAGGGGTAGTTTACCTGCAACGGTTTTTTTTTAGCAAGGGTAATTTTGTTTGTTTGGCAAACGATAACAGCCGCAAATTCAAACAGAATCAAATAATGTTTCGCATACAGCCCTGAATTGTAGAGTTCTCAAGATCTGTTGATTTGGTGAAGATCGGTTAAGGGAAAGGGGTAGTTTACCTGTAACGTTTTATGTTTTAACAAGGGTATTTCCTATGGCAAACGATAACAGCCGCAAATTCAAACAGAATCAAAAGATTATTTGCATACAGCCCTAAATTGTAGAGTTCTCAAGACCTATTGTTTTTGGTGAAGATCGGTTGAGGGAAAGGGGTAGTTTACCTGCAACATTTTTTTAACAAGGGTATTTTCTATGGCAAACGATAACAGCCGCAAATTCAAACAGAATCAAATAATGTTTTGCATACTGTCCTGATTTGTAGAGTACTCAAGATCTATTGTTTTTGGTGAAGATCGGTTAAGGGAAAGGGGTAGTTTACCTGTATCGTTTTATGTTTTAACAAGGGTATTTCCTATGGCAAACGATAACAGCCGCAAATTCAAACAGAATCAAAAGATTATTTGCATACAGCCCTAAATTGTAGAGTTCTCAAGACCTATTGTTTTTGGTGAAGATCGGTTGAGGGAAAGGGGTAGTTTACCTGCAACATTTTTTTAACAAGGGTATTTTCTATGGCAAACGATAACAGCCGCAAATTCAAACAGAATCAAATAATTGTTTGCATACGTCCCTGATTTGTAGAGGTCTCAAGGACTTTCGATTTTGGTGAAGATCGGTTAAGGGGAAGGGGTAGTTTACCTGCAACCTTTTACGTTTTAACAAGAGTAAAGTACTTGAAAATTTATTTAAACTTTTTGAAACAATTGTAATTGTTAAAAATAAAATAATTTTGTTGCCAGGCAATAAAATTCTAATTTTTTCATTTTAATGTAATATAATATTTTTCATTTAATACAGCAATAAAAAGGCAGGTAAGACACAGCCTGGCTGTTTGGCTGAAAATGATTTTAAATATAAATCTTAGAATATGGAAGTCATGTATGTTTCTCCATACCGATATTTACTTCCATATTCCTTAAGGAATGGAAGTATGGTGATGGCAAAAAAAATCGTGTTCGAGATTATTGCAGATTCTGATTCTACTACACTCAAAACATGAAAAAAAGTCGTTTTCCGAAAAGTGTCTGTGTGTGTGTCTGTCTGTCTGTCTGTGTGTGTGTCTGTGTGTCTGTAGATTTTTTTCTATGGCAAACGATAACTGCCGCAAATTCAAACAGAATCAAATAATTTTTTGCATGCAGCCCTGATTTGCAGAGTACTCGCGACCTATTGGTATTGGTGAAGATCGGTTGAGGGAAAGGGGTAGTTTACCTGCAACGGTTTTTTTTAGCAAGGTAATTTTGTTTGTTTGGCAAACGATAACAGCCGCAAATTCAAACAGAATCAAATAATGTTTCGCATACAGCCCTGAATTGTAGAGTTCTCAAGATCTGTTGATTTTGGTGAAGATCGGTTGAGGGAAAGGGGTAGTTTACCTGTAACGTTTTATGTTTTAACAAGGGTATTTCCTATGGCAAACGATAACAGCCGCAAATTCAAACAGAATCAAAAGATTATTTGCATACAGCCCTAAATTGTAGAGTTCTCAAGACCTATTGTTTTTGGTGAAGATCGGTTGAGGGAAAGGGGTAGTTTACCTGCAACATTTTTTTAACAAGGGTATTTTCTATGGCAAACGATAACAGCCGCAAATTCAAACAGAATCAAATAATGTTTTGCATACTGTCCTGATTTGTAGAGTACTCAAGATCTATTGTTTTTGGTGAAGATCGGTTAAGGGAAAGGGGTAGTTTACCTGTATCGTTTTATGTTTTAACAAGGGTATTTCCTATGGCAAACGATAACAGCCGCAAATTCAAACAGAATCAAAAGATTATTTGCATACAGCCCTAAATTGTAGAGTTCTCAAGACCCATTGTTTTTGGTGAAGATCGGTTGAGGGAAAGGGGTAGTTTACCTGCAACGTTTTTTTAACAAGGGTATTTTCTATGGCAAACGATAACAGCCGCAAATTCAAACAGAATCAAATAATGTTTTGCATACAGCCCTGATTTGTAGAGTACTCAAGACGTATCGTTTTTGGTGAAGATCGGTTAAGGGGAAGGGGTAGTTTACCTGCAACCTTTTACGTTTTAACACGAGTAAAGTACTTGAAAATTTATTTAAACCTTTTGAAACAATGGTAATTGTTAAAAATAAAATAATTTTGTAATTTTTTTAAAATTATAATTTTTTCATTTTAATGTAATATAATATTTTTCATTTAATACAGCAATAAAAAGGGAGGTAAAACACAGCCTGGCTGTTTGGCTGAAAATGATTTTAAATATAAATCTTAGAATATGGAAGTCATGTATGGTTCTCCATACCGATATTTTTGTTTGTTTGGCAAACGATAACAGCCGCAAATTGAAACAGAATCAAACAATGTTTCGCATACAGCCCTGAATAGTAGAGTTCTGAAGACCTTTTGTTTTTGGTGAAGATCGGTTAAGGGAAAGGGGTAGTTTACCTGCAACGTTTTATGTATTAAAAGGGTATTTTCTATGGCAAACGATAAGAGCCGCAAATTCAAACAGAATCAAATACGTTTTTGCATACAGCGCTGATTTCATGAGTACTAAAGACCTATTGTTTTTGGTGAAGATCGTTTAATGGAAAGGGGTAGTTTACCAGCCACGTTTTTTGTTTTATCAAGGGTATTTTGTATGGCAAACGATAACAGCCGCAAATTCAAACAAAATCATATAATATTTTGCATACAGCGCTGATTTCATGAGTACTAAAGACGTATCGTTTTTGGTGAAGATCGGTTAAGGGAAAGGGGTAGTTTACCTGCAACGGTTTTTTATCAAGGGTAATTTTACTTCCATATTCCTTAAGGAATGGAAGTATGGTGATGGCAAAAAAAATCGTGTTCGAGATTATTGCAGATTCTGATTCTACTACACTCAAAACATGAAAAAAAGTCGTTTTCCGAAAAGTGTCTGTGTGTCTGTCTGTGTGTCTGTCTGTCTGTCTGTCTGTCTGTCTGTAGATTTTTTTTCTATGGCAAACGATAACTGCCGCAAATTCAAACAGAATCAAATAATTTTTTGCATGCAGCCCGGTTTTGCAGAGTTCTCGCGACCTATTGTTTTTGGTGAAGATCGGTTGAGGGAAAGGGGTAGTTTACCTGCAACGGTTTTTTTTTAGCAAGGGAAATTTTGTTTGTTTGGCAAACGATAACAGCCGCAAATTCAAACAGAATCAAATAATGTTTCGCATGCAGCCCTGAATTGTAGAGTTCTCAAGACCTATTGTTTTTGGTGAAGATCGGTTAAGGGAAAGGGGTAGTTTACCTGTAACGTTTTATGTTTTAACAAGGGTATTTCCTATGGGAAACGATAACAGCCGCAAATTCAAACAGAATGAAAAGATTATTTGCATACAGCCCTAAATTGTAGAGTTCTCAATACCTTTTGTTTTTGGTGAAGATCGGTTAAGGGAAAGGGGTAGTTTACCTACAACGTTTTTTTAACAAGGGTATTTTCTATGGCAAACGATAACAGCCGCAAATTCAAACAGAATCAAATACTTTTCTGCATACAGCCCTGATTTGTAGAGTACTCAAGACCTATTGTTTTTGGTGAAGATCGGTTGAGGGGAAGGGGTAGTTTACCAGCAACGTTTTTTATCATGCGTATTTTCTATGGCAAACGACAACTGCCGCAAATTCAAACAGAATCAAATAATTTTTTGCATACAGCCCTGATTTGTAGAGTACTCGCGACCTATTGTTTTTGGTGAAGATCGGTTGAGGTGAAGGGGTAGTTTACCTGCAACGGTTTTTTTTATCAAGGGAAATTTTTTTTTTTTTGGCAAACGATAACAGCCGCAAATTCAAACAGAATCAAATAATGTTTCGCATACAGCCCTGAATTGTAGATTTCTCAAGACCTATTGTTTTTGGTGAAGATCGGTTGAGGGAAAGGGGTAGTTTACCTGCAACGTTTTTTTAACAAGGGTATTTTATATGGCAAACGATAACAGCCGCAAATTCAAACAGAATCAAATAATGTTTTGCATGCAGTCCTGATTTGTAGAGTACTCAAGACCTATTGTTTTTGGTGAAGATCGGTTAAGGGGAAGGGGTAGTTTACCTGCAACGTTTTTTTATCAAGCGTATTTTCTATGGCAAACGATAACAGCCGCAAATTCAAACAGAATCAAATAATTTTTTGCATACGTCCCTGAATTGTAGAGGTCTCAATGACTTTCGATTTTGGTGAAGATCGGTTAAGGGGAAGGGGTAGTTTACCTGCAACCTTATACGTTTTAACAAGAGTAAAGTACTTGAAAATTTATTTAAACTTTTTGAAACAATGGTAATTGTTAAAAATAAAATAATTTTGTTGCCAGGCAATAAAATTATAATTTTTTCATTTTAATGTAATATAATATTTTTCATTTAATACAGCAATAAAAAGGCAGGTAAGACACAGCCTGGCTGTTTGGCTGAAAATGATTTTAAATATAAATCTTAGAATATGGAAGTCATGTATGGTTCTCCATACCGATATTTTCTATGACGAACGATAACTGCCGTAAATTCAAAGAGAATCCACTAATGTACTAATGCACTAATGCACTAATGTTTTGCATACCGTCCTGAATTGTAGAGTTCTCAAGACTTATTGTTTTTGGTGAAGATCGGTTAATAGAATAGGGTAGTTTACCAGCAACGTTTTATGTTTTATCAAGGGTGTTTTCTATGGCAAACGATAACAGCTGCAAATTCAAACAGAATCATATAATTGTTTGCATACAGGCGTGAATTGTAGAGTACCCAAGACCTGTCGTTTTTGGTGAAGATCGGTTAAGGGAAAGGGGTAGTTTACCTGCAACGGTTTTTTATCAAGGGTAATTTTTACTTCCATGTTCCTCAAGGAAATGCAAGTATGGTGATGGCAAAAAAAATCGTGTTCGAGATTATTGCAGATTCTGATTGTACTACACTGAAAAGATGAAAAAAAGTCGTTTTTCGAAAAGTGTCTGTGTGTCTGTGTGTGTGTGGCTGTAGATTTTTTTTCTATGGCAAACGATAACAGCCGCAAATTCAAACAAAATCAAATAATTTTTTGCATGCAGCCCTGATTTGTAGAGTACTCGCGACCAATTGTTTTTGGTGAAGATCGGTTGAGGGAAAGGGGTAGTTTACCAGCAACGGTTTTTTTTTATCAAGGGTAATTTTGTTTGTTTGGCAAACGATAACAGCCGCAAATTGAAACAGAATCAAATATGTTTCGCATACAACCCTGAATAGTAGAGTTCTCAAGACCTTTTGTTTTTGGTGAAGATCGGTTAAGGGAAAGGGGTAGTTTACCTGCAACGGTTTTTTATCAAGGGTAATTTTTACTTCCATATTCCTTAAGGAATGGAAGTATGGTGATGGCAAAAAAAATCGTGTTCGAGATTATTGCAGATTCTGATTCTACTACACTCAAAACATGAAAAAAAGTCGTTTTCCGAAAAGTGTCTGTGTGTCTATCTGTCTGTCTGTCTGTCTGTCTGTCTGTCTGTGTGTCTGTAGATTTTTTTTCTATGGCAAACGATAACTGCCGCAAATTCAAACAGAATCAAATAATTTTTTGCATGCAGCCCTGATTTGCAGAGTACTCGCGACCTATTGTTTTTGGTGAAGATCGGTTGAGGGAAAGGGGTAGTTTACCTGCAACAGTTTTTTTTTAGCAAGGGTAATTTTGTTTGTTTGGCAAACGATAACAGCCGCAAATTCAAACAGAATCAAATAATGTTTCTCATACAGCCCTGAATTGTAGAGTTCTCAAGATCTGTTGGTTTTGGTGAAGATCGGTTAAGGGAAAGGGGTAGTTTACCTGTAACGTTTTATGTTTTAACAAGGGTATTTCCTATGGCAAACGATAACAGCCGCAAATTCAAACAGAATCAAAAGATTATTTGCATACAACCCTAAATTGTAGAGTTCTCAAGACCTATTGTTTTTGGTGAAGTTCGGTTGAGGGAAAGGGGTAGTTTACCTGCAACGTTTTTTTAACAAGGGTATTTTCTATGGCAAACGATAACAGCCGCAAATTCAAACAGAATCAAATAATTTTTTGCATACGTCCCTGAATTGTAGGGACGTCATTGAATCTCAATGACTTTCGATTTTGGTGAAGATCGGTTAAGGGGAAGGGGTAGTTTACCTGCAACCTTTTACGTTTTAACAAGAGTAAAGTACTTGAAAATTTATTTAAACTTTTTGAAACAATGGCAATTGTTAAAAATAAAATAATTTTGTTGCCAGGCAATAAAATTATAATTTTTTCATTTTAATGTAATATAATATTTTTCATTTAATACAGCAATAAAAAGGCAGGTAAGACACAGCCTGGCTGTTTGGCTGAAAATGATTTTAAATATAAATCTTAGAATATGGAAGTCATGTATGGTTCTCCATACCGATATTTTACTTCCATATTCCTTAAGGAATGGAAGTATGGTGATGGCAAAAAAAATCGTGTTCGAGATTATTGCAGATTCTGATTCTACTACACTCAAAACATGAAAAAAAGTCGTTTTCCGAAAAGTGTCTGTGTGTCTGTCTGTCTGTCTGTCTGTGTGTCTGTCTGTCTGTCTGTCTGTAGATTTTTTTTCTATGGCAAACGATAACTGCCGCAAATTCAAACAGAATCAAATAATTTTTTGCATGCAGCACTGATTTGCAGAGTACTCGCGACCTATTGTTTTTGGTGAAGATCGGTTGAGGGAAAGGGGTAGTTTACCTGCAACGGTTTTTTTTTAGCAAGGGTAATTTTGTTTGTTTGGCAAACGATAACAGCCGCAAATTCAAACAGAATCAAATAATGTTTCGCATACAGCCCTGATTTGTAGAGTTCTCAAGATCTGTTGATTTTGGTGAAGATCGGTTAAGGGAAAGGGGTAGTTTACCTGTAACGTTTTATGTTTTAACAAGGGTATTTCCTATGGCAAACGATAACAGCCGCAAATTCAAACGGAATCAAATAATGTTTTGCATACAGCCCTGATTTGTAGAGTACTCAAGACCTATTGTTTTTGGTGAAGATCGGTTAAGGGAAAGGGGTAGTTTATCTGTAACGTTTTATGTTTTAACAAGGGTATTTCCTATGGCAAACGATAACAGCCGCAAATTCAAACAGAATCAAAAGATTATTTTCATACAGCCCTAAATTGTAGAGTTCTCAAGACCTATTGTTTTTGGTGAAGATCGGTTGAGGGAAAGGGGTAGTTTACCTGCAACGTTTTTTTAACAAGGGTATTTTCTATGGCAAACGATAACAGCCGCAAATTCAAACAGAATCAAATAATGTTTTGCATACAGCCCTGATTTGTAGAGTACTCAAGACCTATTGTTTTTGGTGAAGATCGGTTAAGGGAAAGGGGTAGTTTACCTGTAACGTTTTATGTTTTAACAAGGGTATTTCCTATGGCAAACGATAACAGCCGCAAATTCAAACAGAATCAAAAGATTATTTGCATACAGCCCTAAATTGTAGAGTTCTCAAGACCTATTGTTTTTGGTGAAGATCGGTTGAGGGAAAGGGGTAGTTTACCTGCAACGTTTTTTTAACAAGGGTATTTTCTATGGCAAACGATAACAGCCGCAAATTCAAACAGAATCAAATAATGTTTTGCATACAGCCCTGATTTGTAGAGTACTCAAGACCTATTGTTTTTGGTGAAGATCGGTTAAGGGGAAGGGGTAGTTTACCTGCAACGTTTTTTTATCAAGCGTATTTCCTATGGCAAACGAAAACAGCCACAAATTCAAACAGAATCAAATAATGTTTTGCAAACGTCCCTGAATTGTAGAGGTCTCAATGACTTTCGATTTTGGTGAAGATCGGTTAAGGGGAAGGGGTAGTTTACCTGCAACCTTTTACGTTTTAACAAGAGTAAAGTACTTGAAAATTTATTTAAACTTTTTGAAACAATGGTAATTGTTAAAAATAAAATAATTTTGTTGCCAGGCAATAAAATTATAATTTTTTCATTTTAATGTAATATAATATTTTTCATTTAATACAGCAATAAAAAGGCAGGTAAGACACAGCCTGGCTGTTTGGGTGAAAATGATTTTAAATATAAATCTTAGAATATGGAAGTCATGTATGGTTCTCCATACCGATATTACTTCCATATTCCTTAAGGAACGGAAGTATGGTGATGGCAAAAAAAATCGTGTTCGAGATTATTGCAGATTCTGATTCTACTACACTCAAAACATGAAAAAAAGTCGTTTTCCGAAAAGTGTCTGTGTGTGTGTCTGTCTGTCTGTCTGTCTGTCTGTCTGTGTGTCTGTCTGTAGATTTTTTTTCTATGGCAAACGATAACTGCCGCAAATTCAAACAGAATCAAATAATTTTTTGCATGCAGCCCTGATTTGCAGAGTACTCGCGACCTATTGTTTTTGGTGAAGATCGGTTGAGGGAAAGGGGTAGTTTACCTGCAACGGTTTTTTTTTAGCAAGGGTAATTTTGTTTGTTTGGCAAACGATAACAGCCGCAAATTTAAACAGAATCAAATAATGTTTCGCATACAGCCCTGAATTGTTGAGTTCTCAAGATCTGTTCATTTGGTGAAGATCGGTTAAGGGAAAGGGGTAGTTTACCTGTAACGTTTTATGTTTTAACAAGGGTATTTCCTATGGCAAACGATAACAGCCGCAAATTCAAACAGAATCAAAAGATTATTTGCATACAGCCCTAAATTGTAGAGTTCTCAAGACCTATTGTTTTTGGTGAAGATCGGTTGAGGGAAAGGGGTAGTTTACCTGCAACATTTTTTTAACAAGGGTATTTTCTATGGCAAACGATAACAGCCGCAAATTCAAACAGAATCAAATAATGTTTTGCATACTGTCCTGATTTGTAGAGTACTCAAGATCTATTGTTTTTGGTGAAGATCGGTTCAGGGAAAGGGGTAGTTTACCTGCAACGTTTTTTTATCAAGCGTGTTTTCTATGGGAAACGATAACAGCCGCAAATTCAAACAGAATCAAATAATTGTTTGCATACGTCCCTGATTTGTAGAGGTCTCAAGGACTTTCGATTTTGGTGAAGATCGGTTAAGGGGAAGGGGTAGTTTACCTGCAACCTTTTACGTTTTAACAAGAGTAAAGTACTTGAAAATTTATTTAAACTTTTTGAAACAATTGTAATTGTTAAAAATAAAATAATTTTGTTGCCAGGCAATAAAATTATAATTTTTTCATTTTAATGTAATATAATATTTTTCATTTAATACAGCAATAAAACGGCAGGTAAGACACAGCCTGGCTGTTTGGCTGAAAATGATTTTAAATATAAATCTTAGAATATGGAAGTCATGTATGTTTCTCCATACCGATATTTACTTCCATATTCCTTAAGGAATGGAAGTATGGTGATGGCAAAAAAAATCGTGTTCGAGATTATTGCAGATTCTGATTCTACTACACTCAAAACATGAAAAAAAGTCGTTTTCCGAAAAGTGTCTGTGTGTGTGTCTGTCTGTCTGTCTGTGTGTGTGTCTGTGTGTCTGAGGATTTTTTTTCTATGGCAAACGATAACTGCCGCAAATTCAAACAGAATCAAATAATTTTTTGCATGCAGCCCTGATTTGCAGAGTACTCGCGACCTATTGTTATTGGTGAAGATCGGTTGAGGGAAAGGGGTAGTTTACCTGCAACGGTTTTTTTTAGCAAGGTAATTTTGTTTGTTTGGCAAACGATAACAGCCGCAAATTCAAACAGAATCAAATTATGTTTCGCATACAGCCCTGAATTGTAGAGTTCTCAAGATCTGTTGAATTTGGTGAAGATCGGTTGAGGGAAAGGTGTAGTTTACCTGTAACGTTTTATGTTTTAACAAGGGTATTTCCTATGGCAAACGATAACAGCCGCAAATTCAAACAGAATCAAAAGATTATTTGCATACAGCCCTAAATTGTAGAGTTCTCAAGACCTATTGTTTTTGGTGAAGATCGGTTGAGGGAAAGGGGTAGTTTACCTGCAACGTTTTTTTAACAAGGGTATTACTTCCATATTCCTTAAGGAATGGAAGTATGGTGATGGCAAAAAAAATCGTGTTCGAGATTATTGCAGATTCTGATTCTACTACACTCAAAACATGAAAAAAAGTCGTTTTCCGAAAAGTGTCTGTGTGTCTGTGTGTCTGTCTGTCTGTCTGTCTGTCTGTCTGTCTGTCTGTCTGTAGATTTTTTTTCTATGGCAAACGATAACTGCCGCAAATTCAAACAGAATCAAATAATTTTTTGCATGCTGCCCTGATTTGCCGAGTACTCGCGACCTATTGTTTTTGGTGAAGATCGGTTGAGGGAAAGGGGTAGTTTACCTGCAACCTTTTACGTTTTAACACGAGTAAAGTACTTGAAAATTTATTTAAACCTTTTGAAACAATGGTAATTGTTAAAAATAAAATAATTTTGTAATTTTTTTAAAATTATAATTTTTTCATTTTAATGTAATATAATATTTTTCATTTAATACAGCAATAAAAAGGGAGGTAAGACACAGCCTGGCTGTTTGGCTGAAAATGATTTTAAATATAAATCTTAGAATATGGAAGTCATGTATGGTTCTCCATACCGATATTTTTGTTTGTTTGGCAAACGATAACAGCCGCAAATTGAAACAGAATCAAACAATGTTTCGCATACAGCCCTGAATAGTAGAGTTCTCAAGACCTTTTGTTTTTGGTGAAGATCGGTTAAGGGAAAGGGGTAGTTTACCTGCAACGTTTTATGTATTAAAAGGGTATTTTCTATGGCAAACGATAAGAGCCGCAAATTCAAACAGAATCAAATACGTTTTTGCATACAGCCCTGATTTCATAAGTACTAAAGACCTATTGTTTTTTGTGAAGATCGTTTAATGGAAAGGGGTAGTTTACCAGCCACGTTTTTTGTTTTATCAAGGGTATTTTGTATGGCAAACGATAACAGCCGCAAATTCAAACAAAATCATATAATATTTTGCATACAGCCCTGAATTGTAGAGTTCTCAAGACGTATCGTTTTTGGTGAAGATCGGTTAAGGGAAAGGGGTAGTTTACCTGCAACGGTTTTTTATCAAGGGTAATTTTTACTTCCATATTCCTTAAGGAATGGAAGTATGGTGATGGCAAAAAAAATCGTGTTCGAGATTATTGCAGATTCTGATTCTACTACACTCAAAACATGAAAAAAAGTCGTTTTCCGAAAAGTGTCTGTGTGTGTGTCTGTCTGTCTGTCTGTCTGTCTGTCTGTCTGTGTGTCTGTCTGTAGATTTTTTTTCTATGGCAAACGATAACTGCCGCAAATTCAAACAGAATCAAATAATTTTTTGCATGCAGCCCTGATTTGCAGAGTACTCGCGACCTATTGTTTTTGGTGAAGATCGGTTGAGGGAAAGGGGTAGTTTACCTGCAACGGTTTTTTTTTAGCAAGGGTAATTTTGTTTGTTTGGCAAACGATAACAGCCGCAAATTCAAACAGAATCAAATAATGTTTCGCATACAGCCCTGAATTGTAGAGTTCTCAAGATCTGTTCATTTGGTGAAGATCGGTTAAGGGAAAGGGGTAGTTTACCTGTAACGTTTTATGTTTTAACAAGGGTATTTCCTATGGCAAACGATAACAGCCGCAAATTCAAACAGAATCAAAAGATTATTTGCATACAGCCCTAAATTGTAGAGTTCTCAAGACCTATTGTTTTTGGTGAAGATCGGTTGAGGGAAAGGGGTAGTTTACCTGCAACATTTTTTTAACAAGGGTATGGCAAACGATAACAGCCGCAAATTCAAACAGAATCAAATAATGTTTTGCATACTGTCCTGATTTGTAGAGTACTCAAGATCTATTGTTTTTGGTGAAGATCGGTTAAGGGAAAGGGGTAGTTTACCTGTATCGTTTTATGTTTTAACAAGGGTATTTCCTATGGCAAACGATAACAGCCGCAAATTCAAACAGAATCAAAAGATTATTTGCATACAGCCCTAAATTGTAGAGTTCTCAAGACCTATTGTTTTTGGTGAAGATCGGTTGAGGGAAAGGGGTAGTTTACCTGCAACGTTTTTTTAACAAGGGTATTTTCTATGGCAAACGATAACAGCCGCAAATTCAAACAGAATCAAATAATGTTTTGCATACAGCCCTGATTTGTAGAGTACTCAAAACCTATTGTTTTCGATGAAGATCGGTTAAGGGGAAGGGGTAGTTTACCTGCAACGTTTTTTTATCAAGCGTGTTTTCTATGGGAAACGATAACAGCCGCAAATTCAAACAGAATCAAATAATTGTTTGCATACGTCCCTGATTTGTAGAGGTCTCAAGGACTTTCGATTTTGGTGAAGATCGGTTAAGGGGAAGGGGTAGTTTACCTGCAACCTTTTACGTTTTAACAAGAGTAAAGTACTTGAAAATTTATTTAAACTTTTTGAAACAATTGTAATTGTTAAAAATAAAATAATTTTGTTGCCAGGCAATAAAATTATAATTTTTTCATTTTAATGTAATATAATATTTTTCATTTAATACAGCAATAAAAAGGCAGGTAAGACACAGCCTGGCTGTTTGGCTGAAAATGATTTTAAATATAAATCTTAGAATATGGAAGTCATGTATGTTTCTCCATACCGATATTTACTTCCATATTCCTTAAGGAATGGAAGTATGGTGATGGCAAAAAAAATCGTGTTCGAGATTATTGCAGATTCTGATTCTACTACACTCAAAACATGAAAAAAAGTCGTTTTCCGAAAAGTGTCTGTGTGTGTGTCTGTCTGTCTGTCTGTCTGTCTGTCTGTCTGTGTGTCTGTAGATTTTTTTTCTATGGCAAACGATAACTGCCGCAAATTCAAACAGAATCAAATAATTTTTTGCATGGAGCCCTGATTTGCAGAGTACTCGCGACCTATTGTTATTGGTGAAGATCGGTTGAGGGAAAGGGGTAGTTTACCTGCAACGGTTTTTTTTAGCAAGGTAATTTTGTTTGTTTGGCAAACGATAACAGCCGCAAATTCAAACAGAATCAAATAATGTTTCGCATACAGCCCTGAATTGTAGAGTTCTCAAGATCTGTTGAATTTGGTGAAGATCGGTTGAGGGAAAGGTGTAGTTTACCTGTAACGTTTTATGTTTTAACAAGGGTATTTCCTATGGCAAACGATAACAGCCGCAAATTCAAACAGAATCAAAAGATTATTTGCATACAGCCCTAAATTGTAGAGTTCTCAAGACATATTGTTTTTGGTGAAGATCGGTTGAGGGAAAGGGGTAGTTTACCTGCAACGTTTTTTTAACAAGGGTATTTTCTATGGCAAACGATAACAGCTGCAAATTCAAGCAGAATCAAATAATGTTTTGCATACAGCCCTGATTTGTAGAGTACTCAAGACGTATCGTTTTTGGTGAAGATCGGTTAAGGGGAAGGGGTAGTTTACCTGCAACCTTTTACGTTTTAACACGAGTAAAGTACTTGAAAATTTATTTAAACCTTTTGAAACAATGGTAATTGTTAAAAATAAAATAATTTTGTAATTTTTTTAAAATTATAATTTTTTCATTTTAATGTAATATAATATTTTTCATTTAATACAGCAATAAAAAGGGAGGTAAGACACAGCCTGGCTGTTTGGCTGAAAATGATTTTAAATATAAATCTTAGAATATGGAAGTCATGTATGGTTCTCCATACCGATATTTTTGTTTGTTTGGCAAACGATAACAGCCGCAAATTGAAACAGAATCAAACAATGTTTCGCATACAGCCCTGAATAGTAGAGTTCTCAAGACCTTTTGTTTTTGGTGAAGATCGGTTAAGGGAAAGGGGTAGTTTACCTGCAACGTTTTATGTATTAAAAGGGTATTTTCTATGGCAAACGATAAGAGCCGCAAATTCAAACAGAATCAAATACGTTTTTGCATACAGCCCTGATTTCATGAGTACTAAAGACCTATTGTTTTTGGTGAAGATCGTTTAATGGAAAGGAGTAGTTTACCAGCCACGTTTTTTGTTTTATCAAGGGTATTTTGTATGGCAAACGATAACAGCCGCAAATTCAAACAAAATCATATAATATTTTGCATACAGCCCTGAATTGTAGAGTTCTCAAGACCTATCGTTTTTGGTGAAGATCGGTTAAGGGAAAGGGGTAGTTTACCTGCAACGGTTTTTTATCAAGGGTAATTTTTACTTCCATATTCCTTAAGGAATGGAAGTATGGTGATGGCAAAAAAAATCGTGTTCGAGATTATTGCAGATTCTGATTCTACTACACTCAAAACATGAAAAAAAGTCGTTTTCCGAAAAGTGTCTCTGTGTGTGTCTGTCTGTCTGTCTGTCTGTCTGTCTGTCTGTCTGTCTGTCTGTGTGTCTGTCTGTAGATTTTTTTTCTATGGCAAACGATAACTGCCGCAAATTCAAACAGAATCAAATAATTTTTTGCATACAGCCCTGATTTGCAGAGTACTCGCGACCTATTGTTTTTGGTGAAGATCGGTTGAGGGAAAGGGGTAGTTTACCTGCAACGGTTTTTTTTTAGCAAGGGTAATTTTGTTTGTTTGGCAAAGGATAACAGCCGCAAATTCAAACAGAATCAAATAATGTTTCGCATACAGCCCTGAATTGTAGAGTTCTCAAGATCTGTTGATTTGGTGAAGATCGGTTAAGGGAAAGGGGTAGTTTACCTGTAATGTTTTGTGTTTTAACAAGGGTATTTCCTATGGCAAACGATAACAGCCGCAAATTCAAACAGAATCAAAAGATTATTTGCATACAGCCCTAAATTGTAGAGTTCTCAAGACCTATTGTTTTTGGTGAAGATCGGTTGAGGGAAAGGGGTAGTTTACCTGTAACATTTTTTTAACAAGGGTATTTTCTATGGCAAACGATAACAGCCGCAAATTCAAACAGAATCAAATAATGTTTTGCATACTGTCCTGATTTGTAGAGTACTCAAGATCTGTTGTTTTTGGTGAAGATCGGTTAAGGGAAAGGGGTAGTTTACCTGTATCGTTTTATGTTTTAACCAGGGTATTTCCTATGGCAGACGATAACAGCCGCAAATTCAAACAGAATCAAAAGATTATTTGCATACAGCCCTAAATTGTAGAGTTCTCAAGACCTATTGTTTTTGGTGAAGATCGGTTGAGGGAAAGGGGTAGTTTACCTGCAACATTTTTTTAACAAGGGTATTTTCTATGGCAAACGATAACAGCCGCAAATTCAAACAGAATCAAATAATGTTTTGCATACTGTCCTGATTTGTAGAGTACTCAAGATCTGTTGTTTTTGGTGAAGATCGGTTAAGGGAAAGGGGTACTTTACCTGTATCGTTTTATGTTTTAACAAGGGTATTTCCTATGGCAAACTATAACAGCCGCAAATTCAAACAGAATCAAAAGATTATTTGCATACAGCCCTAAATTGTAGAGTTCTCAAGACCTATTGTTTTTGGTGAAGATCGGTTGAGGGAAAGGGGTAGTTTACCTGCAACATTTTTTAAACAAGGGTATTTTCTATGGCAAACGATAACAGCCGCAAATTCAAACAGAATCAAATAATTGTTTGCATACGTCCCTGATTTGTAGAGATCTCAAGGACTTTCGATTTTGGTGAAGATCGGTTAAGGGGAAGGGGTAGTTTACCTGCAACCTTTTACGTTTTAACAAGAGTAAAGTACTTGAAAATTTATTTAAACTTTTTGAAACAATTGTAATTGTTAAAAATAAAATAATTTTGTTGCCAGGCAATAAAATTATAATTTTTTCATTTTAATGTAATATAATATTTTTCATTTAATACAGCAATAAAAAGGCAGGTAAGACACAGCCTGGCTGTTTGGCTGAAAATGATTTTAAATATAAATCTTAGAATATGGAAGTCATGTATGGTTCTCCATACCGATATTTACTTCCATATTCCTTAAGGAATGGAAGTATGGTGATGGCAAAAAAAATCGTGTTCGAGATTATTGCAGATTCTGATTCTACTACACTCAAAACATGAAAAAAAGTCGTTTTCCGAAAAGTGTCTGTGTGTGTGTCTGTCTGTGTGTCTGTCTGTAGATTTTTTTTCTATGGCAAACGATAACTGCCGCAAATTCAAACAGAATCAAATAATTTTTTGCATGCATCCCTGAATTGCAGAGTACTCGCGACCTATTGTTTTTGGTGAAGATCGGTTGAGGGAAAGGGGTAGTTTACCTGCAACGGTTTTTTTTAGCAAGGGTAATTTTGTTTGTTTGGCAAACGATAACAGCCGCAAATTCAAACAGAATCAAATAATGTTTCGCATACAGCCCTGAATTGTAGATTTCTCAAGATCTTTTGATTTTGGTGAAGATCGGTTAAGGGAAAGGGGTAGTTTACCTGTAACGTTTTATGTTTTAACAAGGGTATTTCTTATGGCAAACGATAACAGCCGCAAATTCAAACAGAATCAAAAGATTATTTGCATACAGCCCTAAATTGTAGAGTTCTCAAGACCTATTGTTTTTGGTGAAGATCGGTTGAGGGAAAGGGGTAGTTTACCTGCAACGTTTTTTTAACAAGGGTATTTTCTATGGCAAACGATAACAGCCGCAAATTCAAACAGAATCAAATAATGTTTTGCATACAGCCCTGATTTGTAGAGTACTCAAAACCTATTGTTTTCGATGAAGATCGGTTAAGGGGAAGGGGTAGTTTACCTGCAACGTTTTTTTATCAAGCGTGTTTTCTATGGGAAACGATAACAGCCGCAAATTCAAACAGAATCAAATAATTGTTTGCATACGTCCCTGATTTGTAGAGGTCTCAAGGACTTTCGATTTTGGTGAAGATCGGTTAAGGGGAAGGGGTAGTTTACCTGCAACCTTTTACGTTTTAACAAGAGTAAAGTACTTGAAAATTTATTTAAACTTTTTGAAACAATTGTAATTGTTAAAAATAAAATAATTTTGTTGCCAGGCAATAAAATTATAATTTTTTCATTTTAATGTAATATAATATTTTTCATTTAATACAGCAATAAAAAGGCAGGTAAGACACAGCCTGGCTGTTTGGCTGAAAATGATTTTAAATATAAATCTTAGAATATGGAAGTCATGTATGTTTCTCCATACCGATATTTACTTCCATATTCCTTAAGGAATGGAAGTATGGTGATGGCAAAAAAAATCGTGTTCGAGATTATTGCAGATTCTGATTCTACTACACTCAAAACATGAAAAAAAGTCGTTTTCCGAAAAGTGTCTGTGTGTGTGTCTGTCTGTCTGTCTGTCTGTCTGTGTGTCTGTGTGTCTGTAGATTTTTTTTCTATGGCAAACGATAACTGCCGCAAATTCAAACAGAATCAAATAATTTTTTGCATGGAGCCCTGATTTGCAGAGTACTCGCGACCTATTGTTATTGGTGAAGATCGGTTGAGGGAAAGGGGTAGTTTACCTGCAACGGTTTTTTTTAGCAAGGTAATTTTGTTTGTTTGGCAAACGATAACAGCCGCAAATTCAAACAGAATCAAATAATGTTTCGCATACAGCCCTGAATTGTAGAGTTCTCAAGATCTGTTGAATTTGGTGAAGATCGGTTGAGGGAAAGGTGTAGTTTACCTGTAACGTTTTATGTTTTAACAAGGGTATTTCCTATGGCAAACGATAACAGCCGCAAATTCAAACAGAATCAAAAGATTATTTGCATACAGCCCTAAATTGTAGAGTTCTCAAGACATATTGTTTTTGGTGAAGATCGGTTGAGGGAAAGGGGTAGTTTACCTGCAACGTTTTTTTAACAAGGGTATTTTCTATGGCAAACGATAACAGCTGCAAATTCAAGCAGAATCAAATAATGTTTTGCATACAGCCCTGATTTGTAGAGTACTCAAGACGTATCGTTTTTGGTGAAGATCGGTTAAGGGGAAGGGGTAGTTTACCTGCAACCTTTTACGTTTTAACACGAGTAAAGTACTTGAAAATTTATTTAAACCTTTTGAAACAATGGTAATTGTTAAAAATAAAATAATTTTGTAATTTTTTTAAAATTATAATTTTTTCATTTTAATGTAATATAATATTTTTCATTTAATACAGCAATAAAAAGGGAGGTAAGACACAGCCTGGCTGTTTGGCTGAAAATGATTTTAAATATAAATCTTAGAATATGGAAGTCATGTATGGTTCTCCATACCGATATTTTTGTTTGTTTGGCAAACGATAACAGCCGCAAATTGAAACAGAATCAAACAATGTTTCGCATACAGCCCTGAATAGTAGAGTTCTCAAGACCTTTTGTTTTTGGTGAAGATCGGTTAAGGGAAAGGGGTAGTTTACCTGCAACGTTTTATGTATTAAAAGGGTATTTTCTATGGCAAACGATAAGAGCCGCAAATTCAAACAGAATCAAATACGTTTTTGCATACAGCCCTGATTTCATGAGTACTAAAGACCTATTGTTTTTGGTGAAGATCGTTTAATGGAAAGGAGTAGTTTACCAGCCACGTTTTTTGTTTTATCAAGGGTATTTTGTATGGCAAACGATAACAGCCGCAAATTCAAACAAAATCATATAATATTTTGCATACAGCCCTGAATTGTAGAGTTCTCAAGACCTATCGTTTTTGGTGAAGATCGGTTAAGGGAAAGGGGTAGTTTACCTGCAACGGTTTTTTATCAAGGGTAATTTTTACTTCCATATTCCTTAAGGAATGGAAGTATGGTGATGGCAAAAAAAATCGTGTTCGAGATTATTGCAGATTCTGATTCTACTACACTCAAAACATGAAAAAAAGTCGTTTTCCGAAAAGTGTCTCTGTGTGTGTCTGTCTGTCTGTCTGTCTGTCTGTCTGTCTGTCTGTCTGTCTGTGTGTCTATCTGTAGATTTTTTTTCTATGGCAAACGATAACTGCCGCAAATTCAAACAGAATCAAATAATTTTTTGCATACAGCCCTGATTTGCAGAGTACTCGCGACCTATTGTTTTTGGTGAAGATCGGTTGAGGGAAAGGGGTAGTTTACCTGCAACGGTTTTTTTTTAGCAAGGGTAATTTTGTTTGTTTGGCAAAGGATAACAGCCGCAAATTCAAACAGAATCAAATAATGTTTCGCATACAGCCCTGAATTGTAGAGTTCTCAAGATCTGTTGATTTGGTGAAGATCGGTTAAGGGAAAGGGGTAGTTTACCTGTAATGTTTTGTGTTTTAACAAGGGTATTTCCTATGGCAAACGATAACAGCCGCAAATTCAAACAGAATCAAAAGATTATTTGCATACAGCCCTAAATTGTAGAGTTCTCAAGACCTATTGTTTTTGGTGAAGATCGGTTGAGGGAAAGGGGTAGTTTACCTGTAACATTTTTTTAACCAGGGTATTTTCTATGGCAAACGATAACAGCCGCAAATTCAAACAGAATCAAATAATGTTTTGCATACTGTCCTGATTTGTAGAGTACTCAAGATCTGTTGTTTTTGGTGAAGATCGGTTAAGGGAAAGGGGTAGTTTACCTGTATCGTTTTATGTTTTAACCAGGGTATTTCCTATGGCAGACGATAACAGCCGCAAATTCAAACAGAATCAAAAGATTATTTGCATACAGCCCTAAATTGTAGAGTTCTCAAGACCTATTGTTTTTGGTGAAGATCGGTTGAGGGAAAGGGGTAGTTTACCTGCAACATTTTTTTAACAAGGGTATTTTCTATGGCAAACGATAACAGCCGCAAATTCAAACAGAATCAAATAATGTTTTGCATACTGTCCTGATTTGTAGAGTACTCAAGATCTGTTGTTTTTGGTGAAGATCGGTTAAGGGAAAGGGGTACTTTACCTGTATCGTTTTATGTTTTAACAAGGGTATTTCCTATGGCAAACTATAACAGCCGCAAATTCAAACAGAATCAAAAGATTATTTGCATACAGCCCTAAATTGTAGAGTTCTCAAGACCTATTGTTTTTGGTGAAGATCGGTTGAGGGAAAGGGGTAGTTTACCTGCAACATTTTTTAAACAAGGGTATTTTCTATGGCAAACGATAACAGCCGCAAATTCAAACAGAATCAAATAATTGTTTGCATACGTCCCTGATTTGTAGAGATCTCAAGGACTTTCGATTTTGGTGAAGATCGGTTAAGGGGAAGGGGTAGTTTACCTGCAACCTTTTACGTTTTAACAAGAGTAAAGTACTTGAAAATTTATTTAAACTTTTTGAAACAATTGTAATTGTTAAAAATAAAATAATTTTGTTGCCAGGCAATAAAATTATAATTTTTTCATTTTAATGTAATATAATATTTTTCATTTAATACAGCAATAAAAAGGCAGGTAAGACACAGCCTGGCTGTTTGGCTGAAAATGATTTTAAATATAAATCTTAGAATATGGAAGTCATGTATGGTTCTCCATACCGATATTTACTTCCATATTCCTTAAGGAATGGAAGTATGGTGATGGCAAAAAAAATCGTGTTCGAGATTATTGCAGATTCTGATTCTACTACACTCAAAACATGAAAAAAAGTCGTTTTCCGAAAAGTGTCTGTGTGTGTGTCTGTCTGTGTGTCTGTCTGTAGATTTTTTTTCTATGGCAAACGATAACTGCCGCAAATTCAAACAGAATCAAATAATTTTTTGCATGCATCCCTGAATTGCAGAGTACTCGCGACCTATTGTTTTTGGTGAAGATCGGTTGAGGGAAAGGGGTAGTTTACCTGCAACGGTTTTTTTTAGCAAGGGTAATTTTGTTTGTTTGGCAAACGATAACAGCCGCAAATTCAAACAGAATCAAATAATGTTTCGCATACAGCCCTGAATTGTAGATTTCTCAAGATCTTTTGATTTTGGTGAGATCGGTTAGGGAAAGGGGTAGTTTACCTGTAACGTTTTATGTTTTAACAAGGGTATTTTCTTATGGCAAACGATAACAGCCGCAAATTCAAACAGAATCAAAAGATTATTTGCATACAGCCCTAAATTGTAGAGTTCTCAAGACCTATTGTTTTTTGGTGAAGATCGGTTGAGGAAAGGGTAGTTTACCTGCAACGTTTTTTTTAACAAGGGTATTTTCTATGGCAAACGATAACAGCCGCAAATTCAAACAGAATCAAATAATGTTTTGCATACAGCCCTGATTTGTAGAGTACTCAAGACGTATCGTTTTTGGTGAAGATCGGTTAAGGGGAAGGGGTAGTTTACCTGCAACCTTTTACGTTTTAACACGAGTAAAGTACTTGAAAATTTATTTAAACCCTTTTGAAACAATGGTAATTGTTAAAAATAAAATAATTTTGTAATTTTTTTAAATTATAATTTTTTCATTTTAATGTAATATAATATTTTTCATTTAATACAGCAATAAAAAGGGAGGTAAGACACAGCCTGGCTGTTTGCTGAAAATGATTTTAAATATAAATCTTAGAATATGGAAGTCATGTATGGTTCTCCATACCGATATTTTTGTTTGTTTGGCAAACGATAACAGCCGCAAATTGAAACAGAATCAAACAATGTTTCGCATACAGCCCTGAATAGTAGAGTTCTCAAGACCTTTGTTTTTGGTGAAGATCGGTTAAGGGAAAGGGGTAGTTTACCGGCAACGTTTTATGTATTAAAAGGGATTTTCTATGGCAAACGATAAGAGCCGCAAATTCAAACAGAATCAAATACGTTTTTGCATACAGCCTGATTTCATGAGTACTAAAGACCTATTGTTTTTTGTGAAGATCGTTTAATGGAAAGGGGTAGTTTACCAGCCACGTTTTTTGTTTATCAAGGGTATTTTGTATGGCAAACGATAACAGCCGCAAATTCAAACAAAATCATATAATATTTTGCATACAGCCCTGAATTGTAGAGTTCTCAAGACCTATCGTTTTTGGTGAAGATCGGTTAAGGGAAAGGGGTAGTTTACCTGCAACGGTTTTTATCAAGGGTAATTTTACTTCCATATTCCTTAAGGAATGGAAGTATGGTGATGGCAAAAAAAATCGTGTTCGAGATTATTGCAGATTCTGATTCTACTACACTCAAAACATGAAAAAAAGTCGTTTCCGAAAGTGTCTGTGTGTCTGTGTGTCTGTGTGTCTGTCTGTCTGTCTTCTGTAGATTTTTTTTCTATGGCAAACGATAACTGCCGCAAATTCAAACAGAATCAAATAATTTTTTGCATGCAGCCCGGCTTTGCAGAGTTCTCGCGACCTATTGTTTTTGGTGAAGATTGGTTGAGGGAAAGGGGTAGTTTACCTGCAACGGTTTTTTTTTAGCAAGGGTAATTTTGTTTGTTTGGCAAAGGATAACAGCCGCAAATTCAAACAGAATCAAATAATGTTTTGCATACAGCCCTGAATTGTAGAGTTCTCAAGATCTGTTGATTTGGTGAAGATCGGTTAAGGGAAAGGGGTAGTTTACCTGTAACGTTTTATGTTTTAACAAGGGTATTTCCTATGGGAAACGATAACAGCCGCAAATTCAAACAGAATGAAAAGATTATTTGCATACAGCCCTAAATTGTAGAGTTCTCAATACTTTTTGTTTTTGGTGAAGATCGGTTAAGGGAAAGGAAAGGGGTAGTTTACCTACAACGTTTTTTTAACAAGGGTATTTTCTATGGCAAACGATAACAGCCGCAAATTCAAACAGAATCAAATAATTTTCTGCATACAGCCCTGATTTGTAGAGTACTCAAGACCTATTGTTTTTGGTGAAGATCGGTTGAGGGGAAGGGTAGTTTACCAGCAACGTTTTTTATCATGCGTATTTTCTATGCAAACGACAACTGCCGCAAATTCAAACAGAATCAAATAATTTTTTGCATACAGCCCTGATTTGTAGAGTACTCGCGACCTATTGTTTTTGGTGAAGATCGGTTGAGGGGAAGGGGTAGTTTACCTGCAACGTTTTTTTTTATCAAGGGAAATTTTTTTTTTTTTTGGCAAACGATAACAGCCGCAAATTCAAACAGAATCAAATAATGTTTCGCATACAGCCCTGAATTGTAGATTTCTCAAGACCTATTGTTTTTGGTGAAGATCGGTTGAGGGAAAGGGGTAGTTTACCTGCAACGTTTTTTTAACAAGGGTATTTTATATGGCAAACGATAACAGGCCGCAAATTCAAACAGAATCAAATAATGTTTTGCATGCAGTCCTGATTTGTAGAGTACTCAAGACCTATTGTTTTTGGTGAAGATCGGTTAAGGGGAAGGGGTAGTTTACCTGCAACGTTTTTTTATCAAGCGTATTTTCTATGGCAAACGATAACAGCCGCAAATTCAAACAGAATCAAATAATTTTTTGCATACGTCCCTGAATTGTAGAGGTCTCAATGACTTTCGATTTGGTGAAGATCGGTTAAGGGGAAGGGGTAGTTTACCTGCAACCTTATACGTTTTAACAAGAGTAAAGTACTTGAAAATTATTTAAACTTTTTGAAACAATGGTAATTGTTAAAAATAAAAATAATTTTGTTGCAGGCAATAAAATTATAATTTTTTCATTTTAATGTAATATAATATTTTTCATTAATACAGCAATAAAAAGGCAGGTAAGACACAGCCTGGCTGTTTGGCTGAAAATGATTTAAATATAAATCTTAGAATATGGAAGTCATGTATGGTTCTCCATACCGATATTTTACTTCCATATTCCTTAAGGAATGGAAGTATGGTGATGGCAAAAAAAATCGTGTTCGAGATTATTGCAGATTCTGATTCTACTACACTCAAAACATGAAAAAAAGTCGTTTTCCGAAAAGTGTCTGTGTGTCTGTGTGTCTGTGTGTCTGTCTGTCTGTCTGTCTGTCTGTCTGTCTGTAGATTTTTTTTCTATGGCAAACGATAACTGCCGCAAATTCAAACAGAATCAAATAATTTTTTGCATGCAGCCCGGTTTTGCAGAGTTCTCGCGACCTATTGTTTTTGGTGAAGATCGGTTGAGGGAAAGGGGTAGTTTACCTGCAACGGTTTTTTTTTAGCAAGGGAAATTTTGTTTGTTTGGCAAACGATAACAGCCGCAAATTCAAACAGAATCAAATAATGTTTCGCATACAGCCCTGAATTGTAGAGTTCTCAAGACCTATTGTTTTTGGTGAAGATCGGTTAAGGGAAAGGGGTAGTTTACCTGTAACGTTTTATGTTTTAACAAGGGTATTTCCTATGGGAAACGATAACAGCCGCAAATTCAAACAGAATGAAAAGATTATTTGCATACAGCCCTAAATTGTAGAGTTCTCAATACTTTTTGTTTTTGGTGAAGATCGGTTAAGGGAAAGGGGTAGTTTACCTACAACGTTTTTTTAACAAGGGTATTTTCTATGGCAAACGATAACAGCCGCAAATTCAAACAGAATCAAATAATTTTCTGCATACAGCCCTGATTTGTAGAGTACTCAAGACCTATTGTTTTTGGTGAAGATCGGTTGAGGGGAAGGGGTAGTTTACCAGCAACGTTTTTTATCATGCGTATTTTCTATGGCAAACGACAACTGCCGCAAATTCAAACAGAATCAAATAATTTTTTGCATACAGCCCTGATTTGTAGAGTACTCGCGACCTTTTGTTTTTGGTGAAGATCGGTTGAGGGGAAGGGGTAGTTTACCTGCAACGGTTTTTTTTATCAAGGGAAATTTTTTTTTTTTTTGGCAAACGATAACAGCCGAAAATTCAAACAGAATCAAATAATGTTTCGCATACAGCCCTGAATTGTAGATTTCTCAAGACCTATTGTTTTTGGTGAAGATCGGTTGAGGGAAAGGGGTAGTTTACCTGCAACGTTTTTTTAACAAGGGTATTTTATATGGCAAACGATAACAGCCGCAAATTCAAACAGAATCAAATAATGTTTTGCATGCAGTCCTGATGTGTAGAGTACTCAAGACCTATTGTTTTTGGTGAAGATCGGTTAAGGGGAAGGGGTAGTTTACCTGCAACGTTTTTTTATCAAGCGTATTTTCTATGGCAAACGATAACAGCCGCAAATTCAAACAGAATCAAATAATTTTTTGCATACGTCCCTGAATTGTAGAGGTCTCAATGACTTTCGATTTTGGTGAAGATCGGTTAAGGGGAAGGGGTAGTTTACCTGCAACCTTATACGTTTTAACAAGAGTAAAGTACTTGAAAATTTATTTAAACTTTTTGAAACAATGGTAATTGTTAAAAATAAAATAATTTTGTTGCCAGGCAATAAAATTATAATTTTTTCATTTTAATGTAATATAATATTTTTCATTTAATACAGCAATAAAAAGGCAGGTAAGACACAGCCTGGCTGTTTGGCTGAAAATGATTTTAAATATAAATCTTAGAATATGGAAGTCATGTATGGTTCTCCATACCGATATTTACTTCCATATTCCTTAAGGAATGGAAGTATGGTGATGGCAAAAAAAAATCGTGTTCGAGATTATTGCAGATTCTGATTCTACTACACTCAAAACATGAAAAAAAGTCGTTTTCCGAAAAGTGTCTCTGTGTGTGTCTGTCTGTCTGTCTGTGTGTCTGTCTGTAGATTTTTTTTCTATGGCAAACGATAACTGCCGCAAATTCAAACAGAATCAAATAATTTTTTGCATACAGTCCTGATTTGCAGAGTACTCGCGACCTATTGTTTTTGGTGAAGATCGGTTGAGGGAAAGGGGTAGTTTACCTGCAACGGTTTTTTTTTAGCAAGGGTAATTTTGTTTGTTTGGCAAACGATAACAGCCGCAAATTCAGTCAGAATCAAATAATGTTTCGCATACAGCCCTGAATTGTAGAGTTCTCAAGATCTGTTGATTTGGTGAAGATCGGTTAAGGGAAAGGGGTAGTTTACCTGTAACGTTTTGTGTTTTAACAAGGGTATTTCCTATGGCAAACGATAACAGCCGCAAATTCAAACAGAATCAAAAGATTATTTGCATACAGCCCTAAATTGTAGAGTTCTCAAGACCTATTGTTTTTGGTGAAGATCGGTTGAGGGAAAGGGGTAGTTTACCTGCAACATTTTTTTAACAAGGGTATTTTCTATGGCAAACGATAACAGCCGCAAATTCAAACAGAATCAAATAATGTTTTGCATACTGTCCTGATTTGTAGAGTACTCAAGATCTGTTGTTCTTGGTGAAGATCGGTTAAGGGAAAGGGGTAGTTTACCTGCAACGTTTTGTTAACAAGGGTATTTTCTATGGCAAACGATAACAGCCGCAAATTCAAACAGAATCAAATAATGTTTTGCATACAGTCCTGATTTGTAGAGTACTCAAGACCTATTGTTTTTGATGAAGATCGGTTAAGGGGAAGGGGTAGTTTACCTGCAACGTTTTTTTATCAAGCATATTTTCTATGGCAAACGATAACAGCTGTAAATTCAAACAGAATCAAATAATTGTTTGCATACGTCCCTGATTTGTAGAGGTCTCAAGGACTTTCGATTTTGGTGAAGATCGGTTAAGGGGAAGGGGTAGTTTACCTGCAACCTTTTACGTTTTAACAAGAGTAAAGTACTTGAAAATTTATTTAAACTTTTTGAAACAATTGTAATTGTTAAAAATAAAATAATTTTGTTGCCAGGCAATAAAATTATAATTTTTTCATTTTAATGTAATATAATATTTTTCATTTAATACAGCAATAAAAAGGCAGGTAAGACACAGCCTGGCTGTTTGGCTGAAAATGATTTTAAATATAAATCTTAGAATATGGAAGTCATGTATGGTTCTCCATACCGATATTTACTTCCATATTCCTTAAGGAATGGAAGTATGGTGATGGCAAAAAAAATCGTGTTCGAGATTATTGCAGATTCTGATTCTACTACACTCAAAACATGAAAAAAAGTCGTTTTCCGAAAAGTGTCTGTGTGTGTGTCTGTCTGTCTGTCTGTGTGTGTGTCTGTGTCTGAAGATTTTTTTTCTATGGCAAACGATAACTGCCGCAAATTCAAACAGAATCAAATAATTTTTTGCATGCACCCCTGAATTGCAGAGTACTCGCGACCTATTGTTTTTGGTGAAGATCGGTTGAGGGAAAGGGGTAGTTTACCTGCAACGGTTTTTTTTTAGCAAGGGTAATTTTGTTTGTTTGGCAAACGATAACAGCCGCAAATTGAAACAGAATCAAATAATGTTTCGCATACAGCCCTGAATTGTAGATTTCTCAAGATCTTTTGATTTTGGTGAAGATCGGTTAAGGGAAAGGGGTAGTTTACCTGTAACGTTTTATGTTTTAACAAGGGTATTTCTTATGGCAAACGATAACAGCCGCAAATTCAAACAGAATCAAAAGATTATTTGCATACAGCCCTAAATTGTAGAGTTCTCAAGACCTATTGTTTTTGGTGAAGATCGGTTGAGGGAAAGGGGTAGTTTACCAGCAACGTTTTTTTAACAAGGGTATTTTTTTTCTATGGCAAACGATAACTGCCGCAAATTCAAACAGAATCAAATAACTTTTTGCATACAGCCCTGATTTGTAGAGTACTCACGACCTATTGTTTTTGGTGAAGATCGGTTGAGGGAAAGGGGTAGTTTACCGGCAACGGTTTTTTTTTATCAAGGGAAATTTTTTTTTTTGCCAAACGATAACAGCCGCAAATTCAAACAGAATCAAATAATGTTTCGCATACAGCCCTGAATTGTAGAGTTCTCAAGACCTATTGTTTTTGGTGACGATCGGTTAAGGGAATGGGGTAGTTTACCTGTAACGTTTTATGTTTTAACAAGGGTATTTCCTATGGCAAACGATAACAGCCGCAAATTCAAACAGAATCAAAAGATTATTTGCATACAGCCCTAAACTGTAGAGTTCTCAAGACCTATTGTTTTTGGTGAAGATCGGTTGAGGGAAAGGGGTAGTTTACCTGCAACATTTTTTTAACAAGGGTATTTTCTATGGCAAACGATAACAGCCGCAAATTCAAACAGAATCAAATAATGTTTTGCATACTGTCCTGATTTGTAGAGTACTCAAGATCTGTTGATTTGGTGAAGATCGGTTAAGGGAAAGGGGTAGTTTACCTGTAACGTTTTGTGTTTTAACAAGGGTATTTCCTATGGCAAACGATAACAGCCGCAAATTCAAACAGAATCAAAAGATTATTTGCATACAGCCCTAAATTGTAGAGTTCTCAAGACCTATTGTTTTTGGTGAAGATCGGTTGAGGGAAAGGGGTAGTTTACCTGCAACATTTTTTTAACAAGGGTATTTTCTATGGCAAACGATAACAGCCGCAAATTCAAACAGAATCAAATAATGTTTTGCATACTGTCCTGATTTGTAGAGTACTCAAGATCTGTTGTTCTTGGTGAAGATCGGTTAAGGGAAAGGGGTAGTTTACCTGCAACGTTTTGTTAACAAGGGTATTTTCTATGGCAAACGATAACAGCCGCAAATTCAAACAGAATCAAATAATGTTTTGCATACAGTCCTGATTTGTAGAGTACTCAAGACCTATTGTTTTTGATGAAGATCGGTTAAGGGGAAGGGGTAGTTTACCTGCAACGTTTTTTTATCAAGCATATTTTCTATGGCAAACGATAACAGCTGTAAATTCAAACAGAATCAAATAATTGTTTGCATACGTCCCTGATTTGTAGAGGTCTCAAGGACTTTCGATTTTGGTGAAGATCGGTTAAGGGGAAGGGGTAGTTTACCTGCAACCTTTTACGTTTTAACAAGAGTAAAGTACTTGAAAATTTATTTAAACTTTTTGAAACAATTGTAATTGTTAAAAATAAAATAATTTTGTTGCCAGGCAATAAAATTATAATTTTTTCATTTTAATGTAATATAATATTTTTCATTTAATACAGCAATAAAAAGGCAGGTAAGACACAGCCTGGCTGTTTGGCTGAAAATGATTTTAAATATAAATCTTAGAATATGGAAGTCATGTATGGTTCTCCATACCGATATTTACTTCCATATTCCTTAAGGAATGGAAGTATGGTGATGGCAAAAAAAATCGTGTTCGAGATTATTGCAGATTCTGATTCTACTACACTCAAAACATGAAAAAAAGTCGTTTTCCGAAAAGTGTCTGTGTGTGTGTCTGTCTGTCTGTCTGTGTGTGTGTCTGTGTCTGAAGATTTTTTTTCTATGGCAAACGATAACTGCCGCAAATTCAAACAGAATCAAATAATTTTTTGCATGCATCCCTGAATTGCAGAGTACTCGCGACCTATTGTTTTTGGTGAAGATCGGTTGAGGGAAAGGGGTAGTTTACCTGCAACGGTTTTTTTTAGCAAGGGTAATTTTGTTTGTTTGGCAAACGATAACAGCCGCAAATTGAAACAGAATCAAATAATGTTTCGCATACAGCCCTGAATTGTAGATTTCTCAAGATCTTTTGATTTTGGTGAAGATCGGTTAAGGGAAAGGGGTAGTTTACCTGTAACGTTTTATGTTTTAACAAGGGTATTTCTTATGGCAAACGATAACAGCCGCAAATTCAAACAGAATCAAAAGATTATTTGCATACAGCCCTAAATTGTAGAGTTCTCAAGACCTATTGTTTTTGGTGAAGATCGGTTGAGGGAAAGGGGTAGTTTACCAGCAACGTTTTTTTAACAAGGGTATTTTTTTTCTATGGCAAACGATAACTGCCGCAAATTCAAACAGAATCAAATAACTTTTTGCATACAGCCCTGATTTGTAGAGTACTCACGACCTATTGTTTTTGGTGAAGATCGGTTGAGGGAAAGGGGTAGTTTACCGGCAACGGTTTTTTTTTATCAAGGGAAATTTTTTTTTTTGCCAAACGATAACAGCCGCAAATTCAAACAGAATCAAATAATGTTTCGCATACAGCCCTGAATTGTAGAGTTCTCAAGACCTATTGTTTTTGGTGACGATCGGTTAAGGGAATGGGGTAGTTTACCTGTAACGTTTTATGTTTTAACAAGGGTATTTCCTATGGCAAACGATAACAGCCGCAAATTCAAACAGAATCAAAAGATTATTTGCATACAGCCCTAAACTGTAGAGTTCTCAAGACCCATTGTTTTTGGTTAAGATCGGTTAAGGGAAAGGGGTAGTTTACCTGCAACGTTTTTTTAACAAGGTTATTTTCTATGGCAAACGATAACAGCCGCAAATTCAAACATAATCAAATAATTTTCTGCATACAGCCCTGGTTTGTAGAGTACTCAAGACCTGTTGTTTTTGGTGAAGATCGGTTGAGGGGAAGGGGTAGTTTACCTGCAACGTTTGTTATAAAGCGTATTTTCTATGGCAAACGATAACTGCCGCAAATTCAAACAGAATCAAATAATTTTTTGCATACGTAAGTGAATTGTAGAGGACTCAAGTCCGTTAGATTTTGGTGAAGATCGGTTAATGTGAAGGGGTAGTTTACCTGCAACATTTTACGTTTTAACAAGAGTAAAGTACTTGAAAATTCATTTAAACTTTTTCAAACAATGGTAATTGTTAAAAATAAAATAATTTTGTTGCCAGGCATTTTACATTTTTTCATTTTAATGTAAATTATGTATATATTACAAAATATATCGTGCTTGGCAGGCAAGCATATTTCAGATTATAAGTCTTTGAATATGGAAGTCATGTATGGTTCTCCATACCGATATTTACTTCCATATTCCTTAAGGAATGGAAGTATGGTGATGGCAAAAAAAATCGTGTTCGAGATTATTGCAGATTCTGATTGTACTACACTCAAAACATGAAAAAAAGTCGTTTTCCGAAAAGTGTGTGTGTGTGTGTGTGTGTGTGTGTGTGTGTGTGTGTGTGTGTGTGTGTGTGTGTGTGTGTGTGTGTGTGTGTGTGTGTGTGTGTGTGTGTGTGTGTGTGTGTGTGTGTGTGTGTGTGTGTGTGTGTGTGTGTGTGTGTGTGTGTATCTGTCTGTGTGTCTGTAGATTTTTTTTCTATGGCAAACGATAACTGCCGCAAATTCAAACAGAATCAAATAATTTTTTGCATGCAGACCTGATTTGCAGATTACTCGCGACCTATTGTTTTTGTTGAAGATCGGTTGAGGGAAAGGGGTAGTTTACCTGCAACGGTTTTTTTTTAGCAAGGGTAATTTTGTTTGTTTGGCAAACGATAACAGCCGCAAATTCAAACAGAATCAACTAATGTTTCGCATACAGCTCTGAATTGTAGAGTTCGCAAGATCTTTTGATTTCGGTGAAGATCGGTTAAGGGAAAGGGGTAGTTTACCTGTAACGTTTTATGTTTTAACAAGGGTATTTCCTATGGCAAACGATAACAGCCGCAAATTCAAACAGAATGAAAAGATTATTTGCATACAGCCCTAAATTGTAGAGTTCTCAATACTTTTTGTTTTTGGTGAAGATCGGTTAAGGGAAAGGGGTAGTTTACCTACAACGTTTTTTTAACAAGGGTATTTTCTATGGCAAACGATAACAGCCGCAAATTCAAACAGAATCAAATAATTTTCTGCATACAGCCCTGATTTGTAGAGTACTCAAGACCTATTGTTTTTGGTGAAGATCGGTTGAGGGGAAGGGGTAGTTTACCAGCAACGTTTTTTATCATGCGTATTTTCTATGGCAAACGACAACTGCCGCAAATTCAAACAGAATCAAATAATTTTTTGCATACAGCCCTGATTTGTAGAGTACTCGCGACCTATTGTTTTTGGTGAAGATCGGTTGAGGGGAAGGGGTAGTTTACCTGCAACGTTTTTTTTTATCAAGGGAAATTTTTTTTTTTTTGGCAAACGATAACAGCCGCAAATTCAAACAGAATCAAATAATGTTTCGCATACAGCCCTGAATTGTAGATTTCTCAAGACATATTGTTTTTGGTGAAGATCGGTTGAGGGAAAGGGGTAGTTTACCTGCAACGTTTTTTTAACAAGGGTATTTTATATGGCAAACGATAACAGCCGCAAATTCAAACAGAATCAAATAATGTTTTGCATGCAGTCCTGATTTGTAGAGTACTCAAGACCTATTGTTTTTGGTGAAGATCGGTTAAGGAGAAGGGGTAGTTTACCTGCAACGTTTTTTTATCAAGCGTATTTTCTATGGCAAACGATAACAGCCGCAAATTCAAACAGAATCAAATAATTTTTTGCATACGTCCCTGAATTGTAGAGGTCTCAATGACTTTCGATTTTGGTGAAGATCGGTTAAGGGGAAGGGGTAGTTTACCTGCAACCTTATACGTTTTAACAAGAGTAAAGTACTTGAAAATTTATTTAAACTTTTTGAAACAATGGTAATTGTTAAAAATAAAATAATTTTGTTGCCAGGCAATAAAATTATAATTTTTTCATTTTAATGTAATATAATATTTTTCATTTAATACAGCAATAAAAAGGCAGGTAAGACACAGCCTGGCTGTTTGGCTGAAAATGATTTTAAATATAAATCTTAGAATATGGAAGTCATGTATGGTTCTCCATACCGATATTTTACTTCCATATTCCTTAAGGAATGGAAGTATGGTGATGGCAAAAAAAATCGTGTTCGAGATTATTGCAGATTCTGATTCTACTACACTCAAAACATGAAAAAAAGTCGTTTTCCGAAAAGTGTCTGTGTGTCTGTGTGTCTGTGTGTCTGTCTGTCTGTCTGTCTGTCTGTCTGTCTGTAGATTTTTTTTCTATGGCAAACGATAACTGCCGCAAATTCAAACAGAATCAAATAATTTTTTGCATGCAGCCCGGTTTTGCAGAGTTCTCGCGACCTATTGTTTTTGGTGAAGATCGGTTGAGGGAAAGGGGTAGTTTACCTGCAACGGTTTTTTTTTAGCAAGGGAAATTTTGTTTGTTTGGCAAACGATAACAGCCGCAAATTCAAACAGAATCAAATAATGTTTCGCATACAGCCCTGAATTGTAGAGTTCTCAAGACCTATTGTTTTTGGTGAAGATCGGTTAAGGGAAAGGGGTAGTTTACCTGTAACGTTTTATGTTTTAACAAGGGTATTTCCTATGGGAAACGATAACAGCCGCAAATTCAAACAGAATGAAAAGATTATTTGCATACAGCCCTAAATTGTAGAGTTCTCAATACTTTTTGTTTTTGGTGAAGATCGGTTAAGGGAAAGGGGTAGTTTACCTACAACGTTTTTTTAACAAGGGTATTTTCTATGGCAAACGATAACAGCCGCAAATTCAAACAGAATCAAATAATTTTCTGCATACAGCCCTGATTTGTAGAGTACTCAAGACCTATTGTTTTTGGTGAAGATCGGTTGAGGGGAAGGGGTAGTTTACCAGCAACGTTTTTTATCATGCGTATTTTCTATGGCAAACGACAACTGCCGCAAATTCAAACAGAATCAAATAATTTTTTGCACCCAGCCCTGATTTGTAGAGTACTCGCGACCTGTTGTTTTTGGTGAAGATCGGTTGAGGGGAAGGGGTAGTTTACCTGCAACGGTTTTTTTTATCAAGGGAAATTTTTTTTTTTTTTTTGGCAAACGATAACAGCCGAAAATTCAAACAGAATCAAATAATGTTTCGCATACAGCCCTGAATTGTAGATTTCTCAAGACCTATTGTTTTTGGTGAAGATGGGTTGAGGGAAAGGGGTAGTTTACCTGCAACATTTTACGTTTTAACAAGAGTAAAGTACTTGAAAATTCATTTAAACTTTTTCAAACAATGGTAATTGTTAAAAATAAAATAATTTTGTTGCCAGGCAATAAAATTATAATTTTTTCATTTTAATGTAAATTATGTATATATTACAAAATATATCGTGCTTGGCAGGCAAGCATATTTCAGATTATAAGTCTTTGAATATGGAAGTCATGTATGGTTCTCCATACCGATATTTACTTCCATATTCCTTAAGGAATGGAAGTATGGTGATGGCAAAAAAAATCGTGTTCGAGATTATTGCAGATTCTGATTGTACTACACTCAAAACATGAAAAAAAGTCGTTTTCCGAAAAGTGTGTGTGTGTGTGTGTGTGTGTGTGTGTGTGTGTGTGTGTGTGTGTGTGTGTGTGTGTGTGTGTGTGTGTGTGTGTGTGTGTGTGTGTGTGTGTGTATCTGTCTGTGTGTCTGTAGATTTTTTTTCTATGGCAAACGATAACTGCCGCAAATTCAAACAGAATCAAATAATTTTTTGCATGCAGACCTGATTTGCAGATTACTCGCGACCTTTTGTTTTTGTTGAAGATCGGTTGAGGGAAAGGGGTAGTTTACCTGCAACGGTTTTTTTTTAGCAAGGGTAATTTTGTTTGTTTGGCAAACGATAACAGCCGCAAATTCAAACAGAATCAACTAATGTTTCGCATACAGCTCTGAATTGTAGAGTTCGCAAGATCTTTTGATTTCGGTGAAGATCGGTTAAGGGAAAGGGGTAGTTTACCTGTAACGTTTTATGTTTTAACAAGGGTATTTCCTATGGCAAACGATAACAGCCGCAAATTCAAACAGAATGAAAAGATTATTTGCATACAGCCCTAAATTGTAGAGTTCTCAATACTTTTTGTTTTTGGTGAAGATCGGTTAAGGGAAAGGGGTAGTTTACCTACAACGTTTTTTTAACAAGGGTATTTTCTATGGCAAACGATAACAGCCGCAAATTCAAACAGAATCAAATAATTTTCTGCATACAGCCCTGATTTGTAGAGTACTCAAGACCTATTGTTTTTGGTGAAGATCGGTTGAGGGGAAGGGGTAGTTTACCAGCAACGTTTTTTATCATGCGTATTTTCTATGGCAAACGACAACTGCCGCAAATTCAAACAGAATCAAATAATTTTTTGCATACAGCCCTGATTTGTAGAGTACTCGCGACCTATTGTTTTTGGTGAAGATCGGTTGAGGGGAAGGGGTAGTTTACCTGCAACGTTTTTTTTTATCAAGGGAAATTTTTTTTTTTTTTTGGCAAACGATAACAGCCGCAAATTCAAACAGAATCAAATAATGTTTCGCATACAGCCCTGAATTGTAGATTTCTCAAGACCTATTGTTTTTGGTGAAGATCGGTTGAGGGAAAGGGGTAGTTTACCTGCAACGTTTTTTTAACAAGGGTATTTTATATGGCAAACGATAACAGCCGCAAATTCAAACAGAATCAAATAATGTTTTGCATGCAGTCCTGATTTGTAGAGTACTCAAGACCTATTGTTTTTGGTGAAGATCGGTTAAGGGGAAGGGGTAGTTTACCTGCAACGTTTTTTTATCAAGCGTATTTTCTATGGCAAACGATAACAGCCGCAAATTCAAACAGAATCAAATAATTTTTTGCATACGTCCCTGAATTGTAGAGGTCTCAATGACTTTCGATTTTGGTGAAGATCGGTTAAGGGGAAGGGGTAGTTTACCTGCAACCTTATACGTTTTAACAAGAGTAAAGTACTTGAAAATTTATTTAAACTTTTTGAAACAATGGTAATTGTTAAAAATAAAATAATTTTGTTGCCAGGCAATAAAATTATAATTTTTTCATTTTAATGTAATATAATATTTTTCATTTAATACAGCAATAAAAAGGCAGGTAAGACACAGCCTGGCTGTTTGGCTGAAAATGATTTTAAATATAAATCTTAGAATATGGAAGTCATGTATGGTTCTCCATACCGATATTTTACTTCCATATTCCTTAAGGAATGGAAGTATGGTGATGGCAAAAAAAATCGTGTTCGAGATTATTGCAGATTCTGATTCTACTACACTCAAAACATGAAAAAAAGTCGTTTTCCGAAAAGTGTCTGTGTGTCTGTGTGTCTGTCTGTCTGTCTGTCTGTCTGTCTGTCTGTAGATTTTTTTTCTATGGCAAACGATAACTGCCGCAAATTCAAACAGAATCAAATAATTTTTTGCATGCAGCCCGGTTTTGCAGAGTTCTCGCGACCTATTGTTTTTGGTGAAGATCGGTTGAGGGAAAGGGGTAGTTTACCTGCAACGGTTTTTTTTTAGCAAGGGAAATTTTGTTTGTTTGGCAAACGATAACAGCCGCAAATTCAAACAGAATCAAATAATGTTTCGCATACAGCCCTGAATTGTAGAGTTCTCAAGACCTATTGTTTTTGGTGAAGATCGGTTAAGGGAAAGGGGTAGTTTACCTGTAACGTTTTATGTTTTAACAAGGGTATTTCCTATGGGAAACGATAACAGCCGCAAATTCAAACAGAATGAAAAGATTATTTGCATACAGCCCTAAATTGTAGAGTTCTCAATACTTTTTGTTTTTGGTGAAGATCGGTTAAGGGAAAGGGGTAGTTTACCTACAACGTTTTTTTAACAAGGGTATTTTCTATGGCAAACGATAACAGCCGCAAATTCAAACAGAATCAAATAATTTTCTGCATACAGCCCTGATTTGTAGAGTACTCAAGACCTATTGTTTTTGGTGAAGATCGGTTGAGGGGAAGGGGTAGTTTACCAGCAACGTTTTTTATCATGCGTATTTTCTATGGCAAACGACAACTGCCGCAAATTCAAACAGAATCAAATAATTTTTTGCATACAGCCCTGATTTGTAGAGTACTCGCGACCTGTTGTTTTTGGTGAAGATCGGTTGAGGGGAAGGGGTAGTTTACCTGCAACGGTTTTTTTTATCAAGGGAAATTTTTTTTTTTTTTGGCAAACGATAACAGCCGAAAATTCAAACAGAATCAAATAATGTTTCGCATACAGCCCTGAATTGTAGATTTCTCAAGACCTATTGTTTTTGGTGAAGATGGGTTGAGGGAAAGGGGTAGTTTACCTGCAACGTTTTTTTAACAAGGGTATTTTATATGGCAAACGATAACAGCCGCAAATTCAAACAGAATCAAATAATGTTTTGCATGCAGTCCTGACGTGTAGAGTACTCAAGACCTATTGTTTTTGGTGAAGATCGGTTAAGGGGAAGGGGTAGTTTACCTGCAACGTTTTTTTATCAAGCGTATTTTCTATGGCAAACGATAACAGCCGCAAATTCAAACAGAATCAAATAATTTTTTGCATACGTCCCTGAATTGTAGAGGTCTCAATGACTTTCGATTTTGGTGAAGATCGGTTAAGGGGAAGGGGTAGTTTACCTGCAACCTTATACGTTTTAACAAGAGTAAAGTACTTGAAAATTTATTTAAACTTTTTGAAACAATGGTAATTGTTAAAAATAAAATAATTTTGTTGCCAGGCAATAAAATTATAATTTTTTCATTTTAATGTAATATAATATTTTTCATTTAATACAGCAATAAAAAGGCAGGTAAGACACAGCCTGGCTGTTTGGCTGAAAATGATTTTAAATATAAATCTTAGAATATGGAAGTCATGTATGGTTCTCCATACCGATATTTACTTCCATATTCCTTAAGGAATGGAAGTATGGTGATGGCAAAAAAAAATCGTGTTCGAGATTATTGCAGATTCTGATTCTACTACACTCAAAACATGAAAAAAAGTCGTTTTCCGAAAAGTGTCTCTGTGTGTGTCTGTCTGTCTGTCTGTGTGTCTGTCTGTAGATTTTTTTTCTATGGCAAACGATAACTGCCGCAAATTCAAACAGAATCAAATAATTTTTTGCATACAGTCCTGATTTGCAGAGTACTCGCGACCTATTGTTTTTGGTGAAGATCGGTTGAGGGAAAGGGGTAGTTTACCTGCAACGGTTTTTTTTTAGCAAGGGTAATTTTGTTTGTTTGGCAAACGATAACAGCCGCAAATTCAGTCAGAATCAAATAATGTTTCGCATACAGCCCTGAATTGTAGAGTTCTCAAGATCTGTTGATTTGGTGAAGATCGGTTAAGGGAAAGGGGTAGTTTACCTGTAACGTTTTGTGTTTTAACAAGGGTATTTCCTATGGCAAACGATAACAGCCGCAAATTCAAACAGAATCAAAAGATTATTTGCATACAGCCCTAAATTGTAGAGTTCTCAAGACCTATTGTTTTTGGTGAAGATCGGTTGAGGGAAAGGGGTAGTTTACCTGCAACATTTTTTTAACAAGGGTATTTTCTATGGCAAACGATAACAGCCGCAAATTCAAACAGAATCAAATAATGTTTTGCATACTGTCCTGATTTGTAGAGTACTCAAGATCTGTTGTTCTTGGTGAAGATCGGTTAAGGGAAAGGGGTAGTTTACCTGCAACGTTTTTTTAACAAGGGTATTTTCTATGGCAAACGATAACAGCCGCAAATTCAAACAGAATCAAATAATGTTTTGCATACAGTCCTGATTTGTAGAGTACTCAAGACCTATTGTTTTTGATGAAGATCGGTTAAGGGGAAGGGGTAGTTTACCTGCAACGTTTTTTTATCAAGCATATTTTCTATGGCAAACGATAACAGCTGTAAATTCAAACAGAATCAAATAATTGTTTGCATACGTCCCTGATTTGTAGAGGTCTCAAGGACTTTCGATTTTGGTGAAGATCGGTTAAGGGGAAGGGGTAGTTTACCTGCAACCTTTTACGTTTTAACAAGAGTAAAGTACTTGAAAATTTATTTAAACTTTTTGAAACAATTGTAATTGTTAAAAATAAAATAATTTTGTTGCCAGGCAATAAAATTATAATTTTTTCATTTTAATGTAATATAATATTTTTCATTTAATACAGCAATAAAAAGGCAGGTAAGACACAGCCTGGCTGTTTGGCTGAAAATGATTTTAAATATAAATCTTAGAATATGGAAGTCATGTATGGTTCTCCATACCGATATTTACTTCCATATTCCTTAAGGAATGGAAGTATGGTGATGGCAAAAAAAATCGTGTTCGAGATTATTGCAGATTCTGATTCTACTACACTCAAAACATGAAAAAAAGTCGTTTTCCGAAAAGTGTCTGTGTGTGTGTCTGTCTGTCTGTCTGTGTGTGTGTCTGTGTGTCTGTAGATTTTTTTCTATGGCAAACGATAACTGCCGCAAATTCAAACAGAATCAAATAATTTTTTGCATGCAGCCCTGATTTGCAGAGTACTCGCGACCTATTGGTATTGGTGAAGATCGGTTGAGGGAAAGGGGTAGTTTACCTGCAACGGTTTTTTTTAGCAAGGGTAATTTTGTTTGTTTGGCAAACGATAACAGCCGCAAATTGAAACAGAATCAAATAATGTTTCGCATACAGCCCTGAATTGTAGATTTCTCAAGATCTTTTGATTTTGGTGAAGATCGGTTAAGGGAAAGGGGTAGTTTACCTGTAACGTTTTATGTTTTAACAAGGGTATTTCTTATGGCAAACGATAACAGCCGCAAATTCAAACAGAATCAAAAGATTATTTGCATACAGCCCTAAATTGTAGAGTTCTCAAGACCTATTGTTTTTGGTGAAGATCGGTTGAGGGAAAGGGGTAGTTTACCAGCAACGTTTTTTTAACAAGGGTATTTTTTTTCTATGGCAAACGATAACTGCCGCAAATTCAAACAGAATCAAATAACTTTTTGCATACAGCCCTGATTTGTAGAGTACTCACGACCTATTGTTTTTGGTGAAGATCGGTTGAGGGAAAGGGGTAGTTTACCGGCAACGGTTTTTTTTTATCAAGGGAAATTTTTTTTTTTGCCAAACGATAACAGCCGCAAATTCAAACAGAATCAAATAATGTTTCGCATACAGCCCTGAATTGTAGAGTTCTCAAGACCTATTGTTTTTGGTGACGATCGGTTAAGGGAATGGGGTAGTTTACCTGTAACGTTTTATGTTTTAACAAGGGTATTTCCTATGGCAAACGATAACAGCCGCAAATTCAAACAGAATCAAAAGATTATTTGCATACAGCCCTAAACTGTAGAGTTCTCAAGACCCATTGTTTTTGGTTAAGATCGGTTAAGGGAAAGGGGTAGTTTACCTGCAACGTTTTTTTAACAAGGTTATTTTATATGGCAAACGATAACAGCCGCAAATTCAAACATAATCAAATAATTTTCTGCATACAGCCCTGGTTTGTAGAGTACTCAAGACCTATTGTTTTTGGTGAAGATCGGTTGAGGGGAAGGGGTAGTTTACCTGCAACGTTTGTTATAAAGCGTATTTTCTATGGCAAACGATAACTGCCGCAAATTCAAACAGAATCAAATAATTTTTTGCATACGTAAGTGAATTGTAGAGGACTCAAGTCCGTTAGATTTTGGTGAAGATCGGTTAATGTGAAGGGGTAGTTTACCTGCAACATTTTACGTTTTAACAAGAGTAAAGTACTTGAAAATTCATTTAAACTTTTTCAAACAATGGTAATTGTTAAAAATAAAATAATTTTGTTGCCAGGCAATAAAATTATAATTTTTTCATTTTAATGTAAATTATGTATATATTACAAAATATATCGTGCTTGGCAGGCAAGCATATTTCAGATTATAAGTCTTTGAATATGGAAGTCATGTATGGTTCTCCATACCGATATTTACTTCCATATTCCTTAAGGAATGGAAGTATGGTGATGGCAAAAAAAATCGTGTTCGAGATTATTGCAGATTCTGATTGTACTACACTCAAAACATGAAAAAAAGTCGTTTTCCGAAAAGTGTCTGTGTGTGTGTGTGTGTGTGTGTGTGTGTGTGTGTGTGTGTGTGTGTGTGTGTGTGTGTGTGTGTGTGTGTGTGTGTGTGTGTGTGTGTGTGTGTGTGTGTGTGTGTGTGTGTGTGTGTGTGTGTGTGTGTGTGTGTGTGTATCTGTCTGTGTGTCTGTAGATTTTTTTTCTATGGCAAACGATAACTGCCGCAAATTCAAACAGAATCAAATAATTTTTTGCATGCAGACCTGATTTGCAGATTACTCGCGACCTATTGTTTTTGTTGAAGATCGGTTGAGGGAAAGGGGTAGTTTACCTGCAACGGTTTTTTTTTAGCAAGGGTAATTTTGTTTGTTTGGCAAACGATAACAGCCGCAAATTCAAACAGAATCAACTAATGTTTCGCATACAGCTCTGAATTGTAGAGTTCGCAAGATCTTTTGATTTCGGTGAAGATCGGTTAAGGGAAAGGGGTAGTTTACCTGTAACGTTTTATGTTTTAACAAGGGTATTTCCTATGGCAAACGATAACAGCCGCAAATTCAAACAGAATCAAAAGATTATTTGCATACAGCCCTAAATTGTAGAGTTCTCAAGACCTATTGTTTTTGGTGAAGATCGGTTGAGGGAAAGGGGTAGTTTACCTGCAACATTTTTTTAACAAGGGTATTTTCTATGGCAAACGATAACTGCCGCAAATTCAAACAGAATCAGATAATGTTTTGCATACAGCCCTGATTTGTAGAGTACTCAAGACCTATTGTTCTTGGTGAAGATCGGTTAAGGGGAAGGGGTAGTTTACCTGCAACATTTTTTTATCAAGCGTTTTTTCTATGGCAAACGATAACTGCCGCAAATTCAAACAGAATCAAATAATATTTTGCATACGCCCCTGAATTGTAGAGGTCTCAAGGACTTTCGATTTTAGTGAAGATCGGTTAAGGGGAAGGGGTAGTTTACCTGCAACCTTTTACGTTTTAACAAGAGTAAAGTACTTGAAAATTTATTTAAACTTTATCAAACAATGGTAATTGTTAAAAATAAAATAATTTTGTTGCCAGGCAATAAAATTAAAATTTTTTCATTTTAATGTAAATCATGTATAAGAGAAAATATATCGCGCTTGGCAGGCGATATTAAGATTTAAATATAAATCTTAGAATATGGAAGTCATGTATGGTTCTCCATACCGATATTTTACTTCTATATTACTTAAGGAATGGAAGTATGGTGATGGTAAAAAAAAATCGTGTTCGAGATTATTGCAGATTCTGATTCTACTACACTCAAAACATGAAAAAAAGTCGTTTTCCGAAAAGTGTCTGTGTGTGTGTCTGTCTGTCTGTCTGTGTGTAGATTTTTTTTCTATGGCAAACGATAACTGCCGCAAATTCAAACAGAATCAAATAACTTTTTGCATACAGCCCTGATTTGTAGAGTACTCACGACCTATTGTTTTTGGTGAAGATCGGTTGAGGGAAAGGGGTAGTTTACCGGCAACGGTTTTTTTTTATCAAGGGAAATTTTTTTTTTTTGCCAAACGATAACAGCCGCAAATTCAAACAGAATCAAATAATGTTTCGCATACAGCCCTGAATTGTAGAGTTCTCAAGACCTATTGTTTTTGGTGACGATCGGTTAAGGGAATGGGGTAGTTTACCTGTAACGTTTTATGTTTTAACAAGGGTATTTCCTATGGCAAACGATAACAGCCGCAAATTCAAACAGAATCAAAAGATTATTTGCATACAGCCCTAAATTGTAGAGTTCTCAAGACCTATTGTTTTTGGTTAAGATCGGTTAAGGGAAAGGGGTAGTTTACCTACAACGTTTTTTTATCAAGGTTATTTTCTATGGCAAACGATAACAGCCGCAAATTCAAACATAATCAAATAATTTTCTGCATACAGCCCTGGTTTGTAGAGTACTCAAGACGTACTGTTTTTGGTTAAGATCGGTTAAGGGAAAGGGGTAGTTTACCTACAACGTTTTTTTAACAAGGTTATTTTCTATGGCAAACGATAACAGCCGCAAATTCAAACATAATCAAATAATTTTCTGCATACAGCCCTGGTTTGTAGAGTACTCAAGACCTGTTGTTTTTGGTGAAGATCGGTTGAGGGGAAGGGGTAGTTTACCTGCAACGTTTGTTATAAAGCGTATTTTCTATGGCAAACGATAACTGCCGCAAATTCAAACAGAATCAAATAATTTTTTGCAAACGTAACTGAATTGTAGAGGACTCAAGTCCATTAGAAATTGGTGAAGATCGGTTAATGGGAAGGGGTAGTTTACCTGCAACATTTTACGTTTTAACAAGAGTAAAGTACTTGAAAATTCATTTAAACTTTTTCAAACAATGGTAATTGTTAAAAATAAAATAATTTTGTTGCCAGGCAATAAAATTATAATTTTTTCATTTTAATGTAAATTATGTATATATTACAAAATATATCGTGCTTGGCAGGCAAGCATATTTCAGATTATAAGTCTTTGAATATGGAAGTCATGTATGGTTCTCCATACCGATATTTACTTCCATATTCCTAAAGGAATGGAAGTATGGTGATGGCAAAAAAAATCGTGTTCGAGATTATTGCAGATTCTGATTGTACTACACTCAAAACATGAAAAAAAGTCGTTTTCCGAAAAGTGTCTGTGTGTGTGTCTGTCTGTCTGTCTGTCTGTCTGTGTGTCTATCTGTCTGTGTGTCTGTAGATTTTTTTTCTATGGCAAACGATAACTGCCGCAAATTCAAACAGAATCAAATAATTTTTTGCATGCAGCCCAGATTTGCAGATTACTCGCGACCTATTGTTTTTGGTGACGATCGGTTGAGGGAAAGGGGTAGTTTACCTGCAACGGTTTTTTTTTAGCAAGGGTAATTTTGTTTGTTTGGCAAACGATAACAGCCGCAAATTCAAACAGAATCAAATAATGTTTCGCATACAGCTCTGAATTGCAGAGTTCTCAAGATCTTTTGATTTCGGTGAAGATCGGTTAAGGGAAAGGGGTAGTTTACCTGTAACGTTTTATGTTTTAACAAGGGTATTTCTTATGGCAAACGATAACAGCCGCAAATTCAAACAGAATCAAAAGATTATTTGCATACAGCCCTAAATTGTAGAGTTCTCAAGACCTATTGTTTTTGGTGAAGATCGGTTGAGGGAAAGGGGTAGTTTACCAGCAACGTTTTTTTAACAAGGGTATTTTTTTTCTATGGCAAACGATAACTGCCGCAAATTCAAACAGAATCAAATAACTTTTTGCATACAGCCCTGATTTGTAGAGTACTCACGACCTATTGTTTTTGGTGAAGATCGGTTGAGGGAAAGGGGTAGTTTACCGGCAACGGTTTTTTTTTTTATCAAGGGAAATTTTTTTTTTTTGCCAAACGATAACAGCCGCAAATTCAAACAGAATCAAATAATGTTTCGCATACAGCCCTGAATTGTAGAGTTCTCAAGACCTGTTGTTTTTGGTGACGATCGGTTAAGGGAATGGGGTAGTTTACCTGTAACGTTTTATGTTTTAACAAGGGTATTTCCTATGGCAAACGATAACAGCCGCTAATTCAAACAGAATCAAAAGATTATTTGCATACAGCCCTAAATTGTAGAGTTCTCAAGACCCATTGTTTTTGGTTAAGATCGGTTAAGGGAAAGGGGTAGTTTACCTACAACGTTTTTTTAACAAGGTTATTTTCTATGGCAAACGATAACAGCCGCAAATTCAAACATAATCAAATAATTTTCTGCATACAGCCCTGGTTTGTAGAGTACTCAAGACGTACTGTTTTTGGTTAAGATCGGTTAAGGGAAAGGGGTAGTTTACCTACAACGTTTTTTTAACAAGGTTATTTTCTATGGCAAACGATAACAGCCGCAAATTCAAACATAATCAAATAATTTTCTGCATACAGCCCTGGTTTGTAGAGTACTCAAGACCTATTGTTTTTGGTGAAGATCGGTTGAGGGGAAGGGGTAGTTTACCTGCAACGTTTGTTATAAAGCGTATTTTCTATGGCAAACGATAACTGCCGCAAATTCAAACAGAATCAAATAATTTTTTGCATACGTAAGTGAATTGTAGAGGACTCAAGTCCATTATATTTTGGTGAAGATCGGTTAATGGGAAGGGGTAGTTTACCTGCAACATTTTACGTTTTAACAAGAGTAAAGTACTTGAAAATTCATTTAAACTTTTTCAAACAATGGTAATTGTTAAAAATAAAATAATTTTGTTGCCAGGCAATAAAATTATAATTTTTTCATTTTAATGTAAATTATGTATATATTACAAAATATATCGTGCTTGGCAGGCAAGCATATTTCAGATTATAAGTCTTTGAATATGGAAGTCATGTATGGTTCTCCATACCGATATTTACTTCCATATTCCTTAAGGAATGGAAGTATGGTGATGGCAAAAAAAATCGTGTTCGAGATTATTGGAGATTCTGATTGTACTACACTCAAAACATGAAAAAAAGTCGTTTTCCGAAAAGTGTGTGTGTGTGTGTGTGTGTGTGTGTGTGTGTGTCTGTCTGTGTGTCTATCTGTCTGTGTGTCTGTAGATTTTTTTTCTATGGCAAACGATAACTGCCGCAAATTCAAACAGAATCAAATAATTTTTTGCATACAGCCCTGATTTGCAGAGTACTCGCGACCTATTGTTTTTGGTGAAGAGCGGTTGAGGGAAAGGGGTAGTTTACCTGCAACGGTTGTTTTTTAACAAGGGTAATTTTGTTTGTTTGGCAAACGATAACAGCCGCAAATGCAAACAGAATCAAATAATGTTTCGCATACAGCCCTGAATTGTAGAGTTCTCAAGATCTGTTGATTTTGGTGAAGATCGGTTGAGGGAAAGGGGTAGTTTACCTGTAACGTTTTATGTTTTAACAAGGGTATTTCCTATGGCAAACGATAACAGCCGCAAATTCAAACAGAATCAAAATATTATTTGCATACAGCCCTAAATTGTAGAGTTCTAAAGACCTATTGTTTTTGGTGAAGATCGGTTGAGGGAAAGGGGTAGTTTACCTGCAACGTTTTTTTAACAAGGGTATTTTCTATGGCAAACGATAACAGCTGCAAATTCAAACAGAATCAAATAATGTTTTGCATACAGCCCTGATTTGTAGAGTACTCAAGACGTATCGTTTTTGGTGAAGATCGGTTAAGGGGAAGGGGTAGTTTACCTGCAACCTTTTACGTTTTAACACGAGTAAAGTACTTGAAAATTTATTTAAACTTTTTGAAACAATGGTAATTGTTAAAAATAAAATAATTTTGTAATTTTGTTAAAATTATAATTTGTTCATTTTAATGTAATATAATATTTTTCATTTAATACAGCAATAAAAAGGGAGGTAAGACACAGCCTGCCTGATTGGCTGAAAATGATTTTAAATATCAATCTTAGAATATGGAAGTCATGTATGGTTCTCCATACCGATATTTTTGTTTGTTTGGCAAACGATAACAGCCGCAAATTGAAACAGAATCAAACAATGTTTCGCATACAGCCCTGAATTGTAGAGTTCTCAAGACTTATTGTTTTTGGTGAAGATCGGTTAAGGGAAAGGGGTAGTTTACCTGCAACGTTTTATGTATTAAAAGGGTATTTTCTATGGCAAACGATAAGAGCCGCAAATTCAAACAGAATCAAATACGTTTTTTGCATACAGCCCTGATTTCTTGAGTACTAAAGACCTATTGTTTTTGGTGAAGATCGTTTAATGGAAAGGGGTAGTTTACCAGCCACGTTTTTTGTTTTATCAAGGGTATTTTGTATGGCAAACGATAACAGCCGCAAATTCAAACAAAATCATATAATATTTTGCATACAGCCCTGAATTGTAGAGTTCTCAAGACCTGTCGTTTTTGGTGAAGATCGGTTAAGGGAAAGGGGTAGTTTACCTGCAACGGTTTTTTATCAAGGGTAATTTTACTTCCATATTCCTTAAGGAATGGGAGTATGGTGATGGCAAAAAAAATCGTGTTCGAGATTATTGCAGATTCTGATTCTACTACACTCAAAACATGAAAAAAGTCGTTTTCCGAAAAGTGTCTGTGTGTCTGTCTGTCTGTCTGTCTGTAGATTTTTTTTCTATGGCAAACGATAACTGCCGCAAATTCAAACAGAATCAAATAATTTTTTGTATACAGCCCGGATTTGCAGAGTTCTCGCGACCTATTGTATTTGGTGAAGATCGGTTGAGGGAAAGGGGTAGTTTACCTGCAACGGTTTTTTTTTAGCAAGGGTAATTTTGTTTGTTTGGCAAACGATAACAGCCGCAAATTCAAACAGAATCAAATAATGTTTCGCATACAGCCCTGAATTGTAGAGTTCTCAAGACCTATTGTTTTTGGTGAAGATCGGTTAAGGGAAAGGGGTAGTTTACGTGTAACGTTTTATGTTTTAACAAGGGTATTTCCTATGGCAAACGATAACAGCCGCAAATTCAAACAGAATGAAAAGATTATTTGCATACAGCCCTAAATTGTAGAGTTCTCAAGACCTATTGTTTTTGGTGAAGATCGGTTAAGGGAAAGGGGTAGTTTACCTACAACGTTTTTTTAACAAGGGTATTTTCTATGGCAAACGATAACAGCCGCAAATTCAAACAGAATCAAATAATTTTCTGCATACAGCCCTGATTTGTAGAGTACTCAAGACCTATTGTTTTTGGTGAAGATCGGTTGAGGGGAAGGGGTAGTTTACCAGCAACGTTTTTTATCATGCGTATTTTCTATGGCAAACGACAACTGCCGCAAATTCAAACAGAATCAAATAATTTTTTGCATACAGCCCTGATTTGTAGAGTACTCGCGACCTATTGTTTTTGGTGAAGATCGGTTGAGGGGAAGGGGTAGTTTACCTGCAACGGTTTTTTTTATCAAGGGAAATTTTTTTTTTTTGGCAAACGATAACAGCCGCAAATTCAAACAGAATCAAATAATATTTCGCATACAGCCCTGAATTGTAGATTTCTCAAGACCTTTTGTTTTTGGTGAAGATCGGTTGAGGGAAAGGGTTAGTTTACCTGCAACGTTTTTTTAACAAGGGTATTTTCTATGGCAAACGATAACAGCCGCAAATTCAAACAGAATCAAATAATGTTTTGCATGCAGTCCTGATTTGTAGAGTACTCAAGACCTATTGTTTTTGGTGAAGATCGGTTAAGGGGAAGGGGTAGTTTACCTGCAACGTTTTTTTATCAAGCGTATTTTCTATGGCAAACGATAACAGCCGCAAATTCAAACAGAATCAAATAATTTTTTGCATACGTCCCTGAATTGTAGAGGTCTCAACGACTTTCAATTTTGGTGAAGATCGGTTAAGGGGAAGGGGTAGTTTACCTGCAACCTTATACGTTTTAACAAGAGTAAAGTATTTGAAAATTTATTTAAACTTTTTGAAACAATGGTAATTGTTAAAAATAAAATAATTTTGTTGCCAGGCAATAAAATTATAATTTTTTCATTTTAATGTAATATAATATTTTTCATTTAATACAGCAATAAAAAGGCAGGTAAGGCACAGCCTGGCTGTTTGGCTGAAAATGATTTTAAATATAAATCTTAGAATATGGAAGTCATGTATGGTTCTCCATACCGATATTTTACTTCCATATTCCTTAAGGAATGGAAGTATGGTGATGGCAAAAAAAATCGTGTTCGAGATTATTGCAGATTCTGATTCTACTACACTCAAAACATGAAAAAAGTCGTTTTCCAAAAAGTGTCTGTGTGTGTGTCTGTCTGTCTGTCTGTCTGTCTGTCTGTCTGTCTGTGTGTCTGTAGATTTTTTTTCTATGGCAAACGATAACTGCCGCAAATTCAAACAGAATCAAATAATTTTTGCATGCAGCCCTGATTTGCAGAGTACTCGCGACCTATTGTTTTTGGTGAAGATCGGTTGAGGGAAAGGGGTAGTTTACCTGCAACGGTTTTTTTTTAGCAAGCGTAATTTTGTTTGTTTGGCAAACGATAACAGCCGCAAACTCAAACAGAATCAAATAATGTTTCGCATACAGCCCTGAATTGTAGAGTTCTCAAGATCTGTTGATTTGGTGAAGATCGGTTAAGGGAAAGGGGTAGTTTACCTGTAACGTTTTATGTTTTAACAAGGGTATTTCTTATGGCAAACGATAACAGCCGCAAATTCAAACAGAATCAAAAGATTATTTGCATACAGCCCTAAATTGTAGAGTTCTCAAGACCTATTGTTTTTGGTGAAGATCGACTGAGGGAAAGGGGTAGTTTACCAGCAACGTTTTTTTAACAAGGGTATTTTTTTTCTATGGCAAACGATAACTGCCGCAAATTCAAACAGAATCAAATAACTTTTTGCATACAGCCCTGATTTGTAGAGTACTAACGACCTATTGTTTTTGGTGAAGATCGGTTGAGGGAAAGGGGTAGTTTACCGGCAACGGTTTTTTTTTATCAAGGGAAATTTTTTTTTTTTGCCAAACGATAACAGCCGCAAATTCAAACAGAATCAAATAATGTTTCGCATACTGCCCTGAATTGTAGAGTTCTCAAGACCTATTGTTTTTGGTGACGATCGGTTAAGGGAATGGGGTAGTTTACCTGTAACGTTTTATGTTTTAACAAGGGTATTTCCTATGGCAAACGATAACAGCCGCAAATTCAAACAGAATCAAAAGATTGTTTGCATACAGCCCTAAATTGTAGAGTTCTCAAGACCTATTGTTTTTGGTTAAGATCGGTTAAGGGAAAGGGGTAGTTTACCTACAACGTTTTTTTAACAAGGTTATTTTCTATGGCAAACGATAACAGCCGCAAATTCAAACATAATCAAATAATTTTCTGCATACAGCCCTGGTTTGTAGAGTACTCAAGACGTACTGTTTTTGGTTAAGATCGGTTAAGGGAAAGGGGTAGTTTACCTACAACGTTTTTTTAACAAGGTTATTTTCTATGGCAAACGATAACAGCCGCAAATTCAAACATAATCAAATAATTTTCTGCATACAGCCCTGGTTTGTAGGGTACTCAAGACCTATTGTTTTTGGTGAAGATCGGTTGAGGGGAAGGGGTAGTTTACCTGCAACGTTTGTTATAAAGCGTATTTTCTATGGCAAACGATAACTGCCGCAAATTCAAACAGAATCAAATAATTTTTTGCATACGTAAGTGAATTGTAGAGGACTCAAGTCCATTAGATTTTGGTGAAGATCGGTTAATGGGAAGGGGTAGTTTACCTGCAACATTTTACGTTTTAACAAGAGTAAAGTACTTGAAAATTCATTTAAACTTTTTCAAACAATGGTAATTGTTAAAAATAAAATAATTTTGTTGCCAGGCAATAAAATTATAATTTTTTCATTTTAATGTAAATTATGTATATATTACAAAATATATCGTGCTTGGCAGGCAAGCATATTTCAGATTATAATTCTTTGAATATGGAAGTCATGTATGGTTCTCCATACCGATATTTACTTCCATATTCCTTAAGGAATGGAAGTATGGTGATGGCAAAAAAAAATCGTGTTCGAGATTATTGCAGATTCTGATTGTACTACACTCAAAACATGAAAAAAAGTCGTTTTCCGAAAAGTGTCTGTGTGGTTGTCTGTCTGTCTGTCTGTCTGTGTGTCTATTTGTCTGTGTGTCTGTAGATTTTTTTTCTATGGCAAACGATAACTGCCGCAAATTCAAACAGAATCAAATAATTTTTTGCATGCTGTCCTGATTTTCAGATTACTCGCGACCTATTGTTTTTGGTGAATATCGGTTGAGGGAAAGGGGTAGTTTACCTGCAACGGTTTTTTTTTTAGCAAGGGTAATTTTGTTTGTTTGGCAAACGATAACAGCCGCAAATTCAAACAGAATCAAATAATGTTTTGCATACAGCCCTGATTTGTAGAGTACTCAAGACCTATTGTTTTTGATGAAGATCGGTTAAGGGGAAAGGGTAGTTTACCTGCAACGTTTTTTTATCAAGCGTATTTTCTATGGCAAACGATAACAGCCGCAAATTCAAACAGAATCAAATAATTGTTTGCATACGTCACTGAATTGTAGAGGTCTCAAGGACTTTCGATTTTGGTGAAGATCAGTTAAGGGGAAGGGGTAGTTTACCTGCAACCTTTTACGTTTTAACAAGAGTAAAGTACTTGAAAATTTATTTAAACTTTTTGAAACAATTGTAATTGTTAAAAATAAAATAATTTTGTTGCCAGGCAATAAAATTATAATTTTTTCATTTTAATGTAATATAATATTTTTCATTTAATACAGCAATAAAAAGGCAGGTAAGACACAGCCTGGCTGTTTGGCTGAAAATGATTTTAAATATAAATCTTAGAATATGGAAGTCATGTATGGTTCTCGATACCGATATTTACTTCCATATTCCTTAAGGAATGGAAGTATGGTGATGGCAAAAAAAATCGTGTTCGAGATTATTGCAGATTCTGATTCTACTACACTCAAAACATGAAAAAAAGTCGTTTTCCGAAAAGTGTCTGTGTGTGTGCCTGTCTGTCTGTCTGTGTGTGTGTCTGTGTGTCTGTAGATTTTTTTTCTATGACAAACGATAACTGCCGCAAATTCAAACAGAATCAAATAATTTTTTGCATGCCGCCCTGATTTGCAGAGTACTCGCGACCTATTGTTTTTGGTGAAGATCGGTTGAGGGAAAGGGGTAGTTTACCTGCAACGGTTTTTTTTAGCAAGGGTAATTTTGTTTGTTTGGCAAACGATAACAGCCGCAAATTCAAACAGAATCAAATAATGTTTCGCATACAGCCCTGAATTGTAGAGTTCTCAAGATCTTTTGATTTTGGTGAAGATCGGTTAAGGGAAAGGGGTAGTTTACCTGTAACGTTTTATGTTTTAACAAGGGTATTTCTTATGGCAAACGATAACTGCCGCAAATTCAAACAGAATCAAATAACTTTTTGCATACAGACCTGATTTGTAGAGTACTCACGACCTATTGTTTTTGGTGAAGATCGGTTGAGGGAAAGGGGTAGTTTACCGGCAACGGTTTTTTTTTATCAAGGGAAATTTTTTTTTTTGCCAAACGATAACAGCCGCAAATTCAAACAGAATAAAATAATGTTTCGCATACAGCCCTGAATTGTAGAGTTCTCAAGACCTTTGTTTTTGGTGACGATCGGTTAAGGGAATGGGGTAGTTTACCTGTAACGTTCTATGTTTTAACAAGGGTATTTCCTATGGCAAACGATAACAGCCGCAAATTCAAACATAATCAAATAATTTTCTGCATACAGCCCTGGTTTGTAGAGTACTCAAGACGTACTGTTTTTGGTTAAGATCGGTTAAGGGAAAGGGGTAGTTTACCTACAACGTTTTTTTAACAAGGTTATTTTCTATGGCAAACGATAACGGCCGCAAATTCAAACATAATCAAATAATTTTCTGCATACAGCCCTGGTTTGTAGAGTACTCAAGACCTATTGTTTTTGGTGAAGATCGGTTGAGGGGAAGGGGTAGTTTACCTGCAACGTTTGTTATAAAGCGTATTTTCTATGGCAAACGATAACAGCCGCAAATTCAAACAGAATCAAATAATTTTTTGCATACGTAAGTGAATTGTAGAGTACTCAAGTCCCTTAGATTTTGGTGAAGATCGGTTAATGGGAAGGGGTAGTTTACCTGCAACATTTTACGTTTTAACAAGAGTAAAGTACTTGAAAATTCATTTAAACTTTTTCAAACAATGGTAATTGTTAAAAATAAAATAATTTTGTTGCCAGGCAATAAAATTATAATTTTTTCATTTTAATGTAAATTATGTATATATTACAAAATATATCGTGCTTAGCAGGCAAGCATATTTCAGATTATAAGTCTTTGAATATGGAAGTCATGTATGGTTCTCCATACCGATATTTACTTCCATATTCCTTAAGGAATGGAAGTATGGTGATGGCAAAAAAAATCGTGTTCGAGATTATTGCAGATTCTGATTGTACTACACTCAAAACATGAAAAAAAGTCGTTTTCCGAAAAGTGTCTGTGTGTGTGTCTGTCTGTCTGTCTGTCTGTGTGTCTATCTGTCTGTGTGTCTGTAGATTTTTTTTCTATGGCAAACGATAACTGCCGCAAATTCGAACAGAATCAAATAATTTTTTGCATGCAGTCCTGATTTGCAGATTACTCGCGACCTATTGTTTTTGGTGAAGATCGGTTGAGGGAAAGGGGTAGTTTACCTGCAACGGTTTTTTTTTAGCAAGGGTAATTTTGTTTGTTTGGCAAACGATAACAGCCGCAAATTCAAACAGAATCAAATAATGTTTCGCATACAGCTCTGAATTGTAGAGTTCTCAAGATCTTTTGATTTCGGTGAAGATCGGTTAAGGGAAAGGGGGTAAACTACCCCTTCCCCTTAACCGATCTTTACCAAAATCGAAAGTCATTGAGACCTCTACAATTCAGGGACGTATGCAAAAAATTATTTGATTCTGTTTGAATTTGCGGCTGTTATCGTTTGCCATAGAAAATACGCTTGATAAAAAAACGTTGCAGGTAAACTACCCCTTCCCCTTAACCGATCTTCACCAAAAACAACAGGTCTTGAGTACTCTACAAATCAGGGCCGTATGCTAAACATTATTTGATTCTGTTTGAATTTGCGGCTGTTATCGTTTGCCATAGAAAATACGCTTGATAAAAAAACGTTGCAGGTAAACTACCCCTTTCCCTTAACCGATCTTCACCAAAAACAACAGGTCTTGAGTACTCTACAAATCAGGGCGTTTTGCAAAACATTATTTGATTCTGTTTGAATTTGCGGCTGTTATCGTTTGCCATAGAAAATACACTTGTTAAAAAAACGTTGAAGGTAAACTACCCCTTTCCCTCAACCGAACTTCACCAAAAACAATAGGTCTTGAGAACTCTACAATTTAGGGCTGTATGCAAATAATCTTTTAATTCTGTTTGAATTTGCGGCTGTTATCGTTTGCCATAGGAAATACCCTTGTTACAACATAAAACGTTACAGGTAAACTACCCCTTTCCCTTAACCGATCTTCACCAAAATAACAGATCTTGAGAACTCTACAATTCAGGGCTGTATGCGAAACATTATTTGATTCTGTTTAAATTTGCGGCTGTTATCGTTTGCCAAACAAACAAAATTACCCTTGCTAAAAAAAAAACCGTTGCAGGTAAACTACCCCTTTCCCTCAACCGATCTTCACCAAAAACAATAGGTCGCGAGTACTCTGCAAATCAGGGCTGCATGCAAAAAATTATTTGATTCTGTTTGAATTTGCGGCAGTTATCGTTTGCCATAGAAAAAAAATCTACAGACAGACAGACAGACACACAGACACACAGACAGACAGACAGACACACACACAGACACTTTTCGGAAAACGACTTTTTTCATGTTTTGAGTGTAGTAGACTCAGAATCTGCAATAATCTCGAACACGATTTTTTTTGCCATCACCATACTTCCATTCCTTAAGGAATATGGAAGTAAAATATCGGTATGGAGAACCATACATGACTTCCATATTCTAAGATTTATATTTAAAATCATTTTCACCCAAACAGCCAGGCTGTGTCTTACCTGCCTTTTTATTGCTGTATTAAATGAAAAATATTATATTACATTAAAATGAAAAAATTATAATTTTATTGCCTGGCAACAAAATTATTTTATTTTTAACAATTACCATTGTTTCAAAAAGTTTAAATAAATTTTCAAGTACTTTACTCTTGTTTAAACGTAAAAGGTTGCAGGTAAACTACCCCTTCCCCTTAACCGATCTTCACCAAAATCGATAGTCATTGAGAACTCTACAATTCAGGGACGTATGCAAAAAATTATTTGATTCTGTTTGAATTTGCGGCTGCTATCGTTTGCCATAGAAAATACGCTTGATAAAAAAACGTTGCAGGTAAACTACCCCTTCCCCTTAACCGATCTTCACCAAAAACAATAGGTCTTGAGTACTCTACAAATCAGGGCTGTATGCAAAACATTATTTGATTCTGTTTGAATTTGCGGCTGTTATCGTTTGCCATAGAAAATACCCTTGTTAAAAAAACGTTGCAGGTAAACTACCCCTTTCCCTCAACCGATCTTCACCAAAAACAATAGGTCTTGAGAACTCTACAATTTAGGGCTGTATGCAAATAATCTTTTGATTCTGTTTGAATTTGCGGCTGTTATCGTTTGCCATAGGAAATACCCTTGTTAAAACATAAAACGTTACAGGTAAACTACCCCTTTCCCTTAACCGATCTTCACCAAAATCAACAGATCTTGAGAACGATAGAATTCAGGGCTGTATGCGAAACATTATTTGATTCTGTTTGAATTTGCGGCTGTTATCGTTTGCCAAACAAACAAAATTACCCTTACTAAAAAAAAACCGTTGCAGGTAAACTACCCCTTTCCCTTAACCGATCTTCACTAAAAACAAAACGTCGCGAGTACTCTGCAAATCAGGGCTGCATGCAAAACATTATTTGATTCTGTTTGAATTTGCGGCAGTTATCGTTTGCCATAAAAAAATAAAAGGTTGCAGGTAAACTACCCCTTCCCCTTAACCGATCTTCACCAAAATCGAAAGTCATTGAGACCTCTACAATTCAGGGACGTATGCAAAACATTATTTGATTCTGTTTGAATTTGCGGCTGTTATCGTTTGCCATAGGAAATACCCTTGTTAAAACATAAAACGTTACAGGTAAACTACCCCTTTCCCTTAACCGATCTTCACCAAAAACAATAGGTCTTGAGTACTCTACAAATCAGGACTGTACGCAAAACATTATTTGATTCTGTTTGAATTTGCGGCTGTTATCGTTTGCCATAGAAAATACACTTGTTAAAAAAACGTTGAAGGTAAACTACCCCTTTCCCTCAACCGAACTTCACCAAAAACAATAGGTCTTGAGAACTCTACAATTTAGGGCTGTATGCAAATAATCTTTTAATTCTGTTTGAATTTGCGGCTGTTATCGTTTGCCATAGGAAATACCCTTGTTACAACATAAAACGTTACAGGTAAACTACCCCTTTCCCTTAACCGATCTTCACCAAAATAACAGATCTTGAGAACTCTACAATTCAGGGCTGTATGCGAAACATTATTTGATTCTGTTTAAATTTGCGGCTGTTATCGTTTGCCAAACAAACAAAATTACCCTTGCTAAAAAAAAACCGTTGCAGGTAAACTACCCCTTTCCCTCAACCGATCTTCACCAAAAACAATAGGTCGCGAGTACTCTGCAAATCAGGGCTGCATGCAAAAAATTATTTGATTCTGTTTGAATTTGCGGCAGTTATCGTTTGCCATAGAAAAAAAAATCTACAGACAGACAGACAGACACACAGACACACAGACAGACAGACAGACACACACACAGACACTTTTCGGAAAACGACTTTTTTCATGTTTTGAGTGTAGTAGACTCAGAATCTGCAATAATCTCGAACACGATTTTTTTTGCCATCACCATACTTCCATTCCTTAAGGAATATGGAAGTAAAATATCGGTATGGAGAACCATACATGACTTCCATATTCTAAGATTTATATTTAAAATCATTTTCACCCAAACAGCCAGGCTGTGTCTTACCTGCCTTTTTATTGCTGTATTAAATGAAAAATATTATATTACATTAAAATGAAAAAATTATAATTTTATTGCCTGGCAACAAAATTATTTTATTTTTAACAATTACCATTGTTTCAAAAAGTTTAAATAAATTTTCAAGTACTTTACTCTTGTTTAAACGTAAAAGGTTGCAGGTAAACTACCCCTTCCCCTTAACCGATCTTCACCAAAATCGATAGTCATTGAGAACTCTACAATTCAGGGACGTATGCAAAAAATTATTTGATTCTGTTTGAATTTGCGGCTGCTATCGTTTGCCATAGAAAATACGCTTGATAAAAAAACGTTGCAGGTAAACTACCCCTTCCCCTTAACCGATCTTCACCAAAAACAATAGGTCTTGAGTACTCTACAAATCAGGGCTGTATGCAAAACATTATTTGATTCTGTTTGAATTTGCGGCTGTTATCGTTTGCCATAGAAAATACCCTTGTTAAAAAAACGTTGCAGGTAAACTACCCCTTTCCCTCAACCGATCTTCACCAAAAACAATAGGTCTTGAGAACTCTACAATTTAGGGCTGTATGCAAATAATCTTTTGATTCTGTTTGAATTTGCGGCTGTTATCGTTTGCCATAGGAAATACCCTTGTTAAAACATAAAACGTTACAGGTAAACTACCCCTTTCCCTTAACCGATCTTCACCAAAATCAACAGATCTTGAGAACGATAGAATTCAGGGCTGTATGCGAAACATTATTTGATTCTGTTTGAATTTGCGGCTGTTATCGTTTGCCAAACAAACAAAATTACCCTTACTAAAAAAAAACCGTTGCAGGTAAACTACCCCTTTCCCTTAACCGATCTTCACTAAAAACAAAACGTCGCGAGTACTCTGCAAATCAGGGCTGCATGCAAAACATTATTTGATTCTGTTTGAATTTGCGGCAGTTATCGTTTGCCATAAAAAAATAAAAGGTTGCAGGTAAACTACCCCTTCCCCTTAACCGATCTTCACCAAAATCGAAAGTCATTGAGACCTCTACAATTCAGGGACGTATGCAAAACATTATTTGATTCTGTTTGAATTTGCGGCTGTTATCGTTTGCCATAAAAAATACGCTTGATAAAAAAACGTTGCAGGTAAACTACCCCTTCCCCTTAACCGATCTTCACCAAAAACAATAGGTGTTGAGTACTCTACAAATCAGGGCTGTATGCAAAACATTATTTGATTCTGTTTGAATTTGCGGCTGTTATCGTTTGCCATAGAAAATAAAACGTAAAAGGTTGCAGGTAAACTACCCCTTCCCCTTAACCGATCTTCACCAAAAACAACAGGTCTTGAGTACTCTACAAATCAGGACAGTATGCAAAACATTATTTGATTCTGTTTGAATTTGCGGCTGTTATCGTTTGCCATATAAAATACCCTTGTTAAAAAAACGTTGAAGGTAAACTACCCCTTTCCCTCAACCGATCTTCACCAAAAACAATAGGTCTTGAGAAATCTACAATTCAGGGCTGTATGCGAAACATTATTTGATTCTGTTTGAATTTGCGGCTGTTATCGTTTGCCAAAAAAAAAAAAATTTCCCTTGATAAAAAAAACCGTTGCAGGTAAACTACCCCTTCCCCTCAACCGATCTTCACCAAAAACAATACGTCGCGAGTACTCTACAAGTCAGGGCTGTATGCAAAAAATTATTTGATTCTGTTTGAATTTGCGGCAGTTGTCGTTTGCCATAGAAAATACGCATGATAAAAAACGTTGCTGGTAAACTACCCCTTCCCCTCAACCGATCTTCACCAAAAACAATAGGTCTTGAGTACTCTACAAATCAGGGCTGTATGCAGAAAATTATTTGATTCTGTTTGAATTTGCGGCTGTTATCGTTTGCCATAGAAAATACCCTTGTTAAAAAAACGTTGTAGGTAAACTACCCCTTTCCCTTAACCGATCTTCACCAAAAACAAAAGGTATTGAGAACTCTACAATTTAGGGCTGTATGCAAATAATCTTTTCATTCTGTTTGAATTTGCGGCTGTTATCGTTTGCCATAGGAAATACCCTTGTTAAAACATAAAACGTTACAGGTAAACTACCCCTTTCCCTTAACCGATCTTCACCAAAAACAATAGGACTTGAGAACTCTACAATTCAGGGCTGTATGCGAAACATTATTTGATTCTGTTTGAATTTGCGGCTGTTATCGTTTGCCAAACAAACAAAATTTCCCTTGCTAAAAAAAAACCGTTGCCGGTAAACTACCCCTTTCCCTCAACCGATCTTCACCAAAAACAATAGGTCGCGAGAACTCTGCAAAACCGAGCTGTATGCAAAAAATTATTTGATTCTGTTTGAATTTGCGGCAGTTATCGTTTGCCATAGAAAAAAAATCTACAGACAGACAGACAGACACACAGACAGACAGACACACAGACAGACACACAGACACTTTTCGGAAAACGACTTTTTTTCATGTTTTGAGTGTAGTACAATCAGAATCTGCAATAATCTCGAACACGATTTTTTTTGCCATCACCATACTTCCATTCCTTAAGGAATATGGAAGTAAAATTACCCTTGATAAAAAACCGTTGCAGGTAAACTACCCCTTTCCCTCAAACGATCTTCACCAAAAACAATAGGTCTTTAGTACTCAATACATCAGGGCTGTATGCAAAAACGTATTTGATTCTGTTTGAATTTGCGGTTCTTATCGTTTGCCATATAAAATACCCTTTATATGGAAGTATATGGAATATGGAAGTAAACATACTTCCATTCCTTAAGGAATATGGAAGTAAAATTACCCTTGTTAAAAAAACGTTGCAGGTAAACTACCCCTTTTCCTTAACCGATCTTCACCAAAACCAAAAGGTCTTGAGAAATCTACAATTCAGGGCAGTATGCAAAACATTATTTGATTGTGTTTGAATTTGCGGCTGTTATCGTTTGCCATAAGAAATACCCTTGTTAAAACATAAAACGTTGCAGGTAAACTACCCCTTTCCCTTAACAGATCTTTACCAAAATCAAAAGATCTTGCGACCCCTACAATTCAGGGCCGTATGCGAAACATTATTTGATTCTGTTTGAATTTGCGGCTGTTACCGTTTGCCAAACAAACAAAATTACCCTTGATAAAAAAACCGTTGCAGGTAAACTACCCCTTTCCCTCAAACGATCTTCACCAAAAACAATAGGTTGCGAGCACTCTACAAATCAGGGCAGTATGCAAAAATTATTTGATTCTGATTGAATTTACGGCAGTTATCATTCGTCATAGAAAAAATTACCCATGTTAAAACATACAACGTTGCTGGTAAACTACCCCTTTACCTAAACCGATCTTCAACAAAAACAAGGTCTTGAGAACTACTATTCAGAACTGCATGCAAAAGTTATTTTATTATGTTTGAATTTGCGGCTGTTATCGTTTGCCATAGAAAATACCCTTGTTATAACAAAACACGTTGCAGGTAAACTACCCCTTTCTCTTCACCGATCTTCACCAAAATCAAAAAGTCTTGAGAACTCTACAACTTAGGGTTGTATGTAAAACATTATTTGATTCTGTTTGAATTTGCGGCTGTTACCGTTTGCCATAGAAAATACCCTTGTTAAAGCATAAAACGTTGCTGATATACTACCCCTTTCCCTTAACCGATATTCACCAAAAACAATAAGTCTTGAGAACTCTACAATTCAGGACTGTATGCAAAACATTATTTGATTCTGTTTGAATATGCGGCAGTTATGGTTCGTCATAGAAAAATTACCCTTGTTAAAACATAAATGTGGGTGGTAAACTTCCCCTTTCCCTTAATCGATCTTCACCAAAAACAAAAGGTCTTGAGAACTCTACAATTCAGGACTGTATGCGAACCATTATTTGATTGTGTTTGAAGTTGCGGCTCTTATCGTTTGCCATAGAAAATACCCTTGTTAAAACATAAAACGTTGCCGGTAAACTACCCCTTTCCCTTAACCGATCTTTACCAAAATCAATAGGTCTTGAGAATTCTACAAATCAGTGCTGTATGCAAACATTATTTGATTGTGTTTGAAGTTGCGGCTGTTATCGTTTGCCATAGAAATAATTACCCTTGTTAAAACATACAATGTTGCTGGTAAACTACTCGTTTCCCTTAACCGATCTTCACCAAAATCAACAGGCCTTCAGTGTTTTATAATTGATGAATGTATGCAAAACAATATTTGATTTTGTTTGAATTTACGGCAGTTATCGTTCGTCATAGAAAAATTTCCCCATGTTAAAACATAAAACGTTCCTGGTAAACTACCCCTTTACCTAAAACGATCTTCAACAAAAACAATCAGTTTTGAGAACTCTACAATTCTGGGCTGTATGCGAAACATTATTTGATTGTGTTTGAAGTTGCGGCTGTTATCGTTTGCCATAGAAATAAAATTACCCTTGTTAAAACATACAATGTTGCTGGTAAACTACCCCTTTCCCTTAACCGATCTTCAACAAAATCAACAAACATTGAGTCCTCTATAGCTCAGGAAGGTATGCAAAACATTATTTGATTCTGATTGAATTTACGGCAGTTATCATTCGTCATAGAAAAAATTACCCACGTTAAAACATAAAACGTCGCTGGTAAACTACCCCTTTACCTAAACCGATCTTCAACAAAAACAATCGGTCTTGAAAACTACTATTCAGAGTTGCATGCAAAAACTTATTTTATTATGTTTGAATTTGCGGCTGTTATCGTTTGCCATAGAAAATACCCTTGTTATAACAAAACACGTTGCAGGTAAACTACCCCTTTCTCTTAACCGATCTTCACCAAAACCAAAAAGCCTTGAGAACTCTACAATTTAGGGCAGTATGCAAAACATTATTTGATTGTGTTTGAATTTGCGGCTGTTATCGTTTGCCATAAGAAATACCCTTGTTAAAACATAAAACGTTGCTGGTAAACTACCCCTTTCCCTTAACCGATCTTTACCAAAATCAAAAGATCTTGCGGCCCCTACAATTCAGGGCGGTATGCGAAACATTATTTGATTCTGTTTGAATTTGCGGCTGTTACCGTTTCCCAAACAAACAAAATTACCCTTGATAAAAAAAACGTTGCAGGTAAACTACCCCTTTCCCTCAAACGATCTTCACCAAAAACAATAGTTCCCGAGCACTCTACAAATCAGGGCAGTATGCAAAAAATTATTTGATTCTGATTGAATTTACGGCAGTTATCATTCGTCATAGAAAAAATTACCCATGTTAAAACATAAAACGTTGCTGGTAAACTACCCCTTTACCTAAACCGATCTTCAACAAAAACAAGGTCTTGAGAACTACTATTCAGAACTGCATGCAAAAGTTATTTTATTATGTTTGAATTTGCGGCTGTTATCGTTTGCCATAGAAAATACCCTTGTTATAACAAAACACGTTGCAGGTAAACTACCCCTTTCTCTTAACCGATCTTCACCAAAATCAAAAAGTCTTGAGAACTCTACAATTTAGGGTTGTATGTAAAACATTATTTGATTCTGTTTGAATTTGCGGCTGTTACCGTTTGCCATAGAAAATACCCTTGTTAAAGCATAAAAAGTTGCTGATATACTACCCCTTTCCCTTAACCGATATTCACCAAAAACAATAAGTCTTGAGAACTCTACAATTCAGGACTGTATTCAAAACATTATTTGATTCTGTTTGAATATGCGGCAGGTATAGTTCGTCATAGAAAAATTACCCTTGTTAAAACATAAAATGTGGGTGGTAAACTTCCCCTTTCCCTTAATCGATCTTCACCAAAAACAAAAGGTCTTGAGAACTCTACAATTCAGGACTGTATGCGAACCATTATTTGATTGTGTTTGAAGTTGCGGCTCTTATCGTTTGCCATAGAAAATACCCTTGTTAAAACATAAAACGTTGCCGGTAAACTACCCCTTTCCCTTAACCGATCTTTACCAAAATCAATAGGTCTTGAGAATTCTACAAATCAGTGCTGTATGCAAACATTATTTGATTGTGTTTGAAGTTGCGGCTGTTATCGTTTGCCATAGAAATAATTACCCTTGTTAAAACATACAATGTTGCTGGTAAACTACTCGTTTCCCTTAACCGATCTTCACCAAAATCAACAGGCCTTCAGTCTTTTATAATTGATGAACGTATGCAAAACAATATTTGATTTTGTTTGAATTTACGGCAGTTATCGTTCGTCATAGAAAAATTTCCCCATGTTAAAACATAAAACGTTCCTGGTAAACTACCCCTTTACCTAAACCGATCTTCAACAAAAACAATCAGTTTTGAGAACTCTACAATTCAGGGCTGTATGCGAAACATTATTTGATTGTGTTTGAAGTTGCGGCTGTTATCGTTTGCCATAGAAATAAAATTTCCCTTGTTAAAACATACAATGTTGCTGGTAAACTACCCCTTTCCCTTAACCGATCTTCAACAAAATCAACAAACATTGAGTCCTCTATAGCTCAGGAAGGTATGCAAAACATTATTTGATTCTGATTGAATTTACGGCAGTTATCATTCGTCATAGAAAAAATTACCCACGTTAAAACATAAAACGTTGCTGGTAAACTACCCCTTTACCTAAACCGATCTTCAACAAAAACAATCGGTCTTGAAAACTACTATTCAGAGTTGCATGCAAAAACTTATTTTATTATGTTTGAATTTGCGGCTGTTATCGTTTGCCATAGAAAATACCCTTGTTATAACAAAACACGTTGCAGGTAAACTACCCCTTTCTCTTAACCGATCTTCACCAAAACCAAAAAGTCTTGAGAACTCTACAATTTAGGGCAGTATGCAAAACATTATTTGATTCTATGTGAAATTGCGGCTCTTATCGTCTGCCATAGTTAATACCCTTGTTAAAATATAAAACATTGCTGGTAAACTACCCCTTTCCCTTAACCGATCTTTACCAAAATCAAAAGATCTTGCGACCCCTACAATTCAGGGCTGTATGCGAAACATTATTTGATTCTGTTTGAATTTGCGGCTGTTACCGTTTGCCAAACAAACAAAATTACCCTTGATAAAAAAACAGTTGCAGGTAAACTACCCCTTTCCCTCAAACGATCTTCACCAAAAACAATAGGTCGCCAGCACTCTACAAATCAGGGCAGTATGCAAAAAATTATTTGATTCTGATTGAATTTACGGCAGTTATCATTCGTCATAGAAAAAATTACCCATGTTAAAACATAAAACGTTGCTGGTAAACTACCCCTTTACCTAAACCGATCTTCAACAAAAACAAGGTCTTGAGAACTACTATTCAGAACTGCATGCAAAAGTTATTTTATTATGTTTGAATTTGCGGCTGTTATCGTTTGCCATAGAAAATACCCTTGTTATAACAAAACACGTTGCAGGTAAACTACCCCTTTCTCTTAACCGAGCTTCACCAAAATCAAAAAGTCTTGAGAACTCTACAATTTAGGGTTGTATGTAAAACATTATTTGATTCTGTTTGAATTTGCGGCTGTTACCGTTTGCCATAGAAAATACCCTTGTTAAAGCATAAAAAGTTGCTGATATACTACCCCTTTCCCTTAACCGATATTCACCAAAAACAATAAGTCTTGAGAACTCTACAATTCAGGACTGTATTCAAAACATTATTTGATTCTGTTTGAATATGCGGCAGGTATAGTTCGTCATAGAAAAATTACCCTTGTTAAAACATAAAATGTGGGTGGTAAACTTCCCCTTTCCCTTAATCGATCTTCACCAAAAACAAAAGGTCTTGAGAACTCTACAATTCAGGACTGTATGCGAACCATTATTTGATTGTGTTTGAAGTTGCGGCTCTTATCGTTTGCCATAGAAAATACCCTTGTTAAAACATAAAACGTTGCCGGTAAACTACCCCTTTCCCTTAACCGATCTTTACCAAAATCAATAGGTCTTGAGAATTCTACAAATCAGTGCTGTATGCAAACATTATTTGATTGTGTTTGAAGTTGCGGCTGTTATCGTTTGCCATAGAAATAATTACCCTTGTTAAAACATACAATGTTGCTGGTAAACTACTCGTTTCCCTTAACCGATCTTCACCAAAATCAACAGGCCTTCAGTCTTTTATAATTGATGAACGTATGCAAAACAATATTTGATTTTGTTTGAATTTGCGGCAGTTATCGTTCGTCACAGAAAAATTTCCCCATGTTAAAACATAAAACGTTCCAGGTAAACTACCCCTTTACCTAAACCGATCTTCAACAAAAACAATCAGTTTTGAGAACTCTACAATTCAGGGCTGTATGCGAAACATTATTTGATTGTGTTTGAAGTTGCGGCTGTTATCGTTTGCCATAGAAATAAAATTACCCTTGTTAAAACATACAATGTTGCTGGTAAACTACCCCTTTCCCTTAACCGATCTTCAACAAAATCAACAAACATTGAGTCCTCTATAGCTCAGGAAGGTATGCAAAACATTATTTGATTCTGATTGAATTTACGGCAGTTATCATTCGTCATAGAAAAAATTACCCACGTTAAAACATAAAACGTTGCTGGTAAACTACCCCTTTACCTAAACCGATCTTCAACAAAAACAATCGGTCTTGAAAACTACTATTCAGAGTTGCATGCAAAAACTTATTTTATTATGTTTGAATTTGCGGCTGTTATCGTTTGCCATAGAAAATACCCTTGTTATAACAAAACACGTTGCAGGTAAACTACCCCTTTCTCTTAACCGATCGTCACCAAAACCAAAAAGTCTCGAGAACTCTACAATTTAGGGCAGTATGCAAAACATTATTTGATTCTATGTGAAATTGCGGCTCTTATCGTTTGCCATAGTTAATACCCTTGTTAAAACATAAAACGTTGCCGGTAAACTACCCCTTTCCCTTAACCGATCTTTACCAAAATCAATAGGTCTTGAGAATTCTACAAATCAGTGCTGTATGCAAACATTATTTGATTGTGTTTGAAGTTGCGGCTGTTATCGTTTGCCATAGAAATAATTACCCTTGTTAAAACATACAATGTTGCTGGTAAACTACTCGTTTCCCTTAACCGATCTTCACCAAAATCAACAGGCCTTCAGTCTTTTATAATTGATGAACGTATGCAAAACAATATTTGATTTTGTTTGAATTTGCGGCAGTTATCGTTCGTCATAGAAAAATTTCCCCATGTTAAAACATAAAACGTTCCAGGTAAACTACCCTTTTACCTAAACCGATCTTCAACAAAAACAATCAGTTTTGAGAACTCTACAATTCAGGGCTGTATGCGAAACATTATTTGATTGTGTTTGAAGTTGCGGCTGTTATCGTTTGCCATAGAAATAAAATTACCCTTGTTAAAACATACAATGTTGCTGGTAAACTACCCCTTTCCCTTAACCGATCTTCAACAAAATCAACAAACATTGAGTCCTCTATAGCTCAGGAAGGTATGCAAAACATTATTTGATTCTGATTGAATTTACGGCAGTTATCATTCGTCATAGAAAAAATTACCCACGTTAAAACATAAAACGTTGCTGGTAAACTACCCCTTTACCTAAACCGATCTTCAACAAAAACAATCGGTCTTGAAAACTACTATTCAGAGTTGCATGCAAAAACTTATTTTATTATGTTTGAATTTGCGGCTGTTATCGTTTGCCATAGAAAATACCCTTGTTATAACAAAACACGTTGCAGGTAAACTACCCCTTTCTCTTAACCGATCGTCACCAAAACCAAAAAGTCTTGAGAACTCTACAATTTAGGGCAGTATGCAAAACATTATTTGATTCTATGTGAAATTGCGGCTCTTATCGTTTGCCATAGTTAATACCCTTGTTAAAATATAAAACGTTGCTGGTAAACTACCCTATTCCCTTAACCGATCTACACCAAAACCAGCAGGTGTTGAGAACACTACAATTCAGGGCAGTATGCAAAACATTATTTGATTCTGTTTGAATTTGCGGCTGTTATCGTTTGCCATAGAAAAAAAATTACCCTTGATAAGAAAAAGGTTGCTGGTAAACTACCCCTTCCCGTTAACCGATCTTCACCAACACCAAAACGTATTGAGAACTCTACAATACAGGACTGTATGCAAAACATCATTTGATTCTGTTTGAATTTGCGGCTGTTATCGTTTACTATAGAAAAAAATTACTCTTGATAAAAAAACCGTTGCAGGTAAACTACCCCTTTCCCTTAACCGATCTTCACCAAAAACGACAGGTCTTAGGTACTCTGCAATTCAGGCCTGTATGCAAACAATTATTTGATTCTGTTTGAATTTGCGGCTGTTATCGTTTGCCATAAAAAACACCCTTGATAAAACATAAAACGTTGCTGGTAAACTACCCTATTCCATTAGCCGATCTTCACCAAAAACAATAGGTCCTGAGAACTCTACAATTCAGGGCTATATGGAAAACATTAGTTGATTCTCTTTGAATTTACGGCAGTTATCGTTCGTCATAGAAAAAATACCCTTGTTAAAACATAAAACGTTGCAGGTAAACTACCCCTTTCCCTTAACCGATCTTCAACAAAATCAAAAGACCTTGAGCTCTGTGTAATTCAAAAAGGTATGCAGAAGAGTAGTTGAGTCTGTTTTAATATACGGCAGTTATCGTTCGTCATAAAAAAATTACCCTTGATAAAATATAAAATGTTGCTGGTAAACAACCCTATTCCCTTAACCGATCTTCACCAAAACCAACAGGTCTTGAGAACTCTACATTTCAGGGCTGTATGCAAAATATTATATGATTCTGTTTGAATTTGCGGCTGTTATCGTTTGCCATATAAAATACCCTTGATAAAACAAAAAACGTGTCTGGTAAACTACCCCTTTCCCTTAACCGATCTTCACCAAAAACAATAGGTCTTTAGTACTCGACAAAACAGGGCTGTATGCAAAAACATATTTGATTCTGTTTGAATTTGCGGCTCTTATCGTTTGCCATAGAAAATACCCTTTTAAAACATAAAAAGTTGATGGTAAACTACCCCTTTCCCTTAACCGATCTTCACCAACACCAATAGGTATTGAGAACTCTACAATACAGGGCTGTATGCAAAACATCATTTGATTGTGTTTGAATTTGCGGCTGTTATCGTTACCATAGAAAATATCGGTATGGAGAACCATACATGACTTCCATATTCTAAGACTTATAATCTGAAATATGCTTGCCTGCCAAGCACGATATATTTTCTAATATATACATAATTTACATTAAAATGAAAAAATTATAATTTTATTGCCTGGCAACAAAATTATTTTATTTTTAACAATTACCATTGTTTGAAAAAGTTTAAATGAATTTTCAAGTACTTTACTCTTGTTAAAACGTAAAAGGTTGCAGGTAAACTACCCCTTCCCCTTAACCGATCTTCACCAAAATCGAAAGTCATTGAGACCTCTACAATTCAGGGACGTATGCAAAACATTATTTGATTCTGTTTGAATTTGCGGCAGTTATCGTTTGCCATAGAAAATACGCTTTATAACAAACGTTGCAGGTAAACTACCCCTTCCCCTCAACCGATCTTCACCAAAAACAAAAGGTCTTGAGTACTCAACAAAACAGGGCTGTAAGCGAAACATTATTTGATTCTGTTTGAATTTTTCGGCTGTTATCGTTTGGCAAAAAAAAAATTTCCCTTGATAAAAAAAAACCGTTGCAGGTAAACTACCCCTTTCCCTCAACCGATCTTCACCAAAAACAATAGGTCGTGAGTACTCTACAAATCAGAGCTGTATGCAAAAAGTTATTTGATTCTGTTTGAATTTGCGGCAGTTATCGTTTGCCATAGAAAAAAATACCCTTGTTAAAAAAACGTTGCAGGTAAACTACCCCTTTCCCTCAACCGATTTTCACCAAAAACAATAGGTCTTGAGAACTCTACAATTTAGGGCTATATGCAAATAATCTTTTGATTCTGTTTGAATTTGCGGCTGTTATCGTTTGCCATAGGAAATACCCTTGTTAAAACATAAATCGTTACAGGTACACTGCCCCTTTCCCTTAACCGATCTTCACCAAAATCAACACATCTTGAGAACTCTACAATTCAGGGCAGTATGCGAAACATTATTTGATTCTGTTTGAATTTGCGGCTGTTATCGTTTGCCAAACAAACAAAATTACCCTTGCTAAAAAAAAACCGTTGCCGGTAAACTACCCCTTTCCCTCAACCGATCTTCACCAAAAACAATAGGTCGCGAGTACTCTGCAAATCAGGGCGGTATGCAAAAAATTATTTGATTCTGTTTGAATTTGTGGCAGTTATCGTTTACCATAGAAAAAAAATCTACAGACACACAGACAGACAGACACACACACAGACAGACAGACAGACAGACACACAGACACTTTTCGGAAAACGACTTTTTTTCATGTTTTGAGTGTAGTAGAATCAGAATCTGCAATAATCTCGAACACGATTTTTTTTGCCATCACCATACTTCCATTCCTTAAGGAATATGGAAGTAAATATCGGTATGGAGAACCATACATGACTTCCATATTCTAAGATTTATATTTAAAATCATTTTCAGCCAAACAGCCAGGCTGTGTCTTACCTGCCTTTTTATTGCTGTATTAAATGAAAAATATTATATTACATTAAAATGAAAAAATTATAATTTTATTGCCTGGCAACAAAATTATTTTATTTTTAACAATTACCATTGTTTCAAAAAGTTTAAATAAATTTTCAAGTACTTTACTCTTGTTAAAACGTAAAAGGTTGCAGGTAAACTACCCCTTCCCCTTAACCGATCTTCACCAAAATCGAAAGTCATTGAGACCTCTACAATTCAGGGACGTATGCAAAACATTATTTGATTCTGTTTGAATTTGCGGCTGTTATCGTTTGCCATAGAAAATACGCTTGATAAAAAAACGTTGCAGGTAAACTACCCCTTCCCCTTAACCGATCTTCACCCAAAACAATAGGTCTTGAGTACTCTACAAATCAGGGCTGTATGCAAAACATTATTTGATTCTGTTTGAATTTGCGGCTGTTATCGTTTGCCATAGAAAATACCCTTGTTAAAAAAACGTTGCTGGTAAACTACCCCTTTCCCTCAACCGATCTTCACCAAAAACAATAGGTCTTGAGAACTCTACAATTTAGGGCTGTATGCAAATAATCTTTTGATTCTGTTTGAATTTGCGGCTGTTATCGTTTGCCATAGGAAATACCCTTGTTAAAACATAAAACGTTACTGGTAAACTACCCCTTTCCCTTAACCGATCTTCAACAAAATCAACAGACCTTGAGTTCTGTATAATTCAAAAAGGTATGCAGAAGAGTAGTTGATTCTGTTTTAATGTACGGCAGTTATCGTTCGTCATAAAAAAAATTACCCTTGATAAAACATAAAATGTTGCTGGTAAACAACCCTATTCCTTTAACCAATCTTCACCAAAACCAACAAACAGGTCTTGAGAACTCTACATTTCAGGGCTGTATGCAAAATATTATATGATTCTGTTTGAATTTGCGGCTGTTATCGTTTGCCATATAAAATACCCTTGATAAAACAAAAAACGTGTCTGGTAAACTACCCCTTTCCCTTAACCGATCTTCACCAAAAACAATAGGTCTTTAGTACTCAACAAAAGAGGGCTGTATGCAAAAACATATTTGATTCTGTTTGAATTTGCGGCTCTTATCGTTTGCCATAGAAAATACCCTTTTAATACATAAAACGTTGCTGGTAAACTACCCATTTCCCTTAACCGATCTTCACCAAAAACAAAATGTCTTGAGAACTCTACTATTGAGGGCTGTATGCGAAACATTATTTGATTCTGTTTCAATTTGCGGCTGTTATCGTTTGCCAAACAAACAAAATTACCCTTGATAAAAAAAAAACCGTTGCAGGTAAACTACCCCTTTCCCTCAACCGATCTTCACCAAAAACGATAGGTCTTGATAACTCTACAATTCACGGTTGTATGTAAAATATTATGTGATTTTGTATGAATTTGCGGCTGTTATCGTTTGCCATAGAAAATACCCTTGTTAAAACATAAAACGTTGCCGGTAAACTACCCCTTTCCCTTAACCGATCTTTACCAAAATCAATAGGTCTTGAGAATTCTACAATTCAGTGCTGTATGCGAAACATTATTTGATTGTGTTTGAAGTTGCGGCTGTTATCGTTTGCCATAGAAATAATTACCCTTGTTAAAACATACAATGTTCCTGGTAAACTACCCCTTTCCCTCAACCGATCTTCACCAAAAACGATAGGTCTTGATAACTCTACAATTCACGGTCGTATGTAAAATATTATGTGATTTTGTTTGAATTTACGGCAGTTATCGTTCGTCATAGAAAAATTTCCCCATGTTAAAACATAAAACGTTCCAGGTAAACTACCCCTTTACCTAAACCGATCTTCAACAAAAACAATCAGTTTTGAGAACTCTACAATTCAGGGCTGTATGCGAAACATTATTTGATTGTGTTTGAAGTTGCGGCTGTTATAGTTTGCCATAGAAATAAAATTACCCTTGTTAAAACATACAATGTTGCTGGTAAACTACCTCTTTCTCTTAACCGATCTTCAACAATACCAAAAAGTCTTGAGTACTCTACAATTTAGGGCAGTATGAAAAACATTATTTGATTCTATGTGAAATTGCGGCTCTTATCGTTTGCCATAGTTAATACCCTTGTTAAAATATAAAACGTTGCTGGTAAACTACCCTATTCCCTTAACCGATCTACACCAAAACCAGCAGGTGTTGAGAACACTACAATTCAGGGCAGTATGCAAAACATTATTTAATTCTGTTTGAATTTGCGGCTGTTATCGTTTGCCATAGAAAAAAAATTACCCTTGATAAGAAAAAGGTTGCTGGTAAACTACCCCTTCCCGTTAACCGATCTTCACCAACACCAACACGTATTGAGAACTCTACAATACAGGGCTGTATGCAAAACATCATTTGATTCTGTTTGAATTTGCGGCTGTTATCGTTTACTATAGAAAATATCGGTATGGAGAACCATACATGACTTCCATATTCTAAGATTTATATTTAAAATCATTTTCAGCCAAACAGCCAGGGAAGGAATTTTAACAAAAAAATACTTCTTTCTTGCCAATAACGTAGTACACATATAAAAAATATTATCCCCTCCCCCTTCAACTATAATTTTGATTTATAGGAAATTACCCCCAGCCCGTTCAACTAGCCTCTTCATTTATAGATATTTCATCTACGTTTCTACAGTGGATTATTAAGATCTTATCAGGATACTTTATCAAAATTAAGTACTTTACTCATGTTACAACAAAAAATGTTTCAGGTAAACTGCCCTTTCCCCGTAACCGATCTTCACAAAAATCAACAGACATTGAGCTCTCTATAGCTCAGGCACATATGTCAAAAATTATTTGATTCTGTTTGAATTTACGGCAGTTATGGTTCGTCATATAAAAAATTACCCATGTTAAAACAAAAACATGAGATTTATAAAACATATCTAAGATTTATATTTAAAATCATTTTTGAAATAAAATATTTTCATAGAACCTACTAACGCTGGGGAAATCTGAGGAGCCAATCAGAGTTGGGCCTACCTGTCACTCTGCTGAATTTGGTGGAAAGCCCTGTCACTGTCGTCAAAGTATCAGCCTTGACAGGGTCCTCTTTTTCTGCAAAATGGGAGAGGAGGCTTGAGATGGAGTGAGTGACATGGTCCCCACCTCAATGAAGAACCCATTGTTTTATAAAAATATATTTAAATTTTGAAAACTGAAAATTCTTTTGTTGTAAATATTTATATTTTATAATCAAAATGACTTTATCAAAAAACAAACATTATTTTTTTATAATAAGTACTTACATATGTTTCTTAATATGCTTACTTTTTCTTCAATGTTGATGATCATTTCCAAACATTCTGACAAAATTGTATCTACAGAACAGTTAACATTCCCCAGGTTTCCATTTCTGCTAATTTCTCATTACACCTTCCACTGACGTATTATTAACCATTTCATAAACTATCGTATAATCTTTTCAGATTTTGTAGTACAAAATCTGAAATTTTCAGATTGCCTGGCAACAAAATTATTTTATTTTCAACAATTACCATTGTTTGAAAAAGTTTAAATGAATTTTCAAGTACTTTACTATTGTTAAAACGTAAAAGGTTGCAGGTAAACTACCCCTTCCCCTTAACTGATCTTCACCAAACTCTAAAGGCCATGAGTACTCTACAATTCACTGACGTATGCAAAAAATTATTTGATTCTGTTTGAATTTGCGGCAGTTATCGTTTGCCATAGAAAATACGCTTGATAAAAAACGTTGCAGGTAAACTACCCCTTTCCCTCAACCGATCTTCACCAAAAACAACAGGTCTTGAGTACTCTACAAATCAGGGCTGTATGCTGAACATTATTTGATTCTGTTTGAATTTGCGGCTGTTATCGCTTGCCATAGAAAATACCCTTGTTAAAAAAACGTTGTAGGTAAACTACCCCTTTGCCTTAACCGATCTTCACCAAAAACAATAGGTCTTGAGAACTCTACAATTCAGGGCTGTATGCGAAACATTATTTGATTCTGTTTGAATTTGCGGCTGTCATCGTTTGCCAAAAAAAAAATTTCCCTTGATAAAAAAAACCGTTGCAGGTAAACTACCCCTTCCCCTCAACCGATCTTCACCAAAAACAAAAGGTCTCGCGTACTCTACAAATCAGAGCTGTATGCAAAAAATTATTTCATTCTGTTTGAATTTGCGGCAGTTATCGTTTGCCATAGAAAATACGCTTGATAAAAAACGTTGCTGGTAAACTACCCCTTCCCCTCAACCGATCTTCACCAAAAACAACAGGTCTTGAGTACTCTACAAATCAGGGCTGTATGCAGAAAATTATTTGATTCTGTTTGAATTTGCGGCTTTTATCGTTTGCCATAGAAAATACCCTTGTTAAAAAAACGTTGTTGGTAAACTACCCCTTTCCCTTAACCGATCTTCACCAAAAACAATAGGTCTTGAGAACTCTACAATTTAGGGCTGTATGCAAATAATCTTTTGATTCTGTTTGAATTTGCGGCTGTTATCGTTTGCCATAGGAAATACCCTTGTTAAAACATAAAACGTTACAGGTAAACTACCCCTTTCCCTTAACCGATCTTCACCAAAAACAATAGGTCTTGAGAACTCTACAATTCAGGGCTGTATGCGAAACATTATTTGATTCTGTTTGAATTTGCGGCTGTTATCGTTTGCCAAAAAAAAAAATTTCCCTTGATAAAAAAAAACCGTTGCAGGTAAACTACCCCTTCCCCTCAACCGATCTTCACCAAAAACAATAGGTCGTGAGTCCTCTACACGTCAGGGCTGTATGCAAAAAATTATTTCATTCTGTTTGAATTTGCGGCAGTTATCGTTTGCCATAGAAAAAAAATCTACAGACACACACAGACAGACACAAGACAGACAGACACACACACAGACACTTTTCGGAAAACGACTTTTTTTCATGTTTTGAGTGTAGTAGAATCAGAATCTGCAATAATCTCGAACACGATTTTTTTTGCCATCACCATACTTCCATTCCTTAAGGAATATGGAAGTAAAATATCGGTATGGAGAACCATACATGACTTCCATATTCTAAGATTTATATTTAAAATCATTTTCAGCCAAACAGCCAGGCTGTGCCTTACCTGCCTTTTTATTGCTGTATTAAATGAAAAATATTATATTACATTAAAATGAAAAAATTATAATTTTATTGCCTGGCAACAAAATTATTTTATTTTTAACAATTACCATTGTTTCAAAAAGTTTAAATAAATTTTCAAGTACTTTACTCTTGTTAAAACGTAAAAGGTTGCAGGTAAACTACCCCTTCCCATTAACCGATCTTCACCAAAATTGAAAGTCATTGAGACCTCTACAATTCAGGGACGTATGCAAAAAATTATTTGATTCTGTTTGAATTTGCGGCTGTTATCGTTTGCCATAGAAAATACGCTTGATAAAAAAACGTTGCAGGTAAACTACCCCTTCCTCTTAACCGATCTTCACCAAAAACAATAGGTCTTGAGTATTCTACAAATCAGGGCCGTATGCAAAACAATATTTGATTCTGTTTGAATTTGCGGCTGTTATCGTTTGCCATAGAAAATACCCTTGTTAAAAAAACGTTGCAGGTAAACTACCCCTTTCCCTCAACCGATCTTCACCAAAAACTATAGGTCTTGAGAACTCTACAATCTAGGGCTGTATGCAAATAATCTTTTGATTCTGTTTGAATTTGCGGCTGTTATCGTTTGCCATAAGAAATACCCTTGTTAAAACATAAAACGTTACAGGTAAACTACCCCTTTCCCTTAACCTATCTTCACCAAAAACAAGAGGTCTTGAGTACTCTACAAATCAGGGCTGTATGCAAAACATTATTTGATTCTGTTTGAATTTGCGGCTGTTATCGTTTGCCATAGAAAATACCCTTGTTAAAAAAACGTTGCAGGTAAACTACCCCTTTCCCTCAACCGAACTTCACCAAAAACAATAGGTCTTGAGAACTCTACAATTTAGGGCTGTACGCAAATAATCTTTTGATTCTGTTTGAATTTGCGGCTGTTATCGTTTGCCATAGGAAATACCCTTGTAAAAACATAAAAGGTTACAGGTAAACTACCCCTTTCCCTTAACCGATCTTCACCAAAATCAACAGATCTTGAGAACTCTACAATTCAGGGCTGTATGCGAAACATTATTTGATTCTGTTTGAATTTGCGGCTGTTATCGTTTGCCAAACAAACAAAATTACCCTTGCTAAAAAAAAACCGTTGCAGGTAAACTACCCCTTTCCCTCAACCGATCTTCACCAAAAACAACAGGTCGCGAGTACTCTGCAAATCAGGGCTGCATGCAAAAAATTATTTGATTCTGTTTGAATTTGCGGCAGTTATCGTTTGCCATAGAAAAAAAATCTACAGACACATAGACAGACAGACACACGGACAGACAGACAGACAGACACACACACAGACACTTTTCGGAAAACGACTTTTTTTCATGTTTTGAGTGTAGTAGAATCAGAATCTGCAATAATCTCGAACACGATTTTTTTTCCCATCACCATACTTCCATTCCTTAAGGAATATGGAAGTAAATATCGGTATGGAGAACCATACATGACTTCCATATTCTAAGATTTATATTTAAAATCATTTTCAGCCAAACAGCCAGTCTGTGTCTTACCTGCCTTTTTATTGCTGTATTAAATGAAAAATATTATATTACATTAAAATGAAAAAATTATAATTTTATTGCCTGGCAACAAAATTATTTTATTTTTAACAATTACCATTGTTTCAAAAAGTTTAAATAAATTTTCCAGTACTTTACTCTTGTTAAAACGTAAAAGGTTGCAGGTAAACTACCCCTTCCCCTTAACCGATCTTCACCAAAATAGAAAGTCATTGAGAACTCTACAATTCAGGGACGTATGCAAAAAATTATTTGATTCTGTTTGAATTTGCGGCTGTTATCGTTTGCCATAGAAAATACGCTTGATAAAAAAACGTTGCAGGTAAACTACCCCTTTCCCTCAACCGATCTTCACCAAAAACAATAGGTCTTGAGAACTATACAATTTAGGGCTGTATGCAAATAATCTTTTGATTCTGTTTGAATTTGCGGCTGTTATCGTTTGCCATAGGAAATACCCTTGTTAAAACATAAAACGTTACAGGTAAACTATCCCTTTCCCTTAACCGATCTTCACCAAAATCAAACGATCTTGAGAACTCTACAATTCAGGGCTGTATGCGAAACATTATTTGATTCTGTTTGAATTTGCGGCTGTTATCGTTTGCCAAACAAACAAAATTACCCTTGCTAAAAAAAAACCGTTGCAGGTAAACTACCCCTTTCCCTCAACCGATCTTCACCAAAAACAATAGGTCGCGAGTACTCTGCAAATGAGGGTTGCATGCAAAAAATTATTTGATTCTGTTTGAATTTGCGGCAGTTATCGTTTGCCATAGAAAAAAAATCTACAGACACACAGAAACACAGACAGACACACAGACAGACACACAGACGACAGACAGACACACACACAGACACTTTTCGGAAACCGACTTTTTTTCATGTTTTGAGTGTAGTAGAATCAGAATCTGCAATAATCTCGAACACGATTTTTTTTGCCATCACCATACTTCCATTCCTTAAGGAATATGGAAGTAATATCGGTATGGAGAACCATACATGACTTCCATATTCTAAGATTTATATTTCAAATCATTTTCAGCCAAACAGCCAGGGAAAGAATTTTAGCAAAAAAATACTTCTTTCTTGCCAATAACGTAGTACACATATAAAAAATATTATCCCCTCCCCCTTCAACTATAATTTTGATTTATAGAAAAGTACCCCCAGCCCGTTCAACTAGCCTCTTCATTTATAGATATTTCATCTACGTTTCTACAGTGGATTATTAAGATCTTATCAGGATACTTTATCAAAATTAAGTTCTTTACTCATGTTACAACAAAAAATGTTTCAGGTAAACTGCCCTTTCCCCGTAACCGATCTTCACCAAAATCAACAGACATTGAGTTCTCTATAGCTCAGGCACATATGTAAAAAATTATTTGATTCTGTTTGAATTTACGGCAGTTATGGTTCGTCATATAAAAAATTACCCATGTTAAAACATAAAACATGAGATTTATAAAACATATCTAAGATTTATATTTAAAATCATTTTTGAAATCAAATATTTTCATAGAACCTACTAACGCTGGGGAAATCTGAGGAGCCAGTCAGAGTTGGGCCTACCTGTCACTCTGCTGAATTTGGTGGAAAGCCCTGTCACTGTCGTCAAAGTATCAGCCTTGACAGGGTCCTCTTTTTCTGCAAAATGGGAGAGGAGGCTTGAGATGGAGTGAGTGACATGGTCCCCACCTCAATGAAGAACCCATTGTTTTATAAAAATATATTTAAATTTTGAAAACTGAAAATTCTTTTCTTGTTGTAAATATTTATATTTTATAATCAAAATGACTTTATCAAAAAACAAACATTATTTTTTTATAATAAGTACTTACATATGTTTCTTAATATGCTTACTTTTTCTTCAATGTTGATGATCATTTCCAAACATTCTGACAAAATTGTATCTACAGAACAGTTAACATTCCCCAGGTTTCCATTTCTGCTAATTTCTCATTACACCTTCCACTGACGTATTATTAACCATTTCATAAACTATCGTATAATCTTTTCAGATTTTGTGGTACAAAATCTGAAATTTTCAGATTGCCTGGCAACAAAATTATTTTATTTTCAACAATTACCATTGTTTGAAAAAGTTTAAATGAATTTTCAAGTACTTTACTCTTGTTAAAACGTAAAAGGTTGCTGGTAAACTACCCCTTCCCCTTAACTGATCTTCACCAAAATCTAAAGGCCTTGAGTACTCTACAATTCACTGACGTATGCAAATAATTATTTGATTCTGTTTGAATTTGCGGCAGTTATCGTTTGCCATAGAAAATACGCTTGATAAAAAACGTTGCAGGTAAACTACCCCTTCCCCTTAACCGATCTTCACCAAAAACAATAGGTCTTGAGTACTCTACAAATCAGGGCTGTATGCAGAAAATTATTTGATTCTGTTTGAATTTGCGGCTGTTTTCTTTTGCCATAGAAAATACCATTGTTAAAAAAACGTTGTAGGTAAACTACCCCTTTGCCTTAACCGATCTTCACCAAAAACAATAGGTCTTGAGAACTCTACAATTCAGGGCTGCATGCGAAACATTATTTGATTCTGTTCGAATTTGCGGCTGTTATCGTTTGCCAAAAAAAAAAATTTTCCCTTGATAAAAAAACCGTTGCAGGTAAACTACCCCTTCCCCTCAACCGATCTTCACCAAAAACAATAGGTCGCGAGTACTCTACAAATCAGGGCTGTATGCAAAAAATTATTTGATTCTGTTTGAATTTGCGGCAGTTGTCGTTTGCCATAGAAAATACGCTTAATAAGAAACGTTGCAGGTAAACTACCCCTTCCCCTCAACCGATCTTCACCAAAAACAATACGTCTTGAGTACTCTACAAATCAGGGCTGTATGCAGAAAATTATTTGATTCTGTTTGAATTTGCGGCAGTTATCGTTTGCCATAGAAAATACCCTTGTTAAAAAAACGTTGTAGGTAAACTACCCCTTTCCCTTAACCGATCTTCACCAAAAACAACAGGTCTTGAGAACTCTACAATTTAGGGCTGTATGCAAATAATCTTTTGATTCTTTTTGAATTTGCGGCTGTTATCGTTTGCCATAGGAAATACCCTTGTTAAAACAAAACGTTACTGGTAAACTACCCCTTTCCCTTAACCGATCTCCACCAAAAACAATAGATCTTGAGAACTCTACAATTCACGGCTGTATGCGAAACATTATTTGATTCTGTTTGAATTTGCGGCTGTTATCGTTTGCCAAAAAAAAATTTTCCCTTGATAAAAAAACCGTTGCAGGTAAACTACCCCTTCCCCTCAACCGATCTTCACCAAAAACAATAGGTCGCGAGTACTCTACAAATCAGGCCTGTATGCAAAAAATTATTTGATTCTGTTTGAATTTGCGGCAGTTGTCGTTTGCCATAGAAAATACGCTTAATAAGAAACGTTGCAGGTAAACTACCCCTTCCCCTCAACCGATCTTCACCAAAAACACTACGTCTCGAGTACTCTACAAATCAGGGCTGTATGCAGAAAATTATTTGATTCTGTTTGAATTTGCGGCAGTTATCGTTTGCCATAGAAAATACCCTTGTTAAAAAAACGTTGTAGGTAAACTACCCCTTTCCCTTAACCGATCTTCACCAAAAACAACAGGTCTTGAGAACTCTACAATTTAGGGCTGTATGCAAATAATCTTTTGATTCTTTTTGAATTTGCGGCTGTTATCGTTTGCCATAGGAAATACCCTTGTTAAAACAAAACGTTACTGGTAAACTACCCCTTTCCCTTAACCGATCTCCACCAAAAACAATAGATCTTGAGAACTCTACAATTCACGGCAGTATGCGAAACATTATTTGATTCTGTTTGAATTTGCGGCTGTTATCGTTTGCCAAAAAAAAAAAATTTCCCTTGATAAAAAAAAACCGTTGCAGGTAAACTACCCCTTTCCCTCAACCGATCTTCACCAAAAACAATAGATCGCGAGTCCTCTACAAATCAGGGCTGTGTGCAAAAAATTATTTGATTTTGTTTGAATTTGCGGCAGTTATCGTTTGCCATAGAAAAAAAATCTACAGACAGACAGACACATAGACAGACAGACAGACAGACAGACACACAGACACTTTTCGGAAAACGACTTTTTTTCATGTTTTGAGTGTAGTACAATCAGAATCTGCAATAATCTCGAACACGATTTTTTTTGCCATCACCATACTTCCATTCCTTAAGGAATATGGAAGTAAAATTACCCTTGATAAAAAACCGTTGCTGGTAAACTACCCCTTTCCCTTAACCGATCTTCACCAAAAACGACAGGTCTTAGGTACTCTGCAATTCAGGCCTGTATGCAAACAATTATTTGATTCTGTTTGAATTTGCGGCTGTTATCGTTTGCCATAGAAAACACCCTTGATAAAACATAAAACGTTGCTGGTAAACTACCCTATTCCATTAACCGATCTTCGCCAAAAACAATAGGTCGCGAGGCCTCTACAAGTCAGGGCTGTATGCAAAAAATTATTTGATTCTGTTTGAATTTGCGGCTGTTATCGTTTGCCATAGAAAAAAAATCTACAGACACACACACAGACAGACACACACACAGACACTTTTCGGAAAACGACTTTTTTTCATGTTTTGAGTGTAGTAGAATCAGAATCTGCAATAATCTCGAACACGATTTTTTTTGCCATCACCATACTTCCATTCCTTAAGGAATATGGAATTAAAATATCGGTATGGAGAACCATACATGACTTCCATATTCTAAGATTTATATTTAAAATCATTTTCAGCCAAACAGCCAGGCTGTGTCTTACCTGCCTTTTTATTGCTGTATTAAATGAAAAATATTATATTACATTAAAATGAAAAAATTATAATTTTATTGCCTGGCAACAAAATTATTTTATTTTTAACAATTACCATTGTTTCAAAAAGTTTAAATAAATTTTCAAGTACTTTACTCTTGTTAAAACGTAAAAGGTTGCAGGTAAACTACCCCTTCCCATTAACCGATCTTCACCAAAATTGAAAGTCATTGAGACCTCTACAATTCAGGGACGTATGCAAAAAATTATTTGATTCTGTTTGAATTTGCGGCTGTTATCGTTTGCCATAGAAAATACGCTTGATAAAAAAACGTTGCAGGTAAACTACCCCTTCCCCTTAACCGATCTTCACCAAAAACAATAGGTCTTGAGTATTCTACAAATCAGGGCTGTATGCAAAACATTATTTGATTCTGTTTGAATTTGCGGCTGTTATCGTTTGCCATAGAAAATACCCTTGTTAAAAAAACGTTGCAGGTAAACTACCCCTTTCCCTCAACCTATCTTCACCAAAAACTATAGGTCTTGAGAACTCTACAATTTAGGGCTGTATGCAAATAATCTTTTGATTCTGTTTGAATTTGCGGCTGTTATCGTTTGCCATAGGAAATACCCTTGTTAAAACATAAAACGTTACAAGTAAACTACCCCTTTCCCTTAACCGATCTTCACCAAAATCAACAGATCTTGAGAACTCTACAATTCAGGGCTGTATACGAAACATTATTTGATTCTGTTTGAATTTGCGGCTGTTATCGTTTGCCAAACAAACAAAATTACCCTTCCTAAAAAAAACCGTTGCAGGTAAACTACCCCTTTCCCTCAACCGATCTTCACCAAAAACAACAGGTCGCGAGTACTCTGCAAATCAGGGCTCTATGCAAAAAATTATTTGATTCCGTTTGAATTTGCGGCAGTTATCGTTTTCCATAGAAAAAAAATCTACAGACACACAGACAGACAGCCACACGGACAGACACTTTTCGGAAAACGACTTTTTTTCATGTTTTGAGTGTAGTAGAATCAGAATCTGCAATAATCTCGAACACGATTTTTTTTGCCATCACCATACTTCCATTCCTTAAGGAATATGGAAGTAAAATTACCCTTGATAAAAAACCGTTGCAGGTAAACTACCCCTTTCCCTTAACCGATCTTCACCAAAAACGACAGGTCTTAGGTACTCTGCAATTCAGGCCTGTATGCAAACAATTATTTGATTCTGTTTGAATTTGCGGCTGTTATCGTTTGCCATAGAAAACACCCTTGATAAAACATAAAACGTTGCTGGTAAACTACCCTATTCCATTAACCGATCTTCACCAAAAACAATAGGTCCTGAGAACTCTACAATTCAGGGCTGTATGCAAAACATTAGTTGATTCTCTTTGAATTTACGGCAGTTATCGTTCGTCATAGAAAAAATACCCTTGTTAAAACATAAAACGTTGCTGGTAAACTACCCCTTTCCCTTAACCGATCTTGAACAAAATCAACAGACCTTGAGCTCTGTATAATTCAAAAAGGTATGCAGAAGAGTAGTTAATTCTGTTTTAATGTACGGCAGTTATCGTTCGTCATAAAAAAAATTACCCTTGATAAAATATAAAATGTTGCTGGTAAACAACCCTATTCCCTTAACCGATCTTCACCAAAACCAACAGGCCTTGAGAACTCTACATTTCAGGGCTGTATACAAAATATTGTATGATTCTGTTTGAATTTGCGGCTGTTATCGTTTGCCATATAAAATACCCTTGATAAAACAAAAAATGTGTCTGGTAAACTACCCCTTTCCCTTAACCGATCTTCACCAAAAACAATAGGTCTTTAGTACTCGACAAAACAGGGCTGTATGCAAAAACATATTTGATTCTGTTTGAATTTGCGGCTCTTATCGTTTGCCATAGAAAATACCCTTTTAAAACATAAAACGTTGCTGGTAAACTACCCCTTTCCCTTAACCGATCCTCACCAACACCAATAGGTATTGAGAACTCTACAATACAGGGCTGTATGCAAAACATCATTTGATTGTGTTTGAATTTGCGGCTGTTATCGTTTACCATAGAAAAAAAATTACCCTTGATAAAAAACCGTTGCAGGTAAACTACCCCTTTCCCTTAACCGATCTTCACCAAAAACAAAAGGTCTTGAGAACTCTACTATTCAGGGCTGTATGCGAAACATATTTGATTCTGTTTCAATTTGCGGCTGTTATCGTTTGCCAAACAAACAAAATTACCCTTGATAAAAAAAAACCGTTGCAGGTAAACTACCCCTTTCCCTCAACCGATCTTCACCAAAAACAACAGGTCGCGAGTCCTCTACAAATCAGGGCTGTGTGCAAAAAATTATTTGATTTTGTTTGAATTTGCGGCAGTTATCGTTTGCCATAGAAAAAAAATCTACAGACAGACAGACACACAGACAGACAGACAGACAGACAGACAGACACACAGACACTTTTCGGAAAACGACTTTTTTTCATGTTTTGAGTGTAGTACAATCAGAATCTGCAATAATCTCGAACACGATTTTTTTTCCCATCACCATACTTCCATTCCTTAAGGAATATGGAAGTAAATATCGGTATGGAGAACCATACATGACTTCCATATTCTAAGATTTATATTTAAAATCATTTTCAGCCAAACAGCCAGTCTGTGTCTTACCTGCCTTTTTATTGCTGTATTAAATGAAAAATATTATATTACATTAAAATGAAAAAATTATAATTTTATTGCCTGGCAACAAAATTATTTTATTTTTAACAATTACCATTGTTTCAAAAAGTTTAAATAAATTTTCCAGTACTTTACTCTTGTTAAAACGTAAAAGGTTGCAGGTAAACTACCCCTTCCCCTTAACCGATCTTCACCAAAATAGAAAGTCATTGAGAACTCTACAATTCAGGGACGTATGCAAAAAATTATTTGATTCTGTTTGAATTTGCGGCTGTTATCGTTTGCCATAGAAAATACGCTTGATAAAAAAACGTTGCAGGTAAACTACCCCTTTCCCTCAACCGATCTTCACCAAAAACAATAGGTCTTGAGAACTCTACAATTTAGGGCTGTATGCAAATAATCTTTTGATTCTGTTTGAATTTGCGGCTGTTATCGTTTGCCATAGGAAATACCCTTGTTAAAACATAAAACGTTACAGGTAAACTATCCCTTTCCCTTAACCGATCTTCACCAAAATCAAACGATCTTGAGAACTCTACAATTCAGGGCTGTATGCGAAACATTATTTGATTCTGTTTGAATTTGCGGCTGTTATCGTTTGCCAAACAAACAAAATTACCCTTGCTAAAAAAAAACCGTTGCAGGTAAACTACCCCTTTCCCTCAACCGATCTTCACCAAAAACAATAGGTCGCGAGTACTCTGCAAATGAGGGTTGCATGCAAAAAATTATTTGATTCTGTTTGAATTTGCGGCAGTTATCGTTTGCCATAGAAAAAAAATCTACAGACACACAGAAACACAGACAGACACACAGACAGACACACAGACGACAGACAGACACACACACAGACACTTTTCGGAAACCGACTTTTTTTCATGTTTTGAGTGTAGTAGAATCAGAATCTGCAATAATCTCGAACACGATTTTTTTTGCCATCACCATACTTCCATTCCTTAAGGAATATGGAAGTAATATCGGTATGGAGAACCATACATGACTTCCATATTCTAAGATTTATATTTCAAATCATTTTCAGCCAAACAGCCAGGGAAAGAATTTTAGCAAAAAAATACTTCTTTCTTGCCAATAACGTAGTACACATATAAAAAATATTATCCCCTCCCCCTTCAACTATAATTTTGATTTATAGAAAAGTACCCCCAGCCCGTTCAACTAGCCTCTTCATTTATAGATATTTCATCTACGTTTCTACAGTGGATTATTAAGATCTTATCAGGATACTTTATCAAAATTAAGTTCTTTACTCATGTTACAACAAAAAATGTTTCAGGTAAACTGCCCTTTCCCCGTAACCGATCTTCACCAAAATCAACAGACATTGAGTTCTCTATAGCTCAGGCACATATGTAAAAAATTATTTGATTCTGTTTGAATTTACGGCAGTTATGGTTCGTCATATAAAAAATTACCCATGTTAAAACATAAAACATGAGATTTATAAAACATATCTAAGATTTATATTTAAAATCATTTTTGAAATCAAATATTTTCATAGAACCTACTAACGCTGGGGAAATCTGAGGAGCCAGTCAGAGTTGGGCCTACCTGTCACTCTGCTGAATTTGGTGGAAAGCCTTGTCACTGTCGTCAAAGTATCAGCCTTGACAGGGTCCTCTTTTTCTGCAAAATGGGAGAGGAGGCTTGAGATGGAGTGAGTGACATGGTCCCCACCTCAATGAAGAACCCATTGTTTTATAAAAATATATTTAAATTTTGAAAACTGAAAATTCTTTTCTTGTTGTAAATATTTATATTTTATAATCAAAATGACTTTATCAAAAAACAAACATTATTTTTTTATAATAAGTACTTACATATGTTTCTTAATATGCTTACTTTTTCTTCAATGTTGATGATCATTTCCAAACATTCTGACAAAATTGTATCTACAGAACAGTTAACATTCCCCAGGTTTCCATTTCTGCTAATTTCTCATTACACCTTCCACTGACGTATTATTAACCATTTCATAAACTATCGTATAATCTTTTCAGATTTTGTGGTACAAAATCTGAAATTTTCAGATTGCCTGGCAACAAAATTATTTTATTTTCAACAATTACCATTGTTTGAAAAAGTTTAAATGAATTTTCAAGTACTTTACTCTTGTTAAAACGTAAAAGGTTGCTGGTAAACTACCCCTTCCCCTTAACTGATCTTCACCAAAATCTAAAGGCCTTGAGTACTCTACAATTCACTGACGTATGCAAATAATTATTTGATTCTGTTTGAATTTGCGGCAGTTATCGTTTGCCATAGAAAATACGCTTGATAAAAAACGTTGCAGGTAAACTACCCCTTCCCCTTAACCGATCTTCACCAAAAACAATAGGTCTTGAGTACTCTACAAATCAGGGCTGTATGCAGAAAATTATTTGATTCTGTTTGAATTTGCGGCTGTTTTCTTTTGCCATAGAAAATACCATTGTTAAAAAAACGTTGTAGGTAAACTACCCCTTTGCCTTAACCGATCTTCACCAAAAACAATAGGTCTTGAGAACTCTACAATTCAGGGCTGCATGCGAAACATTATTTGATTCTGTTCGAATTTGCGGCTGTTATCGTTTGCCAAAAAAAAAAATTTCCCCTTGATAAAAAAACCGTTGCAGGTAAACTACCCCTTCCCCTCAACCGATCTTCACCAAAAACAATAGGTCGCGAGTACTCTACAAATCAGGGCTGTATGCAAAAAATTATTTGATTCTGTTTGAATTTGCGGCAGTTGTCGTTTGCCATAGAAAATACGCTTAATAAGAAACGTTGCAGGTAAACTACCCCTTCCCCTCAACCGATCTTCACCAAAAACAATACGTCTTGAGTACTCTACAAATCAGGGCTGTATGCAGAAAATTATTTGATTCTGTTTGAATTTGCGGCAGTTATCGTTTGCCATAGAAAATACCCTTGTTAAAAAAACGTTGTAGGTAAACTACCCCTTTCCCTTAACCGATCTTCACCAAAAACAACAGGTCTTGAGAACTCTACAATTTAGGGCTGTATGCAAATAATCTTTTGATTCTTTTTGAATTTGCGGCTGTTATCGTTTGCCATAGGAAATACCCTTGTTAAAACAAAACGTTACTGGTAAACTACCCCTTTCCCTTAACCGATCTCCACCAAAAACAATAGATCTTGAGAACTCTACAATTCACGGCTGTATGCGAAACATTATTTGATTCTGTTTGAATTTGCGGCTGTTATCGTTTGCCAAAAAAAAAATTTTCCCTTGATAAAAAAACCGTTGCAGGTAAACTACCCCTTCCCCTCAACCGATCTTCACCAAAAACAATAGGTCGCGAGTACTCTACAAATCAGGCCTGTATGCAAAAAATTATTTGATTCTGTTTGAATTTGCGGCAGTTGTCGTTTGCCATAGAAAATACGCTTAATAAGAAACGTTGCAGGTAAACTACCCCTTCCCCTCAACCGATCTTCACCAAAAACACTACGTCTCGAGTACTCTACAAATCAGGGCTGTATGCAGAAAATTATTTGATTCTGTTTGAATTTGCGGCAGTTATCGTTTGCCATAGAAAATACCCTTGTTAAAAAAACGTTGTAGGTAAACTACCCCTTTCCCTTAACCGATCTTCACCAAAAACAACAGGTCTTGAGAACTCTACAATTTAGGGCTGTATGCAAATAATCTTTTGATTCTTTTTGAATTTGCGGCTGTTATCGTTTGCCATAGGAAATACCCTTGTTAAAACAAAACGTTACTGGTAAACTACCCCTTTCCCTTAACCGATCTCCACCAAAAACAATAGATCTTGAGAACTCTACAATTCACGGCAGTATGCGAAACATTATTTGATTCTGTTTGAATTTGCGGCTGTTATCGTTTGCCAAAAAAAAAAAATTTCCCTTGATAAAAAAAAAACGTTGCAGGTAAACTACCCCTTTCCCTCAACCGATCTTCACCAAAAACAATAGATCGCGAGTCCTCTACAAATCAGGGCTGTGTGCAAAAAATTATTTGATTTTGTTTGAATTTGCGGCAGTTATCGTTTGCCATAGAAAAAAAATCTACAGACAGACAGACACATAGACAGACAGACAGACAGACAGACACACAGACACTTTTCGGAAAACGACTTTTTTTCATGTTTTGAGTGTAGTACAATCAGAATCTGCAATAATCTCGAACACGATTTTTTTTGCCATCACCATACTTCCATTCCTTAAGGAATATGGAAGTAAAATTACCCTTGATAAAAAACCGTTGCTGGTAAACTACCCCTTTCCCTTAACCGATCTTCACCAAAAACGACAGGTCTTAGGTACTCTGCAATTCAGGCCTGTATGCAAACAATTATTTGATTCTGTTTGAATTTGCGGCTGTTATCGTTTGCCATAGAAAACACCCTTGATAAAACATAAAACGTTGCTGGTAAACTACCCTATTCCATTAACCGATCTTCGCCAAAAACAATAGGTCGCGAGGCCTCTACAAGTCAGGGCTGTATGCAAAAAATTATTTGATTCTGTTTGAATTTGCGGCTGTTATCGTTTGCCATAGAAAAAAAATCTACAGACACACACACAGACAGACACACACACAGACACTTTTCGGAAAACGACTTTTTTTCATGTTTTGAGTGTAGTAGAATCAGAATCTGCAATAATCTCGAACACGATTTTTTTTGCCATCACCATACTTCCATTCCTTAAGGAATATGGAATTAAAATATCGGTATGGAGAACCATACATGACTTCCATATTCTAAGATTTATATTTAAAATCATTTTCAGCCAAACAGCCAGGCTGTGTCTTACCTGCCTTTTTATTGCTGTATTAAATGAAAAATATTATATTACATTAAAATGAAAAAATTATAATTTTATTGCCTGGCAACAAAATTATTTTATTTTTAACAATTACCATTGTTTCAAAAAGTTTAAATAAATTTTCAAGTACTTTACTCTTGTTAAAACGTAAAAGGTTGCAGGTAAACTACCCCTTCCCATTAACCGATCTTCACCAAAATTGAAAGTCATTGAGACCTCTACAATTCAGGGACGTATGCAAAAAATTATTTGATTCTGTTTGAATTTGCGGCTGTTATCGTTTGCCATAGAAAATACGCTTGATAAAAAAACGTTGCAGGTAAACTACCCCTTCCCCTTAACCGATCTTCACCAAAAACAATAGGTCTTGAGTATTCTACAAATCAGGGCTGTATGCAAAACATTATTTGATTCTGTTTGAATTTGCGGCTGTTATCGTTTGCCATAGAAAATACCCTTGTTAAAAAAACGTTGCAGGTAAACTACCCCTTTCCCTCAACCTATCTTCACCAAAAACTATAGGTCTTGAGAACTCTACAATTTAGGGCTGTATGCAAATAATCTTTTGATTCTGTTTGAATTTGCGGCTGTTATCGTTTGCCATAGGAAATACCCTTGTTAAAACATAAAACGTTACAAGTAAACTACCCCTTTCCCTTAACCGATCTTCACCAAAATCAACAGATCTTGAGAACTCTACAATTCAGGGCTGTATACGAAACATTATTTGATTCTGTTTGAATTTGCGGCTGTTATCGTTTGCCAAACAAACAAAATTACCCTTCCTAAAAAAAACCGTTGCAGGTAAACTACCCCTTTCCCTCAACCGATCTTCACCAAAAACAACAGGTCGCGAGTACTCTGCAAATCAGGGCTCTATGCAAAAAATTATTTGATTCCGTTTGAATTTGCGGCAGTTATCGTTTTCCATAGAAAAAAAATCTACAGACACACAGACAGACAGCCACACGGACAGACACTTTTCGGAAAACGACTTTTTTTCATGTTTTGAGTGTAGTAGAATCAGAATCTGCAATAATCTCGAACACGATTTTTTTTGCCATCACCATACTTCCATTCCTTAAGGAATATGGAAGTAAAATTACCCTTGATAAAAAACCGTTGCAGGTAAACTACCCCTTTCCCTTAACCGATCTTCACCAAAAACGACAGGTCTTAGGTACTCTGCAATTCAGGCCTGTATGCAAACAATTATTTGATTCTGTTTGAATTTGCGGCTGTTATCGTTTGCCATAGAAAACACCCTTGATAAAACATAAAACGTTGCTGGTAAACTACCCTATTCCATTAACCGATCTTCACCAAAAACAATAGGTCCTGAGAACTCTACAATTCAGGGCTGTATGCAAAACATTAGTTGATTCTCTTTGAATTTACGGCAGTTATCGTTCGTCATAGAAAAAATACCCTTGTTAAAACATAAAACGTTGCTGGTAAACTACCCCTTTCCCTTAACCGATCTTGAACAAAATCAACAGACCTTGAGCTCTGTATAATTCAAAAAGGTATGCAGAAGAGTAGTTAATTCTGTTTTAATGTACGGCAGTTATCGTTCGTCATAAAAAAAATTACCCTTGATAAAATATAAAATGTTGCTGGTAAACAACCCTATTCCCTTAACCGATCTTCACCAAAACCAACAGGCCTTGAGAACTCTACATTTCAGGGCTGTATACAAAATATTGTATGATTCTGTTTGAATTTGCGGCTGTTATCGTTTGCCATATAAAATACCCTTGATAAAACAAAAAATGTGTCTGGTAAACTACCCCTTTCCCTTAACCGATCTTCACCAAAAACAATAGGTCTTTAGTACTCGACAAAACAGGGCTGTATGCAAAAACATATTTGATTCTGTTTGAATTTGCGGCTCTTATCGTTTGCCATAGAAAATACCCTTTTAAAACATAAAACGTTGCTGGTAAACTACCCCTTTCCCTTAACCGATCCTCACCAACACCAATAGGTATTGAGAACTCTACAATACAGGGCTGTATGCAAAACATCATTTGATTGTGTTTGAATTTGCGGCTGTTATCGTTTACCATAGAAAAAAAATTACCCTTGATAAAAAACCGTTGCAGGTAAACTACCCCTTTCCCTTAACCGATCTTCACCAAAAACAAAAGGTCTTGAGAACTCTACTATTCAGGGCTGTATGCGAAACATATTTGATTCTGTTTCAATTTGCGGCTGTTATCGTTTGCCAAACAAACAAAATTACCCTTGATAAAAAAAAACCGTTGCAGGTAAACTACCCCTTTCCCTCAACCGATCTTCACCAAAAACAACAGGTCGCGAGTCCTCTACAAATCAGGGCTGTGTGCAAAAAATTATTTGATTTTGTTTGAATTTGCGGCAGTTATCGTTTGCCATAGAAAAAAAATCTACAGACAGACAGACACACAGACAGACAGACAGACAGACAGACAGACACACAGACACTTTTCGGAAAACGACTTTTTTTCATGTTTTGAGTGTAGTACAATCAGAATCTGCAATAATCTCGAACACGATTTTTTTTGCCATCACCATACTTCCATTCCTTAAGGAATATGGAAGTAAAATTACCCTTGATAAAAAACCGTTGCTGGTAAACTACCCCTTTCCCTTAACCGATCTTCACCAAAAACGACAGGTCTTAGGTACTCTGCAATTCAGGCCTGTATGCAAACAATTATTTGATTCTGTTTGAATTTGCGGCTGTTATCGTTTGCCATAGAAAACACCCTTGATAAAACATAAAACGTTGCTGGTAAACTACCCTATTCCATTAACCGATCTTCGCCAAAAACAATAGGTCGCGAGGCCTCTACAAGTCAGGGCTGTATGCAAAAAATTATTTGATTCTGTTTGAATTTGCGGCTGTTATCGTTTGCCATAGAAAAAAAATCTACAGACACACACACAGACAGACACACACACAGACACTTTTCGGAAAACGACTTTTTTTCATGTTTTGAGTGTAGTAGAATCAGAATCTGCAATAATCTCGAACACGATTTTTTTTGCCATCACCATACTTCCATTCCTTAAGGAATATGGAATTAAAATATCGGTATGGAGAACCATACATGACTTCCATATTCTAAGATTTATATTTAAAATCATTTTCAGCCAAACAGCCAGGCTGTGTCTTACCTGCCTTTTTATTGCTGTATTAAATGAAAAATATTATATTACATTAAAATGAAAAAATTATAATTTTATTGCCTGGCAACAAAATTATTTTATTTTTAACAATTACCATTGTTTCAAAAAGTTTAAATAAATTTTCAAGTACTTTACTCTTGTTAAAACGTAAAAGGTTGCAGGTAAACTACCCCTTCCCATTAACCGATCTTCACCAAAATTGAAAGTCATTGAGACCTCTACAATTCAGGGACGTATGCAAAAAATTATTTGATTCTGTTTGAATTTGCGGCTGTTATCGTTTGCCATAGAAAATACGCTTGATAAAAAAACGTTGCAGGTAAACTACCCCTTCCCCTTAACCGATCTTCACCAAAAACAATAGGTCTTGAGTATTCTACAAATCAGGGCTGTATGCAAGACATTATTTGATTCTGTTTGAATTTGCGGCTGTTATCGTTTGCCATAGAAAATACCCTTGTTAAAAAAACGTTGCAGGTAAACTACCCCTTTCCCTCAACCTATCTTCACCAAAAACTATAGGTCTTGAGAACTCTACAATTTAGGGCTGTATGCAAATAATCTTTTGATTCTGTTTGAATTTGCGGCTGTTATCGTTTGCCATAGGAAATACCCTTGTTAAAACATAAAACGTTACAGGTAAACTACCCCTTTCCCTTAACCGATCTTCACCAAAAACAACAGGTCTTGAGTACTCTACCAATCAGGGCTGTATGCAAAACATTATTTGATTCTGTTTGAATTTGCGGCTGTTATCGTTTGCCATAGAAAATACCCTTGTTAAAAAAACGTTGCAGGTAAACTACCCCTTTCCCTCAACCGAACTTCACCAAAAACAATAGGTCTTGAGAACTCTACAATTTAGGGCTGTATGCAAATAATCTTTTGATTCTGTTTGAATTTGCGGCTGTTATCGTTTGCCATAGGAAATACCCTTGTTAAAACATAAAACGTTACAGGTAAACTACCCCTTTCCCTTAACCGATCTTCACCAAAATCAACAGATCTTGAGAACTCTACAATTCAGGGCTGTATACGAAACATTATTTGATTCTGTTTGAATTTGCGGCTGTTATCGTTTGCCAAACAAACAAAATTACCCTTCCTAAAAAAAACCGTTGCAGGTAAACTACCCCTTTCCCTCAACCGATCTTCACCAAAAACAACAGGTCGCGAGTACTCTGCAAATCAGGGCTCTATGCAAAAAATTATTTGATTCCGTTTGAATTTGCGGCAGTTATCGTTTTCCATAGAAAAAAAATCTACAGACACACAGACAGACAGCCACACGGACAGACACTTTTCGGAAAACGACTTTTTTTCATGTTTTGAGTGTAGTAGAATCAGAATCTGCAATAATCTCGAACACGATTTTTTTTGCCATCACCATACTTCCATTCCTTAAGCAATATGGAAGTAAAATTACCCTTGATAAAAAACCGTTGCAGGTAAACTACCCCTTTCCCTTAACCGATCTTCACCAAAAACGACAGGTCTTAGGTACTCTGCAATTCAGGCCTGTATGCAAACAATTATTTGATTCTGTTTGAATTTGCGGCTGTTATCGTTTGCCATAGAAAACACCCTTGATAAAACATAAAACGTTGCTGGTAAACTACCCTATTCCATTAACCGATCTTCACCAAAAACAACAGGTCCTGAGAACTCTATAATTCAGGGCTGTATGCAAAACATTAGTTGATTCTCTTTGAATTTACGGCAGTTATCGTTCGTCATAGAAAAAATACCCTTGTTAAAACATAAAACGTTGCTGGTAAACTACCCCTTTCCCTTAACCGATCTTGAACAAAATCAACAGACCTTGAGCTCTGTATAATTCAAAAAGGTATGCAGAAGAGTAGTTAATTCTGTTTTAATGTACGGCAGTTATCGTTCGTCATAAAAAAAATTACCCTTGATAAAATATAAAATGTTGCTGGTAAACAACCCTATTCCCTTAACCGATCTTCACCAAAACCAACAGGCCTTGAGAACTCTACATTTCAGGGCTGTATACAAAATATTGTATGATTCTGTTTGAATTTGCGGCTGTTATCGTTTGCCATATAAAATACCCTTGATAAAACAAAAAATGTGTCTGGTAAACTACCCCTTTCCCTTAACCGATCTTCACCAAAAACAATAGGTCTTTAGTACTCGACAAAACAGGGCTGTATGCAAAAACATATTTGATTCTGTTTGAATTTGCGGCTCTTATCGTTTGCCATAGAAAATACCCTTTTAAAACATAAAACGTTGCTGGTAAACTACCCCTTTCCCTTAACCGATCCTCACCAACACCAATAGGTATTGAGAACTCTACAATACAGGGCTGTATGCAAAACATCATTTGATTGTGTTTGAATTTGCGGCTGTTATCGTTTACCATAGAAAAAAAATTACCCTTGATAAAAAACCGTTGCAGGTAAACTACCCCTTTCCCTTAACCGATCTTCACCAAAAACAAAAGGTCTTGAGAACTCTACTATTCAGGGCTGTATGCGAAACATATTTGATTCTGTTTCAATTTGCGGCTGTTATCGTTTGCCAAACAAACAAAATTACCCTTGATAAAAAAAAACCGTTGCTGGTAAACTACCCCTTTCCCTCAACAGATCTTCACCAAAAACAATAGGTCGCGAGTACTATACAAATCAGGGCTGCATGCAAAAAATTATTTGATTCTGTTTGAATTTGCGGCTGTTATCGTTTGCCATAGAAAAAAAATCTACAGCCACACACACAGACACACAGACACTTTTCGAAAAACGACTTTTTTTCATCTTTTCAGTGTAGTACAATCAGAATCTGCAATAATCTCGAACACGATTTTTTTTGCCATCACCATACTTGCATTTCCTTGAGGAACATGGAAGTAAAAATTACCCTTGATAAAAAACCGTTGCAGGTAAACTACCCCTTTCCCTTAACCGATCTTCACCAAAAACGACAGGTCTTGGGTACTCTACAATTCAGGCCTGTATGCAAACAATTATATGATTCTGTTTGAATTTGCAGCTGTTATCGTTTGCCATAGAAAACACCCTTGATAAAACATAAAACGTTGCTGGTAAACTACCCTATTCTATTAACCGATCTTCACCAAAAACAATAAGTCTTGAGAACTCTACAATTGAGGACGGTATGCAAAACATTAGTGCATTAGTGCATTAGTACATTAGTGGATTCTCTTTGAATTTACGGCAGTTATCGTTCGTCATAGAAAAAATACCCTTGTTAAAACATAAAACGTTGCAGGTAAACTACCCCTTTCCCTTAACCGATCTTCAACAAAATCAACAGACCTTGAGTTCTGTATAATTCAAAAAGGTATGCAGAAGAGTAGTTGATTCTGTTTTAATGTACGGCAGTTATCGTTCGTCATAAAAAAAATTACCCTTGATAAAACATAAAATGTTGCTGGTAAACAACCCTATTCCTTTAACCGATCTTCACCAAAACCAACAGGTCTTGAGAACTCCACATTTCAGGGCTGTATGCAAAATATTATATGATTCTGTTTGAATTTGCGGCTGTTATCGTTTGCCATATAAAATACCCTTGATAAAACAAAAAACGTGTCTGGTAAACTACCCCTTTCCCTTAACCGATCTTCACCAAAAACAAAAGGTCTTTAGTACTCAACAAAACAGGGCTGTATGCAAAAACATATTTGATTCTGTTTGAATTTGCGGCTCTTATCGTTTGACATAGAAAATACCCTTTTAATACATAAAACGTTGCTGGTAAACAACCCCTTTCCCTTAACCGATCTTCACCAAAAACAAAAGGTCTTGAGAACTCTACTATTCAGGGCTGTATGCGAAACATTATTTGATTCTGTTTCAATTTGCGGCTGTTATCGTTTGCCAAACAAACAAAATTACCCTTGATAAAAAAAACCGTTGCCGGTAAACTACCCCTTTCCCTCAACCGATCTTCGCCAAAAACGATAGGTCTTGATAACTCTACAATTCAGGGTTGTATGTAAAATATTATGTGATTTTGTTTGAATTTGCGGCTGTTATCGTTTGCCATAGAAAACACCCTTGATAAAACATAAAACGTTGCTGGTAAACTACCCTATTCCATTAACCGATCTTCGCCAAAAAAAATAGGTCGCGAGTCCTCTACAAGTCAGGGCTGTATGCAAAAAATTATTTGATTCTGTTTGAATTTGCGGCAGTTATCGTTTGCCATAGAAAAAAAATCTACAGACACACACAGACAGACACAAGACAGACAGACACACACACAGACACTTTTCGGAAAACGACTTTTTTTTCATGTTTTGAGTGTAGTAGAATCAGAATCTGCAATAATCTCGAACACGATTTTTTTTGCCATCACCATACTTCCATTCCTTAAGGAATATGGAAGTAAAATATCGGTATGGAGAACCATACATGACTTCCATATTCTAAGATTTATATTTAAAATAATTTTCAGCCAAACAGCCAGGCTGTGTCTTACCTGCCTTTTTATTGCTGTATTAAATGAAAAAATTATAATTTTATTGCCTGGCAACAAAATTATTTTATTTTTAACAATTACCATTGTTTCAAAAAGTTTAAATAAATTTTCAAGTACTTTACTCTTGTTAAAACGTAAAAGGTTGCAGGTAAACTACCCCTTCCCATTAACCGATCTTCACCAATATTGAAAGTCATTGAGACCTCTACAATTCAGGGACGTATGCAAAAAATTATTTGATTCTGTTTGAATTTGCGGCTGTTATCGTTTGCCATAGAAAATACGCTTGATATAAAAACGTTGCAGGTAAACTACCCCTTCCCCTTAACCGATCTTCACCAAAAACAATAGGTCTTGAGTATTCTACAAATCAGGGCTGTATGCAAAACATTATTTGATTCTGTTTGAATTTGCGGCTGTTATCGTTTGCCATAGAAAATACCCTTGTTAAAAAAACGTTGCAGGTAAACTACCCCTTTCCCTCAACCTATCTTCACCAAAAACTACAGGTCTTGAGAACTCTACAATTTAGGGCTGTATGCAAATAATCTTTTGATTCTGTTTGAATTTGCGGCTGTTATCGTTTGCCATAGGAAATACCCTTGTTAAAACATAAAACGTTACAGGTAAACTACGCCTTTCCCTTAACCGATCTTCACCAAAAACAAGAGGTCTTGAGTACTCTACAAATCAGGGCTGTATGCAAAACATTATTTGATTCTGTTTGAATTTGCGGCTGTTATCGTTTGCCATAGAAAATACCCTTGTTAAAAAAACGTTGCAGGTAAACTACCCCTTTCCCTCAACCGAACTTCACCAAAAACAATAGGTCTTGAGAACTCTACAATTTAGGGCTGTATGCAAATAATCTTTTGATTCTGTTTGAATTTGCGGCTGTTATCGTTTAAAACATAAAACGTTACAGGTAAACTACGCCTTTCCCTTAACCGATCTTCACCAAAAACAACAGGTCTTGAGTACTCTACAAATCAGGGCTGCATGCAAACAATTATTTGATTCTGTTTGAATTTGCGGCTGTTATCGTTTGCCATAGAAAACACCCTTGATAAAACATAAAACGTTGCTGGTAAACTACCCTATTCTATTAACCGATCTTCACCAAAAACAATAAGTCTTGAGAACTCTACAATTCAGGACGGTATGCAAAACATTAGTGCATTAGTGCATTAGTACATTAGTGGATTCTCTTTGAATTTACGGCAGTTATCGTTCGTCATAGAAAAAATACCCTTGTTAAAACATAAAACGTTGCAGGTAAACTACCCCTTTCCCTTAACCGATCTTCAACAAAATCAAAAGACCTTGAGCTCTGTGTAATTCAAAAAGGTATGCAGAAGAGTAGTTGAGTCTGTTTTAATATACGGCAGTTATCGTTCGTCATAAAAAAATTACCCTTGATAAAATATAAAATGTTGCTGGTAAACAACCCTATTCCCTTAACCGATCTTCACCAAAACCAACAGGCCTTGAGAACTCTACATTTCAGGGCTGTATGCAAAATATTATATGATTCTGTTTGAATTTGCGGCTGTTATCGTTTGCCATATAAAATACCCTTGATAAAACAAAAAACGTGTCTGGTAAACTACCCCTTTCCCTTAACCGATCTTCACAAAAAACAATAGGTCTTTAGTACTCGACAAAACAGGGCTGTATGCAAAAACATATTTGATTCTGTTTGAATTTGCGGCTCTTATCGTTTGCCATAGAAAATACCCTTTTAAAACATAAAACGTTGATGGTAAACTACCCCTTTCCCTTAACCGATCTTCACCAACACCAATAGGTATTGAGAACTCTACAATACAGGGCTGTATGCAAAACATCATTTGATTGTGTTTGAATTTGCGGCTGTTATCGTTACCATAGAAAATATCGGTATGGAGAACCATACATGACTTCCATATTCTAAGACTTATAATCTGAAATATGCTTGCCTGCCAAGCACGATATATTTTCTAATATATACATAATTTACATTAAAATGAAAAAATTATAATTTTATTGCCTGGCAACAAAATTATTTTATTTTTAACAATTACCATTGTTTGAAAAAGTTTAAATGAATTTTCAAGTACTTTACTCTTGTTAAAACGTAAAAGGTTGCAGGTAAACTACCCCTTCCCCTTAACCGATCTTCACCAAAATCGAAAGTCATTGAGACCTCTACAATTCAGGGACGTATGCAAAACATTATTTGATTCTGTTTGAATTTGCGGCAGTTATCGTTTGCCATAGAAAATACGCTTTATAACAAACGTTGCAGGTAAACTACCCCTTCCTCTTAACCGATCTTCACCAAAAACAAAAGGTCTTGAGTACTCAACAAAACAGGGCTGTACGCGAAACATTATTTGATTCTGTTTGAATTTTTCGGCTGTTATCGTTTGGCAAAAAAAAAATTTCCCTTGATAAAAAAAAACCGTTGCAGGTAAACTACCCCTTTCCCTCAACCGATCTTCACCAAAAACAATAGGTCGTGAGTACTCTACAAATCAGAGCTGTATGCAAAACATTATTTGATTCTGTTTGAATTTGCGGCTGTTATCGTTTGCCATAGGAAATACCCTTGTTAAAACATAAATCGTTACAGGTACACTGCCCCTTTCCCTTAACCGATCTTCACCAAAATCAACAGATCTTGAGAACTCTACAATTCAGGGCAGTATGCGAAACATTATTTGATTCTGTTTGAATTTGCGGCTGTTATCGTTTGCCAAACAAACAAAATTACCCTTGCTAAAAAAAAACCGTTGCTGGTAAACTACCCCTTTCCCTCAACCGATCTTCACCAAAAACAACAGGTCGCGAGTACTCTGCAAATCAGGGCGGTATGCAAACAATTATTTGATTCTGTTTGAATTTGTGCCAGTTATCGTTTACCATAGAAAAAAAATCTACAGACACACAGACACACAGACAGACAGACACACACACAGACAGACAGACAGACAGACAGACAGACACACAGACACTTTTCGGAAAACGACTTTTTTTCATGTTTTGAGTGTAGTAGAATCAGAATCTGCAATAATCTCGAACACGATTTTTTTTGCCATCACCATACTTCCATTCCTTAAGGAATATGGAAGTAAATATCGGTATGGAGAACCATACATGACTTCCATATTCTAAGATTTATATTTAAAATCATTTTCAGCCAAACAGCCAGGCTGTGTCTTACCTGCCTTTTTATTGCTGTATTAAATGAAAAATATTATATTACATTAAAATGAAAAAATTATAATTTTATTGCCTGGCAACAATATTATTTTATTTTTAACAATTACCATTGTTTCAAAAAGTTTAAATAAATTTTCAAGTACTTTACTCTTGTTAAAACGTAAAAGGTTGCAGGTAAACTACCCCTTCCCCTTAACCGATCTTCACCAAAATCGAAAATCATTGAGACCTCTACAATTCAGGGACGTATGCAAAACATTATTTGATTCTGTTTGAATTTGCGGCTGTTATCGTTTGCCATAGAAAATACGCTTGATAAAAAAACGTTGCAGGTAAACTACCCCTTCCCCTTAACCGATCTTCACCCAAAACAATAGGTCTTGAGTACTCTACAAATCAGGGCTGTATGCAAAACATTATTTGATTCTGTTTGAATTTGCGGCTGTTATCGTTTGCCATAGAAAATACCCTTGTTAAAAAAACGTTGCTGGTAAACTACCCCTTTCCCTCAACCGATCTTCACCAAAAACAATAGGTCTTGAGAACTCTACAATTTAGGGCTGTATGCAAATAATCTTTTGATTCTGTTTGAATTTGCGGCTGTTATCGTTTGCCATAGGAAATACCCTTGTTAAAACATAAAACGTTACCGGTAAACTACCCCTTTCCCTTAACCGATCTTCAACAAAATCAACAGACCTTGAGTTCTGTATAATTCAAAAAGGTATGCAGAAGAGTAGTTGATTCTGTTTTAATGTACGGCAGTTATCGTTCGTCATAAAAAAAATTACCCTTGATAAAACATAAAATGTTGCTGGTAAACAACCCTATTCCTTTAACCAATCTTCACCAAAACCAACAAACAGGTCTTGAGAACTCTACATTTCAGGGCTGTATGCAAAATATTATATGATTCTGTTTGAATTTGCGGCTGTTATCGTTTGCCATATAAAATACCCTTGATAAAACAAAAAACGTGTCTGGTAAACTACCCCTTTCCCTTAACCGATCTTCACCAAAAACAATAGGTCTTTAGTACTCAACAAAAGAGGGCTGTATGCAAAAACATATTTGATTCTGTTTGAATTTGCGGCTCTTATCGTTTGCCATAGAAAATACCCTTTTAATACATAAAACGTTGCTGGTAAACTACCCATTTCCCTTAACCGATCTTCACCAAAAACAAAATGTCTTGAGAACTCTACTATTGAGGGCTGTATGCGAAACATTATTTGATTCTGTTTCAATTTGCGGCTGTTATCGTTTGCCAAACAAACAAAATTACCCTTGATAAAAAAAAAACCGTTGCAGGTAAACTACCCCTTTCCCTCAACCGATCTTCACCAAAAACGATAGGTCTTGATAACTCTACAATTCACGGTTGTATGTAAAATATTATGTGATTTTGTATGAATTTGCGGCTGTTATCGTTTGCCATAGAAAATACCCTTGTTAAAACATAAAACGTTGCCGGTAAACTACCCCTTTCCCTTAACCGATCTTTACCAAAATCAATAGGTCTTGAGAATTCTACAATTCAGTGCTGTATGCGAAACATTATTTGATTGTGTTTGAAGTTGCGGCTGTTATCGTTTGCCATAGGAATAATTACCCTTGTTAAAACATACAATGTTCCTGGTAAACTACCCCTTTCCCTCAACCGATCTTCACCAAAAACGATAGGTCTTGATAACTCTACAATTCACGGTTGTATGTAAAATATTATGTGATTTTGTTTGAATTTACGGCAGTTATCGTTCGTCATAGAAAAATTTCCCCATGTTAAAACATAAAACGTTCCAGGTAAACTACCCCTTTACCTAAACCGATCTTCAACAAAAACAATCAGTTTTGAGAACTCTACAATTCAGGGCTGTATGCGAAACATTATTTGATTGTGTTTGAAGTTGCGGCTGTTATAGTTTGCCATAGAAATAAAATTACCCTTGTTAAAACATACAATGTTGCTGGTAAACTACCTCTTTCTCTTAACCGATCTTCAACAATACCAAAAAGTCTTGAGTACTCTACAATTTAGGGCAGTATGCAAAACATTATTTGATTCTATGTGAAATTGCGGCTCTTATCGTTTGCCATAGTTAATACCCTTGTTAAAATATAAAACGTTGCTGGTAAACTACCCTATTCCCTTAACCGATCTACACCAAAACCAGCAGGTGTTGAGAACACTACAATTCAGGGCAGTATGCAAAACATTATTTGATTCTGTTTGAATTTGCGGCTGTTATCGTTTGCCATAGAAAAAAAATTACCCTTGATAAGAAAAAGGTTGCTGGTAAACTACCCCTTCCCGTTAACCGATCTTCACCAACACCAATACGTATTGAGAACTCTACAATACAGGGCTGTATGCAAAACATCATTTGATTCTGTTTGAATTTGCGGCTGTTATCGTTTACTATAGAAAATATCGGTATGGAGAACCATACATGACTTCCATATTCTAAGATTTATATTTAAAATCATTTTCAGCCAAACAGCCAGGGAAGGAATTTTAACAAAAAAATACTTCTTTCTTGCCAATAACGTAGTACACATATAAAAAATATTATCCCCTCCCCCTTCAACTATAATTTTGATTTATAGAAAATTACCCCCAGCCCGTTCAACTAGCCTCTTCATTTATAGATATTTCATCTACGTTTCTACAGTGGATTATTAAGATCTTATCAGGATACTTTATCAAAATTAAGTACTTTACTCATGTTACAACAAAAAATGTTTCAGGTAAACTGCCCTTTCCCCGTAACCGATCTTCACCAAAATCAACAGACATTGAGCTCTCTATAGCTCAGGCACATATGTAAAAAATTATTTGATTTTGTTTGAATTTACGGCAGTTATGGTTCGTCATATAAAAAATTACCCATGTTAAAACAAAAACATGAGATTTATAAAACATATCTAAGATTTATATTTAAAATCATTTTTGAAATAAAATATTTTCATAGAACCTACTAACGCTGGGGAAATCTGAGGAGCCAATCAGAGTTGGGCCTACCTGTCACTCTGCTGAATTTGGTGGAAAGCCCTGTCACTGTCGTCAAAGTATCAGCCTTGACAGGGTCCTCTTTTTCTGCAAAATGGGAGAGGAGGCTTGAGATGGAGTGAGTGACATGGTCCCCACCTCAATGAAGAACCCATTGTTTTATAAAAATATATTTTAATTTTGAAAACTGAAAATTCTTTTGTTGTAAATATTTATATTTTATAATCAAAATGACTTTATCAAAAAACAAACATTATTTTTTTATAATAAGTACTTACATATGTTTCTTAATATGCTTACTTTTTCTTCAATGTTGATGATCATTTCCAAACATTCTGACAAAATTGTATCTACAGAACAGTTAACATTCCCCAGGTTTCCATTTCTGCTAATTTCTCATTACACCTTCCACTGACGTATTATTAATCATTTCATAAACTATCGTATAATCTTTTCAGATTTTGTAGTACAAAATCTGAAATTTTCAGATTGCCTGGCAACAAAATTATTTTATTTTCAACAATTACCATTGTTTGAAAAAGTTTAAATGAATTTTCAAGTACTTTACTATTGTTAAAACGTAAAAGGTTGCAGGTAAACTACCCCTTCCCCTTAACTGATCTTCACCAAACTCTAAAGGCCATGAGTACTCTACAATTCACTGACGTATGCAAACAATTATTTGATTCTGTTTGAATTTGCGGCAGTTATCGTTTGCCATAGAAAATACGCTTGATAAAAAACGTTGCAGGTAAACTACCCCTTTCCCTCAACCGATCTTCACCAAAAACAATAGGTCTTGAGTACTCTACAAATCAGGGCTGTATGCAGAAAATTATTTGATTCTGTTTGAATTTGCGGCTGTTATCGCTTGCCATAGAAAATACCCTTGTTAAAAAAACGTTGTAGGTAAACTACCCCTTTGCCTTAACCGATCTTCACCAAAAACAATAGGTCTTGAGAACTCTACAATTCAGGGCTGTATGCGAAACATTATTTGATTCTGTTTGAATTTGCGGCTGTCATCGTTTGCCAAAAAAAAAATTTCCCTTGATAAAAAAAACCGTTGCAGGTAAACTACCCCTTCCCCTCAACCGATCTTCACCAAAAACAATATGTCGCGAGTACTCTACAAATCAGGGCTGTATGCAAAAAATTATTTCATTCTGTTTGAATTTGCGGCAGTTATCGTTTGCCATAGAAAATACGCTTGATAAAAAACGTTGCAGGTAAACTACCCCTTCCCCTCAACCGATCTTCACCAAAAACAACAGGTCTTGAGTACTCTATAAATCAGGGCTGTATGCAGAAAATTATTTGATTCTGTTTGAATTTGCGGCTGTTATCGTTTGCCATAGAAAATACCCTTGTTAAAAAAACGTTGTTGGTAAACTACCCCTTTCCCTTAACCGATCTTCACCAAAAACAATAGGTCTTGAGAACTCTACAATTTAGGGCTGTATGCAAATAATCTTTTGATTCTGTTTGAATTTGCGGCTGTTATCGTTTGCCATAGGAAATACCCTTGTTAAAACATAAAACGTTACAGGTAAACTACCCCTTTCCCTTAACCGATCTTCACCAAAAACAATAGGTCTTGAGAACTCTACAATTCAGGGCTGTATGCGAAACATTATTTGATTCTGTTTGAATTTGCGGCTGTTATCGTTTGCCAAAAAAAAAAATTTCCCTTGATAAAAAAAAACCGTTGCAGGTAAACTACCCCTTCCCCTCAACCGATCTTCACCAAAAACAATAGGTCGTGAGTCCTCTACACGTCAGGGCTGTATGCAAAAAATTATTTGATTCTGTTTGAATTTGCGGCAGTTATCGTTTGCCATAGAAAAAAAATCTACAGACACACACACACACAGACAGACAGACACACAGACACACAGACAGACAGACACACACACAGACACTTTTCGGAAAACGACTTTTTTTCATGTTTTGAGTGTAGTAGAATCAGAATCTGCAATAATCTCGAACACGATTTTTTTTGCCATCACCATACTTCCATTCCTTAAGGAATATGGAAGTAAAATATCGGTATGGAGAACCATACATGACTTCCATATTCTAAGATTTATATTTAAAATCATTTTCAGCCAAACAGCCAGGCTGTGTCTTACCTGCCTTTTTATTGCTGTATTAAATGAAAAATATTATATTACATTAAAATGAAAAAATTATAATTTTATTGCCTGGCAACAAAATTATTTTATTTTTAACAATTACCATTGTTTCAAAAAGTTTAAATAAATTTTCAAGTACTTTACTCTTGTTAAAACGTAAAAGGTTGCTGGTAAACTACCCCTTCCCATTAACCGATCTTCACCAAAATTGAAAGTCATTGAGACCTCTACAATTCAGGGACGTATGCAAAAAATTATTTGATTCTGTTTGAATTTGCGGCTGTTATCGTTTGCCATAGAAAATACGCTTGATATAAAAACTTTGCTGGTAAACTACCCCTTCCCCGTAACCGATCTTCACCAAAAACAATAGGTCTTGAGTATTCTACAAATCAGGGCTGTATGCAAAACATTATTTGATTCTGTTTGAATTTGCGGCTGTTATAGTTTGCCATAGGAAATACCCTTGTTAAAACATAAAACGTTACAGGTAAACTACGCCTTTCCCTTAACCGATCTTCACCAAAAACAACAGGTCTTGAGTACTCTACCAATCAGGGCTGTATGCAAAACATTATTTGATTCTGTTTGAATTTGCGGCTGTTATCGTTTGTCATAGAAAATACCCTTGTTAAAAAAACGTTGCAGGTAAACTACCCCTTTCCCTCAACCGAACTTCACCAAAAACAATAGGTCTTGAGAACTCTACAATTTAGGGCTGTATGCAAGACATTAGTTGATTCTCTTTGAATTTACGGCAGTTATCGTTCGTCATAGAAAAAATACCCTTGTTAAAACATAAAACGTTGCTGGTAAACTACCCCTTTCCCTTAACCGATCTTGAACAAATTCAACAGACCTTGAGCTCTGTATAATTCAAAAAGGTATGCAGAAGAGTAGTTGATTCTGTTTTAGTGTACGGCAGTTATCGTTCGTCATAAAAAAAATTACCCTTGATAAAATATAAAATGTTGCTGGTAAACAACCCTATTCCCTTAACCGATCTTCACCAAAACCAACAGGCCTTGAGAACTCTACATTTCAGGGCTGTATACAAAATATTGTATGATTCTGTTTGAATTTGCGGCTGTTATCGTTTGCCATATAAAATACCCTTGATAAAACAAAAAATGTGTCTGGTAAACTACCCCTTTCCCTTAACCGATCTTCACCAAAAACAATAGGTCTTTAGTACTCGACAAAACAGGGCTGTATGCAAAAACATATTTGATTCTGTTTGAATTTGCGGCTCTTATCGTTTGCCATAGAAAATACCCTTTTAAAACATAAAACGTTGCTGGTAAACTACCCCTTTCCCTTAACTGATCTTCACCAACACCAATAGGTATTGAGAACTCTGCAATACAGGGCTGTATGCAAAACATCATTTGATTGTGTTTGAATTTGCGGCTGTTATCGTTTACCATAGAAAAAAAATTACCCTTGATAAAAAACCGTTGCAGGTAAACTACCCCTTTCCCTTAACCGATCTTCACCAAAAACAAAAGGTCTTGAGAACTCTACTATTCAGGGCTGTATGCGAAACATATTTGATTCTGTTTCAATTTGCGGCTGTTATCGTTTGCCAAACAAACAAAATTACCCTTGATAAAAAAAAACCGTTGCTGGTAAACTACCCCTTTCCCTCAACCGATCTTCACCAAAAACAATAGGTCTTGAGGACTCTACAAATCAGGACTGTATGCAAAACATTATTTGATTCTGTTTGAATTTTCGGCTGTTATCGTTTGCCATAGAAAATACCCTTGTTAAAAAAACGTTGCAGGTAAACTACCCCTTTCCCTCAACCGAACTTCACCAAAAACAATAGGTCTTGAGAACTCTACAATTCAGGGCTGTATGCAAATAATCTTTTGATTCTGCTTGAATTTGCGGCTGTTATCGTTTGCCATAGGAAATACCCTTGTTAAAACATAAAACGTTACAGGTAAACTACCCCTTTCCCTTAACCGATCTTCACCAAAAACAAAAGGTCTTGAGAACTCTACTATTCAGGGCTGTATGCGAAACATATTTGATTCTGTTTCAATTTGCGGCTGTTATCGTTTGCCAAACAAACAAAATTACCCTTGATAAAAAAAAACCGTTGCTGGTAAACTACCCCTTTCCCTCAACCGATCTTCACCAAAAACAATAGGTCGCGAGTACTCTACAAATCAGGGCTGCATGCAAAAAATTATTTGATTCTGTTTGAATTTGCGGCTGTTATCGTTTGCCATAGATAAAAAATCTACAGCCACACACACACAGACACTTTTCGAAAAACGACTTTTTTTCATCTTTTGAGTGTAGTACAATCAGAATCTGCAATAATCTCGAACACGATTTTTTTTGCCATCACCATACTTGCATTTCCTTGAGGAACATGGAAGTAAAAATTACCCTTGATAAAAAACCGTTGCAGGTAAACTACCCCTTTCCCTTAACCGATCTTCACCAAAAACGACAGGTCTTGGGTACTCTACAATTCACGCCTGTATGCAAACAATTATATGATTCTGTTTGAATTTGCAGCTGTTATCGTTTGCCATAGAAAACACCCTTGATAAAACATAAAACGTTGCTGGTAAACTACCCTATTCTATTAACAGATCTTCACCAAAAACAATAAGTCTTGAGAACTCTACAATTCAGGACGGTATGCAAAACATTAGTGCATTAGTGCATTAGTACATTAGTGGATTCTCTTTGAATTTACGGCAGTTATCGTTCGTCATAGAAAAAATACCCTTGTTAAAACATAAAACGTTGCAGGTAAACTACCCCTTTCCCTTAACCGATCTTCAACAAAATCAACAGACCTTGAGTTCTGTATAATTCAAAAAGGTATGCAGAAGAGTAGTTGATTCTGTTTTAATGTACGGCAGTTATCGTTCGTCATAAAAAAAATTACCCTTGATAAAACATAAAATGTTGCTGGTAAACAACCCTATTCCTTTAACCGATCTTCACCAAACCAACAGGTCTTGAGAACTCTACATTTCAGGGCTGTATGCGAAACATTATTTGATTCTGTTTCAATTTGCGGCTGTTATCGTTTGCCAAACAAACAAAATTACCCTTGATAAAAAAAACCGTTGCCGGTAAACTACCCCTTTCCCTCAACCGATCTTCGCCAAAAACGATAGGTCTTGATAACTCTACAATTCAGGGTTGTATGTAAAATATTATGTGATTTTGTTTGAATTTGCGGCTGTTATCGTTTGCCATAGAAAACACCCTTGATAAAACATAAAACGTTGCTGGTAAACTACCCTATTCCATTAACCGATCTTCGCCAAAAACAATAGGTCGCGAGTCCTCTACAAGACAGGGCTGTATGCAAAAAATTATTTGATTCTGTTTGAATTTGCGGCAGTTATCGTTTGCCATAGAAAAAAATCTACAGACACACACAGACACACAGACAGACAGACACACACACACACAGACAGACACACACACAGACACTTTTCGGAAAACGACTTTTTTTCATGTTTTGAGTGTAGTAGAATCAGAATCTGCAATAATCTCGAACACGATTTTTTTTGCCATCACCATACTTCCATTCCTTAAGGAATATGGAAGTAAAATATCGGTATGGAGAACCATACATGACTTCCATATTCTAAGATTTATATTTAAAATCATTTTCAGCCAAACAGCCAGGCTGTGTCTTACCTGCCTTTTTATTGCTGTATTAAATGAAAAATATTATATTACATTAAAATGAAAAAATTATAATTTTTTTGCCTGGCAACAAAATTATTTTATTTTTAACAATTACCATTGTTTCAAAAAGTTTAAATAAATTTTCAAGTACTTTACTCTTGTTAAAACGTAAAAGGTTGCAGGTAAACTACCCCTTCCCATTAACCGATCTTCACCAAAATTGAAAGTCATTGAGACCTCTACAATTCAGGGACGTATGCAAAAAATTATTTGATTCTGTTTGAATTTGCGGCTGTTATCGTTTGCCATAGAAAATACGCTTGATAAAAAAACGTTGCAGGTAAACTACCCCTTCGCCTTAACCGATCTTCACCAAAAACAATAGGTCTTGAGTATTCTACAAATCATGGCTGTATGCAAAACATTATTTGATTCTGTTTGAATTTGCGGCTGTTATCGTTTGCCATAGAAAATACCCTTGTTAAAAAAACGTTGCAGGTAAACTACCCCTTTCCCTCAACCTATCTTCACCAAAAACTATAGGTCTTGAGAACTCTACAATTTAGGGCTGTATGCAAATAATCTTTTGATTCTGTTTGAATTTGCGGCTGTTATCGTTTGCCATAGGAAATACCCTTGTTAAAACATAAAACGTTACAGGTAAACTACCCCTTTCCCTTAACCGATCTTCACCAAAAACAACAGGTCTTGAGTACTCTACCAATCAGGGCTGTATGCAAAACATTATTTGATTCTGTTTGAATTTGCGGCTGTTATCGTTTGCCATAGAAAATACCCTTGTTAAAAAAACGTTGCAGGTAAACTACCCCTTTTCCTCAACCGAACTTCACCAAAAACAATAGGTCTTGAGAACTCTACAATTTAGGGCTGTATGCAAGACATTAGTTGATTCTCTTTGAATTTACGGCAGTTATCGTTCGTCATAGAAAAAATACCCTTGTTAAAACATAAAACGTTGCTGGTAAACTACCCCTTTCCCTTAACCGATCTTGAACAAATTCAACAGACCTTGAGCTCTGTATAATTCAAAAAGGTATGCAGAAGAGTAGTTGATTCTGTTTTAGTGTACGGCAGTTATCGTTCGCCATAAAAAAAATTACCCTTGATAAAATATAAAATGTTGCTGGTAAACAACCCTATTCCCTTAACCGATCTTCACCAAAACCAACAGGCCTTGAGAACTCTACATTTCAGGGCTGTATACAAAATATTGTATGATTCTGTTTGAATTTGCGGCTGTTATCGTTTGCCATATAAAATACCCTTGATAAAACAAAAAATGTGTCTGGTAAACTACCCCTTTCCCTTAACCGATCTTCACCAAAAACAATAGGTCTTTAGTACTCGACAAAACAGGGCTGTATGCAAAAACATATTTGATTCTGTTTGAATTTGCGGCTCTTATCGTTTGCCATAGAAAATACCCTTTTAAAACATAAAACGTTGCTGGTAAACTACCCCTTTCCCTTAACTGATCTTCACCAACACCAATAGGTATTGAGAACTCTGCAATACAGGGCTGTATGCAAAACATCATTTGATTGTGTTTGAATTTGCGGCTGTTATCGTTTACCATAGAAAAAAAATTACCCTTGATAAAAAACCGTTGCAGGTAAACTACCCCTTTCCCTTAACCGATCTTCACCAAAAACAAAAGGTCTTGAGAACTCTACTATTCAGGGCTGTATGCGAAACATATTTGATTCTGTTTCAATTTGCGGCTGTTATCGTTTGCCAAACAAACAAAATTACCCTTGATAAAAAAAAACCGTTGCTGGTAAACTACCCCTTTCCCTCAACCGATCTTCACCAAAAACAACAGGTCTTGAGTAATCTACAAATCAGGGCTGTATGCAAAACATTATTTGATTCTGTTTGAATTTGCGGCTGTTATCGTTTGCCATAGAAAATACCCTTGTTAAAAAAACGTTGCAGGTAAACTACCCCTTTCCCTCAACCGAACTTCACCAAAAACAATAGGTCTTGAGAACTCTACAATTTAGGGCTGTATGCAAATAATCTTTTGATTCTGCTTGAATTTGCGGCTGTTATCGTTTGCCATAGGAAATACCCTTGTTAAAACATAAAACGTTACAGGTAAACTACCCCTTTCCCTTAACCGATCTTCACCAAAAACAAAAGGTCTTGAGAACTCTACTATTCAGGGCTGTATGCGAAACATATTTGATTCTGTTTCAATTTGCGGCTGTTATCGTTTGCCAAACAAACAAAATTACCCTTGATAAAAAAAAACCGTTGCTGGTAAACTACCCCTTTCCCTCAACCGATCTTCACCAAAAACAATAGGTCGCGAGTACTCTACAAATCAGGGCTGCATGCAAAAAATTATTTGATTCTGTTTGAATTTGCGGCTGTTATCGTTTGCCATAGAAAAAAAATCTACAGCCACACACACACAGACACTTTTCGAAAAACGACTTTTTTTCATCTTTTGAGTGTAGTACAATCAGAATCTGCAATAATCTCGAACACGATTTTTTTTGCCATCACCATACTTGCATTTCCTTGAGGAACATGGAAGTAAAAATTACCCTTGATAAAAACCGTTGCAGGTAAACTACCCCTTTCCCTTAACCGATCTTCACCAAAAACGACAGGTCTTGGGTACTCTACAATTCACGCCTGTATGCAAACAATTATATGATTCTGTTTGAATTTGCAGCTGTTATCGTTTGCCATAGAAAACACCCTTGATAAAACATAAAACGTTGCTGGTAAACTACCCTATTCTATTAACAGATCTTCACCAAAAACAATAAGTCTTGAGAACTCTACAATTCAGGACGGTATGCAAAACATTAGTGCATTAGTGCATTAGTACATTAGTGGATTCTCTTTGAATTTACGGCAGTTATCGTTCGTCATAGAAAAAATACCCTTGTTAAAACATAAAACGTTGCAGGTAAACTACCCCTTTCCCTTAACCGATCTTCAACAAAATCAACAGACCTTGAGTTCTGTATAATTCAAAAAGGTATGCAGAAGAGTAGTTGATTCTGTTTTAATGTACGGCAGTTATCGTTCGTCATAAAAAAAATTACCCTTGATAAAACATAAAATGTTGCTGGTAAACAACCCTATTCCTTTAACCGATCTTCACCAAACCAACAGGTCTTGAGAACTCTACATTTCAGGGCTGTATGCGAAACATTATTTGATTCTGTTTCAATTTGCGGCTGTTATCGTTTGCCAAACAAACAAAATTACCCTTGATAAAAAAAACCGTTGCCGGTAAACTACCCCTTTCCCTCAACCGATCTTCGCCAAAAACGATAGGTCTTGATAACTCTACAATTCAGGGTTGTATGTAAAATATTATGTGATTTTGTTTGAATTTGCGGCTGTTATCGTTTGCCATAGAAAACACCCTTGATAAAACATAAAACGTTGCTGGTAAACTACCCTATTCCATTAACCGATCTTCGCCAAAAACAATAGGTCGCGAGTCCTCTACAAGACAGGGCTGTATGCAAAAAATTATTTGATTCTGTTTGAATTTGCGGCAGTTATCGTTTGCCATAGAAAAAAATCTACAGACACACACAGACACACAGACAGACAGACACACACACACACAGACAGACACACACACAGACACTTTTCGGAAAACGACTTTTTTTCATGTTTTGAGTGTAGTAGAATCAGAATCTGCAATAATCTCGAACACGATTTTTTTTGCCATCACCATACTTCCATTCCTTAAGGAATATGGAAGTAAAATATCGGTATGGAGAACCATACATGACTTCCATATTCTAAGATTTATATTTAAAATCATTTTCAGCCAAACAGCCAGGCTGTGTCTTACCTGCCTTTTTATTGCTGTATTAAATGAAAAATATTATATTACATTAAAATGAAAAAATTATAATTTTTTTGCCTGGCAACAAAATTATTTTATTTTTAACAATTACCATTGTTTCAAAAAGTTTAAATAAATTTTCAAGTACTTTACTCTTGTTAAAACGTAAAAGGTTGCAGGTAAACTACCCCTTCCCATTAACCGATCTTCACCAAAATTGAAAGTCATTGAGACCTCTACAATTCAGGGACGTATGCAAAAAATTATTTGATTCTGTTTGAATTTGCGGCTGTTATCGTTTGCCATAGAAAATACGCTTGATAAAAAAACGTTGCAGGTAAACTACCCCTTCGCCTTAACCGATCTTCACCAAAAACAATAGGTCTTGAGTATTCTACAAATCATGGCTGTATGCAAAACATTATTTGATTCTGTTTGAATTTGCGGCTGTTATCGTTTGCCATAGAAAATACCCTTGTTAAAAAAACGTTGCAGGTAAACTACCCCTTTCCCTCAACCTATCTTCACCAAAAACTATAGGTCTTGAGAACTCTACAATTTAGGGCTGTATGCAAATAATCTTTTGATTCTGTTTGAATTTGCGGCTGTTATCGTTTGCCATAGGAAATACCCTTGTTAAAACATAAAACGTTACAGGTAAACTACCCCTTTCCCTTAACCGATCTTCACCAAAAACAACAGGTCTTGAGTACTCTACCAATCAGGGCTGTATGCAAAACATTATTTGATTCTGTTTGAATTTGCGGCTGTTATCGTTTGCCATAGAAAATACCCTTGTTAAAAAAACGTTGCAGGTAAACTACCCCTTTTCCTCAACCGAACTTCACCAAAAACAATAGGTCTTGAGAACTCTACAATTTAGGGCTGTATGCAAGACATTAGTTGATTCTCTTTGAATTTACGGCAGTTATCGTTCGTCATAGAAAAAATACCCTTGTTAAAACATAAAACGTTGCTGGTAAACTACCCCTTTCCCTTAACCGATCTTGAACAAATTCAACAGACCTTGAGCTCTGTATAATTCAAAAAGGTATGCAGAAGAGTAGTTGATTCTGTTTTAGTGTACGGCAGTTATCGTTCGCCATAAAAAAAATTACCCTTGATAAAATATAAAATGTTGCTGGTAAACAACCCTATTCCCTTAACCGATCTTCACCAAAACCAACAGGCCTTGAGAACTCTACATTTCAGGGCTGTATACAAAATATTGTATGATTCTGTTTGAATTTGCGGCTGTTATCGTTTGCCATATAAAATACCCTTGATAAAACAAAAAATGTGTCTGGTAAACTACCCCTTTCCCTTAACCGATCTTCACCAAAAACAATAGGTCTTTAGTACTCGACAAAACAGGGCTGTATGCAAAAACATATTTGATTCTGTTTGAATTTGCGGCTCTTATCGTTTGCCATAGAAAATACCCTTTTAAAACATAAAACGTTGCTGGTAAACTACCCCTTTCCCTTAACTGATCTTCACCAACACCAATAGGTATTGAGAACTCTGCAATACAGGGCTGTATGCAAAACATCATTTGATTGTGTTTGAATTTGCGGCTGTTATCGTTTACCATAGAAAAAAAATTACCCTTGATAAAAAACCGTTGCAGGTAAACTACCCCTTTCCCTTAACCGATCTTCACCAAAAACAAAAGGTCTTGAGAACTCTACTATGCAGGGCTGTATGCGAAACATATTTGATTCTGTTTCAATTTGCGGCTGTTATCGTTTGCCAAACAAACAAAATTACCCTTGATAAAAAAAAACCGTTGCTGGTAAACTACCCCTTTCCCTCAACCGATCTTCACCAAAAACAATAGGTCTTGAGTACTCTACAAATCAGGGCTGTATGCAAAACATTATTTGATTCTGTTTGAATTTGCGGCTGTTATCGTTTGCCATAGAAAATACCCTTGTTAAAAAAACGTTGCAGGTAAACTACCCCTTTCCCTCAACCGAACTTCACCAAAAACAATAGGTCTTGAGAACTCTACAATTCAGGGCTGTATGCAAATAATCTTTTGATTCTGCTTGAATTTGCGGCTGTTATCGTTTGCCATAAGAAATACCCTTGTTAAAACATAAAACGTTACAGGTAAACTACCCCTTTCCCTTAACCGATCTTCACCAAAAACAAAAGGTCTTGAGAACTCTACTATTCAGGGCTGTATGCGAAACATATTTGATTCTGTTTCAATTTGCGGCTGTTATCGTTTGCCAAACAAACAAAATTACCCTTGATAAAAAAAAACCGTTGCTGGTAAACTACCCCTTTCCCTCAACCGATCTTCACCAAAAACAATAGGTCGCGAGTACTCTACAAATCAGGGCTGCATGCAAAAAATTATTTGATTCTGTTTGAATTTGCGGCTGTTATCGTTTGCCATAGAAAAAAAATCTACAGCCACACACACACAGACACTTTTCGAAAAACGACTTTTTTTCATCTTTTGAGTGTAGTACAATCAGAATCTGCAATAATCTCGAACACGATTTTTTTTGCCATCACCATACTTGCATTTCCTTGAGGAACATGGAAGTAAAAATTACCCTTGATAAAAAACCGTTGCAGGTAAACTACCCCTTTCCCTTAACCGATCTTCACCAAAAACGACAGGTCTTGGGTACTCTACAATTCACGCCTGTATGCAAACAATTATATGATTCTGTTTGAATTTGCAGCTGTTATCGTTTGCCATAGAAAACACCCTTGATAAAACATAAAACGTTGCTGGTAAACTACCCTATTCTATTAACAGATCTTCACCAAAAACAATAAGTCTTGAGAACTCTACAATTCAGGACGGTATGCAAAACATTAGTGCATTAGTGCATTAGTACATTAGTGGATTCTCTTTGAATTTACGGCAGTTATCGTTCGTCATAGAAAAAATACCCTTGTTAAAACATAAAACGTTGCAGGTAAACTACCCCTTTCCCTTAACCGATCTTCAACAAAATCAACAGACCTTGAGTTCTGTATAATTCAAAAAGGTATGCAGAAGAGTAGTTGATTCTGTTTTAATGTACGGCAGTTATCGTTCGTCATAAAAAAAATTACCCTTGATAAAACATAAAATGTTGCTGGTAAACAACCCTATTCCTTTAACCGATCTTCACCAAACCAACAGGTCTTGAGAACTCTACATTTCAGGGCTGTATGCGAAACATTATTTGATTCTGTTTCAATTTGCGGCTGTTATCGTTTGCCAAACAAACAAAATTACCCTTGATAAAAAAAACCGTTGCCGGTAAACTACCCCTTTCCCTCAACCGATCTTCGCCAAAAACGATAGGTCTTGATAACTCTACAATTCAGGGTTGTATGTAAAATATTATGTGATTTTGTTTGAATTTGCGGCTGTTATCGTTTGCCATAGAAAACACCCTTGATAAAACATAAAACGTTGCTGGTAAACTACCCTATTCCATTAACCGATCTTCGCCAAAAACAATAGGTCGCGAGTCCTCTACAAGACAGGGCTGTATGCAAAAAATTATTTGATTCTGTTTGAATTTGCGGCAGTTATCGTTTGCCATAGAAAAAAATCTACAGACACACACAGACACACAGACAGACAGACACACACACACACAGACAGACACACACACAGACACTTTTCGGAAAACGACTTTTTTTCATGTTTTGAGTGTAGTAGAATCAGAATCTGCAATAATCTCGAACACGATTTTTTTTGCCATCACCATACTTCCATTCCTTAAGGAATATGGAAGTAAAATATCGGTATGGAGAACCATACATGACTTCCATATTCTAAGATTTATATTTAAAATCATTTTCAGCCAAACAGCCAGGCTGTGTCTTACCTGCCTTTTTATTGCTGTATTAAATGAAAAATATTATATTACATTAAAATGAAAAAATTATAATTTTTTTGCCTGGCAACAAAATTATTTTATTTTTAACAATTACCATTGTTTCAAAAAGTTTAAATAAATTTTCAAGTACTTTACTCTTGTTAAAACGTAAAAGGTTGCAGGTAAACTACCCCTTCCCATTAACCGATCTTCACCAAAATTGAAAGTCATTGAGAACTCTACAATTCAGGGACGTATGCAAAAAATTATTTGATTCTGTTTGAATTTGCGGCTGTTATCGTTTGCCATAGAAAATACGCTTGATAAAAAAACGTTGCAGGTAAACTACCCCTTCGCCTTAACCGATCTTCACCAAAAACAATAGGTCTTGAGTATTCTACAAATCATGGCTGTATGCAAAACATTATTTGATTCTGTTTGAATTTGCGGCTGTTATCGTTTGCCATAGAAAATACCCTTGTTAAAAAAACGTTGCAGGTAAACTACCCCTTTCCCTCAACCTATCTTCACCAAAAACTATAGGTCTTGAGAACTCTACAATTTAGGGCTGTATGCAAATAATCTTTTGATTCTGTTTGAATTTGCGGCTGTTATCAATTGCCATAGGAAATACCCTTGTTAAAACATAAAACGTTACAGGTAAACTACCCCTTTCCCTTAACCGATCTTCACCAAAAACAACAGGTCTTGAGTACTCTACCAATCAGGGCTGTATGCAAAACATTATTTGATTCTGTTTGAATTTGCGGCTGTTATCGTTTGCCATAGAAAATACCCTTGTTAAAAAAACGTTGCAGGTAAACTACCCCTTTTCCTCAACCGAACTTCACCAAAAACAATAGGTCTTGAGAACTCTACATTTTAGGGCTGTATGCAAGACATTAGTTGATTCTCTTTGAATTTACGGCAGTTATCGTTCGTCATAGAAAAAATACCCTTGTTAAAACATAAAACGTTGCTGGTAAACTACCCCTTTCCCTCAACCGATCTTGAACAAATTCAACAGACCTTGAGCTCTGTATAATTCAAAAAGGTATGCAGAAGAGTAGTTGATTCTGTTTTAGTGTACGGCAGTTATCGTTCGTCATAAAAAAAATTACCCTTGATAAAATAAAAAATGTTGCTGGTAAACAACCCTATTCCCTTAACCGATCTTCACCAAAACCAACAGGCCTTGAGAACTCTACATTTCAGGGCTGTATACAAAATATTGTATGATTCTGTTTGAATTTGCGGCTGTTATCGTTTGCCATATAAAATACCCTTGATAAAACAAAAAATGTGTCTGGTAAACTACCCCTTTCCCTTAACCGATCTTCACCAAAAACAATAGGTCTTTAGTACTCGACAAAACAGGGCTGTATGCAAAAACATATTTGATTCTGTTTGAATTTGCGGCTCTTATCGTTTGCCATAGAAAATACCCTTTTAAAACATAAAACGTTGCTGGTAAACTACCCCTTTCCCTTAACTGATCTTCACCAACACCAATAGGTATTGAGAACTCTGCAATACAGGGCTGTATGCAAAACATCATTTGATTGTGTTTGAATTTGCGGCTGTTATCGTTTACCATAGAAAAAAAATTACCCTTGATAAAAAACCGTTGCAGGTAAACTACCCCTTTCCCTTAACCGATCTTCACCAAAAACAAAAGGTCTTGAGAACTCTACTATTCAGGGCTGTATGCGAAACATATTTGATTCTGTTTCAATTTGCGGCTGTTATCGTTTGCCAAACAAACAAAATTACCCTTGATAAAAAAAAACCGTTGCTGGTAAACTACCCCTTTCCCTCAACCGATCTTCACCAAAAACAACAGGTCTTGAGTACTCTACAAATCAGCGCTGTATGCAAAACATTATTTGATTCTGTTTGAATTTGCGGCTGTTATCGTTTGCCATAGAAAATACCCTTGTTAAAAAAACGTTGCAGGTAAACTACCCCTTTCCCTCAACCGAACTTCACCAAAAACAATAGGTCTTGAGAACTCTACAATTTAGGGCTGTATGCAAATAATCTTTTGATTCTGCTTGAATTTGCGGCTGTTATCGTTTGCCATAGGAAATACCCTTGTTAAAACATAAAACGTTACAGGTAAACTACCCCTTTCCCTTAACCGATCTTCACCAAAAACAAAAGGTCTTGAGAACTCTACTATTCAGGGCTGTATGCGAAACATATTTGATTCTGTTTCAATTTGCGGCTGTTATCGTTTGCCAAACAAACAAAATTACCCTTGCTAAAAAAAAACTGTTGCAGGTAAACTACCCCTTTCCCTCAACCGATCTTCACCAAAAACAATAGGTCGCGAGTACTCTGCAAATCAGGGCTGCATGCAAAAAATTATTTGATTCTGTTTGAATTTGCGGCAGTTATCGTTTGCCATAGAAAAAAAATCTACAGACACACAGACAGACAGACAGACAGACAGACAGACACACAGACACTTTTCGGAAAACGACTTTTTTTCATGTTTTGAGTGTAGTAGAATCAGAATCTGCAATAATCTCGAACACGATTTTTTTTGCCATCACCATACTTCCATTCCTTAAGGAATATGGAAGTAAAAATTACCCTTGATAAAAAACCGTTGCAGGTAAACTACCCCTTTCCCTTAACCGATCTTCACCAAAAACAAAAGGTCTTGAGAACTCTACTATTCAGGGCTGTATGCGAAACATATTTGATTCTGTTTCAATTTGCGGCTGTTATCGTTTGCCAAACAAACAAAATTACCCTTGATAAAAAAAAACCGTTGCTGGTAAACTACCCCTTTCCCTCAACCGATCTTCACCAAAAACAATAGGTCGCGAGTACTCTACAAATCAGGGCTGCATGCAAAAAATTATTTGATTTTGTTTGAATTTGCGGCTGTTATCGTTTGCCATAGAAAAAAAATCTACAGCCACACACACACAGACACACAGACACTTTTCGAAAAACGACTTTTTTTCATCTTTTCAGTGTAGTACAATCAGAATCTGCAATAATCTCGAACACGATTTTTTTTGCCATCACCATACTTGCATTTCCTTGAGGAACATGGAAGTAAAAATTACCCTTGATAAAAAACCGTTGCAGGTAAACTACCCCTTTCCCTTAACCGATCTTCACCAAAAACGACAGGTCTTGGGTACTCTACAATTCACGCCTGTATGCAAACAATTATATGATTCTGTTTGAATTTGCAGCTGTTATCGTTTGCCATAGAAAACACCCTTGATAAAACATAAAACGTTGCTGGTAAACTACCCTATTCTATTAACCGATCTTCACCAAAAACAATAAGTCTTGAGAACTCTACAATTCAGGACGGTATGCAAAACATTAGTGCATTAGTGCATTAGTACATTAGTGGATTCTCTTTGAATTTACGGCAGTTTTCGTTCGTCATAGAAAAAATACCCTTGTTAAAACATAAAACGTTGCAGGTAAACTACCCCTTTCCCTTAACCGATCTTCAACAAAATCAACAGACCTTGAGTTCTGTATAATTCAAAAAGGTATGCAGAAGAGTAGTTGATTCTGTTTTAATGTACGGCAGTTATCGTTCGTCATAAAAAAAATTACCCTTGATAAAACATAAAATGTTGCTGGTAAACAACCCTATTCCTTTAACCGATCTTCACCAAAACCAACAGGTCTTGAGAACTCTACATTTCAGGGCTGTATGCAAAATATTATATGATTCTGTTTGAATTTGCGGCTGTTATCGTTTGCCATATAAAATACCCTTGATAAAACAAAAAACGTGTCTGGTAAAATACCCCTTTCCCTTAACCGATCTTCACCAAAAACAAAAGGTCTTTAGTACTCAACAAAACAGGGCTGTATGCAAAAACATATTTGATTCTGTTTGAATTTGCGGCTCTTATCGTTTGCCATAGAAAATACCCTTTTAATACATAAAACGTTGCTGGTAAACAACCCCTTTCCCTTAACCGATCTTCACCAAAAACAAAAGGTCTTGAGAACTCTACTATTCAGGGCTGTATGCGAAACATTATTTGATTCTGTTTCAATTTGCGGCTGTTATCGTTTGCCAAACAAACAAAATTACCCTTGATAAAAAAAACCGTTGCCGGTAAACTACCCCTTTCCCTCAACCGATCTTCGCCAAAAACGATAGGTCTTGATAACTCTACAATTCAGGGTTGTATGTAAAATATTATGTGATTTTGTTTGAATTTGCGGCTGTTATCGTTTGCCATAGAAAATACCCTTGTTAAAACATAAAACGTTGCCGGTAAACTACCCCTTTCCCTTAACCGATCTTTACCAAAATCAATAGGTCTTGAGAATTCTACAATCCAGTGCTGTATGCGAAACATTATTTGATTGTGTTTGAAGTTGCGGCTGTTATCGTTTGCCATAGAAATAATTACCCTTGTTAAAACATACAATGTTTCTGGTAAACTACTCGTTTCCCTTAACCGATCTTCACCAAAAACAATAGGTCTTTAGTACTCGACAAAACAGGGCTGTATGCAAAAACATATTTGATTCTGTTTGAATTTGCGGCTCTTATCGTTTGCCATAGAAATTACCCTTTTAAAACATAAAACGTTGCTGGTAAACTACCCCTTTCCCTTAACCGATCTTCACCAACACCAATAGGTATTGAGAACTCTACAATACAGGGCTGTATGCAAAACATCATTTGATTGTGTTTGAATTTGCGGCTGTTATCGTTTACCATAGAAAAAAATTACCCTTGATAAAAAACCGTTGCAGGTAAACTACCCCTTTCCCTTAACCGATCTTCACCAAAAACAAAAGGTCTTGAGAACACTACTATTCAGGGCTGTATGCGAAACATATTTGATTCTGTTTCAATTTGCGGCTGTTATCGTTTGCCAAACAAACAAAATTACCCTTGATAAAAAAAAACCGTTGCTGGTAAACTACCCCTTTCCCTCAACCGATCTTCACCAAAAACAATAGGTCGCGAGTACTCTACAAATCAGGTCTGCATGCAAAAAATTATTTGATTCTGTTTGAATTTGCGGCTGTTATCGTTTGCCATAGAAAAAAAATCTACAGCCACACACACACAGACACACAGACACTTTTCGAAAAACGACTTTTTTTCATCTTTTGAGTGTAGTACAATCAGAATCTGCAATAATCTCGAACACGATTTTTTTTGCCATCACCATACTTGCATTTACTTAAGGAACATGGAAGTAAAAATTACCCTTGATAAAAAACCGTTGCAGGTAAACTACCCCTTTCCCTTAACCGATCTTCACCAAAAACGACAGGTCTTGGGTACTCTACAATTCAGGCCTGTATGCAAACAATTATATGATTCTGTTTGAATTTGCAGCTGTTATCGTTTGCCATAGAAAACACCCTTGATAAAACATAGAACGTTGCTGGTAAACTACCCTATTCCATTAACCGATCTTCACCAAAAACAATAAGTCTTGAGAACTCTACAATTCAGGACGGTATGCAAAACATTAGTGCATTAGTACATTAGTGGATTCTCTTTGAATTTACGGCAGTTATCGTTCGTCATAGAAAAAATACCCTTGTTAAAACATACAACGTTGCAGGTAAACTACCCCTTTCCCTCAACCTATCTTCACCAAAAACTATAGGTCTTGAGAACTCTACAATTTAGGGCTGTATGCAAATAATCTTTTGATTCTGTTTGAATTTGCGGCTGTTATCGTTTGCCATAGGAAATACCCTTGTTAAAACATAAAACGTTACAGGTAAACTACCCCTTTCCCTTAACCGATCTTCACCAAAAACAACAGGTCTTGAGTACTCTACCAATCAGGGCTGTATGCAAAACATTATTTGATTCTGTTTGAATTTGCGGCTGTTATCGTTTGCCATAGAAAATACCCTTGTTAAAAAAACGTTGCAGGTAAACTACCCCTTTTCCTCAACCGAACTTCACCAAAAACAATAGGTCTTGAGAACTCTACAATTTAGGGCTGTATGCAAGACATTAGTTGATTCTCTTTGAATTTACGGCAGTTATCGTTCGTCATAGAAAAAATACCCTTGTTAAAACATAAAACGTTGCTGGTAAACTACCCCTTTCCCTTAACCGATCTTGAACAAATTCAACAGACCTTGAGCTCTGTATAATTCAAAAAGGTATGCAGAAGAGTAGTTGATTCTGTTTTAGTGTACGGCAGTTATCGTTCGTCATAAAAAAAATTACCCTTGATAAAATATAAAATGTTGCTGGTAAACAACCCTATTCCCTTAACCGATCTTCACCAAAACCAACAGGCCTTGAGAACTCTACATTTCAGGGCTGTATACAAAATATTGTATGATTCTGTTTGAATTTGCGGCTGTTATCGTTTGCCATATAAAATACCCTTGATAAAACAAAAAATGTGTCTGGTAAACTACCCCTTTCCCTTAACCGATCTTCACCAAAAACAATAGGTCTTTAGTACTCGACAAAACAGGGCTGTATGCAAAAACATATTTGATTCTGTTTGAATTTGCGGCTCTTATCGTTTGCCATAGAAAATACCCTTTTAAAACATAAAACGTTGCTGGTAAACTACCCCTTTCCCTTAACTGATCTTCACCAACACCAATAGGTATTGAGAACTCTGCAATACAGGGCTGTATGCAAAACATCATTTGATTGTGTTTGAATTTGCGGCTGTTATCGTTTACCATAGAAAAAAAATTACCCTTGATAAAAAACCGTTGCAGGTAAACTACCCCTTTCCCTTAACCGATCTTCACCAAAAACAAAAGGTCTTGAGAACTCTACTATTCAGGGCTGTATGCGAAACATATTTGATTCTGTTTCAATTTGCGGCTGTTATCGTTTGCCAAACAAACAAAATTACCCTTGATAAAAAAAAACCGTTGCTGGTAAACTACCCCTTTCCCTCAACCGATCTTCACCAAAAACAATAGGTCTTGAGTACTCTACAAATCAGGGCTGTATGCAAAACATTATTTGATTCTGTTTGAATTTGCGGCTGTTATCGTTTGCCATAGAAAATACCCTTGTTAAAAAAACGTTGCAGGTAAACTACCCCTTTCCCTCAACCGAACTTCACCAAAAACAATAGGTCTTGAGAACTCTACAATTCAGGGCTGTATGCAAATAATCTTTTGATTCTGCTTGAATTTGCGGCTGTTATCGTTTGCCATAGGAAATACCCTTGTTAAAACATAAAACGTTACAGGTAAACTACCCCTTTCCCTTAACCGATCTTCACCAAAAACAAAAGGTCTTGAGAACTCTACTATTCAGGGCTGTATGCGAAACATATTTGATTCTGTTTCAATTTGCGGCTGTTATCGTTTGCCAAACAAACAAAATTACCCTTGATAAAAAAAAACCGTTGCTGGTAAACTACCCCTTTCCCTCAACCGATCTTCACCAAAAACAATAGGTCGCGAGTACTCTACAAATCAGGGCTGCATGCAAAAAATTATTTGATTCTGTTTGAATTTGCGGCTGTTATCGTTTGCCATAGAAAAAAAATCTACAGCCACACACACACAGACACTTTTCGAAAAACGACTTTTTTTCATCTTTTGAGTGTAGTACAATCAGAATCTGCAATAATCTCGAACACGATTTTTTTTGCCATCACCATACTTGCATTTCCTTGAGGAACATGGAAGTAAAAATTACCCTTGATAAAAAACCGTTGCAGGTAAACTACCCCTTTCCCTTAACCGATCTTCACCAAAAACGACAGGTCTTGGGTACTCTACAATTCACGCCTGTATGCAAACAATTATATGATTCTGTTTGAATTTGCAGCTGTTATCGTTTGCCATAGAAAACACCCTTGATAAAACATAAAACGTTGCTGGTAAACTACCCTATTCTATTAACCGATCTTCACCAAAAACAATAAGTCTTGAGAACTCTACAATTCAGGACGGTATGCAAAACATTAGTGCATTAGTGCATTAGTACATTAGTGGATTCTCTTTGAATTTACGGCAGTTATCGTTCGTCATAGAAAAAATACCCTTGTTAAAACATAAAACGTTGCAGGTAAACTACCCCTTTCCCTTAACCGATCTTCAACAAAATCAACAGACCTTGAGTTCTGTATAATTCAAAAAGGTATGCAGAAGAGTAGTTGATTCTGTTTTAATGTACGGCAGTTATCGTTCGTCATAAAAAAAATTACCCTTGATAAAACATAAAATGTTGCTGGTAAACAACCCTATTCCTTTAACCGATCTTCACCAAACCAACAGGTCTTGAGAACTCTACATTTCAGGGCTGTATGCGAAACATTATTTGATTCTGTTTCAATTTGCGGCTGTTATCGTTTGCCAAACAAACAAAATTACCCTTGATAAAAAAAACCGTTGCCGGTAAACTACCCCTTTCCCTCAACCGATCTTCACCAAAAACAATAAGTCTTGAGAACTCTACAATTCAGGACGGTATGCAAAACATTAGTGCATTAGTACATTAGTGGATTCTCATTGAATTTACGGCAGTTATCGTTCGTCATAGAAAAAATACCCTTGTTAAAACATACAACGTTGCAGGTAAACTACCCCTTTCCCTTAACCGATCTTCAACAAAATCAACAGACCTTGAGTTCTGTATAATTCAAAAAGGTATGCAGAAGAGTAGTTGATTCTGTTTTAATGTACGGCAGTTATCGTTCGTCATAAAAAAAATTACCCTTGATAAAACATAAAATGTTGCTGGTAAACAACCCTATTCCTTTAACCGATCTTCACCAAAACCAACAGGTCTTGAGAACTCTACATTTCAGGGCTGTATGCAAAATATTATATGATTCTGTTTGAATTTGCGGCTGTTATCGTTTGCCATATAAAATACCCTTGATAAAACAAAAAACGTGTCTGGTAAACTACCCCTTTCCCTTAACCGATCTTCACCAAAAACAAAAGGTCTGTAGTACTCAACAAAACAGGGCTGTATGCAAAAACATATTTGATTCTGTTTGAATTTGCGGCTCTTATCGTTTGCCATAGAAAATACCCTTTTAATACATAAAACGTTGCTGGTAAACAACCCCTTTCCCTTAACCGATCTTCACTAAAAACAAAAGGTCTAGAGAACTCTACTATTCAGGGCTGTATGCGAAACATTATTTGATTCTGTTTCAATTTGCGGCTGTTATCGTTTGCCAAACAAACAAAATCACCCTTGATAAAAAAAAACCGTTGCAGGTAAACTACCCCTTTCCCTCAACCGATCTTCGCCAAAAACGATAGGTCTTGATAACTCTACAATTCAGGGTAGTATGTAAAATATTATGTGATTTTGTTTGAATTTGCGGCTGTTATCGTTTGCCATAGAAAATACCCTTGTTAAAACATAAAACGTTGCCGGTAAACTACCCCTTTCCCTTAACCGATCTTTACCAAAATCAATAGTTCTTGAGAATTCTACAATTCAGTGCTGTATGCGAAACATTATTTGATTGTGTTTGAAGTTGCGGCTGTTATCGTTTGCCATAGAAATAATTACCCTTGTTAAAACATACAATGTTGCTGGTAAACTACTCGTTTCCCTTAACCGATCTTCACCAAAATCAACAGGCCTTCAGTCTTTTATAATTGATGAACGTATGCAAAACAATATTTGATTTTGTTTGAATTTACGGCAGTTATCGTTCGTCATAGAAAAATTTCCCCATGTTAAAACATAAAACGTTCCAGGTAAACTACCCCTTTACCTAAACCGATCTTCAACAAAAACAATCAGTTTTGAGAACTCTACAATTCAGGGCTGTATGCGAAACATTATTTGATTGTGTTTGAAGTTGCGGCTGTTATCGTTTGCCATAGAAATAAAATTACCCTTGTTAAAACATACAATGTTGCTGGTAAACTACCCCTTTCCCTTAACCGATCTTCAACAAAATCAACAAACATTGAGTCCTCTATAGCTCAGGAAGGTATGCAAAACATTATTTGATTCTGATTCAATTTACGGCAGTTATCATTCGTCATACATACAATGTTGCTGGTAAACTACTCGTTTCCCTTAACCGATCTTCACCAAAATCAACAGGCCTTCAGTCTTTTATAATTGATGAACGTATGCAAAACAATATTTGATTTTGTTTGAATTTACGGCAGTTATCGTTCGTCATAGAAAAATTTCCCCACGTTAAAACATAAAACGTTGCTGGTAAACTACCCCTTTACCTAAACCGATCTTCAATAAAAACAATCGGTGTTGAGAACTACTATTCAGAGTTGCATGCAAAAACTTATTTTATTATGTTTGAATTTGCGGCTGTTATCGTTTGCCATAGAAAATACCCTTGTTATAACAAAACACGTTGCTGGTAAACTACCCCTTTCTCTTAACCGATCTTCACCAAAACCAAAAAGTCTTGAGAACTCTACAATTTAGGGCAGTATGCAAAACATTATTTGATTCTATGTGAAATTGCGGCTCTTATCGTTTGCCATAGTTAATAACCTTGTTAAAATATAAAACGTTGCTGGTAAACTACCCTATTCCCTTAACCGATCTACACCAAAACCAGCAGGTGTTGAGAACACTACAATTCAGGGCAGTATGCAAAACATTATTTGATTCTGTTTGAATTTGCGGCTGTTATCTTTTGCCATAGAAAAAAAATTACCCTTGATAAGAAAAAGGTTGCTGGTAAACTACCCCTTCCCGTTAACCGATCTTCACCAACACCAATACGTATTGAGAACTCTACAATACAGGGCTGTATGCAAAACATCATTTGATTCTGTTTGAATTTGCGGCTGTTATCGTTTACTATAGAAAATATCGGTATGGAGAACCATACATGACTTCCATATTCTAAGATTTATATTTAAAATCATTTTCAGCCAAACAGCCAGGGAAGGAATTTTAACAAAAAAATACTTCTTTCTTGCCAATAACGTAGTACACATATAAAAAATATTATCCCCTCCCCCTTCAACTATAATTTTGATTTATAGAAAATTACCCCCAGCCCGTTCAACTAGCCTCTTCATTTATAGATATTTCATCTACGTTTCTACAGTGGATTATTAAGATCTTATCAGGATACTTTATCAAAATTAAGTACTTTACTCATGTTACAACAAAAAATGTTTCAGGTAAACTGCCCTTTCCCCGTAACCGATCTTCACCAAAATCAACAGACATTGAGTTCTCTATAGCTCAGGCACATATGTACAAAATTATTTGATTCTGTTTGAATTTACGGCAGTTATGGTTCGTCATATAAAAAATTACCCATGTTAAAACATAAACCATGAGATTTATAAAACATATCTAAGATTTATATTTAAAATCATTTTTGAAATAAAATATTTTCATAGAACCTACTAACGCTGGGGAAATCTGAGGAGCCAATCAGAGTTGGGCCTACCTGTCACTCTGCTGAATTTGGTGGAAAGCCCTGTCACTGTCGTCAAAGTATCAGCCTTGACAGGGTCCTCTTTTTCTGCAAAATGGGAAAGGAGGCTTGAGATGGAGTGAGTGACATGGTCCCCACCTCAATGAAGAACCCATTGTTTTATAAAAATATATTTAAATTTTGAAAACTGAAAATTCTTTTCTTGTTGTAAATATTTATATTTTATAATCAAAATGACTTTATCAAAAAACAAACATTATTTTTTTATAATAAGTACTTACCTATGTTTCTTAATATGCTTACTTTTTCTTCAATATTGATGATCATTTCCAAACATTCTGACAAAATTGTATCTACAGAACAGTTAACATTCCCCAGGTTTCCATTTCTGCTAATTTCTCATTACACCTTCCACTGACGTATTATTAACCATTTCATAAACTATCGTATAATCTTTTCAGTTTTTGTGGTACAAAATCTGAAATTTTCAGATTGCCTGGCAACAAAATTATTTTATTTTCAACAATTACCATTGTTTGAACAAGTTTAAATGAATTTTCAAGTACTTTACTCTTGTTAAAACGTAAAAGGTTGCAGGTAAACTACCCCTTCCCCTTAACTGATCTTCACCAAACTCTAAAGGCCATGATTCCTCTACAATTCACTGACGTATGCAAAAAATTATTTGATTCTGTTTGAATTTGCGGCAGTTATCGTTTGCCATAGAAAATACGCTTGATAAAAAACGTTGCAGGTAAACTACCCCTTTCCCTCAACCGATCTTCACCAAAAACAATAGGTCTTGAGTACTCTACAAATCAGGGCTGTATGCAGAAAATTATTTGATTTTGTTTGAATTTGCGGCTGTTATCGTTTGCCATACAAAATACCCTTGATAAAAAAAAACGTGGCAGGTAAACTACCCCTTTCCCTCAAACGATCTTCACCAAAAACAATAGGCCTTTAGAACTCACTACATCAGGGTTGTATGCAAAAACGTATTTGATTCTGTTTGAATTTGTGGCTGTTATCGTTTGCCATAGAAAACAAATCTACAAACACACACACAGACACTTTTCGAAAAACGACTTTATTTCATGTTTTGAGTGTAGTACAATCAGAATCTGCAATAATCTCGAACACGATTTTTTTTGCCATCACCATACTTCCATTTCCTTAAGGAACATGGAAGTAAATATCGGTATGGAGAACCATACATGACTTCCATATTCTAAGATTTATATTTAAAATCATTTTCAGCCAAACAGCCAGGCTGTGTCTTACCTGCCTTTTTATTGCTGTATTAAATGAAAAATATTATATTACATTAAAATGAAAAAATTATAATTTTATTGCCTGGCAACAAAATTATTTTATTTTTAACAATTACCATTGTTTCAAAAAGTTTAAATAAATTTTCAAGTACTTTACTCTTGTTAAAACATAAAAGGTTGCAGGTAAACTACCCCTTCCCCTTAACCGATCTTCACCAAAAACAATAGATCTTGAGAACTCTACAATTTAGGGCTGTATGCAATCTTTTGAATCTGTTTGAATTTGCGGCTGTTATCGTTTGCCATAGGAAATACCCTTGTTAAAACATAAAACGTTACAGGTAAACTACCCCTTTCCCTTAACCGATCTTCACCAAAAACAATAGGTCTTGAGTACTCTACAAATCAGGACTGTACGCAAAACATTATTTGATTCTGTTTGAATTTGCGGCTGTTATCGTTTGCCATAGGAAATACCCTTGTTAAAACATAAAACGTTGCTGGTAAACTACCCTTTTTCCTTAACCGATCTTCACCAAAACCAAAAGGTCTTGAGAACTCTACAATGCAGGGCAGTATGCAAAACATTATTTGATTATGTTTGAATTAGCGGCTATTATCGTTTGCCATAGGAAATACCCTTGTTAAAACATAAAACGTTGCAGGTAAACTACCCCTTTCCCTTAACCGATCTTTACCAAAATCAACAGATCTTGCGAACCCTAAAATTCAGGGCTGCATGCGAAACATTATTTGATTCTGTTTGAATTTGCGGCTGTTATCGTTTGCCAAACAAACAAAATTACCCTTGATAAAAGAAAACCGTTGTAGGTAAACTACCCCTTTCCCTCAACCGATCTTCACCAAAAACAATAGGTCGCGAGTACTCTACAAATCAGGGCTGTATGCAAAAAATTATTTGATTCTGTTTGTTTTTGCGGCTGTTATCGTTTGCCATAGAAAAAAATCTACAGACACACACAGACACACGCACAGACACACACTTTTCGAAAAATGACTTTTTTTCATGTTTTGAGTGTAGTACAATCATATTCTGCAATAATCTCGAAAACGATTTTTTTTGCCATCACCATACTTCCATTTCCTTAAGGAACATGGAAGTAAAATTACCCTTGATTAAAAAAAAATATCGGTATGGAGAACCATACATGACTTCCATATTCTAAGATTTATATTTAAAATCATTTTCAGCCAAACAGCCAGGGAAGGAATTTTAACAAAAAAATACTTCTTTCTTGCCAATAACGTAGTACACATATAAAAAATATTATCCCCTCCCCCTTCAACTATAATTTTGATTTATAGAAGATTACCCCAAGCCCGTTCAACTAGCCTCTTCATTTATAGATATTTCATCTACGTTTCTACAGTGGATTATTAAGATCTTATCAGGATACTTTATCAAAATTAAGTACTTTACTCATGTTACAACAAAAAATGTTTCAGGTAAACTGCCCTTTCCCCGTAACCGATCTTCACCAAAATCAACAGACATTGAGCTCTCTATAGCTCAGGCACATATGTAAAAAATTATTTGATTCTGTTTGAATTTACGGCAGTTATGGTTCGTCATATAAAAAATTACCCATGTTAAAACATAAAACATGAGATTTATAAAATATATCTAAGATTTATATTTAAAATCATTTTTGAAATAAAATATTTTCATAGAACCTACTAACGCTGGGGAAATCTGAGGAGCCAATCAGAGTTGGGCCTACCTGTCACTCTGCTGAATTTGGTGGAAAGCCCTGTCACTGTCGTCAAAGTATCAGCCTTGACAGGGTCCTCTTTTTCTGCAAAATGGGAGAGGAGGCTTGAGATGGAGTGAGTGACATGGTCCCCACCTCAATGAAGAACCCATTGTTTTATAAAAATATATTTAAATTTTGAAAACTGAAAATTCTTTTCTTGTTGTAAATATTTATATTTTATAATCAAAATGACTTTATCAAAAAACAAACATTATTTTTTTATAATAAGTACTTACATATGTTTCTTAATATGCTTACTTTTTCTTCAATGTTGATGATCATTTCCAAACATTCTGACAAAATTGTATCTACAGAACAGTTAACATTCCCCAGGTTTCCATTCCTGCTAATTTCTCATTACACCTTCCACTGACGTATTATTAACCATTTCATAAACTATCGTATAATCTTTTCAGATTTTGTGGTACAAAATCTGAAATTTTCAGATTGCCTGGCAACAAAATTATTTTATTTTCAACAATTACCATTGTTTGAACAAGTTTAAATGAATTTTCAAGTACTTTACTCTTGTTAAAACGTAAAAGGTTGCAGGTAAACTACCCCTTCCCCTTAACTGATCTTCACCAAACTCTAAAGGCCATGAGTCCTCTACAATTCACTGACGTATGCAAAAAATTATTTGATTCTGTTTGAATTTGCGGCAGTTATCGTTTGCCATAGAAAATACGCTTGATAAAAAACGTTGCAGGTAAACTACCCCTTTCCCTCAACCGATCTTCACCAAAAACAATAGGTCTTGAGTACTCTACAAATCAGGGCTGTATGCAGAAAATTATTTGATTTTGTTTGAATTTGCGGCTGTTATCGTTTGCCATACAAAATACCCTTGATAAAACAAAAAACGTGGCAGGTAAACTACCCCTTTCCCTCAAACGATCTTCACCAAAAACAATAGGCCTTTAGTACTCACTACATCAGGGTTGTATGCAAAAACGTATTTGATTCTGTTTGAATTTGTGGCTGTTATCGTTTGCCATAGAAAAAAAATCTACAGACACACACACAGACACTTTTCGAAAAACGACTTTATTTCATGTTTTGAGTGTACTACAATCAGAATCTGCAATAATCTCGAACACGATTTTTTTTGCCATCACCATACTTCCATTTCCTTAAGGAACATGGAAGTAAATATCGGTATGGAGAACCATACATGACTTCCATATTCTAAGATTTATATTTAAAATCATTTTCAGCCAAACAGCCAGGCTGTGTCTTACCTGCCTTTTTATTGCTGTATTAAATGAAAAATATTATATTACATTAAAATGAAAAAATTATAATTTTATTGCCTGGCAACAAAATTATTTTATTTTTAACAATTACCATTGTTTCAAAAAGTTTAAATAAATTTTCAAGTACTTTACTCTTGTTAAAACATAAAAGGTTGCAGGTAAACTACCCCTTCCCCTTAACCGATCTTCACCAAAAACAACAGGTCTTGAGTACTCTACAAATCAGGGCTGTATGCAAAACATTATTTGATTCTGTTTGAATTTGCGGCTGTTATCGTTTGCCATAGAAAATACCCTTGTTAAAAAAACGTTGCAGGTAAACTACCCCTTTCCCTCAACCGATCTTCACCAAAAACAATAGATCTTGAGAACTCTACAATTTAGGGCTGTATGCAAATAATCTTTTGAATCTGTTTGAATTTGCGGCTGTTATCGTTTGCCATAGGAAATACCCTTGTTAAAACATAAAACGTTACCGGTAAACTACCCCTTTCCCTTAACCGATCTTCACCAAAACCAATAGGTCTTGAGTACTCTACAAATCAGGACTGTATGCAAAACATTATTTGATTCTGTTTGAATTTGCGGCTGTTATCGTTTGCCATAGAAAATACCCTTGTTAAAAAAACGTTGCTGGTAAACTACCCCTTTTCCTTAACCGATCTTCACCAAAACCAAAAGGTCTTGAGAACTCTACAATTCAGGGCAGTATGCAAAACATTATTTGATTATGTTTGAATTTGCGGCTATTATCGTTTGCCATAGGAAATACCCTTGTTAAAACATAAAACGTTGCAGGTAAACTACCCCTTTCCCTTAACCGATCTTTACCAAAATCAACAGATCTTGCGAACCCTACAATTCAGGGCTGTATGCGAAACATTATTTGATTCTGTTTGAATTTGCGGCTGTTATCGTTTGCCAAACAAACAAAATTACCCTTGATAAAAGAAAACCGTTGTAGGTAAAATACCCCTTTCCCTCAACCGATCTTCACCAAAAACAATAGGTCGCGAGTACTCTACAAATCAGAGCTGTATGCAAAAAATTATTTGATTCTGTTTGTTTTTGCGGCTGTTATCGTTTGCCATAGAAAAAAATCTACAGACACACACAGACACACACTTTTCGAAAAATGACTTTTTTTCATGTTTTGAGTGTAGTACAATCATATTCTGCAATAATCTCGAACACGATTTTTTTTGCCATCACCATACTTCCATTTCCTTAAGGAACATGGAAGTAAAATTACCCTTGATTAAAAAAAAATATCGGTATGGAGAACCATACATGACTTCCATATTCTAAGATTTATATTTAAAATCATTTTCAGCCAAACAGCCAGGGAAGGAATTTTAACAAAAAAATACTTCTTTCTTGCCAATAACGTAGTACACATATAAAAAATATTATCCCCTCCCCCTTCAACTATAATTTTGATTTATAGAAGATTACCCCAAGCCCGTTCAACTAGCCTCTTCATTTATAGATATTTCATCTACGTTTCTACAGTGGATTATTAAGATCTTATCAGGATACTTTATCAAAATTAAGTACTTTACTCATGTTACAACAAAAAATGTTTCAGGTAAACTGCCCTTTCCCCGTAACCGATCTTCACCAAAATCAACAGACATTGAGCTCTCTATAGCTCAGGCACATATGTAAAAAATTATTTGATTCTGTTTGAATTTACGGCAGTTATGGTTCGTCATATAAAAAATTACCCATGTTAAAACATAAAACATGAGATTTATAAAATATATCTAAGATTTATATTTAAAATCATTTTTGAAATAAAATATTTTCATAGAACCTACTAACGCTGGGGAAATCTGAGGAGCCAATCAGAGTTGGGCCTACCTGTCACTCTGCTGAATTTGGTGGAAAGCCCTGTCACTGTCGTCAAAGTATCAGCCTTGACAGGGTCCTCTTTTTCTGCAAAATGGGAGAGGAGGCTTGAGATGGAGTGAGTGACATGGTCCCCACCTCAATGAAGAACCCATTGTTTTATAAAAATATATTTAAATTTTGAAAACTGAAAATTCTTTTCTTGTTGTAAATATTTATATTTTATAATCAAAATGACTTTATCAAAAAACAAACATTATTTTTTTATAATAAGTACTTACATATGTTTCTTAATATGCTTACTTTTTCTTCAATGTTGATGATCATTTCCAAACATTCTGACAAAATTGTATCTACAGAACAGTTAACATTCCCCAGGTTTCCATTCCTGCTAATTTCTCATTACACCTTCCACTGACGTATTATTAACCATTTCATAAACTATCGTATAATCTTTTCAGATTTTGTGGTACAAAATCTGAAATTTTCAGATTGCCTGGCAACAAAATTATTTTATTTTCAACAATTACCATTGTTTGAACAAGTTTAAATGAATTTTCAAGTACTTTACTCTTGTTAAAACGTAAAAGGTTGCAGGTAAACTACCCCTTCCCCTTAACTGATCTTCACCAAACTCTAAAGGCCATGAGTCCTCTACAATTCACTGACGTATGCAAAAAATTATTTGATTCTGTTTGAATTTGCGGCAGTTATCGTTTGCCATAGAAAATACGCTTGATAAAAAACGTTGCAGGTAAACTACCCCTTTCCCTCAACCGATCTTCACCAAAAACAATAGGTCTTGAGTACTCTACAAATCAGGGCTGTATGCAGAAAATTATTTGATTTTGTTTGAATTTGCGGCTGTTATCGTTTGCCATACAAAATACCCTTGATAAAACAAAAAACGTGGCAGGTAAACTACCCCTTTCCCTCAAACGATCTTCACCAAAAACAATAGGCCTTTAGTACTCACTACATCAGGGTTGTATGCAAAAACGTATTTGATTCTGTTTGAATTTGTGGCTGTTATCGTTTGCCATAGAAAAAAAATCTACAGACACACACACAGACACTTTTCGAAAAACGACTTTATTTCATGTTTTGAGTGTACTACAATCAGAATCTGCAATAATCTCGAACACGATTTTTTTTGCCATCACCATACTTCCATTTCCTTAAGGAACATGGAAGTAAATATCGGTATGGAGAACCATACATGACTTCCATATTCTAAGATTTATATTTAAAATCATTTTCAGCCAAACAGCCAGGCTGTGTCTTACCTGCCTTTTTATTGCTGTATTAAATGAAAAATATTATATTACATTAAAATGAAAAAATTATAATTTTATTGCCTGGCAACAAAATTATTTTATTTTTAACAATTACCATTGTTTCAAAAAGTTTAAATAAATTTTCAAGTACTTTACTCTTGTTAAAACATAAAAGGTTGCAGGTAAACTACCCCTTCCCCTTAACCGATCTTCACCAAAAACAATAGGTCTTGAGTACTCTACAAATCAGGGCTGTATGCAAAACATTATTTGATTCTGTTTGGATTTGCGGCTGTTATCGTTTGCCATAGAAAATACCCTTGTTAAAAAAACGTTGCAGGTAAACTACCCCTTTCCCTCAACCGATCTTCACCAAAAACAATAGATCTTGAGAACTCTACAATTTAGGGCTGTATGCAAATAATCTTTTGAATCTGTTTGAATTTGCGGCTGTTATCGTTTGCCATAGGAAATACCCTTGTTAAAACATAAAACGTTACCGGTAAACTACCCCTTTCCCTTAACCGATCTTCACCAAAACCAATAGGTCTTGAGTACTCTACAAATCAGGACTGTATGCAAAACATTATTTGATTCTGTTTGAATTTGCGGCTGTTATCGTTTGCCATAGAAAATACCCTTGTTAAAAAAACGTTGCTGGTAAACTACCCCTTTTCCTTAACCGATCTTCACCAAAACCAAAAGGTCTTGAGAACTCTACAATTCAGGGCAGTATGCAAAACATTATTTGATTATGTTTGAATTTGCGGCTATTATCGTTTGCCATAGGAAATACCCTTGTTAAAACATAAAACGTTGCAGGTAAACTACCCCTTTCCCTTAACCGATCTTTACCAAAATCAACAGATCTTGCGAACCCTACAATTCAGGGCTGTATGCGAAACATTATTTGATTCTGTTTGAATTTGCGGCTGTTATCGTTTGCCAAACAAACAAAATTACCCTTGATAAAAGAAAACCGTTGTAGGTAAAATACCCCTTTCCCTCAACCGATCTTCACCAAAAACAATAGGTCGCGAGTACTCTACAAATCAGGGCTGTATGCAAAAAATTATTTGATTCTGTTTGTTTTTGCGGCTGTTATCGTTTGCCATAGAAAAAAATCTACAGACACACAGACACACACTTTTCGAAAAATGACTTTTTTTCATGTTTTGAGTGTAGTACAATCATATTCTGCAATAATCTCGAACACGATTTTTTTTGCCATCACCATACTTCCATTTCCTTAAGGAACATGGAAGTAAAATTACCCTTGATTAAAAAAAAATATCGGTATGGAGAACCATACATGACTTCCATATTCTAAGATTTATATTTAAAATCATTTTCAGCCAAACAGCCAGGGAAGGAATTTTAACAAAAAAATACTTCTTTCTTGCCAATAACGTAGTACACATATAAAAAATATTATCCCCTCCCCCTTCAACTATAATTTTGATTTATAGAAGATTACCCCAAGCCCGTTCAACTAGCCTCTTCATTTATAGATATTTCATCTACGTTTCTACAGTGGATTATTAAGATCTTATCAGGATACTTTATCAAAATTAAGTACTTTACTCATGTTACAACAAAAAATGTTTCAGGTAAACTGCCCTTTCCCCGTAACCGATCTTCACCAAAATCAACAGACATTGAGCTCTCTATAGCTCAGGCACATATGTAAAAAATTATTTGATTCTGTTTGAATTTACGGCAGTTATGGTTCGTCATATAAAAAATTACCCATGTTAAAACATAAAACATGAGATTTATAAAATATATCTAAGATTTATATTTAAAATCATTTTTGAAATAAAATATTTTCATAGAACCTACTAACGCTGGGGAAATCTGAGGAGCCAATCAGAGTTGGGCCTACCTGTCACTCTGCTGAATTTGGTGGAAAGCCCTGTCACTGTCGTCAAAGTATCAGCCTTGACAGGGTCCTCTTTTTCTGCAAAATGGGAGAGGAGGCTTGAGATGGAGTGAGTGACATGGTCCCCACCTCAATGAAGAACCCATTGTTTTATAAAAATATATTTAAATTTTGAAAACTGAAAATTCTTTTCTTGTTGTAAATATTTATATTTTATAATCAAAATGACTTTATCAAAAAACAAACATTATTTTTTTATAATAAGTACTTACATATGTTTCTTAATATGCTTACTTTTTCTTCAATGTTGATGATCATTTCCAAACATTCTGACAAAATTGTATCTACAGAACAGTTAACATTCCCCAGGTTTCCATTCCTGCTAATTTCTCATTACACCTTCCACTGACGTATTATTAACCATTTCATAAACTATCGTATAATCTTTTCAGATTTTGTGGTACAAAATCTGAAATTTTCAGATTGCCTGGCAACAAAATTATTTTATTTTCAACAATTACCATTGTTTGAACAAGTTTAAATGAATTTTCAAGTACTTTACTCTTGTTAAAACGTAAAAGGTTGCAGGTAAACTACCCCTTCCCCTTAACTGATCTTCACCAAACTCTAAAGGCCATGAGTCCTCTACAATTCACTGACGTATGCAAAAAATTATTTGATTCTGTTTGAATTTGCGGCAGTTATCGTTTGCCATAGAAAATACGCTTGATAAAAAACGTTGCAGGTAAACTACCCCTTTCCCTCAACCGATCTTCACCAAAAACAATAGGTCTTGAGTACTCTACAAATCAGGGCTGTATGCAGAAAATTATTTGATTTTGTTTGAATTTGCGGCTGTTATCGTTTGCCATACAAAATACCCTTGATAAAACAAAAAACGTGGCAGGTAAACTACCCCTTTCCCTCAAACGATCTTCACCAAAAACAATAGGCCTTTAGTACTCACTACATCAGGGTTGTATGCAAAAACGTATTTGATTCTGTTTGAATTTGTGGCTGTTATCGTTTGCCATAGAAAAAAAATCTACAGACACACACACAGACACTTTTCGAAAAACGACTTTATTTCATGTTTTGAGTGTACTACAATCAGAATCTGCAATAATCTCGAACACGATTTTTTTTGCCATCACCATACTTCCATTTCCTTAAGGAACATGGAAGTAAATATCGGTATGGAGAACCATACATGACTTCCATATTCTAAGATTTATATTTAAAATCATTTTCAGCCAAACAGCCAGGCTGTGTCTTACCTGCCTTTTTATTGCTGTATTAAATGAAAAATATTATATTACATTAAAATGAAAAAATTATAATTTTATTGCCTGGCAACAAAATTATTTTATTTTTAACAATTACCATTGTTTCAAAAAGTTTAAATAAATTTTCAAGTACTTTACTCTTGTTAAAACATAAAAGGTTGCAGGTAAACTACCCCTTCCCCTTAACCGATCTTCACCAAAAACAATAGGTCTTGAGTACTCTACAAATCAGGGCTGTATGCAAAACATTATTTGATTCTGTTTGGATTTGCGGCTGTTATCGTTTGCCATAGAAAATACCCTTGTTAAAAAAACGTTGCAGGTAAACTACCCCTTTCCCTCAACCGATCTTCACCAAAAACAATAGATCTTGAGAACTCTACAATTTAGGGCTGTATGCAAATAATCTTTTGAATCTGTTTGAATTTGCGGCTGTTATCGTTTGCCATAGGAAATACCCTTGTTAAAACATAAAACGTTACCGGTAAACTACCCCTTTCCCTTAACCGATCTTCACCAAAACCAATAGGTCTTGAGTACTCTACAAATCAGGACTGTATGCAAAACATTATTTGATTCTGTTTGAATTTGCGGCTGTTATCGTTTGCCATAGAAAATACCCTTGTTAAAAAAACGTTGCTGGTAAACTACCCCTTTTCCTTAACCGATCTTCACCAAAACCAAAAGGTCTTGAGAACTCTACAATTCAGGGCAGTATGCAAAACATTATTTGATTATGTTTGAATTTGCGGCTATTATCGTTTGCCATAGGAAATACCCTTGTTAAAACATAAAACGTTGCAGGTAAACTACCCCTTTCCCTTAACCGATCTTTACCAAAATCAACAGATCTTGCGAACCCTACAATTCAGGGCTGTATGCGAAACATTATTTGATTCTGTTTGAATTTGCGGCTGTTATCGTTTGCCAAACAAACAAAATTACCCTTGATAAAAGAAAACCGTTGTAGGTAAAATACCCCTTTCCCTCAACCGATCTTCACCAAAAACAATAGGTCGCGAGTACTCTACAAATCAGGGCTGTATGCAAAAAATTATTTGATTCTGTTTGTTTTTGCGGCTGTTATCGTTTGCCATAGAAAAAAATCTACAGACACACACAGACACACACTTTTCGAAAAATGACTTTTTTTCATGTTTTGAGTGTAGTACAATCATATTCTGCAATAATCTCGAACACGATTTTTTTTGCCATCACCATACTTCCATTTCCTTAAGGAACATGGAAGTAAAATTACCCTTGATTAAAAAAAAATATCGGTATGGAGAACCATACATGACTTCCATATTCTAAGATTTATATTTAAAATCATTTTCAGCCAAACAGCCAGGGAAGGAATTTTAACAAAAAAATACTTCTTTCTTGCCAATAACGTAGTACACATATAAAAAATATTATCCCCTCCCCCTTCAACTATAATTTTGATTTATAGAAAATTACCCCCAGCCCGTTCAACTAGCCTCTTCATTTATAGATATTTCATCTACGTTTCTACAGTGGATTATTAAGATCTTATCAGGATACTTTATCAAAATTAAGTACTTTACTCATGTTACAACAAAAAATGTTTCAGGTAAACTGCCCTTTCCCCGTAACCGATCTTCACCAAAATCAACAGACATTGAGTTCTCTATAGCTCAGGCACATATGTAAAAAATTATTTGATTCTGTTTGAATTTACGGCAGTTATGGTTCGTCATATAAAAAATTACCCATGTTAAAACATAAACCATGAGATTTATAAAACATATCTAAGATTTATATTTAAAATCATTTTTGAAATAAAATATTTTCATAGAACCTACTAACGCTGGGGAAATCTGAGGAGCCAATCAGAGTTGGGCCTACCTGTCACTCTGCTGAATTTGGTGGAAAGCCCTGTCACTGTCGTCAAAGTATCAGCCTTGACAGGGTCCTCTTTTTCTGCAAAATGGGAGAGGAGGCTTGAGATGGAGTGAGTGACATGGTCCCCACCTCAATGAAGAACCCATTGTTTTATAAAAATATATTTAAATTTTGAAAACTGAAAATTCTTTTCTTGTTGTAAATATTTATATTTTATAATCAAAATGACTTTATCAAAAAACAAACATTATTTTTTTATAATAAGTACTTACATATGCTTCTTAATATGCTTACTTTTTCTTCAATGTTGATGATCATTTCCAAACATTCTGACAAAATTGTATCTACAGAACAGTTAACATTCCCCAGGTTTCCATTTCTGCTAATTTCTCATTACACCTTCCACTGACGTATTATTAACCATTTCATAAACTATCGTATAATCTTATCAGATTTTGTGGTACAAAATCTGAAATTTTCAGATTGCCTGGCAACAAAATTATTTTATTTTCAACAATTACCATTGTTTGAAAAAGTTTAAATGAATTTTCAAGTACTTTACTCTTGTTAAAACGTAAAAGGTTGCAGGTAAACTACCCCTTCCCCTTAACTGATCTTCACCAAACTCTAAAGGCCATGAGTCCTCTACAATTCACTGACGTATGCAAAAAATTATTTGATTCTGTTTGAATTTGCGGCAGTTATCGTTTGCCATAGAAAATACGCTTGATAAAAAACGTTGCAGGTAAACTACCCCTTTCCCTCAACCGATCTTCACCAACAACAATATGTCTTGAGTACTCTACAAATCAGGGCTGTATGCAGAAAATTATTTGATTCTGTTTGAATTTGCGGCTGTTATCGCTTGCCATAGAAAATACCCTTGTTAAAAAAACGTTGTAGGTAAACTACCCCTTTCCCTTAACCGATCTTCACCAAAAACAATAGGTCTTGAGAACTCTACAATTCAGGGCTGTATGCGAAATATTATTTGATTCTGTTTGAATTTGCGGCTGTTATCGTTTGCCAAAAAAAAAATTTCCCTTGATAAAAAAAACCGTTGCAGGTAAACTACCCCTTCCCCTCAACCGATCTTCACCAAAAAAATAGGTCGCGAGTACTCTACAAATCAGGGCTGTATGCAAAAAATTATTTGATTCTGTTTGAATTTGCGGCTCTTATCGTTTGCCATAGAAAATACCCTTTTAATACATAAAACGTTGCTGGTAAACTACCCCTTTCCCTTAACCGATCTTCACCAAAAACAATAGGTCTTGAGAACTCTACAATTTAGGGCTGTATGCAAATAATCTTTTGATTCTGTTTGAATTTGCGGCTGTTATCGTTTGCCATAGGAAATACCCTTGTTAAAACATAAAACGTTACAGGTAAACTACCCCTTTTCCTTAACCGATCTTCACCAAAAACAATAGGTCTTGAGAACTCTACAATTCAGGGCTGTATGCGAAACATTATTTGATTCTGTTTGAATTTGCGGCTGTTATCGTTTGCCAAAAAAAAAAAATTTCCCTTGATAAAAAAAAACCGTTGCAGGTAAACTACCCCTTCCCCTCAACCGATCTTCACCAAAAACAATAGGTCGCGATTCCTCTACAAATCAGGGCTGTATGCAAAAAATTATTTGATTCTGTTTGAATTTGCGGCAGTTATCGTTTGCCATAGAAAAAAAATCTACAGACACACACACAGACAGACACACACACAGACACTTTTCGGAAAACGACTTTTTTTCATGTTTTGAGTGTAGTAGAATCAGAATCTGCAATAATCTCGAACACGATTTTTTTTGCCATCACCATACTTCCATTCCTTAAGGAATATGGAAGTAAAAACCGTTGCCGGTAAACTACACCTTTCCCTTAACTGATCTTCACCAAAAACAATAGGTCTTGAGTACTCTACAAATCAGGGCTGTATGGAAAAAATTATTTGATTCTGTTTGAATTTGCGGCTGTTATCATTTGCCATAAAAAAACTACAGTCACACACACACACACACACGCGCGCGCGCGCATTTCGAAAAATGACTTTTTTTCATGTTTTGAGTGTCGTACAATCAGAATCTGCAAAATCTCGAACACAATTTTTTTTGCCATCACCATACTTCCATTTCCTTAAGGAACATGGAAGTAAAATAATCAATTTAATTAGCATGAAAACATATTTCAGTTTTCATTATTAAAGAATTACATTCTCTACAACAAATTTATACAAAACTTAGTACTCAGATTCTTAAAAAATAATTTTCATATCAAAATTATCAAAACTTAGTAATACTGTGCTAGCAAACTTAAGTCAACTTTTAAAGTGTCTCATTGTTTTAAATTATAAAACTAGATTTGTATGAAAAATTTCAATTTAATTTTTTTTAATTTGTTGTACAATATAAAGGTTATTAAAGGATGTAAATGACCTTCTTAGTTAAATACAAACTTGCAAAATATATTATACTGTTTATTGTATTTAGGCTTGGAAAATTTAAATTAAACAGAAAATATAACACTTCTGTTGTTATTAAAAAATAACATTAATTAATTAAACAGATTAATACAAAAACCTTCATGCCATTGTTGCTTTGGTGTTTTTGTTCAAATAAAAGTAATTTTCCGGATTAATAATTGCAGTGTCATTCTAGTTAACAGACAGATACATTAATTATTCAATTTTGTCTCCTCTTGTTACTAGAAAAAGTAAAGGAAAAAAATGGCTTCTTTTTCTATAGCCAGAGTACTTCACAATTTAGGTATTTTCAGCATCATTACACAGCATGACCGAAAAGTATATGTTTTTTTCACAATATAATATTTTGTATATTATGTCTACATTACTAGGTACAAGAACATTTAAAGTGTCTGGTAAACATATTGAACCTTCTAAACTGTTGCTTTACACTGCTACATTGTTACTCATTTGTTCAGTTAACTTCGTTTATACAGTAGTATGGTGTGAATTAATCGTTAAACCACATAAAACATTAAATAGCTTTGCTGCAGCCACTATTTTCTTATTTGAATCATTAATTTCGGTTGTTAATCTAGCAAATGAATTGTTTAGAAATGGGTACCGTCGGAAAATAATAAAACATATTCTTAAAACAAGGGATATTTTTTTGTTATTAAACACTAAAACCGACTACACAAAGATAGAGAGGGAGGGAAGGATCTATTTTTGTTTTGTTTTTATAATACATATGTTTTTAATTATATTAGATTGTATATGTTACAATGAATTAAAAATAACAACACAATTCTCAACAGTTCAGATAATTTCATTTTATTTCTATCTCTTATACAACACATACTATTTAACACTTTTTTTACTTTTAGTGAGAGTCACAGAACAAAGTTTTAAAGTAATAAACAAAAATCTAAATTTACTAAAGTATAATAAACCCATAGGAGTACGTAAAGCTAAGAAAATATCCTTAAAAAAACAAGTCAAGATTTTACAAACCTTGTTCAAAATGTGTGTAGAAATATGTAAGGGAGCAGATTACATGTATTCAATACAAAATCTTATTCAAACTCTTACGCTGGTTGTAACACTCACTACAATGTTTTATGACATAAAAGTTCACTGCAAAGAAGTTGATAATGGTGCATATTTTAAGTGGCAGATAATTGTACACCATTCTTATGTAATTGTCTTCAGATCCGTTATATTGTTCAGTGTATCTTCATCCTGTGGAAGATCTGTGTCACAGGTATAAACATATTTGCTACTCCTGGTATTAAGTTTGTATGCACTTTATAATATTTAAAAGCAATATCCAACTTTGTGTCTAAGGCAGCAATTGTTTCTACTTTGTATTAAGAATACTTCTTATCTGAAGATCAGTAAAACTGACTAGCACTGAAAAACAACTAGCCATGTTATCCAAATCAAGGTTGGACAGAGTTAAGTGTATACCAAACTCATTTTTGTATATTGGTTGTGTAGCCTATATATTTGAATAATTTGAGAACTGTGTATATATCTTCTGCAGAATTATTTAATTTTTTTATCGCATGAGATTTTTAATTTGCAAAATTAAAATAAACATTACATTATTCTCTTGTGCAATAATAAAAAAAAAATAATTAAACTCATTCAAAATATAAATTATCAAGTATTAAACTGACCTTGTGAATGTATTAAATACTACAAAAAACTAAAACAAGTAAATACAATCTAGATATCATTATTAGAGTAACAATTATTTACAACAAATAGGTAATGTACAAAAATTCACAGAAGAAAAGTAACTCTAAGTTCTGTTAAGTTAATAAATTAAAACAGCTTATTTCTCAACTTGAACTTAATTTTCAAAACTCGCTTTAAACTCTTTTTCACCAATTGGAGAAATAAAGCTCCAGAACAGCACACAGTTTCCAAGCTACATAAGATCAGTGAAAACTTGATCATTAATGGACTTGTGGAAGGTAAACCAACATCATTTACAGTTGACCAGGGCGCAACAGTGTCCATTGTGTGCCTTGACTTAGTCAGCAGCAACCAGCCTCAATTTAGCTCTTGTACAATACAGACTGTGACTGGAAGCCCTCTCAAAGTGTTAGGAAAGGTACATTTATGTGCACGCCTGGGTCTTCTTGAGTTTAGCCACCAAATGTTCATTGCAGACATTGTGGATGAAGTGATTCTTGGCACAGACATTATGAATGCCTATGGATTCATTGTGGATTATTAATTATGATAACTGAAGCTGGTAATTAGTGATTTCATTGGTGTTTGTGTTTTGTTTTACACTATAAGTGAGACCGTCATATCAATATATATATTGCAACAGTACGTCTGCGTACGTTACTTTGCATTATCACAATTAGTTAAAAAACTGCTAAATTAGAATGAATAATTAATATTGTCAATATTTAAAAAATGCATATTGAAAGCTGTGAGTAACCAGTGAATGGGGATACCTAGCGTACAGTTCGGTACAGGCATATCACCCCCACACACAAGCTAAGAGTGTGTATAGTGTAAGTGATATGTGTGTGTGAAACAAGTAGAAACCGGCATGGTGTCACCCCTGAATAAATGTGAATTAACTAACTAATTTATTTAAATTTTGGTAAGTGCACAAAAGATATGACAAACAAATTATGCCATGTTATTAATAATATAAAGACACACACATTTGCAAAATTTAGTGCGAAACAAATAATCCATTTTTATGCAGTGTAAATAAAAGTGAATAGTAATCAGAATAATTAAAGTATGAAAAACTATTAATATACAATTATACATAAAAAATTACCGATAGTTTGAACATCGTGTAATAACCAAAATACTTCGCATGTTGTGAATAAAATTAAAATAAGTACAAAAAATAAACGAATCTGTAAAGGGAAGCTTGACAAACTATAACAATATAAATCATGCACAGGGTGATTGAAACAAGATTTTTGCGCCCGACAGTATAAACAAGCGAGGATCGTAAGCCTCGACCCCCAATCTACTGAAACATATCTGCAGCCGAAGGCAATGCCTGACTGCATAGCATCCGAGGTCGATACCCGAGCAGTATGGAGATAACACTGTACGAGTCATCTGAGTGCTGAATGGACCAGGAGGACTAGACGACGATGAAGGATCGACACAGGACTCAGGATCATGACGAGGAATCACTGAGTATCACTGCATAAACAGTAAGGTGACATGAAACCATTTTACTCGTCAAGGAACGGGTCATAAAAGACATTAAAAAAGAGTAAAGAGACAATGATAAACTCTAATTGTGTAAATAGTAATTGTAAAATTTAAATGGTTAAATTATAGTAATAGATTACATAAATTTTATAATGATTTATAACATTTGCAAAATTATTATTTTTTGGAAATTGTAACGTATCATAAATATTTATTTGATTGATATTTCCTGAATACAATATTCATATGTATGTACACAGTTCAGTTCATAGTCCTTCAGTCTTTCGACTGGTTAGTACCCTCCCCGCATATACCCGTGGTGCGTGTGTTACTGAGTCTCTCACAGGTATATGGGACCTGCAGTTTAACGCCGGATCCGAACGGCAATTTTTTTTTTTTAGGGGAGGGTTTATACTAGGCAGGATACCACTCGCTGGGTTGTCATTACCTTGCGAGGGGGAACGGTCGTATCTAAATCAGATGGCCCCTGGTGGGAATTGAACCCTCGCCGACAGCGTAGCAGCGTCACACGCTAGCCACTACGCCACGACCGCTCCTGTACGTACACAAAGCAAAGCAATAATAATTAAACAAAAAAATATGCAATTTAAAAAGAATACAATCTGAACAAGTCGAGAGCACATTTTTAGATTATAAAAACTTATATTTATTCATGTTTATATATATGTTACTGTAAAAGTGCGAAGTAAGGTAAATCTTAAGATTTACCAGTATATCCTAAGATTTACTGTTTCATGATGGTAAATGTCTGAAGATCCTTTTAAAATATTTGCATTTCGGACTTTTACCAGCAGTTAGTGCTAAATGTCAAGATTTGCTGCTGCATTGTGATAAAAGCATAATATTTTTAATTTTAAAGAAATTTATAGTTAATAATTTTAAAAAATAATCATTTCTATAAAAACCCATGAAGAAAGGAGACAAAAAATAATGCATATTACCCTTCTTTTCTGATTGTTTCTGTTTTAATTTTTATTAAGCAATGTACAATTAATTAAAAAACTACTAAAAAAACATACAGCCAAAAATATAAAAATTGATAAAATTAACTAAGTTTACTTAAAAAAAGGATATTTAAAACCATTGTAACCATTCTGTGAAAAAAAATACATTTATTAACTTTTTAACCATTTTGTGAAAATGAAATTTTACTGACAAAAACAAATATGAGTCCTTCTCACTGGTTTTTTATTCCAATAATTAATTGATACAAATAAATAAAAATTAATAAAGTAATAAAAGTAAAATCAAGTAATAAAAAATGAAAAATTACTTGTTGCAGCATGGTTGACTGTTATGACATTTAGAACTGCACAACAAAGGGAGGCTTTGCACAAACACTTCTTTATAGTACACTTTTTTAAACAACTACATTTTTTGAAGCCTTGTCCTCCAACTAAAGATAATTTAATCACTTCTCAAACAGTAACCTCTTTGCTTCCAACTTCTGCAATGCTAATACAATTTTCTGCACACAGCGTGAACTGGTTTCTTGTGTATAAAGATATAAATTTGCCAATTGTAGTACCAAGTTGATAAAATTTATCATTTTCAATATTCAGCACAACAGCTACAACACACTCAGTACACCTTTGGCCGCTCTACACATTCTCACATTAATCCTCACTTTCTGTCCAACAAAAGGTTTAGCTACTTTTTTACAAGAGACAACTGTCATTTTTCTGCTTGTTTTTGAAGTCCTTTGGCAGATCTCTTCGAAAGCGGTTCACTGTATTGATCCCGCTTGCTGTAGCGGTTACATCAACGAGTGTAGCTTTTACCACAATGCAGCGGTAAATCTTGACATTTACCACTAACTGTTGGTAAAAGTCCGAAATGCAAACATTTTAAAAGGATCTTCAGACATTTACCATCATAAAACGGTAAAGCTTAGGATATATCGGTAAATCTTAAGATTTACCTTACTTCACACTTTTACAGTAACATATACATGTAAATTTATATTTTGTATATTAGATTTATGAATATTTATGTTAATGTTGTTTGTATAGTTACAATAATTACGTGTATGCTGAGCACACACAAAAAACACATTATGCGAATAATAATGACGAATATTTAATTCATAATTTTGAAATTTTATTTAATAAATTTTTAAATAATTTTACAAACTCAATATGATATAAGTAGTATTATTACTTAAAAAACACCCTACACCTTTTCTTGTATATAGCAAAATCGTTATAATACCAGTATATATATATATATATATATATATATATATATATATATATATATTCAAACACTTTTTGCTACAGTCTGTTTCTTGATGCATATAATATATTCAATATTTATAATAACTTTACCTCAAGATGTTTCCCTTGTTTGGAACATGTTTCAGGAAACTTATTGTTCCCATCTTCAGCCTTCCTGATTTTGAGTCTTGTGAAGTACTTGTGTGTTGGTTGGTTGTTGTTGTGGGTTTCTGTTGGCCTCTGGTACTTTAAATTGGTATTATTGTGTGTGATTGTGGTGTATATATTAGTATTTTCTGTATTTTCGATGTAAGTGCTTTGAAAATTGTCTCATGTTTTGTACTGATTTCTACTTGTTCAGGTATTAGTTTGTTTTGTGTTTTATGTTTGTATATTTATAAATTTTCCCAAATGTTCATTATGGTGCCTTTGTGTGGTATGTGTTTTATTAGTGTCATGTTGGTTATGTCTGGGAATTCATGTCCAGTGTTTATTGCATGTGTGGCCAAATTAGATTTATATATATATATATATATATTTTTTGTATGCATTTAGGTGTTTGAAATAACGTTTTTTCAGCTGTTTTTTGTTTGTCCTATGTAACATTTATTGAAATCTTGGCATTCAATTTTGTATATACCATTGGTTGTTGTATTATCTTTGTTGTGTGGGTTATTTAGATTTGTAAATTATTTTTGTTAGTTTTGTATGCTATTTTTATGTTTGTGTTTTTAAATAGTTTTGTTAGCTTTGTGATTTTATTATTTATGTATGTGAATGTGGCCCATTTTTATTGTTGTTATTATTTATGTATGTGAATGTGGTCCATTGTTTATTGTTGTTATTATTTATGTATTTATTACACAATAAATAATTTCACCAGATTAATTGAGGGGAAATCTGGTACTGGCTTTGGGTATCAAGGTGAGCCACGATAATATTTCAATTTTAAATTATTATTAATTTCAATCAATTTTTGAATTAATTATATATTCAAGAAGCAGATACCTAACTAATTATTTTTATATTGAATATAAAATACGTAATTATCTCTACACCAGTTACATCAATTAAAAAGCACTGCATACAAAACTTGGTGCTCTAACGAGAGGTTGGAGCAACACACTTAATAAGAACAAATCAAAATTAAAATAAAATAATTAAAAATAAATTAAGAAACACTCAGATTTTTATTTACATATTTGGCGCCTACAAAGGAAGGCTTGTCAACCATTAAAAAAGAAAAAACAAATTTTTTTTTAGAAATCTATTCATTTAATTACATATTGTTACGACATCACAGAACAATCTACGTGTTTGTCGAATGTGCCAGAAGAATCTCGATGTAACGTGTGTGGCGTACGTGCTTGTAGACGCATTTGCGAGAGTCTTCTCGATGCCGCCAGCCGTGCGGAATGTGTCAAGGTCGCAGTTAATTACGTATTCATACGGATGCTAAAACGCAATTAGGAACGTCCTGGTCTGTAAGCGTTGTATAAATACTTGGCGACAGCGGCCTTAGTAGAGCAGCGATATATTTACAGTTCGGTTCGAGAGTTATTATCGGCCGACATTACTGTGTACGTTCAAGTGGTTATTAGTGAAGTGTTGCGTTTTATAATCGGGTGGTATAATTGTAATACAATTGTGTTTAATATTAGTGACATTTTATTGCGTGTGAACAAATTGTTATATTTGATTATTTGTTGCGTGTGAACAAATATAAATTATATTTGATTTGTTGTAGTAGACTGAGTTGTTAATTACGAACTGTTTAACTGTAAAAATTAAAGCTGGTGATTAGTGACTAAATTGGTGTCTTGTACTTATTTTGTTTTCCACTGTACCTACGACGATCAAGTAAACCGTTGTAACAGTGGTATCAGAAGTAGAATAGAACGGTTAACAGTGGAAACAGTGGACAGTTTGTACAAGACGAGTGTAATTCGTGATTAATCGGAAACATGGATCCCGTCACATGATGGAAGCTTTACAAACACTGCTGCGGCAGACACAGGAAGAAGCAGAAAAACGACAGGATGAGAAACGCAGACAGGAGGCGGAAGAGACAAAAGAAGAACGAAGACAAGAATGGGAAGAAACAGAGGAATGACGTAAATGTGAAACAGAAGCATCAAAGCATTAATACAGGAGCAGAAACAGATGCAAGAACATAGTACCGCAGAATTGAGTCTCCTACAAAGTGAGCTTAATAAACAAGTTACTAAAATATCAGATGTACAAGAATCAATGACATTAAAAATAACTGAAGTAGAAAAATCTGTCTCGAGTGTTGAAGAATCGATGTCTAATAAAATAGCTGAAGTAAAAAATCATGTGTAGAAAACGAAAGTTACGAGTGTAGAAAAAGCTATGTCAACAAAAACAGAAGACTCGATTACAAATATAAAAGATAGAAGACTGGATTACAAATATAAAAGAGCAGATTAAAAATGAAGTCGAGCAGTGCCTGAAGTTACAACCAAAACAACTTTGTGAACAGACTGTACCAATGATAAAGACAGAAAAAGACGCAGAAAATAAGTTAATAGAGAAGGTCACCTCGATATAATGTCATGCCGATCTTGTGATTTTTGACCAGGAAATAATACATCTTTAAATTCTATCCACTTCGGATTACATGTAAAAGTGATAAAAACGTCAGGTCGACCTTTGCAACGAACGTATGTCATTGCATCCTGAGCCCGTTCATGCATATATCGTGGCCCTCCAGTGAAAGATGATGGAAGTACTACCAATTTTCCTAATTCATCACCATTCACATCTCTTCTTCCAATCGCATCTTTCAAATGAATATATTCATCGACTCTAAGTTTGCTTTGGTTATTTCTAATGTAATTTAATCGTTCAGTTTCAATTTTGGCAAACATATCAACCAAAAATTGACTCAACAGTGATCCAGAACGAAGAAGAAAGTTAAAGTCATTCTTTCTAATCATAATACGATATGCATAGAAATCTGAAGCTGTTATTTTTCCTCGTTGAAATGGTAACTTTGTAGTAGGATCACAATAAGGCATATTAATGCTGTAGTCATCTTCACCACCACAAAATAAAAGAGGATATTGTAAAGAATCATACGAACAATGAATTTCACTTATGCGGCGTAATTTGTCATCATGGCTTTGAAGAACAATATCTCGATTTTCAAATTGTTGTCCGCTAATTACTAATGCTATTTCAGATGCTGTTGACTCATTATATTGCCCTGCATGAGCACCAGCAGGTTTCCTATCAGCGTGAATAACTACTTCAAACTTGTCACAATTATGAGGAACTTTTTCTAAAGTAGTTTTGAAGTCTTTGATGTAAGCGTTGTGCTCATGCAGCATATGCTGTAATTGCTTTACTAATGCAGGTTTTACGTCTGGATAGTGACTACACCTCAGTCTTGTTTCCCGTTCATCTTCTCCCACGAAGTAGATTTGAAGAAACCGAGCTTCTTGATCTGGCAATGGCAGTACACTTCCTACTAAATGATATACTTGTCCGAGAACTTTAAAAGTTGGCATAAATCTATTTTGTACAACCTGATTCGCACCAAATGACGTCATCTGAAAGCAACCATTATATTTACGTATCGAGCTTATGAAATGAACACGCTCGGGGTGACTATCGTTTAACAAACTATAAAGAGGCTCCGGTGGAGGTTGGAGGTTGGATAGGTAACAATTGCACTTCTCCACCATTACAGCACATTCCAGGTGTCTCATTTTTCCATTTAAGAGCTCCACAGTATTGGCACTCAGAATTCATTATACATATACTTATACATGGATCTGTTTCATAATTGATTTCTACATTATATTCCATACCTGAACGAAGTTTTTTTGTCCATGGTCGCTTTCGTCTTTCTTCTCGAACTCCAGGCGTATTTATTTCATAACGATTTTGAGCTGCTCTATGAACCTGAGGGTGTTGCTGCTGATATGCGGCTGCTGCACTCCTATAAGCCTCAGGATGATTTTGCTGGTACTTAGTATTAGCAATCTGACGTGCAAGGGGATTGTTTTCCAAAAATGTTTTCTTAGCCGATTTTAGTTGCTGTTTGCGTGTTGCATTGCTATACCTCGCGCGTCACTTCTTAACTTGTTTCTTGCCCTCGGAAGGTGATGATGTCAACATTAGATGACTTTGGATTTCATATACGTCAAAGTGGCCATTAGATAGTGCTCCATTGAAGCGCAGTCTTTTAGTTGGATTGTCATTATTACCAAATACTTCATAAAGTTCATTATTGAGGTATACTTCAAAACAATAAGGAAACAATTCTCCTGCTGCCGTTAGTTCAATAAATCCAGCATAAGTTGAATGCTGAGACATATGAGTGTAATAACTACTGGAGTCCAGCCCCGGATTAAGGGGGGGGCCCGGGCCCTGGGCCACCCACCAAGAGTGGGCCTCCCACCAATATAGGGGTAAATATCACAAAACAGGAAAAATACATGTCTCTTTGCTGTGAACTGTTTATAATGATAGGGAACATTTAACAAAAATTTCCATACATTCTATCTTACTTCTCTAGCTTGATAAGAAGTGTAATAATCAAACTTTATATTTTAAATTAGTTAAAATTATTTAAAATCATAAAAAGTTATTGTACTGGCCTGTTCTTCCAACAACATAGTAATGCACATTAAATTTAGTTACAATGGCTGATAATTTACTAATTTACACCAGTTATAATTATTCACAATTAAATGTTTAGTATGTTTTTACTTGAAAAACACAAATTGCATTATGTTAAAATAATAAAAATGATTTATTATTACTGGTGACCAGGAATATGATCATTGTCCTAGCATGTAGGTTTCATTTTCTAACTTGCTCATAGGTGGCAGCACAATCACAATGTCAGAACAGAACTAGTCTTCTAGAGAGTAGTGATGTTATGAGTTATTGAGTGACAAGTACGATCTCAGTTATGTGTAGTTTACTTGTTTAAAAGTTAATTCTGATTTTCCCGTTTAATGTTTATCAAGAGTCATTTTCCTGGACTTTGTCATATGATACATCTTGGTAAGTGAAAAACTGTTTTATTCTAATTAGAATGAATGCATGCTAACAGTGATGTCTTTTCAGTGTAAACCTAACCTCAAAAGATTTGGAGGGAACTCTCAATATTTATATGATGCAGTTTCATCATTGCCCTGCCTATAGTTGGCCAGGACAATTAAATAAACAGTTAAATAAGTTTTTTTTGCTTATAATTGTATTTTAATTATTTTTTGTAGATTTAAGTTAATATTGATAAATATTCTTAAAGTTTAATATGTTTTGCTAACCAACTAGGCCTATATTGCTAATATTAAAACACTGTACATTTAATTTGTTTGTACAAGGTATTTATAGTTTGTTATTTACAAATAAATTTATAAATTATTTAATTAAAAAAACAAAATGGCGGATATCTGGAAAGCTAAGCGTTTTCTGGAAAAAAAAGTTTTTCTTGGTTTTCTCTCTATTTTGACCCTTAAAACCATTTTCTGAAGTTTGGCTACTTACTTATGGGATACCCTGTATATAAATAGTTTAATCTTTAATCCCCCTTCAGGACTTAAAGGGTTGACAAGGTCATTTTGTTATTTTTAGATTACCAGCATGGACAATCGTGAAGGAGATAGACACAGACATCGCACAAGAATTTGGGAGTCTGGGGCTTCTAAAAGACGTAAGGCAAAAGAAGCAACAATGAAATCAGCAGAAGAGATGGCAAAGATAAGAAAATTGGACCAGTTCTTCACTGTTCAATCAAGACAAGTGTCGGAAAGGAGTGATGACTTTGCAGAACCTGATCAACCTGACAATGTTTCAGTGGAAATGGTTGTTGATCCTGGCAAAGAAAAGCCAGAAGTAGTAACGGGTCCAATTGAAGAACACATAGAAAAGGAGGCTGATAGTGGCACATCTTATGTAGAAGCTGAAGTTGAGGGCCCACCAGGGGGCAATGACATTGGACTTTGGCCATCCATTATTTCGGAACAGATGCGGGATTACTGGCTGAAAATGGGTGTATCAACAATCCAGCACTGTGATGAAAGTTTGTTCATTGCACACTCGGTCAGAAACCTAGAAAGGACCGCAATATTCCAAGAATGTGCACACTTGGGCTTTTCCGTCATCAAAATAATAATGGAGAAGTCATAACGAGGAATTGGTTATGCTTCTCTCCCTCTAATGGACGTGTTTACTGCTTCACGTGCAGATTGATGTGCTTAACTACAGCACCTGAGTCTTCTCAGCTTTCATCTAATGGATTCTGTGATTGGAAACATTCACAAGAACGTATACAAAGTCATGAGCAGTCAACGGAACATCTGAAGGCTACAATTGCTTTCAATAGGAGGTTAAAAGCGATTGGGCGAATTGATACGGAGCTGACACAACAGGTTGAGCATCTGGAGCATTATTGGAGATCAGTGTTGAAACGAGTAGTAAACGTTATTCAGTTTATTGCCGAGCGTGGCTTAGCATTTAGAGGAGATAACGATTTGGTTGGATCACCTAGAAATGGAAACTTTCTGGGTATTCTTGAACTCATCGCCCAATACGACGACTTTCTTGCACAGCATATCGAAACTCAAGCCAATCGTGGCAAGGGTCACACAAACTACCTGTCATCTACAATAATGGAAGAACTTATCAGTGTAATGGGTGAACAAGTCCTCGGAGAAATTATTTCTCGAGTTAAGAAATCAAAATACTACTCCATGTCTTTGGACTCCACACCCGATGCAGCCCACATTGACCAACTAACCCTTGTATTGAGGTATATGGAGAAAGATGGCCTCGTGGAACGCTTTGTAACATTCATGGCAAACAAAGGCCATGGCGCTCAAGACATGTTCAATGCCTTGGTGGAATTTTTGAAGAGACATGACCTAGACCTGGGAAACTGCCGCGGTCAAAGTTATGACAATGCATCTGCAATGAGTGGAAAGTACAATGGTATACAAGCCAAAGTGAGAGAGAAGAACAATCTTGCATCCTGGATTTCTTGTACTAAATTCTCTAAATCTGGTTGCTAAAAATGCTGTAGAAAGCTGCTCAAGTGCTGTACATTTTTTTGACTTCCTTGAAAAGCTGTTCGTCTTCTTCACAGTTTCAATGCATCGGCATCAGCTTCTGACTGAGGCTTTGAAAAATAATGTCTCAGCATTGACTCTCAAACATGTCACAACAACGCGTTGGTCCTGCAGAGCTGACGCAACTAAGGCACTTAAGCATGACTATCAGCAGATTAAGGATGTACTTAAACAGATTGCTGATGACTTTGAAGAAAAAGGCTGTGTACGGAGTGAAGCAGAAGGACTGTTAACACAGATTAATCAGCTTGAAATTGGTATTTACACCACCTTCTGGAATGATATCCTGCAAAGAACAGATGCTACTAGTAAATATCTACAACGTGCAAAACTCGATCTAAATACTGCTGTGGCGACACTGACCAGCTTAAATAACTATGGCGTGACTCCTTCGAAACTTATGAGAAGCAAGGCGAAGAGCTCTCTGGTTCAACAGAGTATGTTCAGACTCAGACGAAAACTCGACACAAGCGCCGAAATGTGCGTCTTAATCCATTGGATTATGGCCATACGGAAGAAGTACAACTCAGCCCTTCTGAAAAATACAGAACAGAAAATTCTTGCCTGTTATTGATCAGTTTATCGCTTCTCTTGACCAACGTCTTCAAACATATAAAGATATATCAAGCCAATTTAGCTTTTTTAGCCATCTGAAAGAACTGTCTTCAGACGAGCTTAAGGCCGCAGCAGAGCAACTCGTCAGGTCTTATTCAGATGACTTGGACATTACATTTATCGATGAACTGTGTCAGTTTGTAACATTTGCCAATATATTCACAGACGAGGAGCCAAAAGATATCAGCACTGAACTTTTCATGTACAAGCTTATCATGAAAAAGGGTGTGCAGGACACTTTCCCAAACATTGAGATAGCTTTAAGGATATATCTAATTTTGATGGTAACAAACTGCAGTGGCGAGCGCTCCTTCTCAAAACTCAAATTAATTGAAAACCGATTAAGGACATCCATGAAGCAGGAACAACTTGTAAATTTGGCTATCATGAGCATCGAGTCAGATATACTGCATGAATTGGACTTTAGTGACATCATCAGCGATTTTGCAGCACGAAAATCAAGGAAAGTGCCTGGATTGTAATGGTTATAATGTTATTCATTCGCTGATTTGTAATATATTTATGTGTTATTTGTTAGTTATGTTATACTATACTTTTTAATGAAAAAATTGAATAATTTTAACTCAGTTTCTCTGCGTAAATAAATTTTGTAAATAAACTTGTGTTCGTTTCATTTCGTGTTTTTGCATTACATATTTCAACACCTTGAAACAATGGGCCTCCCACCAAAATGGGCCCCGGGCCACCCACATCTTAAATCTGGCCCTGCTGGAGTCGGAATAATTATTACTGTTATTATCTTCAGAAAACGCAGAAAATCTATCCCAGTTTTCTACTACATGTAATACGATAGTTTGACGAATATGACAACATTTTTCTTGAGTATTATTCATAATGTAAGATAGAGATCGAAATAAACACGCACCATCCCCAATAATTGGAATTACGGCGTGCATTACATTTTTACCATTAATATTTAAATAATCAACAGCCATATTATGTAGTTTAAATATATAACACTTATTTATGAATCGGATATTAGAGTTAAAAAATAAAATAATTAACCACACTTGTAAACCATATATAACCATACATATTTGTAAACATACAAAGGTTTTTTTAATTGTTGTAATATTTTAAACTGAATTACACAGTCTCGGCCACGGTCTCGAGTCTATCGAAAAAACTCAAAACTTTACTAATAATTAATTACTAACTTTTACTAATTATAAATTAGTAATTACTAATAATAACAATACTGCAATTACTAATAATTGCAGCAATAAGATTTTTGTATATATTTCTAATAAAACAACGTTATAACAACGAAATTCATGTGTTTCGAACAAAATCTTGAACAAAACTAAAATCTGTAGTTTCAAATTGTATAGATTCATTTGAACATTTAGGTAATTATTGGTATTAATAATAGATACGGAGCGGTTGACAGACCGGTTTTTGAACATGCACATGCATGTTTAAGCATGTATATATGACGTACATAACAATGTGGGAATACGTTTTCTTTTAAATGAAAGTTAAAAAAAGATCAAAGTAAAATACAGCTTCAGTAAAAACCAAACTTTAAGTATACATACGTAAAAACCAAATGATTTTATGATAAGTAGTAACCTTGTATTGATAAAACAAAAGATACAATATACATGTATAGGTGCATGTGTAAAAACAATATAACAATTTCAAACGGCCAGGGAGTCGATTACCCGCACCCGTCGTTTCTTGCTACTGTTAACACAGATGAAAAGTACAGTATGCAATAGTAACATGTCACCCACAATTATTATTGCAAACAATCCCCAATTTTTTATTTAATGTTTATTTTTGTGTTTCAAAAACGAAGATGCCAAATTACGTGACTAAACAAAATACCCATGCTTCGCGACGGAGTTTCACGTTGTACGTAATTGTACAATTATTGCTCGCTTAATAGTATAGGATTAGATAGATTGTACAAATTCTCAACTCTTAGTTTGTTTATTTACATTCATAGCAACAGCTATTTATTATTTATTTCGAGAAAATCGTTATTCCGAAGGATCGTATCGAAAAAACACCTATCCTATGTTGGTTCTCCCGTTGCGTAAAATATTTGTGCAAGTTTGGTTGAAATCAGTCCAGTGGTTTAGGAGGAGATGTGGAAGACCCCAAAGAACCCCCCAAAGGACCCCATCGAAAAAACACCTATCCTATGTTGGTTCTCCCGTCGTGTAAAATATTTGTGCCAAGTTTGGTTGAAATCGGTCCAGTGGTTTAGGAGGAGATGTGGAACATACATACAATGGGGGGGGGGGTTGCCCCTAAGGAGTGAAAGTTTTTAAAACCGTTTCTTAGTGAGCATCTACGACCCCATAAGAATATACCTTCAAATTTTGAGATCATTATCTTCAGTAGTTTTTGCTCTACGTTGATTCTCTCTCAGTCAGGACAAAGCCGCATATATATATAGAGATTTACATATGACAGTTAATATGTATTTCATATTTAAATTAGAAAGGAATCTATAAATGTACTTTGAAATAAGAAAAATGGTTACATTTTAATTAAGGTTGAGACACATTTCATAAATATCCTCTTGTTTTTTTTTTTTTAATTTCTGTACAAAATAGACAACTTCACTTTTGTATGTTTATGCTTGAATTTATTCAAGCATAACCATTTACAAAGAGAAGCCATACTATTTTCATTTGTTCCCTTATCGTCCAGTCAACGAAGCATTTTACCTTTGAATTCTCTGTAATAAAATGAACTGACATTAAAACATTTTGTAACATCTTCTACATAGTGTCTAGATAAAAGCTAAAAAATATTTGTATGTTCTGCCACAGGGGGTGGAAAATAAAAATATTAAATAACTTATGTAATTTAAATATCTTTAAATTCTAAGAAAAAAAGTTGCTATGCACTTTATCATTACAGCCAGTGGTTTTCAAGTTATTGTAAGTTAAAATTTTGATTGTCACCTCCCTAAAGTCATTTCCTCATCACAATTTTTATTACATAACTATTTCAAAACAAATTTCATTTTACTTGAAAGAATTTCATGTTTTTCTTATTCTTGTAGCCCCAATATTTTGGTGATACAATTTCTCTACCAACAAACACAATTTTTGACTCTCAGTAACTCTAAAACTAATAATTTTGAAGAAAAAGTACTTATGACCTAAGTTGAAGGTCATGAAATTATCTGTAAAGTTAATTTTATTTTATTGTGATGTTGGTACAAAACTGTTTGTACTTTTAATTTTGGGGGAGAACATTTTTTTATTTGCTATTAAGTAAACATTTTTTTAAATTCCTATTACCATATCATTAATGTGCTTTATTCTTAATAGACTTGATTTCTTTTTATTTTTCAAGCAGTTTTTTTTTATTCTATTAGACTTTGAATGTTAATTGAATGTAACAAATTCATAAAATAGAAACTATACTGTATTATTAAATAATTTTAAAAAATATTAAATTTAGTAAAATAATTGCAGGCATACAAAATAAGGATTATTAATGGCAAGCAATTTGTTTATCTTTTCATTTCTTTCAGCCTAACATTTCATAAGTCATGACTTTTAAAGATGGCACTTCACTTTTTACCCCAAAAAACAACTTTTGGGTTTCAATGACTCAAAAACCATACATTCAATGAAAATAGTGCTCATAAATTAGATTAATGATCAATAAATTTTCTTTCAAATAAATTTTGTTTTATCGTAATATTAGTAAAAGTATTGAAGTTATGGCCAAAAAAATTGTGTGGATTGTTCATACAACTAAATTAAAATTTAGAAAAATTTGTAACAGGTATCATTAGTCTACCATGCTTATCGTTATTTTGACCATGCTTAAATCTTTTGAAATTTCTTCAACTATTAATTTTTAAAATATTAAGCTTTGAATGATAAGTTAATTTAGTAATGTCATTAAACATTTTCTATTTTCCTTAATTTACCAAAAAATATTGAATTTAGCAAAGAAAGGTAGACATTCTAAATAAAACTTATTAACAAATAAGGTATTTTTATTTTTGTAAGACATATGTGAGATATGATTGTTTAAATATGGTGGTAAACTTGACTGAATTTCTAACTGCATAGTGAGCATTGAAACGACATAAGGAAAGGTGTTGTGCCCTGGGCAACCTATAATATATATAATTTTATGCAAAGAAATACATTTAATTATTTTTTATACATTGATTCCCTTTTCCCTATTTATTTTTCTATTCTTTTATCTTGCTCTTTATATTTGACTGTCATAAGAAAAGTGAATTACAAAAATATAGATATTTTGTACATTTCACCCCCTTTAAATAGATCATTTTGACTTTCTTGTGTTTTACATTTATGACCTCACGTTTTTAATCAGCAGTCTCAAAAACATAATTGTATGTATTTTCAACAATTTATTCCAAATAGTTCACTTTTATGTCTGGCATATAGGTGTGATTTCAACCCCATTGTGCATAATGTAGTGACATGATTTTGACCACCATGCTTCTTACTTATATATTTTTATGTAAATTAATTTTTGAATATCTTAAGACAAAATTTTTAAAAATATTACTAGTATATTTTATACATTTCACCCCCTTCAGCTTGTCCCTTTTGACTCCCATACATGCTGTAGAATAAATTTGACTGTACATTCTTAATTAGCAACCTACAAAAATTTATATAGTTTTGTCAATGAAGTCTAAATAGTTAATTTAAAAAAAATCATTTTCCCATCTTTAAGGGTTGTTTTCACCCTTTAAGGGAGAGACCACCCAAAATGTTTTTGTTAACTTTTAACAAGGCACAATGTTGAAAACACTGCAAAAAGTTTTATGACAATTTATTCTACTGCAGAGAATTCCAAGTTTGGCATTTTTCTGGCTTCATTGGCTCGACTATTACTCCTACTCTGCTTTTTACAATTTGCATGGCACATTACTGCAATCATAAATATTGGTACCCCAAGGAAATAAAAAAAAATTGATGGTAGGAAGTTTTAGAATGGTTGATTACATAACTAAATTTGCTGTGTGTAAAATCATAACCATACAGAAGCTAAAAACAACTAAAATATTGTCTCCGTTTAGTTTAGTTTTTATATGTATCTAATTATTCTATATTAAGACTATAAGATTAAAGTTATCATGTTGACACAAATCTAAACTCAGTACTCAGTTTAATGTTGCAGGCAAGAAAAGTAGGAGTAGTTACACATCAGGTGATTGCATCTGGTGAAGCTGAAGAAGCCACTGAACAGGTATCTGGTACTTAACATTCAGATTTGTATTAAAATAGTGTACCATAATTAAATTGGCTGTACATATGATATAATAATGTTTGGGCACTTTATGAGTGATTTAACTGCATACTTAAATCTTGAGCAAAATGTACATCTGTATTTTAAGGACTATAAAAGCCAACAAACTTGTCAAGTCACTAAACACCAAGGTCATTATTTTTATTACAGCATACACAAAAAACAATTAACTTAGTTTAAAAAGCTTTCCTGTATTTGAACAATAATGAAGTTTCTTCTCATAAAAAAAAACTGGGCACTATACACAAAAATTTGAACACTAAGACAATTGTTCATCTGTTAAAAAAATCTACTGATCATGTATTTGCTAGCTATGTTGGAATGTGCAAGGAATCTTGTAATATACAATGACAGTTATAAGAAATTATTTTGACCCTACAGCTAGTTTATTAACAAGAAATTTTATTTTATGTTGAGATTGAGTGGATATTCAATTTAATCATGGGCAGGTAGAGGAGGGTTTTGGGGGATTTAAACCCCACTGAGATTACCCACTCAGCTAAAAAAATAAATACAATATTATGATGCTTTAATGCCCATTTACTATTTATAAAAAGAAGTAATCATTAATTCTGTGGATCTACAGAAATGATTTTAGGATATGTGTAACAATAATATTTATACCCTCCATTATATATATATATATGATAATAATGTGATTACCCACCCACAAAATAAATTCTTCATATACCTATGGATTCAATCACTCACTGCAAAGACAAACATTATATTCATAATTGTTGTATATTGTTAAGTCTGGCAGCTCTCCAATTTTAAATTAGCAACTTTTACATGCAAAGAAATTAATTTATGGTTAATACTTTATAAATAAAGTCATTAAAAATTATACATTATTTACATAATGTGTCTTTCACATTTATAAATATACACTTGTATTTACATGCTGCTATATGTAAGTTATTATAATTTAAGTTAGTAATATCTTTTATCAGTTCCAGATATATTAACATATATTTTATTGTAGTTACAACCTTGAAAAATTACATTAACTAAACTTTGTTTATAGCTAAATGAATTCTCTTTGGCTATTCTTCACAACCAGTTTCAGTTCACTGCTGCTAATTTTTTCCCAATCAATAATTCTTTATTGTGTAAGGTAAGCAAACATTATTTATTATATACAGTAAAATATAACATAATTGTGGCATACTTATATAATTTTTTTACATTTTCTTACTTTAAATGTTCATATCATTGGTTTCTAATTTCTACATAAAAGTAATAAATTTGTTTTTGTAAAAACCAATAGAAGCAATGACTCAAAGGCTATGTATTGTGAGCACATTACTTATTCATCATTATTGAAACGTTATTCAAGACCCATTAATTAATTTGTCTGTTGTGATGAAATTTTACTGATTGAATTATTTAGACATTTTTTATTTTAGCTATTTATGTTTAAAATAAATAGTTTTTATTTAGCAGTAGGAAGGAATAAAAGCAGCAGGTAGATAATGACAAAATTTTAATTGATAGAAACCATATTTATGCGAGACATTTATCTATTACCGGTATTAATTTAATTAGTCAATTATAATTGTTACACATATCAATCAATTAAAATTGAAATTAATGTCTTAAGTATTAAAATATTTTGTGCTCTTATCATGAATGATGGTTTCTTTCTGACCATATTCAATGAACTGTACATGAAATTGATTAAGGGTATAACTCTTAAACATTTGTATACACTATTACAACCAAAACACTAATATTTAGATGAAAATTAAAAACAAATTTTACCTTTTTTCCTGAGCCAGCTGTTGCACATTGTGAGCTTCATCAGAGGTAACCACTTGGAGTGCTGACAGTTCTGTTTTTGGAGTTAGTGCCATTATTTGAATTGAGCAAAAACAGATCATTGTTTTGTGTGTGTGTGTGTGTGTGTGTGTGTGTGTGCGCGCGCGCGCGTGCGCACGCGTGTCTGTGTTGTGTAATATATTGTTCAAATAGTATGTGTGATTTAAATTGTGTCTGTTCATTTAGTATGTTATTTCCATGTGTTTTTGTGGGTTTGTATATTTCCAGTTGTTTGAGTGTGTCTAGTTTTCAGCCTATCATGTGTACATGTATAATTTCCGTGTTTTTATTGATTTTTGTGCATGTGTGGTCTTAAAGAGATGGTTTGCAAAAGTGGATTCAGTGGTGAGAGTGTAATGCTTTCATGTGTTTATTATATCTATACTTGAATTCACAATGTAATACATTCTACATAGGCCAGACTGGATGTAACTTCAATTAAATCACCAACTGGTGTTTACAAACTAAATTGCTCAGATTGCAACAAATTCTACTTAGGCCAGACAGGATGTTGCTTCAGAGATACATTGAACACACAACGGCACTACACTCCACTACCAAATCCACATTTGCAAACCACCTCATTGAAGCAAACCACACATACACAAACATCAAAAGCAACATGGATATTCTACATGTACACACAAAAGGCTGAAAACTACATGCTCTTGAACAACTAGAAATATACAAACACACAAAAACACATTTAAAAAACATCCTAAATGAACAGACACAATTCAAATCACACATATTATTCGAACATATCACACTCCACACACACAATATCGATCTTTCAAAGGACGGCACCATCGCCAAGAACAGGACAGACAGTGCTCCCAGTGGCAGCCTCTGATGAAGGTTATAATAAGTGAAAACTGGTTCAGGCTATAAGGTAAAAATTTTACTTTTTACCAATAAAATCTTCGTGTTCCGAGTCAGTAGTGTTATACTTGTAATTAGTTAAGCAACGAAAATGTCATGGACAACAAAATCCAAGAATTAAATTCATACTTACAACTAAACATGCAGTCTCTGACACATCATTTTATCTATTAGGCAGAGTAACATTCTATTAACCCAATTATGTTTGTTTCTCTAATAATAATTTTTCCCGTTAACGTATATTGTCCCTTCTCTTCCAGGTACAACAGAATCTACTTTGTTTCTCCAGTTGGAAATTTCATCACATGTATTCCATGTTCCTACCCATATTACAATGTAGTTTTTCATAGTTCATTGTTTATATGTGTAGGTTGCTGGAACTGTGTCAAGCATTCTTATAATCATGATTCAACTTACAGTCTACACAGAGTCTTACATCATGAAGAGTACTACTAATATGAGAAATATTTCTTTTACATATACATATAAAGAGAACCTAAGCAATAAGTTAAACTAATTACTTCATGTAATACATCAGTTTTGTTAATTAAAAGCATTATAAAAGTCATTATGTAGATTTAGTGTCTGAATTTTACATAATATTTTAGTTTTTGCTTATTGTCTGTAAACTTTATTAGCTTCAGAAAATTAATGACAAAAAATCATCCTTCTGATCCAGACCATTATCCAAAAATGTATATGAGTGCACTTTAAAATAATGTATTTATCTGTAATTATTATTATTATTATTATGTCAGTAAACCTTTTAAATATATTGCATTGCTGCTAGTTTCCATCCCAGACCACAACATCACTGAAATATACCAAAAATAAAAAGTCCAACTCAGAATATAAAATATCAGTAGTTTTTTTTTTTTTTTTTTTTTTTTTTTTACTGGTTTTACGGTCTCTTTAATTTGTTCTTGGTAAATTGTTACCACAAAAAAACTTCAAATGAAGCTTCAAATCCAAAAGAAAGTAAAACTGTGTAAGGCTGACTAGGTCAAATACAACCACATTCATTAATTCCTTTCAGTTTCTACTGGATACAGATTACGCAACATGAGGACTGCCAATCCTTCTTAGAACATTTCACTGCTAGAGTTTCACCAAAATTAGGTTTCTCCTATAAATTCTTGCCAAAACTGCTAAAAGCTCTTACAAGGCCTATTCTTGCCCTTGTAGATTTTCTACAGAGATATTGAGTGCACATGTTCTTTAATTCAATGTTCTTTGATAATTCAGTAGCACCAATGCAGGAACACTGAACCTTACAAGTTGAGTAACACTTCACTTCCTCAACAAGATTCATCACCTGGCAATAGAGTGAGATGAAGTTGATTTAAAGTGTAACATTATTTTAAAGTACCTGGCACACTTTGAAACTGCAGTCATGTGTTTTGCTAAAAAATTCAAGACTATGTAATGTAGTTCTTCAGAATCTGCTAAATACTGGTAATTCATCAATCATGCACTTTGCTCTGTAAGGCACAGTAGATGTAGGTTTGCTGAGTCAGACTTCTCTCTAAACTGGACAGTAACCTATAGTTGTATCATCTTAAGGCTCCAAAAATCAACACTACATTCAGATGTTACAATTTCTTTAATCACATATACCATATGAATTTTTGCAATTTTTTCAAAATTTGGACCCCTCACATTTTTGCCTTCTGCTTCTTTTGAGGGGGGGGGGTCAATCTAAAAAACGATACGCTTCTGTATGATAAAAATCTGAACTCACATGCCAAGTTTTACAAAAATCAGTTGAGATGTTCAACCATTATTGTAAGGATTGCACCAATTATTATACAACATCGCATCAATACCAGGGACACAACACCGATACGCCAACCTCCTCGAAGTCCTCCATTATCTAAGCAAGAGGAAATGTCTCGGTCAGTACAGGACATGTTGACAGAGGGAGTAATCGAGTCTTCGTCAAGTGCTTGGTCTTCTCCGGTAGTGCTGGTACCAAACAAGGATGGTGGATTACGTTTCTGCGAAGACTACTGGAGGTTGAATGACGTCATCCATTACTGCTATCCATTACCTCGCGTTGATGATACACTCGATACGTTGTCCGGAGCACAGTGGTTTTCCACATTGGACCTGAAGAGTGGATATTGGCATCAAGAAGACAAGGAAAAGGCTGCTTCCTATATCCCAAGTGGCTTATTCCAATTTAACGTCATGGCATTTGGACTCTGTAATCCACTGGCAACATTTGAAAGATTGATGGCCCTGGTACTCCGAGGCCTGACATGGAAAACCTGCCTTGTTTACTTAGACGATATACGATGTCATAGTGGTCGGGAAGACTTTCAAAGACCATTTGGGAAACCTTAAGGAGGTTCTAACTAGAATTCACGGTGCACAACTGAAGCTGAGCCTGAAGAAGTGTTCTCTATTCCAGAAGGAAGTACAGTATCTGGGCCATCTGGTTTCAGCATTGGGCGTTAGCATGGATCCTAGTAAAGTAGACACCGTAAGAGACTGGCCAGTTCCGAAGAGTAAACACGAAGTTCGGAGTTTCCTGGGGTTATCCTTATATTACAGATGTTTTGTGAAAGGCTTTGCTACTATTGCTAAACCACTACATGAGCTAATAGAAAATAAATGAAACTTCTAGTGGTCGAGAGAGAGTGACCAAGCATTTAGGACTTTGAAGATTGAATTATGTTTGCAGCCAATTGTCATTTTTCCAGCTTCCGAAGGGAAGTACATCGTAGACGCAGACACAAGCAATACTGGTCTAGGAGCAGTTTAGTCTCAAGTGCAGAACGTTGAAGAACGAGTAATAGCGTATTACAGCAAGACGCTTTCTAAACCAGAGAGAAATTATTATGTTACAAGGAGAGAGTTGTTGACAATTGTCAGAGCTTTGGAGCACTTCCATAAATACCTCTATGGGAGAGAGTTTTCACTACGTGCCGACCATGCCGCGCTTGCATGGCTCTTGAGATTTAAAACTCCGGAAGGACAGTTGGCAAGGTAGCTCGAACGTCTGCAAGACTACAACTTCAATGTACAACACCGGTGGGGGCGCCTGCATGGTTTTGCAGATGGCTTATCACAAAAACCATGCCTGGATGACTGCCGACATTGCCACAGAAAGGAAGAACAAAACTCAAGCGAACATGTTCAAGCCATCACTGTAGATTTTCTGGCTGGTGGCTTCCAGAAGTCTTGCGAGCGCATGTTGACATCACATACGCACGCAACATTATAGCTGAATTCCAGTGGATCGTTCGAGAAACACGTATATTGTTCTGTGATGTTGTAACAATATATATATATATATATATATATATATATATTTCTTTATATTATAATAAAAGGAAGACAATAATCATTACTCAAATATGTCATTGTACACCTGATTTTGTCAATGTCAACACATTTTAAATAGAAATAACACTGGTGCACACCTCTGTAGAAAAACTTTCCATTTAGTGCTTTCAAGCTTTATAGCTTATCTTTAGATGGGAAATATATTTTCTATAGTGGTGTGCAACAGCGTTATTTCTGTTTGTGGTTATAATCACTAACACAACTTTATTAATTAAATAACAAACTTTAGTTGACTATCCTATCAGTGAATTCAAATGAATTCCAAACTACAATCACTCCATAAATTTGTAATTTGAGAGATCTTAACACAATATAAATTGAGGGGCACAATAACATAATAAGCCTTTATTGCACTCAAAGCTTTGCAATATCGTTCTCACATATTTTCAGAATTCCAAACATTATTTAGATTAATAGTAGTGAGGAGTTAAAATTTTGTTATCCAAACCTACATTATGTGTGGCCTCATTTGGCAGATTGCAGAGAGTTCTTTTCACGTGAGCAAACGTGAGGCATCAAAATCGATTAAAGTGGGGCAGCATTACTAACAAATGAATTTTTGCACTATTACTTTGCCACATCAGATATTTTTTTATTTTAATAGTATAACTTCTTACTGACTTTGTACATAAATATCACTTTTAAAGATCAGAAACAGAAAATTACACCCCTTATCCCATTACTGGTATGATGGCATATAATTATCTGATAAGACTAGCTCAGCTTATAATTGGCAGTGAGTACATACATTACATACTCACTTCAAACCAGACTGTTATACATCCTTAGTCTCCGTTCCCTACACACCACCATACAGACAATCTCATATAAGTTTTATCAATCTGCTCCTCTTGTTTCTATGGGAAACCTCTCATAAGCGTACTCAGTCACCACCCACCAATCAGTGTAAGTGAATCTTGGACCTGGCCTTGACAAACACAAACCCTGAATTAGACACATTTGATTGCCCCCACAGCCATTAGCAGACCACACCTAAAAACTCACATAATTTAATCCTTGTCCCTATGGCAGAAGCTCTTGTGAAGCTAGGGACACAGTCTAATCATGAGCAACAAGCTTGCCTGTTACTTTGCACAGCCCCTGGCTGGGGTGGTACATATTCATATGCAAACGATCTGGATACAGCAAGTTTGGTCAGATGTGGTGGTGGCTCAGATATTACATCGATGTGTCAGGGTTAGGAAGATGGAGCTGAAGACTGTACATCTATATGTCAGCCACCAACAATACGTTTCTGACAAAGTGACCTCACTCATCCTCTAAAATATAACTATGACTGTTCTTTCAGCAAACAATTTTTCCCTATCAGTTTCAACAATTTTACTAGGACTACCATGGTTCACCACTGTTACCCATACCACTGTGGATACAAACATTATAAAGATAGGAATGCCAATAACTCAAGTGTAAGTACCTATTTTTAATTCATCACAAAGAAGATTCTAGCATGGTAGACGTAGCATTATTCACAATGCTAAACAGTGGCAGCTTGTTTCATGTTCAAGTTGTACCTGGCTTCCTTTATTTTGCAAAACTACTGTATTTTTCGATTTTGAAACTGTTTTACTGTTAATAACAATAACAATTATTTTACCAAAACAAATCTTTACTAACTGCCATCAAATTCCACACTGTCAACAAATATGTGTCTACGGAATCATGCAGTGATCAATTAGAACTTCTGTTAAATGTTTCTTATAGTTACAAGAAGTAAGTCAGTAAGAGAGTGGTCGTATAAATAACATGGTATCATCATAACAAACAAACTAAAAGTGAATTGGCCGCATACATTGTATTCGATAGTAGATCAATGCAAGTAACCTCTGAATAAAAGGTTACCAAGTAGTACAGGTGGTATAAAACGTTGACAACAACCTGTGCAGAACAAACGTTTTTGACACACTTAGGACATTTGTAGGAGAAAGCCACATGGTGCAAGGCAACTGTGTGGAAGAGAATTCACTCGTCGAACACTGAATGTGAACAATACAGCCGTTGATTAGGAAGGGAAGGGGGCAGTAAGACAGATAAAGTGGGAGAGGGAGAAGCCTTACTTCTCTACCCTGCGCGTACTGAAATTGGTGATGGCTTTTTTTAGTTGTCAGGCTATAACACCTATGACTTGATAGCTACCATTCAACATTGATTATATACAAAAATAGTTATCAGTTCAGTAAAACTGAAATGTTTTGTAGCACATTGAAGGTGAGAAAATAATAATACAAAATTACCCACCCAAAAAAAGATGTGAATCACAAATATATATCATCACCTCACAAAAATATTCTCTCAAAAATAAAAAAAAAATTTCTTCACCTCATGGTTCATTGATGATATAACAACCTATCAGAAATGTGAACACCATCAGTTACACAATTGGGAAAACTACAAAAAAAGCTACAAACAAGTAAAAAAAAAACATAATCCTCAACAGACTCAATATGCAATAAATAGAATAACATATCAATAACAAGAATGAAAAAAAGCAGTGCTAAGAAAAGTATATACAGTTATCCATGATTCCTACATAAATATGTACATAATACAATCAGAGTTCAGAAAACTGAATAGTGCTCCCTCTTTTTTCCTGTAAGCCTCCTACAACAAATTCAAAATACACTTATGGTACTTAAAATACAAAAGTCAGGATATATTTATTAATACACTGTAATCCCAAAATAAAAAAACAAATGAATCATTATAACTCAAAGATCAGCAAAACTTTAATTTATCTTTAAAATATAAGTGGAAAGCATCAACAAATTTGAACATGCCGATAATAATATGGAACTTCTTTGCTCTAGCCAATAATAATACCATGAATTATTCTACACAACACATGTTCTGTCCTCTCATTAAAAATAGGTTTTTTATGTGTACTTTTTCATGAAACTTCTAAATTTGAACTTAGTTTTCCTCTATCATATTCCTTTTTAAAGTTGTAGTATGTTTTTGAGTGCTAAAAATAAGATTTAATATTTTTAGATAGATTATTGTTCTTTCATTTAAAAAAGAATGATAAATAAAATTAGTTTATTTAATCTCAAATAAAAACAAAACTGCAATCTCCTCCAGCAATCTGGACACTTAGTGATGGTCAAGATGAGAACAACAAACAAGGTGATAGCTACCAAAATAATGATCCTGACTTTGCACCTTCTGTGTTGTCTAAGCCTCATCTTACAACTCTAGATTGGTTGGTAACTGTTATTAACTGTACTGAATAGTGTTCCTATCTGACAGACCCCCACCCCACCTCCATGGAGCTGAGAGAATTTTCCCCATCTTCAGTTTGTCAGGAATGGCTTCTGTTTTTACATGTGAGACAGCAGCTTAAAGGAAGAGTATTGTATTATAACAATAGTGTTTATAAACTCATGATATATTAGTTTGTATAAGTTAATGTAAATATAATTTTTCAATATCTTTAGAAGGTGCATAAACAGCTTTGATTTTTTTGTTATATTTGTGGTGAACTAACTTTGAAGTCACAAAACATATCCTCATCCCTATTATGGAAAAGGTCTATGTACAATACTTTGGATGCAAATTATGAGACCAAGGTGAGACTTGGACTCCTAAAATATTTTGTAGCACATGTGCAAGGGATTTAAGAAACTGGCTTCAAGCCATATGCCAATGATATTGTTACATCAAAGAACAATCTACGTGTTTGTCGAATGTGCCAGAAGAATCTCGATGTAACGCATGTGGGGTACGTGCTTGTCGACGCATTTTCGAGAGGTTTCTCGAAGGCGCCAGCCGCGCGGACTGTGTCAAGGCCGTAGTTAATTACGTAGTTCACACGAGCGCTAAGACGCAATTAGGAACATTCTGGTCTGTGAGCGCAGGTATGGCGGCAGCGGCCTTAAGTTTTCAGTAACGTGAGCGATTTTGGATAGTGCGGTTACTGTGTGCGTTCAAGTGGTTATTAGTTACGAGTGGTGTTTTATAATCAGACGGTATAATTGTAATACAATCGTGTTCAATTTTAGTGGACATTTTATTGCGTGTGAACAATTTTCATTTGATTTGTTGTAGAGACTCTGTTGTTAATTAACTGTTTAACTGTAAAAGTTAAAGGTGTGATTAGTGACTTAATCGGTGTCTTGTATTTTGTTGTTTTCCACTGTACCTACGACGATCGAGTAGACCGTCGTAACAGTGGTGTCAGAACTGGGATAGAATGGTTAACAGTAGAAACAGTGGACACTTTGTACAAGACGAGTGTAATTCATAATTATTCAGAAAACAATGGATGCAAGTCAGATGATGGAAAATTTCCAGGCGCTGCTGTTGCAAACAGAGCAACGACGCCGACAGGAGGCGGACGAAGCAGAAAAACGATAGGATGAAAAACGCAGACAGGAGGCGGAAGAAGCAGAAAGACGACAAAAAGAAGAACGAAGACAAGAAAGAGAAGAAGCAGAAAAACGACAGGACGAACAACGCAGGCAGGAAAGAGAAGACACAGAGGAACGACGACGACAGGAGGCAGAGGAACGGAAGCGTGAAACAGAAGACATCAAAGCATTAATACAGGAGCAGAAACAGATTCAAGAACATAGTACCGCAGAACTGGGTCTCCTACGAGGTGAGTTTAATAAACAAGTTACTAAAATATCAGAGGTACAAGAATCAATGATATTAAAAATAGCTGAAGTAGAAAAATCTGTCTCGAGTTTGGTAAACAAAAATAGAAGAATCGATTACAAATATAAAAAAGCAGATTAAAAATGAAGTCGAGCAGTGTCTGAAGTTACAACCAAAACAACTTTGTGAACAGACTGTACAAATGATAAAGACAGAAAAAGACGCAGAAAATAAGTTAATAGAGAAAGTCACTTTGCCTGCATGTCAAAGCTCCAACCTTTGATGGAAGCAGTCACTGGGTAACGTACATCCGCCAATTTGAACCTGCTGCATGCGTAAATAATTATCTGATACGACTAGCTCAGCTTATAATTGGCAGTGAGTACATACATTACATACTCACTTCAAACCAGACTATTATACGTCCTTAGTCTCCGTTCCCTACACACCACCATACAGACAATCTCATATAAGTTTTATCAATTTGCTCCTCTTGTTTCTATGGGAACCCTCTCATAAGGGTACTCAGTCCCCCACCCACCAAGGTGGGTGTTTTTAAGGCTGTTTCACTCGTTCTTGCATTAAAAGGACCTGCAGCAGAATTACTACAGAAAGTGCCACCTGACAGCCAAAACACCTATGCCGAATTGATAAAAGCTCTGGAATTACGGTATGGTGATTAACATTTGCGAGATGTGTACCTACTGCACCCAGTTGAGAGCAAGACGACAACATGCCGGAGAGAGCCTTCAAGAGTTTGAAGCAATTATCGACAGACTAATTAGATTGGCCTATCCTGAAGCACCAGAAGATTTTCGAACGAGTTTTGCGATACAGACATTTACTGCCGGTGTCCGAGGTAACGAACTACAGCAAGTGTTATGAATGGCAAGACACCAGAACAGTGCGGACGCCCTGGTACATGCTTTGCAATTTGAGACCGCCAAATCAGCGTCTGGTTGGACAAGTCATAAAGTGCGCGCGCTAAAAGATGGCGACGGCACAGACGATGAGGAAGAAGAACAAGGAACAGAGACTTGACCGACCGTCAAGCGCCACAGAATAAAATAAGAAAGGATGGAAGACCGAAGTGTTATAGATGTGGGAAACCTGGACATCTACAACGAGATTGTCGGGTTAGAATTCAGCAACAGGGTAACGAGAAATAGTCGGTACAACGGGGCGTGTGCTGACTAACTGGAGGAACGAAGCCCCTAGAGAATACGCAATTTCTACACTTCAGAAAAACAGAGGGAGCTTGATGGTTACCGGATTCGTTCAAGAAAGGCCAGCCTCGATTACAGTTGACACAGGCGCAACTGTTTCTATTGTGCGGCCCGACGTAGTGAAAGATCTCAAGCCAATCTGGTGCGCTGGCAGCTTGCGAACAGCTACTGGACGGCCTGTAAAAGTGTTTGGAAAAGTAGAGATACACCTACGCCTCGGTCGACTTGAGTTTAATCATCAAGTGCTTATTGCAGACAAGATTTTCATTTAGTAACCAGAAGTCCGGAACACCACGGAACATAATTAAATAATTAATATTTAATTAATTTAAATAAAAAAAAATATATATATAAACAACAAATTTTTTTTTTTGCTGTCATTTAGGTTGTAAATTCCGAAGGCGCCCCTTATGTCATCACTCCTTAGACGGTGTGTCAGGATTACTCTAAATACAGATCTTAAAAACATATCACATCTAAGCAAGAGGAAATGTCCCGGTTAGTACAGGACATGTTGACAGAGGGAGTAATCGAGCCTTCGTCAAGTGCTTGGTCTTCTCCGGTTGCCCTGGTACCAAACAAGGATGGTGGATTACGTTTCTGCGAAGACTACTGGAGGTTGAATGACGTCACAAAGAAAACCTGCTATCCATTATCTCGCGTTGACGATACACTCGATACGTTGTCCGAAGCACAGTGGTTTTCCACATTGGACCTGAAGAGTGGATATTGGCACCAAGAAGACAAGGAAAAGACCGCTTCCTATACCCCAAGTGGCTTATTCCAATTTAACGTCATGCCATTTGGACTCTGTAATGCACCGGCAACATTTGAGAGATTGATGGACCTGGTACTCCGAGGTCCTGTGGAAATGGAAAATTTGCCTTGTTTACTTAGACGATGTCATAGTGATCGGGAAGACTTTAGAAGACCATTTGGGAAACCTTAAGGAAGTTCTAACTAGAATTCACGGTGCACAATTGAAGCTGAGCCCGAATAAGTGTTCTCTATTCCAGAAGGAAGTACAGTATCTGGGCCATCTGGTTTCGCCATCGGGTATTAGCATGGAGCCTAATAAAGTAGACACCGTAAGAGACTGGCCAGTTCCGAAGAGTAAACACGTAGTTCGGAGTCTCCTGGTGTTATACTCATATTACCGACGTTTTGTGAATGGTTTCGCTACTATTGCTAAACCACTACATGAACTAACGGGAAATAAACAAAACTTCCAGTGGTCGGGAGAATGTGACCAAGCATTTAGGACTTTGAAGATTCCATTATGTTCGCAGCCAATTCTCGCTTTCCAGCTTCCGAAGAGAAGTACATCGTAGACACAGACGCAACAATACTGGTCTAGGAGCAGTTTTGTCTCAAGTGTAGAACGGTGAAGAACGAGCGAGTAATACCATATTACAGCAAGACGCTTTCTAAACCAGAAAGAAATTATTGTGTTACAAGGAGAGAGTTGTTGGCAATTGTCAGAGCTTTGGAGCACTTCCATAAATACATCTATGGGAGAGAGTTTTCACTACGTACCGACCATGGCTCTTGAGATTTAAAAATTCAGGACAGTTAGTAAGGTGGCTCGAACGTCTGCAAGAGTACGACTTCAAGGTACAACTTCGGCGGGGGCGCCTGCATGGTAATGCAGATGGCTTATCACGAAGACCGTGCCCGGAAGACTCCTGACGTTGCCACAAAAAGGAAGAACAAAGCTCAAGCGAACATGATCAAGCCATCACGGTAGATTTCCTGGCAGACGGCTGGACAACACAAGACCGTCGACAAGAACAGATGACTGATGAAGACATCGGACCAATCTTGACAGCAAAAGAGGAAGGTCGCCGCCCGGATTGGTAAGATATCTGCCATGGTTCCGAAGTGCTGAAGGGCTACTGGGCACAATGGGAATCTCTCACCTTAGAAAACGGTTTGCTGAAAAGGGCTTGGGAAAGTGCAGATGGACGTGGTCATGCAGTTGATAGTTCCCCGAAGTAAAGTGCAGTCTGTTTTGAAGGAGATACATGATGGAACATCTGGAGGCCATCTTGGCGTTAACAAAACCCTTGACAAAATACGGAAGCGATTCTATTGGCTTCATATTCGCCACGACGTAGAAGAATGGGTTCGGACGTGTGAAATATGTGCTGAAAGCAAGGGCCCACAAACCAGAAGCAGGGGAAAAATGAGACAGTATAACGTTCGACTGCCTTTCGAGAGAATTCTCATAGACATTGCTGGACCATTCCCAGTTACTGACGATGGAAACCGGTACATCATGGTTGTACGTGACTACTTTACTAAGTGGGTGGAAGCCTACGCAATTCCAAATCAGGAGGTTACCACTGTGGCAAAGCAGTTCTTCTAACAACTTCTAACAATTCCAGAAACAAGTTCTGTTGCCGTTATGGAGCTCCTATGGAAATCCATACGGATCAAGTGAGAAATTTCGAATCAGGAGTGTTTAAAGATTTATGCCGTCTACTCGGAATTCGAAAGACCAGGACAACGCCTCTGCATCCTTAGTGGGACGGGATGGTTGAGAGATTCAATAGGACACTTGAGCAGCATCTTTCGAAGGTTGTTCACGAGAACCAAACAGACTGGGACCAACGTATATAGACCAAACAGACTGATCATTATTACACGACACAACCGGCATGATTCCAGCAAAATTGGTGTTTGGGCGGGAGATTCGTCTTCTTGGGGACTTAATGTTCGGATCACCTGAGACTCAGTCCCAAGAGCCGCAGAACTATTCCTCGCAATTAGAAAACCAGATGCGAGAAATGAATCGCTTGGTAAGAGGACGGCTAAAGATTGCCAGTGATAAAATGAAAACTCGGTATGACATTCGCAGCAACAGTGTGGGTTTCCAAGAAGGAGATCAGGTCTGGTTGTTCAACCCAAAGCGCCGTCGTGGTCGCTCACCTAAGTTGCAAACTAACAGGGAAGGACCCTACACTGTGAAAAAAAGAATCAACGATGTTGTTTATCGGATTCAACAGGAAGGACAGCGGAAGTTCAAGGTCGTCCAACTATATCGCCTGGCTAAGTATTACTTCAGAGACGGTTTGCCAGTTCGGGACGAACAGGCTTAAGGAGGGAGCAGTGTTATGACATCACAGAACAATCTACGTGTTTGTCGAATGTGCCAGAAGAATCTCGATGTAGCGCGTGTGGGGTACGTGCTTGTCGACGCATTTTCGAGAGGTTTCTCGAAGGCGCCAGCCGCGCGGACTGTGTCAAGGCCGTAGTTAATTACGTAGTTCACACGAGCGCTAAGATGCAATTAGGAACATTCTGGTCCAGGTGAGACTTGGACTCCTAAAATATTTTGTAGCACATGTGCAAGGGATTTAAGAAACTGGCTTCAAGGTAAATGACCATCAAGCCATATGCCAATGATATTGTTACATCAAAGAACAATCTACGTGTTTGTCGAATGTGCCAGAAGAATCTCGATGTAACGCATGTGGGGTACGTGCTTGTCGACGCATTTTCGAGAGGTTTCTCGAAGGCGCCAGCCGCGCGGACTGTGTCAAGGCCGTAGTTAATTACGTAGTTCACACGAGCGCTAAGACGCAATTAGGAACATTCTGGTCTGTGAGCGCAGGTATAAATACAGGGCGGCAGTGGCCTTAAGTTTTCAGTAACGTGAGCGATTTTGGATAGTGCGGTTCGAGAGTTATAGTAGCGATATTACTGTGCGCGTTCAAGTGGTTATTAGTTAAGAGTTGTGTTTTATAATCAGACGGTATAATTGTAATACAATCGTGTTCAATTTTAGTGGACATTTTATTGCGTGTGAACAATTTTCATTTGATTTGTTGTAGAGACTGTGATGTTAATTACGAACTGTTTAACTGTAAAAATTAAAGGTGTGATTAATGACTTAATTGGTGTCTTGTATTTTTGTTTCCACTGTACCTACGACGATCGAGTAGACCGTCATAACAATATGGAGAGAGGATAAAGACCATATTGCAGACTGTTATTTTTGCCTTACTCATGTGAAAGGTTTCTCTGCTAAATTAAAGCATGCTTATTAACTATCTGAATTTAGATTCTGCGTTACAACCTGTATCACATGATGAAAGTTTTCTAATTCCTACTCATCCAGCAATCTGGACACTTTGTGATGATCAAGTTGAGAACAATGAACAAGGTTCTAGTGACCAAAATATTGATCCTGACTTTGCACCTTCTGTGTTGTCTATGTCTCATCTTAATTACGTCTTATGTCTTAACTCAAGAATAATTATATAAATATCACTACTGTATTAACGACTCGGAACACTAAGTTTTTTATAAGTAAAATCGTAAAGTTGTACCTTACAGCCTAAACCGGCTTTCACCTTTAAAAGGCTTCTTCAGAGGTTGTAAATATACAGTAGTGATATTTAGTTAAGTAACGGACACGTCATGGACAACGAAATCCAAGAAAATAATTATATGATTTGATGAGAGACCTAAATTTTGTGACGATTTTAAAAAAGAAAAAAAATGAAATAAAAGAAATTTAAAATAATTTAAAATCTCACATTAAAACAGAACCAAACCCCTAAAGAAAATGATAATGTAACCCCGCCATAATACCCAAAATAAATAGTTTTAAAACCAAAAAGAATTCTATAATAAAAGTGCGATAACACCCCTTAATAATTAACCCGGCTTTAACCTGCCGAAACCGGCATCAACACGCATAATTACCCGTGAATATGACTAATAATTGTATTAAATCGGAACTTGATAAAAAACATAATGATGTACAATAATAAAATACTAAGTGAGAGATACCGTAGTATAATTAAATATAGTTAATTATGTCAGAGAATAATCGAGTAAATATTAATCGAAAAACGGAACTACTTTTATGTAGCCTAGTAATTGTCTTGAGATTACTACGCTTCCCTTAACTATTTTCTGCCACTTGGAATGGAGCGCTCACGCCGTAAGCAGCGTAAAGCGTTATTTCGCTACGCGTTTATAAAAAAGTGAAAATCTTGATACAATGACTAGTTAAATAAGTAAAGTTGTGTGGTGATGACATCTCTCTATATTATAAAATAACGGACCATGTAAATAATACAGTATTATAACCAAGAAGGTGATAGTAAACTAATCTATCATCATGTGAAGTGAATAACAGTGAAACAAACTTTCTATCTATGTGTTCTAACTACAAGAATTACTAAGAATAACTACAGTCGCCTGAGATGAATGTACCGCACCAGGGATGATGTCACATACTTCTAGAACTTCACCACCAAAGTATGATAATGTAACGACTGAACTTCAAGAAACGTCAGGAGGACCGAAGAACTAATTCTGCAGCAACTTCAGGAAACACACACAGGTGACATGGAGGCTTGTCTTCCATGGTTAAGAGTTACAAAATTATAAACCCCAAAAGACAATTTAAATTATCGTATTAAAGACTTTAAAAATTATGCTTTAAATGTAATAACATTAAAGACTTTAGAAAACTGACATTATAGGTAACATGTAATCTAATATTTGTTGTTTTAGAAGATTAATAAAAAAAACCATTCTTCAAATGGTTAGAGTTTCAATATTGTACATGGCAAGGTGACCATAATTCATTTAATATATTTGATCCCGGATCCGTGGAATTAATTAAAAAGGATGTACATCATATTTTGAGGCCCCTTTGTAAAGTAGTAATTTATATATTTAATCATGTAGTAAACTATATTGTTTGAGAACTTTCAATAGAGAACTTAATCACCAAATGTAATAAAGAGATGTCATGGTCCAAAAAGGTGAGTGAATAAATCTACAAACCCCTGTCAATATTCCTCAATTCACGGGATCCTATTTAACTTTTGTTTACTTTCCAGTTATTTATGATTATGTAAAGATAATGGCAGCCTGTTTAATTGACCTGAGCCAATTAACCAGGTTCCCGAATTGTAACGTTATGCGTAAAGTTTCAAATGCGCAACTCTGCTTAATTAATGAATAAATGATAATTAGCAAGATAAAATGCCCTGTGTTTGTCATTTAATATGTGGTAGAATTATTCACTCTATGAATGTTAATTTAAAATACGCAAAAGGAAGAATTGAAGTAAGTAAATTCAGAATTAGGATAGTGTGTTTTTTATAATCATTATGTGGTGTAATAATATAATATAATATAATAACCATGATATATAAGGTAAGGATATTTAAATATAATATAATAATTATTTAAACATTGTAAGCCTAGGGTAAAACCTGTTTAAAAATGCATTCCCCAACTTGTCTGTTTAACGACAATCTCAGACAAGAAAATGACCTGTTCCCGCTTGTACCAAACTACCCCTTTGTTAGGCTCTGCCACCTCAAGTAGACAATACATCACCTCCCCCTATTGTATTACAAAGTGTGTGACCCCTTGCCCAGTAACAAAATATTTCAGACACATGTTGAAAATTAAATCGGATAAAACAAAAACAAGTAAATAATTCTAACATCACCTCCCCCTATTGTATTACAAAGTGTGTGACCTCCCCCTATTGTATTACAAAGTGTGTGACCCCTTGCCCAGTAACAAAAGATTTCAGACACATGTTGAAAATTAAATCGAATAAAACAAAAACAAGTAAATAATTCTATTATTAAAATGCGCCACTGTTTTTTTTGTTTCATTTTGTGTAAATGGTTAGTGTACTTAGTGTCAATTATAAAATACTCTATTCTGTATATTTATGCACTCAGTTAGGAAATTGTATGTAAAAGTAGTATATTGTACTTACATTGTACTTAGAGGAAATTGTACTTAGCCTTTTTCTAAGTAGCATATATGAATAATATGGACGATATTTATAAGTGTATATTTTGTGTGAGATTACGCACATACTCGTATATGATTATACGGGAAAAGATTAGATTGTATTATACCAATTCATGTATGTACGTGTCAAAGTATTCAGTCTCTAACACGTCTATTTTGCGACAATATCAGTTCTGTAGTTTTCCTGTACAAGCCTGCATAAATGTGTAATTCGTGTTTCTATTGACACGATGAGTTATATGAACTACTGACTAAATAAAACAAGTGTACTAATTAATTTTATGGAATGATGCTTCCCGAAGTAAACAAACGAGTTCGAAACAAAAAAGAAACCGTCTCTTAAATCAGACCAAAGTAATAATAATAAATAATAAGTCATTTAAAATAAAAAGTTTAATAATATCGTAAATTATTATAACACGTTAGTAGAATTATAATTATTAAAGTGTATTAGTGAAATAAGTAAAAAGAAATGAATAATATGTATGAATAATAATAAATAGGTTGTGTCCTGCTTGAAAATAATTCCCTGTCCACCAGCTATTGTTAAATGGAACAATAGAGATATTCTCTCCCTCGAGTTAACTCCCCCCTTCGGACGCGTAAACTATGCCATTGTTTGAAGAAAACTAGTTTGACCCACATTCCACAGTAACAGCTGATCGTTGAAAGTAAAGTGTTTGTCTCCTTTTGTTTATGTATTACAGCTGATCATTTAAAAACAAAAATTATTATCTTCATGAAATTCCGATTCTCTCAGTAGCATAAGAAATTAGGATAAGAATGAATCTAAGGTCAAGTATGGGATTGGCTTTAGATTTCTGTAGTAGAATTAAGAATTATATATAGGTAACGTAACAAGTCACAACGGCGCCGCACTGAAAAATTCTTTACAAGGGTTAAAGAAAGTTCTTTACAAGAGTTAAAGAAAGTGCAGAAAACTAACTACTAGAGTTAGAGTATGCAAAATGTAATCAGTCGGGCCACGATATTGTGAGTTACGGATAATTAGGGAAATTAGTATTAAGAATTAAAATATAAATTAGCATGGTAAGAAGTGAGATAAAGGGAATTTCACGGAGGAGAACATTTAAATGAACAAGATCATTTAAAGAGATACAGAGAAAACAAATCGTGTACTAAATTAAATTTTAACACAGAAATCCCCGAGCATACTCCCAGTACGTTGCTCACCAAAAAAAAAACCCGTAAAATACTCACCCGGTGTCGATATTTAAGCGGAGGAGTATGTGACGATTTTAAAAAAGAGAAAAAATGAAATAAAAGAAATTTAAAATAATTTAAAATCTCACATTAAAACAGAACCAAACCCCTAAAGAAAATGATAATGTAACCCCGCCATAATACCCAAAATAAATAGTTTTAAAACCAAAAAGAATTCTATAATAAAAGTGCGATAACACCCCTTAATAATTAACCCGGCTTTAACCTGCCGAAACCGGCATCAACACGCATAATTACCCGTGAATATGACTAATAATTGTATTAAATCGGAACTTGATAAAAAACATAATGATGTACAATAATAAAATACTAAGTGAGAGATACTGTAGTATAATTAAATATAGTTAATTATGTCAGAGAATAATCGAGTAAATATTAATCGAAAAACGGAACTACTTTTATGTAGCCTAGTAATTGTCTTGAGATTACTACGCTTCCCTTAACTATTTTCTGCCACTTGGAATGGAGCGCTCACGCCGTAAGCAGCGTAAAGCGTTATTTCGCTACGCGTTTATAAAAAAGTGAAAATCTTGATACAATGACTAGTTAAATAAGTAAAGTTGTGTGATGATGACATCTCTCTATATTATAAAATAACGGACCATGTAAATAATACAGTATTATAACCAAGAAGGTGATAGTAAACTAATCTATCATCATGTGAAGTGAATAACAGTGAAACAAACTTTCTATCTATGTGTTCTAACTACAAGAATTACTAAGAATAACTACAGTCGCCTGAGATGAATGTACCGCACCAGGGATGATGTCACATACTTCTAGAACTTCACCACCAAAGTATGATAATGTAACGACTGAACTTCAAGAAACATCAGGAGGACCGAAGAACTAATTCTGCAGCAACTTCAGGAAACACACACAGGTGACATGGAGGCTTGTCTTCCATGGTTAAGAGTTACAAAATTATAAACCCCAAAAGACAATTTAAATTATCGTATTAAAGACTTTAAAAATTATGCTTTAAATGTAATAACATTAAAGACTTTAGAAAACTGACATTATAGGTAACATGTAATCTAATATTTGTTGTTTTAGAAGATTAATAAAAAAAACCATTCTTCAAATGGTTAGAGTTTCAATATTGTACATGGCAAGGTGACCATAATTCATTTAATATATTTGATCCCGGATCCGTGGAATTAATTAAAAAGGATGTACATCATATTTTGAGGCCCCTTTGTAAAGTAGTAATTTATATATTTAATCATGTAGTAAACTATATTGTTTGAGAACTTTCAATAGAGAACTTAATCACCAAATGTAATAAAGAGATGTCATGGTCCAAAAAGGTGAGTGAATAAATCTACAAACCCCTGTCAATATTCCTCAATTCACGGGATCCTATTTAACTTTTGTTTACTTTCCAGTTATTTATGATTATGTAAAGATAATGGCAGCCTGTTTAATTGACCTGAGCCAATTAACCAGGTTCCCGAATTGTAACGTTATGCGTAACGTTTCAATTTCTCAACAGGCCAGTCAGAGCTATTGAGATGATATCTATTGAGAAATATCTTGTTTACAAGGTTGGACTCTTCTGGATAAAATATTACCATAACCTAATTTTGACAAAGACAAGCATATTTTGAAATTGTTTTCTACCAGGACAATTTATTTTTAGCTTCAGTGCAGACTCATATTCCATTATTTGTTTATCAATTCATCAAAGTTGTGCTTAAAAGTGGTACTTCTACCTGATGGCAACACCTACCCTTATGCCCTTGGCCCATTCTGTACACATGAAGGAATTGTATGCACTAGTTGTTAATCTGACTGGACTACAAAAAAGCTCAAATGGCATATACGTAGAGATTTAATAGAGCTTCTACTAGGAATGCAACCAGGCTACACCAAGGTTTGCTGTCTTTTTTTTATGTAAATGGACTAGTCCCAACAGAACCAACACATTTGTTCATAAAGACTTCACTCATATTCATTCATACCATTCAAACTAAGTTAAGAGTAAAAAATTATATGCATTTGCAAGATGCGTTGATAAAAGATGAAGACATTGAGAACTTGGTGATTTGGTTATTCTACCTCGAGCTTTACCGGTGGAATCAAATATATTGGAACTTACCGTCTGCGGCTTTTCAGAAACAGTGTCTTTATAAAATTTACATGTTTCGGGACCCTTGTCCCATCATCAGAATTTAAAAGTAATTGTGTATCATTTAAATTTGATACACTTGTCAAACACTTAAAATATTAAAATCCAATATAAAATAACTTAATATAACATAATAATATAATATTTACAGCGAGTGCGAAGGTTACCGATGTACATCGTATGACAACCGACCGCGCACTAACTTACGTCTCGCTCCCACCACGACAGTAGCGCAAGGCAGTGTTGTACAATACATTTGACTTGAAGACCAATTTATCATTTAAAACATGCGGCTTGGTACCAGTATTATTGTGTGCTTTATAAATTTCGTACTCTTCAAGAGCGTTCAAATATCGCCCTTTCTTACATATGTGAAGGGGTTTCAAATTAGTTTTAAAATTAGTGTAGCTGTGATTTTCGGAAATGAGGTGTTCTGCAAATTTTGACTTGATATTGTCCAAACTGTGAAAATGTGTAGGCGGCCTATGTTCTATAAATCTTTTTAAAAAACCACGTCCTGTGTGGCCCACATAAAAAGCGTCGCAATCGTCACATATCAATTTGTAAACACCAGTTTTGTGTTCAAGGCTGGTGGTTCTGCGGACACGAAGATTATTCATAATACTATTAGTGGTCTTATAAGTGACCTTGATATTACTGGTTTTACCAAAAATTGACCCAAAGATCTGTGGCATAAGGTATGTGTACGGTGTTGCAATATATTTGCGTGTTGTATTTTCGCGTGTTTTACGTCCGTTAATGTTGCTATGTCCTTTCTTATGTTTTCGAAGGATGTTATTCACCATATTGACATCATAACCATTAGCGACAGCAATGTGTTTAATGGTGTCTAACTCCTCACGGTATTCTTTATCACCGAGGGGCAAAGATAAAAGTCTGTAAATCATACTGTGGAAGGCAGCTAATTTTTGTGATAAAGGATTAAACGACTTAGCATGTATTACAATGTCAGTGGTTGTGGGTTTTCTATATATGTCAAATTGCAACTTTTTATTATTATTGTCCTTAGCAACAGTTAAATCTAGAAAATTCAGTTTACCATTTTCTTCACTTTCAAGCGTGAACTGCATTTTGTTATTGATATTATTCAAATGATTATGTAAATTATTAATTTGTCTTTGTGTACCTTTGTATATTAAAAAGGTATCATCAACATACCTGCCGTAAAATATTATGTTACTCCTGTGTTTGTTATTAGTAAGAATGAATGAATTTTCGAAATTATTTAGGTATATATCTGCAAGAAGACCTGAAAGTGGAGAACCCATTGCTAACCCATTTTGTTGCCTGAAAAATTGATTATTCTGGGTAAAGTAATTTTGATCAAGAACTAACTCCAAAATGTGCATCAATTCATTTATATTATTAATATCCAATTTATTAGTATTAATAAGGTTAGTAAGTATACGCAAGGTCTCCGCTACTGGTATATTCGTATACAAATCCACAATATCAAAGGAAATAAGTTTGTGGGTCGGTTCAACTATTAGATTTTTAACTTTATTCACAAAGTCAACGCTATTAATTAGACTATGATCATTAATTATTTGTATATTGTGTTTTATTATGGTGACTAACTTTTTAGCTGTTTTATACCCCGGAGCAGTGGTGAAATTTACTAACGGTCTCAAGGGGATAGCATCCTTGTGGAGTTTGGGTAATCGTGTTAAAACGGGTACTTTTGAATTTAATGGTTTTAAAGATCTTCTTGTTTGTTCATCAAACAAATGGGTGCATCTGTTTATACATTGATTTAATTGTTTTACATAATTTTCTGTTGGGTCCGAATTTAGTAAATCAATGCAGTTGTTAATAATGAAATTTTGTATTTTATTGTTATAATCTTCACTGTCCATAATAACCACAGTATTGCCTTTGTCAGCTTCAGTGACAAGAGCTTTATTGTCAGATAATTTTTGTTTTAATCCTATTAAAATTTTCCGTTCTTTATTATAATTATTATTTGTTAAAGGAATAGAGGAATGAACATTATTATACCGATTTTTAATGATTTTATTAAATTTTTCGTTTATTAAGAAACGTGTCTGGTCTTGATCTTTCTGATCAACCATAGCCTTAACAACAGTCTCTGCATTGATAATTTCTGCAATAATTTGCTTGCGATCAAGACTCGATTTGTGTACAGGAAGATTATAATTCAAACCTTTACTCAATAAATCAGTTTCATCAGTATTTAAAACAAGGGACGTTAAATTCTGTAACCGCATATGAAATTTGTGTTTACATTTGATATTGTTGGATATCGGTAACTGATCATTCAACAACCTTTGTAGTTTATCTGATTGTTTTATACGCATTTGATAAACTATTCGCCTGACGTCATTGTTTATAAAATCCAGATAATGATTCAGTACGGCTGGATGCGTGTTATCTAATAATTGTAAATGTAACTTGTATAATGTATAATTTAAGTTTGACTTTTTAATGTATAGAGATTTAATTTCTTCTTTAACTCTATAGATTTCTGCGTATTTTTTGGTTTTTGCTTCAGCAATAGATGAACCTTTAAGTCTTATAATAGCATAATTCGGTATAACCTTGTTCTCCAAACACGATTTGTTGAACTTAATGTGTAAAATAGTTTTGTTTAATTTAAATGATACACAATTACTTTTAAATTCTGATGATGGGACAAGGGTCCCGAAACATGTAAATTTTATAAAGACGCTGTTTCTGAAAAGCCGCAGACGGTAAGTTCCAATATATTTGATTGAACAACACGTGGCTTGGTACTAAACATTTGGGATTTATTCCTTTTAAACATTTACCGGTGGACTGTGTTATATGCATAAACAAACTCAAGATGCTGTTTACGAGTATTCACATCCTGATTTATTTATAACATTCACTATAAATCCTAAATGGAAAGAGATTCTTCATGAGTTGCATCATTTGCATCAGTGTCATTCATTTCAAGATTGGCATGACTTAGTAGCACAAGTGTTTTATTTGAAATTGAAAAAATAATGGATCTCTCACTGAAGGACAATGTGATTAGTGCAGAGCTGGCTGCCTCAGCTGTAGACACAGAACTCGTACAATTCATAGATCATGTGGAGTGCTGGAAGTATAATCACCAGTATATAAGACGGTCAAAGTACCAAACGATATCCAAAATCATTTATGTCAGAAAGGACCACAAGTGATGATGGGTGTCCAAATTGCTGTCAGCTCAGCCCTGAAGAAGAGGTTTTACGTGTGAAATTCATTCAAGAAATGAAACACTAACTATTGACAATAGATGGGTAGTTCCGTGTTCAACAGTGCTTTCACGAGCATTTGGTGCCCACATAAATCTTGAGATATGTAGCAGTGTGAAATCTGCTAAACATGTATGCAAATATCTTATTAAGGTTCTGATCTTGCTATGATTGGCATATAAAATCTGTATGAATAAGTACTGTAGTTTTAAAATGGTCAGTACATAAGCTTGTCAGAGGTCATATGAAGAATATTCTTTTTCCCTATTCATGAGTGGTTTCCACCTATAATGCATCTAGGCATACACCTCAGAAATGGCCAAAGTGTATATTTTTGTCCAGATAACTTACAGGAAAGAGTACAAAATAAAAAATTAAAAAAATACAACTTTCATAGCAGTTTTGTTCTTTGCGATGAGGATGACTTTGCAGAAACTTTATTGTATGAAGATGCACTGTTGTATTACATTTGGAAAGTTTTATAAGCAACTTGGAAAGTTTCAATACAGATCTTTAGTAGAAAACATATTGTGAGCCTGTATTGTGTCAAGTGTATACAGTGCATCCAAATAATCATGAATGTTACTTTCTTCACTTACTGCTACATAATGTATATGGTCCGACTTCATTTGAAAATCTCAAGACTGTTGATAGCATACTTTATCCAATGTTTCAAGCACCATATGAAGCTGACAGTCACACACAATGATACTCTTTCGGAAGCAAGTGTATCTGCAAGCTCTGAAAAATGAGACATTGACCAAAAGATTTGAATTGCAGTGAATTTCCAGTATGCTATATTTTTAAAAACAGCGATAAAGCTAAATTAATTACACAGTCAGTTATGGTTGTTTTCGATGAATACACTGTGGGCCACAAAAGTCAATGCAGGTCTTTGATCAAACTTCTTGAGATTTAAGTAACACTTAAATGATTTATGGGTCGAGTCATGTTTCTTTTCACCTGAGATTTCAGACAAACACTACCAGTAATTACATGAGGTACCAGAGATGATGAAGTGAATGTAGTATGTGTCAAACAGTTGCTTCTGTGTTGTATTGTACTAACAGTGTTGCTCACAATCAATATGAGAGTCCAACTGGGAGATGAGGCAGGTAATCGCAAATTTTCTACAAGCCTATTAAACCTTAGAGATGGCAAAATACCAGGTGTAGATGCTGAGATATTATTATTAATGAGGTCACTATGCCAAATAATTCCTTCACTGGAAAAATTGATTGAAAAAATCGATGGGCATATTGAGGCTACAAATTCTCCAGGAGAAAAAAAGTTATTAATCTATCACACAGTACAAGGTGAAGAAGATGCAATACATTATTGTACTGAGTTTTTGAATAATTTATCAGTATCAGGATTCCATTCATACACCTTAGCTTTAAAAGTAGGTGTTCTGATTGCAACTGTGCAACGGTGTAAAGTTGAAAGTTACATCTCTTTAAAAAACATATTATCAAAGCAAGGCTATGATAAAGAAGATACAGTATATATCCCAAGAATTCCCATCATAACCAGTAACTTTTCATTTTAGTTGAATGATTTCAGTTTCAAGCTTTGCAATCAGTGGCATAGCTAGGCTTTTTGGTGCCTAGGGCAAAGAGATAGTCGGCCACCTCGCCTTCACAATTAAAAGGGGATCAAAGAGCAAAAATGAAGGCCCATCCAGTGAAAAAAGTACTTAATAAATGCAAATGTGTAGATTTTTGTATAAAGCATGTCCAGCAAACGTCTTAAGAATATTTGTTAAGTCAAAATTAAGAAATTACATATTATAATATTACCGGTATTCAGTTTGTTTACATTTATTAGTAATAAATGTAGACTATAAAAAATGAAGTAAAATAAAAAATGTTTAATGTAAAAATGTTCTAATAAACATGTTCTAATTCCTTGTAGGTCTAAAGAACATCGTCAAAACAATATGCTAAAGCAACACAAAGTTAAACAAAGAACTACATTAAATATTAAATTTAATAACTTACCATTACAGATTAATGGTTCTGTCTTCTATTAATAAACACTTAATATCTGTTTTTAATATTTAATAAATATTTAAAACGTAACTTTCCTGGTCTTAATTCTTGCAAAGTCGGTTATTAAATCACTGTAATTTAAAGACGAAGCAATGTCGTTTTCAATTGAAAGTAGGCCTATCACTAGATTTGATACCCTGTCTTGAGATTTTGTTGATTGTAGGTATGATTTAATCAATTTAAGTTTACTAAATGATCTTTCACAAGAAGCCATAGACACTGGTAAAGTAGTAAAGTAAGACAATTTTTGTAAAGCTGTTGCTAGTGTTTTGTAGGCTTCTAATCCCAATGAAGAAATGTATTGTACCAGGCCCTGAGGTATAAAGTCTATTTGTTCTCCATTAACTTTCAAGTCACTGAACAATTCTACACTGTTTAGGTCACGTGGATACAGTTTTGCAAGCATTGTCCACTTCATATTAATTTGGGAAAGCTATTCCTTAAAATGTATATCGCCATCATTTACATATTATAACTAGATTCTTTTTGGATCTCCTGCTTTATAATGCCACACGTTGGATGCGTCAATTTTATAACTTAACGTGTGCCGTCGTAATGGTATTATTTCTCTGTAAAATGTAGAAGTGTGTCAGAGTGTAACTTGTGTATGTGTGTCTTACCAATTCGTCCTCGCTCGGTAACGTAACTTACGATGCTTGAGTCTGTCGCGAACGTACGGATAACCAGGTATCATAGTACTGCCCTGAGGTTCACTAGGAGTGTATGATTCCCGGGTGGCGCCAAATTGTTTATTTAAAACAATTAAAAATGTATTATTATCAGCTGTTCCGCTCAGGCGGTGTGAAGAATTCAATTTGTCCCGCCGCTTATCAAGTTGTATGATCAAGCCAGCAGTTTGCCGTATTCGCTGCTTGAGCGCTAGTTACTACTTCATCGACGTCAGCTATAATTTATAATATTAAGAATACACCTTCCTACTGAAAATAAAACACATTTTTATATACACAGTATTGATTTATTAACGATTGGTTATTACTGTTTTCATAGACACAAGCTATATTTGATTTTTTATATAATTTTGCACCAGTTATTTATTTATGAGACAATTTCTCTTTGGGTTTTACAAATTGATTTTGAACGTACCAAACATACAGTATGGCGTTCTATCTAAGTGGTAAACAAATATTTTCGTTCAAATGTTTGGATTCTTTTGATCACATTAAAAGGCTTAGATGCAATTACAATAATAAAAAATACACAACCTTACAATGTTTCTACTTAAATATTGTAACGTGTAGCTATAAGTGGTTTGATGGAGTGTAGTAAAAGTGTTTTAAAGGTTCGTACATTAATACTAGGTTAGCTTTATAGTTTGACAAATTTTCAGTGTCTTAATATTTTTATTTAATCTTTGAAAGAGAATAAAATTGATTCAGTGATATTTCAGAATATAGTGAGAAATATTCAAAGTGCGTTATTTCGGAAGTTTAGATAATTTATAGGATACTTAACAGTTTCGTAGCATGTGATTAATCTGTTGGTCTGGAATAGAGGACTGTAGCCGCAATATAATTCAGTTTTCATTTATTCGGGCTTCTGGCATCTTTTTCAAAGTACTGGGATTAATTTATTCACTTCGTCTTGAATTAAAAAGTCTTCTCCCTCAAGTAATTGAGTTCAGTGATAGTCAGCCTCCTTCTCGTTCAATTTTGACACTTTGTTTGACTTTTATAACATTTTAAATAAGAAAATTGGTTGTTCAGAATTTTGGCGTCTGTTTTCCTGAGCGTCACTTTTTGAGTACTGATATTCAACGGTAATTTTCGTATTCAACCGTGGTTTCCATGGTTACCAAAGGAATCTGATTGGGCTAGCTTGATATAAATCCATTGTTATCAAAATTTGAATTCTTTTCAAATCTTCATATATCTTCTGACTTTCTTCCTTCTCTTATCTTCCTTCTTAAGTATTAATTATTAGCACTGTCATCTGTATTTTCTCACAAAGATTATTTTGGTATCCCACAATATTGGGTTATTTCATGTTTTCTAAGTTTACAATTAATTTAATATTTACTAATTACATTTCTCTGTTTACATAACTCCTTATTTTAATATTTTGTTTTTAATATAATTTACCATTTATCCTTGGTTAATTAGTCACCTTGGATTCATTAATTACTTGGCTATTTTCATACAATTAGTATTTGTTGGTGTTTGACCATTAGGCCTATCTCAAGTCTAAGTAGCCATTACTGATTTTTGATTATTTCCTATAAATTATATCTCATTTTGTCCTAGAGCGTTATTTTGTTCTTATAATTATGTTTATTATCTATGGATGTGTTTCGGTTCAGTTTTTGTGTGATTTTATTGTGTTACAATTGTTTTATTCATTATTTCTTGCTAATTATTTACTAATAGTTTTTTTCTTTTCTAACTTAAACATTGCTTTCTTTTCTTATTTATTTACTCTGCCAGTGTCAACAATATGGCTATTAATTACTACCATTTCATCATATAACATATAACATTTAGGTTTATGTTTGGGATAATTACCCAATCAATCTCCTATTCATAAACAATTGTTTATACAATTAATTAACATTTATTATCTAATATTTGTGTACAATTCATTAACTTTGATTTATTGCTTGGGTGGTAAACAACCCCACCTCTATTGTACTTGTTTCATTACTCTTCCCTTATAACATGGGTGTTTACTTATGGTTTTAAACTACTTATTTTATAAAAACTCTTTGCTTTCTTTTCCATGTTAACACTATCTTATTACTTTGTCATGTGATTCTCACCTTTAAATCCTACAATACTTTAAAGCTCTACAATAATATTATTTTATAATCACTACAGTTAATATCACTCTTCAGTGTTCATTATTACTGAATCAATGGTTTATTTTAAATATTATTCTTAATAACTTTCTTAAATGTTATTGCTCACTATCAAGCCTTAAGTGTTTGTTACTTATACTAAGTGTTTATCTTAGCCTTCCCTGTTTTCCCTATTACTATCATTGACAATATTTTTATTAATTTATCACTTGCACTTTTAAATTATTTTGTGTTTATTATAATTTACTTAGTGTTTCTTTTTCTATCATTTCACTTTAGGGTAGTATCGGTCGTGCATTCGTAGAGTGCGGTTATAAGTTTGTGCTCCGTTATCTCTTGTGTTATCTCTTGTGTTATTGTTTTGTTATGTTTATGAATATAGTTTATCATCTTAGTTTAACATTTATCTAATCTGTATATACTGTGTCTGTTTAGACTTCCAGTGCGTGCGTGCGCTGTGTGTGTGTGTGATTGTGTGTTAGTGTGTGTCCAACTTGTCAACATATACTGTGTCTTTCTAGGCCTTCAGTGCGTGCGTGCGTGCGCTGTGTGTGTGTGTGTGTGTGTGTGTGTGTGTGTGTGTGTGTGTGTGTGTGTGTGCGTGTGCGTGTGCGTGTGCGTGTGCGTGTGCGTGTGTGTGTGTGTGTGTGTGTGTGTGTATGTGTGTGTGTGTGTGTGTGTGTGTGTGTGTGTGTGTGTGTGTGTGTGTGTGTGTGTGTGTGTGTGTGTGTGTGTGTGTGTGTGTGTGTGTGTGTGTGTGTGTGTGTGTGTGTGTGTGTGTGTGTGTGTGTGTGTGTGTGTGTGTGTGTGTGTGTGTGTGTGTGTGTGTGTGTGTGTGTGTGTGTGTGTGTGTGTGTGTGTGCTTGAGTGAGTGGCACGTGGAAAACTGGTCCATTCTGGTAAACCGTGAGTGTACGTATACGTTATCAACTTGAAACAGTTGTGTTCAACTTGAATACGCGTGTATTTGACCCACTTGCAATTGATCCTAACTCGTATGCCTATCAACATAGTCCCCATCTTACACAGTACATGCAGCATCCGATACCACAGCACCCAAGGCATTTTTCGCTGCCTTTACCTTAAAATACGCCATATAATGCAAATGTCTATCATCCACACACTATACTTACTTTGAGTAAGACCCCTTCTCTTTTATCTTTTCTGTCTGGCCTCTCTTGGTCAACTCTTGTTCTTTCCGACCCTGACGCTGTTAGGTTACCGAGGGCTAGGAGTCTTTCAGTTTCATATTTCTATTACTCTGTACTTATTGGATAAACATTAAAGCAATGGAGAACACAAAAAAGGAATGACTACACCAGGTGGCAGACCAGGTAAAAACCTGGTAAATCCACCCTCTTCGGAGGTCGGCCCCATGGATTCTGGGGGGGGGGGGCAGCTATTGCTTGGTGAGGATCCGTTTAGAAGAGGTTCGTTGGTGGCAAGGTCTCCGCCAACTAATATAAACTGTAGTTTGGAAAATCAAAACTTACAGATACCAACACTGGAAGTCCCAGAGGACACAATAAGCAGACTGCAGGCTCAGCTTAATTCTGCTTATAACGAAATCAGACGACTACAGGAAGAAATCAAGAAGTTACAGCCTAGGGTATCCTATAGTCCAGCCAACTCGGAAGAAGAGGAAGAAATCGTGGCCAAAGAAACTGCTTGGATACTGGAAAAGAATAAAAAACGTAAAAGGAAAACTATGGAATCACCAGAAACACCGAAAACCAGTCCAATAAACAAAAGTAAGAGGACTAAAGAAAATGTAAAAAAATCGGCTAAGCCACCGCCAGTGATACTGAGCAATGTGGAAAATTATATAGAAATAAATCAGAAACTGAAATCAAAAGATTTGAAATTTAACACCAGCATGATGAACAACAATCAGCTGAAAATTAATGTAGACACAGAAATGGAATATAAAGAACTGACAAAACTCCTAAAAGAAAGTAAGTTGGAATGGCATACTTATGAAAATAAACAGACCAGACCAATAAGAGTCATGGCACGTAACTTGCATCCAACATGCAAATCAGAAGAGATTAAAGAGGAGTTATTGAATAGAGGATATAAAGTCCTTGAAGTGTTAATAAAATTAGAAAGACTAAAGTTGACAGCAAGGAAAAAATCATACATTTGCCATTATTTATGCTAACGTTTGATAGATCAGAGGATATAAAAAAAATATTTGATATTCAATATTTATGTCATATGAAAATAAAAATTGAAGCTCTCAGGAGTAACAAACTGATACCACAGTGTAAAAGGTGTCAAAGATATGGTCACACTCATAAGTATTGCCAACATAGACCTATCTGTATAAAATGTGCAGGCAATCACAGGACTATCAATTGCCAGCAAGAACGAGATGTGCCAGCAAAGTGTTCAAATTGTGCAGAAGCACATCCTGCTAGCTACACGGGTTGTTTGGTTGCACGTGAACTTCAAATAAGACGCAATAATTTAATAAGTGAGAGACGACCTAAAAAACCTCAACCAAGAACTTTCACAGCTAATAAAATCAATAGTGAAATGTCCTTTGCTGAAGCAGTTAAAGCTAACAAGACTTTAGTTCAAAATGATGATTCATCAATGGTGCAAATGATGCAGAATATGATGGACATGATGAAAATAGTCATGGATAGACTAGATAGATTAGAAGCCAGAAATCCGGGCACAATCCCACAGAGAACTAATCAATGCACCAGAAAGACCTAAGGATAGCTACCTGGAATGCCAACGGTATCCAGAACAGAAAGCAAGAAATAGAATTATTCCTCAAGGCACAAGACATTGATATATATGTAGTATCAGAGACACACTTAACAAATCAGTCATGCTTAAAAATAAATGGATACCAGGTATATCAAACAATTCATCCGGATAATAAAGCCAAAGGAGGTAGTGCTATTATTATTAAGAATAAGATTAACCACTGTGAGGAGTGTCACCTTCAGACTGCAGAAATCCAACTCACTGTAGTTGGAATCAAATCCACCAAGCAAAAACTAATCGTTGGTGCGATATACTGTCCTCCAAGACACAACCTAAAGGAGTTAGATTACAAGAAATTTATATTACACCTAAGTGAGAGATTCATTGTAGGCGGAGACTACAATGCCAAACATGTAGATTGGGGATCCAGATTAACAACAACTAAAGGTAGCGAGCTTAATAAAGCAATACAAGAAACAGGTTGTAGCTTCCACAGTACAGGCAAGCCTACTTACTGGCCTACAGATCCTAATAAAATTCCAGATCTATTAGATTTCTTCATATCAAGGAGGGTCTCGCAGAACTTTATTGATATCGAGGAGAATTTTGATCTTGACTCTGGATCTTGTCAGTAATCCTGATGCTGAGTGAAAGGATAATAAAAAAAGTTAACAAACCAAGCTTAGTTAACAAAACTACTGATTGGGAAAGCTTCAAATTAGAACTTGAAGGCAAGATACAACTAAATGTTCAGCTGAGAACTAAGCAGCAATTAGAAATAGAAGCCAAGAAGTTTAACTATAATATTCAAACTACAGCCTGGAACAATACAAGAGAAATCACCCATGGAATTGTTGGTAACAACTATCCTAGAGAGATCAGAGATCTTGTCAAAGAAAAGAGGCGAGCTAGAAGAAAATGGCAACAGACTCGTGACCCAAATGATAAAACTGTACTTAACAACAAATCGCAACAACTAAAGCGTGTAATACAGAAGTTAAAAGAAGCATCAATAGCTTCCTATTTGGAAAATCTAACAGCAGATGCAGATACAGAGTACTCGTTGTGGAAAGCAACGAGGAAACTTAAAAGGTCGATCACTCAAGTACCACCTATTAGAAAAAGCTACGGTACATGGGCTAGAGATAATAAAGAAAAAGCTGAAGCATTTGCTGAACATCTAGCTGACATTTTTTAAGCCAAACAATACCCAGTCTGATACAGAGTTAGATGAAGACACAAATCATGAAGAGGAGGACATTCAACTGGTCACTCCAAAAGAGGTAGCTAAGGAGATCAAGATAAACTTGAACCCCCGAAAATCACCTGGCTTTGACCTCATTACAGGTGAGATCTTAAAGCAGTTACCTAAGAAAGGGATTGTTATGCTTACATATTTATTCAATGCGGCACTTAGGCTAAAGCATGTTCCTAGTGTCTGGAAGGTGGCAGAAGTTATTATGCTACGTAAACCAGGCAAACCGCCAAATGAGGCCAAATCATATCGGCCCATATCACTGTTGCCAACTATATCAAAGCTTTTTGAAAAACTTCTGTTGCAAAGGCTAAATCGAGTAACAGAGAGAAAAAAGCTGATACCAAATCATCAATTCGGGTTCAGACAAAAACATTCCACAATAGACCAAGTACATAGAATAACAGACACAATAGAAAAAGCACTAGAAAAAAAACTAATCTGCTCGACAATCTTCCTCGATGTGGCTCAGGCCTTTGATAAAGTTTGGCATAAAGGTTTAATACATAAACTTAATAAAATGCTACCAAAACAATATGCTGACGTGTTAAAATCATATATATCGGAAAGATTATTTAGAGTCAAACAGGAAGATGACTATTCTGAGCTAAGAGAAGTGAGGGCAGGTGTGCCCCAAGGGAGTGTTTTGGGGCCCATCCTCTACTTGTTGTTTACATGTGATCTGCCACAGCCAGAGAATGTGACTGTTGCTACTTTCGCTGATGACACAGCTATAATGGCAATTGGTTCGACCTTAGGTGAAGCTACCAACATGCTTCAAGATGCTAGTGATCAGATACAGCAGTGGACTGGGAAATGGAAAATTAAGCTTAATGAACTGAAACCTGTCCATATCAATTTTACAAACAAAAGGATAGAGAACAGTCTTCCAGTTACCTTAAATGGTGTTGTAGTACCATACGCAAACACTGCCAAATATTTGGGGATGACCCTAGATACAAAGCTACGATGGAAGGAGCACATCAGAAAAAAAAGGGCGGAGCTTGGTCTCAAATATAGACAACTGTATTGGCTCTTGGGACAAAATTCTCAGTTGTCAATACACAACAAAATTTTGATATATAACCAAATTCTGAAACCAATTTGGCTTTATGGAATTCAACTGTGGGGTTGTGCGAAAGAAACGAACATTAGATGTATTCAAACCTTCCAGAATAGAGTGCTACGGAACATGGTAAGTGCTCCATGGTACATCAGAAATAGTGATATACATCGAGACCTTAGGATCCCTGATGTCGCCAGTGAAATTAAAAGGTTTGCTGCAAAGCACGAATCTAGACTACACCAGCATATCAATGTAGAAGCTATTCAACTGCTTGACAACACCAATACAGTGAGAAGGCTGAAGAGAACTAAAACTTTTGAATTAGTGTAGTGCAGTGTGTGCAGAAATCTAGAAAGTAATATATAGTACACCAGTGGGTGACTGTATAAGTAACTTAAATTATAACATTAGATGTAAATTTATGGTTGGTCTTTTAGACCAGTTTCAACAAAAAAAAATTTCACTTTAGGGTAATTTCACTTTCACTAGGTTAACTTCCGTTTACTTCTCACTATTTCAATATCTCTCTCTTTCTCAATACATATTATATATAATTATCAATATCATGTCTTTCTCTATTACTAACTTACATGTACTTCTCACTCTTTGGCTAGTGTATTTTTAGCTATCGTTTTTTATTAATGACTATTTACAATTGTCATTCAATCAATACTAACAATCATTATTTATATTGGTTCTTTACCGGTTTCATTTTCTTTATTATATTTGATTACATTATTTCTCCCTTCTCTATTCTCTATGTCTTGTCTGTGTTTTCTTGACGTGTTTCATTTTATTTTCTTCATCGTTGGTTTGTTCCCTCTTTATTCTCATTTTCCTCTCCTTCACTTCTCATCCTGTTTCTTGAATTTTGGTTCTCTTCTGGCCAATCTCTGGGGTTGGTTCAATGTCGTTTGTCTGTCAGTCTAGTCGTTGAGTTTCTTTATTAATCACTTTTGGTTTATAACTCTTTCTCCTTCTTTCTTAATTACTTTTTATATTTTTATTCTCGAGCCTCCAGGTGGTCTAGTGGCTAACGCGGGCGATTGATGCGCTCGTGGTCCCGGGTTCAATTCCCGGCGGAGGTTCCGTACGGCGTGCACTCAGCGTCATGAGGCAAACTGAGTAGGCGCTGAGATAACAGCGCCGCCTCCTGGCTGTGAATACCGCAACTAGCGGCTGATGGCACGTAGTACTAGCCATACACCATCACACTAACACAAAAGCCGCACGGTACGCCTTAGTCCTTAACGGACTGTTGAGCGGAGGTTTATTTTATTTTATTTTTATTCTCTTCATTATTTATTTATTAAAATATAGTATTATTTAGCATTTTTTTACATACTTATTGTTATCAAATATGATCTGAAATTGGCGATGTTATAATATGCCTCAAATTTACAGAGGAACCCAAAGCGTTTTTCTAACTCTTTTATGTTAGAGAAACGGCTTGAAATTTCAACTGCAAGTTTGACCAAAATTTCTATTAGAGAACGTCACATTTCTTGCCAAATGGTTAATGCAGAATTGTCTGCATACTCCCCTGGCATCATGCGCTTCCTTCTTATCCTTTTTGTGATACTAACACCCCATTCATTACGTACCTGCTCTGCCTTAGTAATGGCATTGTCACGAAGCTCATGCCTCCAAACTTTTAATTTGTACGTTAGCATCTCCAGAAGTGTCAATGCTTGAATAAAGCTTATCCGTTTGGTCTGCAAGACTTTCTGGATTTTGACCATAGAAGAAAGAATATCTATCCAGATAAAAAGCAAGGACACAAAATTAAAGTTTTCTATAGCATTAATTATTAATGCTATAGAATCAATTAATCTTCTGTCATATCAATTGTTTCAGTCGGTGATCAATTCATCCAGCTGAGTGGATACTGCTTTCACCGCATCTGCTTTTGAACTCCACCTGGTATCACAATGTCCTTTTAGAGTAATATTTATGAACTCTTTAAAAACACTCCATCTATGAGTAGAACAGGAAAAGAAGGTGAGTAGACGTTCTACTATCCCAAAAAATGTCACTGCCTGAACATTTACATGAGCTGCATGAACTCCAACCAAGTTAAGTGAATGGTTGTCACAGGGAACAAACACAGCTAGTGGATTGAAATCTAATATTCTCTTCTGAACTCCTGAAAGGATACCAGCCATTGTTGATCCATTTTCATAGGACTGACCTCTGCAATCGTTAAGATTCAATCCATCTCTCTCAAGCGTATTTGTAATACTTGTAATAGCTTCTGTGATCCCCTCCACTGTTTTCACTTCTAAAGGAATCAAATCTATGAAGGCTTCCTTCATATCAACACAATTGTGTTTAATTTCAACAAATCTTATAATATGTTCTACATGTGCACCATCTGGTGTTGTGTCAAATATACTACTAAAGTACTTCACCTTCTTACACACAGTAATAATATATTTGCGCACTCTTTCCCCTAACAGGCTTATTATTTAATTTTGAATGGTTGGTGAAAGATACGATATACACGCAGATTTACAAGAGACTGAATCCAAATGAGATCTCATGGCAGAGTCAAATTTAGCCAAGTATTTTAGCAAAGCCAGAAGTTTCCGGGATTTGGATCGTTAGTAATTGACTTTCGATGTCCTCGATGCCAGATTTTGTTATGCAAGAGTTTGTACTGTGGCAAACGGGTCGTTTGAGGATTTCTTTCCATGACGTAGCTGCTTTACTCATTTGTTCCTAAAGTAGATCATCAATAAGTTCCCCTTTGTTTTAAAAACGTTCCAATTCCTTCCATTCCAAAAACACAGAACGATGAGCAGGACTATTTTCATAATCTTGAATACGGGGATTTAACTTTTGTCATGACCCAACCCATTTTCACTATTGAAATGGCTTCTTTGATAGTTTTCTTGTGTGAAAATAAAGTGCAACAAAATACAAAATAGAGATTTTTTAGTTGGAGAAAAACACATCCAAGTGCAATTTACCTGATCATGATGAACCGTAATTACAATGCTCAAGTATAAATAGACTAAAACTGTTTATCACGCGAGGTTTATGACAACATACAAGCTGGCTGGTTATGCTTCTTTTATGAAAGGAATAGTCATAATAAAGAAACAAGTTTTTGTAGTTTTATAAACTTAAAACAATTTATTCAAGTCTATAGCTCACTTCCCTCCCCCCTGTTTGCAATGACAATCAATAAATCACAAGGGCAGACTTTGCATACAGTAGGCATATATTCAAGAACTGAATGCTTTTCTTACAGACAGTTGTATGTAGCATGTTCTTGAGTCAGCAAAAGTAGCAATCTCTTTATTTGTTCTGATGGCAATACAAAAAATATAGGTAGTCTATAAAGAAATACATCAGAAAAAACAAAAAAAATCTGTGTAATTGTGCATGAATGAATGTATATTGTTAACTTGTGTATAATAATATATTATGTATGTAATGTATTTAGTATGAACTCTGTAAAGTTTATTGATAAATCCTGATGAATTTTAATGTATGTTAAATATATTAAACCAGTAAATTATTTACAGAAAAAAGTATATCTTACGTTAATGTCAATACCCAGGGCATATGAAATACAGACAAAAACAATTAGAATTATATTAAAGTATACATTAAAAATCAAATTCTCGCGTGAGAAGCTGTGGGTAACAGCTAGTTATTTTAATAAAATTATATGCAATATTCATTACTTATCAATACCAACTTCAATATGGTATAATTGAAGTATCGAAAATGAGTGTGGGTACGCTTAAGCCTGAGTCCCTAGCACTATGTGTTGCCATAGGTACAGTTATTACAGATAATGTATAGATACATGGCTGCCAAAGATAATAAATATTAGACACAGTAGATTAGGTCGATTAGATTGTTGCAGTCTCAGCAACGGCCTGCACAATTGAAAAGCACAAATTCCGTTGTAGCGTGAGCATCTAAACTCGCGAATTCAAATTGTGGTTCTGACTTATGTCCAGATCAAATAAATACACTGCAAGTAGGTTTATTTTCACCTAGATTGTAACGATACATATCATCACCACACTTTTGAACCTAATTTTAGAAACAATAACATAACAATGAAATGATACAAGACCTACCAAGGATCAAGAGCTGTGCAATAAGTATTAAAATCAAGCAAAAAATTAATAACTAAGGAACAAATTTACCAACAGTGAAGGAGGAGTAATGAAAACTAAAACAAGAAAGAAAATATATTAAAATGTGATTAACCCAATGACCCAATAGATTAGGTCAGTGAGCAAACAAGAAATATAGAAAAGGAAAATGAAAAGAAGTGAATGAACCAACAATAAAAATCAATAAACAAAGAAACAAATGAAGAGGTAAGACATCTCACAATATCTACAACAGAAGAATTACAACTATGAGATAGATAAAAGAAGGCAAGTGAAATACATAATGAGAGACTATTAAAGAAAGCCAAAACATTGACAGACTATATTAGGTGACCTGACTATGACCACAAATCTAATGTAAATGAATAAAGTAACCACTAATAGTTAGGAGAGTGAGAGTAAAACTTATGTTAGTATGATTTAAGAAACTATAAAGAATCACAACAATTGTCTACCAGTGATGTAAATGATATAGAAACAGTGATATCAGAAGGAAACTGATAGTCACCAACAATGTTATAAAAATAATATTAAAATAACGAGAAAACAATTACCAAACTATAAATAGCAATTATTAGTATAAATACATTTAAATAATGGTGTCAAATGTGTAGAAACTAAACTCAAAGTCAACCCATTGTTGTATGTAAGAGTGGGAACACACATAACCTAACTCCAAGTACTTTTCACATATAATGACAAGAATTAATAGATAAAAACGTTGTTAAACCATAATCTCTGATACTGTACTTCAAATAGATGTTATAAGGGTCATACCAGTAACAAGATTAATTACCCAAAGGAAGATTTGTGTTATAATTAGAGTAAATAAACTGACTAAAGTAGACAGAATGGAATTTACCAACTAACTATTCTAAAAAACATGTAGAAAAACTAATAAGAGAGAAAGAGAGTGATATCAGTATCATCAAAGAGACGTAATATGACTAACATAATGTAAAACGATACCGTAATTATTATCATAAAGTTAAGCCATAATAATGTAATTTAAATACACTTGTCATATGACACTAGATGTAAGATGTATTAAAGAATTGACAGCAAAGGGGAATATCCCAATGCAAACAAGATAATTGTAAAACTTAATAATAACTATAATAAGTATGTTTGTCAAAGATAAGGACTTAAAAACAACTATATAAGTTATAATAAAGATGATTCATGTTACAACCAATAGTGAAGAAACTATGGTTGATTATAAAGAGTAAAACCAATAAAAACAAGGTGTACCAAGGAAAACTGAGGTAACCAGAAGTGGTGAGGATTCCCTCAGAGTAATTGTAACATAATAGCAATTGTTAGAAAATCACTACCTATTAAAAGACAATAAGTAAAACTAATTGATAGTGTCATAGGCCAAGATGCCAACCCAATGAATTTGTAAAGTTAATTAGAAATAAGTATGCCCTTATGCCATAAATGATATTGTAATAGTGATAAGAAGTTGTTAACAACAATTAGGAGAAATAAGGTTGCAGTAAAAGTAAGTAATAATAATTAAAAATTGTAATTAAAACATAGTGAATAATATTGAGTTAGGCCTAAACAGCAAAAAACAATTGTTATCAAAATACAACCTTATAAATGATTGTAAAGAGTTCATGCTCAGCTATTAGTGAGGAATACTCAAGGTTTATTGAAATTTAATAATATAAATAACTAAAATGAACATTATATTACGTAAAAAGCTAATAAGAGATATTAGTAAATTTAATTTCGTTACTAAGGATCAAACCCATATGGTGTGGGGATCCAAATTATGCGTCTCAGAAAATCCTGAACGGTGGTAATAATGAATTGTTAATTAGAGGAAAAATAAGGGAATAATGTTAATTATAAAGATTTGATAATTTGCCAGCCCTTGGGCATCCATTTGTAAACCAATTTCTTGTACTCTCAAAACCAGGGAAAAGACGCGTTGAAGGCTTCTGTTTTGCCGAGGTATACCAAAGGGTCATGAAAATTAATAAAATTGACCAATCAGAAGTCATCATTAAACATTAGACGCCAGTTCGGAAACCGAAGAGGACACATTCGATTACAGTACTTTGATGGAGAAGCCACGCTACTCTGGCGAGCAATTTGAAGAAGAACCGACCAGCTGATTAGGGAACGTTAACCTAAAAAAGTGAAAGTGGGGTTATACCGTGTGTGAACAAGTCGATTTTATTTTTTCAAGTGAACTTTATCGGAGTATGTGCACCTAGGTAGTGTATTTATTATTAATAAAAGGTTAATAGTACCAATAAAGAAAAAGGCACTGAACGCAAGTATAGTGACAATTATTTTATTGAATACTTAGAATAATTATGACCTTTTTTCGATAAAAAAAATAATATCAGTTACAATTACTGATCTTATGTCAATTGAACACAACAAGGCTTGGGACCTTATTTAAAATGCATAATCTTAATAATCATTATTAAGAAGAAGAAAAAGAGATAAATAACTTTACTTATATCAAGTGTTAACTATTTTAATAAATAACAGTATTTATAATGAATGAGACATTGTCATATGGACAATAAGGATCCAGTGAATATAACGATAGCAATTATACGATTTTAAATGAAAAGAGTTAGACTATGAAATGACAGTCGGACATAATTTTCATAATTGACCTGAGAAACATTACTAGATATGATGTATCAGTTAATTAATGACGGACTTTAAAAAACTCTGAACATTAGCATCCTAATTAATTTGTTTCGTTTTATTTTGTATTTGTTAAAAATATTTAATACTGTCTAACCATGCTAACTGGAAATATCCATTTACCTGATTTCATGTTATCCAATCTGATGAATCAGATAATTGTTTTATGAACGACAAGTGAATTTATAAACCGTACATTATGGGTATTTTTAAGAATGTTAAATAGTTATTAGTAAATTAAAGTAAAATGGTTATTATTCAAAACCGCCACACTTGACCTCCAATCTTGGCGTCAAACATCCATTGACAATTGTATGTTAGTAATTAAGATTTGTTTTGTTATGTAATCACTCTCCTGCTACTTAATTATGATAGTAGAGTTTATCTTCCAGTTATGTATTTTGTAGACTAAAAAAACCTACACATTTTTAAATGAAATAAGTTAAACCAAACAACCACGCTGAATGATGGTTATGAATATCAGATTAGCAACCCTGAGAATACAAAAGAGAGTTTCCAACCCTGAGAATACAAAAGAGAGTTTCATAAAAATCAACCAGTATTGTAAAAAAATGAATTATTATCAATTACTCATTGTTCAAAGTAATTTCATAAATTTTGTTGAAGAATAAACCATAATATTAACAGATAAAAGGAGTTGACAAAATTTATTTTACTAGACTAGACAATTTCAGGTTAGAGAGACAGCTCCCAATAGTTGGCAACACTCTTAGCGTCAATTGAGACGATTTGAACAGTTTCAAATTTAACTTGTAAGCTCAAATCAGTCTTGCACATAGAACTTCACTTGAAGTAAGTACTTCGATAATCATAAACGATCCAATTTTCAGTGAGAAGTCAACCTCAACCGATTTGTCTCAAAAATAATAATAGTTAATTGAACTTTTGAAATTTTATATAAATCTCGTGTGGATTTTAACGTGTACTACTAGTATTGTATCAAGATATACCTATTAATCTATTAATAAACCTACTTGCAGTGTATTTATTTGAAGATATTATATAATTTGTTAGAAGAAATAAATTGGAACTAAAAGTATTAAGTGTTACTTTACACTGTGACTTTATTAAACTATTACTGTTAAAAAGAAAATAAGAAACAAGAGAATTTATAGGCCTGTCTCCCTTTGGGAATACTAATTTAAGTTTTCACTACGAGTAAACAAACTAACATTGGTTAGACAAATCAGTTGCGAAACTCAGGCAATGAAATTTAGAATAGCACAACAAATAATGTGAAAAAACATCAGAAACATATAATAAAAACATAACAGTAAGCTACAAGAGTCAATGAGAATAAACATGATTTAAACCGATTGCCCTTATAAAAACACAACCTAAACAGTTTGCAGTAAAATTTCATTAGATATCTCATCTTATCTTATTTTATTTTCTTATCAGGCAGTACTCGATAAGAATGCGGAAGACCGAAGTGGTACACGGGTCCCGAAAGGTTGGGAACCACTGCTAATACATCAACTGTGCAACTGATAGGTCCTGGCAATAAATCAATCATGAATGTTTTACAGTCTCCAAGAAATTCAGATAAACTTGTAGCTTTCTTTTCTTATCACCTCCTTGTTTTATTGATGGCCTTCTAATAAGTTTAATAAATTCTTATCTTCATCAGGTCGTGTCTTTATCTTAGGCTGCAGTTTGAGCATTTACACTTAATTGTGTTATCTGTTATGGAGTTTGTTATTTTTAATTCTTTACAAGTGGAAACTACTATTAGTCAAAAGGTGAGAAAAGTGATAGAGACAAAAATTCAAATTCTTGGATTTTGGTGTCCATGACATTTTGATAAATTTGATTAACTAAATATATCACTACCGCCTCATAATATATGCTTATAATAAGCCTCCGACGAAGCTTATAATAAGCGTAAACTGGTTCAGGATATAAGGTAAATTTTTTACATTTTTACCATTAAAAACTTTTGTGTTCCGAATTGGTAGTGATATACTTATATTTAAACATTCAAAATCAGCAGTTTAGATAAAGGAAACAATTTACGAAAACACCTTATGTTTAGGGTAGCCTTATCAGATCAGTAAATATTTAAGGAACAGGACTAGATAAAGTCCTTAAATGTCCATTACAACAATCTCATCATTTACGTGAGATGTGTAGTGAAGTTAAAATCACATTAATAGCCTATCAACATCAGCCACTCTATAGGTTATAACACAATATAAGTCGTTATTTCAAAATTTACCAAGTTGGTGACTTGTGTAATATATAATTTATTAGCATATAATCTGTATTATATATATCTGCATATCACACGAGAATAAATGTAACATCAGGATGAATTTTTTCATTTATTAAAAACAGCTTCGTCTCTTTGCTCAGAATGAAGTATTCAGGACCAAAAAGTGGCTTCGTACTAGTTCGTACTAGAGTTGCAACATCGATGGCGATATTTTTCTAACATCGATGTTTTTATCCAAACATCAATGTTTTTTTGGTCGATGTTTTTAAACCGATGTTTTATTAACATCGATGTTTATAGACCGTTATTTACATCGATGTTTTAAATTTTCATAATTTAAGTTTTTGGTAAATATTTTTTAGTTTCTACCTTAAGAAATATTTAAGACTAAATAAACAGGGCAAACATTACAGACAGCTAACATCGCGCCATCTATTTGCTATGGTACAAATACAAAGTACATACATAGTGTAGCATGACAGATTATCCACATTATAATAAATGAATAATGATCATAAATAAATATAAAATAAAATAAAATCAAGAGGAATCCAAATAAAAACAAATAAGTACTACAGAAAATGCAATCATAATTTGAAGAAATAAAAATAAATTAAAAACAACTAAGCAACACCTATGAGTAATGAAAAACAAACCAAAAAACTAAAAGTAAGTAAGGAAATACCCAGGTAGGATAAGAGTTGATTATTAGACGTGATCGAGTAAACTTGAGATGAGCTCTCGCTAAAAATTAACATATAGCGAAGGAAGGAAAATGGCTTTCATCAACCTAGCCTAGTCAAAGTAAAAAAATCGTAAATTTTGGAAAACCTTAAACATCAATTAAATTCAGTGAAATAAACAATTACTACTATTAAATTAACTAATACTGAACTGGAAAAGTGAATTAACTAATAAAACACATAAAAAGAATAATCCTGAATATAAAGACGAAACGTGCCATTATCGACCTTATTGACTAAAGTGCATTAAAAACATTATACAACACTAATCAACAAAGCGAATCACGGAACACTGAACCAGGACAATTACACTAACACCAGAAATAATAATCACTACTGCTGAGACGAGGAAACTTGGAAAAACCACTTTTATTTGAAGAGAATTCTGTCGTGAAGTCGTCATTTTAACATATGCAGTACTGAGGCAGCCATCTTGAACTCCCACAATTCTCTCTACACGTTACGGCCAGCTTCGTCTTCAACGACAAATGGTTCGAAATTTTACTTTAATAAACATTATATATATTGAATGAATCTTTGTATTTTTTAATTCTTAAGCTATTAATTGTAAGTGTTATACTTTCCTGAACTTGCCCTTTCTCTGACTAAATAATATAACCGTTAAAAGAACCTGAAAATTAATATTAATACTTTATGTAAAAATAATCGATCGCCCTGAGATACGAGTCGATAATTATTTGTTGAATAATCGATTTAATATCGATCCATTAATAATTTGTTAAATAAAAACTGGAATTTCATAATTTTGACTTATATTTCTTTCAAAAAATATAATTAGAATAACCTAAGATAACCATAACCATAAGATATTTAAACCACGGACTACACGAAAAGCGGCAATTACCAAGGTGAAAGGAGAATACTCTCAGAAGAAGAAGAACCGCTAACCGATCAGTGCTGTAGACAATCCTGTTAACGCAGAACTTAATTCTAGTTACCAAAAGGTGATATAATTGACAAAAACAGTAATAAAAGATTTAAAAATTTTACACCAATACATTACAAAAATTAATTACTAATTACTAAATAATAAAACCACAAAAACAAATAAACATAATTTACAAAAAATTAAAAAACAAAATTTTATATTTTGTTACAAAATTGGCGCCCAACATGGGGCATAAAAACAAAATTTCATTTATATTTTGTTACAAAATTGGCGTCCAACTGAAGGGGCTTTAATTAGCAATTGACAGGCCACTATAATATGCCCAATTCCTAATTTTAGCTTGGCAGCGGTTATCAAGTCAGAAGAAAAGGAAAATGCATCGTCGAGCAACATCGAAGAAACGGGCGGCGGAGGCCGAAAAGGAAATCAATATGGAAGACAAGGAGGCGACGCCGGTGGAAGACGTGGAAATGTTATTACCCCCAGCGGAACCTAAACAACCCACACAACCAGAGAAACAACCTGAGATACCCACACAAACAGGGGACGTCAGTGTCCCAGAGAAGGAGATAGAGAAATCCAAAACAACAGAAGATAGTAAAATGGATAAGATAATGGAAATGTTCCTACAAATGAGAGAGGACATTGGAGGAACCAATAAGAAAATAGAGGAAAACAGCAAGGAAAGGAAAGAGGACAACCAATCCTTGAGAAAGAAAATAGATGAGAACGATAGATCGACAAAGGAAGAATTCAAATCAACAAAGGAAGAATTCAAATCAGCCAAAGGAAGAATTGGGCAATAAAATTGAAGATACAAATAAGACAATTGAAGAAAACAGTAAGAAGATGGAAGAGAAGATGGAGGAAAATAGTAAGAAGATGGAAAGCGACAACCAACAGTTGAAAGAAGAGTTAAGGGAAAATAATAAGAAAATAGAAGAGAAGATGAAGGAGAAGTTGAGAGAATTGAAAGAGGATAACCAACTATTAAGAGAAGAATTAAGAGGAGTTAACCAGGAAAACATGGACAAGTTAGATGAGAGGATGGAGTTGTTGAAAGAAGGGTTGAGTAATGAAATCAACGATAATAAGGAATCTATAAATAAGAAATTGGAAGAGGAAACCATAGTAATAAAACAACAAATTAGGGAAGTTGACGAAAGATGTAGCCAGACTGAGCGGGAAGTACAGGAATTCAAGGAAGTAGTAAACACCAAAATAACCAATATCGAAGAACACAATAAGACCAAGTTGGAAGAAAATCGAAAGGAAACACAAGAAGAACTAGTGAAGGTATGTAGTCAAGTTACGGAAAGGTGCGACGGAATGGAAGTAGCGATGACGAACATCACCGGTCAAGTACGATAGAGCCAGGAAGAGATGGAAAAATTAGAAACAGACCCACTAACATTACAGGTATTCCAATGAACGAGAATCGGGAATGGCTGAATTTCCGCCAATATAAAAGGAAGCCGATGGAGTTCTTGGCCCGAATCGAAGAATACTTTGCCAAACATAGGGGCAATAGGTGGATTAACAACCGAGAACTGTTGGACAAATCATTCCGTGAGATGACTGACAATTGGTGGATGGCGAACCGTAGTGAGATCGCGGACTACCAGCAATTCAAAAACCTCTTCAAAGCTAAGTACTGGTCGGAAAGAACCCAGAACTTAATACGGGACAACATCTGTCGTGGCCAATACAATACACAAGTAGGTAACACTATGACCGCCTACTTCCTCGGAAAAGTATGTCTGGCGAAGCATTTGGAACCGGCCATACCAGAAGAATGGCTCGTAAACAAGCTATCATACCATTACGATGAAGATGTAATAAGAGCGAGGAGGGGTAGCCAGATAAAGACGATACAAGCGATGACCGAATTGCTGGAAAACTATGAGAATGAAGATTACTATCGGCAAAGCAGAAGGAGGAATGATCGCCCGGAAATCAGAAATAATCAGTACCCCAATAACGATAATAACCATAACGGCAATAGCTACCAAGGGAACCGTAACAATTCCAATTATTATAATAATAACCACAATAATAATAATAATAATAATAACGTTCCTAATAACCAAAACCCAAATAGGAATAATAACCACTACCAAGGTAATCAAAATAATTATTACCAAAATCCGAATAATAATAGTCAGAGAAACCCCAATCAAAATAATACCGAACGGTATAATAATAATAATAATAATAGAGGTTACCAACAAAACAATAACAATAATAACAATAGATTTTCCCGACCCAGAGTAAATTTCATAAGGGCCGAAGACAACAGTCAACAAAGATACACCCACCAGCGGCGTAACAGTTTCCACGACTATGATGATCGGCGGAGAACCGGAGAACGTGATGGTCCAATGTATAATCAACCAAGGCGAAGTACCAGTTTAGATGATCCAGAACGGCAAACAAACCGAGAACAACCATTTGATCATCGCACGGAGTGGCAGGAACCCACTCAAGGTTTCCCGACTGATGCCTCGGTCGGTCCTAACAGTAATAACAATAAAAATGAGAATTTAAACGGGAGGAGGCAGTGACGAATTATCACGACCCTTCACTGCTCCTATCTCCTGGGTATCAACAAGAGTTGCAAAGAGCAACTAACTCTAATAATATTACAATCATTAGTTGTAACTATCTAAAGAATATCCGAAACGAACTATTGGAGGAGGACGACACTAGCCTCAATAGTCTAAACAACGAAAACGCGGAAGTAGAGGGAATTTTCGCCCAATTAATGATTGATACAGGTGCGAACGTATCTATAATTAACTCTATTGAATTGGAAAGAATCCAAAAAGAATGTGGTCAAATATTGCCAATATTACCGGTGAATAACATTGTATTAATAGGTGCCACTGGTCGCCAAAACAAAACAATAAGGAAGCAAGTTTCAGTAAACGTGGTTAGCAAGGGTATAGCTTTGAACATGATATTTTTAATTCCGACAGGATTGCCCTTTAATATATTGGTGGGGTGCAATGTACTAAGGAGGAACTCTGCTATCATCGATTTGCGCACAGAAAAGGTATCACTGTTTGCAGAAGGGCTGACCTGGACGGCTGATTTAGTAGGTAGCGAGACAGTACTTCCCAGCAGTATCCACCAACAACTTCGGAACATAAACTATATCGAAAATAACTCCATAATAAACCCAATAATATATAATCACACGGACGAGGATTTATGGTCACAAAAGATACAGGAAATAAGGGATTTCCGGGGCGGAATCACAAGTGAAAAATTGCCCATACACCAAGCGAATAAGTTAATAAGTATATATGAGAAGTATCGCTCAGTATTTTCAGACGAACCCGGTAAGGTAAAAAATTACCAATGTAAACTTAAATTTAGAGAAACAGTGGAGTTTAACCGAAAATCGTATCCCATCGCATATTTCCGAAAGGAGGCTGTAAGAGCAGAAATAAACAAAATGATCAACAGTGACATCATAGAGAGTAGCCAATCTCCATTCACCAGCCCTATCATGGCTATTCCTAAGAAAAACGGCCAAGTCCGGCTTTGCTTAGATGCGCGCGAAATAAACAAAATGATCATCAACGACAGAACATCGCCCGGGGAGATAGAAGAAATATTGAAACGATTCCACGGTACCAAGTACATTAGTACCTGGGACATGGTATGCGGTTACTGGGAGGTGGAGTTGCACCCACAGAGTCATTAGTATCTGGCATTCATATTCGAGGGGCGCAATTACCAATTCAAGAGATTGCCTTTCGGACTAGTGAATTCAGTAGCCATCTTTGTGGCCTGCATGGACCAGATACTTGGACAGGAAGCACTTCAGTTTACCACCGTGTATGTAGACAATCTACTGATTACCTCAGAAACTTGGGAGGAACACTGCTACCGAGTGGAACACGTACTTGAAAAATTGGCTATAAATAATATCACTCTTAAATTAGAAAAATCCAAGTTCATAGCAAGAGAAGTTCAGTTCTTGGGGTTTAATTTGGATGATCAAGGAATCTCACCGTCATTGGAAAAAGTGGAAGCCATCCAGAAATTCCCTACACCTAAGAATAGAAAGCAATTACAGTCATTCCTGGAACTCTGTAATTATTACAGGAAGTTCCAGGAACAATATTCAGAATTAACATCTAAGTTTCAACCACAACTATCATCCATAAACAAATGGATCTGGGGTCAAGAGCAGGACGAGACTTTTCAACTCATTAAGGACTAATTTTTAAAAACCATAAGACTTCACCACCCAAATTTTAAACAACCTTTTTTCTGAAACTGCGATGCCAGCAACATCAGCCTAGGAACGACACTGTATCAAGAAGATGAGAAGGGTCAACATCTAGTGATTAGCTTTGCGAGTCGGACTTTAAACCAGTGCGAAAGGAACTACAATGTCACTGAAAAAGAATTGCTGAGTGTAGTATTCGCTTGTGGTAAATTCCGCACCTATATCTTGGGTTACTCCGTTACAGTCTGAACAGACCATAAATCCATATCATTCCTAAGGAGATGCAAATTGAGTCACGGCAGACTGACCAGGTGGATACTTGCCCTGCAAGAGTACGATCTACGATGGGAATACATCCCGGGGAAGAAGAATGTCATAGCGGACATGTTATCACGTATTAATGTGGAAAATCAAACTTTTGAGGGAGAGAAAGAAAGCATACTCAAGATCTACCACATTATTAGCACCAGATCCGATTTAGCAGCATTATTAATGAACATTAGCCTCCACCAGCAATCTGACCCAAAATTGAAAAACATAATAAATCGATTGGAAGAATAAGATGAAACCATAGCTCAATATTATCATATTAATAAAGGTATCTTATTTATTAAAACTTCCTTGAAGCAGGAGACCTGGAAGGTGATTATTCCAACCCATATTGAAAAGTAAATAATAGTAGATTATCATATACGGTATGGGCATATGGGCGCCTTGAAGGTGATTAAGGCTCTGGAGGACAGCTGTCACATAAAAAACATAAACCGGAAGGTGAGAAGGTACATCAAATTGTGTCATATTTGCCAACTGGTGAAAACTAACAACGAGAAAAAGGAAGGCATTATGATTCCAATAACATCCCAGGCGAAGTTGGAGAAGGTGTTCTTAGACATCTCCAGACCATTTCCCCATAGTGGCGGTCGACATCGATATAAATACCTGATAATAATAATGGACCATTTCACTAAGTTTATAAAGCTATACCCAGTTAATCAGGCAACTACTATGAAAATTCTGGGAGTAATAACAGAACAATATATTCCAAACATAGGGAAACCATCTTCAATCATAACGGATCATGGTACCCAATTTAAGGGGAGAAAATGGTGGGATACCCTATTATCACTTGGTATTCAAACATACAAAACATCGGTCTACCACCCGAGTAGTAATCCGCCAGAGAGGGTGTTAAGAGAAGTGGGGAGGATATTAAGGACTTATTGTCACTATCAGCAGAAAAAATGGCAAGAATATCTAGCAACCACGGAGGAATTCCTCAACTTAGCTTATCATCCAGCTATAGAAATTACCCCATACTCTGCCATGTACGAGAAACCACCCCCACGAGAGATCAAAGAAATCATAGAGTTCCCTATGAATGACATTTATAAGTTCGACAAAGTAAAATTCTATAACAAAGTAGCCGAATACCAGGAGAAGCGGCAAAACAAGTATCAGAAGGTGATGGGAAAAAAAAATAACGTATACACTAGGAGAAAAGATACTACTGAAAACCCGTGAACTACCCAGCACGCAAGAAGGAATAACCAAGAAGTTACTACTACTGTATACAGGACCATATATAGTCTCCAAAATAAACCACAATAATACATATTAAATAAAGGAGAGGGTTTCAGGAAAAATCAAAGGCGTGTATAACCAGGCTTCCATAAAAAAAAATTAGAGTAATAGAAATATAAAAAATTCAAAAAAGAATGTAAGAACCACTTACAGATACTTATTTATAAACTTAATTTTGGAAATGAAGAAATGGAAATATAGAATTAACAAAATTTAAAAGAAGGTAAGAACAACTTATGACTAATTATTTATGAAACTTAATTTTGGAAATAAAGAAATGGAATTTTGAATTAATAAATCTAAAAAATAAATTCAGAAACAAAGTAAGACCAGCTTAAAACTAATCATTTATGAGAATTAATTTGGAATTGAAGAATTTGAATTTAGAATAACCACTACAAAGTAAGATCAACTTACCACAATTAACAGCATTTAATATTGAGTAATTATTGAATTACCAACCTCTAAAAAACTATAAGGACAACTGATACAAATAAAACGAATAAACTTGTTTTGGAAAGAAAATAATAAAACCTTTATGCAATACAAGGAGAAGCAATGACCAAGAAAGCAATGAGATAGAAATATTAACAAATCTGAGCAAATATGAAGTGAGGTATCCAAGGATGTTTTTTAATAGTCGTATAAGAGACTATTCTTATCTAATTTTTATTAATGACTGTCTGTAGATAATTCCAGCAGTATTATTATGTTTTGAGCAGAGATGAATTGCCTTTGATCTCAATGAGTAGTGTAGTATGGCCAGCAGAGTATATGTAATAATACTATAATAATACTAATAATAATATAATTAAGGAATTAATTTGGATGAAAACAAGAGCGAAATAATTTTTGAAGAAAAAATAAATAAATATATAATACAACTATGATCATAATTTGAATGTCAATTATAAAAAAGACAATTCGACAAATAATTGTCATAACATGAATCCAGTGGAACAATTCATAAGAACTAAGAAAAAAAATATTATAATAACATATATGCTACCAATAACCAGAAGAAGGTTGTACTAACAATAAGAGAGTTAAAGAGAATTCAGATGAAAAGGATTACACAATAACTAGTGATAATTATATCAACGGACTTTCCAACCATGAGGAAAATAAATATATTAAAAGAGCTTCCAACCATGATAAGAATAAATATATCAGCTGAGCTAACAATTAAGAAGAACAACTGAAAGAAAAATAACTGAGATAGAAATATTAACAAATCTGAGCAAATACGAAGTGAGGTATCCAAGGATGTTTTTTAATAGTCGTATAAGAGACTATTCTTATCTAATTTTTATTAATGACCGTCTGTAGATAATTCCAGCAGTATTATTATGTTTTGAGCAGAGATGAATTGCCTCTGATCTCAATGAGTAGTGTAGTATGGCCAGCAGAGTATATGTAGCCACAAGTGCCTCTCTGAACTGCCCCAGCTCACGTGTTAGGGAATGTTAGGGAATGAATATCCCAAGGATAAAACACAAAGTTAAGGAAAAAATAAAAATAAATAATAATAAACCTCAGATAACAATAACTATCAAGGAAAATCAAGTTAAGAAAAAAAATATAATATATATGTAAGCTCAAGTGTGAAGAAGCAAAGATAGAAATGAGAAGGAAGACAAGAAATATAATATCTAACAAATATCATAAGCAATTATTTCAGACACACTCAAGGTATGGTCTGAACTAATCACGTCTGGAGGCGAGCAATCTGTAGCATGACAGATTATCCACATTATAATATATGAAAAATGATCATAAATAAATATAAAATAAAATGAAATCAAGAAGAATCCAAATAAAAACAAATAAGTACTACAGAAAATGCAATCATAATTTGAAGAAATAAAAATAAATTAAAAACAACTAAGCAACACCTATAAGTAATGAAAAATAAACCAAAAAACTAAAAGTAAGTAAGGAAATACCCAGGTAGGATAGGAGTTGATTATTAGACGTGATCGAGTAAACTTGAGACGAGCTCTCGCTAAAAATTAACATATAGCGAAGGAAGGAAAATGGCTTTCATCAACCTAGCCTAGTCAAAGTAAAAAAATTGTAAATTTTGGAAAACTTTAAACATCAATTAAATTCAGTGAAATAAACAATTACTACTATTAAATTAACTAATACTGAACTGGAAAAGTGAATTAACTAATATAACACATAAAAACAATAATCCTGAATATAAAGACGAAACGTGCCATTATCGACCTTATTGACTAAAGTGCATTAAAAACATTATACAACACTAATCAACGAGGCGAATCACGGAACACTGAACCAGGACAACTACACTAACACCAGAAAGAATAATCACTACTGCTGAGACGAGGAAACTTGGAAAAACCACTTTTTTTGAAGAGAATTCTGTCGTGAAGTCGTCATTTTAACATATGCAGTACTGAGGCAGCCATCTTGAACTCCCACAATTCTCTCTACACGCTACGGCCAGCTTCATCTTCAATGACAAATGGTTCGAAATTTTACTTTAATAAACGTTATATATATTGAATGAATCTTTGTATTTTTTAATTCTTAAGCTATTAATTGTAAGTGTTATACTTTCCTGAACTTGCCCTTTCTCTGACTATATAATATAACCGTTAAAAGAACCTGAAAATTAATATTAATACTTTATATAAAAATAGTTGATCTCCCTGAGATACGAGTCGATAATTATTTGTTGAATAATCGATTTAATATCGATCCATTAATAATTTGTTAAATAAAAACTGGAATTTCATAATTTTGACTTATATTTCTTTCAAAAAATATAATTAGAATAACCTAAGATAATATTTAAACCACGGACTACACGAAAAGCGGCAATTACCAAGGTGAAAGGAGAATACTCTCAGAAGAAGAAGAACCACTAATCGATCAGTGCCGTAGACAATCCTGTTAACGCAGAACTTAATTCTAGTTACCAAAAGGTGATATAATTGACAAAAACAGTAATAAAAGATTTAAAAATTTTACACCAATACATTACAAAAATTAATTAATAATTACTAAATAATAAAACCACAAAAACAAATAAACATAATTTACAAAAAATTAAAAAACAAAATTTTATATTTTGTTACAATAGTTATCTTGTCTATGACTATGACTCATATATTCGCCATTTCACTATTCACTTTACTACTTTACCTTTCACCTTTTACTACGTGCCTACGTGCTACGTGGCACATTCTGATTATATTGTTTCCATCTACCGTTGTACCCCACCCTTTCCCTTTGTAACTATTGTTTGATTTGACCATTCAAGTCATTCAACCAACATTCCGCCATTAAACATTAAACCTGTTGGTCTCCGTTGTACGCTTGTTGTGCTATTTGCTTTAGTTTTGTTACTTTTACCCCTTGTTTTAATTTTTGTTCTTGCTAGATTCTAAAATCTACTTTAGTTTTAATTAGTTTCTAACTTAATATTTTAGTGTTTATTAGTATTTAGTTTTATATTTTAGTGACTTTCTAGTTTAATTTTTTAGTGTATAAAATTATTAGTTTAATATTTTAGTGACTGAGCTATTTATATATTTGTTCAAACAATATTAAAAATATGGCTCCAAAAAGTGATGTGTGGAAATTTTGTGTTAAAAAAGATGACAACTCAGCTCAGACAAATCTTCAACCAATACAACCAATTTGAATGGCCATCTGAAATCAAGGCACAATTCAGTTTATGCAAAGAACTTTTTGCAAGATCCAACAAAGGTAAAACCCTCTTCACAAGAACATGATTATTCTCTTCCGTCTACTTCTACACCTAGTACGTCATGTTTGGGAAAACTTGCAACTCCGGTACCAGAACCAAACGTAAGTTTTAAAACAAATACAACTCAAAAAAACGTTACAAGAAACATATAATTTAAATACATCTTTCAAAGAGGGGGGTGATCGCTTCAGTAAGATTACAGAGGCGATCATTTTTATGATTTGTAGAGACAATCAGCCCATTTCAATTGTCGAAGATGATGGATTCAAAAATCTGTTAAGAACAACGGCCCCTTTGTACAAGATCCCTTCCAGTAGAACGATCGATGTTATGATTGATTCAAGTTATGAATCAATAAAAACTGTTTTTTAAAACTTTTTAATTTCAGTACCTTATGTCGGCCTTACCACAGATGTTTGGACGGAAACCTACCAAACTCAAAGTTTTATTGCCATTACTGCCCGTTTTATTTTCAAACCAGAAAATGGGAAAATGGTTTTAGAGTCTGCCACACTTGGGGCATATTCTTTGAGTGTGAATCACACCTCGGAAAACCTTTCGAACAAATTGATACAGACATGCTCTGACTGGGGCCTTAAGTCAGAAAATATTACTGCTGTTATTACTGATGGGGCCAGTAATATGGTAAGTGCGGTGGAGAAGGCTTTTGGGAAAAAAAACACAGCTTTTGCTTCGCCCACCTGTTGAATTCGATGGCCCAAAAATCTATTGATTCATCCCCAGCTGTTGTTAAAGTTATTGATGAAATTAAGGCCATAGTAACATGGTTCAAACATAGTGTTGCGGGAAGCGATGAACTCCGGAAAAGAACACAACATTTGGAGAAGAAAAAGTTTATTCAATCAGTGAAAACAAGATGGAATTCCACCTACTAAAGAGAAATCGTTGGGAGTATTGTCAGTTTCAATACAACAGCTCCTCCAATGCCTTCAGCAATGAATTTGGCATTTTTGCATGAATTTTGTTTGCTGTTTCGGCCCATAGAATTCGCAACTAAAGATGCTTCAGGACAGAAATTCGTCACTTCCAGCATTGTAATCCCTTTAGTGAAATTGATGAGGAAGAAGATTGTTAATGTACAATGTAGTAGTGAATTAGCCGAAAAATTAAAATACAGTATTCTAATGGAATGTACAAAACGATTTCAAAATATGGAACAATGTAATGTTTTGGCCATGGGGATTCTTCTGGATCCACGGTTCAAAAACCTACATTTCAAGGATAAAGTGGCACTGGCTAATATTGTCAGGAAATTGCATTGTGAAGTAAAAGAAGAAAGTGCTGAGTCTTCAGAGTCTGAAAGTGGAGCTCACCCCACCTGCTGAAGGTAAAAAATACAACAGTACTTAATTGCTTTCTATTTTTTCTCATGTTTTCTGATTTTGTTATTTATTGCTTTTATTTTATTGCAGAACAAGGATTTAGTTTATGGGGGGACCATCAGAAGCTAGTTGAACAATCGTGAAAATCCAGAAAAAGATCAAGACTAGTAGAAGGGCTAGATGTGGCAACCATGGTACCAGAGTTGTTGGTGTATTTAAAATCCCCTGTTGCCAAATTAAAAGAGGACCCTCTAGAGATTTGGTCTGACAATTTTCACAAAGTGAGATTTAGTTTATTATGACTAAGTAACATAATCTAGAAACCTAATGTGATAGGAATTGAATAGCTTTTTCCTATTCTAAAAAATATTCTTTTCTTATAATTTTTTGTTCTGTTATAGGATTCTCCCTTGGTTAAATTAGCAAAAAAATACTTGTACGTGATGGCAACATCTGTGCCATCTGAGAGGGTGTTTTCAATTGCTGGCGAAATTTGCTCGGAGAGAAGAAGTCGGTTGAAAAGTGACAAATTGAATAAATTATTATTCCTTCAAACAATAAAAAAAAAACATATTAGGATTTATAAATTTTAAGTATCATAATTGGAGATATTTATTAATAAAATATACCTTCTATTTTTGTTGCAATAGTTGTTTTTTTCCTATTTGCAATTTTACGAACAATAATTTATTTATTTGCTAAATTATTTCATTTATGTTCTTGGGACCATTTGCACTTGCTAGCATTAGTTTTAATTTCTAATTTCCAACTATTTTAATTAATAAAAAAAATGTATTGCATAACTTTTTTTTAATTACAATATTTTTTTTAATTTAGGTATTGATCAATAATCAATCAATAAACATTTATTAATGGAAAATAATTCCAATGTACATAAACACACAATTACAATGAAACGAAACATGTCCATTAATACAATATAATTAAACAATATAACATTTGAATAAAATACACAAAAAATAAGGATAATAACAATTTAGATGAGATTTATAGTTAATATAAGATTAAATAAACAGATAATTAACGTATAAAATTTTATAGATTATATACACAGATAATTAACATATTCATATAACAAAGTTTTATTATATTAAGCAATACAGCAACTTTAAAATATATAAAATAGTAATATATCTAATTAATAATACAGTATGTAATAAGTAAAGAATTTTCAGAAGACGACATAATCTAAGGAGTGAGATTTTTGATTACTGTGATTTACATTATGTGATTATGATTGTTTTAAAATTCTTCTTGAAGTCACTAGTAGTGCTAAAAAAGTCTAAATTAGGAAAACTATTGGGATCTTGTTATTAATTAGTTTAAATAAAAATAATAGGTCATAATGAGCTCTTCTGGCCTGCAATGGAAGAATATTAAGATTACAACTAATAACGTTATAGTTGAGATCTAATGAGAAGCCAGATTTGAATGCAACTAATCTTAAGAACTGTTTTTGAACTTTCTCAATCCGGGTAATTGGATTCCAAACATGGCAACAGTATTCTAAGATTGGTCTCGCGAGGCTGCAGTATAGGATTTTTAGTGAGTGGATACATAAATCTTTAGAATATCTGTGTGTGTGTGTGTGTGTGTGTGTGTGTGTGTGTGTGTGTGTGTGTGTGTGTGTGTGTGAGTGTGTGTGAGTGTGTGTGTGTGTGTGTGTGTGTGTGTGTGTGTGTGTGTGTGTGTGTGTGTGTGTGTGTGTGTGTGTGTGTGTGTGTGTGTGTGTGTGTGTGTGTGTGTGTGTGTGTGTGTGTGTGTGTGTGTGTGTGTGTGTGTGTGTGTGTGTTGTAATGTCTCGCGGGTAATCTCTTGGAGTCTTATAGACGTACTTTTTTGTTAATTAACTCTTAAGTTTTATTTGCCTTACGTTGTTAGCGTCATCTTGTAACGTCTCGCGGGTAAACTCTCAGAGTCTTAAAATACACGTTTCCTAAAAAGGTTTCTTATCGTCTATTTATGCTCCTCGAAAATCTCGCTTTAATGAGAGTCACAGAATTCTTTATAATTTATGTTTACAGTTTCCAAAAATCGAGTGTGTGTGATTATGCAGATATTTCCCTTAGATTTTATTTGGGTGAATTCAATGAAGTTGTTTGACCATAGTGAGGAGAGAGAGTGCAAAAAGAATTATCCTCTTGGCATACAATTAATTAATTTAAATTTCTCCGCTCATGAGACCAGCTGATTGTGACATTTACAAACACATTGGAGGTTAAAATAACACCAATGGTATGTAATATTTTCTGGTTGTCCGTTCTCTTCTCTGTCTCCAGACAATCTGTAAACAACTACCCTCTACTGAAAATAATACACATTTTTATTCAAATAACAAAGTATTCATTGTATTTATTTAGTAAATTTTTGTTTTATCTTCTCCCAAAACAGAAAGGTATAATCGATTCTTACTATCAACACAACATTAGTTCGACCTTATTTTTTAAACATATAATGTATAACAAATATTTTTATCTTTTATAAAATATAAAACAATAAAGAAATAATTTATTAATTTCCCAGGGTTATTTTTTAGTTCTTTGTACTATGAGACGGTCAGAAATGAATATTTTAATACCAAGCTTTACGTTAATTAATTTATTATATTTTGTAGTATGTAGTTCCGAGTTTATCCGCCAGAGTGCAGATTATGTTTCTTCACTAAAACCACGAAATTTATTTAATGGCGGCTAGCAATTCACAGGGATCCGTTATGCTGATTTTTTGGTTAACAAAAATAATAAAGTTTGTTTTCACCTCTTTTCCTGAAGTGTTTAAAGATATGGTGCTGTTTCTAGTGTTATGAAGTTATAGTTGAGATGTAATTTAGTTAAATTTACTTGGATACGATCTCACCAAAATATCGACGTGCTGTATACTAGGCCTGGATCTAGTAGTTTGATTTTTCAAAGTTTCATCAAATTAAGGGCGTGAATGGTTCTACTTGAAGGAGTTCTAATATAAGGTGGACATCACTCGTCAATTTTATTAAATTTCGCACTAATTATTCCAAAAAGTATTCATTAATTTCTCAAATTTTTAATAGGCATTACACTTTTCAAAACGTTCACTTCCCAATCGTTTTAACAATTAATTCAAATCTTGTTAGTTGGTTACTCGTAGTAACCAAGAATTTTTTATCGTTTTTTATTGGTGAATCTATATACTTTTTAGTATATAGGCTATTATTAATTATTATAAATTTATTTCTTCTTTTTAGAAAAATAATCCTTTTTAAATTTTGTTTATAATCCAATTTAATTTATTTAAGGTTTTTCTTTATATTTTTCCTTAAGCTTGTACATTGGTATTTTTATATTTTAATCTCTTTTAATTTGATTTATTTATAACTTATCCTTTACTGAATGTATCCTTACTCTAAACTAATTTCCTATGCCATCTTGCTCACATAGTATTATTTTATATTATTATTATTTTATATCTAACCCTGGGTTATCTTATATTTAAACAAAATTATTATATTAAACACAAAAATCATACCTAGGTACAAGACCTTTGTGGCCTACACAATAAAAAATTACACAAAATACAAAAAAAATTCAAAATTTGTCAGCAGCAATATAGTCCACTGCTACAATTGATTGTTTTTTCATCTACAGTGCCAATCTGTGAGATCCTCTTTTTTTAAAAGTTTACACTCTCACTATGTACACTATATTTCACTCTGTACACTATATTTCACTTTGTTATTGTTTACAGTGTTTTGTAGTACAAAGTTTTTTATAGCTTGGTACATAATACCCATTTCTGACTTTTAGAATGGGGTGATTGTTATCATATTTGGGCATGGGTTATGTAACGTTACATAAAGCAGCCCCCCCCCCCCAATAGAACAGATTTATTTTTGTTTACTTATTTTAAAATAAATTGTTGAACTCTTCAGTCTTCGGATTCTTCCATTAATCTTCATAATATTCCTTCCTTATTTCTGATTGGTTATACACCTGTTATTCGGTTAAATGGTAATAAGCTTGATTTTATATTCAACTCTCTCTCTCTTGGAGGTAAATTCATCAATGATTTATTTCTCTGGGTAGTGGTCTTCCACATATTACTTGATAAGGACTGGTCACACTAATCATAAAAAACTTGTTTTAACACTCATATTTCTATTTGCTTCTATAAATTTGCTTTCTCAATTAAGCTTCTGTCTGCTATCTTCCTTCTAATTACTTCATTCATAATTCTGGAATCTAATATCACTCTTTTCAGCTATTTTATCATCCCTTAAATATTCAATTTCCCTAACATTTTTCCCTATCCTGTGCGGTGGTTCAGTTCGGGTGGCCACTTTGGGTCCGCTGTCCATCCTTACACCTTCTGAGACCAGGTGAACATCATCCCTGCTCAGGAAAATGATTGCTGGAACATTTCTACAGTCAATTCATTATAATAAAAACTTATAAGTAGTCGATTAGCGACTAACACTAAACACTTTTGGGATTCTTCACGTTGTAGCTGTTTGCATTTAATTATATATATTTCTTTTTCTTCTTGATTCCTTCTTCTTTTTCATTAACTAATAGCATATAACATTTTTGATAGGCATTATTTTAAAATCCTTTTGACTTTCCTTCTTGTGACATATTTTCTCCGTATCATTTCTTCCTATATCATTTTCAATTCCGAGAAATTCTAAATTATAGTTGTATTAATTATCATCCTCCTTCAGCTTCATTGTAGTCATTGAATTATTCGTTATTCTTCTTATCTGAGCACATTACCATCAATTGTTTTTATTTATTTTTTTATTCTTCTGTTTGTTACCATCAAAATATTATTTTTCCTATTATTCCATTTTAAATCAGTTATTTATAATTATTATTTAATAATCTCTTCTTACATTTTCTTGGTGGTTTGTCTTTTTATTTTATCAAATTGTTTCAAAATATTTAGTAAGTTGTTCTTACATACTTTTTGTTAAATCAAATGGTTGCGAAATATCTTAAGTAAGTTGTACTTACATACTTTTTGAATTTTGGGGTTATATTAAATCATATTGTTTCGAAATATTTCATTTAAAATTAGTTTAACCGTTTTCGGTATCATTCACAACACGGATTGATCCACTCTTATATTTTTCCCGTGGATTCTGTTGGTTAAACTTGTCAATAAAATTCGCTATTGGATTACCCCATTGTGGATTACTACCATACATTTCAATGTTATCGTATGTATATAGTCTCACATCTTTATTACTGGGACCAGGATTAGGACTTTGGTTTTCCCCACGGTCAACTCGTTTGTCCACCTTTCTTTGTCGCTGTTCATTGTCTCTCCTCGAATCACTCTCCTCAGCCATTATATAATTTACTTGGGCTTGATTAGTTCCCTGATTGTCACTTGGTGGATCTCCCAAGGGTATGTCCCTATTTCTATCCCCACTTCTGGACCTCCGATATTCATCATGATCATTCCATTGTTGTCTGTTGTAGTTGTTTCTCTCATCTCGTCTATCATAATTTTGTCTCTGGTTAAAATATGGACGTTTTCTTTGGTAACAATTATTGTAATAATTGTTGTTCGCACTGACATAATTTACCCTTGGTCGATTATCTCTGGGTGGTTTGTTTTTCTGCTCCTCTGTATTCCCTGACCTCCATCTACTCCTCCTGTAATATGATTCTTGCTCATAGTTCTCTAATAGCGTTTCCATACCTCCAATGGTTTTTATTTGTCCGCTTAGTCGAGCACTGATAATCTTTTCCTCGAAGTGATATGCGATTTTGGTCACCAAACACTCTTCAGGGATCTTTGGGTCTAAATATTTTGCCACACACACCTTCCCCAAAAAATAAGCAGTAGGTGTCTGTCCTATATTGCGGTCATACCTACCATGACAGATATCGTCTCTAATAATGTTTTGCACTGACTCAGACCAGTACTTAAGCTTGAACATCATCTTAAAATTCCCAAAATCACACACCTCGTTCCGGATTACAGTCCACCAATTATCGTTAATGTTTTTGAAACATTCATCTAATATTCCTTTAATCATGTTCCATCGGTTCTCCTTCGACCTATTTAAAATTTCATCTACTCTCCCTAAAAATTCGAGTGGGTTTCTTCGATAATCTCGAAAGTTTACACTTTCCCTACTATCTTGGATAGTATGTTGAGTGTTGCATGTAGATCTGGAACCCATTCAATTTACCTCCCCTTGTACGTTTGTTTGTAGTTGTTGAAAATTGTCTAATTTTTCTACTTGGCTATGGAACTGATTCTTGACATTTTCTACGGTTTCATTAAAATCTGTGAATTAACTGTTTAGGTTGCTTTTTATACCATCTAACTGATCATTATTTTCCTGGCGTATGGCCATTAAACGAACTTGATTACTTTGTTCCTCTCGGTCCATTCGGGCATCTATTCCTGTTTTAATTTGTTCCATCTTTTCTTCTGTTTTATTTAATCTTTGATTGGTTTCAATTATTTTCTTTTCGGCCTCTTCCTTATATGTATCTACTGTTTGGCTAAGTGTTTGGTTAACATTTTCAATTTTACTCTCGAGATTTTCCCTTAACTCCTTATTGAAATTCTCCATTTTACGGTTTTGTTCATTCATGCATTCTCTGATATCTCCGTGAATGTTCTCAATTTTTTCGTTTAGTTGTTTCACTAAACCTTCCTGAATACTATCTATTTTCTCATTGGTTTGTCTGTTTTGTTCCTTCAAAGTTTCATTCTGTTCCTTCAAAGTTTCGTTTTGTTTCTTTGAAGTTTCCTCCTGTTTCCTAAAATTTTCATCTATTTTATCAAATTTTTCGCTCAAGGTTTCATTTTGTTTCCTTGAGTTTTCATCTATTTTATCAAATTTTTTCTCCTGTTTACTAAATTGTTCTGCCATAAATTTCATCATTTCCTGCCAATTTGGTTCTTCTCTGGCTACCGCTTTATCTGGTTGGTCCCCTTGGGCATCCTCTTCAACTCTTTCCTTTTCCGTGTTTGTGACTACTTCGGTTTCTTCTTTATCACCCGTTGGTTGTTCCATTTCACTGTCCGTAACTACTTCTATCTCTCACTCCTGTCCACCTTCTTCCTTCTCCTTGTCTTCTGCCCTCTTCTTTGATCTGCCTCTGGTATTATACATTTCTTGTTTTCTCATAGTTGCCGACGAAAATTAGGTTTTTTGTGATATTATCTTTCGTATATCTCAAAATTTCTTTCCTAATTAAAGCCCTTTTAAGTTGAGCGCCATCTTGTAGCGTCTCGCGGGTAATCACTCGGAGTCTTATAGACGTACTTTTTTGTTAATTAACTCTTTAAGTTTTATTTGCCTTACGTTGTTAGCGTCATCTTGTAACGTCTCGCGGGTAAACTCTCAGAGTCTTAAAATACACGTTTCCTAAAAAGGTTTCTTATCGTCTATTTATGCTCCTCGAAAATCTCGCTTTAATGAGAGTCACAGAATTCTTTATAATTTATGTTTACAGTTTCCAAAAATCGAGTGTGTGTGATTATGCAGATATTTCCCTTAGATTTTATTTGGGTGAATTCAATGAAGTTGTTTGACCATAGTGAGGAGAGAGAGTGCAAAAAGAATTATCCTCTTGGCATACAATTAATTAATTTAAATTTCTCCGCTCATGAGACCAGCTGATTGTGACATTTACAAACACATTGGAGGTTAAAATAACACCAATGGTATGTAATATTTTCTGGTTGTCCGTTCTCTTCTCTGTCTCCAGACAATCTGTAAACAACTACCCTCTACTGAAAATAATACACATTTTTATTCAAATAACAAAGTATTCATTGTATTTATTTAGTAAATTTTTGTTTTATCTTCTCCCAAAACAGAAAGGTATAATCGATTCTTACTGACAACACAACATTAGTTCGACCTTATTTTTTAAACATATAATGTATAACAAATATTTTTATCTTTTATAAAATATAAAACAATAAAGAAATAATTTATTAATTTCCCAGGGTTATTTTTTAGTTCTTTGTACTATGAGACGGTCAGAAATGAATATTTTAATACCAAGCTTTACATTAATTAATTTATTATATTTTGTAGTATGTAGTTCCGAGTTTATCCGCCAGAGTGCAGATTATGTTTCTTCACTAAAACCACGAAATTTATTTAATGGCGGCTAGCAATTCACAGGGATCCGTTATGCTGATTTTTTGGTTAACAAAAATAATAAAGTTTGTTTTCACCTCTTTTCCTGAAGTGTTTAAAGATATGGTGCTGTTTCTAGTGTTATGAAGTTATAGTTGAGATGTAATTTAGTTAAATTTACTTGGATACGATCTCACCAAAATATCGACGTGCTGTATACTAGGCCTGGATCTAGTAGTTTGATTTTTCAAAGTTTCATCAAATTAAGGGCGTGAATGGTTCTACTTGAAGGAGTTCTAATATAAGGTGGACATCACTCGTCAATTTTATTAAATTTCGCACTAATTATTCCAAAAAGTATTCATTAATTTCTCAAATTTTTAATAGGCATTACACTTTTCAAAACGTTCACTTCCCAATCGTTTTAACAATTAATTCAAATCTTGTTAGTTGGTTACTCGTAGTAACCAAGAATTTTTTATCGTTTTTTATTGGTGAATCTATATACTTTTTAGTATATAGGCTATTATTAATTATTATAAATTTATTTCTTCTTTTTAGAAAAATAATCCTTTTTAAATTTTGTTTATAATCCAATTTAATTTATTTAAGGTTTTTCTTTATATTTTTCCTTAAGCTTGTACATTGGTATTTTTATATTTTAATCTCTTTTAATTTGATTTATTTATAACTTATCCTTTACTGAATGTATCCTTACTCTAAACTAATTTCCTATGCCATCTTGCTCACATAGTATTATTTTATATTATTATTATTTTATATCTAACCCTGGGTTATCTTATATTTAAACAAAATTATTATATTAAACACAAAAATCATACCTAGGTACAAGACCTTTGTGGCCTACACAATAAAAAATTACACAAAATACAAAAAAAATTCAAAATTTGTCAGCAGCAATATAGTCCACTGCTACAATTGATTGTTTTTTCATCTACAGTGCCAATCTGTGAGATCCTCTTTTTTTAAAAGTTTACACTCTCACTATGTACACTATATTTCACTCTGTACACTATATTTCACTTTGTTATTGTTTACAGTGTTTTGTAGTACAAAGTTTTTTATAGCTTGGTACATAATACCCATTTCTGACTTTTAGAATGGGGTGATTGTTATCATATTTGGGCATGGGTTATGTAACGTTACATAAAGAAGCCCCCCCCCCCAATAGAACAGATTTATTTTTGTTTACTTATTTTAAAATAAATTGTTGAACTCTTCAGTCTTCGGATTCTTCCATTAATCTTCATAATATTCCTTCCTTATTTCTGATTGGTTATACACCTGTTATTCGGTTAAATGGTAATAAGCTTGATTTTATATTCAACTCTCTCTCTCTTGGAGGTAAATTCATCAATGATTTATTTCTCTGGGTAGTGGTCTTCCACATATTACTTGATAAGGACTGGTCACACTAATCATAAAAAACTTGTTTTAACACTCATATTTCTATTTGCTTCTATAAATTTGCTTTCTCAATTAAGCTTCTGTCTGCTATCTTCCTTCTAATTACTTCATTCATAATTCTGGAATCTAATATCACTCTTTTCAGCTATTTTATCATCCCTTAAATATTCAATTTCCCTAACATTTTTCCCTATCCTGTGCGGTGGTTCAGTTCGGGTGGCCACTTTGGGTCCGCTGTCCATCCTTACACCTTCTGAGACCAGGTGAACATCATCCCTGCTCAGGAAAATGATTGCTGGAACATTTCTACAGTCAATTCATTATAATAAAAACTTATAAGTAGTCGATTAGCGACTAACACTAAACACTTTTGGGATTCTTCACGATGTAGCTGTTTGCATTTAATTATATATATATTTCTTTTTCTTCTTGATTCCTTCTTCTTTTTCATTAACTAATAGCATATAACATTTTTGATAGGCATTATTTTAAAATCCTTTTGACTTTCCTTCTTGTGACATATTTTCTCCGTATCATTTCTTCCTATATCATTTTCAATTCCGAGAAATTCTAAATTATAGTTGTATTAATTATCATCCTCCTTCAGCTTCATTGTAGTCATTGAATTATTTGTTATTCTTCTTATTTGAGCACATTACCATCAATTGTTTTTATTTATTTTTTTATTCTTCTGTTTGTTACTATCAAAATAATATTTTTCCTATTATTCCATTTTAAATCAGTTATTTATAATTATTATTTAATAATCTGTTCTTACATTTTCTTGGTGGTTTGTCTTTTTATTTTATCAAATTGTTTCAAAATATTTAGTAAGCTGTTCTTACATACTTTTTGCTAAATCAAATGGTTGCAAAATATCTTAAGTAAGTTGTACTTGCATACTTTTTGAATTTTGGGGTTATATTAAATCATATTGTTTTGAAATATTTCATTTAAAATTAGTTTAACCATTTTCGGTATCATTCACAACACGGATTGATCCACTCTTATATTTTTCCCGTGGATTCTGTTGGTTAAACTTGTCAATAAAATTCGCTATTAGATTGCCCTATTGTGGATCACTACCATACATTTCAATGTTATAGTATGTATATAGTCTCTCATCTTTATTATTGGAACCAAGATTAGCACCTTGGTTTTCCCCACGGTCAACTCGCTTGTCCACCTTTCTTTGTCGCTGTTCATTGTCTCTCCTCGAATCACTCTCCTCAGCCATTATATAATTTACTTGGGCTTGATTAGTTCCCTGATTGTCACTTGGTGGATCTCCCAAGGGTATGTCCCTATTTCTATCCCCACTTCTGGACCTCCGATATTCATCATGATCATTCCATTGTTGTCTGTTGTTGTTGTTTCTCTCATCTCGTCTATCATAATTTTGTCTCTGGTTAAAATACGGACGTTTTCCTTGGTAACGATTATTGTAATAATTGTTGTTGGCACTGACATAATTTACCCTTGGTCGATTATCTCTGGGTGGTTCGTTTTTCCGCTCCTCTGTATTCCCTGACCTCCATCTACTCCTCCTGTAATATGATTCTTGCTCATAGTTCTCTAATAGCGTTTCCATACCTCCAATGGTTTTTATTTGTCCGCTTAGTCGAGCACTGATAATCTTTTCCTCGAAGTGATATGCGATTTTGGTCACCAAACACTCTTCAGGGATCTTTGGGTCTAAATATTTTGCCACACACACCTTCCCCAAAAAATTTTACAGGATCAAATCAAAAAAATTTAAGAAGAATTAATGGTAGAATTGAACAGGTCAATGATACAATTAACCAGAAGATGGACAAAATCGATGAGGAAAGGAAGCAAGAAACAGCTGACATTAATGAGAGATTAAGAAAAGCTAATGAAACCATTATACAAAATAAAGCAGTGATAAATACCAGAATAGACCAGGTCCAAGAAAATAGTCGTATTCAAATAGAAGGAATACAAAAGGAACAAGAAAATTTAGTAAATTTACAGAAACAAACCGGAGAAAGGTGTGACAATATTAACACTACGGTGATAATTTAACTGGTCAAGTACGCCAAAATCAAGAAGAAATTGAGTTAATTAGAACCAGACCAAATAATATTACTCATGTTTCCACAAATGAAACCAGAGAAGGGATTAATTTCAAAAATTATCGCAGAAACCTCATGGAATTCCTGGCCAGAATTGAGGAACATTTTAATAAACATCGAATAACTATCTGGAGCTCGATTAGAGAGATGTTGGATGAGCATTTTAGGGAGATTACGGACAACTGGTGGACAGCAACCAGGAATGAGATAGTGGACTACACTCAATTTAAAAAACTGTTTAAAGAAAAATATTGGTCCGAAGCTATACAAAATATTACAAGGGACAACATTTGTCAGGGAAGATATGATGGAAATAGAGGTACATCTCCAACTACTTACTTCTGGGGAAAGGTGTGTTTGGCGAGACACCTAGAGCCAAGAATACCAGAAGAATCCCTAGTAACTAAAATGGCATACCATTATGACACAGGAATTGCCAGAGCACGCCTGGGAAGCCAGATTAAAACGGTCCACGCAATGGCTGACTTATTAGAAAATTATGAACACAAGGGTTACTACAAAAGAAGCAGACAACGAACTGATCAGTACGGTTCAAGAAATAATAACCATGGTATGAATCCTAATCACTATAATAACATGAATAACCGGAATAGTTATAACTTTAATGGCAACGATCGTAGTTCCAACCAAAATTTTACTCCAAATAATAACCAACAAGCAAATTTCAATCGAAATCCAATTAGCAATAATAGTAACAACAGGTCCAATCAAAATTACCATCCGGGTAATAGAATTAATAATAATAACTATAATAACTACCGAACAAACCAAAATTATAATAATTTTAGAAATAACTCAGGAGTCAATACCAATAATAATAACCAGGGTAATTATAATAATAATCATCCGTACAGACCAAGAATAAATTATATTAGTGCAGAAGAAGGGGATTACTGGAGATACCATCAACCTCGGAGGAACAGTTTTAATAACAGTTATGATCAAAGAGGAAATCCCAGAGGGATGAGTCACCATTATAACCGAGTAAGAAGTAGAAGCCAGGAGGACTTCCGAGAATCAAGGGGAAGTGAACAATTAGACAACCGAGATGTTGAACAACCAGGAACCAGCACACCATTCCAGGCAAATCAACAGTCATGCCCGGAAAATAATCATGATAGCCTTAATTTAAACGGAGTGAGGCAGTAATAAACCCTCGCGACCCCTTACTGCTACTAACTACTGGGTACAAAGACCACCAAATTCAAATATATAGTAATAACAAATTACTACCAACTAATTATGAAAAGCTAATTATGGAAAATAAAAGAATTTTGAAGTATAACAATAACCAAAGTTTAAGGACGGATAGTCAAAATCTTATAATTAGTAAAATAGTTTACCTTTTTCTTGTCCGTCTGGTGGCCTTTTCTCTATATTTCATTCAACGCGTTTCAGGACATATGCCCCATCATCAGGATATCCCTTGTTGAAGTTCGTCGATCGTTAAAATATTAAAAACACTGTACACACAATTCTACACATAACAGTAAATATAATACAAACATAAAAACACATAAAATACCCAGATTTTAGACACACACGATATCGCTGGTGCGCACCACGACATGCTATAGTCGACTGCAGTGTTCATGTTGTTATATGTCGTGCACTATGGACTTTGTTCTGTATTCTTATCGCTGTGTCGTATAATAGATTGGACTGGAAATACAGCTGATCGTTAAGGATGGCTTCTTCTGTATTTCCAGTCCAATCTATTATATGACACAGCGATAAGAATACAGAACAAGGTCCATAGTGCACGACATATAACAACATGAACACTGCAGTCGACTATAGCATGTCGTGGTGCGCACCACCGATATCGTGTGTGTCTAAAATCTGGGTATTTTATGTGTTTTTATGTTTGTATTATATTTATTGTTATGTGTAGAATTGTGTGTACAGTGTTTTTAATATTTTAACGATCGACGAACTTCAACAAGGGATATCCTGATGATGGGGCATATGTCCTGAAACGCGTTGAATGAAATATAGAGAAAAGGCCACCAGACGGACAAGAAAAAGGTAAACTATTTTACTAATTATATACTATAAGTGGCTTGGATACCGAAAAACATGGATCAAAATCTTACTATTATTTACAATTATTATTTGAAAAATCTTCGAGAAGAACTGTTGGAGGAAACGGTGACAAGTAGAATCAACCAGCATAATGAAATTTTATACATAACCGCTCAAATTGAAGGAATTCCTACACGAATAATGATAGATACTGGTGCAAATGTATCACTTATTAACGACGCTGAACTGGAGAGAATACAGAAACAAAGTAAAAATATAATACCTACCTTACCTGTCAATAATGTTATTTTAATAGGTGCCACTGGGCGTCAAAATAAAACAGTGAGGAAACAAGTGTCATTGGAAATAGAAAGCAAAGGTGTTACAATTAATATTATATGTTTGGTCGCAATCGGCCTACCATTCGAATTATTAATCGGATGCGATATGCTGAGGAAAAATTCAGCCGTTATTGACTTGAGCAAGGAGAAGGTGTCCTTGAACTCAGAAGGTGTTATGTGGACGGCAGAGTTAATAGGAAGCGATGGTGCCCCTCTGAACCGTACCCATCACCAAGTTAGGGAATTAAATTTTTTAAAGAATGACACCCAATGCAGAAAAATAATCTATAATATGACAAATGAAGACCTGTGGAACAGTAAATTACAGGAGATAAGTGAGTTTAGACACCAAGGCACAAATAATTTGACAGTAAAACAAGTAGAAGATCTCATTATAATATATAAGAAGTATAAACATGTATTTTCAGAAAAACCAGGAAAAGTAAAAAACTATCTGTGTAGAATACAATTTAAAGAACCAGCAGAATTCCACAAAAAATCCTATCCTATACCATATTCATTGAAAGAGGCGGTTAGAGCTGAAATTAATAAAATGTTGTTAAATGATATAATTGAGCATAGCCAATCACCATATACTAGCCCAATAGTAGCAATTCAGAAGAAGAACGGGCAGGTTCGACTTTGCTTGGATGCCCAAGAAATAAATAAACATATAGTAATTGATCGCACGTCACCTGGAGAAATAGAAGAAATTCTAAAGAAATTTCATGGTACAAAATTTATCAGTACCTGGGACACAGTTTGTGGTTACTGGCAGGTGGAGTTGCACCCGATGAGTCGAAAATATATGGCTTTTATTTTTGAGGGTAGAAACTACCAGTTTAAAAGATTGCCATTTGGATTAGTCAATTCGGTAGCAATTTTTGTACGATGTATGGACCAGGTATTGGGTCAGGAAGCGCTACAATTCACCACAGTTTATGTAGACGACCTGTTGATTACCTCATCCAACTGGGAGGAACATTGTCACAGGGTGGAATATGTATTGAGTAAGTTAGCAGAGAACAACATAACACTAAAACTCGAAAAATCCCAATTAATAGCGAAGGAGGTTCAATTTTTATGTTTCAATTTGACTGAACAAGGTATTCCCCATCACAAGAAAAGGTTACTGCAATCCAGAAGTTCCCACAACCAAAAAATAAGAGGCAACTCCAATCCTTCTTAGGACTGTGTAATTACTACCGGAAGTTCCAACGCAATTATTCCGCATTGACATCTAAATTTCAGGAACAGCTGTCTTCCAAAAACAAATGGACATGGGGACATGAACAGGATGCTATACTACAACAGATAAAGGATAAATTCTTAGAGACAGTAATCCTTCATCATCCAAATTTTGATCACCCATTCTTTTTGAACTGTGAAGCAAGTGATGTCAGTCTTGGGACGGTATTGTACCAAGAAGACACAGAAGGAAACCATTTAGTCATCAATTTTGCCAGTCGTGTGTTAAACCACTGTGAGAGAAGGTATAATGTTACGGAAAAGGAACTATTAAGCATAGTCTTTGCTTGTAGTAAATTCCGAACGTACATTTTGGGATATCCTGTAACTGTCAGAACAGATCATAAGTCCATCTCATTTTTAAGAAGTTGTAAGCTGAGTCACAGAAGGCTTACAAGGTGGATACTCGCCTTGCAGGAGTATAATATCAAATGGGAATATATTCCAGGGAGTCAAAACGTGATAGCAGACGTGTTATCTCGAATAAACCTGGACACCCAGACATTTGAGGGTGAGAAGGAAAGGATTATCAAGGTGTACAACATTCTCAAAAGTAGATCTGATTTGGAGGCATTATTACAAAATATCAGAGCTAATCAGTTATTAGACCCAAAATTAATAAAAATCAAGGAACGTATGGCGAACCAAAACTCTTCAATAAACCAATTCTATTGTGAACAAGAAGGAATTTTATTTATAAAAAATACATTGAACCAAGAAGACTGGAAGGTAATCATTCCCAGAATCATGGAGAAAGAACTAGTGTTGGAATATCACATAAGATACGGATATATGGGTGCAGTAAAGGTAGTGAAAGCATTGGAGGAGAATTGTTACATTAAGAACATACAGAGGAAGGTACAAAATTATATAAAACCCTGTCATATCTGTCAATTGGTCAAAATTAATAATGAACGAAGGGAAGGTGTAATGATACCTATATCGTCAGAACAAAAATTGGAAAAATTATTCATTGACATATGTGGACCATTTCCTAGGAGTGAAGGTAGAACCCGGTATAAATACCTTATAATCATTATGGACCACTTCTCCAAATTCACCAAATTGTATCCAATCAGTCGAGCAACTACGCAGAAAATTCTTGAAGTAATAACTACTCAATACTACCCAAAAATAGGAATACCTGTTTCAATAGTTACAGACCATGGTACACACAGTTTCGAGGCAGAAAATGGAAGAACACATTGTTAGAACTGAACATCAAAAGCTATAAGACCTCCGTATACCACCCCAGTAGCAATCCATCAGAAGAATACTGAGAGAGGTTGGTAGAATCTTAAGAACCTATTGTCATCAACAACAAAGGAAATGGCCTGATTACTTATCATCCACAGAAGATTTTTTAAACTTGGCTTATCATCCATCTATAAATTGCACTCCATACACTGCCATGTATGAAAAACAACCACCCAGAGAGATCCAAGAATTGATTAAATTTCCTAAGTCTCCACCGTACCAATTTAATAAATTAAAATTCTATAATCAGGTGATGGAAAATCTGGAAAAACGCAGAAATAAATACCAGAAAATAAAGGGTAAAATAATTAAATATGAAGTAGGAGAGAAAGTTTTGTTAAAGAACAGGGAATTGCCTAGCACTCTAGAAGGGATATCAAAGAAATTATTATTACTATACGTTGGACCCTACACCATAACAAAAAACAACAACAACAACACGTATGAATTAACCGACCCCATTTCAAAGAAGATCAAGGGCAATTATAATCAACAATTGATGAAAAAATATCATGAGGAAGAAAAGGTAAAATAACATAAGTAATTATGTCCTCACACCTAATGAAGTGTTCAGAAATAATTACTTCTGAAGGGAGGCAATTTGTAACGAAACAAAATGTTACAAAAGAATAGTAAATAACAGTGGAATCCAATCCAGAGAGGAAACAAGAAATAATAATTGAAAGCAAATTAAAGGAAACCTAGTTGGTTTGACTTATTTAATGTTATTAAGAAACCCTGAAATAACCCAGTAGAATAGGGCAGTAAACAGACAAAAATTAAATAAATAAACCTAGTAAGCCTAAATAATCAACTTACCCTGAATAACAACCAAACCCAATAAAGAGTACCTAATCATAAATTAAAATTGTATTAACAAAATTGTATAGGCCTATAATAAGGATAGAAAAGAGGACACAAACCTTTACAGTGATGAGTGATATAATAATAAATAGTGGCACAAACTATAGTTAAACAGTGTGCTATTTATTATTTATAAAAAGTGTTTTATTATTACCATACAGACAATAGTTTAAAAGTATGCAATAATTAAAGTTGTTAAAAACAAGTATTATTATTAAGAGTTTTTGTTGTATGTTATAAGATTTTATGTCACCAGTTAATTTATGTAAATATATTTATCTCAGGTAGTCAAGGTAGAAATTGCAATCAACCATAACAAATTGTTCCACCACATATCATAGAAATTCAAATTAATAAGGTTTTACAGTTATAAACTGAGGCATGTTTAGTATCAAATTGTTTATAATTATACAATTAATCATCATGTAAACATTGCATGTATCATTAGAGTATAATAATAAAATTATCTATTAAAGGTAATTTAGAAAAATGTAAATTAATTAATGGGTGTTGATCCTATAACACTTAACCTGTACATAAATGGCCAATCAAAATTTAAGAAGTTTGTATGAGTTCAGTGACTAAAAAAGAAGAAATAACACTTAATTGTTAATTGTGATGGAAAACAGTTGAATAGTGCGTGTCTAGATGTAATTAAAAAATATATATATAACAATAGATAACCCGTTTGTGAAAGAAGATCTGAATGACCATCATCGAAGATAATAATCCCTCCACTACAATTTTCATGAACAAGTAACACACACAAGAAAGAAATTATCCACAATAAACCAGAAACCCTTCAGCAATATCGTCTAGATGTGTAAAGTATAATTTGACAATATTTTTTTCCAACAAGGAACAACCACTAGACAATATAACAATTTACACTAACACTAATCACTAGTAAACATTTTAAAGTGAAAACAAATTCAATATCTAAACGAACAGTGATTACAAGGAAAACATTTATTGTACACATTAATAAACTTCATTATTCTCTGACACGGACAATATAGTAGCCATGATGTTGACATCGCTCTAACGTACATGCTTTTACGAAGCGTATTGAATATCGTCAAACCTTGTATGTTACTTAATATATAATTTTTGTAATTTTTTTAGATTATAAGTAATATATTGTTTGTAAAGGTACTCTCTATTATTAATTATCATGTACAGGAACTTTTCGTAGCAGCCACAAGAATTCCCACGAAATATATTAAAATTATTTAATTATTAAATCCTGAGATAAATATCGATTGTGACAACTGTATGTATCGAATAGAATTTTCCAATAATTTGAATTTATATTACACAGATTAAACCATTATGTTATTAAATCATGTCCACGCGTTATTATTTCAGGAACGTAATATATTATCAGCATTTATTTTATAATTAACAAGGATAAGAAGAATTCGGGGAGTCATTGGAAGTACGCAAACTGCAAAACCAAGATTAACCTCAAATAATAGGTTAAAGCCTAATATCGAAGGTGACTTGAAAATTTTGGGATGACTCGACCGCTATTTTTTGAATTGATTTTGGAGTTCTAACTACTGAATTGGAATAATTATAATTCTGATTCAGAAACCAAGGCAGAATAATTCAATTCTTTTACTTATATATTTAAATCACATTCGTAAACACACAACATAAATATTCCACGTTCAGCTGATACACTATTTACAACTATTTATTACAAATTAACATATACAAGAAATAACACGGGCAAATCATTATACCATTAAGATACTACGGGTACAAGAGGAGTATTATAATATATATATATATATATATATATATATTGTAACATGACATAAGATAGCGCAAAATACCACTAATGATTAATAAAAGAAAAGCTGAAGGTAGGAAGAAATGTTAAAAAAATTATAACTTGAAGATTAATGACCCAACTACGAAATAACAATTGACTAAGGAACTGACTATGACTTGACCCAATAGATTGGAGAAAACAAGAAGATTGGAGAAAACAAGAAAATAGAAACAAGAAGGAAGGAACAAGAAACCAAGAAGTAATCCAAAGTATGACCACGATCATTGTAACCCCAAGATATAACTGACAAATAATATGTAAAGTAAATGCACTAAAACAGACAGGGCATAAATAAGATGTAAAATATAAACTATAAAAAATAAACTAGAGATATTATGTATGTTAAATGAAAAGCAAAGAAACATGAATTTATAAATATAAGATAGGAAGTTAGAAATAAATAATACCCTATTAAATAGTATACTAGTCAAAAACAAGTAAGTTATAATTGAGCTGAATAAAGACAATAAATAATATCAAAAGTGACCAATGTGAAATGAGAATAAAACAAATATCAATGACCAATAACCACACTGTGATACTAAACTAAATAAACAAACAATATGTGAAATATCAAGTGAAGGATATAAATAAATAAATAGATATAAGCGACAACAATCTATGTTAAAAACATAGTACAAAAGTGAAAGTGATGATAAATAAAAGAAACTTCATGTGAAAGGAAAGTGCAGTGTAGGTGCATGTAGTGTACAATACAATAAGAAGCAGACTATAGTAATATAGCGAAACAATCTGTAATAGAATATTATATAAAAAGTATGAAACTAATTGTACCATTATTAATTTAAGTAAATTACAAAAATAAGGTAAAAGTTAAAAATGATTAGAGTGGAAGATAGGAGAAGCAGACACTATATTTTAGTGAAGGAATTTGTGAGTTATATGGCGTAAGGTACTGTTAAAAAATTATTATTATAAGAGTTCCATTATTGTAAAAAACCATAGAATTAATTAACTTAGAAGATAGGTGAGATAGAAGCAAGAATTACAATAACAGTTAGAAGTATAATTTCAGGCCTGGACCTGGTAAGAAATATTTTAATAATAAAAGGTGTGTTGTTTAATCAGTTGCAATAAAAAAAAGGTTGAATGAACCAATAAATAAAGTTTATGAATTATAAAGAATGTTGAATGGGAGTATTGTGAAACCTATGCTTTAGGCCTAGCATGAAGGAGAGAATTTTATAAGTTTAAAAAGAAAACAATAACCAAGGGTCAATTAGAGTATATAAAATGTTTAATTAAGTAAGTAAGTGTATTAGATATAAAAATGTATAAATATTATTCAGTTTAAAAATAATTACAAAAGAAATATCAGTAAGAAAAAAAAGAAAAATGTTATTAACTAATCAAAAGTAACTATGAGAGATATCACAATAATCTTTAGTAAAAAAGCAGAACAATGGTGTTAGTATAATTAATATTACTACTAGTATAAGGAAGTAATTATAATTTAAAGGATTTTGACATATTTGAACAGAAATAAAACGTTAGATTATAACAATGTTATAAGATGGTGACCAATGAGAACTAGTATAATTTGAAGGGTAACTATGGGAACTCATGCTTGTTACATAGAGTGGCCGTTGAAATCTAATTACTTCATTATTGACCAGCATAGAGGGTGGATGTATGAAGCCCTCGGAGCCAAATAAATTTTAAAAGCTTTAAATTTTTCAAAATTTGAAAGAAGAAGTGTAAGAAGACTATTTTAAACAACCATTGATGAGATGACCAGTAATTAAAACATTTGTAACAAATATTCTGGCCAAAACTTGGAAGGAAGTAAGTCAAATTAATACTCGACCAATTCTGGAGGAAGAACTGAAGGGACCTAACTCAACCTGAGGAAGAAGATCGTCGACCAGAACTGATGGAAGCTGGACATTGGATTTCAACCATTTGAACAGGAATCTCAGCTAATCCAAAGAAGACAGGACTCTTAGACGTGTTCCAGAAGAAGAAGAGGATTGCAAGAGAAGCTACGGCCAGGAATCGATGAGTATAAATTAAATACTTCACCCCAAAAATAAACTTTCAATTACCCATAGTAAACGAACTATCTTATTTTCACTTCACAGATCACAAAATTAACTTTTGAACTGAACTTGATTATAAAATCACTTTCGATAAAACATATCAATCACTGAATTTTGATTTTATATTAAAATAATTTTAAAAACATTAACTTGCTAACAAGAATTTAACCAAGTGTGCACTATTTCTTGTTGCCAATGCCTTACTTTTCCTGTTTTAAAATATCAACTATTGTGTAATTAGATATAAGGAATATTATAATTTATGTGCATTTATTAGTCTGCAATCCAACTTCTGTAGTCCACAGAACATTTTCCCTGATAAAATTATTATTTTGTTTTAACATTAACCTGTACGCCATGATGGCATTTGGCGTATGAACTGGGCTAACCAGACGCTGCCAACCGAGCAATTTGTAAACGCCGGAATTATAAAAAATATATGTACCATTTATCAGCTGTAATTGACCAGTTAATTTTATATTAACTAAAAATATTGAAGGGTTCAATAAATTTTCATATTTCTCAATTGCTGTATGTTTGATTCATATAAAAAGGGTAATATAAGAATTTGGGACACAAACAATAAACATACGACAGTTGACGAATTCGACCCGACCAGACAGCGTGAGCCAATCAGGTGGCGAGGCGGAAAAATTTGAACTGAGCGACGAGAAATACGGTCGACTAGTAAGTATTGAGACAAAGTATAAAACGGCTCGCTACACACTATTAAATTTAACAAATGTAAATAAAACAAAAATAACAACCCACATAAACCGCTAAGTTACAAAGTGACGATCCCAACAGAGCGGCTTTTCGTTCCTGTTATAAAGACGCATCCAACGAGTGACATAATAACTCGTCACAAAAAGGCTTTTATACAATATATATATATATATATATATATATATTGCGACAGTACAGATAAGTGCTGTACTGAGCATTGAATATAAAAATTTAAATATACATAATAAATTGTAAAATAATTAATAATGTATTAGAAGTAAGCATGTCAGGGATTGCAAGCTTGGCTTAGACAAAAATATGGACAGGTGTTTCGACCTGAATCGATCTGTTCACACATACAGATGTAACTGAAAGTGTGTACAACAGTATTTTGCATGTGTGTGTGATGCAGGTCTATGCAGGTGAGTTTGCCACCCCAGTATGAATAATTGCATAATTACTGTTTTTCCGTAATTATTCATAAACTATATATAAGGAGTAAAATCCAAAGACACAATAAAATGTAATAAAATTAACTACATACTGTGTACGAAAACCACGTGAAAGCGACACACCGTACGAGTGTAGTGGCGAAATAACTGTGTACAGATCGAAAGGGTTAAGTTACAATGTCCAAAAGTACAGTGAACATGTGTAGTGAAAATAGTTATAAGATGGGTATAAGAGTATACTTACAGGACTCTGCAATTCGCAGAAATATAAGAAATAGCGAAATTGACGATGAGTGGGGGAACAAAACCCAGAGACAATTTCAGACATGTTGATTTCGTACAACTGCAGGTGTTAACCAAGACGTGGGTATAAATAGGACACACATGCTACAGTTGTATCTTTTTTGATCACCCACAGTTGCAGCGAGAGCTTCTGCCCGTCCGCACGGAGTATTTATTTTTTTGTAAATAGTTTCATCCTTCCAGTTACATACAACTATGTAACTGAGTTGTAAATACAATCACTTTTAAATAGTAACAGAATTACACGAGAAGAAAATCCATATAAGATGATCAACTGACATCCGAAACAGCACGAAAAGAAGTAACATGAAGTTCTGGAGAGCGAGAGAGCTGATGACTTAGTTCCAGAGAGAGAGGCGACGCTGGAGTCTAGATCGGCTGCGCTGGACAAGAGGAACATTACTGAAGTCTGGAAACGACGCTGGACAAGAGGAATTGATGCTGGAGTTCGAGACGAGGACGATTACAGATGGATCGATTGCGATTGAGTATCACAACAATAAGGTGATAAACAACTTATTTATCTCTTAGTCGAACAATTAACTCAAAGACAATTAAAGACATTATTGTTTTATTTTAAAGTTAAGAGCCAATGTTTCTTGTAAATATAGAGTTAAAATGGTAGATATTATCGAAGTAAGATTAACGTAAACAAGAGCTCAAATTAGTATTGAAATGAAAAGAATGCAAAGCATTTAAGTAAAAAAGTAGAGTTTTATAAATCAGTACTGAAAAAGAAAGATAAATTCAGTAGCTATTAATATGTTGAATTTCGTTACAATATCTAAGCATTGATATTTAGAAGCACACTAATTGTCTGAGTAGTCAGGAAATGATATTTTAATAAAGTAATTAGTAGAATAGAATATTTAGTCAGTAAGGATGTATACAGCGTAAGCCTTATGGCATAGTAACAAAGCAATAATGAATGTTTTTAAGTCGAATCAAGTGCCTTGCGCACAATTTCAGTATTACTAAATAAATTTGAAATACCGTTACAAGTTACATAGAGTTATTATTACAGATACACCTGAACCCCAAATACATACACGCCATCATAGGAATGTTATATAAAGAGTATGAGTTAAATTAATGTACAGATTAAAATACACAAAGAAGGGTAATTTGTCACCTTTTGGCGTCCCAAAGAACGTGGGAATCCACAAATTTAAAATGCACTTAAATGTTGGTATTTAAAATGTTGCATATTTCTGCAGACTAATTATTTACTAAGTGTGAAGGAGCGAGGTATCTGACGAAGCTGGATTTACTCTCAAGTTTCTGGCAGATTCCAATTCGTGAAGAGAATAGAAAGTACACCGCTTTCCTGTTTAAAAATAAATGCTACCAACACAGGGTAGTACCCTTCGGATTAAGCACTAGTTTGGCAGCCATCGTAAAGTGTCTAGAAAGAGCCCTAGGACCTGAGATAGAACCCTACACCATGGTATTTGTAGATGATATCTTAGTTGTATCTAAAATGTTAGACGAACATATAAAACATCTAAGCACGATATTCCACAAGTATAGGCAAGCGAAGATATCCCTTAACCTAGACAAATGTGAATTTATCAAATCCTCTATCCAATTCCTTGGTCACGTTATTTCCTCCTCTGGTATTCAACCCGATCCTATCAAAATTTCCAGCATAACTAATTTCCCTATACCCGGAAATCTCAAAGGGTTAAGAGCATTCTTAGGACTAACAGGATACTACAGAAGATTCTCACCGTTATATGCAAAGTATACGCAACCGCTACTAGAGCTGACGAAGAAAGGACAGAAATGGAAATGGGAGAAGAAACACCAAAATGCCTTTAACCAAGTGAAAGAGTTATTCATCGAAAATATTATGTTACATCATCCTCAACGAGAAGGAAAATTCGTATTCTACTCCGATGCCAGTGACTACGCAGTAGGACTATGCAGTACTGTATCAACAAGATACTATGGGAGAGCACCGAGTTATCGCCTACGCCAGTAGAGTCTTCAAAGGAGCTGAAAAACACTACTCCACATCAGAAAAAGAAATACTTGCTATAGTGTACACTCTTAAGCAATTCAGATATTATGTTTATGGTACTCATTTTGAGATACATACTGACTACCAAGCATTATCATTTCTATTGAAATGCAAAGTAACAAATGCCCGATTATTAAGATGGATTTTAGCCATTGGCGAATACTCATTCACCATTAAATACTGTAAAGGTAAAGACAATATTATAGCTGATACACTAAGCCGATACATCAAAGAAGAATGTGAAGAAGTCTATGAGAGCAAAAAGAAAGAAGTACAATTGTTATCAATTAAATTTAAAGAGAATGATGAAGTAAAACAAATGCTGAAAAATTTAGCACAACAACAAGATTTGGACGTGACAATAAGGGAGATGAAGGACCAAGAACAGCTACCAAATCATTATAAGGTACTTAATGGAATTCTTTTCAGGTTAGTAAGACAAGACTGGAAGATAGTACTAACGAACGACATGTTACAGAAATTAATTCAACCAGCACATGCTGCCGCTCTGAAATGTTACCTGAGTTTACGAGAGGATTTTACGATTAATAATATGTATCGAAAAATTAAGAAGGAGGTGAAGAAGTGTTATGAGTGTCAAACGGCGAAAGGACCGAATTTACACACATACGTAGAAATGCAGAGCATCCAGAAGGGGAACAAGGGAGAGCTAATTGCAGTGGATTTTCTGGGACCACTACCACGATCAAGTCGAGTTGTGAAGCACATATTGGTATGTATCGATTATCGATGTGTTTTCCAAGACAGTCCGACTGTACCCAATTATGCGACCCACAACCAAAGTTGTTCTAAAGATACTACTGCAGAAATATATTCTGACATATGGAAAAATGAAGAAGGTACTCAGTGACCAAGGTGTACAATTCCAGAGTGAAAAATGGGAGAGGACGTTAAGGGAAAATGGAATACAACCTGTACTCACATCCATAAGACATCCTCAAGGAAACCTTGCTGAGAGAGTTAACAAGGAATTTGGTAAATATTTACGAATATACTGCCATGATCAACACAACAAATGGGCAGAATATTTACCATTTCTTGAGAAGGCCATCAACGAAAATTATAGTGAAGCAACAGGATATACTCCAATAGAATTGGAAGAAGATAAGAAGCCAAACAAATTTTGGACCGAGTATATACACAAACCTAATAGCCAGAATGTACCTGTACCAATAAGTGTGAAAATTGAATACGCAAAGCAACGGATAATAGAAAGAGGTAACAAGAGAGTAGAGAGATTTAATCTAACTCACAAACTACAACAATTTAATGTAGGAGAGAGTGTACTACTCAAAGCAATCCTGTTGGGAAAAGAAGTGAGAATACGGCGAAGAAATTCTTCAGACTTTATAATGGACCGTATACGTTAAGACAGCGAGTAGGACAACACAGTTTCATCGTATATGATGAGGTACAGAAGAAAGAAATTGGTAAATTCCATGTAACGTCATTTAGGAAGTTGTACACATAAAAGTAATGAGGTCAATGAAACCAGTCAGATCAGCTGTTGTTGAAGCCACCCTACAAGGTCACGAGCAGTGAGCGTGTGAAGAGGGGAGGGAAGACGTATGTGTACACTCCAATTAAGGGTGAAATGACGAATACTATTCTTTATTATTTGTTATATTTTTTTTTACAAAAAAAAAATAATAAATAATTTTATTAAATTTTTTTATTACCAAGCAGAGGGATAATGCGACAGTACAGATAAGTGCTGTACTGAGCATTGAATATAAAAATTTAAATATACATAATAAATTGTAAAATAATTAATAATGTATTAGAAGTAAGCATGTCAGGGATTGCAAGCTTGGCTCAGACAAAAATATGGACAGGTGTTTCGACCTGAATCGACTTGTACACACACACAGATGTAACTGAAAGTGTGTACAACAGTATTTTGCATGTGTGTGTGACGCAGGTGTATGGAGGTGAGTTTGCCACCCCAGTATGAATAATTGTGTAATTACTGTTTTTCCGTAATTATTCATAAACTATATATAAGGAGTAAAATCCAAAGACACAATAAAATGTAATAAAATTAACTACATACTGTGTACGAAAACCACGTGAAAGCGACACACCGTACGAGTGTAGTGGCGAAATAACTGTGTACAGATTGAAAGGGTTAAGTTACAATGTCCAAAAGTACAGTGAACATGTGTAGTGAAAATAGTTATAAGATGGGTATAAGAGTATACTTACAGGACTCTGCAATTCGCAGAAATATAAAAAATAGCGAAATTGACGATGAGTGGGGGAACAAAACCCAGAGACAATTTCAGACATGTTGATTTCGTACAACTGCAGGTGTTAACCAAGACGTGGGTATAAATAGGACACACACGCTACAGTTGTATCTTTTTTGATCACCCACAGTTGCAGCGGGAGCTTCTGCCCGTCCGCACGGAGTATTTATTTTTTTGTAAATAGTTTCATCCTTCCAGTTACATACAACTATGTAACTGAGTTGTATATACAATCACTTTTAAATAGTAACAGAATTACACGAGAAGAAAATCCATATAAGATGATCAACTGACATCCGAAACAGCACGAAAAGAAGTAACATGAAGTTCTGGAGAGCGAGAGAGCTGATGACTTAGTTCCAGAGAGAGAGGCGACGCTGGAGTCTAGATCGGCTGCGCTGGACAAGAGGAACATTACTGAAGTCTGGAAACGACGCTGGACAAGAGAAGCGACGCTGGACAAGAGGAATTGATGCTGGAGTTCGAGACGAGGACGATTACAGATGGATCGATTGCGATTGAGTATCACAACAATAAGGTGATAAACAACTTATTTATCTCTTAGTCGAACAATTAACTCAAAGACAATTAAAGACATTATTGTTTTATTTTAAAGTTAAGAGCCAATGTTTCTTGTAAATATAGAGTTAAAATGGTAGATATTATCGAAGTAAGATTAACGTAAACAAGAGCTCAAATTAGTATTGAAATGAGAAGAATGCAAAGCATTTAAGTAAAAAAAGTAGAGTTTTATAAATCAGTACTGAAAAAGAAAGATAAATTCAGTAGCTATTAATATGTTGAATTTCGTTACAATATCTAAGCATTGATATGTAGAAGCACACTAATTGTCTGAGTAGTCAGGAAATGATATTTTAATAAAGTAATTAGTAGAATAGAATATTTAGTCAGTAAGGATGTATACAGCGTAAGCCTTATGGCATAGTAACAAAGCAATAATGAATGTTTTTAAGTCGAATCAAGTGCCTTGCGCACAATTTCATTATTACTAAATAAATTTGAAATACCGTTACAAGTTACATAGAGTTATTATTACAGATACACCTGAACCCCAAATACATACACGCCATCATAGGAATGTTATATAAAGAGTATGAGTTAAATTAATGTACAGATTAAAATACACAAAGAAGGGTAATTTGTCACCTTTTGGCGTCCCAAAGAACATGGGACTCCACAAATTTAAAATGCACTTAAATGTTGGTATTTAAAATGTTGGAATATATATATATATACTGTAACGTTACATAACCCATGCCCAAATATGATAACAATCACCATCGTTAAAACCAGTCATCACCCCATTCTAAAAGTCAGAAATGAGTATTATGTACCAAGCTATAAAAAACTTTGTACTACAAAACACTGTAAACAATAACAAAGTGAAATATAGTGTACAAAGTGAAATATAGTGTACATAGTGAGAATGTAAACTTTTAAAAAAGAGCATCTCACAGATTGGTACTGTAGATGAAAAACAATCAATTGTAGCAGTGGACTATATTGCTGCTGACAAATTTTGTATTTTTTTGTATTTTGTGTAATTTTTTATTGTGTAGGCCGCAAAGGTCTTGTACCTAGGTATAATTTTTGTGTTTAATATAATAATTTTGTTTAAATATAAGATAACCCAGGGTTAGATATAAAATAATAATAATATAAAATAATACTATGTGAGCAAGATGGCATAGGAAAATAGTTTAGAGTAAGGATACATTCAGTAAAGGATAAGTTATAAATAAATCAAATTGAAAGAGATTAAAATATAAAAATACCAATGTACAAGCTTAAGGAAAATATAAAGAAAAACCTTAAATAAATTAAATTGGATTATAAACAAAATTTAAAAAGGATTATTTTTCTAAAAAGAAGAAATAAATTTATAATAATTAGTAATAGCCTATATACTAAAAAGTATATAGATTCACCAATAATAAACGATAAAAAATTCTTGGTTACTACGAGTAACCAACTAACAAGATTTGAATTAATTGTTAAAACGATTGGGAAGTGAACGTTTTGAAAAGTGTAATGCCTATTAAAAATTTGAGAAATTAATGAATACTTTTTGGAATAATTAGTGCGAAATTTAATAAAATTGACGAGTGATGTCCACCTTATATTAGAACTCCTTCAAGTAGAACCATTCATGCCCTTAATTTGATGAAACTTTGAAAAATCAAACTACTAGATCCAGGCCTAGTATACAGCACGTCGATATTTTGGTGAGATCGTATCCAAGTAAATTTAACTAAATTACATCTCAACTATAATTTCATAACACTAGAAACAGCACCATATCTTTAAACACTTCAGGAAAAGAGGTGAAAACAAACTTTATTATTTTTGTTAACCAAAAAATCAGCATTACGGATCCCTGTGAATTGCTAGCCGCCATTAAATAAATTTCGTGGTTTTAGTGAAGAAACATAATCTGCACTCTGGCAGATAAACTCGGAACTACATACTACAAAATATAATAAATTAATTAACGTAAAGCTTGGTATTAAAATATTCATTTCTGACCGTCTCATAGTACAAAGAACTAAAAAATAACCCTGGGAAATTAATAAATTATTTCTTTATTGTTTTATATTTTATAAAAGATAAAAATATTTTTTATACATTATATGTTTAAAAAATAAGGTCGAACTAATGTTGTGTTGTCAGTAAGAATCGATTATACCTTTCTGTTTTGGGAGAAGATAAAACAAAAATTTACTAAATAAATACAATGAATACTTTGTTATTTGAATAAAAATGTGTATTATTTTCAGTAGAGGGTAGTTGTTTACAGATTGTCTGGAGACAGAGAAGAGAACGGACAACCAGAAAATATTACATACCATTGGTGTTATTTTAACCTCCAATGTGTTTGTAAATGTCACAATCAGCTGGTCTCATGAGCGGAGAAATTTAAATTAATTAATTATTTTATTAAAAAATTGGTCCTTCAAACTTTGGCTTCTGTCCTGGTAGACTGACGCTTTATGAGTAACGGTATTCAACGGTAATTTTGTCTTCAACGGTGGTTTCAATGGTAACCAAAGAATTCTGATTGGCTGAGATTGATATAAATCCATTGTTATCAAAATTTGAATTCTTTTCAAAATCCTAGTATATCTTCTGACTGCTGTTATTCCTCTATCTTCCTTCCTAATTATTAAATATTGTCACTATAGTATGTATTTCCTTTCATAGATTATTTTGATACCCCACAAGCTTGGGTTATTTCAGGTTTTATGTTTTTACAATTATGTTAATACTTGTTAATTACATTTCTTTTTGTATTCAAATGCTTATTATAATATTTTGTCTTAAAAATGATTTACACTTTATCCTTGGTGAGTCCTTCGCCTCGGATTTGCTAATTTCTTACTTAACTTATTATAATTTGTAGTTGTTTGTTTCTGACAGTTAGGCATTTTCATAGGCCTAAGTAGCCATTATGGTATTTGGCTTATTTCAATCAAATTACATCTCATTTTAACCTAATGGGCTTTATTTTGTTATTATAATTGTTTGTATTATTTATTGTTGTGTTTTGGGTCTGTTTATGTGTTATGATTATGTCAGTATTATTTTGTACATAATGGTTTACTATTTTGTTTCCTCGTTTTCTAGTCATACATTTCTTAACTTTTTTACCTATTTAATTTGCCAATAATAACAGTGTGGCTATTATTTACTATTTTTTGATCTTATTAAATACAATATTTAGGCCTATGGTCTGTATAACTCTACCAGCCATATCCAATTCATAAACTTGCTTGAATAATTATTTAACTATTATTTGCTAATCTTCGTTTACAATTCATCTTATTTTATATTATTTTTTAGTGTGATAAACAACACCACCTTTATGAACTTATAATGATCCCTTATAACATGGGTGTTTTTGATTTGTTTTTAACTACTTAATTTTTAAACAATCTTTACTTTCCCTCCATGTTAACACTATTTGGTTTTCCCTTTAGGGCATTCTCCCTTTTAATCATAATTGTATTTACTTAAATTTAATAATAACATTCTTTCTTAACTAGTTACTGTCTTATCAGTTTATACTGCTATTCTTAGTCACTAACATACTTCACTTTTTGTCATTTAGTGTTTCTTTAGGATCTATTAATTGTTTGTGCTTTTATCATTCACCATTTTTCACTATATTACCATTCTTTATCTTACACTATTTTCATTCAATCATCACATTCACTATTAAATTATTTATAGTTTATTATAATTTTATTAGTGTACTTTCTTTATCACTACACTTTGGGGTTTTTACACTTTCATTTTGCACTTCACAAATGTTTTTGTTTTTTAAGTGTTTCTGAATGGGTAATCCCTCTAATTACTATCTCACTACCGTACTATCTCTTTCATTATAATATATCATTAATAATATGAACAATTTTATGTCTTTATATTTTAACATTACATCTAACTGTAAATTGTGGGTTAATTTGCTTTTATATATTTATATTTAACATTGTTTAATTGGGTTTCCTTCAATTCCATTAGTATTGTCCATTAATGGATAATAACATTTACTTTTTTTCTCATAGATTAATTATTGGTCTTTTTTCCAATATTACATTTGAGTGCATTATTTCTCTTGCTCATATTCTTTATTACTGGTTTTTGTATCATCATTAGTTTTCATTTTTATTTATTTCCCTTCTTTGTGGGTTTGTTTCTTTTTCATTCCCCTCCTTCTTCATTTTCATTGTATTTGTTTAATACTTTGGTTTTCCATCTTCTCCTTTGGGTTCATTTTAACATGTTACGTTGAGTCATTCAATTCCATGAATTTGTTTCATTTTTGTTTGGTTTGGGTTTTTTCCCTTCTTCTTTTGGTTTGGTTAATCACTTTTTCTCTTCTTTGGATTTATTCTTGTTTGTTTTTTGTGGTTCCCTTCTTCTTTTGTTTCCTTTTGTTGGTTCAATCACTTGGGTTAGGTCATGTCGTCGTTCATCGTGCCATTTTCTTTATATTTTATTTATATTAAGCATTTTATTTAATATGAAGAATTATTTTGTATTTAGAATCATCTTTTTTATCCCTGGTACTGGGGTGGCTTATTTGTGTTGTAACAATGTTCATCACTACTTTTTTCACAGCACTTAATAATTATTATTTAATGGTGACGCCGTTTCAGAGTTGTATTCTCCTTCTTCAGTGAGGTTTGAATACGGAATGTGTCAAGTAGTCGGTAATTTGTAACGGTTTTTTTAGGTGACTGGTTGTGTGTGGGGGTGTGGAGATGGAAGGGGGTTGTTGCGGGTTTCTGAATTGTTGTATGCATTGTGTATTATTGTGTCGAACAGTGTGTTGGATTTAAATTCTAAATGTTCATTGAGTATGTTGTTTGGTTGTGTTTTGTTGTGTTTGTATATTTCGTATTGTTCTGCGGTGGTGAGTTTGCAACTTTTGGGTAGATAGTGTAAATTTTCAAGATTTGAGGAAAATTTTCAAGATAGGTAGTGTAAATTTAAAATCTGGAGGAAAAAGATTTCCTCTCTGGCCTATATAGAATGTATTGCAATCGTTACAGTTTAATTTATATACGCCTGTTTTGTTGTATATGTCTATGTCTTTGTTTGTGCCATTAATGTGTCTCTTGATGGTATTGTTGGTTCTGTATGCTATTTTATAATTGTGTTTTCTGAATGTGTTGGTAATTCTGTGTGTGTTAGAGTTGTAGTATGTGAGTGTGATGTATTTGTTTTGTTGTGTGTTGTTTGTATTTTTTGTTGTTTTGTTGTTTTTGTATATGATTTGTCTATGTAATTTGTTTATTAATTCAGGGTTGTACCCGTTTTTTAGTGCTATGTATTTTATTGTGTTAAGTTCTTCATTATAATCTTGCTTATTTAGCGGTATTTTTGTGAGCCTTTGTAGCATATAGTTGAAGGCTGCATGATTATGTTGTGTTGGATGATTTGATGTGTTGTGTATGACCTTGTCAGTTGTAGTTGGTTTTCTGTAGATTTTATGTGTGCGTATTGTTTGTTTTGTTGATTGTTAAGTCTAGAAAAATTTATACTTTTATTTTTTTCTATTTCTATGGTGAATTTGAGTTTTGGGTGTATCATGTTTATGTATTTGTGGAAATTTTCTACTTGTCTTGTATTGCCATTGTATAATAATAATATGTTGTCTACGTATCTGTGCCAATATATAATTTTGTTGGTATATTTGTTGTTATGTGTTATATGTTCTTGTTCTATGTGGTGTATGAATATTTCAGCTAACCTCCGCGCAACAGTCCATGAAAGGACCAAGGCGTACCGCGCGGCTGTTGTGTGCAATGTGACGGTTGCATGGCTAGTACAACGCGCCACCAGCCGCTAGTTGCGGTATTCACAGCCAGGAGGTGGCGCCGTTATCTCAGCGCCTACTCAATTCGGCCTCACGACGCTGAGTGCATGCCGTACGGAGCTTCCGCCGAGAATTGAACTCGGGACCACGAGCGCATCAAGCGCCCGCGCTAGCCACTAGAACACCAGGAGGCTCGAATATTTCAGCTAGTATACCCGATATGGGGGAGCCCGTGGGTAGTCCGTCTGTTTGTGTGTATATCTTGTTATTGTACGTGAAGTAATTTTGTTCAGTGATTATGTTAGTGATTGTGATGATTTCTTGTATGTGTGTTTCAGGTGTGTTGTTTTGTCTGAGTAAATGTTTAAGTGTTTGTATGGTGTCTTTGACGGGTACATTGGTGTATAAATTCGTTATGTCAAATGATGCTAATGTTGACTTGTGTGGTATATGTATATATTCTAATTTTTTGACAAGTTCTATGTTGTTTTTAACAGAAGTGTTGTTGGTTATGTTTATATGTTTTCTGATTAGTTTATCTAGGTGTTTGGCGATTTTGTGGGATGGTGCTTGTGCGTTATTTATCAAAGGTCTAATGGGTATATTGGGTTTGTGTATTTTCGGTAATGCATTTAGTTTTGGGGGTTTGGTTTCATTTGTTTTAGGTATTTTATGTTTTCTTTTTGGATTATGTATTTTGCATTATTTATGAATTTGTTAATTTGTGTTTGGTATTTTATTGTGGGGTCTTTGGTTATTTGTATTATATTGTTTTCGGAGAAGAATTTCTCTGTTTTATTGTTTACTTCTTGTTTGTTCATTATGACTGTTATGTTACCTTTGTCAGCTTTTAATATCGTTAGGTTATGTTTATTTAGTTTTTGTTGTATATTTTTTAGCGTTTTATTTTTGTTATTACTGTATGTTCTTTTGGTTGTTGTTTTAGTATGTGTTTTAATCTTTGTTTTATGTCATGGCATTGTTTTGTGTGTTTTGTACGGCTGTTTCAGTGTCTATGATTACGTCAATTATATGTTTACTGTTGTTGTTGGGTTTATTGTGTTTTAAATTATGCTCGAGTCCTTTGTTTAATAAAGTTATTTCATCATCATTGAATCTGATGTCTGTTGTGTTTACCGTGCATGTGTGGAATTTGTGTGTCAGCGTTGGGGATGTGTATCTTGCGTGTTATAATGTTTGTTAATTTTTTCTAATGTCTATCTTATATTCTCGTTTTGAGTTTGTCAATATTGTTTTGCATGTGTTGTATTATGTTTTCGAGTTCAATGAGGTGTAACATTCATGTTAGTTTTACGTGTAAATTATAGGCTTCCTTGTTGAGTGTGTCTTTCTTATGGTATAGACCGTTTATTATGTTACGTAAGTATATGTTTACGGCTTTTTGTTTAGTTATAAATGATGCTTGTGTGGTTTGTTTCATTGTAATTTTTGCGTGTGGTGGTAATATGTTATGTTTTTGGCATGATTTGTTGAATGCTATTGTTAGGGAGGTTTTCATTACCTTTTCCTTGACATTCCTGTATCTGTGGATTATGTACGCTCTGTTTGCGGTGTTAATATTATTTTGAATGTTCATCACTACTTTTTTCACAGCACTTAATAATTATTATTTAATGGTGACGCCGTTTCAGAGTTGTATTCTCCTTCTTCAGTGAGGTTTGAATACGGAATGTGTCAAGTAGTATGTAATTTGTAACGGTTTTTTTAGGTGACTGGTTGTGTGTCGGGGTGTGGAGATGGAAGGGGGTTGTCGCAGGATTCTGAATTGTTGTATGCGTTGTGTATTATTGTGTCAAATAGTGTGTTGGATTTAAATTGTAAATGTTCATTGAGTATGTTGTTTGGTTGTGTTTTGTTGTGTTTGTATAGTGTACTTCGTATTGTTCTGCGGTGGTGAGTTTGCAACTTTTGGGTAGGTAGTGTAAATTTTCAAGATTGGAGGAAAATTTTCAAGATAGGTAGTGTAAATTTAAAATCTGGAGGAAAAAGATCTTCCTCTCTGGCCTATATAGAATGTATTGCAATCGTTACAGTTTAATTTATATACGCCTGTTTTGTTGTATATGTCTATGTCTTTGTTTGTGCCATTAATGTGTCTCTTGATGGTATTGTTGGTTCTGTATGCTATTTTGTAATTGTGTTTTCTGAATGTGTTGGTAATTCTGTGTGTGTTAGTGTTGTAGTATGTGAGTGTGATGTATTTGTTTTGTTGTGTGTTGTTTGTATTTTTTGTTGTTTTGTTGTTTTTGTATATGATTTGTCTATATAATTTGTTTATTAAATCAGGGTTGTACCCGTTTTTTAGTTCTATGTATTTTATTGTGTTAAGTTCTTCATTATAATCTGCAGAACAATACGAAATATACAAACACAACAAAACAAAACCAAACAACATACTCAATGAACATTTACAATTTAAATCCAACACACTATTCGACACAATAATACACAAGGCATACAACAATTCAGAATCCCGCGCTAACCCCCTTCCATATCCACACCCCGACACACAACCAGTCACCTAAAAAAACCGTTACAAATTACCGACTATTTGATACATTCCGTATTCAAACCTCATTGAAGAAGGAGAATACAACTCCGAAACGACGTTTGAGGGAATATCTACAAGTAAGTTTAACAAGTGAAAGTACCATTGAATAATAATTATTGTTTTTAATTCTTTTGAAAAACAGACAGGATTATTAGATGAATATTGTAAGAGAACCTTTACGTGGGGTGTATAAATATTAATATAATGTGGTCCTGTAAGTCGTTCTCTCTTCCTATAGTATATGTGTGAGTGTCGAGCGTTTGTTAACTCGCTTGTTGGGTTCGTGGTATAGTATGTGTGTATGATTGAAGTTATTAATAATTTCAATAAATTCTGTCACTGTTATTTGCGTGTAGCAAGTCGAATTGTACCTCCTCTTACCATTTACGGGTAAACCGTATCTCTCACCGTTTGGTTTGAATATTGCCGCCTCGCCACCTGATTGGCGCACGCCTTTCTGCAGTGTCGACTTGGCTAACGTCTTGTTTTGAGGTTTTCACTTCAATAAATTTTTATTTATTATCTTAATTTACTCGAATCAAACATACAGTGTTGCAGAATAAGAATATTTATTAACACTTTGATAGGTTTCAATTATTTAGTAGTACATTAATTTTATTTTTTAGCACCGGCTATTACCGTTGCTCAGTTGGCATGCTCAGTTCCAATGTTTTGTATACACACCGTCTTGACGGTTATCGTAGGTTTACAATTAAAATGGTTTTACTCAGGGGTGTTAATAAGTCCTTTTGGCTACAGAAATATTTGACTACGGCTAAAATACACAAACTTATAATAATCCTTAATACTAGGTACACAAAAAAAATCAATATTTTAATACATTCGAGTGAGTAATCATCAATGAGATTTAGTAAAAATTTTTGGTTAGGATTTGTCAATTAGAAATGTTTGTTAACTATTTATTATATCTCAATTTAAATAATTATCGATTGATTAAAGTTCAAATAGTGATATTACCAATACCTTCAGTTCTAAATCAGAATAGTGATCAGTGAAGTGAAAATTGTGGTTTATTATTGTTGATAGAAAAAATTTGGAATTCGTTTAATGGGATTATTGTTTATACTCATAAATTTTCGATGGAGCTTCTGCGATGCCGTCTTCTTCTTCCGGATGGATTCAGTCGTCTTCTATTCTTCGGAATTTCATTAATCTCATCCAGACGGTTTTTCCGGTAAACTTCGGCCTCGTACTCGTTCTGCGATCGTCCGTCTTCTTGAATTGAAGTAGGTCCTTATGATCTTCCTTCAGGATTAGTCGTCATCTATTCTTCCAGATGTCTTCTTGATTTCCTTGGGTAATTATGGGTTGTGAACAAATTTAATAAATAATATATTATCCAGGATTCCCTGGGCTGCTATCATAATCTTCCTTTCCTTTGATTTTAGTTAAAATTCACTTATTTGGAATTAAATTTTGTGGTGAGAGCTACTCAATCCGCCCTCGGCGTTGGTCAATAATGGACTATCGAAAATCTAACGGTTTTTTGGCAATAAATTTCGGTTGCTATGGTTACCTAATAAATTATGCTAATTCTCATTGGTCATTAATCTTTGTCATTGTTATGTTTCAATGTCTTATTTTAGTTTAATTTTACAAAATATCTTGAAATGAAGATTTCTATCTTATATTAATAGCTAGGTTTATTACATGAATACCATTGTTCATAATTTTTTATAAGGGTCATTTTGATATCCCTCATGGTCACTTTTGAGTAGCTAATTACATTTTTGTTATTTTTCATATTTATATTTTACATATATTTTATTCAAAATAGGCTGTTATTCATACCTTTTCGTACGGTATTAGGAATACTCACTTAATTTGTTTAAACATTTGGTATACTCTGCTTCGATATTGGACTATTATTTGTTCTCAAATTTACTAAATTCTTATTTAACAGTTAGGCCTAGAGCCTAGATTTTACTATACTACTATCTAACATTTCTTAGTAGCTTCTTACCTTTACATTTGGTATTTTTAACACAATTTTTTAACAAAACAAGCAATAAACATTGGTGTTCCTAACTCCACCTCTTATTATAGTAATAAACATTTTCTTTACAGGTTCAAGCCTGAAATAACTTCTAACTACCTTTCGGCTCCCTTCTACTATCTGGTTCAATTAACAATTCATTACATTATATTGGTTCTTTTAAAACAGTAACAACATCCTTATTATACTAACATTAATTTATACTTTACACTATATATACTATTCCTCCATTCCTTCACTAGAAAAAAGTGTCTATCGTTCTTGTTTGTCCTTCATTCCAATGCCTTAATTTCTATCTTATCCTATAATCCTTATTACCTATGGCTTACTTTACTTACATTATAATAAGTTCCTCTTACTTACTAGTACAAAGTTTATCACTGGTCTTCCTGTTATTCTAACACAGTTTACTAATTAGAATACTTTTTGAAGTTCACCAACTACACTTTTTCCTTCATAGAAGGTTTTTGACTTATACACTTTCACTCACTATGTGCAACATGCTATTACTACATGTCACCACTTTATATTAATATACTCCTTCGTCCATTCACTTAATTATTCACTGGGTTGTTTATTGATGTTAGTATCATCATGGGGTTACTGATTACAATTGTTTATTTTATTTTCCCTTCACAAATGATCACTTTTGGTAATTAACTGTGGCCTTGATTTGCCTTAGGGTATGTTTACTAGTTTTGATTATATTCATCACTATTTATTAGGGTGTGTGTATTATTAATTCCCTAACTTATATTTATAAACACATTCATTTATCAATAAAATATACATAACATTATTATCTTTCATTAACATTATTAACCTAGGTAAATCTCATCTACACTCTAATTACATTAGTTCATTTATTAACATACAGAATAATGGTCATTATTCGGGATTTACAATGTTCATTCTTAATGTCTTGATTACACTTGGTTCTTAGCTTCTTCTTCATTGTTCCGTGGTTCCTTTTGTATTTATCTGATCTATTGTGTCAGGTCATTGTCAGTTTATCAGTCATTTGTCATTTGGGTTTATTGGGTTATTGATCTCTGAGTTTATAAGTTTTTGCCTCTTATTCTTGTCTTCAGCTTCTTTAATTCATAGTTAATTATTGTGGATCTTTACTACCTTATGTCATGTTACATAATGCATCGCCACCAAAATTGATTATTTCGAAACAAAGATTATTATATTTTTTTTGAAATCATCAATATAGTTCATTTAATCAAGTTGTTATTATTCATTCATCGCTACTTTCTTTTTTATTCATTTTTATTAAGTCATGGTTCATAATATGGTATTTGGTATTATTTTCTTTCTTTATTATTCCCTTTTATGTTCTATTTCCCTAAAATTTTTCTTCTCTCCCCTTCATATAAATTGGTACTAGCCAGAGGGCACGTGTGGCTCTATTACTCTGCTATCCATTTATACACATTTTGAGTTCAGAGGCCTTGCCTATCTGCTCAATAATATAAATAATTGTTGGACGTATCTCAACATAAAATCATCACATAATAATATTCATAATAATTATAATAATAGTCGTTCATTTCCGACTCACATAATATCAACACAATAAAACACTTTTGGGATTAATTATTCTCTCTTTTATACATCTCATGACCTTTTCATCTCAGTGACTTATTTGGATTCCTTCGTTTAAGCTTATGGCGATATTTAATAGGCATTTTGTATTGTTTCATTAGCTTATTTTATATGGTAGTGATTTTATTTGTTATCACTTTATTTTTCATTTATATTTAAACTTAACATTGTAGCTGGTTTCTGGCTCACTTATATTTTTCATTGATTGTTCAGTTAATCTGTCAGTGTTATTTTTTATTTGATTGTCTTGCCTTTTCTTTTGTGAAACGTTAATTTTTTATTATTCCCTTTTAGTGACAGGGTTAGTTAATGATGTTATGTAGCGTCATCATTATTTGTGTAACATTTAATTATTTTATATCAATTTTTTATGATATTTCATTATACATATTTTCAAAATTACATGGGTTTACACATTTTCTTTCACACTTGGTTGTAAGTTGTACTTACTTTGTTGTGAATTTAGCTTATCTGTCTTCTAAATGCCTTTTCATTCATATAATAATATCAATCAAATACTTATTGTAAGTTGTGCTTACTTTAATTTTTTGAATTTTGATAATTGTTCTGCTCCAAATTCTCTTTAACTTTCTGACACTGTTCCATAATATTTTTTCAAAGAAGACTGGTTGTAAGTCCCTTTTATTTTCTTGGTTGTTATTTCACTTATGACATAGGTATTGTTTTGGTTGTCCTTTACAATGAGATAGGGTATTTATGGTACTGTACAATGGACCCTGTTATATATACTCCTTTTTTTCTTGTAAGTTAATCTTCTCCTTTTCTTTCCTCTTTTATCAATTCTGTGTCGGTTATCTTTAATATCATTCCCATTTCTCAGAGTTCCTCCACACTTGGTTTAGCTATGGTCCATGATTATATGAATTGCTCCTGTTCGGATTGCTGTCGTCTTCAGAATGACTTCCTTTCTTGTCCATTTTCTTGCTACTATCTTGTATTTAAATGTTTCTATCATAACATTTTCACTTGTTTCCAATGCTATTTCAATCATTTCATTATTTTGTTTATACAACGAATAGGTCAATGCTATTTCCATTGTAGATGCTATCGTTGATATTGGATTATGCATGTCTATTAAGCATCTTCTCCTTCTTATTCTGTTACACACTGTTTTGTAGTGATTCCTTTCTAAAGTTTCTACTAAATTCCTTCTGTTATTTTTAAAATTCATTATTTCATTCTGGTCGTTAGTTAGTAAATTAAACATCTCAAGTAGTCCATTCTTCATCATCTCCAACTCTTCTCTGGTATTTATTATTTTCTTTCTATATATTTTTCTTATTTCCTTGGTTTTCATTTCCAAGTATTCATTCTTCTCCTTCGTACTGTTATTTTTATTCTCAGATAATAGTATGTTTTTGTCTTCTTTTAATTCTTACTCTCTTCTACCTTCTGGTCTAATGGTTCCTTGTTTTCATTCGATGTTTCTTTAATATCTTCAGAAATTCTGTCTAGTGTTTCATTCACCTTCTTGAAACCATTATTTAATGTTTCCTTGATCTGATCGGTTTTGTAATTTGTTTCTTCCCATCTCTGATTCATCTCCGTTTATGTCTGCTTTACTTCTTTACGATACGCTATTAATTGTCGTTGTATAGTTTCATTGTTGCTATCAATTTTGTGGTTCAGTGTTTCTATGTCCTCTTTCATGAGTCTCAAGGCTTCGCTGGTTTTCTCATTACTCCTCTCTATTTTTTCACTAATCAATTTATTCTCCTCCTTCATTTCCTGTCTTAATTTCTCGTTATTTCCATTAATGGTCCGCCTTAAATCTTCCTTAGTGCTGTCCAGTTTTTCATCCTGTTTCTTGAAATTGTCATTATTTTCTTCCTTCATTTTCCTCAGATCTTCCTTCATTTTCCTCAGATCTTCCTTCATTTCCTCCTTCTGCTTCTTGGAGTTTTCTTTGATTAATTCCCATAATTTGAATAAGTCCAGGTCTCCTCTGGTTTCCTCCTGCTGTGTAGGTTTATCTCCTTTTCTTCCATTCTGACGTCTTTCTCGATCTCCTTTTCTGATCTTTTTGCTCCTTCTTCCGCCTCCTTCTCGTGTATCTTTGTCTGGTATCTCGTACCATGTTTTGCCGGTTCCATTTCTGTAGTCGCCGCTAGAATCTGTAGAGTTTAAAGGTATGTTTCCTTTACTATCCTAGCCCTACTAGTTGGCGCGCCACTTTGTAAGAGAACCTTTACGTGGGGTGTATAAATATTAATATAATGTGGTACTGTAAGTCGTTCTCTCTTCCTATAGTATATGTGTGAGTGTCGAGCGTTTGTTAACTCGCTCGTTGGGTTCGTGGTATAGTATGTGTGTATGATTGAAGTTATTAATAATTTCAATAAATTCTGTCACTGTTATTTGCGTGTAGCAAGTCGAATTGTACCTCCTCTTACCATTTACGGGTAAACCGTATCTCTCACCATTTGGTTTGAATATTGCCGCCTCGCCACCTGATTGGCGCACGCCTTTCTGCAGTGTCGACTTGGCTAACGTCTTGTTTTGAGGTTTTCACTTCAATAAATTTTTATTTATTATCTTAATTTACTCGAATCAAACATACAGTGTTGCAGAATAAGAATATTTATTAACACTTTGATAGGTTTCAATTATTTAGTAGTACATTAATTTTATTTTTTAGCACCGGCTATTACCGTTGCTCAGTTGGCATGCTCAGTTCCAATGTTTTGTATACACACCGTCTTGACGGTTATCGTAGGTTTACAATTAAAATGGTTTTACTCAGGGGTGTTAATAAGTCCTTTTGGCTACAGAAATATTTGACTACGGCTAAAATACACAAACTTATAATAATCCTTAATACTAGGTACACAAAAAAAATCAATATTTTAATACATTCGAGTGAGTAATCATCAATGAGATTTAGTAAAAAATTTTGGTTAGGATTTGTCAATTAGAAATGTTTGTTAACTATTTATTATATCTCAATTTAAATAATTATCGATTGATTAAAGTTCAAATAGTGATATTACCAATACCTTCAGTTCTAAATCAGAATAGTGATCAGTGAAGTGAAAATTGTGGTTTATTATTGTTGATAGAAAAATTGGAATTCGTTTAATGGGATTATTGTTTATACTCATAAATTTTCGATGGAGCTTCTGCGATGCCGTCTTCTTCTTCCGGATGGATTCAGTCGTCTTCTATTCTTCGGAATTTCATTAATCTTGTCCAGACGGTTTTTCCGGTAAACTTCGGCCTCGTACTCGTTCTGCGATCGTCCGTCTTCTTGAATTAAAGTAGGTCCTTATGATCTTCCTTCAGGATTAGTCGTCATCTATTCTTCTAGACGTCTTCTTGATTTCCTTGGGTAATTATGGGTTGTGAACAAATTTAATAAATAATATATTATCCAGGATTCCCTGAATAAAACGTGTTTTTAGGTTAAAAGTACAATAACTTTGTTAAATGACTAATAAATGCATAAAAGTTAAAAACAAAACTTGTAAAGAATTTAATTCTGAGAAAAATGGTGTAAATAAAGTCAATAAAAATCAACAAAAAATTCCAATTGTTTCCAATTTTCCAAAATTTGTTTTTAGGCAAGGATTTTTCTGTTTTACGTCGGATATCATGAAACTTATGGGAGATACAGTTCTGCAACCTGTTTTATTCGATTTTTCAGGTCAAAAACCATAAGAAACAACAGAATTCGCCCCTTCCCAGAATTTCAGAAAGTCTTCATTTACCCGGGGGAACCGAAACCCGGGCAAAATCTTTCGCTAGCTGTAACTCGCTAACGAAGCATTTCCGGACCTATGTTTATATGAACTTTTTTTCTTATTTTTTGATGTAGATTCATCTCCCGAAGTATTTCCGTTTCTTCGTGAATCACCCTGTATATATTTGTTATTTTTTAATTAAGAAAATTGAAATTATCTTGTTTATTATCACATTTTTTGCAAATTCGACATAAGCGCTGAAAGTCTTTAAATCAAATTATGCTCACTTATCTTATTTAGTCTGGAATAAAATGATATAAACATTTTTAGTAATTTAAGAAAAAATATGTTGTAGTATTTTACTGACCCTTCATTGTTTTTAATACACTCAGAAATTCTATTTGGCATACTTTTGTATAATTTTTTCACTTTTGCTTATGGAATATTATTCCAGAATTGCTTGTTATAGATCTTCTGTTCTATTAAACTATTATTCCTATTATCATAGACTCTTCTGGAAAGAGACCCCCATAATTTTCTATTACGTTTAGATCTAAGGAAAGTGCAGGCCAGGTTAGGGTAAAAAATCATTTCCTTGTACTGATTTTTCACAATGTGGGCAATCGCATTATTCTGCTGAAAAATCTAATTATTGTCAGTCATTGACAAGCATCGCCTACTTTTCTTCTATGAATATTTTTTTTTTACTCTCTAGAGTTAATTTTAGATGAGAGAAATTATTTTTTTATTTTTTTCTGTGTCAAACCATCACTCAGCACCTTCCTTTTGAGGTTTTGACAACACTTTCCTCTTTTTGCAAATCAACAGGCCTATCTAAATTAGATTTTTTCTTGTCAGAAAAATTACTCTATATTACAATGATTTTGCTTTGAAATTTGATCACTACGAATCTAGTCTTGCACTAAAATGTCAAATCCTGGAATAATATTCCTCAAGAAGAAGTGAAAAAATTGTACAGGAGTAGCAAAAGAAATTTCTGGCCTTTATTATTTATTTTAAAGAACTGTACAAACTCATATCTCTTCGATATTAAATCGTCAGATGGACAGCTTACAAAATAATGTAACGAATAAAGTACATAAAGAAAGAAAATAACATAAAGCTTATTAAAAACAATGGAGAGCCAAAAAAATACAAAAACATTGTGATTTGTTGATATATTAAATATTTTCCATCATTTTGCCCCAGGCTAAACAAGATAATTTTAATTCTCCTTTATAAAAAATATGTATATTTCTATAATTTTCTAAAATTGTATTTTTCAGTATTTGATTATTTGATGAATATAAATAATGAATTCTAAACGTATTTTTCTCAAAAATAAATAGTTGGTAAAACCAATAAATGAAAAGAGTTTCTATTATTTAGCCCCTCAATCACCATTAAATTGTTACACAACTGAATATTCCTCAAACATCAATGTCATAAAAACATCGATGTTTTTTAAACGATGTTATCAATCGATCAATTTTTTAAACAAAATATCGCCGATGTTATAAAATCGATGTTTTTTGTTCGATGTCGCATCTCTATGAGCATCGCCAAAAAACCATCGATGTTTAACATCGATGTTAACATCGTAAAGAGTACATCGATGTTCAAAAAACATCGGTATGAAAACATCGATGTTTTTATGCCAATGTTGCAATTCAAATAAAAATCTATGCTTTTTACATGTTTGTAATAGTACAAATAATTGGGGATGAATAATAAATAAAAATAATTAAAGAGAAGAATAATATACCCGATACTTTACTCACTTACCTTATCAGAACCAAAACCCCTTGGTCACCACCACATTTTGACAGGCGGAATGTGGAAACCTCAACACTGTACCCGAGAAAACAATTTAAATACATCTAACTTCCCCGTATCAGATTTTCCAGGGCCGTTGACGAACTCGTTGAGAACAGGTTATGTAAAGGCGAGGTGACGTTAAAATAATTTAACTCACATTCATAATTAACTAAATCTGGTCATTATTATTTATTATTATAATGATTATAAAGTGTTTGAACAAACATACATAAAACCACCTCCTTTAACAAAAACAGAAACCTCTTTAAATCTGCGTCAGGTTTGTTTACTCCTAGTGAAAGTTTAAATTAGTATTCCCAAAGAGAGATAGGCCTATAAATTCTCTTATTTTCTTTTAAACAGTAAAAGCTTAATAAAATCACAGTGTACAGTACCACTGTTAATACGTTTAGCTTCAATTTATTTATTGTAACAAATTATACAGGTATATGGATAATAAGTATATAATAACAGACATTCGTAGTTCGTACCTGTTATTTTTTTGGAACGGTTACGTTGGTACCTGTAACTTTCGAATACAGTGTTGCCAGGTCTTCCGAAATTTCGGAAAATCTTCCTATTTTTTGTAATATTCCAGAAAATACGAAATTTGGTGTAAATCTTCTGAATTTTTTCCGACGCGAGTTTCGGTGAGAGTAGGGCACGAAGCTGCGATTCGCGCGATAACGTATCTGAAGTTAACTGCATGCGACGCGGGTCATTTTCCTACTCTCGTTTCAGTCCAATGTCGCATTTCAAGAGTTTTGTTTTTCCGTACGATATGACGTCAAATCTAGTGTTTCCTTGCAACCGTAATTATAATTGCTTTCAATAAAAGTTTATAGAGGTCTTGTCCAAAATTATAGTTCCTTCCTCCTGTCACAAACAATTATGACCACCATACACAATGATGTAATAGGCATTTTGCAATATCCACTATTTTACCATACTGCTTATTCAACAAAGAGTGACTAATCCTTATTGTTTAGTCTCAAGCTGACAGAATCGCACGACATGACTGCACCTGAATAAACAGATACTGTAATGTCTAGCCTACACCAGGTCATAATAACGTCAAGTCGCCGTGATAAACATGAAAATATGTCACTTTCCGAACTTAGTGAAAGATATTCAGGAACTTGACACCGAGTGGAGGATGCTGAGAAACACAAAGGTAGACATAGACAGTGAAAATCCAACAGAATTTTGGAATGCCGTGCGTAATGTGAAAAAGGGGGATGGTTCACCAATGTTTCCGAAGCTGTCTACCTTTATGCGGTCACTTCTGTGTTTACCCCATTCATCCGCAAGTATTGAGAGAGTATTTTCTACTATAAACCGTACGAAAACTAAAATCAGAAATAGACAGAGCACCCAAACGATCTCCAGACTTCTGCATACCAAAAGAAATACAAAATCTGCAATCTGCTTATGATTTCAAAGTTGACGCGGAGTTTACAAGTTTGGTGAACAACAGTATCTACATGACTGGCGGGGAAGAAGAAAAAGTGAAGGAGGGGGAGGTTTAAAATATAAGACAACGTTGGTGTGTTAAAATTATTTTGTGATAATAATTATGTATACTGTATATATTCTTTTCATTTAAGCTTACTACATTTTCTTGAGATTTGACAAAACAACTTCCGAAATTTTTGGCAATCTTCCAAAATTTTCATGTCAAATCTTCAGAAAAAATTTTTTTAGACCTAGCAACACTGTTCGAATACTAGGTGGAATACTAGTATAGTGCACCTCTGTAAAGAACAGAATATGAGATAAAAAATAATACAAATAATGTACATGGAAAGACGCGTATAATATATAATTCATTTTAAAAATACCTTTAACGTTGCAATATATCTTTCGGGTGGCATAATTAACGGGTAGATAATTATGAACGATGCCGATTATATTAAAAATTCAAATGTAAACTATTTAAATTATGTTTTAGTGGATGGTTAGTGACCGACCCTCACTAACCACTAAAACATTCACTGATTGACGGTCACTAAAAATTTAAGGATTTATTTAAATTATGTTCTAACACTATCGCAATTAAAAGAGAAAAACGCTACACCCAGTATGAAAAATAACTAAAAAATCTAAAACTAAATCAGAATGAAAACCAAATACGACTAACGTAAAGAGTAAACCGTTATTTCGTACGTATGTAAGCTAAAGTTAATTTTGAAACTGTTGGAACCTGTGTAACGGTCTCCTATAAAATGGGTTTGTTTAGTTTTACCGTATTATTACGTCACTACGTAGCTCATATACATGGTACTTATCGTTTACCTAGCGTAGGGAGCAAACTACGTAGCCATTAATATCTAAAATAAAAATTTGTTGATTTAAAATAAACTAAATTTAACAATCAACTTAAAAAAAAGTCTTCATTACAAATTTAAAAAAAGTGTTCAAAGGAAAACATCGAAACGAAACCATCGATAGTATGAAAACATCGCAACTGAACCATCGATGGTAAAAACATCGAACGTTAACCATCGATGTTTTTGGAACATCGGCTATCGATGCTCATCCCTAGTTCGTACAGCAATTAGCAAGTTGATATTTTTATAGTTCGTACTCGAAATACGCTTGATACTAGTTGTTCCTACAATACTAGTGTTCCTCGTGATCGCTTTGTATTTGTAATACTCGTTGTTCCTTGTGTATCGGTGATACCCCTAGTGTTTGAAATACTCGTTTACTTGTTGTTCCTTGCGTACCAGTGATATTTTTGTACGCCTAGTATTTGGCCTTGGCGTATTCATTTTCTTGTTACTTGTGTATTCATTCTTAGTTGCGTAGGGGCGACTCGGAACAGCGAGTCCACGAATAACAGGTATTTCAACTTTTCAGTAACTGTTAACATCCGTTCCACAAAAATACCTGTTACATGTATATCGGCCCACTGTAAACATATTTTTGACCAAGAATAGTGTAAAAACTGCACTGTAAGCCTTCGAACCTGAGACCGTTTTTTGTAGAGCTTAAATTTTAATTTCACCTATTCGTGTTTTATTCGTATTTTAATGACTTTGAATTTTGTAGTTTTATATAACTGAGTTTATAATAACCTAGCTATTTTGAAGCAGTATAATTTCATTGTTAAATTTTATAATAACAGAGTTACCAACATACCAGATTTCATAAAAAAATATAAACCTGGTGATGAGTGATGAGGTACAATGTCTACAGTATGAGTTACGCAAATATTACATACACGATATGAGTTAACCTTAACCTGGACAGATATATACCAACTAGATACGGTGTAAAGAGTGTAGCGCCAGAGATCGCGCGTTTTTATTTATTGTGAGGTAAAACAATAAGAAGTATCATGATCAACGCTGTTTTAGTGCTTAACAATAAGGGGCATCCCAGACTATTGAAATTTTATCAGTATTTTAACGTTGATATGCAACAACGGATTGTAAAAGAGACGTTCCAACTTATATCCAAAAGAGATGACAATGTTTGCAACTTTTTAGAAGGTGGAAACACATTAGGTGGAGAAAACTATAAATTGATTTACAGGCACTATGCTACCCTTTACTTTGTGTTCAGTGTGGATTCGTCGGAATCAGAACTTGGTATACTCGATCTGATTCAAACGTTTGTGGAAATTTTAGATAAATGTTTTGTAAATGTTTGTGAACTCGATTTAATTTTTCACATGGATAAAGTACTCTATATATTGGATGAACTGGTGATGGGGGGAATGGTTTTGGAAACTAATATGACAGAAATTTTAACGAGAATTGAAGAACAGAATAAACTAGATAAAGAAGTAAGGGCATTAACTGTTGCAAAAAATATCAACCTACCTCACCAACTGAAGGATTTTAAGTTACCTGATTTACCACAATCCATTAAGGATATTAAGTTCTGACGCATGCTTAAAATGTTTGCATATAGTTTTTGCCAGTTATTTAAAGCAAAAGTGTGAGTGCACAATATAAAAAAATTTTTACCCTTGCATTTTACAAAACAAAGTTCTAGAATAAAAATGTGGCAGAATCCAATACAAGTGTTTGAGTAGTTTCAATTTTATGACACGTAAATGTACTTTTCTTTGTTTATTGTATCTGTAAACAAATTCTTATTCTGTAGCACAAGGTCTATGGTATGTAGTGAAACATTTGACGAGTTGATTCCTACTTTGTGTGGCAAAATGATTTTAACTGGCAGTTTGTCAAGTATTAGGTTGCTAATTTCTCCTATACACTCACACATTTATGCAATACTGGTATGTGTTTAATTAATATTATTTTATTAATGTTGGAGAATTCATGGCTTGTAATTTCCATGTTTTTCTAAATAACAGTAACTTTCCGTTTTGTTTGTTATGATTTCCTGTATTTATATATAAAGTATTTTTGATAAATGTATGATTAAGGTTATGTAAAAAATCTGTAAAAAAAACAGCCCAATTGAAAGGACTGCTTGATATACAAGAATCATGTGCAATTACGAGTACTTGTGTGGTCCATGAAGTAATGAAGTTTTTGACTTTGGAACACAACAAATTTATTCAACATTTTTATAACTAGTGTCCTGAATTTGAAAACGTTCACTATGTAGTAGTTCATTTTTCATTTGTTTTTTAAATTGAATGATATCAAAGCCATCGATGTCATCTTTCAAACAAGAATCATAGTATAAATTAGCATATTCCAGTTCATGGTATTTGTGTTCAACATAAAATTTGTTATATTAATGTACACAATAAGATAACAGTTTGTTCAGAGATCGTAATTCTGATTGTCCACGTTTATTTTTATCTCTGATTTTTGTTAATTTTTTTTATGAGACAAGAACAGTTAGACAGATGTACACTTACCCTTAGATATAGCTAATTTTAAAATGATGAAAAATTAATTGGGCCAAGAAGGTGGTGATTGATTTAAGAGTGCCTGATTGTTGACATTTTATTGAATATGTTTACTGAACACACTAGAGTTTCTTTGCTCTTACAAAGCATTTAATTCGATTTTAGTGTCTGATTCTATGTTCACATTGTTTTTCTATTGTCCTAATGATAGCCTACTGACTTCTTTATATTAAATATTTGTATTATTTCCATAATTTTAATTTTCTGTCAAAAGTGCCTAATGTTAATGTGTTATGAATACCATTAAAATTGATCAAAATGTTGTCCCATAAGATAAATCTGTCCATACAGTATTAAAATTAACTTAATTATTACCATTTCCCCACATCAATTTTTTATGTTGACAGTGCACCATATTTTTCCAAATTTACAATTTAAGTTGTAAGAGATAAAGAAACCTGAGCGTAGAGGACATGTGAATATCTAATTTTGTAAACTACAATAATTTAAAATATGATAGGCCACCATCACATAGCTGATATGTGTTAGGCTCACCTACTTTACAGTTTTTTTTTTGTGTGAGGACTGTGAGCACAAGTATATGTACAAGTGTCAGTTTCCACAGTATTAACAGCAGACAAGTCCACGTGTCATTCTCATGTAGGCCTACTTTATTTATGTACACTAATCACAACACAACATACCTTGTACTATATGAACAGTAATTGTGTGCATCCCATATGTTCACACTTCATGTGTGAACTCTCTCGAAATGTGAAAAGTTGTGAACTACTATTTAACCTTGAATCACTATGCATTGGGCTTTATCATATTTGTTGCTGCTTGTATTTATGGAGGTATCAGCTTTCTTATTTTCAGAATTCCTAAGTGAAACTGAAATGGAATATTTTAGTTTGTGCATAATGTTTCTGGAATATACATTTCACTATGAATAAAATAAAAATACTACCATACGGAATTGTCTGTAGTATCGACCAGGTGCAATGTCATCTAATATTATGATGTTAGATGGTTTTTATGATGGAAGACTCCAAATCAAAACCAGTGTACATATACATGTATAGCCAAAAATCCTGTTATCATATATGGTGTAGGGAAAATGTTTGTATCACAGCATAAAAAGAGTTAGATTCCATAACTGAAAATATCTACAAACCACATATGAATGTATGGTAACTGTTACTATTTGTCAGTACGCTATGCAACATTCCTAAGGCTCACTTAATGCACTTTCTTTACGCTCCAACTTATATATTTAAATGGATTTACAGTGTGTTCACCTACCAAAAAAACTAAGTCCTGTTTTAATCATAAGAATTTACTGCTTAATTTTTTTAAATGTAAAGTGTACTTGTGTCATTAGATATAATTAATGCTATTCAGTGTATAAAGTGTACAGCATGGAAAAGTTATATTGTTATCTTGTATCTGGAATTTATTTAAATAAAAACTGCAAATAATGTTAATATTGCTGTGTAGTAACCATGTTACATATTTTGATATCAGGGTATGATTTGTCAGGGTTATCCTTGGCATGAGTACAACAGGGTGCAATTGCACAGGAGCAGGAGGCATTTTGGGTTCAAAACTTCAGGCCAATTGAGTGAATTGCAGAAATTTGTAGTGGTGTTTGTAATTTGTGTTGTTTATGTGTAAACTGATATAGCGCTAAACGGCCAAAATGTGTTCATCAACAAGCGCTGGGAGTGTCACAGAATTCAGTTGTGATCAGCCAATGTAGTGTAGAGGAGAAGTTCCTAAACTTTCTAAGTCGCAGCACTTTTTAGAAGAAAAATTTGTGACAGGCACTTTTTGGGAGACATTCAGCATTTGACATAGTAGTGTAACACACGTCAAAGCACTTATAATTATAATAACTCCCATAACCTTTGAAAATTAACATGAATGAATTGATTTGAAGTCACTGCGTCAGCCATTAATTGCTTGTTCTGCTAACTTACACTGTACCATGTAGACAAGATTGCTTGCAGTCACTCCACCAATCTACACACAAAAACATGAAGAATGGGACATACTTCAGGAATGCATTCTGTGGGTTAAAATAAAGAAGAAATTTCATATAAACATAGGTCTGAAAACGCTTCATTTTCGATTTATGGTTTGTGAAAAATTTCACCTTGATTTCTGCTCAAAGGTTAAAATAAAGCCGTATTGAAATTTTTGGAACATGAATTAAAGGGTAAAATCTGATGGTTTCATATGCTTTTTGGCCTTAAAAATTGAAAAAAGGGAGTTTCAGAACTGTACCTTTGAGTAGTTTTATAGAAACGTTTCATAAATCTCAAAAAATTTGTGTCAGAAACACACTTTTTTAGGTTTGATGTAAATTTGCTTGTTTAAATTGCCAATAAATAATTTGTAAGTTTGTAATACAATTTATATAGAATTTAGTTCTGAGAATGTTGATGAAAGTAAAGTCAATAAAAAAAATTAACGGAAAAATCAAATTTCATTGGAGAAGAAACACAACAACAAAAAATGTAAGAAATTTCTTCTGGCAATTTACTGAAAACCACTTATTTATTTGTTAATAACAACAATTTATTCAATTAATAAAAAACGTTAATTTCAGTTAATATTGATAAAATAATTAAAAAATAGTGATTTCAGCAACATTAATTATCTTGTTTTAATAAAGTATATAAGAAAACGCAGTTGCCAATACTGTACTGTTCAGACTTAAAATTGAATTCAAATCAGGAAACAGTTGTTTAACAATTAATTTATAATTAAGTACCTTAATTATATATCATGAATCACCTGTAATTTGTAGTGTGTGTGTTTGTTAAAATGTAATTTCAATATGCCATTGAATTTTCAACTCGTGAGTATGCAGATATTGCTTTCGTGTATAGTTTTAGTTATGGAAATTCCCAGGATGTCAGTACCAACAAAGATTTACAAACAGGAGAGTACCTCATAACAAAAGATTTTCTTTTGTCTTTTATAATTTACAAACTAATGGGTCATTTTCAACAGTTGCTTGTTCTTTTGAATGCCATGGAGAACAGCCTGTATCTGAATAAGAAAGTATCATTCAGGTAGCAGCAGTCCTTAACTCACCACCAAAAGGATTTCACATCAGACAGGCATACTTTGTACTAAAGTATGAAGATCACTAAAGAAAGATGATTTTCATTCTTATCATTTGCATACTGTCAACATCTTCAACCAGGCGACTGAGTTAAAATTAAATTTTTGTCAACGAGTACAAGAAAACTGAAATATTGTTAATTTTCTTTTATTCACTAATGCGATACTTAGTAAAGTCTTTATTTTTAGGAAAAATAGAACACAGTGTCTGAAAAACAGGTATATAACTGAAAATCCTGTTAAAAGAAAAACATCTTGACAGAAAGGCTGCAATGTTCTTTCAACAAAATGGTGCACCGCCTCATTATTCACATGAAGTTATACTTCTCATACACCCCAATTTTATTTTGTATAATGTCTGTTTTTATTGACTTTTCATACATTAAACTTCTCAGAATTAAATTCTTTACAAATTATATTACATGTTTACATTGATTTATTGGCAGTTTAAACAAGTAAATTTACATCAAGCCAAAAAAATTGTTTTTTTGACACCAGTTTTTTGAGATTTACGAGTGTTTCTATAAAACTACTGAAGATCCAGTTCTGAAACCCTCTTTTTCAATTTTTCAGGTCAAAAATCATAGGAAACCATCAAATTTACTTTTTAATATAAGTTGCAAGAATTTCAGTATGGTGCAAGTGTAGCTTTAGAGCAGAAATCAAGGTGAAATTTTTCGCAAACCATAAATCGAAAACAAAGATTTTTGGACTTATGTTGTTCAAACTTTGAACTTGTAAAGTCTGTAATCTGAATACCGCACTGCGCCACGTGCAGATGACGTCACGTTTTTCTTATCTACTGTCTACAGCCGGCTCACAGCTGGGCTGCCTGTAGCGAAATTTAAGTTAGTTATTCGCAATACTCCAAGCTGATCACTCGTAACATTTTCCAGCCATGGCTACTGGCTTTCATTATTTAATTATTTAGTATGTGCAACATGCACTGATTATACTTGAGCGATTCCTGCCTTATTTATTATGTCTTTCGACTTTTATTTCTAATTAATTTAACGGGCATCATGCCGAGTCAACTTCCGCACGTGTCAGCAATCGCACAAAATTTCAATAATTTTCAATAAACTATCTTTACATGAAAAACATACAGTCCACTTCAAATTTCTTTCGAACCAGCCCTCTTCACTTAGCGTTCTAGGAATAACTCAAGATCACTCAAGAGCTTCCAGACGCAACATTTTCTGGTCCACTAATCCGGATTTTATTTTGGCCTTACGGGCAACATTTTGGTCCACTATTTCAAAATATTTCATTTAATGGGCACAAACAGCCTGTGGCCCAGACAATCTTCAAATTTAAACATTTTCAAATTCAGATTGCTGGCCGTGGCATGCCTTTGTTGCCACAAAGACAACCTCCAGGAGTGACACACAAGATCCAACAGAGCGTTAGATCTGACACGACAAGAAACGGTAAGAAAGTTATTCAACAGCAGCAAATTCCACAATGGTAAAATCACGCTGAGATACCACATCAAGCTTCATCCAACCAGCACAAACAGGCGGTGCACCAACATCAAGGAAAAGCCGGATGGAATCAGTACGGAACCAACAGGACCGAAGCAGTTCTGAACACGCCAGGATTCCACGTGATTATAAACTTTAATTTTTCATTATAATTGTTCATATAATACCTGAATATAACAATATGAGTAACATTTTACATTCAATATGGTATTATTGATGCTTTTACGTAAACATATATCATTATAATATGAGCATATTTGCATAACTGCGTAATAACTCATTAGAAGTTCAAGTGTCGAAATAAGGCTATATGTATTATTATTTAAATTCATACTTTCAATAACGCTCATGGCAGTTCTTTAAAAGAGATAATAAGAATATATTATAGTAAGTAATGTGTTAAGCTACATGACGATCACTAGCTCCCGCATTATATCAAATTTATCAAGACATTCAAAATTACAGCAATTATTCACCTGCTCTACGCTTAAATTCTTTTAAATTACATTTTTAATTGCAATCATGGCTGATGTGAAAGCGTTGATAAAGAAACGGGGCACTATTAAAGCATCTATATCCCGTGTGACACGTTTGCGGATAATTTCGATCCAGACACAAGCGATCGTCACGCACTAAAAATAAAGCTTCACCATTTAATGGAATTATCCACTAAATATGATGATATTCAGTCTCAAATTGAGTCTGATGACGCTGATTTCGCATTAGCAAGTGATAGAGTCCAAACTGAGGATGATCTTTGCAATATTGAATGCAAGTTGCAACACTTGTTAGAGCAAGTGGAGCAGGTGAATCAAAAACCGCGGTTCAATACCGAAATTACGCCTCTTAAAACCTCCCCTATACAGTTGGAACCGATCAAATTGCCTCGCTTTTCAGGTAGCATCATTGAGTGGCAACACTATTATAACATATTTCTTGAATTAATACACGTCAGAACCGATCTGACGGATATTCAAAAGTTACACTACTTGCATTCTTCATTAAGTGATGAGGCGCTAGACGTGATAAAATCGCTGCCAATCACTCATGAAAATTATGCGGTAGCTATTGATCTACTAAGAAATAGGTATGACAGTAAGTTAATTGTCTCAGCCCATCATGTCGGGAATGTCTTGGGTGTGCAATCGGTTCAACAAGAGTCCAGAATTAGTATTTCCAGATTTATTGACGAGATAACCGCTAATATCAATGCGTTAAACTCCTTAAATCTACCCATAAATACATTCGAAATTATTCTCATTCATTACTTGGCCCAAAAACTTGATAATTACACGCTTCGTCTTTGGAAAGAAAGTTTGTCAGAAGAACGATTTCCTAACTTTAGTAATTTCATAAAATTTTTAAATACACGTAGACAGTTATTGCAAAATCTGGACAGCGCAACCACTTCAACAATCAAGATAAACGTTGGTGATAAGGCTCACTATCGCAAGGCAATTAAAACGGTGAATGCGGCCAAAGCAACATTCCATTCCCATGTCGGAAATAATATATGTCAGCTGTGCAAGGGTAAACACCAAATTACTGATTGCTCACAATTTATAATGCTTACTATACATGAGAGAAAAAATATTATAATCAAAAATATACTTTGTCTAAATTGCTTTCGTCCAGGCCACGATAGTGCCCACTGTCCCTCTAAATTTTCTTGCAGAATGTGTGCGAAATGCCATCACAATGGTTCATATGCCTAACAAAAACGGATCGTCCAGTAACAACCAGTGTTCGCTAAATTACAAACAAATAAGTCCATATTATTATCTACCGCAGTCTGCATGACAACTGACCATGCAGGTAGAAAGCACCCGGTTAGGATTTTATTAGACTCTGGTTCGCAGGCTAACTTCTGTACTATGGATTTCGCACGTCGCATGGGTCTGAAACTAATTAAATCTCAGTTGCCCATAACGGGTGTAAACAATTCATTGTCCCAAGCTGATTTCAGTACCAGAGTAAGGTTACATTCTCTCTATAAACATTGTAACATCACAAGATGTCACCTAACCTAAGTGTATGTTATTAGATTTTATAAAAACAGAACAACCATGTAAATAGGTATATAATAGTAGAAATAACCAAGAAAGAAGAAACCAAGAAAGAAGAATGAAGCAGAAGTGCCACATGAAACAGTAACCCAAGGGCTGTTTGACACTACAACTAGACTGAGACTAAAACGAACTAATGGACAGAATAAATTTACATTCAGCTGTCAATTCAGTAAATAGTTGATGTAAACCGAATGTCATTTGTAAACAAAAAATGAACTAATGAGCAGTTAAATACTGTGAAAGCAGAATCAGCATTTTGCTGATAATAGATGTGACAATGACCCGTAGATTATGAATGCCAAAACCAATGTTAACAATGGCTACATAGTGAGAACTAAGATGTATTTCAGCATCAAATAGATTTGTTGGAAAAGAGAACTATTTATAAAAGAGAATCTTATACAAATAAGAGGTCTCCACAATTTACCGAATTGAGAACCAATAGGCATTATTAAGGCCAAATTTCAATGTAGGCGATGTGCCTTAGCAAGCTTAGACCAAACAGTAGTCAGTAAAATGGCTATCGAGGATTATCACAAGTGTAAACTAAAATGCACAGAACTATGGTTATGCCTCGACATAACAAAAAATGTTATTAAAACAATAGGTTTAATCATAATTTTAATTGTTAAATAGTAGCTTAAAACAAATTAGCGTGAAACGAAATGTCATAGTCAGTAGGATCATTTATTACAATGTATAGAGTTAAGGTGTACAAGTAATGTTCAGCAAAAAACGTCAGTACAGCATTAATGGTGTTAGCGCATAAACATTTGATTAATAAAATGTTATGTGAATACAAGCAAGGTTAACCAAAAGTGTAAAATCGGCGACTCATAAAGAGCAGACGACAGTAAGAATAATGTACCCGAACGTTGGTTTTATAACAATGTCGGTCAAAGTGAAAGTAATTCGAGAACGAGTGATATCAAATTAAAGGAAAAAGAACAATCTTTAATTTGATAGTAATATTAACCCAATCGCAACTGTATTTAGTGCGGGAGAGATGTTAGCATCATTCTAAAAATGTACATCGGGAAACTGTTTATAAATAATAACAAGAACGACAACTAGTTACCACCACGACATTTGACGGTTAGAAAAAGCCGTTCAACTGTCAAAAAGTGACACGTCACACCGACACACCTACCAAAGCCAATCAGAAAATTAGTTAGTAATCAACATTTTTACCTAGAGCCGATCAAAGAGAGGGGTATATAAAGACAAACCAGCGAATTTTGAGACAGACCTTTACTAACTAGCATGCAGCACAGACGTGTGCCCGTCATCTTCACGTTTTTTAATAACACTTAGCGTCAGTTACATAGCACATTGGAACCAATAGTTGAACAACAAGAAACGATTACTTCGAGTTCATCCACAACCAACAACAGTGATTAAGTGTAGTTTCATTTTAATTTTGTGCGGGAATAACGAACAGAAAATAATTTATTGTTATTATTCACGATCCATTTTAATCAGAAGAGGATCGCATTATTCTGTTCTTGTGCGAATTTAGTGCCGAAACCCAGTAATCATTATAATCCGATTACTTAAGTGATTAACAAGTTTTAATTAAATAATTAAAACTCAGAAGGTAAAAGTGCAATCATTATTAATCTTGATCTGAGTGCCATAACCTGTACTTTTTGCAACAATAACCTGTACTGACGCAAAACACAAAAACATTATTTAAGATTACACCACGTCTCGATTTATTGTACAAATTTGTTATTAGTAATTAAGCTATATGTTAGTTGTAAGGGTTCTCACTTGATAAATATTGTCACTAAAAAAGCAAGCGTTGATGAAACGCGCGATCTTTCAACAGATCGTTTTTTTAATTACTTTGCAAAAGTAACCTAAAACTTTGTATATCAAAAGGATTATTGGATATTGTGTAGGCATAATTGTTTTCTTTCGTGTCTCAAAGAATTCACAACTGAGATAATCATAATTTTAATATTAAAAAATAAATAGCATCTGGACTTAACCAGATTTATAATTCATGTTCTGAGCAAGCCGTATAAGGCATATAATAGCTGACTTTTAATTGTACAACTTTGTATGTTTACATTATGTTTATTTTTTTGAATTCACTATAAGGGTGTAAATAAACCCATTATTAACAGCATCACCTGATTTTGATTTATTTCTATAGGATAATTGAATATTTTCTTTTAATAAGCTTAAACAACCTTCTGTTGTGTTTAACATATTGGAATAGCATTGCCAAAAGGTGGTACTCAACTATTTTAAATTTTCTAATCATCCAGTAATATTGTGCGTGGGTTTTACACGGGATTTTCCCTAAATAAATCCGTGTGGCGCCCACTAATTAATAAACAAGGTAACATAACCTTGCAACCAAAGGGAGTTGGTGATTGTAAGCTGAGTTGATAGTTTAGTGAACTTCTAGCAAACACAATCAGGTACGTAAAAGCATATGTTTGTTTATGATATTGTCCAGACTTTACAAGACGTGACATACTCAGACTACCTGCAACCTGGAGAAGAAGTTTCTACTACCAGTTTCAACCAGACGAGAACTATTATCAAGCAACCAACTGCTATACTTCATGTTTTAACTTAAGTTAATCTAGCATTTAAGTATAATCAACTTCACTATTTTATTTATTTAATACAAGGGAATTTTTTTTAAAAAACAAGTATAATTAAGCTATTGTAAACACTGTGAGTAACTTTGAAAGTTTTATTTTGAATTACTTTACTACATTAGTCACCTTCAATTAGAAACAACCATTCTCAACATTGAGTTACCTCAAAAGAACACTACACACATAGTTAAACTTTGTTTTAACGAGACTTTTAATATTTTGACCACGAATTTAATAAGTTTAAACAACAACAACACTTTTATTTTATTTCAAGTTACTTGTAACCACACACGTTTTCATTTCATTACAAATAGGTTAGACCAACCGTGTGACCTCTAAACGGAAGTTAAACATTATTTTAATATAATTACTGTAAACAAATAAACATAATCAGTTTAAACACAACCCCTAATAATCGTTTTTTTTAATAAATTGACGCATACAACGCGGGGCATTAACTTTAACATTAAAAAATAACCCCGAAGCGCGTTTGGTTATAAATTGGCGCACCAACTAGTGTGGCTTAAAAAATATTAAATAAATATATTTTTTATATTTTATATTAGCCCGGTAGACACGAAAAAATTAACATGCCGCACACCCACCAATACGATACAAGATATAAGGACAGTAGGGTAGGAGAGATGCAACGGGATGTAGATACAGACGAAGAGCAACCCACAGACGAGATGGGAGTTATTACAATCAATAATATCGAAACTAGTGCCGACGAAATACCTCATGTAGAACCAGAGATGGAAATAATAGTCAGCGACCAACCGAACAAAACAACAGAAGGGACGAGGATGGAGAGTATGATGATGAGAATGATGGAACAGATGACGAAAAATAATGACTCGATGAATAAAAATATGGAAACATTGAAAGAAGATGGTAGGAAATCCCGGGAAGAAAATCAAAGGAATGTCGAGGTGTTAAATAGAAATATGGAATCACTTAGTAAAAATATGGAATCACTGAAGGAGGACCTAAATAAAAGGATTGACAATACTCATAAGTCTATGGACGCGCTGAACAGTAAAATCGACGATAACTGTCAGGCTATTAGAGAGGAATTGAACACCACATTAATTGAAATTAGCAGGAGAATGGAAGAAGGCAGTGATAAAATAAACACAAGAATAGACGTGGAGATTGCCGTTGTAAGGGAGGAAATCGTCGAAATAAATAAAAGGTGCGAACAACACGACCAGGACTTGCAGCGAACCAGAGAAGAGGTCGACGGGAGATTCAATACCATGGAAGAGGTGACCGAAGCAAGGATAGAATCTATAAAAAGGACAAGTCAAGATGAAATTAAACGAGTAAGGTTAGACGTAGGTGAGCGCTGCGAAGAAGTGAGTACCTCTGTAGATGCGGTGAGGAATTTAACTGTCGCAAATCGAGAGAGGATTGAAGAACTTAGACAGCAGGAAATAGTGCAAATGCGGGAGGAGATTGAGATTATCCGCAACCGCCCGATACCAGGTCAGTACTTACTACCGAATGATAACCGCGACGCTATCAATTTTAGAAATTATCGACGTAATCCCATCGAATTTTTAGCGCGTGTGGAAGAACACTTGGCGCGGATTAGAGAAACTAGGTGGAATAACATAAAAAGTTTGATCGACGAATACTTTAAAGAAATCTACGACAATTGGTGGACCGCAACACGCCACGAGGTTCACAGCTACGATGAATTTAAAACTCAATTCCGCGCAAAATATTGGTCCGAGGCGACGCAAAACATCGTACGAGACCATATATGCCACGGAAGATACGATGCGAACCGAGGAGGGACCATGACTTCATATTTCTTAGGTCAAGTATGTCTCGCAAGAAACCTAGAAACAAAGATACCGGAGGAATGTCTTGTCACAAAATTGTCTTATCACTTTGAAGAGGGTGTTGCAAAAGCACGTCAGTGGGGACAGATTAAGACAATAGCAGCTATGTCAGCGCTGCTCGAAGATCAGGAGCACGAGGGGTATTACCGTAGGAGTCGTCGACAAAATGACCAGTTTAATACCACAGGTGGCAATACGAACAATAATAATAATAACTACCCTCGAAATTCTCGAAATAATTTTAATAATAATGGTCAGACAAACCAAAATTATAATAACGCTAATAACAATAACAATAATAATAGGCCAAATAACCCGAATAACAATAATAATAACAATAACCGGCGACCCAATTTTAATAACAACACTAATCGACCACCGAACCAAGGCGGGAATAACCAACCGTCGCAATATCGACGAGCAAATTACGTACAAGCCAATTACGACTCCGATAGAAGGCGACGATACCAACGTAGAGACAGCTACAGTGGAGACAGAGGAAGCATGAGAGGAGGACGATGGAGGAGTAGTAGCATTGAGGGTGACGACCGCAATAGCGACTACAGGCCACAAGTGAATTTTGTACAAGCCAATGACCAGTCAGACCCAGGGAGACCTGATACCCGACCGCAGCCAAACACCACAAATAATGATGACGAAGGAGATTGGGTACCAGTCTGTGAGAGGCCTGGCTTTACAATAATGCACAACCGAGCGGGCAACTCTAGAGAGTCGAGACCCGGAGATGGCAGCCGACCCAGCACATCCCAAGACGCCAGAATACAATACCAATTATAGACCCAATAGAGTGGAAGAGCACAAATAACCCCATGAATATCGATGAATAAGAAATGATTAATATTAAGGAGGGATAATATGTAATAGTAAGCAACATTCCTCACCCAAACGTTTATGGTATAAAAGATAAAATATATATATTTAAAAAAAAACCACTACCATAAACAAACTCATTTATTGTTAAGCTACAAAAGGTTGAAGGTAACTAATTAGCTATAACTAGTCAATTTGCCTTATCAAGTTACAAAAGTGTGTAGAATTAAGATGTAAGCCAAACCATTTGTTACTGATGAAAATTTACCAGATCTATCACACCAGGGGATAGAAAATTATATAAGGTCAATCAAATGATTTAATAAGAAAATACAACTACTGTACTATACCTAGAGAAAAAGTATGTATCCTGATGGATATTCTATGTAACTTAATGTTTATAAAATTATTAGTGTATACCTCTCATAAAACTCAAATGTTAAATTAAATCGTCCAGAATAAAGGTTCACCCAACTAACCTTTGAAGGAGTAGAGAGGCAGTATAACAAAGTGTGTAAAATAAAAAGAAGGACATTATTATGGAATGTAAGGAAAGAAAAAAAATAATATTTGTGAAACAAACCATGTAAACCCCAAGAATGTCTATGAAATTAGATATTAGTATGTTATTATATTGTCAAATGAAATTGTAATTACAGCATAGTATATAGTATATAAAATCATCCAGAATAAGTGAAAACCACCATCACTTGAAGGAGTAGAGAAGAAAAATAACAAAGTGTGTTAATTGTAAAGATAACTATTGTTATAATGGAATGAAAGGAAAGAAAAATGTTTGTCAATTATCAAATACTATACATCACCAGAATATGTCAAAAAAAAAAAAAAAAAAAACCATTTAGTATACAAACCATGTAAGCCCTGATAATTCAGGATGAATATAACTCATTAAGAAACATTTAATGAACTATGGTGAAAACAGAAATATATTGTAGACTCTAGATAAAACAAACCAAATGCATAAGTACTGTAAGCATCAAAACAAGAGTATAATCTTAAGAATAGTTAAATGAACCAAAACAAATTGTTAACTAGTACATAAGTAACTATATAGCTGATAAAAGCATAGCTACAAAACATCAAGTCTAAAAGAAGTAACTACCTGTAAGAAAGAAAGTATGTTAGCAAGTATAAAGATGGAAATGTGATCTAAATGAAAACCTCTGATACCTTGAATATTATAGTGAATATATTATATTATTGAATATGAATGATATGTGATATTTTTTTTTGAGTTGTGATAGTGCAACTATTGCCAGGTGCAATGTTTATTTTTTAACCAGACAGAGAAGAGTAATGCCTCTGAATCTGAGAATGTGTAGTGAGGAACGGCAGAGGATGTTAGCCATAGTGAGCCACCCTGATTCCGAAACCTCTACAATAGTTAGGGAATTATATTGTTTTATTGTATCAAGGAATATTATGAAAGAATCTGTGAGGTATGAATTACAATAACCATTAAGATAATCACGAATGCAAAGAAAAAGTAGAATGTGAATAAGACAGGGAATAGTTAACTTGAGAAACAAGATCAATTATAGTTAAATGACTTAGAGAGTAAGCAGCTTGAAAATACTAGTAAATTAAGAATTGTACCATTAGATAAAAAGCCAACCTAGAGTAATACACCAATAATATGTTTAAAAAAAATCAAAGAGTACAAGAGAAAATTTTTTTTATTAAAGTATACTAAGAAACTGACATGAATTGATAATTTTACAAAAAATAAATTTTTTCAAATGATCAATTTTAAAGAGGGTGTATATGTAACATCACAAGATGTCACCTAACCTAAGTGTATGTTATTAGATTTTATAAAAACAGAACAACCATGTAAATAGGTATATAATAGTAGAAATAACCAAGAAAGAAGAAACCAAGAAAGAAGAATGAAGCAGAAGTGCCACATGAAACAGTAACCCAAGGGCTGTTTGACACTACAACTAGACTGAGACTAAAACGAACTAATGGACAGAATAAATTTACATTCAGCTGTCAATTCAGTAAATAGTTGATGTAAACCGAATGTCATTTGTAAACAAAAAATGAACTAATGAGCAGTTAAATACTGTGAAAGCAGAATCAGCATTTTGCTGATAATAGATGTGACAATGACCCGTAGATTATGAATGCCAAAACCAATGTTAACAATGGCTACATAGTGAGAACTAAGATGTATTTCAGCATCAAATAGATTTGTTGGAAAAGAGAACTATTTATAAAAGAGAATCTTATACAAATAAGAGGTCTCCACAATTTACCGAATTGAGTACCAATAGGCATTATTAAGGCCAAATTTCAATGTAGGCGATGTGCCTTAGCAAGCTTAGACCAAACAGTAGTCAGTAAAATGGCTATCGAGGATTATCACAAGTGTAAACTAAAATGCACAGAACTATGGTTATGCCTCGACATAACAAAAAATGTTATTAAAACAATAGGTTTAATCATAATTTTAATTGTTAAATAGTAGCTTAAAACAAATTAGCGTGAAACGAAATGTCATAGTCAGTAGGATCATTTATTACAATGTATAGAGTTAAGGTGTACAAGTAATGTTCAGCAAAAAACGTCAGTACAGCATTAATGGTGTTAGCGCATAAACATTTGATTAATAAAATGTTATGTGAATACAAGCAAGGTTAACCAAAAGTGTAAAATCGGCGACTCATAAAGAGCAGACGACAGTAAGAATAATGTACCCGAACGTTGGTTTTATAACAATGTCGGTCAAAGTGAAAGTAATTCGAGAACGAGTGATATCAAATTAAAGGAAAAAGAACAATCTTTAATTTGATAGTAATATTAACCCAATCGCAACTGTATTTAGTGCGGGAGAGATGTTAGCATCATTCTAAAAATGTACATCGGGAAACTGTTTATAAATAATAACAAGAACGACAACTAGTTACCACCACGACATTTGACGGTTAGAAAAAGCCGTTATCAACTGTCAAAAAGTGACACGTCACACCGACACACCTACCAAAGCCAATCAGAAAATTAGTTAGTAATCAACATTTTTACCTAGAGCCGATCAAAGAGAGGGGTATATAAAGACAAACCAGCGAATTTTGAGACAGACCTTTACTAACTAGCATGCAGCACAGACGTGTGCCCGTCATCTTCACGTTTTTTAATAACACTTAGCGTCAGTTACATAGCACATTGGAACCAATAGTTGAACAACAAGAAACGATTACTTCGAGTTCATCCACAACCAACAACAGTGATTAAGTGTAGTTTCATTTTAATTTTGTGCGGGAATAACGAACAGAAAATAATTTATTGTTATTATTCACGATCCATTTTAATCAGAAGAGGATCGCATTATTCTGTTCTTGTGCGAATTTAGTGCCGAAACCCAGTAATCATTATAATCCGATTACTTAAGTGATTAACAAGTTTTAATTAAATAATTAAAACTCAGAAGGTAAAAGTGCAATCATTATTAATCTTGATCTGAGTGCCATAACCTGTACTTTTTGCAACAATAACCTGTACTGACGCAAAACACAAAAACATTATTTAAGATTACACCACGTCTCGATTTATTGTACAAATTTGTTATTAGTAATTAAGCTATATGTTAGTTGTAAGGGTTCTCACTTGATAAATATTGTCACTAAAAAAGCAAGCGTTGATGAAACGCGCGATCTTTCAACAGATCGTTTTTTTAATTACTTTGCAAAAGTAACCTAAAACTTTGTATATCAAAAGGATTATTGGATATTGTGTAGGCATAATTGTTTTCTTTCGTGTCTCAAAGAATTCACAACTGAGATAATCATAATTTTAATATTAAAAAATAAATAGCATCTGGACTTAACCAGATTTATAATTCATGTTCTGAGCAAGCCGTATAAGGCATATAATAGCCGACTTTTAATTGTACAACTTTGTATGTTTACATTATGTTTATTTTTTTGAATTCACTATAAGGGTGTAAATAAACCCATTATTAACAGCATCACCTGATTTTGATTTATTTCTATAGGATAATTGAATATTTTCTTTTAATAAGCTTAAACAACCTTCTGTTGTGTTTAACATATTGGAATAGCATTGCCAAAAGGTGGTACTCAACTATTTTAAATTTTCTAATCATCCAGTAATATTGTGCGTGGGTTTTACACGGGATTTTCCCTAAATAAATCCGTGTGGCGCCCACTAATTAATAAACAAGGTAACATAACCTTGCAACCAAAGGGAGTTGGTGATTGTAAGCTGAGTTGATAGTTTAGTGAACTTCTAGCAAACACAATCAGGTACGTAAAAGCATATGTTTGTTTATGATATTGTCCAGACTTTACAAGACGTGACATACTCAGACTACCTGCAACCTGGAGAAGAAGTTTCTACTACCAGTTTCAACCAGACGAGAACTATTATCAAGCAACCAACTGCTATACTTCATGTTTTAACTTAAGTTAATCTAGCATTTAAGTATAATCAACTTCACTATTTTATTTATTTAATACAAGGGAATTTTTTTTAAAAAACAAGTATAATTAAGCTATTGTAAACACTGTGAGTAACTTTGAAAGTTTTATTTTGAATTACTTTACTACATTAGTCACCTTCAATTAGAAACAACCATTCTCAACATTGAGTTACCTCAAAAGAACACTACACACATAGTTAAACTTTGTTTTAACGAGACTTTTAATATTTTGACCACGAATTTAATAAGTTTAAACAACAACAACACTTTTATTTTATTTCAAGTTACTTGTAACCACACACGTTTTCATTTCATTACAAATAGGTTAGACCAACCGTGTGACCTCTAAACGGAAGTTAAACATTATTTTAATATAATTACTGTAAACAAATAAACATAATCAGTTTAAACACAACCCCTAATAATCGTTTTTTTTAATAAATTGACGCATACAACGCGGGGCATTAACTTTAACATTAAAAAATAACCCCGAAGCGCGTTTGGTTATAAATTGGCGCACCAACTAGTGTGGCTTAAAAAATATTAAATAAATATATTTTTTATATTTTATATTAGCCCGGTAGACACGAAAAAATTAACATGCCGCACACCCACCAATACGATACAAGATATAAGGACAGTAGGGTAGGAGAGATGCAACGGGATGTAGATACAGACGAAGAGCAACCCACAGACGAGATGGGAGTTATTACAATCAATAATATCGAAACTAGTGCCGACGAAATACCTCATGTAGAACCAGAGATGGAAATAATAGTCAGCGACCAACCGAACAAAACAACAGAAGGGACGAGGATGGAGAGTATGATGATGAGAATGATGGAACAGATGACGAAAAATAATGACTCGATGAATAAAAATATGGAAACATTGAAAGAAGATGGTAGGAAATCCCGGGAAGAAAATCAAAGGAATGTCGAGGTGTTAAATAGAAATATGGAATCACTTAGTAAAAATATGGAATCACTGAAGGAGGACCTAAATAAAAGGATTGACAATACTCATAAGTCTATGGACGCGCTGAACAGTAAAATCGACGATAACTGTCAGGCTATTAGAGAGGAATTGAACACCACATTAATTGAAATTAGCAGGAGAATGGAAGAAGGCAGTGATAAAATAAACACAAGAATAGACGTGGAGATTGCCGTTGTAAGGGAGGAAATCGTCGAAATAAATAAAAGGTGCGAACAACACGACCAGGACTTGCAGCGAACCAGAGAAGAGGTCGACGGGAGATTCAATACCATGGAAGAGGTGACCGAAGCAAGGATAGAATCTATAAAAAGGACAAGTCAAGATGAAATTAAACGAGTAAGGTTAGACGTAGGTGAGCGCTGCGAAGAAGTGAGTACCTCTGTAGATGCGGTGAGGAATTTAACTGTCGCAAATCGAGAGAGGATTGAAGAACTTAGACAGCAGGAAATAGTGCAAATGCGGGAGGAGATTGAGATTATCCGCAACCGCCCGATACCAGGTCAGTACTTACTACCGAATGATAACCGCGACGCTATCAATTTTAGAAATTATCGACGTAATCCCATCGAATTTTTAGCGCGTGTGGAAGAACACTTGGCGCGGATTAGAGAAACTAGGTGGAATAACATAAAAAGTTTGATCGACGAATACTTTAAAGGAATCTACGACAATTGGTGGACCGCAACACGCCACGAGGTTCACAGCTACGATGAATTTAAAACTCAATTCCGCGCAAAATATTGGTCCGAGGCGACGCAAAACATCGTACGAGACCATATATGCCACGGAAGATACGATGCGAACCGAGGAGGGACCATGACTTCATATTTCTTAGGTCAAGTATGTCTCGCAAGAAACCTAGAAACAAAGATACCGGAGGAATGTCTTGTCACAAAATTGTCTTATCACTTTGAAGAGGGTGTTGCAAAAGCACGTCAGTGGGGACAGATTAAGACAATAGCAGCTATGTCAGCGCTGCTCGAAGATCAGGAGCACGAGGGGTATTACCGTAGGAGTCGTCGACAAAATGACCAGTTTAATACCACAGGTGGCAATACGAACAATAATAATAATAACTACCCTCGAAATTCTCGAAATAATTTTAATAATAATGGTCAGACAAACCAAAATTATAATAACGCTAATAACAATAACAATAATAATAGGCCAAATAACCCGAATAACAATAATAATAACAATAACCGGCGACCCAATTTTAATAACAACACTAATCGACCACCGAACCAAGGCGGGAATAACCAACCGTCGCAATATCGACGAGCAAATTACGTACAAGCCAATTACGACTCCGATAGAAGGCGACGATACCAACGTAGAGACAGCTACAGTGGAGACAGAGGAAGCATGAGAGGAGGACGATGGAGGAGTAGTAGCATTGAGGGTGACGACCGCAATAGCGACTACAGGCCACAAGTGAATTTTGTACAAACCAATGACCAGTCAGACCCAGGGAGACCTGATACCCGACCGCAGCCAAACACCACAAATAATGATGACGAAGGAGATTGGGTACCAGTCTGTGAGAGGCCTGGCTTTACAATAATGCACAACCGAGCGGGCAACTCTAGAGAGTCGAGACCCGGAGATGGCAGCCGACCCAGCACATCCCAAGACGCCAGAATACAATACCAATTATAGACCCAATAGAGTGGAAGAGCACAAATAACCCCATGAATATCGATGAATAAGAAATGATTAATATTAAGGAGGGATAATATGTAATAGTAAGCAACATTCCTCACCCAAACGTTTATGGTATAAAAGATAAAATATATATATTTAAAAAAAAACCACTACCATAAACAAACTCATTTATTGTTAAGCTACAAAAGGTTGAAGGTAACTAATTAGCTATAACTAGTCAATTTGCCTTATCAAGTTACAAAAGTGTGTAGAATTAAGATGTAAGCCAAACCATTTGTTACTGATGAAAATTTACCAGATCTATCACACCAGGGGATAGAAAATTATATAAGGTCAATCAAATGATTTAATAAGAAAATACAACTACTGTACTATACCTAGAGAAAAAGTATGTATCCTGATGGATATTCTATGTAACTTAATGTTTATAAAATTATTAGTGTATACCTCTCATAAAACTCAAATGTTAAATTAAATCGTCCAGAATAAAGGTTCACCCAACTAACCTTTGAAGGAGTAGAGAGGCAGTATAACAAAGTGTGTAAAATAAAAAGAAGGACATTATTATGGAATGTAAGGAAAGAAAAAAAATAATATTTGTGAAACAAACCATGTAAACCCCAAGAATGTCTATGAAATTAGATATTAGTATGTTATTATATTGTCAAATGAAATTGTAATTACAGCATAGTATATAGTATATAAAATCATCCAGAATAAGTGAAAACCACCATCACTTGAAGGAGTAGAGAAGAAAAATAACAAAGAGTGTTAATTGTAAAGATAACTATTGTTATAATGGAATGAAAGGAAAGAAAAATGTTTGTCAATTATCAAATACTATACATCACCAGAATATGTCAAAAAAAAAACATTTAGTATACAAACCATGTAAGCCCTGATAATTCAGGATGAATATAACTCATTAAGAAAGATTTAATGAACTATGGTGAAAACAGAAATATATTGTAGACTCTAGATAAAACAAACGAAATGCACAAGTACTGTAAGCATCAAAACAAGAGTATAATCTTAAGAATAGTTAAATGAACCAAAACAAATTGTTAACTAGTACATAAGTAACTATATAGCTGATAAAAGCATAGCTAAAAAACATCAAGTCTAAAAGAAGTAACTACCTGTAAGAAAGAAAGTATGTTAGCAAGTATAAAGATGGAAATGTGATCTAAATGAAAACCTCTGATACCTTGAATATTATAGTGAATATATTATATTATTGAATATGAATGATATGTGATATTTTTTTTTGAGTTGTGATAGTGCAACTATTGCCAGGTGCAATGTTTATTTTTTAATCAGACAGAGAAGAGTAATGCCTCTGAATCTGAGAATGTGTAGTGAGGAACGGCAGAGGATGTTAGCCATAGTGAGCCACCCTGATTCCGAAACCTCTACAATAGTTAGGGAATTATATTGTTTTATTGTATCAAGGAATATTATGAAAGAATCTGTGAGGTATGAATTACAATAACCATTAAGATAATCACGAATGCAAAGAAAAAGTAGAATGTGAATAAGACAGGGAATAGTTAACTTGAGAAACAAGATCAATTATAGTTAAATGACTTAGAGAGTAAGCAGCTTGAAAATACTAGTAAATTAAGAATTGTACCATTAGATAAAAAGCCAACCTAGAGTAATACACCAATAATATGTTTAAAAAAAATCAAAGAGTACAAGAGAAAATTTTTTTTATTAAAGTATACTAAGAAACTGACATGAATTGATAATTTTACAAAAAATAAATTTTTTCAAATGATCAATTTTAAAGAGGGTGTATATGTAACATCACAAGATGTCACCTAACCTAAGTGTATGTTATTAGATTTTATAAAAACAGAACAACCATGTAAATAGGTATATAATAGTAGAAATAACCAAGAAAGAAGAAACCAAGAAAGAAGAATGAAGCAGAAGTGCCACATGAAACAGTAACCCAAGGGCTGTTTGACACTACAACTAGACTGAGACTAAAACGAACTAATGGACAGAATAAATTTACATTCAGCTGTCAATTCAGTAAATAGTTGATGTAAACCGAATGTCATTTGTAAACAAAAAATGAACTAATGAGCAGTTAAATACTGTGAAAGCAGAATCAGCATTTTGCTGATAATAGATGTGACAATGACCCGTAGATTATGAATGCCAAAACCAATGTTAACAATGGCTACATAGTGAGAACTAAGATGTATTTCAGCATCAAATAGATTTGTTGGAAAAGAGAACTATTTATAAAAGAGAATCTTATACAAATAAGAGGTCTCCACAATTTACCGAATTGAGTACCAATAGGCATTATTAAGGCCAAATTTCAATGTAGGCGATGTGCCTTAGCAAGCTTAGACCAAACAGTAGTCAGTAAAATGGCTATCGAGGATTATCACAAGTGTAAACTAAAATGCACAGAACTATGGTTATGCCTCGACATAACAAAAAATGTTATTAAAACAATAGGTTTAATCATAATTTTAATTGTTAAATAGTAGCTTAAAACAAATTAGCGTGAAACGAAATGTCATAGTCAGTAGGATCATTTATTACAATGTATAGAGTTAAGGTGTACAAGTAATGTTCAGCAAAAAACGTCAGTACAGCATTAATGGTGTTAGCGCATAAACATTTGATTAATAAAATGTTATGTGAATACAAGCAAGGTTAACCAAAAGTGTAAAATCGGCGACTCATAAAGAGCAGACGACAGTAAGAATAATGTACCCGAACGTTGGTTTTATAACAATGTCGGTCAAAGTGAAAGTAATTCGAGAACGAGTGATATCAAATTAAAGGAAAAAGAACAATCTTTAATTTGATAGTAATATTAACCCAATCGCAACTGTATTTAGTGCGGGAGAGATGTTAGCATCATTCTAAAAATGTACATCGGGAAACTGTTTATAATTAATAACAAGAACGACAACTAGTTACCACCACGACATTTGATGGTTAGAAAAAGCCGTTATCAACTGTCAAAAAGTGACACGTCACACCGACACACCTACCAAAGCCAATCAGAAAATTAGTTAGTAATCAACATTTTTACCTAGAGCCGATCAAAGAGAGGGGTATATAAAGACAAACCAGCGAATTTTGAGACAGACCTTTACTAACTAGCATGCAGCACAGACGTGTGCCCGTCATCTTCACGTTTTTTAATAACACTTAGCGTCAGTTACATAGCACATTGGAACCAATAGTTGAACAACAAGAAACGATTACTTCGAGTTCATCCACAACCAACAACAGTGATTAAGTGTAGTTTCATTTTAATTTTGTGCGGGAATAACGAACAGAAAATAATTTATTGTTATTATTCACGATCCATTTTAATCAGAAGAGGATCGCATTATTCTGTTCTTGTGCGAATTTAGTGCCGAAACCCAGTAATCATTATAATCCGATTACTTAAGTGATTAACAAGTTTTAATTAAATAATTAAAACTCAGAAGGTAAAAGTGCAATCATTATTAATCTTGATCTGAGTGCCATAACCTGTACTTTTTGCAACAATAACCTGTACTGACGCAAAACACAAAAACATTATTTAAGATTACACCACGTCTCGATTTATTGTACAAATTTGTTATTAGTAATTAAGCTATATGTTAGTTGTAAGGGTTCTCACTTGATAAATATTGTCACTAAAAAAGCAAGCGTTGATGAAACGCGCGATCTTTCAACAGATCGTTTTTTTAATTACTTTGCAAAAGTAACCTAAAACTTTGTATATCAAAAGGATTATTGGATATTGTGTAGGCATAATCGTTTTCTTTCGTGTCTCAAAGAATTCACAACTGAGATAATCATAATTTTAATATTAAAAAATAAATAGCATCTGGACTTAACCAGATTTATAATTCATGTTCTGAGCAAGCCGTATAAGGCATATAATAGCTGACTTTTAATTGTACAACTTTGTATGTTTACATTATGTTTATTTTTTTGAATTCACTATAAGGGTGTAAATAAACCCATTATTAACAGCATCACCTGATTTTGATTTATTTCTATAGGATAATTGAATATTTTCTTTTAATAAGCTTAAACAACCTTCTGTTGTGTTTAACATATTGGAATAGCATTGCCAAAAGGTGGTACTCAACTATTTTAAATTTTCTAATCATCCAGTAATATTGTGCGTGGGTTTTACACGGGATTTTCCCTAAATAAATCCGTGTGGCGCCCACTAATTAATAAACAAGGTAACATAACCTTGCAACCAAAGGGAGTTGGTGATTGTAAGCTGAGTTGATAGTTTAGTGAACTTCTAGCAAACACAATCAGGTACGTAAAAGCATATGTTTGTTTATGATATTGTCCAGACTTTACAAGACGTGACATACTCAGACTACCTGCAACCTGGAGAAGAAGTTTCTACTACCAGTTTCAACCAGACGAGAACTATTATCAAGCAACCAACTGCTATACTTCATGTTTTAACTTAAGTTAATCTAGCATTTAAGTATAATCAACTTCACTATTTTATTTATTTAATACAAGGGAATTTTTTTTAAAAAACAAGTATAATTAAGCCATTGTAAACACTGTGAGTAACTTTGAATGTTTTATTTTGAATTACTTTACTACATTAGTCACCTTCAATTAGAAACAACCATTCTCAACATTGAGTTACCTCAAAAGAACACTACACACATAGTTAAACTTTGTTTTAACGAGACTTTTAATATTTTGACCACGAATTTAATAAGTTTAAACAACAACAACACTTTTATTTTATTTCAAGTTACTTGTAACCACACACGTTTTCATTTCATTACAAATAGGTTAGACCAACCGTGTGACCTCTAAACGGAAGTTAAACATTATTTTAATATAATTACTGTAAACAAATAAACATAATCAGTTTAAACACAACCCCTAATAATCGTTTTTTTTAATAAATTGACGCATACAACGCGGGGCATTAACTTTAACATTAAAAAATAACCCCGAAGCGCGTTTGGTTATAACATTTTAGCTTAAACATACATTGTGCTCTGCTTCCCAGCATCACTAATAACCTACTGGCAGAATCATTTGATGTAGCATCTTTAAATTTACCAAAGGGCATATTCTTAGCCGACCCACAACTCAACTTCTTGTCGCAAGTCGATTTATTGCTCGGTGCTCAGTATTACTTGCAATTAATTGAACCTATCAAGTTTATCCGTAGCCCGAATTTCCCCATAATTCAGGAGACAAAACTAGGATTCATTCTCGCAGGTAATTTGCCGTTTAATGTCGACATGATGAAACCGGTTTCATCATTTATGGTATGTAAAAATGAGAGTGACATTTCCTCGCAACTAAAGGAATTTTGGAAGTTGGAGGAAGTTTCCATTCGTGATCCCACCGCTGAGGACTCGGAATGCGAGAATCATTTTGTGTCCAATACTGTCCATAATGAGGATGGCAGATTTGTGGTATCTCTGCCTCGCAGGTCAGACAAGTCTCACTTTGGCGATTCTCTTCGCGGAGCTATCCGCAGGTTTCAGTCATTAGAACTTAAGTTCAAGCAGAACCCTGCCCTTCACAAAGGTTATAGCGAGTTCATGCATGAATATTTAAATCTTGGTCACATGTCTTCACTTAATGAGTACGATTTATCGCTTGACAAATCAGACACCTTTTATTTGCCGCACCACTCAGTCTTTAAAGGTTCCAGCATAACTACCAAGTTGCGAGTTGTGTTCGACGGCTCAGCTAAGACTACAAATAATTTGTCCTTGAACGATACAATGATGGTCGGTCCCATGGTCCAGCAGGATCTGTTTTCTATTATGCCTCGATTCCGAACTCACCGATACGTCCTCATTTCAGACATTGAAAAGATGTATTGGCAAATTTTAATTAATCCTAAGGATTCCAATTTGCAGCGTATTGCTTGGCGCGACACCCCGCATAAGGCACTCCAACATTACGCCTTGAGGACAGTCATGTATGGGACTGCTTAGTGCCTCATTTCTTGCTACAAGATGTCTGGCTCAAATAGCCCAAGAAAACGAAACCCAATACCCTATAGCTTGCTCAGCCATAGCCAGTGATTTTTATGTGGACGATCTCATGACGGGCTCAGATAACCCGAACGTTCTATCTAAAATGAAATCTGACATCATAAATTTACTAAGCCGATATGGTTTTAACTTACATAAATGGTTTTCTAATGACCAGACCATTATAGCCTCTCGCGCTCACGTCTCCCATGACTTTAGCAAAAACCAAAATGTGCGTACATTGGGCATTCAATGGAACATCAATGAAGACAGTTTTTTATATAACGTTCAGAGGAATGTCAACAAGAGAAGTGTGCTATCGGTCATCGCAGGAATTTACGACCCTTTGGGCCTCATTGGCCCTATTACATTTTGGTGCAAGCATTTTGTACAACGATTGTGGGAAAGCGGGGTAAAAAGTGTCAAATTTCATTTGCGTCGCGTGATTGGCTGTACCGTTCTGAATTTCGAGGAGTATTCTACCATTCTAACTCAAATAGAGTCTTGCCTTAACTCACGCCCTTTATTCGCTATATCCAATGATTTTAGGTACCCAGAACCGTTAACTCCCGCTCATTTCCTAGTCGGTTCTCCACTTACGGCACTCCCGGAGCCCGACTATACCCAAGGCAGTATTAGTCGTTTGGGCAGATGGCAGCTGCTCCAAAGATTCACACAATCCATCTGGAAACGATGGTCAAAAGATTACTTGCAACAGCGCAACAAATGGCGCACCACGTCAAGGAATTTGACTGTTGGACAGCTCGTCCTCATTCTAGATGATAACTCCCCCCCCCTTCAATGGAAGCGCGGGGTAATCACAAATGTTTATGCCGGTCAGGACTCAATAGTGCACGTTGCTGAAGTTCGCACCGCACAGTGCTGAAGTTCGCACCGCACAGGGTATCCTACGTCGACCCATCCATAAATTATGCCCCTTCCGGTGGCATCAGACTAGTCGCATGAGCATCATACAACACGTATCAGGAATGTGAACTTTGTCGCATTGCCTTGTATCACTCCCGGGGCGATCATACAATCCAATTTTATTATTATTGTAATTATTATTATTATTATTATCATGTAGCTATTATTGCAATAGTTACTACGCCATCATTGTATCAATTATTATGTCTTTGTTATTGTACTATTCTATGATTATGTATTTTTAAACTTTTTTGGGAATTATTATTGTAATCTTATTGTATCAATTATTATGTATTTGTCATTGTATTGTCCGTTGGTTATGTATTGTTGAATTTATCAGGGGATTGTTGTTTCAGTATCATGCATGCAAATTATTATATCTTTTTATTGTATTATTGCTTGTTGCTTATTATTGAATTCTTTGTGATCATTATTCGGTTATTATGTGAGACAAATTAATGTGTCTACCTGATTATTGTATTATTGTGCATCATGCCATGTTATTATGTGTTGTGTAATTTCATTGTCAGTTTTATATGACTATATAATTCGAATCATTATGTATTTTGTAATTATCACATGAATTTGTCATGTTAACCACATTGTTACTATTAATTGTCCACGTGTCATTGCTATGTGTTGGACATGACAATTGTTATGTTGTTGTTTTATTAGCATGTAAATTCAATTACTATGTATTATTAACCTTAAGGCATAAATTACAAAATCGCCCCGATTTTGTGCGGGCAGTATGTTCAAACTTTGAACTTGTAAACTCTGTAATCTGAATACCGCACTGCGCCACGTGCAGATGGCGTCACATTTTTCTTATCTACTGTCTACAGCCGGCTCACAGCTGGGCTGCCTGTAGCGAAATTTAAGTTAGTTATTTGCAATACTCCGAGCTGATCACTCGTAACATTTTCCAGCTGCGGCTACTGGCTTTCATTATTTAATTATTTAGTATGTGCAACATGCACTGATTATACTTGGGCGATTCCTGCCTTATTTATTATGTCTTTCGACTTTTATTTCTAATTAATTTAACGGGCATCATGCCGAGTCAACTTCTGCACGTGTCAGCAATCGCACAAAATTTCAATAATTTTCAATAAACTATCTTTACATGAAAAACATACAGTCCACTTCAAATTTCTTTCGAACCAGCCCTCTTCACTTAGCGTTCTAGGAATAACTCAAGATCACTCAAGAGCTTCCAGACGCAACATATGTTTATATAAAATTTCATCTTTATTTTGGCCCATAGAATGCATTCCTGAAGTATGTCCCATTCCTGATGGGACACTCTGAATAAAGGAAACTGCAGCACTTGTTATATATGCATCTAAAGCTGCAGCAACACTACTGCATTAAATACAATTGGAACAAGTAGCTGGCATACCCAAACTTGCTAGTGTTCACTAATAAAAATCACCACATTAGTTTTTGTGTGAATCTCAAGAAAATCCCATTATAGGGCCTAGAGAAAACTAAATAAATTTGTGTTTTAGTATGCTAGATACAACAAAAAACTCAATAGGTGAAAAATTCATATTATTGAATGACTGTTATTGTTTACTTCAACTTTTCATATCGGTTTAGAGATAATGCAACAAGAGGTGTAAGAAAAACATGTAAGGACCTTGACATGTTTTTAGAATGACTGCAGAGAATTGATAAAGGTATAGAGTGCGTTGAACTATTCAGTAAACCCTATAAAGAGATTAGAGATAGTTTTTACGCACCTCGAGATATTGCAAAATCTCACCCCTTGTTTCCCAAACTTCACAATATCATTAAAATATTTTAAACTTTGAAAATAACTGTAGCATTAGGAGTAAGAAGCTTTCCAAAACTTAAATTAATTAAAAATTATTGAAGATCTTCAGTGGCTCAACAGTGATTAACAAACCTTTCATTATTTCAGTGAGAAACAATATTTGACAAAAATTATATGTAATAGATAGTATAGAATACTTAATCTGCAAATAAAAAAGCTCTAAGAGTTATATTTTAATGAGTTTATGCTATTAAATGTACCTTTATAATGTTGGAATGTGTTTAAGTCTTGTATAATATTTTGCAGTTTTTAGTGCATTATTGTTTAATGTGTGTCAATAAATAGTTGTGGGTGTTTTTGTGACGTTTACATTCTGTACAGATGATAAACAAGAAAGAAAAAGCTTGATGTCATTTCATTTTAATAAATCTCAAGTAAGTAAGTGTAATATCAGTTTAATAGGCGTTTCTGTATGTAAAATGTATAGGGCAACAAAGCCTCTTCTTGCACAGGTGGCAAACTAGCCAGGAACAGGCCAGTGCCTTTTGTTTATGCTTGATATGTGAACTCAGGTAGTACTCAAAATTTTACTCAAAGTCTTCTGTGAATTGTAAAATGCCTACGGTACAACAAATTCCAACTTTTTTGTTTCAAGTATTCAGTAAAATAAAATAGCAAAAATGTGTAGCAAAATAATTCATAATATATTTCTATCCAATAAAAAAGACTTGTTTCCCAGTATTATATCTTAATTAGTTTTGTTTAATTTGTCATAATTTTACTACTAGCAGGGGCTGCAATAACCTATCATTTCTTCAATTTAAATTTGTTTAATTTTTTAAATGTTTCTTTGAATTAATGTTTCTCTTATTTTATTTTATTTTATTTTGTGTGTGTGTGTGAAAACTCCAAGTTTTTTTTTGTAAAGTGGATGAAAATCAGCTCAAGTGGATATCAAATAATCTCCTTTACTTGATCTTTCTTGTTTTACTTTTTCGTGTGCATACTTTTTATAATTTGTGTTACAAAATATTAATCAGAATTAAATATCTAGCTACATTAACCATACTTGACATTTTATTGGAGGTAACCCCAGAAAAAATAGTATTGAAGAAATTAGTATACAAATTATTCATTGTCAGTTATAATGTCATTAGTATACAAATTATAATGTCAATATTTAGGGAAATTTAAAAGTACTGTAATGTAATTTTGCTACATTAAGTATAATGAATACATTTAAATAATGTAATGATAATGATAATGGAAAATGTTGAGTAAACAAGCTACAGTTAACTATATGACATTCTTCATTTAGTATTCTGTAGTAAAATGTTTAGCTAATTACCCAGCAATGCCCCAACCTATTTCCCATTAAAAAAAAAAGAAGTGCAGAGCCTATGTTTGTGTCAACATATTTCTTTTTAACATTTATGAGGAAGCAAATACAAAGCCAGTCCATAAAATGAAATACAAAGGTCTTAAACTTTTTTTTAAAGTATTTATTTACAAATCTGCAAACACATTTAAGTTTATTTATTGACATAATCGTCGCCATTTTTCAAACACTATTATCTCTGGGAACCAAATCTAGAATTCCTGACTCATGAATCAACTAGGAAAACATGTCTTCTTACACCAAGAACACAGAAGCCATAATTTTTATAGTTAAAATAAGTGTTTTTTATTTTTGGGGATTCATTTGATGCCAATGCAATGGTGGTTGCTTTGAGAAGTATGAGCGTAGAAACCATTTTTTTTTCTCATCCATTAACATTTTGGGCATAAGGGTTTGAATAGCCTAAAGCCTAATTGTGTCTTTACAGAGCCTTGAAGCATAATCTTAGCTACTTCAGGGATCAATTCATGTAATTCTCTTATCAGTTTTGCAAAGAAAGTCATCAGAGACTATAGCGTATTAAAATGTGTGCTATAAAATTATGTATGTAACTGTACAGACGGGGGCGACAGGGCTCGGAGGTTGGGAAGGGACATTTGACTTATAGCTTGTTTGTGGGGCGGGGGGTTCATGAAGAGTTGTTTTATTCTGTTGTTGTTATTTCCGATCTGACGATGAGCTGAGAAGCTTGAAAGCACTAATCGGAATAATTTTTCTATAGTGGTGTGCAACAGTGATAATTCTGTTTGTGATTATAACCACTAACACAACTTTCTTAATTATGCTCATTTTTCATCAGCAAAATCAATATTTCCTTCTGAGAATTCACTGCACCATTTCAAGACATTTTGTCAAGTTAAAGTGTCACTATAAACAGATGGATTTGTCTGTAAATATCCATCAGCCATTCACTTTTGAGTTTAGAAAACTTTTCAGAGAATGACCTTCATATTTGGCAGTACTCTGGATTGGTACTGTCATTTAAAATATAGTAACATGGACTGCCCAAGCAACATCTATTCCCGTATTCAGTATAAGGAATAATAACAATCGATATTATTGACTCTTCCATCACCATCAAAAAATTCCTTCATGGCTTAGATCAGATGTATCTTTACTTTCTTGGCAAGCCTCATACTATTTCAAATCATAGAATATGTCATAGAATATGTATGCTCTTGAATTTTTAGTCATTGAAAATAGGGCAGTGTTGATATATCAAAGACTAGTGGGTCTAACTATACTTAACAAGCTACAGGGAAGCCAATAAACTTATCTTGCCCATCATCATCAGTACCTGTTCCTGTAACTCATTATGAAATATTTCAAACTTTTGTTTGTTTTGTGCATGTGCATTACTTACTTCTTACTTCTTCGCACAGGCATCCAGAGCTAGGTAACTGACAGCCCGATGTCCACAATATGCCGCTGTTGCCAAGGGCCACAGTTGTCTATTTTTAAAAATATTTTTGAGGTTGCCTCAACTTCAGTTCATCCCTTGCCAGATTTGGAGTGGGGCAGTGAAGCAGAATATGCTCAAAAGTTTCCTCCTCCACCTGACACACAGTGCAAGTTGAGCTGTCTCTAAGGCCAAATCGATGTAGATAATTGGCAGTAACAATATGTCCCGTTCTAGCTCTGGCTGCGAAGGTAGCCACCCGCCTCGAGACCTCCCTATACAATGAGGGATCCGCTGGCTCTCTTTGTATCTCAAAAAGCTGTCTACCCATTGTCTCCGCCGCCCAGCTCTGTGTCCATTCTTCTCGTATTTTGGACTCTATGGTTTTCTCACAGTTTTTGAGGGAATATTGCGGATGATATATTGGGGCCATTGTAGCAGCCAATCCGGCCAGTGAAGCTGGTTGGTCCTCGTCCTGCCCCTGGATAGCTGTAATCAGTGCTTTATATCTGAAAACAGTGAACTAAATGCCAGCAGTAGCTTCTTCCAGAAGTCCCACAAATCATGCCAAAACCAAAACAAACGCTTTCAAAAAGCCCTTATCAGGGCTCAAGACATGTTTCATTAACGAAATGCAATCATCCTGACAGATTAAAAGTTATTTTATGGGGAAGGAAAGTACAAAGCATAAAATCTATGCGACAACAGCTTAATATTGACAAAACCCTCATAACGAGAAAGCGTGGAATAGACGAATTAGAAAGAACAGAAATTTGGTGCCCTTGCAGGACTATAGCTGTTAAATTACAAAAAGAACTACTGGGAAGAAGTGCATGTGCATTACAAAAATATTGCCTTCAGTAAGTTTTCTAGATTTCCCTACACTATCTAGCGAGTAAAAAATCCATATCCTCTGTAATCCACTAGTCCCATGTTTTTCGTAGTCAGCCTCTCGGTTTTTCCCATCCTATATGGGGCACTGCTTGTCCTGTAGTGCCTCTTCAGCTTTCCATGTTCTTCCATCCATACTGCATGACCTGCCCTTCTTAACCTTAATATGTTAAAATATGTAACATATGCTGTCTTATACTCATGGTACAATTATTATTGAATTTGATCCTTCAGAATCCATTATCATTCACCAATTTCAAAGTTCTTCTGAGGATTTTTCTTTCAAAGGGGGTGAGATCTTGTCTTAGATCTCTCATTAAGCACCCACACATCGGAGTGTATCATGTGAAAAATATACATTAAATATAACACCATTCAGTAACATAAGAAACCATAACACACCATTACTGACACCATAACACAAGAAAGTATGTGTACTATGTATATATGCACATTATGTGTGTGTGTGTGTGTGTGTGTGTGTTTTCAACAAACGGGCTTATCATCTAACATGAAATAAAAGGTATAAATTGCTTTGGTTTAGTTATAATCAGAACATTTCTAATATAAATGAGGATATTGGGAGTGATTTAACTTATCACTGCTATTTATGTTGAAAGAGTTAGAAAAGGTCAAAAGATTATACAGCCTTACAAAGAAGTGTACAGCACTAGTGAATCATAAAGTGAGAATGTAAATTGTAACACCACATACTTGATCTAGTTTAACCTTATTCAGTATTTTGACATAGTAGTGTAACACACATCAAAGTACTTATAATTATAATTACATTGTTACTCCCACAACATTTGAAAATTAACATGAAATGAATTGATTTGAAGTCACTGCATCAGCCATTAATTGCTTGTTCTGCTAACTTAAACTGTACCATGTAGACGAGATTGCTTGCAGTCACTCCACCAATCTACACACAAAAACAAGAAACTTTTTATGGCTAAATGTTATAAGAAGTGTCTCCAAACTATAACATAGCTTCTTTATTATGGAGGGTGGGCCATAAGTCACTTAACACTAACACTGGTACTTATTTGACCCTTCATTGTCTCATTCAGTAGCTGCTTGTTTGTAACAACAATGTTAGATTATGTTGTGTCAATGTTAGCAAGCACATTAAATTGACATTAATGTTTCTAACATGTTAAAAAGCACTTTGGAGACCATTTAATGTAGTGTGTTCAATTGAATAACATGTATTTTTATTTCAGTAGCAGCAGAAACATGGAGCTAATTACAGCAATGTGAGCAAATGTTTGTGGAATGTTTCCCAAACACTTTACTTCTATTTTGACAAGATATCCATAACTCAAGTAATAGGTTTGAACAGACGCTATTAGTGGAGGACCTTGCCAAAGCAGGGCTACATCTGGTACCTGTAGAAGTAAATTGTAATTCAGTACCGGTAACACAAAACTTCATTCAGTCACAAGAAACAGTAGTTGTGGTAAAAACCTGTCAATTCAAGAGTACCCATCTTAAAACAACTACTTCTCCAATAAAGAACGTTATTTTAATGAAACAAAATCAATATTCAACATTTCTGCATGTAAAATATGCATACCTATCCCTATGTTCAACATTTGCTTTAAATTCCCTTTTTTTAAATATTGGCACAACATAAGCTGTATACCAACTTGCAATGTCTTAATATTCCATAAGGGAAGGCCAGTAAGTTTCTCATTCCTTTCTCACCATGTGTCAACTTCTCTACTCAAATATTACCAAGTTCTGACGATATAGATTTTCTATATTTTACCATAAGTGGCATTGTATAGTTCCATTATTTCTAGTTCAGCTTCTAACTTGAGGTTTATTAATAACTAGCAAAACACCCGTGCTTCGCTACGGAGTTTCACGTTGTACGTATTGTACAATTATTGCTCGCTTAATAGGATAGGATTAGATAGATTGTACAAATTCTCAACTCTTAGTTTGTTTATTTACATTCATAGCAACAGCTATTTATTATTTATTTCGAGAAAATCGTTAGAGCCGTTTCCGAGAAAAAAAAAGGACATACATTTATTAATTAATTGAACTTCGAAATTTTCTCGACTATAAGAACCTGCAAACAACGAAGTTTTTTGCAATTTAAAACAATGAGTAAAAACTCAGGACTAAATAAATGTATTCGGGGTTTCCAGTAAACTGAGATGTCAACCACTTCATTTACAAAGTATGCAATTCCCGCGATAAATTTCGGTATTTGGTTTTTTGCCCCTTAGGAGTGAAAGTTTTTTAACCGTTTCTTAGTGAGCACCTAGGACCTATGATGAAGCTATGTTCAAAGTTTCATTGATATCCATTCAGTGGTTTCAGAGATATCGTGATCAGTGAGCCAGTCAGTGGTATTTGGCTTATATAGATATCTATATCTAGCCGATTTACCCAGCGTTGCTGGGGTTCATAATTTATTCATAGGCTCATAGGCACCTATTCTTGTTCTAACGTTATATTACTTGTATATTGTATAATCTTCCTTATATTGTTACGTTCGCATTCTCACTGGAGGAATACTCTGTAGCGCACCTGTTTAAGAACATGTCATAAACTGTATTCTTATATCTGGAGAAGAATTCTGTTGCGCGTGATGCTCCTGCTCGATTTCTAACTCTGGGAGAGGGCGAACAGCTAAATTAGTTTTCAATAAAATGTCTACAGTACTTGCACGCGCTGCGTATTTAACTGTCGTTTTATAATTCATTGTGTTAATGTTGAAATAAGGCATTTGTTAAATTAGTGTCTCCTAAACTTATTCTAACAATACAATACCTCTATAGATTTAAGCTTATCAATTTTTAAATTCAAACTGAAGCAAGTACATTTATATTGTCTGAACACTATGATCTGAATACATTCGCTATCAAAACTTTGTTTTTTATACTCGCTTATAACTTACTTCGATCTTAACTTATCCACTTTTAAATTCAAACTGAAACAACTCTGAATTCACACACTATTAAGAAGTTTCTTAAGATGCATACACCACCTTCGATATCATAACCTATATCTTTATTTATAAAAACCGTGGACTCTGGCCCCACCGTCTTTTGCGGGATCCGACCCAAGACTCCCCGGGTTCCATGGATGAACTCCGGGGAAGGCCCGTCGGACGACTCCCGCGCTATTTCCTATGCGGGAGACTTCCACCGATGCTATGGTAACCAGAATCTATTCTATTGGGTTGCCATAGTAACCAGATCTAATAGTTTTTTAAGACCCAAAGGACCCCCCGAAGGATCGTATCGGAAAAACACCTATCCTATGTTGGTTCTCCCGTCGCGTAAAATATTTGTGCCAAGTTTGGTTGAAATCGGTCCAGTGGTTTAGGAGGAGATGTGGAAGACCCCAAAGGACCCCATCGAAGAAAACACCTATCCTATGTTGGTTCTCCCGTTGCGTAAAATATTTGTGCCAAGGTTGGTTGAAATCGGTCCAGTGATTTAGGAGGAGATGTGGAAGACCCCAAAGGACCCAATCGAAGAAAACACCTATCCTATTTTGGTTCTCCCGTCGCATAAAATATTTGTGCCAAGTTTGGTTGAAATCGGTCCAGTGGTTTAGGAGGAGATGTGGAAGACCCCAAAGGACCCCATCGAAGAAAACACCTATCCTATGTTGGTTCTCCCGTTGCGTAAAATATTTGTGCCAAGGTTGGTTGAAATCGGTCCAGTGATTTAGGAGGAGATGTAGAAGACCCCAAAGAACCCCCCAAAGGACCCCATCGAAAAAAGCACCTCTCCTATGTTGGTTCTCCCGTCGCGTAAAATATTTGTGCCAAGTTTGGTTGAAATCGGTCCAGTGGTTTAGGAGGAGATGTGGAACATACATACAATGGGGGGGGGGTTTGCCCCTTAGGAGTGAAAGTTTTTAAAACCGTTTCTTAGTGAGCACCTAAGACCTATGATGAAGCTATGTTCAAAGTTTCATTGATATCCATTCAGTAGTTTTTGCTCTACGTTGATTCTATGTCAGTCAGTCAGGCAAACTTCCCCCCTTTTCCCCCTTTAAAGGTCGAATTTCCAAAAATCCCTTCTTAGCGGATACCTGCATCACATAAGGAACCTACATGCCAAATTTCAAGTTTCTAGGTGTTATAGTTTCGGAGATTTCGTGATGAATCAGTCAGTGAGTCGGTGGTATTTCTCTTATATATATATAGATTACAAATTTTCTTTTAGCCATTTCATTACCACTGGCCTAGGGCTACCTCAGTATTGCAGTTGTGCATTCTGCCTCTAAACATATAGTAATGTTGTTCAGTTACATTTTGCCTAATGTATTGCCTTCTCTAGCGAGACCTGAATACTAATTCAGTCTACACTCTACATTAAGTGTAAAACCAGACCTACACCTTTCATCAGATCTGCCATATCCTAGAATGTGTGTTGAACTTTCATTGTTGTTGGGATCTTTAGCCTGCATAGGAATGTACAGAAAAAGAAAATGAGAATTTGGCGAAGAGACGGATACGAGAGATCAAGGAAAGTATTTAGTACACATAAACTGAAAGCAAATGTTTTCTGTCCAAAACTTTTGTGTCCTTGTGATCACCCATGTATTCATTAGGTCAAGTCCTTGGGGATTCACAGTAATCAATAAAAACATGATTAAAACTTATTTGGATATATCAAAACAGGGATGTGAAGAACTAACAAAAGTACACTAAATGATGTGTGTGTTGCAAATTGATAGTGTTTACATGAATCATACAAATAGACAGCTCAGAATTAAAATATGTGTATTATTGATAGATTCTGTACAAAGTTAAATGAAACTGTGACGATGACAAAATAACATTAGAGATCATTAATTAATTTACAATTCATAACTTGCTGATCACAAAAAAAAAACGATTGTGAAAGATTTCAAACAAGCTATTCAGTTTTTCGTAGTAATTCAGTATTTCAAATTCTCTTGTTTATATAAGCAAAGATAGAATTGTACACTATTAACTTGAAATTAATCATTATGCCCAGGGACTTTACAAGTGAGGGATGATACTGTAACACACAACTGTTTTGCTAGGTACGGTATATTATTAACTCAATTTTTTTTTTCCTTAAGAAGTTTATTGAATTATATTCCAGTCACTGTCAGTGCAGTATGAACACAATGTCAAATGTGGCATACAGCATTGATTATGTGTTATGAAACTCTTCCCATATGCTGTGAATCTGTTAAAATAATTCTTGTTCCCATTAAAATATTTCTGCATTAAATGCAATTTTTGTGATGATGACAACATAATGAAAATATGAGCTGTTAAAATTTGTTAATGTGAGTTCATCAGTAATTAAATTGAATTTTATGAAGATTTCAGAATACATTTGAAAAATGTTATATTTTATGTATATGTCATGGATATTGCTCAGTTTTTAAAATAAAACAGGAATTTTATGAGCTGCACTATGTGATTCAAAATAGGAACCATTGTAATCATGAACTTTTTTGTCATGTATTATCACTGATAGTGGTTTGGAGAGATCTTTGTATTCCTCTTGAATTGTTTAGTTATCTTGAACAACTTGTTTGAATAAACAAGTCAATTCTTCCAGCCATCATAAGACAAAACCAATTATCTATAACAGTTGGTTGAATATTCTATTTTCTTTTTGCACTTTGATAATGGCAAGTAGAACACATTTATAATGCATGCTTTGTCACCAAAATATTAAGCTCACATTTTTATCGTGATCAGAGTTGAAAAACAATCTTACAAGTGGCCTGTGTGATTTGATAATGAATCTTGAGTAATACTAGTGAATTACAAATTGGATCAAGTGATAGAAGGAACTGATATAAGTATGAAGATTAATGGAAAAGTTGAAGATTAGTTTGGCTGGATGATTTAAGATGTAACTAGAGAACAACTAAGAGAAGTGTCAGATGGGAAACCAGTGGGAAGGTAAAGCAGATGAAGGTCAGACAATGTAGAAGAGGCTGGTTATGTTCTGAGAAAATCAATGGAGAAAAATCATTTAGAAGGCTAAAATTCGCCATGAGTTGTCAATAGTAAAATAAGGTTTCCACTATAAAATTTTGAGAAAACATTACATTGTATTTTTTAACTTAAATCAACTATAAGAGTATACTCTTGTCTTTCTTTTACTCCACTTGATTTAGGAGATCCTCCTAAATCTCTCATTCAAGACAATCTCCTCGTCTCGTACTTGCTCTTTCAATTCTTTTACCTTTTGGACAATTTTTCAACACTTCCTGACTAATCTGTCACATCCATCCTGTTAGTACAGTTGTCTAGAGTTATCACCTTTCCTTTATCCACTCTACTATATCTGTTGTTTTGAATATTTTTTTAATATTTACATTCGTTTGTCTGTCTTATGTCTTTGCTATTGTCCTTTTCAACATTTTAACTTTAGCAACATGTGTTTGTCTTCTGGCTTTTGTGATATATGGTCTTGCTTCTGCTCGATACATCTTGGTTTCTGGCAGTTTAACTGTCAGAAAGAAGGTAAACATTTAATTATGTAAAAGAAGCGATTAGCTTCAGCTCTCATAATTCCTGCTACATTCCATTGTTACTGGTTACTAGCCAACTTACTGATTGCACTGTATACTCAATATACTATAAAGCATGATTTTATTTTTTTGAATAACTTGAAAGGGAAAAAGAGTTAGTACTTTAATGTTTAATTTACTTCAGAATTGTTGTAATAAAGTATGCAGTTCTACAATGATTTGATAAGCTAGATAAAATGTAAAAAAGAGACAATCTGGCATGAATGATATATAATTAACAAATTAAAAGATATAAATTTCTATTGAAATGAACATACTTACAACAAGAAACAAACTTAAGTCAAGTCGAATCATTCCAAACACAGTTAGATGAAAATTTTCATTAAGAAGTTGTACTGAAAAGTTATTCAACTGGAAACAAAAGAGTAGCTATATGAATTTGATCTTAAATCAGCTGAAATTAGTGCAAACATGCAAATGATATATAAGGTAAGCATATTTTATATCAAACTAATATAGTTTGTGGTGTGTGTTGTGTGTGCATGTGTTTTGTGTTAAAATGTTTAATGCTGATATACAAGGAAAGGTGTATTTAACTTTCTTGAGATGACAAAATAACTATCAGGAACTTATTTATATGCACCATTTCACTGTGGAATATGGAGAGTCCACTGACCCAGTTGTGGCAATTTGTTTAATTTCCTACCAGGATTTTCTAACATCTTTGCTTCCTTGAGGATTGTTCTTCCATTCAGTTGCTTGTCAGCAGTTATTGTCAAATAATTTTCCTGCCTACAACCAAGGCAGTCTCATTTTCTTACACTTTCTTTTGGTTCTTCTCCAACGTTCATGTTAGTGGCCTGGTCTGGTCACAAAATACACAATATTCTCTGTCAACATCTGTTTGTACAGGCCTGAAATGTCTTGCTAACAGCTTTTGTGATTTTCCAGGTCTCTTGGCCATATACGAGGACAGATTTGATGCTGGTGTCAATAATACCAGTATTTTATTATACTTGATTTCCAAACATTAATAAAGCTTTCCAAACTCAATGTCCCCAGCCTTGTCTATGATACAACAAAGGTAAACAAATTCTGTGACAATCTCAGTGAGGTAACTGATTATGCAAATTGGTTCTTTGTTTTAAGTGTTTTGGAAAAACTGTTTTGTTTAGCAAAATTTATTTTTAGGGCCATTTTCTGAGTTGTCTGTTACAAATATCTTTTCTTTAGTTTCTGCTGTGGTATGAAAGAGAAAGTCATCTGTAAAGTCTAGATCTTTTAATTGCTTAAATGTTTATTCTTAATTTACCCTCCTTATTCCTCTAAGAGCATCATTTCCCTCAAACAGCCTAACCAAGACTATATTGAAAATTAAGAAGGAGAGGACACATTTGTTTGACACAGTTTTTTACTGGTACATCACCTCTTTGTCTTCCTCATGTTGTACCCTTACAGTTACAGTTCTCTTAAAAACTTTGATGATCCTAATATTTTATACAGAATATCTTTCTCAGGACACTTCAGATTCCTGTGTGGTTTACAGTAGGTACCAAAAGTGCTCTAGACGTCTATAAAAGTCCACTAAAATGATAAAACTTTGTTAGTTTTCTGCATTATGCGCAAAGTGTGAACATGGGTTTCATTTTTTCTCTCACCTCTAAGAGGGTTCAACACTTGCATAATCTTATTATTAAGTATTATTTCAGTATTTAACAAGCCTCTATTTCATTACATTATTCTACCCAGTTCTGACAATTGCTCAAGTCGCCTTTCTTATGAAGGTCTTTACTAAGCATTTTCCATTCACACAGGATGGTTTCATTTTCTCTTACTGAGTTAATAACTACGTAATACTTATTGCTGGCCATATTTAATTGTTGACTAATGAATCAATGGACATCAAGAAGAAGAACTGTACCATATTAAAAAATATTAATGTCCAATTATATATATGTAATTTATAGTAAATACAGTAGAATCTTTATAATCTGACAGGTATGACATAGACCACCTGTCTGGCAGTACTGTAGAATTATGTTCTACACCAGATGGGTGTCGAATTATCAAGAATTATGAATTACCAAAGGTACCATTTAGAACAATTTTAAATAGGCTTTTGAGCTCTGGAAAGGTCAATAACTTACATACAGTATTTTATTTAATCATATAAAATGTCATTAGTTGGCTAATCAACATTTTTTATTATTTTTTAAAGAAATGTTTAAAATAAATGAAACATTTATTTTTTATTATTTTTTAAAGAAATGTTTAAAATAAATGAAACATTTATTACTAAACTGCTTATTTCTTTAATATTTTTCAAGAGTATTTTGTGTTTTCTTTTTGAAATATTCAGATATCATTCTTTCTTGAAGGTTCTTTAAAGCCAGGATTTTTTATATCAACTCCCCCTCAATCGAGTGAAGTACGAGTAGAGTGGTTGCAGCCGAAATGGCTTCATTATAGCTGACAGTGAGTGTAGGTGCTACTACTTCTTCAATCGAATCACCGTAGTGTGGAGCATTATTCAGTCTGAGATATATCACTTATTATTTCATGATAGTGAGGTCAGCATTTAGCTTTGATTCAAGTAGCCACTTCATCAGGTCTTAATGGGATATTACTGTAGTTTCATGGTCAAGCCACTTTATTTACAAACGACAAACCATCGAGAGTGCATAAAGGAATTTATCATCATTATCATTTTCTCAATGCTTGTCTACCAAATCTTGTAGAAGAGGGTGTTTTGGTCAATTCAAAAGGTTTGTTGGTTGTAACCTGTCCTCTGGCATAAGACGCATTAATCACTGGATCCTTTATGTCAAACTTATTTATTACAGAAGAATAGTCATTTTGAGGATTGCTTATGATTAACAGGTATTTCTTATTTCTTATAGTGTATCTTCAAGATTTTTTTGACTTTTTGATTGTGTTGGTATATTAAAGCTGTTGCGTTTTTTGCCAAAAACATCTCAATGTATCTATCTCAAGTTTTTACTTTCATCTTTTTTTCTTCTTCTGTGGGATGGCCAGGTACCAACAAGAGCAACATTTATTGAGGGAGTTTTATTTGTTTTGATAACTCTTTCATAAGTGGTGTAACTCTAGGATTATTTACGGACAAATTATATGACTCGGGTCCCTGTTCGGGCGCCAAATGTAACTCTAGGATTATTTACGGACAAATTATATGACTCGGGTCCCTGGTTCGGGGCCAAATGTAACTCTAGGATTATTTACGGACAAATTATATGACTCGGGTCCCTGTTCGGGCGCCAAATGTAACTCTACGAATTACTTACAAAATTATAATTATATTTATCTCTTACCTTAGGGTTTTTCTTCCAAAGTCTTTCAGACGAAAACAGCTGCAGACAGGATTATTTGTTTGAGTTACGAATAATTACGCTAACACATGTTATGTAATGAATGGCGCTTATTTATTTTTCTTTAATTAATTTCCCTCTTTACTCTCGGTAGAACAACAGTTTACACAAAAATCGCTTAATTACTTATTACATGAAAGTGATATAAAAAAGTTACTACAATGGTCTTTGCATCATCCCCTTACAACAGCAAGATAATGCAAAAAATTTTACAATTAATTAATTTACTCAATCTATGAACCAGTATTTTACTTTGTAGGTACGTACCCCAAACTTACGCTCTCACTCACTCTCTCTCTCTCACCCTTCTATTTCATTTAGTTAATTTGGTTAGTATTCTACCCATTATATCTGTGAAATTTAAAAGTTTTGGCCAATTAGTTACTGATGGTACTTAACCGTTCCAGGTGTCTCTCGGTGAGTCGTACAATCGCTGTTTGTTCAACATTACGGTTCACTCCGCGTTTAGTTTTTTTTTTCTCTGGTACACTGGTTAATTCACGTCAATGTTATGACCATCAGTCACCACTGTTCGAATTATACGTATATTATTTATTTAGTCGGCCGACGTAACTTTTCGCACGTAGAAAGTCACTTGAAGTTTTTTAGGCTGGCCGCGCGGCCCTATGTCACAACTGGCACTGGCGTTAGTTTGCTAAATTGCATACAGTGTTTTTTGGTCACGTGATCGTGCATATGTGCTCCCATTGGTGCTATTGAAAGAGCGCCTTAGCAGAGGCGGGAAGGTGAGCAATGTTTTTGCCGCCTGGCGCAATGTGCAGTTACATACTCTTTCGTAATTCACGGCTGAGGCGCAGGTTGATGTTACTTCACCATCGGTCTGCGTTGCATGAGTGCGGAGACAAAACATAGACGTTTTTTCTGCAATAAACACAGCCTATCTGGGTGACTAACTCGGGGTTCTACAAGGGTGAACAATGACTGTATAGAGAATATAATTTTAAAAAATGTTATCTTGGCCCTACAATCTCGTACCGTTACAGTGGAATGAAGTTTCTATTACATGATTTCCTAAAAATCTCATGTGATACCCAAGCACGACTTTGTGCTTTATAAACAACTGTTATTGTTTTCACTTTTATATTTTTGATGTGACAGCTATTTTTATTTTCCTACGAATAACCTCATTGGAAATTTAATTTATGTGTGCCTGATCAATTAGCACATGGCATTAGTGTTGCATGCTCTTTTTTAAATCTTCTCCTGTTACAAAGGTTTTAGCCAACAATTGTCATCAATTTAAACCTTTTTCATCAGTATTATAAATCTGGACTAGAATAAAACCTACTTGTTAATTTTTCTAGTTTGTTAATAAACTCTGGAGTTTCTGAGTCATCTTCTGATAATCCTTCACCACTTATTTGAAGAAAATGGATATTAAATCTCTTTTTCTAAGTTTTTTTGTCGCACTCTAGTTCCTAAGACCTCTTTAGCTGTTTCCTTTAAACCAGTCTTCATGTTTTCCCATCTTTCACTTATATTTGTTTTCTTAGGTTTATCTGTTGTCACTGTCACAAATTTTCTTTCAAATTCAAACTTTATTCGTTGTTCTTTTACTTTTTCCAAATTGAATTCTTCTATTTTCTGACTTTTCTTAGTCTTTTTCAATTTTCAGATATATTTCTGCCACCACGAGATTATGATCAGAGTTTACATCTGCTCCCGGGTAGCTCTTAGCACTTAACATACTGTTTCTATATCTTTGTTGTATCAGTATATAGTCACTCTGGTATCTATCACCATTTATTCTGGATGTCCACGTATATCTCCTTCTTTTGTGTGATTCGCATAAAATATTTCCAATTGTCATGCTGTTTTCTTTACAAAAGTTTACTAGTCTTTCTCCTCTTTCATTTCTCTTTCCTAATCCATATTTGCCTACTTCCTTATTTTCTTCTCCCTCTCCTACTACTGCATTCCAGTCTCCCATCACTATTATACAAGCATTTCTCTTTTCCCTTTTTATTATGTCTTCTATGGAGTTAAATGGGAAGACAGAGTACGGAATGAGGAAGTATTAAGAAGAGTGGGAGAGAAAAGAGAAATATTAAAAACAATAAGGAAAAGAAAGAAGAACTGGATAGGACACTGTTTAAGAAGAGATTCTATTATAAAAGACAGTCTAGAAGCCATGGTTAGCAGAAAAAGAAGAGGAAGAAAGAGACGACAGTTGATGGACAACATCAAGGTAGAAAACTACATTACCACGAAAAGGCTGGCAGGAGACAGAGAACAGTGGAGGAGTTCATAAAGAAAACCTGCTATACAGCAGACGAACCTATGATGATGATGATTTCAAAGTTGTTGAGCCACCCGTCACTGACACAGAAATACGATTTTTTGTTACTTCTTCATTGAAGTTTAGCTTTTGCCTTTAAAATACTGCCTAAACAGTGTGTCATTCTCTTTGCTGGTGAAACCAACTATACAATGCTTAATTAGTTATCTCAATATAATATGTCTTGTGATTAGTAGTTTCCTTAATACAACATGTTTCAGAAACAAGTTACCGTCATCATGTGTTAAAAACCTTTAGGGGAAATTCGTGTGGTATCGGACAGGCGATGGTATCGGACAAGAGCAGTTTAGGGCATTTGCCACATTAGGCAGCACTTGTCACGCGGTCAGTGTGTTCATCAAAACCAACCAGTTGAGCCATCGCCATATTGGATGTGTACGCCAAGCCGTTCGTGTCTTGCTTCGAGTTTTCTGGATTTTGCTGTGTGGTGTAGTGCACGAAAATAACTTTGGAGTACTAAAACTTCTCTTAGAGTAACTGTATTTAGTTTCTATTGTTACTAGCATAGATATTATATTATAATTGTCACGTTGTAGCCGTATAATATCGTTCGCGTCATTGCTCTCTGTTTAGTAGCCATCGCAATATTGCGCGTTATTCGGGTGGTATCGGACAAAGTGGGATCGGATGGTATCGGACAGCTTGTTGGTCGGTACATTTTGAATTCTAAGCCTAATAGAGGTTTTTGTGTTTTTTTTCAGTAAACGATGGGTAAAATTCGTGGACAATGGGATGAAACGAATATGAAGGAGGCAATTGACAGAGTAATTTCAAAAGAATTGACAATAAGAGATGCCAGTGCTAGATATTCTGTACCAAAGAGCACGCTAGCAGATCGAGTTAAAATAATCGCAGAAGGGGATGAAGTAATAGCCAAGCCTTGTACAGAGAACAGAGGCACTTTCCAAAGAACATTTGAGGAAAATCATGAAAAAATATTATATAATCATGTAAAGGCTTTGGACAGTCAGCTGATGCCGCTAAGCAAAGTCGAGTTTTTGAAACTAGCCTAGCAATTAGCTGAAAAGCTAAAAATTAATCACCGCTTCAACAAGGAGAAACAAATGGCGGGAAAAGATTTTTATTATCACTTCATGAGCCGACATCAGGACTTACGTTTGACGGCAGCCAAGTCGACAAGTTTACAGCGTGCAGTTGGGTTCAGTAAAGACCAAGTCACTGGTTTCTTTGACAAGCTGACTGAGCTTATGGACAAACACAAATTCAGCCCATCTAAGATATTCAATGTGGATGAAACCGGTGTATCATGTGTACATACAAATAGCCTGAAGGTCATGTCCATAAAAGGAAAAAAACAGGTTGGGAAGCTGACTTCTGCAGAGAGAGGCAGAAACGTGACAATTCTCTTGTCCACAAATGCAACGGGTGACCAATTCATTCCTCCGTTGTTTGTTTTTCCACGTGTTAGAATTGACAATGATTTAAAAAGAGATGCTCCATTGGGAAGAATTTTTGATGGGCAAAAGAGTGGGTGGATCACAAAGGAGGGGTTCCTGAAATGGTTACACGCTTTTGTTGATCGGGTAAACCCTAATGAAAAAAATCCTGTCTTATTGATTTTGGATGGACATGGAAGCCACAAGGACCTTGATGTGATCCTTTATGCCAAGGAACATCATATTCACATGATAAGTTTACCTCCGCACACTTCTCACAGACTCCAACCTTTAGACAGGTCAATTATGAAACCATTCAAAAATGCCTACAACGAGACATGTGCATTGTGGATGAGGAAGTATCCTAACATAAAAATATCTCTTAAAGATATAGCTGGTTTGGTCAACACTGCCTTTTCCAGAATCTGCAGGATGGAACTGGCGCAATCTGGATTCAGTTGCACAGGGATCTACCCACTGAATCGCAATGTATTTTGTGATTTGGATTTTGCTGCCTCACTCTATAACCAGTCACAGGAAGTAGAAGAGACGTCCACTACTATGAGTCAGACCTCAACCAATCTTAACAAAGAAGCTTTACCTCAACCACCTACAGTTTGCAGTTTACCTGGACCCTTGAATCAACCTATCAATCAAATACAAGACCAGCATTCAACAGCTGGAACTTCTACAAGTTGCAGTTTACCTGGGGCCTCAAGCCAACCAGACAATCAGACCCAAGAACCATCAACCATCTTAGAACAAATTTCACCACTACCAAGCACTTCAAGTGTGAAGTACAAAAAAAGAAAAAGTCACAGTGAAAAAAGTGAAATTTTGACATCTTCACCTTACAAAAAGCAGCTTCTAGAGAAAAGAAGACTCTTGGAGGAGAAGAATGCTAAAATAGAAGAGAAAAAGAAGTTGAAAGAAATCAAACAAAAAGGCAAAGGTGCGATTAAGATATCAAAGGGGAAACGTGACAAAACAGCAAGAAAAAAACTTAAATTTGACGACTTCAACACAAGATCTGGTTCGGTTACCAACTGCATCTTCTGTGGAGAATCATTTGATGAAGATTGGATACAGTGTCATGTCTGCAAAGGATGGGCACATGAAAACTGCGCCAATGTTGAAGGGGACAGCCTTTTTTATTACTGTGACATTTGTGAAGCAAAAAAATGAACAAAAACTGTATCACTTTTTCTCATAAAACTGCCATTTTTCTACAATGTTTATTTTGTACTCATGTAGTCTAATAGTCTAAGTTCCTTTGTTTTATGTAATATAAATTATACACCCATTAAAAAGTGTATTCATGACCAATAGTTTTAATTAAAAACTCAATAAAGTAATTTTTACTTTACTCTTACTTCTGTCCGATACTACCCTCCACTTTTTGGAAAGGCTTTTTTTATAATTTTCTTTTTTGCCAAAAAATCATAGTATTTTTTTTTTTAGTTGAACAGCTTCAACGCAGTGTGTGGGTAAGAGATTGAAGTTTTATATTATGTATTTCTGATCGATTCTAGCTAGTCTGTAAAAATAAATCTTAAGAAAAGCTAAGGTGTCCGATACCACCCGACCTTCCCCTATCCTGTCATAAGGATTTTTCAGTGAAATTCAAAACAGTCATTATACAAATTAAATAAATACACATGGCACATACCATACACAACATTACGAAACAGTGCACACTGCTCGGCATAACAGCGTCAACTGAACAGTAAACAGGACAGTGTAGTGTCATAGTGTTGTGTATGTTATGTGTCATGAGCATGTTTTGAATTTTATCAACACACCCGCATAACAGGATAAGGATTTTTAGCACCTTATGATGGTAACTTGTTCCTGAAAAATGTGTTAAAGAAACTACTCAGTCGATTGAGGTAACTAATTAACATATTATGAACTGGAGACTATATATAATATAATATATTAAATATATTATAATATAATATATTATATAGAATGCTTCTTCCACCTTTGGAAATTCATCAGATTTGGGCATTATTTTTTTAATTTCTTTCTTTTTTTTGTTACTGGTTCACTGGGCTACTTATCACATAGTGCCAAAGACTTATGCTTAAGGTTTTTTGTTTGTTGACTGAGAGTCAATTGTGGTCACAGAAGACTTGCACAGTAATACAAACAGTTAAAATACTGAACTCTGCAACTATAGAGACACTGCAATGCAATTTATGTTATGACAGGAAAACACAATTCCTCTCCCCCCCCTTCCAACAGTAAAATGTCAGACTGTCATGATTCTACTGTATATACTTTTCAGTATTAAACAAATAAAATGTACCTATGATACGGAAATATTACTTACCTCATCAGCAATTTCATTTATTTTGTTTGATGATAATGTTTCATGTATGATAGCACCAGTTCTCTTGACCTAAAAAAAAAAATCTAAAAAGAACCATAAATCCCATACACCATTCACATATTGAAGAACACAGTGAATATATTATGGTACTTACAATTCTGAAATGTTATTTTTAAAATAATCACGAACACCTGGATATCTATATGGAACATTGAGGACAGGGCCAACAGATGGATGTACTAGAAACATCAGTTACTGTGGAAACTGCAAAGTTAGAAATTTGGAAAACCTTGTATTTATGAACAGAATTAATTGAAGTGTGTTAAAGAAGTGAGCACAGCAGAGAATACCACATTTACAGAATATGAAAGCAGTGTCTGAAAATCCTAACTGCCATATATAAGTGTACAGTACTCAAATAGAAAAACTCTGAAGAATTTAGTCTGTACAGTACAGTAGTTATCTAATCTAATCTGGAGATAACTGACACCTCTCTTTAGAAAGATTGGAATATTGGTTCTAATAGGATATAATGTGTAAACAAGTGGAGTGGACAGTCAGAGTGGCATGGAATAGAAAACTTTTTAGTAGCATTTCAGTGTTTTAGAAAATGTCAGTTTGAAAATCATAATTGTTTATTTATTATGTGTCTTAATACTACTAGAAGATGTATTTACCTTATTCTGCCAGAAATCTACCATTGTCAAAATTTATAGGAAAGAAATTTTGCAAGAATGTATTTCAACACACATACAGTACCTACAGTAGGTACTGTTTAATCATGAATGTTAAACAAATGCTATACTTCATATGTTACCAGGACTAACAACAGTTAACAAAGAGAAACCATTTCTCATAAAATCTGTCATTTTTTTATGATGTTGCCATATGTTTCCCTGGCAAAACAAGATAAACATAATTACGAATCGCTTATAGAATTTTAACACTTATTGAGAAACATAAACTCTAATAAACTTGTCCTCAGGCTAAGCAAAATTAATATTGATTTTTACAGTGAAATGTAAGTACATGGCAGTAACAATGACGTACACTAATGACTTGATCAAGTGTGTGTGTTTTTTTGTAAATCATATACAATTGTAATGTAAGGAAAATTTTAAAATTATCCTATGAAGCTATATAGATTTCATTATCCATTTACATTTCAATAACTTCAGTAAAGTGAGTCATTAATTTGCATATTTGAATTAGTGAGAACCATTAAATCATAAATGATAAGAACCATCTGCCCTTCAATATTTTTATAGTTAATTCATCTTAATTATTTTTAAATATTTATGTTGAATCCAGAATAAGGTTCAAAAGGTAAAATGTTTACAAATTTGTTGTAGATAGCCACTGGATTATGGTATTTGTTATATAAAATGATTATTTTTATTAAATGACTAGAGATAGAAAAAGACGGAGACAGAGATAAACATACTAAAAATATGTGCGCGTGCACACACACACACACACACACACACTTGTAAGGAGCTCTTTATACTGTGTGTGTGTGTGAGTAAGAAGCTGGATGTTGATGGTAAGACCCTAACAGTTATGAAAACGAGAAATATTTGCGAAAAAATGACATACATTATAATACCAAGTACATAATGCACTTTTTTGACTACAGAACACTAAATTTTAGGTAAAATTTGTAATAAAATTGTACCTTAGCGTGACCTAACTTTTACTTTTCTGCAAGCTTTATCAGATGAGTAACTTAAGAAATTAAAAAAAAAAATAATAGTAATAGAGGTGTTAAGACACAACGTGCTCCAAGAAGAAAACAGTACAACATATCCAAACTAAAGGAGGAGGACAACCGCATGAGATTCACTGCACTAGTTGGAAATAAAATCAACGAAACGACTACAAGAAATCCAAGTATAGACACTGTTTGGGAAGAAAGCTCTTCAGCACTTGCCAGTGCTGCAGAGAAAAAAACTCTAGGCCTCAAACAAAGGGAACCTTCAAGTCCGTGCTTTGATGAAGAATGCAGAGATGCTACAGATCTTAAAAACGAAGCCTATACAACAATGATACAGAGGCACACAAGAAGAAGTGCAGATGAGTATAGGAAGTGAAGGAGAGCAGAGAAGCGCCATTGGAAGAGTCAACAGCTGGTAGAGATCCAAGGTCTTAAGGATGCAAATGAATGAAATCAGAAAATTCTACAATAAGGTAAACCAAGGTAGGAAACCCTTTAAGCCCAGGACAACAGCTTGTCGTGACACTGACGGCACCCTACTTACAGAAAAGGGGAAGATCCTTGAAAGGTGGCGCAAGCACTTTGAAGCTCTTCTTTGTAAGAATGATGAGGTGGACAACTATGTACCACCTGTGCTAGAGGAACATGAACACATCGAGCCTCCGAATGAAGATGATGTGATAGGTGCAATAGAAAGCCTTAAAAACAACAAAGCTCCTGGTTATGATGATCTTCCTGCGGAGCTTTTCAAAAATGGTGGCCCAGAGCTGGTTAAAACCCTTCAACACCTTGTCATTGATATATGGATAGAAGAGAAACTGCCAACAGCCTGGCAGAAGACTATAATAATATATAAAAAGGGAGATCAACTAGACTGTAACAATTACAGAGGCATTTATCTTCTCCCTGTGGCGTATAAAATAATGTCCCATATATTGTACCAAGAACTGCTTCCACATGCTGATCAGGTGATTGGTCGATATTAGAAGACGAAAATCGACAATAGACCAGGTTTTCTATGGAGAAAGGTAGGGAACATAAGCTACAAACTCATCACCTCTTCATAGATTTCAGAAATGCATACGACAGCATTGACAGAAAAGAACTTTACACTGCTCTTGAAGAACTGGGCATTCCAAATAAGATTGTGTAGGATGACAATGCTAACAGTGAAGGGCATGGTGAGGATTCAGAATGACTTATCAGGAGAGTTTGACTATGGAAAGGGAGTCCTCCAGGGCGATGCTCTTGCTTGCCTCCTCTTCATTCTTGCCTTAGAAAAATCTATGAGAGATGCTGGAATAGATTCCTCTGGGACTGTATTCAACAGGTTGGTGCAGGTCCTAGGATATGCCGATGACCTAGATATAATCGGGAGGTCCCTTTGAGCAGTCACTGAAGCCTTTCTTGCTCTTGAAGGTCCCGCAAGGAGGCTGGGTCTCATAATAAATGACAGCAAGACAAAATACATGGCCATAGGACAGGAGGCTAGAGAAGGAAAGCACATCCAAATTGGCATCTATTCCTTCGAAAAAGTCAACAACTTTGTTTATTTAGGATGCCAAGTTAACTCTGATGGGGAAACAACAGAAGAAATAAAGCGAAGAATCACCTCAGCTAATAGGTGCTTATTTGGTCTCAGACCCCTGTTCCAGAGCAGAATAATTGCCAGGAGCATCAAGCTGCTTTTGTATAAAACACTGATCCGCCCAGTTCTCACCTGTGGTTCTGAGACCTGCACCATTTCTAGAAAGTCTGAGTCAAGCCTGTTGGTTTATGAACGCAAAATCCTCCGCAGTATATTTGGTCCAATATGTGTAGGAGGTGAATGGAGGGAAAGAACCAACCAAGAACTGAACACTCTTCTGAATGAACCAGATATTGTGAAAATTATAAAACTTGGTAGACTCAGGTGGGCTGGACACGTGATCAGAATGGGGGAGAATGAAATACCAAGAAAGGACTCACAGAACAGATCTATGGCACCAGGAGAGTTGGTAGACCCAAACTACGTTGGGAAGATGGTGTGAACTATGATGCGCGCCATATCCTTGGGACCCAGAACTGGAGAGCAGCTGCACTTGACCGGGACAACTGCCGGAGGCTGTTAAAGGAGGCCTTGACTCAGTAATGGGTTGTTGCGCTGCTGAAGAAGAAGTAATAGAGGTGAAATTTCAGTAGATGAGAAGTTGGCAGATGGTCATGAAGGTTACTAGAACCGGAACAGGTCACAACAGTAATCCTTTGGAAATTGAAGGATAACCTAGTTGAGCACTGTGGAGCAATGCATAATTGGCCATCAGGATCCATGAGAGAAGTCAGTAGGAGAACTTTCACTCAACATTGTATGTGAAAGAGAAAGAAAGCCTTCTATATAAATTATTTTTATACCTACAGTTAATATAAACTGAGTTTACTGTTATTATTTTACCTCTTCTGTAAGTAATGAAGCTACATACAATAGCTGATATAGTCCTGCAACTCTTAAAACACACCAGTAAGTAAAGAATACACAAATTTTCAGTTGTAGAACATGACCACCAATTACTACATCTATTAGATGTTCAATAACTGCATAAAGTAAATTTGTAATATTCACTATATATGCTATAATTTGACATAAATTAGAAAACGAATAATGGAAGTTGATGTTGTTAATTGCAAGGATATAAATGTTATGTGCGCGATGAAGTAACTGTACTTTTTTGTTAATCATCACTGAGCTCTGGTATACATTTAACGTTGTGACATCATTATAATTTTTTAAATGTTCAATGCACTTGTTGATTTGTTGATACTTCATAGCAAAATGTATCAGTTTAAAAATAAAAAATTGCTGATTTACGGTGTTATAAGTTATATACAAGTAAAGGCATATTAATGAACAACCCTTGCAAATATGAACTTGAGTGCATAGAAAATAATCTATCCAAATAATAAGAGGCAGACTGCCTACAAGCATTAATGATTGCCTTTTCATCCTGTGCAAATTTGTTTTTTTACTGTTGTCAATATTTAACAGCTTCATGATATCATCAGCCTGGACAATCTTAATACATTCACTTTTTTTCCCAATGATAATTGCAACTAAAACATTCACAACACAAACAACAGATTCCAAAACATGATGCAATGTGTATGTAATATCAATTAATCTACTATTATCTTTGTTAAGTATTTCAATCCAGACTGTACAATAAGCAAAACTTAACAAAAAAATGATTAGTAAGAAACAAGAATAAATGAAAGCTTTTTTTGAAAACACCAGTTCATTTTCACTGTTTATGGTAAGTGTATGTACACCAAGAACTTTTGCTAGATTAAACATTATAGTTTCTGAACAAGAAAATTTTGTAACCATTGTAGTTGTATATAATAATTATTTAACAATATCTAAACTATTAAATGTCTAAATAACTTGATTAGTTTAAACTGTGTGTTCAGAATCAGCAGGGAAACTACTCGATGACAAACAGATTAACTTTGAAAAATCTACTTCAATTAGACTGGCCAGGTTTTCCATTAGTTAATTAAAAATAACACTGGTAGTACATGAAGGCAGTAGTCAGGCGTTTATTACAAAATTTGAATATTAAATTTGAATGATAGCATTAGTTTAATTAAAAGCATTTTTACACTCCCATTTTTATACATTGTTTCACTGTGTTACAATTGGAATTGGTGACTTGGCTTATATATTACCTCTGACATTTCCATTTTGAGGATATTGTTTAAGCTAAGTAAACTAATGATTTGATAAGTTATAAAATTTACTGTAGCTATTCCAGCTCAGTCCCTCAAATGGCTGAAGTGCCATTAATAATGTAATAATTAAATTCTCCACTCAACACCTGTCACACTGAACAAGTGGATACTGATGTATCAAAATAAAATTTTAACAAACTGAGCTTTACCCTTTTTAATTTTATTATAAACTAAGATTTCACAGCAAAGAATTATTAACTCATAAGAATAAACTGAATTCTATAATAATTTTTATACAGCACTGATTTAGTACTTTAATGAATAGTAATCTAATTTTAAGACAAATGACTAATTTTTATCAAACTTAAACTACTCCTTACCTATATATAAGTCTCTTATTAGTGTAATTAATATCTTAACTGCATTATAAATATATCTTGTACCTAAGCATTGCTCTACAACGGTATTAATATTTAGCACTTTATACTAACTTAACATGCTGCAGCATTTTCATGTTTTGAGCCCTCCATGTTGTCTACTATTTGGATGATTCCAATGTTTTTATGGTTATATACTCTTTCCTTGAAAATTTTTAGATTCTGTTGGACATGAACAGATTTCCATAGAAGTATCTGTTTCTCAAATATCTAGGCACATGAGCATGTCCTTAGTACCGGTACATATTTTATTTTAAAAACACTGTATGTTAACATTTGTTTTGGTGCAAAGATGGGTGCCATCTGTCATTTCAGGTTTTAAAACCTTCTGTACTACAAAAGTTTAATGGGGTTTTGAAGACAGAATTTTCTTTCCATCAATCAATGTGACTTTTACATTTACCCCCTCTGCAGGCCTCCCCTTTTAATTTGGGCTATTGATTAAAGTTTAGTATCTGATATCATGTCAATATATTTGGCTGTATTTCATTCAATTTTCTTGTAGTTATTGGTATGTATTCATGACACCTACTTGTAAAATTAATATAAATATATTTTGATTCATTAACCATTCTTTGGTTCAGTTCCTCATTAACAGTAATTAATTATTATGTATATTGTTATTATTAAATTTATGAATTTCATTATCTACATTAGTCTGCACTTTCTTTCTAGGTTCTCCATTAGTGCAATTCATAGCCAGTGTTGATTGTCATCAGCAAAAGTTGCTACAATATAGTTTACAAACTCAGCAAAAAAATGGCATAAAAAAAGCTTAAAAATGGCAAACAACCTGGACCAGATAGAGTGCATCCTGAATTTCTCAAGAACCTGAAGCCTGCCACATTAAGTACATTATTAGCAATATATAACAAAATATGGAACTCAACAGAATCTCTCCCTTCAGAGTGGACAAAAGCAACAATTGTTCCCATAATCAAGCATGGCAAACCAGCAGACTCAATAACATCCTATAGACCCATTGCCCTTACATCACAATTGGCAAAGGTGCAGGAACGAATGATAGCAACTAGATTGAACTATTACTTGGAAAGAGAAGGACTGCTTGCCCCAGAACAGGCAGGCTTCAGAACAAATCGATCAACATCACACCAAATAGCCCGTTTAACACAAGACATTAAAAGTGCATTCAACAGAAAGGAAAGTGTCCTAGCGGTCTTCGTAGACTTTAAGGGCGCATATGATACGGTATGGAGGGAGAAACTGATAAATAAAATAAGGCACCTTAACATCACAGAAAACATGTTTAATTGGTTGAAGAGATTTTTGAAACAGCGCTGGATTTCAACAAGATACAACGACAGCCATTCCAAGTACAAACAAGTAAAAATCGGCCTACCACAAGGAGCTGTGAATAGTACAATCCTCTTTAATATCTATATAAATGACTTGGTCAAACGAGTGAAAGTGGTTGAAGGAATACAGATGTGCATGTTTGCCGATGACGTGCTCATCTGGGCCAGGGGATCAAACAAGAAAGGACAGGACATCACTCTACAAAAGAACATGAACAAAGCCCTCCTCGGCCTGCAAAGGTGGGCAGAAGAAAACAACATGCAGATTAATGCAGAGAAGTCCGTTTACCAGTACTTCTCATTGAAACATAGAAACCCTGACTTTTCACTAAAAGTAGGCGAGAACTTCCTACAGAAATCTGAAAATACTCGTTACCTGGGTGTTAACCTGGATAATAAGCTTAACTGGACACACTACATTGACAGCATAATTAAGAAGGTAAACAAACGAACAAACCTTATAAAACGTCTCACCGGAGTATCATGGGGATGTTCACAAGAAGTTCTAAACATGACGTATAGAACATACATCAAGCCAGTAATAACTTATGGCAGTGAAGGAACCATCACAAGCACTACTGCAAATGAAGGCAGACTAGAACGTTTGCAGACCAACATCCTAAGACTCATCACAGGTGGCGTCAAATCAACTCCAGTTACAGCATTACAACTATATACAGGCAACAAACCAATAACAGAGGAAATTAAGCAACAGGCAGCACTGCTAAACCTCAGAATTAAATCACTACCTGAGAAGTCATGGGTTCATGAGAGGATGGAACCACAGAGACTCAAAACGCAAAAGATCTGGCTAAACCAAAGTAGCAACTACCTTCAATACCACAGCATACCAACAGCAGTTAATAAAGTGATCCCCTTGGAAAATCCACTAGACTTTCATAGGTATGAAGTACATCTCAGTCTGATAGAAGATGTTGAGAAGAAGACAAGATCTCCAGAAGAATTAAAACAGATAACACTAACAACCATCAATGAGAGATTTCCGGAGGAGACCTGGCTACGTGTATACACTGATGGATCCTTGCTGGATAAAGTGGGTTGTGCTGGAGCAGGAGTGTTCTCCTCATTGTTTTCTCACTACATTGCAGTGGGACAAAATAAATCAAGTTATGATGCTGAGGTGGAGGCTATCAAAGTGGCATTGCAAAACCTCATTTGGAGGCCAAATTCCTTTTCAAAAGCTGTCCTTTTAGTGGACTCTAAGTCTGCCATCCAGGCAACATTCTCTAATACAGGAGCAGCATCCAGGAGCATACTGGAAGCAAGACGACTCACCAGACAACTTACAGCACTTAACAAGGAGATAGTTATTCAGTGGATCCCATCTCACATAGGCATCTCAGGAAATGAGACAGCGGACACCTTGGCAAAGCGAGGGACAATGCTCTACCACCGAGAAAGTACCCATGACTTCAGCACCCTAAAAAGACTAATGACAAGGAAAACAAACTCTCGCTTCCTGGAAGAAGCAAGAAAAATATCAAAAAGAAAAACATGGTCAGGGATTGAACAGTTATGGAATAACAACTGTAGAAAACCCAGGAAGGAAGCAGTCGCAAACTTTAGACTGGAAACTGGCCATGACTGTCTCTCAGCGCATCTCTACAAATTAAAAATTTCCACCACAGAAGAATGTGTATTGTGCAGGAGAGAATACTCAAAAATGAACAAAAATCATCTATTGGAGTGTGTGAAGCTGAACCGGGAAATGCAAGAACTCAGAAATTACAGTGGTCTTTATTGGGAAGCTCGGTACCAAATGGGTTAAATGTACCAAGGGGGAGCCATTGGAAAACAACAACAACAACATGTTTAATGGCATTTGTCACATGTCATGTGAAACTGATCCTGATGTCTCTTATTCTCCTGATGAAGTGGTTGTTTTTTTGGTGTATTTTACATACATCACTGTGCAGGTACATTATGAAATGGTTAAAAACTGATTCATGCTAATGAAAACTGACTGCCATGGAATGCTGATGTCAGAAATCATTTTCAATCATGACAACACATGCCCATACATTTTCAGAAGAACTAGAAATTCTGGTGGTAACTTATTCATCTCTCCTTACAACCACAACCTTGACACTAATGATTTTAATATTTTTCTTCACTTTATAAGTGCCTTGTATCACAATGGTTCAAGAAGAATGAGGAGTTGATAACAACAGTGTTGAACTGGCTGCAATTCCAGGTAGTGGATTTTTATGTAGAGGTGCCATATAGAAAATGTTGTTCATGATTAAACAAAAGTGGTTATTATATAGAAAAGTAACGTAAGTGTATATGTTACTGTAAAAGTGTGAAGTAATGTATATCTTAAGATTTGCCGTTTTATGATGGTAAATGTCCAAAGAGCCTTTTAAAATGTTTGCATTTCGGACTTGTACCAACAGTTAGTGGTAAATGTCAAGATTTACCGCTGCATTGTAGTAAAAGCTGAACTCGGAGGTTTTCATTGGCTTGCCGACTTGTTCAGACATGTTTGTTAGTCACTTTCATTGTCAATGTGTTTTATATTGCAAAGGCTCAGTTTCTATCTTACTTTTATCACTTTTTCATTTATTTGGATCAATTAATTATTGGACTAAAAAAAACAGTAAAAATGACTCGTATTTGTTTTCATCAGTAAGATTACATTCTCACAAAATGGTTTTAAATGTTCTTTTTTTATTTTAAGTAAACTTCGTTAATTTTATCAATTCTTATATTTTTGGCTGTAGGTTTCTTTAGTAGTATTACAATAATTCATTGTATATCGCTAAATAAAAATTATTTCAGAAACAAGCAGTAGTGTAATGCATTATTTTTTGCTCCTTTCTCCCATGGGTTTTATGGAAATTATTATTTTTTAAAAAATTATTAACTATAAATTTCTTTAAAATTAAAATTAATGCTTTTACCACAATGCAGTGGTAAATCTTGACATTTACCACTAACTCTTGGTAAAAGTCCGAAATGCAAACATTTTAAAAGGATCTTCGGACATTTACCATCATAAAACGGTAAATCTTAGGATATACCGGTAAATCTTAAGATTTACCTTACTCCGTACTTTTACAGTAACATATAGAAATATTAAACCAGTAGTAATTTTTTTTTCATACATAGTGGATTTTATTTCTTAAAAACCATACTGCACCTGCTACTTACTTCTGTTTTCTTTTGAGTCTCTTTATCACTGTATTACAGCTCCTTTAGCTTTTCATCAAATTAACAGTACCAGGTGAACTGGCTAATTAATAGTAATTTGAATAATTTTTAAAATAGCAATAACAACTTTTACTACTTTTTCTAACATAATATGCAACTGAAAGGAGGAATGAGAATTGATGTATCATCTAGCAGTTGTATCTATTTGTTTATATAATTGTATTAATAGAAGTGGTCCTACAAATGTTACAACCTCAGATTATTGGTAGCCATCATATCATTTTCCTGGACATCAAGAAGTAAAAAACCCTTGGCTCGCTAAAAATATTAGCTAATAATGATTAAAAGTGTTTGAGGAACAGATAAAAATTCAAACTTCATAACCTTGTCCTAATGGTCAAGATTCTGTACAGAATTTTTAAACTATTCTTTAAATTTAACCCTTCAGATGTAGTCAGCCCACTACCTATGAGCTGTAGTAGAAAGGGGTAAGTACTGCTTCATGCTTAAAGACTACTCAACATGGTGATACTATTCCTGTATCAAACCTCAAAGATAATAGCTTGAGAGTTTTTCCATGTGATAATGTAATACAGCATCCCAAAATGAATTTTATCTTTTCATTTTTTTAATTCATTAACAGCCTTAGGACCATATAAAGTAACTTAATGGTTGGATTTCTTGCACATTCTTTGCTGGCAGCTTGCCTTTTTCTTTTGGCCAGTTCTTCTTGGTGCTAATCTTTTCATAAAAACATTTGAAGTTTCCTATTGAGTCCATCAATTAATTTCTATTATTTTGACTTTATTTATGTCCATTAACTATACATCCTTCTTAATCTTGTGAAACCATTTCAAACGTGTTTTAGGTCTCTGATCAGAGATGTCTAAGATTTGTATAGGTACTCTATTGGAATCAATTCTCTTCAGGTGCCCTTAGATATCTTCTTTTCCTCGTATTGTCTGTAATATTAACTATATGACTATAAATCTCCTCTTCAATTCTCAGGTTATGATGTTCTTCAGCTTGCCTGAGCCCAAGGATTTTTAATATGATTTTCCTTTCTTTCTTTTCTATTTTCTACTTCTATTCTTTTCTATCATCCAAAACAGTCACGTATATAACTTTTTATTTGGTCTATTCAAAAGTACACACACTGTATTGGAATGAAAAAGGTACAGACCACTCTTTACCTTGCTGTTCTATATTAATATTGTGCTGGACTGCGTTCAGCTTTTAAAACCCGCACGTTCTCCACCGCATTTAAAACTCTCGCGACTGCCACTGCTTAGTGATCGCGCGTCACCGAGTGAAGTAACTGAGTCAGAGTCTATTTGTCAAGAGCGGCGACGATATCGGTTCGTTCCCGCACAGCTGATTTTGGTCCCACAATGACTGGCATATTTTAGATTTCGTGGTTAGAGCATGCAGTTGAGCCTGTCTCATTTCTCATCTAACCCTTGACTGAAGCGTTTCGGGACTGGCGGCTTGATCTGTCTTTGTTCATTTACTTCTACTAGTATGGAAGCTTAATTCTAGAAAGTCTCAGGTAAGCCTCTATGCCTAATTAAAGTAATCTAATAGGATTATACGCTATGTAATTTATTTAATAAAAGAATGTGTGTGTTGGTGGGCATGTGCGTGGGTGTATGTACTCATTAAGTCAGGTGTTTGTGACTTTAAAAGAATATCGTACACTCAACTACTACTTATTAATTGTAAATTAAAATAGTCCTGTGTATGCATAAAATTTATAACGTAGATTCATTGAGTTAAAATCAAGGAGGTAATGTAGTGTGATTACTGGTTTTTAGAAGTGGAAGAAAGTGCTCGGGCTATATTTCGAAATTAAGATTGATTTCACAACATTCATGTAATTGTGTGGTGTTTGTGTGGGCGAGCTGTAAGTGAGCATGTATAAGGTTCTGTTTGACACCCAATACATATAATACATGTCCTAGGTTCTCGGACAAGCCAATGAAGGGGTGTCGGAGAAAAGATCTAAGCTCCTCGACGCTGCCAGTCACGAACAGCCCAACAGATGAGGATCCAGCTCCAGAAGTAACCCTTACTGTCATCAGCTGTGTATCTGAAACACATGCCCGGATAAAACCTAAAATTGGAAAACTCAGGTGGGATCTTTCAGTATTATATCATTTCTTCTGACATCTTCTACGTTCCTCCAGTTTAATCTGCAGAAACCATGTGAAAACAGACTTATAAATTGTAAACTCATGAAACATTAACCTGTAAAGTTTGGTGTGAACATGCATCAGGCATGTGTGAAACTGTAGTCTGGTTTTGTAAGATAGGATGCCATACTGAATTGACTGTGGTTTTACATTATTCAAATATTTTTGATACACTCATGTAAAGGTGGAATATTTATACATATATATATATATATATATATATATCTGAGTGCGTAACTTAAATTCAAAGTCAAATGAACACTGTTTAAATGTAGCTGGGTATGAGTGGGTGATACAAGTCCCCTTATGTAGCTTTTCAATCTTACATAATCTAGTGGGATAGATGATTAACTTACACATTTCGGGGATATGAATCTTAAAACGGGCTTAATGAGTTCTTAATTCTGTCTTGATGATTTCTTCCTGAGCACACCGACACTGGAGCTGGGTTCATTATGAATTGATGTTATCATACTTTACAGGGGACATTGGGTTGTTTTTGGATGAATTGATGTTACACCTTGGGGAGATATTGATGTGGTGTTACCAGCAAGGGGGTTTCACCCAAGATAATTACTTGAATTAATTGTGGGTAGTATGTGTATGATAATGTGTTGTGGTATATGTATGTATGTGTATATTTTTCTCAAGGGGGTTAATAATATATAACTGTATAGTAGCACATGTGTGAACTGTTAAATGAGCTGGCTGATTCAGTGCATTGGTACTTAAGAGATCTCAATGAGCTATTTCTCTAATATCTTATAAATAATTGGTGTCATGTTATATTTGCATATCTCTAAGCATGTTAGTCAACTTAAATGTCTGTATGAGTTGCAACCTCAGAGTATTCAGAAACCAGATTCAAGTGTACTCAATTACTGTGTAGATATATATTGCTGTATGCAGATTTGTGTATGTAAAAGAAAAATTAAGCCATTTTACTATCAGCAACTGTTATGTATTCATGAGATTTTAATAACTGAATTCCATTCAATGGATTAGCTATTTGTATGTGTTGCAAATTAAGAGATCAATAACAGCTTTAAAGCGTATAACTGTTATACCATGTCATGCTAGTGTTATAAATTTATGAGAGAAACAGAAACACCAATAAATAAGAAATTTGTTATTGTTATATGAGTATTTCATTCTGCAAGTCCTGTCATCATAGCCAGTAGACATGTTTCAAATGGTAGCTTGGGTTCCGGCACATTTTATGCTTCATCTAGGTTGAGTGCCTAGTCTTAAATACTAAGTAACACCCCTCAAAAAAAAAAAAAAAAAATTACAAAACTCTTACACAAAATTTGGGGGGGGGACGTTTCAATATATCAAATGGGTTTCAGCTGAGAGAACTACCTCAGATTTGTACTAAGCCAGGAACTCCAAAAGATAAGGAATATTTGGGTCGACACCATTACCATTTCAGGTCACATGGGAGAGGTCTAGTTTAAGGGTTCAGTTCATGAAAAGGCTTCAGCGGCTTTCACTATGGATTTCTCAGCTGGGTTATTGGCAGGCATCTCTTCTATGGCCAAGACCTGGGAAGAGGTCAAGAATGGTTTCTCCATGGCTTTTTAGTCGGACATCCTCGCGGCCCAATGTGCCTGAAGGCCTCCAGCTCATCAGCTGGGAGAGAGGCAAGCTCATGATCAATTTTGTGCATCTCCATCATTCAAGGAGACTCAGGTGATCCGTTTGTGTGGGCAGAAGAGGCGAACGACTCAATTTCTCTTTGGCCTGTTGCTAGGAAAGGGCATGTCGGATGACGGTCTGGTCTGCCGGGCAGAGTCCCTACCAGATGCTAGAAAACATGGGTCTGGCCAAGACTTGAATGGTCTGACGAAAGTGAATGCTCATCACGGCTGAACGAGGGAAAACTGGGCAATGACTGGCTTCGTTATATAGGCCACCTGCCTTTACCAGACAGGTGTTCACACCAGCGACGTAGCCAGGATTTTATTTCAGGGGGGCTGAAAATCGGTGAGGGCACGCCACTAATCCAAAGCTGTGCATGCAGTGGAAAAGCGGGGGGGGGGGACGAAATATTAAAGTTCCAGTTTGTTTTGAATTTTTTTTATTTATTGGTGACATATTAAAAATTGAAGAAAGTTGTTTACAAATACTCACAAAAGTTTAAGCCTTCTTACTCTTCCTGACGAGGCAAACATGTTAACGATGTCTTCGTTGGACATCCCTATGACGATGTCCCGGTGCACCGACATCAAGGCTAGTCCAGTAAGCCTGGTTTCGCCCATTGTGTTTCTCAGATAGTTTTTTAGGAGTTTCAGCTTAGAAAAACTCCTTTCGACAGAGGCTGTCGACACAGGTATGACCGCAAAGATGGTGAAGAGAGTGTACATGTTCGGGAAAAGTTCTTTATCACACTGTGCCAAGGCGTCGATAGCTGTTTTAGGTTTTCCTGTATCGTTTTTCCACCTCTCCCTCCACAAACTCCATTCCCCAGAATGAGCTTCGGTAAAGCCACTGTGTAGATCATCCTTGTAGAATTCGAAGGACGGCTTTACTTTGTCGAAATCTACGTCACAATGCGATGGGATCAGATACTGTAGAGAAGCGATGATTGCTTCGTGTGCTAAAAATATTTCACTAAGTCCACTTATGAGGTCGTCGATGCACGGGATGAAGATTGAGATGCGAAAGTAATCTTCGGGATTGGCAGCCAGTGGATTTTGCCTATTTTTTTGCGCAGCTGCTATTCGTGGCATCGTAAGTTCCAACTGAAGTAAGTTGGCGAGCTTCTTTGCTTCTTCAAAAAGTTTCTTGAATTCTGAGTCAGCATTATGTCTTAGATCTTCCACAACGGCTTTCACTTTTCTGACATGGTCCAGAGCACACTACATAAATCAATGTCTTTTTTCTGGAGGTATTGGGACAGACTATATGTGATCCCCAGGAGCTTAGAAGAAACAACTAGAGACACTAAAAAGGAACTAGAACTAATACTATTAAGAACTAATGACGACCTCTTATTGTGCTCATTGGGTAGATAGGCCATTTTCTCCAAGGTCGATACAATGGGCACCAGCATCTCCTTAAAGAGAAGAACCGCTTCATGTCGCTCGAACCACCTCGTCTCACAGAGAGTTTTGATTCTATGGTGATCACTGCTGGGTGACAGCTCTTTAATCTTCTCCTCCAAGATTGCTGTGCGGGGTTGGCACTGGCTCTGAAGAATGAGCATGTTTCTGTAATCAATCCCGTCGTGTTTCTTACATTTTGAACTTTGAACGAGTCAGATAAACACAGATTTAAACAATGGGACACACAGTGGGTGTATAAAGCTTTGGGATACTTTCTTTTTAGCACAGCTTGAACTCCACGAAACTGTCCACTCATCGCTGAAGCTGCGTCGTAGCCCTGTCCTCTTACGTTCTCTAGATCCAACCCAAGTGTAGTGAGTTTTTCTTCGATCACTCTAGCTAACCCTTCCCCAGTCACATCAGACACAGGCACAAATGTTAAAAAGTCTTCCATTAAAACAGGTCCATTTTCACTCTCTGATACATATCTAGCACACAGCGAAAACTGTTCTATCTGTGAGATGTCAGTTGTCTCATCTGCCAGAATCATGAAATATTTACTCTGACTTATTCTTTTGATTATGTCCTTTCGAATCAAAGACCCAATAGTCTCTATCAATTCATTTTGTATCTCTGGGCTGACATACATAGCATTTAGAGGGCTATGTAAAATATGATCTTTCAGGACGGTATCTCCAGCGTTCGCTCGAAATCGAATAAGGCTTCTGAAATTACCATCATTCTCCACTGGTGATGAGAGAGACACTGTCTCTTCGACCTCTTAACGGAATGTTTTGCATCCCACACAACTTGACTGTCTCTATGATGCCATTCAGTCTCAACCTGTTTTCCTGGACCTCTTTCTTTCTCACTGTGTCAATCAGAGCTATGACACTTTCCTGGCGTTTTCCTACTAAAGCTTTTACATGACTTTGAGTTAAAGCGGAATTTTTATGATACGTGTGTAACTCATGATTTTTAAAGGATGCAACAGATTTCTTTACATTATAGAAACTTCTTGTCACGAATGCTTGGGGCTTCTCGTGGGATCCCTTCCCAACTTCTTCGGTGTTTTAAAAAAAGTACACAAGTAGCGCAGTAAAGTCCACTTTCTTTTTTTCAGTACGCTAACCACTTAAATTCATCGAACCATTTTCGCTGAAAGTGACGTGTAAATGTTTTTGCAGCCTGTGAGGGGAAAATGAAATCCTCATCAGGAGTCTATAAAAAGTTTAGTTTTTCAACTTTTTCAAAATTATTCAGCTTCGTTCCAAGTCCGACCAAGTCCGCGATGTCGATGTTGGAGTCTGAGTGTACTGGGTCTCCAATTGCTTCGACACCCTCAGCTTCATTGCTGAATTCAGTCCTCCCAGGTTCAGCTAAAATTAAAAATAATTTTATTAGCATATTGAAAGACGTGGAAAGGTTAATTCAAGCAGTTTACAAAAACACATGACTCTTAGCTTCGAGCTAAGTATAGCTCATAAGCAACCACTCCCTAATCTTATTCCTGAAATCAGCTATTCAGCTATGATAAAAAGTGAAATGATTTCAATAATGAGGATAGAATTCCTGCCTGAAACGTGCAATCTGCTCCAAAAGTATGCAAGTTACTAAATACTTCCATCGAAATAACTTCCAAGTTTGTAGAGTACAGCAAAATAGCTGATGGGACAAAAAATTGTGGTTCCACTCTCATTAACATTTATGGTAGGATTAAATTAATGATTACTACCTAGGAGGGCGTAGTTACTAATTTTTCAATTCAAAAATATACGAAATAAAAGGGTTTCCAAGGCCTCAGAGGCCCCAGTCATGCATCCTAGGGTTAAAGAAGAATTAGTTTTTGTATTGTACTTACTTGAGTAACTAACACCTTCATCACTTGATTGCTCGTTTGCCACATCGGTAGTAGGCCTATCTCCATTCCCTTCTTTCTTCCGTTTAGGCAAAGACGTGAAGTAAGAGAGGATTGTCCTTTTTTTCATTCTATAAAGAAAAAAACGAGTCATGTGTAATATCTGCATGCATTCAATGTTTGTTGTTCACGCTGCCGCTTAAATTTACTTAAATAAGCTTGAACATCCCATTAATATAGTTAAATTATGCCGTTTCAAATAGCCCCGCAAAGAATGATTCACATAACCCCACATGTTCTAAATTCATTGAAAGCAAATAGTACAGGTAATATCCAACAGATGTCACTAGTTGTCATGTTGACTGTCGTAGGAGCTTCTACATCTTTCAAGACAAACAGATTTTAGGTTAATTCTGAATGATTATAGTGAGTAAGTTAAGCCCTTATAATCTAACGATTGAATATTACATACTGACTATTTTTGAACAAGACACACTTACCTCGACTACTTCTAGATGGATGTATGATAGCTGAAAGGTAGATAACAAAGAAATTCTTCTGGTTCTGTGCGTATGGCTTCTCAAGACACAATCTGACACAGAATGGCAGCTGAGATATGCACACAGAGTGCGCAGCAGGCAGCAGACGGTTTTCTTATTTAGATTCAAATAGCCCCTTGATTCAATAAGCCCCACCTTACCTTAGGCTACACAATGTGTAACTCCAAACGTGAAACGATCGACCTGCCAGTATGAAATTTTAGCGTGCAAAATTTTAAAAATTTCTACAATTTCGGGGGGGCTGCAGCCCCTTCAGACCCCCCTGGCTACGTCAGTGGTTCACATAGTCCCTTTACCCCGGTGGTATTACAAGCGACAGTTACCATTGGTGGGGGCTTGCTAGATCGACTGGGGCAGCGCTACCTATTAGCATCTAGAGCTTCACTGTTGTGTGCAGGATTAGCCTATAACAATGTGATGTGGTGGGGACCAAGTGAAATAAGATAACCGAACTGTTCATGCGCGAGTACTTTCGTCTGTGATGACAGCGTGATTACCAGTATATTAAGATAAGACAAAAATAAGTTGCTTTATTAGTGTGTGTTAATTAATCACATCAGTCTAAACTGCCAACTAAATGTACCAAATAAAATAAGACTCCGAGTTACAATAAAAAGATTTTACTCATAAAATATTCGGCTCAGGTCAGTAACAATACTGGACACAACACAGTAGGTTATATTCTACAAGTTAATTCACACATTTTTTGTAAAATCTTATTAAATTTCTTTTCTTGGCAGTCTGTCAAGAACATAACTGTTCATCTAAAAACCGCATATAGGGCAGGCCTACTAAGTTTCTGTGCAGACTGTGGTAATTCAATAATATTTCACTTTTCACACATCCAGGTGATAAATTTTTTTTTCTGTTAATGTGCAAGTGGGAATATTTAATGTTGACTCCAGTTTACGTGCATATATTGATCTATAAGCCCTTTCTTTATAAAACGCTGTTCATAATTAAACAAAGTTTAAATATATTTTCACACAATTTGTAGTTAACACTTAAGGTGTAATTATAAAGATCAAAGTACTTGCTTGTTTTTTTAAAAACAGCGCTGTCAGTTAAACTATTTTTAAGTTTTTTTTTTATTGCTACTTTGAATCCACAGAGTTACTACATTTCTGATATTCATGTGATATAATTCTGTTATACTCTCACAACTTACTTTTAGAGTATAGTAGTGGTATTCAGTTTTCTCCGTTTTATTAGAGTAATTCAATTTTTCAGTTATTCGACTTCGCTGCAGAATGCATCTCTCGTGTAATTCAATGTTTTGGTGTATTTAAATTTCTTCTAATGTTGAATTTGTTATGTTTAATAAATATACTTCAGTAATTTTGAATTTACTGGGCATCATTTTACTGGAGATAACTGATACATCAAAACTTTCATGGCCAGAGTCGATTTCCATAAAATATCTAACTTCCGGCCTGCTGAGCCGTGGTCCAGTCTTGTGATTACCAAACTTGTCAACTGCTGGAGGATGACAACTGAGGATGGCTAATACCACTAAAAAAGAACAGAATAGTCTCAAAATCATCTATATTCTTATTATAGTAAACTTATTATATCTTTGACCTTATATCATGTCCTTCTTCTTTAAAATGGTATTTTATAGTTTTTTTTATTAAGGCGTAAAAAGTATGACTTAAAAAATTTACCAAATTAATTTCACTAAAAACAATCAAAACAGAATTCATGTTATCAGTTGAGGTTAGGATGTGACGCTTCCTCAGACATCGCAACTCACCCGGTCCCCACCACACTGTTATAGGCTCATCCTGCACACAACAGTGAAGCTCTAGACGCTAATGCACTGCCTAGCTGGTGTGAGCAGTTAGAATTCGGCAGAATGCGTCACTCATGTTAAGACCAGTGGACAGTGGATTCATGTCCTCTTCTTAATTGCATATTAATGCCTGTGAGGTGTACTCCGGTTATGCAGTTGTCCTAAGAAGGAACGTTTATTCTTAGTGATGGTCCAAGTGATCCTCTTCTGCTTGGACAACAAGTTTCCTTCCCCTTTAATTGGAGCGCCGCACTGGAGATAGTAGAGCAAGATGGTGTTAGACTCTTCAATTCAGTTAGACGAGCAGGTACTTCAAAAGCAGAAAAAACCTTCCAAACAGTAGAATAGAGCAGAGCTGAAGAGAGCAGACGTTTCTAGATACAAACTTAGAAGAGGAATGAATCTGAAGTCCGATCACGAATCATTTCCTTTCAAAAAATGATTGCTGTATACACGTGGTATGTCTTATTATAACGGGGGAAGGGTACGATGAGAAAGTGAGAGTAAGCATTGTGACTGTATACTGGTCTATAGTAACACATGATCCAGAATAATAAGAGTTGTACTGTATTCACTGATATATAACTGTACATGATATGTTTAAGGTGTGATATAATTTGTACTTATAGTTACGTATTTGATTGTTTGTATAAAAAAGGAGCCAATAAAAAAGTTACAATTGCTACTGTTTACCAGAAAAAGTCTCCAAAGTGGCCATTAATCTCGATTTTTCTAATTTAAAATCCTGTTATGCCAAAAATATGTCTTTCAAAAACTGCTAACAATAAAAAGTTTTTTTTTTCATCTACTTATGTGAAAATTTTCATTGGGAGATTTCAATACTGGGAAAATTAAATTTTAGTATGCAACAATTTGGCATAGAAAAGATGCATTCAAAAGATGGAAATGCCCAGAGAATGGCCACAGTGGGATAAACTCTATTTCATCTGGCGGGCTGAAATGAGTTAACTGAGTTCTGAAATTTGCAGATGTGCTTTCTAGGAGTAAATGACCTAAAAATAATTTTTGGTATTATTGTCAATTTTTTTTTTTTAATTTGTGCTGTACTGCTATAAATGAAAGATTTCTCCTAAAGGAAAACATTATTTTTTTACTGGTGAAATGTAAAATATTACATTAAAACAAAAATTCTACATCAAAATATTTATTGAACTTGGTCTCAAAAGAGCCGCCAAAACTTCAAAACTATGGTAACTATTTTTAGACACATTTCATTGTGGGAAGGAGTAGGTTAAATTACATGTGTGTGTATAATGGTTAATATAGTAATGTAGGGCGAACTAAATCTAAATGTATATAGCGAGCGAGTATACGTTGATATCATGACACAATTATTTATATATAGGACATTTAATACATTATATTAACATTGTTGAAGTGAATTAATATGTACTCTTTTAAAGATATATGTTGAATAACTTAAAACGTAAATTTTTAAATGCCTGAATTACAATTAAAGTTCAATTACAATTTAAATGTCTGTAATCAAAGAAAACTGTTTGATAGTTTAAATAATCTGCAAATAAAATTGAGAAATAAGGTATAGTAAAATCAAATAACATCAAGTTTTTTTTACAAGAATTTTCTTAGTTTAACACAAATGTTGTAATAAATATCGATTTATCATTTCTGATTACTTTTTGTATATTTAGGACTCCCACACATTGGTCAGACTTCCAAGGTATCACGTTTGTCTGGTTATTTTAAGACTATTTCATTCACTTTATGGTGAAATGAAATTCTGCCTATGCCCATGTATTAGAAACAACACAGAGTGCAACAGAAAGATCCTTAAGAGACAGAAAACAGAATGAAAAGATCAGCCATCATCAAATTAGAGATGGAGAGAGAAAAGTTCATTTAACTACCATGCAACTATGCTAGTCATTTGCCAGCATTCAAGACAGTTGCTGGAGTAGTAGAACTATCAAATGAAGACCATGGGATGAGTTATGAGGATGGGGAAGTCTGATTGCTTGCAGGTGCGATAACATTAGAAAGGGAGGTGGTAATGGATTTTAGATGGATGGGAACTGTACATATTAGAGGAAGTATGAGGGAGGTCTGCACCCAGTACCAGGTGCAACAGGACTCACAGGTTTATACATTGCTGTATAAATCACATTCCTATATTATATTGCTGTTTTCTCTATAGGCCTACTGTTATAGGTGTTGCTGCTTTTTCTTTTATTAAGACCCAGGGTCTGGCTCCACAAAAATATCACACTGCCTTCTTCTAGGACATCATCCACTTCTATTTCTGGCGGGTATGTTCTTCGTAACTATTTTGATTAGTCAGCCCATGGCCATTCTCTCCACATTTGTGTGGCACTCTTCTCTGAACCCATTACTTATTTTTGGACACCACATCTGATCCTCATGTCATCACTTCTCTCTATGCCAAATAACATCAGGTCCAGTATTCTTTCTATCTTTATTTCAGCTGCTTCCAATATTTCTACCATTCTTGCAGTGTTAGCTCTCATTTCAGCTGCATAGGTCACTATTGAGACACACCATTGTTTTGTGTATGCACACCTTGGTTTCAGTTCTTGGAAACTGGTTCAACCTACCTAATATTATTGATGGTTTAATTTAGTTGATACTTTACTTCAGCCTCTAGATCTTGGTGGGAAGTTATCTATATGCCAAGGTACCTGAAGGATTATACTTGCTCAGTATATGCAACGTAATGGTCCTTTAGAGTCAGTAAATCCTATGGTTTACGGCATTAATTTAAAAATAAATATGATATGAATATGAGGAAATCAGAACTTCTAAAAGATTGTGTCTTTGGAGAATACTGTTACGACGGTCTACTGATCGTCGTAGGTACAGTGGAAACCAAATACACTACACCAATTAAGTCACTAATGACCACCTTTAATTTTTACAGTTAAACAGTTCATAATTAACAACACAGTCTCGTACAACAAATCAAATAAAAATTGTTCACACGCAATAAAATGTTAACTAATATTAAACACAATTGTATTACAATTATACCGCGCAATTATAAAACGCAACACTTCACTAATAACCACTTGAACATACACAGTAATATCGCCCGATAATAACTCAAACCGCACTGTAAATATATTGCAAATATACTCCAAAGTAATGCTGCTGCCACCATGTATTTATACCTCCGCTTACAGACCAGAACGTTCCAAACTGTGTCTTAGCGGCAGTGTGTACTACGTAATTAATTGTGGCCTTGACACAGTCCGTGCGGCTGGCGACTTCGAGAAAACCCTCGCAAATGCGTCTAGAGTCACGTATGCCACACACATTAGAGCGAGATTCTTCTGGCACATTCGACAAACACGTAGACTGTTCTGTAACATCGTAACAATACTATGTCCGTCTTGGATATATCACATTATTAGTGTTGGTTGCTCTGTGGGTGGGCTCAGATTGTGGGGGTGTGTGCTCAAAAAAGGAGAGGAAATAGTGTTTATAATGAACAAGATAATTGTGGAAGGAAAAATAAAAGGCAAGAGATGTATAGGTAAGTGACAAATCTGTTGGTTTGAGAACTTGAGACACTGGTTTCAATTGAGTTCCAGTCAATCACTTAAAGCTGCTACAAATAAAATACTAATTGCTATAATCATCTCCAACCTAAGATAAGAGATTGAACCATAAGAAAGAGACACGAATTCTAATCTTTTTCTGAATATAAAATGTATTAAGCAAATATGAGGTATCCCTATACAAAATTATTCTAATTGCTCTATAATATCCTTATTAACACGTGTTTTAAAACAAGTAAGATAAACAAAAATCAACAAAGACCTTTTTTGGTTGACAAGTGTGTTTTATTTATATCGTTGTTAATGCCCAACGTTTTTGCCATTCTATGATACTGTATCCTCAGTCATGAAGTTAAGAAGAAACAACAGTTTGTCATATCTCGTTACTTGTTAAATAAATAATAGTAATAATATACTGTTAAGTAGAATTATTTATTTATTAATATATCACAAGGCTTGTTATTTTTTCATAGAATGGATAAAACGTTTGTTATTATAGACCTGATGATAGAAATTGAACACTGGCCTCGAGATCCGCAGTGGTCAAACATCTTGTTTTGAGGCTAGCAACATTTTCAGTCATTTTGCACATGTGCACAACAGTCTCATGCAGTGTTTCATAGTATGAACATCGGCTGCAACAACGCTGGCGAGAACAATGGAAACATGTGTATGTGACAGAGAGAAAATTAATGAGTAAAGTGAGCAGTGAACTGCCCCCCCCCCCCAACCTCACAGTGAACAGTGTTAGCTCCCATCACTCCTCTCTAGACAACTTGAGCAGGGGTAATTCATTCGCTGGGTCTGCACAGCTCAGCAACCAAGAAAGACTGTCACATTTCTAACAGTGATTCAGTAAAACATGTTGTCAACCAAAAAAGGGCTGTTATTAACATTTCCAACCACAAGTAAAAGTATGACAATATAAAACTGATCAAGTACTAGTGCCATTAATATCTTAACTGTGGCAAGAGGAAGTAAATCATGACATTAAAACTGATCTACAAGAAATAGTAACATGAAGGTCTCCCAGCTGAACTTACTGAATTTATAAGATATTTTGTCATGAGTTGTAACGGTACAGAATTGTGTGTTACAAAATAATAATTCAAATCAAACTTAATTCAAAGCAGTCAGTAGTGTTCACCTTTGGGGCACCCCATTTTAACCAACTACACACACAATGTTATTCCAGACTGTTTATGTCTGGAGCCTGCCCGGCTAGACGTATTACGTAACCGCTGGCAAGCCAGTCTCTCTGTGAATTACAGAAAGGATGAGTAATTGCCACAAGTCAGTTTACATCAGGAGGTCACAAGTAGTCATTAACTAACAGCAGAGCCGTTAACTAACACCAGAGCGGAAAGCAGCATTGAAACCGGGTAAGTTAGCGGTGGCCTCGGGCGTCTAAGATGGGCCGAAAATACCATTATCGGCCTATCAAATAAAGTGTGAACAATATAGCGGTCAACTAATCAGAAAAACAATCAGTGCTCGCGAGCGAGTTACATCGGCCGACAAAATGTTATAAAAGAAAATGTAATCAACAATAGTATTAATCAACTAAATACTGTTTGTACAGCCACATAAGACGGAGTGTGAAAAACTTATTAACTGCATGAACAATGAAGTGCGGAGTGATCCGGGAAATGGAAAATAACATGCATAGTTGGTGAAATCGATTGGGACGTCGCCGGAATGGTTAAGTACCAATAACAAACTATCAGCTAAATATCCTAAACCTCACAAATAAATAATTCAATTTAAAAAAATAAAGATTAAAAGAGAGTTCTAAATGGGGTAACAAATAGAATTATAAAAGTACTGGTCCATTAAGCTTGTGAATTATTTTGTTATAGTTAAGTAAGATTTGTTCGTTGATTGATTTTATGTTTTTTATATGTTGTTAATTCAAAGTGTGTTTTAATTTACCAAAAAAGAAAAATAAGAAACTCGATTGTCATCCAAGTGAGTAAAAATAAGCATTTTGCGTAATAAATGAGAAGTAAGTTGTTTTAGACAGCATAAACTAGTTACTATTATTTCGCACTTAAACCCAGATAACCCCTCTGCAACTGTTTTCGTCTATACGACTCTGGAGCTTAACCCGAAGGTACGTAAGTTTTTATAAACTTGTGGAAATAGTATTAAAGTAATAAATTTGTATAGTTACAATGACGTCCGAACTAGGGACACGAGTTTATTAATTTGCAATAAATTAGTATAGTTACAATGGCGCCCGAACAGGGACTCGATTTTATTAAGTGATTAAAATTCAATTGTTTCAGTGGCACCCGAACTGGGACTCGATTATATTAATAGATAAAACTTGTGATAAAAAGTTTCAGTGACGCCCGAATAGGGCTCGATTTTATTAAGTGAATAAAATTCAATTGTTTCAGTGGCATCCAAACTAGGGACTCGATTTTATTAAGTGATTAAAATTCAATTGTTTCAGAGTTCAAAATAAATTTTATCCTTGATCAGTACCACATAACTCAAAATCTCCTTATTGACAATGTTATTAATGGCTGTAAATGATTTCTGATTTAGCGACTTTATTAAAATGATTATTATTTAATAATACGCAGTTTGCAAAACCTGCCCCTACAGATCTGTTCACAAGATTGATTTTAAATCTTATAGAGTTTCTGACAAGGAATTCTGTTCACTTAATTTGACTAATTGGAAATTTTTATTCATAGTGGTCATGCATTTGGCTCATTCTATACCAGGCAACTGCAACATGCCTTCAACTATTAACAAGTCATTTGTAAAAATTAACTGTTCTAGGCTGATACTGTTGCTAATCTGTATGCACACTGTTTACAGAATGTTGCTTTCCACTGTTTATTGTATCAACAATATACTTTAAAAGTATGGATCTGCCTGAATATTTTTTTTCATCAGCTCCAACAAGGTTTAAAACAAAAATGGTTTGTTCCGGTCCGAAGCAGATAAACTAGAGCTGGATGTCCCACATCTCTCTGTCCTTTCGGCTTATAATTCAATAGTTATCTGGGAATGTGTCTTTGATGGTGATCCATTTGGTCAAGATGTTCTGACCATTTTAGCCAATATTATGCAATCCTATCGAGTATCCTCATCTCATGATATTCAGTTCCTGCCTGTATTTCTTCTATAATCTTGAAGAGCATATCCTGCCATGTTCTTGAAAAATATCTTTTTTTTTTTACATCATCATAATACCAATTTCATGAATTCTGTCTATAGTAGTTGTAGAGAGTTAGGGATGTTGGTCTGCTCAGGTAGATGTCTATGTGATGGAAAATGTTGGTCCAAAAACTGTCTAATATAATGTGCTATTTAAAATATGAAAGTAAGGGATGTTATGCTGTCATTTTAAATGGAATATAACTCCGCTTTTTAAGTACCAACATCATTATGTTCTACTAACATTCTCGTGCCTGTTGATTGTGGTTCTCATGTGATAAACTTTAACGACATTTTATAATTTACGTGTAGTAGTTTTCTCATAAGGCAGAGTGTAACAGTGTCTCTGTGTTCTTTTGTTTTTATATTAGTGTATTTTCCTATGTTTTTGTATACTGTCTTGCTTATGTTGTTGGAGGCTCGACCATTTAAAGAGCAATATGTTTCTTAGTAACTCTTTTGTCTTTTTGATAGATATTTTGTTTATTTTTAACAACTATATTTTTACTTCCCAGAGTCTGTATCTTGTACTTCCTAACATACTAACTTATGACTCAGTTCTCTACAACTCTTGTGATTTCTTTGTGTTCTCTGTTGGGAAGGTTTTAACTCTAACTCTAACTAAGCTGAAGTAAAGCGTTTACACTGACTGTTGGTACCTTGTAGAGAAAGTGTGACATCACGTATCTTTTTTCATAGTGAAAAAAACATACTCTCGTATGTTGTTTTATCTTACTACATGTGCAGTTCATAATCCACTGATTTCATGCCCCCCTTAATCAAATTTTCTGTAAGGCTCTTTCTCCAATAATGTTGTCAGGCAAAATACAATTTTTATTTTTACAACTAACTGCTTACTGCTTTACAATACTATACTGATTTTAACAGATATACAATAAATACTGTTGACAGATCTTGGAATAATGAAGCTACAATTATATAGCCTACTCAAAATTACAGAATTATGCATGTCAGTATATTACAAAAACCTAAATAACATTAAAACACAATGTATGATGAAATCCTGAGATCCTAAATTGTTAAGAGATTATAAGCCCAAGTATGGCAGATGTGTGGGATTTGTGAAAAGTGGAGCGATTGGCTGCTGTAGGGCAGAACAAACATACGTGGGAAGTTTCAACCATGAAGCTGATGGCAACGGTGACATTAAGTAAAAACTTTACAACATACCATAACATCTTGACCTAATAGACTGATCCAAATCATTAGCTAAATATTAAGGCCAAAAATAAGGTGGCAAAGGGCAGAAATAACAAAAAAAGTAACACGACTGTGTGGAGTATCAGATCAAAGAGAATTTTAGCCACATTCTGAATACAGTGTTCAGGCTTGAAATTAAAAAATTTTGACATCAAAGCCAAAAAAAGTATTAAAAATTTGGAAAATTTATGTCAAACATCAGACTAAAGGGAATAATGTTAATATAAATCCTAATTTAGAACTTGCTTTGAATATTATTATTTCTTGGAGTACTACATGCCAAAAATCAAAGTCAAAATTAAAAAAAAAATGTAAAAGTCTTAAGAGAGTTCTACAGCTCAGAGAGCTTACTAGTATAGTATATCACTGTAAGTATACTATATTACTATACAAGAATATACAGTACATAACATGCTACACCATTTATGAAATGAGTGGTAGGTAGAATTTATGGTGTATTATAGCCTATATAAAACAGATGCAGTGTCTGGATGCTAATCAACAGAAATGTACAAATCTGAATGTTTAAAAGTAAAATTTGTAGGCCAGCATGATGACGATGGATCATGGAGAATTACGAGCTGAATCAGTGGTACTGTTTGTAAAGAGTCTGTGATTAAATTGTCTGGATACTAAGTCACCAGTATGTGAGGTGCTTGGCTGGATTTAATACCCACTGTGGATACAAAAACTTGATAAAGTATGAGAGATTAACTAAAACTATAAAAATAATTATATAAAACTAATCTGGCCAGTTGTGCTGTCATGTAATCGAGATTAGGTGTTACAAGATTAGATGAAGGATGGACAAGCAGATAAAAACCAAGAGCATATCAGATTGAAAACCAAATAGACCATAGAAAAGATGGTTGGTCCATGTAGAGGACAATTTGAGCAACACTGCTGTGAGAAGCTGCAAAATGTTATGTGATGAGAGAACAGAACTGACGAATAACCTAATGTTGTATTCTCAGAAAACTGTTGAGAAGGATGATTAAATCTACTCTAGGTTTCAAAGTCACTGCAGGGAGAAGTAAAAATACAATTGAAAGTGGTATATTTTCACCAAAGAAATTACAAGTAAAAGAGGGAAAGTAAAAAAAAAAATTGGTCTAGCCTGGAAATTCAGTTTAGGGTTATCTATTATGAAAGTACCAGGTTGAATATGAGTGTAAAACTGCAAATACATGATTAAAAAAAAAAGATAATCCGAATGTCTTTTATACTCACAAAAACTATAAAGAATATGGTATCACTGTGAGATAAGAAAAAGTCTAAGGACATAAGTTATGACTTAACTTTAATTTTAATTTGTAATATACCTCTGACAGCAATGGAGCAGTCTTCAGATATTTTGGAGGCCAAGACTGGTATACAGCTTATATTACCTTCAGAATGACAATATATTTGTAAATAAGAGAACAAAATAAAAATGCAGAAGAAATATTGTCATTTGAAAGTGTGTGCTCATTACTTAGTGACTGTCTGCCCATAATGTACACTACAGAAGGCACATGACTGACTGTCTCTTAACTGACTGTCTTCGTGACAAAACTGCAATTTCTAGCCTAGTCAAATTTCTGTTTACACTTTAATTTCTTGGTTTTGTAAATGGCATCACTGTTCTGCTGTGGATATATCACTATCCAGTGCAACCTGGCTCGAGTATAACAAAAACATGAATGTGAAATAACACTTTTAAGTCTGGGCACATAAGTTACCTGTATATTTCTTGCAGACTGGTTATTCCTTGACACTGTATTTTAAAATTAGTGTTTTCACACACACACACACACACACAATGTACAAATAAAAATTCATTCATTTATTCAATTCTGCCAATAGGATTTACATAATTTTACAAAAAAATATAAAATAAATAAATAAACCAAAGTTAGTTTTCTACAAAATTAAAACAGTGGAACATGCAGTTTCTATACATAACTGGCAACTGTGTGCACATATATATCAAGGAACATTACATAAAGTCTGAATACCACTAAGTTGTTCTCTAGCTTACAACCTCTCCCGATTTTTATTCTAACTTGTTTTGCACTCTCAACGTCAGCTTTTATTTTTTTCAGTATCAATTTCACTGTGTAATGGTCACATCATATTATGATGGCTGAAAAATGTACAAAAATATTTTTAATAGTAAACGAGCAATTTTCATTAGGATTGGTCTTATGTTGTAAGTCTCTAAGTAAAAGTTGTTTTCCACTTCTTTCTAAAAACTGAACCAATCAAGTCTAAATTTTTCTTTTTAGGTCAGAATAAATGGAAGTCAATTTGCTGTACAGCTTTCTACACAGCTGTTATCCTTTCATAAAAAAATTAATGCAAATTATCCTGTTCATAATTGAACAAGAATAATTATAAATAATTTTATGAATCACCAAATAATTAAATAGTTTATTGTTTATCATCTTCACACAATCATCTTCACATATTCTGAAGATTTCAAAAGCCATTGTCTGTTTATAAAACAACACTCCTGTAGACTGATAATTCATATAAGACGTACTTTTGCACACATTTCTGTTTGTAAATATTTCTTGTAACTCGTGTCTTGTGAAAATTTCAATCAATTTAATCCCTGCACAAGATAGATAACTTCGGGAAGACCTGCTTAAAACAACATTCACAAATGTTTATGTTAGTTTGAAGTACATATGTATATAAATACTAAACATTACTTTTAAGTCTGTGACATGTGGTTGCATGTATGAGTGTTCTGGACCAAGCATATTTGTTCAAATTTGTTCCATGGTTACAAATAACAATTTTGTACAACTTATTAATCCGAGTCCGAATCAGATATTGTGTACACGGGTGCATTTGCAGTTGACCTCGTACTTTGCATGCCCTGGAATACAAAAGACCTGTATTATTCAATGCGTCCACTATGGTCTTTCCATCGATTCTGCATTTCTGCAGGTTTTTACATATTTTAAAATTTAGTATTACGTGTTTTAGAACACTTAAATTCAAACTTAAAGAAAACTGGTTTCAAGGGATAGTGAAAAATATAGTTAATGTATAGTTATAGTTGAAAGTGTAGGTATATTTCACATATAACTGGTTTCAAGGGATAATGAGAAGGTTTCACATAATGACAAATTGTGCACTGAGGTGTTGGACAAACAGGAGACACTGGAGAATGAAATTAAAATGTGAGTATAATAAATATTAATGTGATATACTGGTGGTCAGGTATCCTTTATCAAGGCACTGATAATATACAATATCCAATAATCCAATGCAGTCATTTTTGTGGAAACTGAATCTTTAGGTAATGAGTAGAAATGTGCCGTTCAATAAAATAATACTGAAATGAATAACATTTATCACATACAGAGTACAAGTAATCATTATAAAATATTTCCTTGTGTTTGAGAATTAGGATTTTTATACATTTCGAATAATATATTTTGTTATTAACTGTGTAATTTGGTGAACACAGATATACCGGTATATTTATTTATTTTTTAATACTTTCCAAAACATTATTCTTAAGATATATAAATAGCTTTGTACAGAAGTTTTTACCGTATTTTGAAACAATAAACTGAACATAACAGAAACATAGAATTGACGCACAATTTTTTATCTTATGTAAAAGGAGGAGAAGTATATTTATTTAATGACGAAGTTTATAATAAGCGAAAACTGGTTCAGGCTATAAGGTAAAAATTTTACATTTTTACCAATAAAAAATGTAGTGTTCCGAGTCAGTAGTAGTATACTTATAATTAGTAAAACACAATATTTACATATAATATCAACTAAAGAGGTTATGGAAGAGCTTTACAAATTTCGTTGCCACAAACTTTCAGATTGGTGCTGCTCACAGTGCATTCTTGTGGAACTAAAAATCTAAAATAAGAATCATCTTTTAAAAGGTGAAAATAAATACGGCTCGAGGGAATGAAGTTATAAGTGTATAAACATTTGCCCGAGTGACACTCGAGCATAGACTGCTGCCAGTAAATTACCCACTCGAACTAGACATGCGCATCCACTTGAAAGTGTTAAAAACCTATGCAGGCAAAGCTTTTAAAAATAATCTATCAGTGGGTGTTTTAGTAATGAAAATGCACGAACTATTTCTTTGCCCCTACTATTTACTATAAAAAATATCTACTATATAAGACTGATGTTCTACTGAACTATCATCTATTTCTTCCTACACTAACTATGGTTTCTGTACAGATATTGTGAATTGTAGTGGACAGTTTTTTCTTTTGTCTCTTTTTTATTGACTGGATCTTATACTATGAAATCACCAAACAATACATATCTCATATTCAGTACACAAAAAAACACAATATCTGTTATAAATAACGTTAATTTACTCACCCGAGCTCTAGTAGCTCGAGACCCTCGACCACCTCGGCTTCCCCTTCCACCTCTTTTTGGTTCACTGGTACTTGTATTCTGACCTCCGCCACGATCTCTCCCCCTGCCTCTTGAAGTGGACGCATTCATAACTTCTTTCCTCGAGTCATTATCAGAATCGGCACTAAGCTCCATATCACTAGCGTTGCTCATAGCTGTACCATTCTTACGCACCTGACTCTCCAGAAACTTTTCAGCCTGTACATGAAAACATTTTAGCATTACAACTACATTCCTTATTTCATAATTGATTTAATTCAGACGTGGAGACAGCAGTCGCTGTCGCTTATAAAACCGCCATAACATCAAGAATATAAGAGAATCCTTTGTTTCAGTACATCAACACAAAAAACATCAACAAAAAGTTAATGTTATTCTCCATAGCTGATTCTGAGAGAAAATAAATGCAAGAAGTAAAAGTTTTTCATCTGAGTATTTTTAACAGATTTCAAAGTTATGATCGTATGGGTGGGAATCTTTTGACTGTCAATAAGTGGTAGCTAGTTAACAGTAATAAAAGGTCATATAAGACCAAAAGTTGCATTGGTATGTATTTCACATATAACCATTATAAAGGATGTATACAATCTAGTACAGAACCATAAGTGTTGATTTAATATACAGTATGTTCACAGTTATCCAACATTTACTTATCCAATATTCCGTTTCATCCAACATAGTGCTGTAAAAAAAAGGCACTAAATTTTAATAAACAATGATCCAACATTATAACATGTGAATCTCATAAATTCAGTTAGAAACATATAATATAACAATAATAATGCAGCTGCCCTACCTTGTTATTGCCTATTTAAGTGACATTGTGTGGGCTGAATGACAATGATAACAAACATTTATCATAATCATAACAGACTAAACTGATCCACTCTCCTCCCACACAGAGATAATAAACAGTTCTAGTATTTGCAACTCCCAAATACCAAAACGTCAGGTATGGTGTAGTGATCTGATCATTAACATGTGTCTACAGGTCGGTGTGTTGAACCATAGTTTCACTAACATATAATTAGTAACAAACTTGATTAATCTTAGTACGTAGGCTTTCACGGCCAGTGTCATTATGATTAACTAAAACTTCCGGGCTGAAAGGCCGTGGTCGAGTGCTTGATCTACTGTAGCTAAACGTTTCAGCCACACCACCGGTGGCCATCTTCAGTAGCAAAAAATGTGTTCAAATAGATGACACGCCGAACACGTCTCCCAATGAACTGGGAACAAGCAACCAACGCTGTCTCTGGCTGGTACTGGCATAACACGCCTCGAAAGCATTATACGTGAGCCCATCCAACATCTCCCAATCATGTCGTTGGAGGGAACTGCTGAGATGTAAGTTAACCGGTTGCTTGTTCCCAGTTCATTGGGAGACGTGTTCGGCGTGTCATCTATTCGAACACATTTTTTGCTACTGAAGATGGCCACCGGTGGTGTGGCCGAAACGTTTAGCTACAGTAGATCAAGCACTCGACCACGGCCTTTCAGCCCGGAAGTTTTAGTTAATCATAATAAACTTGATTAACCTACATTTCTTGCATATAATGCGCGTGTGTCGTGCATGCACATGCACACACTTGATTAACCTACATTTCTTGCATATAATGCACGTGTGTCGTGCATGGACATGCACATGCACACACATGTGTGTGTCAATTTTGTTAATAAGTGAAGGTAAGCAATACAAAACAGTTAACAATTTAGTTATAACTTAAACTTTCGTTATTTTTATTTAATTTTTTTGTCTGAGGATATGAGGACACACACATCACATTAGTAAGTATGGTAATACTAATACATATACTTTACACTGTACATATAACCACAATTATTACATAATTACACAAACAAAACAATGTTCAGTTAAAAAAAAGGTATTTACAATTTTTCCTATTACCCAACATTTCAACACATATGAAGACCTGGGATGCCTGTTTATGTCAAATAACTGACACTTTAATATATGAGAAAAGTAAATTATACATTAAACTGCATGTCTTATTATTCCTGATTAGTCTCTTAATAGACTAAGTTTTTTATTATAGTAGGATTTTATTTTTCTCTGAAGTGAGAGCAACATTCATAAAAAATTTGATTGTATTAACACTAACGTTTAAGTTAATAACACATGTAAGGCCCACGTACTTGCACGATGCCATTTCATTTAGCTGGGTTAGTACAAGCACTGAAATCTTTGGCTTTTAAAATTATTGTGTAAAAGACTGCGGACTTTTAATACACAATGTCATTATTGTAAGAGGTGACCAGCGGTGGCCGCCAGACCAGACGTTTTGGATAAAAGCCACTTTCTGTGCCTGTGAAACTTGAGCAAATTATTTCTAATAAAGACTACTATATGTTAGGTAGGGACCCTGGAATTTTGTGAATGGATTTTTCCAATATTTTTTTTTAGAGAAGTATTGTAAAACAAATAATTTTGTAATGACTATTTATGTGTGATATTTCATACGAAATAATTCAGTTATTTTGGATTCTGCTATGGCTAGCGGAATGCATTGAATTAAGAATGATTGAGTCACACATAAATCAAGTGTCTACTACATTACTGATGTACTGATATGAATGCTACTTTGACAAGCATTCTAACATTCGTTACAGGGTTCTGTTATTCAGTTTGTGGATGACGTTAAGATCCATATGATTACACAATGCTGATGTAAAAGTTACTGTTACTACCAATTCCCTAAGAGACATGAAATTAGAATAACTGTGTTTTTGTTTCTATGAATATTTCAGGGTGTGTGGATTCTAAAATTTCAAAAACCTTGTTATTTACATGTATGCTACAAGCTATTAGGTAAAAATGTGTACAATTAGAAAAAAAGGAAAAACAAATTTTATGAAATTGATGAACATGAAACTGCTTTTAGAATGTATATCACAGGCCTAAACATATACTGTATGTAGACGCATAATATACATATAATTTATTGGAGCCAAGTCATCAGTATATCCTGAATGGAGCTGGGATGAAAGAAGTCACTGAGAACATCATGGACTACAACACATGTCTGTAATACATTTCGCAGACACCAAGTAACAAACATATAAACCAATTCACTGATCAGAGTTACAAATGAATTCTCAATTACAGACTCACAAATATCACAGTAATACTGAAATAACAACGTGGCATGTCAGTATTATTGAAATTATAAAAATTTATTTCATGTAATAAAGAATTAAATATATAAGAATAAAATCATGTATGAATAAGTTTGTAATATTAAAACATGTCAGCAGTTCTAACCATTGATAAAAATTATAAGTAATTAACAGGTAACTTGTGTACTATTTATATGTTACAAATTCCTACATAACCATAAGCATAGAGTAATGGAGTGCTAGAGAATTTGTATTTTGGCACTCTCCAACATACTAATTTTAGAAAAAATTCAGATTGCCCAATAATTACGTTTCAGTATTCGAAAAATTTGCCTTCATGTAACCTGAGAGTTAACTGGTGTAATTTAAATACAGTAGATACAACTGTATTCAGCAAAATTAAAAATCAAACTTAGAGGTTATTAACAAAGTTATTAGCAAATGTTAACAAGAAAATGTATGGCATTAAAATTAACAGCAATAAGGGTAAACAGAGAGGCGACGCAAGAGTTTCTAGTGAAGAGCTTGGGGTTGTAACCAACTGGGCATTGCTTATGATCAAGAACGTCACAGGAACACATCACATCAACACACAAAAAGCAGATGGAGCTTAGTATGACTTTAAAGTTAACTGAACAACAAACTGAAGTACAAAAACAACGAATGGAAGAATTTAAGACTACAATAATTGAACAAATAACAGAAGAACTAAGACAAGAGCAAACCAATACAACAACTGATTAAAAAAGCAAATTTAATTGTTTAAAAAATTACAAAAGGAACAGTTTCAAAAATTACATTTAAAAACATATGAAATGAATAACTTATGAAGGAGATCACAGAAATGCACTGAAAATCATTTTAATCAGCAAATTAAGAAAGTTAGGGAAGAAATGGAAACCACTGATACTAGACTAGGACAGAATATCATTGATACTATAAGGCAAAATACAATATTGTGAAGGTAAGGAAAATATAGTCGCAAATTTACCTTCATCGTCATTATCGTTATTATTCTGATGATACTGAAAATCTGGATCAAAAAATTCACATCAAGAATATCACATTAACAATTTAGTCACATTAAACAAAGAAATACTTGGGAAGCTATGGGAAATTAAAAATAAATTCAACTGGATTATGTTAAGTATCAGAAAATAATGAGAAGTCGTGAACTAAGGAGAACATAACATAATACTATCAGATATATTATAATGAAGTATACAGAAGGATTAAAAGATAATGGAAGTTACATGTACAGAAGGCTTAAGGGATGAACTGATTAAAGCAACTCATGTTTGCTATTGACATAACAATGTTACAACAATATATCAAAAAGCACTTTCAAGCAATAAGTTATTGAAAACTACTAAGAAACTGGGACACTTGTCAAAAGTGCAATGATAACAGAAATGTACATATGATAGCATACACTACACTAGTGGTACCTACACGCAAAACTCAGCATGTACTATTATGGACTGCCAGCATCCCAAGGTGGGGATGTTACTGTTGTTATAGGTATGTAAAAATTATAATTAATATAACGTATACTAACGAATACAAAAATTCAGTTAACTAATTCCATTAAGCAACTTTTAACTCAATAATGCACAACTCTTTACTCACCAGTACCATGGTGAAGGAACACTTTCATAGGAGGTAAAGGGTACTCTGCAGACCATTGAATGAGTTACAGAAGAGGCTGGCAAAGTGGTTTATAAAGTCACAGCCTTACACAATGTTGAAACATGGACACTGAGGAGGGAGGATGTGAAAAGTTTGGATGCACTGGAGATATGGATATGGTGGAGAATGGAGGGGGTGCAGCGAGACATAAAGAAAGAAACGAAGTAGTGTTGCAAAGAAGATGGTGAGGAAAGACAGATGCTGGAGCCATAAACCACAAGAAGAAGAGATCGTAGTTCCACTAAATTCTTTATCTTAAAGGGCCCACAATAGAAGTGAAACAACTCTGAACACGTACAAAGAAATAATGCTTAGGTTTAGATCTAAAGGATAGGAACCAATATCAGCAGCCATGGACCATTTGCAAGATAACAGCATTCTGGAGAGAGCCTTCAGAAGTTTGAGGCCAAATATACAGACTGATTGGACTGGGATATCCTGAAATGCTACAAGAGGATTTCATATTTCAATTTCTCATACAGGGATTTATATATGATGATACGGATACTGAAAGTTAGCAACATACAATTTGATTCCTATCCTATTTGTTCAGGGGCGGATACAGACTAACATTTTAGGGGGGGGGGGTCATAACTAGGTTTACCATAAATTTTCAGAGCCAACCCCGGACACGTGTGAGGGGGGTAGAGAGATTTCAGAGCCAACCCTGAACATATGTATCAGCAAAACTGTAGCAGATATTTACACATTTGTGTGTTAATTTCGTGGAAAATACAAGAGTAATAATAATAACTGCCTTAGGTTTATTTCAATTTATTATTTATATAAATTAATTGTGCACACCAATAAAATTGGAGAAAAAATTAACTACAAAGTAAAGCGTTTTACGCAAATTTTCCAGAAAAGGTTATAGATTTTAAAAATACTCCAATTTCCTTAATTAAAAATATTCCTAAACAATAACATTATATGTTTCAAAAGAGATCTATGAACAATAACGTAAGGGTCTTAAATTAAAACAACATGTCAATGTACTTCTCTGTATTTAAGAAAGCAAACACAAACAAGGTACAAAACAGGATAAACTCAGTAAGGATAAATATTTACAATAAAAAATTTTGGCGCCTTTGTTTTAGCGAATCTAAGAATAATGGCTTCTGGGTCCAGTGGAATTTCTCGATGGACTGACATGAGAGCAAGCCCAGTGAGTCTTTCTTCACCGATATTAGCCCAAAGCCAAGTCTTCAGCCGACGCAGGGTAGAAAAACTGCACTCCGCGGTCGCTGCACTGACTGGAAGTGTAGCCAGAATCCGCAGAAGTTTATGGATGGTGGGATACATGTCAATATCGCAGTTTTCCAATGTTTCCAAAACGGAATCTGGACGTTTTTCTTCGTTTTTCACGACCCACTTCCACTTTTGAACCCACAATGAGAACTCTTGCATTACAGTTATAAAAGTAGCAGACTGTCCAATGAGATCCTGGTAAATATTAACAATTTCCCTTATAGCGGCTTCATCTTCTGGTTTTATTTCAGTTTTGGGCAATATGGCTCAAAGATTAAATAAATTCATAACTTCCATTGAAAGTCTGTCTTCTAAGTCTGTGATGACGTTGTCCAAAAATAAACAGATCTTTGGAAGCATTCCTCACATGACTCAGCAGCATGGTTTTGACGGCTGGTTTGGAGGGAAACAAGTCATGGTATCTTTATATCAACATCTAACTTTTCAGCTATTTCCCGTACTTCATAATAGCGACCACTAAAGATGGATTCAACCTTTTCTCGCTTTTCTTGAAGTATGCTTTTTAGTGTCTTCTATTGCATCAGTACCCTTTTTTAAATCAAGTGTTGGTGTTTGAAGGAGGCGACTAAGTGACACAGTTACTCCTAAAATATCATCATTAAGACACAACTGAGAGGAGAAATTCTGGGCTTCGGATAGCTTGCATAAGAGAAAACGCATCAGATGATGTCTTTCTGTCCTGCCACGTAGAAATTTGTGATAGAGCGTTGTGAATCTTAATAATCGATTCCCCTTGGAACTGAAGGTGCCCCTCGTGCCTCTCGACCCAACGGGTTTCGCAAATACCTTTAACAGAAGCACCCATTTCCTTCTTAAAAACATCATGTCTCTTGGGAGAGGCGTTAGCAAAAGATACTATTTTCTTCATAGTTCCAGAGGCATTTCTACATGAAACTACTTTTGAGGAGTTTGCCAACGAATTATTCAAAATGTGGTTGTTGCATGGACAGCGCTGAGCATGTGTGGTTATTTTCTTTAGTTCTTGAACAGCACCTATTGTTTCAGATGCCATTACTGAGCAACTGTCGACCCCAAAACCTATGCAAAACTTCAAGTCTAAATCAAAGTTCTTGGCGATATCCTCCACGATATGGCCTAAAGCAACTCCAGTCAAGCGACGTTCTCCTCCTTCCGATTTAATATCTTCCTCTCGAATCATATCGTAAGCATTAACAAATGTAATGAAATCTTCCCTCAGGACATGTCCATGAAGGTACTGCAAAGAAATACTCAATTGACAAATACTAGAAATGTCTGTTGTGTCGTCAAATATTACAGAGAAAAACTGTGCTTCTTTAACTCTTCTTAAGATAGTACTTTGAATCTCTTCCTTACAACAATAAATAAGTCCATTTTGAGTGTGCTTGCTAATGTAAGTAGCATTGGACGGAGCACTCTCCAAGTGTCTGTACAGATTATTGTCACCAGCATCCATCCTAAACAGAAGGAACTCTCTGAAATTTCCGCCATTGTTTCCTATGTTGTGTTTTTCATCTCTATTTAGAAGATTGTCAATGTTCTTATCATCCCTGTGACCTCTTAAAGGAATGTTTTGCCTACCACATAAAATAATTGTTTTTACAATAGGAATCAAGCGCTGCTTATTTTCCTCTATTTGTGCCATGCTCTGCGAATGAATTAGATTTGCTATTTCTAATGCAGGATTGTGGTATGTCAAGAGAAACTTTTTTCCAGCATCAACAGCATTGATATGGTATTGGTTTTTCTCATGTACAACCAAATCGCCATTTTCCCCTAAAAGGTTGTCAAACTTTCTCAATGGTTCTTTTACAAACTTTCTCAAAGGAGTGCTTTTTTGATAACCACATCCTGAATCAGTTGTAAAAAGTACACAATATTTACAGTATAGTATAGGTGTGTAATTGAGGGTATTAATCAGTTCAGTTACTTCTGTGAATGTTATTCGTATGTAGCGAGTCGAGTTGTACTTTTTCTTACTACTTACGGGCAAACCGTATCTCTCGGCGTTCGGTTTGAATATTGCCGCCTCACCACCTGATTGGCGCATGCCGTCCTGCAGTGTCGACTTCGCTAACTGTGTTGTTTTGTTGTTTTCACTTTAATAATTCTCTATATATTATCTTATTTTGTACGAATCAAACATACAGCGTTGCAGAACAATCAAGATTTATTAAACCCTTTAATAATTTTCAGTTATTTAATAGTACATTATTTTATATTGGTACCGGCTTTTACAATTGCTCAGTTGGCAGGCTCAGTCGTTTGTATCATAGGACGCCGCTTGGCGAATAATGTTTGTTTACAATAAAAATTGTCACAGGGCGTATTAAAAGTCCTTTTGACTACAAAAGTTTTGGCTTAACGGCTAAAATGCACAAATTTATAATAATTCTTAAAACTAGGTACACAATATTTAATACATTAATACATTCAAGTAAGTAATACATAAAAGCAAGCGTATAAGGCATACATCTTTTTTCTCCTGGTCAGCATTCTGCATTCTTGAAAGCTTAAAGTTTTCTATCTCCTTCCCAATATTCGCTTCTGTTGTATCGATACTCTGCAAATGAGCTATACTGCGCTCCATCTGGTATCTAAAATAGATAGAACACTTGAACGCAACCATAAAAACAACTACATAAACACACCCCTAACAAAGCATATTTAGTAAAAAAAAAGTGGAATAACTAAATGTCAGAGAATTAAGAGTAACAATTGTTTTCTAATATTTTGTCAGAAACAGACTTCTGAGATAATTCTCCTATGTAAGTACAGACATCTATTAATAAAAATTTTAACAGTGACACCAAGTCAATACGGTAAACTCTTCACTGTAGGTGAAATCCAATAAACTCTGGTATACAGTAAACTCCATGTGGTTTAGGTTTCAACAATTGCATGGCAGTGGAAGTACATTGCGGTGTAGTATTGTACTTATACGCATTTGCTTTACAACTACTTTTGCAAAACCATACCAGTATTAATAATTAAATACACCATATAAGACATGGAGTTTTGATATCTTAAATTTTCAAAATAAGAAGAATTGTTTTGTACTATTCTTATATGATGTAATGGCACCTTCACAGGGCAGGTACGGAATTGTGATGCCAATGTATTTAATGTGAATTCCATATAGTGACTCCAAAGAGAGCGAATGACATGCACATTAAAGTTGAAATGCACATTAGAAGAAATGCACATTAAAGTTGTGTGTGTGTGTGTGTGTGTGTGTGGTTTTCATTTTCATAATGGATGGCACAGCAAACAAAGGAAACTATGGACCACCAAAAAAACTAAACTTAATTTTTGAAAGTCAAAAATTCATTAATTCATTCTGGGGCAAAACAAGATAAATAAAAACAAAATCTGATGAACAAGGGAAGAAATCTATGGTTTGGTTACCCAGTGTTTGTGGGGTATACATCAAAGGGGGTAACATACAAGGCACTGATTTGCTTTGTCTTGTCTTAAATTATTTAAAACAAATTAAATTTTGAGTTAAATTAAAACGGTGAATAATACTGGTAATTTATTTTTATACATTTTACACACTATCTATGGTGCAATCAGTTAAAAATCCCTAATAAAAATTCAAAGTTAACTGAAAACTATGAACAAATTAAAGCTGTTAATTTGTACAAATAAATGTACTTACATGTTTAAAAGAAAAAGACAAAGTTCAAAGCAATTGTTGTTAAAAAATGAAGCACAATACAAAATTTTATAGTTATATTAGGGTTATAAGTTAAGTAAGTTCATCCTACCACATTCCAATCCAAGTTCAATTGGTTTGCATAGTAGACCTGGGAGAGTAATTAGGGGTAATCAGAATTCATGAACAATGTGGGCCAATAATATGGGTTCTCCATTACTAGCTTTATAAATGCACATGCCAACTGGGCTTTTAGTTTTTATGGTGCCATTTTTACTGTTACAGTGCATTATATGAACAATCAGCATAGGAATGGTGCATTGTACATAGAAATCACATAATGTAATATCTAAAATTTACTTTACATAACTGTAAATGTATATAAACTATTTATAAAATATTCACATGAGACTAAAAATCTTTGGCTATAAGGTTTTAACAGACTTGTGAAAAGAATAGAGAATTAACTTGAATAGATTGTGACAGCAGCGAGTGAAGTGTTACTCAGTAATTGTTTATTAATTTAATATTATTTTTTATCTGTAGGGTATAATCCAGACATTCATTTAGTGTACTTAGGCAGAGAACAGTTGGCAAATACAAATAACAATACGCAAATCAAGTAAAATATAACATTATTTATTTTTCTTCGAGAACATAAAAAAGATCATGAACATATAGTGCTCAAAAATTTTAAAAATTTATAATTTTGTGATCAAGAGGTTCGCTCGCACACACTCGAGTTAACAACCCAGGCCCGAGTCGTAAATAAGAATGATTTAGACACACGTCAGACCCGACGCCAGTGGAGAAACAATGAAGAAACGTCCGAGTACACGCAACAATAGAAAACTGGGAACATCGTTGACAGAACAAACTTAGCTACGATTTACAACACCAAAACAAACCAACAAAAGGCAGAGTCCAGTAGCCTGGTTACGCAGAAGTGAGATGGAACACATGCTGTGGGGGTTAAGTTGTAACACGCGTACGTATGAATGAAACACTCAACAACAAAGGGTGCAGAGAAATCTTGACGAATATTGTAATAAAACCTTTTTGCAGGGTGTTTATTATAAATAGTGTGTTTGAATTTTATAATTTTTGTTCCCCCGTTCTATTACTCGTATCGTGAATGTGTGCGTGACGAGCGTTTTTTAATTCGCTCGTTGGGTTCGTGGTATAGTATAGGTGTGTAATTGAGGGTATTAATCAGTTCAGTTACTTCTGTGAATGTTATTCGTATGTAGCGAGTCGAGTTGTACTTTTTCTTACTACTTACGGGCAAACCGTATCTCTCGGCGTTCGGTTTGAATATTGCCGCCTCACCACCTGATTGGCGCATGCCGTCCTGCAGTGTCGACTTCGCTAACTGTGTTGTTTTGTTGTTTTCACTTTAATAATTCTCTATATATTATCTTATTTTGTACGAATCAAACATACAGCGTTGCAGAACAATCAGATTTATTAAACCCTTTAATAATTTTCAGTTATTTAATAGTACATTATTTTATATTGGTACCGGCTTTTACAATTGCTCAGTTGGCAGGCTCAGTCGTTTGTATCATAGGACGCCGCTTGGCGAATAATGTTTGTTTACAATAAAAATTGTCACAGGGCGTATTAAAAGTCCTTTTGACTACAAAAGTTTTGGATTAACGGCTAAAATGCACAAATTTATAATAATTTTTAAAACTAGGTACACATATTTAATACATTAATACATTCAAGTAAGTAATCATCAATGAGAGTTAGTATAGTTTTTGGTTAGGATTTTGACAACAAGTTATGTTTATTAATAATTTATTATAGATCAGTTTAAATGGTTATTAATTGATTAAGTTTCAATAATAGTGATATTATAAATACCTTCACTTCTTGTTCAAAATAGTGATCAGTGAAGTGAAAATTGTGATTTGTTATTATGGATAAAAAATGGGAATTCGTTTTTAGTGAGATTATTGTTTTATACTCATCAGTTCTCGTTGGGGCTTCCTCATGTACCTCTACTTCTTCCGGATGGATCTGGCAGTCTTCTACTCTTCGGATGTTCATCAATCTCGTTCAGATGGTTTTTCCATAAAGTTCGGCTTCCCTCTCGTTCCACAGTCGTTCGTCTTCTTCAGTTGTAGTAGATCGCTCCTTTTCTTCCTTCGGGATGAGTCGTCAGCTATGTTTCTTGAAGTCTTCTTAATTTCCACTGATAATTTTATTTTGTGAGTATTTTAATAATAATTAGTTTATCAGGTGTTCCATAGGTGGCTATTACTATCTTTCTTCCTTCTGATTTCGGTCAAAATTTACATCTGATATGGTAAAATTTGGGTTGAGAGCTGCATACATCCGCCCTCCGCGTCAGTCAATAATGGATTAATAAAAATTCCAACGGTTTTTTGGCAATAAATTTCTGTTGCTATGGTTACCTATTAAATTATGCTAATTCTCATTGGTCGTTAATTTATGTCATTGTTATATTCTACCGTTTTATTTTAGTTTAAATCATAAAATATCTTCAAATTAAGATTTCTTTCTTATATTAATAACTATGTTTATTACATGAATACCATTGTTCATAATTTTTGATAAGGATCATTTTGATACCCCTCATGGTTACTTTTGGGTAGCTAATCACATTTTTGTTATTTTTCTTATTTATATTTCATATATATTTTATCTAAAACTGGGTGTTACTTATACATTTTGGTATTAGGTACAGCTACTTAACTTGTTTAAACCTTTGGTATATTCTGATTTGATACTGGACTATTATTTGTTCTCAAATTTACAAAATTCTTCATTAACTGTTAGGCCTAGCCTAGAATTTCCTATACTACTATCTAACATTTCTTGTAACTCCTTACCTTTATATATGGTACCTTAAAACAATTTTTTCTAGAAACAAATAATAAATATTGGTGATTCTAACTACACCTCTTATTATAACAATAAACATTTTCTTGCCAGGTTCAAGCCTGAAATTAAACTTCTAGCTATCTTTCTGTTTCTTATTACTATCTGTTTTAACTTATAATTTATTACATTATTTTGGTTTTTTAAACAACAACAAAACTCTTATTATACTACTATTAAACTGTACTTTACACAATATGCTCTGCTCCCTCATTCCTTCACTAGAAAACAGTGTCTACCTTTCTTGTTTACCTGTCATTCTAATGACTTAATTTCTATCTTATTTCATAATTCTTACTACCTATTGCTTAAATTAAACACAGTATAATTAGTTCATCTTACTTGCTAGCATAAAGTTTATCACCGGTCCTTCAGTTATTCTAATACAGTCTACTAACTAAAATACCTTTTTATGTTCACCCACTACACTTTTTCCTTCATAGAAGGTTTTTTATTTATTCACTTTCACTTCTTTATGTAACAGGCTATAACTGCATGTCACCACTTTTGTATTAATACACTCTTTATTCCACTCACTTGATAATATCCACTATGTTGTTTATTTATGTTAACATCATCATGGGGTTACTGGTTATAAGTATTTATTTTATTTTCCCTTCACTAATGATCACTTTTGATTATTAACTGTGGCCTTTATTTGCCTCAGGGTATGGTTTACTGGTTTTGATTATTTTTATCACTACTCATTTTGGTGTGTTTATTATTAACTCCCTATCTTATATTTATAAGTACATTTCTTCATTAATAAAATATACATAACATTACTATCTTTCTTATTTGTCATTATTACCCTAGGTACATCTCATCTATGTTCTAACTACATTAGTGCATTTGTTTACATACATTTTATGGTCATTATTAGGGATTACAATGTTCGTTATCAATTTCTTGATTACATTTGGTTCTTGGTTCCTTCTTCCTTGTTCCATTGTTCCTTCTTGTTTTTATCCAATCTATTGAGTCAAGTCATCGTCAGTTTATTAGTCATTTGTCATTTGGTTATTAATCTCTGAGTTTATAAGTTCTTGACCTTTCTTCTCGTCTTCAGCTTCTTTGTTTTATAATTAATTATCAATGTATTTTTCACTACCTTATGTCATGTTACAATATGTAGACAATGGGACGGGTATTCAATGAATACGAGATACGTACTCAGCCCAGCATGAAAACAAGCCCAATGTCAAGTCAAATTTACAACTAGAAAATGTGGGAGCCATCCAGGAGTGACGCCCAACGAGGAGTTGGTAATTGATGGAAAAAAAACGAAGGGTGAACGAACAATGGACCAGAACGCTGCAGACTTTTAACAAAAGCTATATCAGAGAGCCTCAACAACATGGAAACAAAAGGTTGATAGACAGGCGGGCAAATTTGTTAAACAGAAATGGCACAGCCAATCGTGGGGCTCTACAGATATCAATTACAACCCCCATTTAGTTAAAAACACACTTATTCCGCCCTAAGGTGTAAAATTGATTTCCAATAATTATTACAAAATATGAATACGTATATAAAAAGGTTATGCAAACTCAACACTTCTGGTTAGGCCTATATGCATATTTTTCACACACACAATCATACACATTTACATACTTTTAGGTTTTTTTGTTGAGCTCAACTTTAAAATTTAGGTGAAAGCCAGTATTCACAGTATTTAATTATTTTTTGAAATGTCTACTTTCCTGTTGATGCGTAGAAGTTCGACACCTGGGGCGTCTCCTCGTGGCGTGCACTGGTTGCTGTTTTATAGTTCTATATTTTACGGCCGAACTGTTTGTTTATTTTATTTATCACTGGTTAATACATTATTTATACTTTTTGAAAAGTCTAAAACTGGTTGAAATCTCACATTGTTCAATTTACGTCTTATGCTGTTTATGCGGGCACCCGCGATTGCTGCTGCAGACAGCAAAAGATGGTAGTTGACTGGCGTTCAGTGTTACAAATATCCGTTTGGTGCGTCTCAAACTGCTTCACCCCGCTCCCAACTATTCGTCTCGTCCTCAGCATTGAAGAGTTTCGCTGATCTTAACATCACCTTTTTAACTCCGTCGCGAAATGTTTTTCACCAACAAATTACTTGATGTGTTGGTCACTGAGAATATTAATATAAGAATATTTCTCTCCCTAGCACGTAGTCTATAAACATTTAATAAAAATTGAAACACTTACGTTTAGTCCAAAAGGCAATCTACAAAATTGATAGTTCCTTCCATTATATAGGAATGCCACATACTGGCGAGACCTTTCCTCCAGTTCTATTTGCCAATATCCAGCCGTTAAATCCAATGTCGTAATATATTTTGTCCCATTGAAACATTGTAGAATTTCGCTCACCGGTTCTGGCGACTCTGTGTCTGGAATAATTATTTTGTTTACCTGTCTCGCGTCTAAGCATAGTCTTATCGAGAAGTCTTTCTTTGTAACCACTACTAAAGGGTTGGAATATGGTGAGGTGGATTTTTCTACTATCCCTTCTGCTAACATCTTGTTTATTTCCTCTTGTACTAACCCCCTTTTAGAGTATGGTACCGGATATGCTTTAGGCGCAAAAGGTGTTTTTTCTGTAACAATTAATCTACCCTTAAACCCTTTTACTAGACCTGGTTCATTTGAAAAAACTAATTTATTGTTGTCTATTACTTGTACTATTTTCTCCCTATCTTGAATACTAAATTCCCCAGTTTGATATAGGATTTTATTCATTTCTTCAACCCAACTATCTTCAGTTTCAAATAATTCATGACTACTTACCCTTAAATTACAATAATTAATCATCAAGGGCCTGCATTCATTTATGTCGTTATCAGAAATTAAAATTCGCTTACTAATTAATTTTAATGCTTTCATTTCTACAGTTCTTTTTCGTATAAATGGTATTTCAATTATATTATTTTCATTGTTTAAAAAATCATTACCCATTATTGCTCCCATATTCAAACCTCTAATGACTAAAAAAGGTACATTTATTGTGTTTTTATTTATTTTTAGCTGTAACAGTATTTGCTTAGTTACTTTACTCTGAACACCTGTTACACCTATAACACTAATTCCCAATACTGGTAGTTGTGGAATTGTCTCAGTGGTTTTATTTTTTATTTTTTCAAAAACTTTATCATCTATAGCGGTCAGTTCACTCCCTGAATCTACTAGAAAAGTGTATTTGGAATTAAACACTTCGGCTTCGAATTCTGCCATGCTAAAATTACTGCTACTCTCACCTGCTTCTTCATCGGATAATTCATTATGTATATTAGTAATAAGTGACCCTATTGTTATGTGATTTCTAGACGGCTGGGGACTTTCCTTTTCAACCGTCCTTATTAGTTTAACTGTGCTGGAGGTGGTGGTTCGCTGTAAACCCCCCGATGATCCCCCCTACTGTTGTGATCATTAGAAGGTACTGCAACACCCCTAGTCTCGTTTAGGTTACCAACATATCCCCCTCTCCCTCTGTGGTTCAAACCTCCCGGCATTCCCCTATTACTGGTAAAACCTCTCCCTCTATTACTACCTCTAAACTCGTTACTATAATTTTCCCTTCTACTGTACTCGCCATTATTAAACCCTCTATTATAATTATCTTCTCTCCCTTGGGCACCACCCCTAGGACCCCGACACCTATAACACTGATTTCGAGAACTATTACAATTGCTAGCTCTACACTTAGGGTGTGGACATAACCACGCACCCCCCCTGATCTACTCATATTATTATCGTGTCTAATAAAATGGTCTGGTTGTCTTATTTCGGTATTTATTGATCTCGATTCTCTATCTCTAATATTTATTGATTGATATTTATTGTCTTCTTCTTCTTTCATACTCTGGTAAGCTTCTAAGATTTTCTCTAATTCAGCTACATCAGTAAACTCCCGGGTTCTAATTGTGGATCGTATGTCTTTAGGTAAATGTTTACTAACATACCTTATAAAAGATGAAAGAGGCATTGGTGGTTCTAAATATTTAACCTGGCTATATAGTCACGTCACATACGACGTAATGCTCATATGTTTAATATTGAAACTACCCCATCCCATTATTGTGCTGCGTTTACAAACACTCTTGTTTTTCCTCTGACCAATATTTATGTTTAAATGATCGTTCAAACTCATCAAAATCTGCCCAATTATCATTATGAGCGTCCGCCCAAATTTTAGCATCCCCTTTAAAATATTTCAAAATTCGCACTAATTTTATTTCCCAGCTTTCTTTATTATACTTATTAAAACTCTTTATAGAATTTAAAAATTGTATGGGGTTCACTCCCTTACCCTCATCACTGAAATAACCTAATTCAACATCAACATTCACTCTCTCACACATATTGGTTAGTTTTTGATTAATCACTAGGCTTAGATCTTCTCTAACTTTAATTATTTCTTGTTCATGTTCTGTGTGCTTACTTTTCAAATTAGTTACACTAGTTTTAATTGTGTCAATTTGTTCAAAGTTACTTTTGAATTCATTATTAATATTCTCTTGTATCTTATTTGCTTTTTTAATTTGCTCACACTCATCAATTACACCTTGAACATTACCTTCAATTTTGTCATTTTGTTTTTTAAATTTATCGTTAAATCTACTAGTTAACGCCTCGAATTTTTTGTCTGTCTCTAGCAGTTTCTTATCCTGCTTTTTGCTAATTATTTTTATATAATTTTTCATCTCGGTTTGTATTTTATTTATACTTATAGTCATTTCACCTTTCACTCCTGCAACAGTTTTACTCTGTTTCTCTAGTTTAGTATTTATTTCCACGAATGTATCACTCACTCCATCAAAATTCTCACTTATACTTTTAAATAGGTTATTCATACTTAATTTTCTCATTTCTATTTCACTTCTTATGCTTACAAATTCGTTATTCATGTCTCCTAATTTCTCGTCTTGTTTGTCACGTTTATTATTTACTTCATTTATCTCTGACTTGATTTCAATTTTAAACTCATTCAAGCTCGTGTTTAAATTATTATTTTCTGACTTCATTTCAGTTTTAAATTCTTTTAAACTCGTGTTTGAATTATTATTTTCTGACTTTATTTCAGTTCTTATTCCTGACATCATTTCCATCATCAACGCTAATTGGTTAAATATATTTATTTCGTTATTTCTACTACATTCACCTTTGACATTTACATTCACTATTTCGCCTACGCTCTCGACATTTTCACTCATGGTTATCATACTATCTTGTGTAACATTAAACACTGCTCCCACATCTACACTTTCATCTAAATTTGTATTTGCGTCTTTCTCTGCCATTTTTCGACTAAATTGTAAATCAATTTTAATTTAAAATGTCCCTGTAAATTCGGGCGCCAACAGAAGTGTTACTCAGTAATTGTTTATTAATTTAATATTATTTTTTATCTGTAGGGTATAATCCAGACATTCGTTTAGTGTACTTAGGCAGAGAACAGTTGGCAAATACAAATAACAATGCGCAAATCAAGTACAATATAACATTATTTATTTTTCTTCGAGAACATAAAAAAGATCATGAACACACTTATTCCGCCCTAAGGCGTAAAATTGATTTCCAATAATTATTACAAAATATGAATACTGTAACGAATTTTATGTTGTCGTCTCTGTACTACGTATATGTTGTGTGTTCGCCTCACACGGGTGTCGTTACATCTATGTGTTGCGCTAACGATGTCCGTTGCGATCCTTCAATTACCAGTACAACGCGAGTGGAAACCTTACCTGTTATTCAATAGGGGTTTATAAATCCCGGGTGGCGCCAAATTGTTTATTTAAAACAATTAAATGAACAGATAGTGTGGTAAACGGTGTTCTTAACTATGACGGCCTGGAGCATTCAAATTTTGCTCCCGCCTTCGTTCGACCTTCTTAATCGAGCAGTTAGTTCGCTAGATTTGCGATGTGAGCACTTGCCATCATTCTCGTTCTCTTTGCTATACAATACACAATTTATACAATACACTTCCCTATGAAATAAAAACAATGGTTACACTCTGTACTAGTTTCTTTAATTATTGAATGGTAATTGTTCTGTTTGACAATCTAATTATTCTTGGTTATTAACAATTTTGCACCGACAATTAATATGAGTCTGATATCTCTAGGGGTTCGGCGAAGTCAATTTTGAATGAGCGATTTAGTAAAGTATGGCGACAGTGTTGTCTGTTCAGATTTATTATCATTCAAAATCTGGGTCCTTGTGATTACAAGAAAAATATTAATAATGATTACAATAAAAAGTACACTATCTTACATTATTGGTACTTAAATAATATAATGTGTAGCTACAATTTGTTCCTGCAGTGTAGTAAAGTGTGTTTCAAAAGTTCGCAATCTAATGCTAGGTTATTTCCTTAGTTAATAAATTTCCAGTGTTTGTTTATATTACTTAATGTTTGAAAGAAATTATACTCAGTTTGTAGTGAGAGTTCAGATACTGTGAGAAATATTTAAAGTGAGTTTATTTCTGGAATTTGGGTAATTTAATGATACTTAACACATCAGTAGGCTTGAGATAAACCGTTGTTCAGGTAAAATGGAATTGGGCTGCAATCGTATTCAATTTTCAATTGTCTGGGACTTCTGGCATCTTTTTCAAGTTAATTGTATCAATTTCTTCACTTAATTTTTATTTAAATTGGTCCTTGGCATCAGTTAAATGTTATTGTTCATCTTCTGCTGCTTACTGGTTCTGCTTTTTGAATTTTGGTTACTTTTTATACATTTTAAATTAAAATTTAGGTCATTCAATATCTGGCGTCTAATCTGGATGAGCGTCACATTGAGTACTATAAAATTAATGGAAAATTCATAACCAACGGTCTGTTGTCATGGTTACAAATTAATTCTGATTGGTTAATCTTGTCTTTATAACCATTGTTATCAATTTTGAATTATTATTCAAAATTACTGTATATCTTCTAATTGCTTTTATTCTTCTGTCTTCCTTCCTATGTATTAAATATTATCACTACTGTTATTATTTCCTTTCAAAGATTGTTTTGATATCCCATAAGGTTGGGTTCTATAAAATATTAATGTCTGTACAATTATGTTAATATTTGTTAATTACATTTCTCTTTTAATTTAAGTCCTTATTCTAACATTTTTCTTTTAATATGATTTATAAATTATCCTTGGCTAGTTACTCGTCTTGGATTTGTTAATTTCCTTGTTGATTTTATACAATTTGTAGTTATTTGTTTTTGACAGTTAGGTATTTCATAGGCCTAAGTAGCCATTGATTATATTTACTTATTTTATACAGATTATATTCATCTTACTTTAATGTGTTTTGTTTTGTTATTATGATTGGTTGGTTTATTTGTTGATGTGTTTTGGATCTGATTTTATACTATTTGTGGGTTTCTATTATTTTCTATATCATGGCTTGTTAATTATTTCCTAACTGATTTTCCAGTGTAATTGTATCTGTATCGATTCACCTTCTTATTTGCCCTTGTTAACAATATGGCTATTACTTACTATTAAAATTTAACATCTAGGCCTATGGTCTGTACAATTCCTTCAGCCATATCCTATTCATAAATTTAATTAAACAATTTTTTAACAGTTATTAGGTAATGTTTGTTTACAATTCATTTCATTCCTTATTATTTTTTGGGTGATAAACATCAACACACCTTTTAAACTTACTTAATTGATTATCCCTTATAACCTGGGGTGTTTATTGATTTCATTTTTATTTTCTTATTTCTTAAATAATCTCTAACTTCTATCCATGGTAACACCAACTGTTTACCTTTCATGGGATTCTCCCTTTTAAATACTATTGTATACTATTAAACTTAATTTTATTAACAATAAGATTCTTATTTAAATAATAATGTCACCATCAATCTTCAGTGTTCATTACAGGTTATTATCTGTTTACTTCTAATACTATCATTAACAACATTCTTAATTATTAATATGGTTCACCATTAATCATTTAGTGTTTATTATAGATTATTAAGTGTTTATTCCTATTAATATGATTTCTAATTATTTTGGGGTTTTACACTTTCACTTTTGCACTCCTTAAATGTTTATATTAAGTGTTTATTAGTGGGTAATCCCTATAATTACTTTTTCTTTGTCACTTAGTTGATTTTATATTCTCACCATTTCACTATCTCTCTCATTACAAATATTATTTATACTATTAATAAGTTTTTGTCTTTATAGAGTTTTTTATCACATCTAACTCTAATTCTTGGGTTAGTGTACTTTTATTTTTCACATTACTTTATTGGGTTTTATCAAATCATTTACATTTATCTTTTAATCGATAATAATACTTATTTCTTACATTGGTTTCGTTTCCAATATTACATTTGAGTGTACCATTTCTCCTTTTCATATTCTATATTATTTGTCTGTGTTTTCTCATTCGTTTCACTTTATTTCCTTTATACTTGGTTAGTTTCATGTTCATTTTCCTTCTTCACTTTTATCTTATTTTGTTTCATTTTATTTTAGTTATCTCCTTCTCATTTGGTTTGATTTCATTTGGTTGTATGGGGTCATTCACTTCCTTCAATTGGTTTCATTCTTGTTTGGTTTCGTTTTTCCCTTCTCCTTTTGTTTCTTTTTATTTGGTCAATCACTTGGGTTAGGTCATGTCGTCATTTGTCGTGTCATTGTCATTTTATTTTCATTATTTTAAACATTTTATTATACGAATTATTTTTTATATTGTTGATTCATCTTTTTTATCCCTGGTATTGGGGTGGCTTATTTGTGTTGTAACAATACGTATATAAAAAGGTTATGCAAACTCACCACTTCTGGTTAGGCCTATATGCATATTTTTCATACACACAATCATACACATTTACATACTTTTAGGTTTTTTTTGTTGAGCTCAACTTGAAAATTTAGGTAAAAGCCAGTATTTACAGTATTTAATTATTTTTTGAAATGTCTACTTTCCTGTTGATGCGTAGAAGTTCGACACCTGGGGCGTCTCCTCGTGGCGTGCACTGGTTGCTGTTTTATAGTTCTATATTTTACGGCCGAACTGTTTGTTTATTTTATTTATCACTGGTTAATACATTATTTATACTTTTTGAAAAGTCTAAAACTGGTTGAAATCTCACATTGTTCAATTTACGTCTTATGCTGTTTATGCGGGCACCCACGATTGCTGCTGCAGACAGCAAAAGATGGTAGTCGACTGGCGTTCAGTGTTACAAATATCCGTTTGGTGCGTCTCAAACTGCTTCACCCCGCTCCCCACTATTCGTCTCGTCCTCAGCATTGAAGAGTTTCGCTGATCTTAACATCACCTTTTTAACTCCGTCATGAAATGTTTTTCACCAACAAAATACTTGATGTGTGGGTCACTGGCTAAAAATAGACTTTCGAAATAACTTCATAACCATATATGGCCATGGAAATTATTTACTGGCTTCGCCTCCCCTCAAAGGGGCCTCATCTGCACATGTTATAAAAGTTATAAAATTACACAATAATATTCACGTAAATTTAGACCCATTACATGAGGGAAACATCTGCTCTCTGTTACCAGCGCCGCGAACACCTGGCAGCGCGTGACACCTGACGAGTACGCAGCGAGCCAATCAGGGATCAGCGGCAGGGCATAAAGAGCGGTGCTAGAATATTTTGGCGCACTCCATCACCACGCCATCAGACCCACTTCATCTCCTTTCCTCTATCCAGCTGGAAGGAACAGCCGAAGGGCAGAATGAAAGAATGTTCTTCTCATTTCTTCACCCTGTAATGCACCAGCGATGGACTTCGCTGGGCCGGCAGCCGACTCGACGCAACCAATGCCGAAAGAAGAGGAAGACTGCAGTATGCCACGAACAGCAGGCACAGCTGCTGAACATCTCAACGCGGCTCAAGCGGAACAACCATCACAGCACTCCAGCCACATGGCCCTTTTTAGGGTCACCAAAATAACGAAGAGTTGTATGATTGGCACAATTTGTCGTGTGACAAGCCTTTTGTCCGGTGACAAGATTTTAAAAAATTGCAATTTTTGTTAGTTTAGAATTGTTTTGTAAACCCAAATACAAATTTTTATACAAACTTGCAGTTTGTTCTATGGAAGGACTGGTGTCCACAAAAACAAGATAAAAGTCTAATGAAAGTTAAAGTCATTAATAAAAACTTTAATATCTTAAGCTGGGTTGACAGAAGTGTCTTAGGGGTCAGAGTTTGAATTTGTTATTAATAGTTCTTTCTCTTGACCAATTAAGTTCTTTGTTTCGCTAACGGACAGGGTACAGTATAGCTGTAACTGTAAAACTCATTAAATCGCCTGTAAATGTTGCCAATATGGTGAACAAATTCAATTACATATTTTGTGAAGTTTCAATTACAGGCCTAGTTTTGGTTTCATCAGTTCACAAACGGTTGATCAACTTGGTAATGCTCTTTCCAACAAGAACTTTATGACGACGAATACAAAATTTCTCCCACCGTGAACCAGAAAATCTATCACAAACAATCGCCCTGCGAATACAAAAGTCCACAAATATGGAATTTACTCAGGCCCACGCCGTACATAAGTGCAAAGTCGTGCGGTGCACGACGGCGCCGAGGTGCCGGGGGCGCCGAAAGGCCTCAAAACCCAAAAGTAAAAAAAAGTAGTATACCTACCTAACAAACAAAAAATCATTCGTCAAAACAAAATTTAGAATGATAAAAAACAAAAAAGAATTGCAAGCTATTACATTGTTCTTTATTTAGTTAGTTATTTGTTATTTATTACTTAGGAAATACACTTATTCACCAAACCTCAGCGAAAAACACCTACAAATGCGAAGCTATTGTTTGTGTCGCGCACCCATCTATCAACGCGCAGCGCGCGAACCGAGGCGATATTACCGGGGGAATAAGGAGAAATTCAAGATAAAGAACTATGTGTTTATGTCTGGAGAATGCCGTAATGAATACAATTCTCAGAATGAATTGAATTCTGTTTACGTTTGCGACCGTAGCCTGCTAAGCCAGTCTCTACTCTCTAACCTTTAAGCAAATCGCGTCCAGTATGAATGTACCCTGAGCGCTACATCGGTCACGACTTTATTGGTTGCCCAATGCCCAATAATAAACTTAACGTCAAACGTGAAAAGGTGCATGAGTGGAAAGATATTTTTTTTGAAACCTAATTTTTTTGTAGTTTTACAGACTTTATAGTGGTGTGTTTTGTGTTCTGAAAATCTTTTATTCATTAAGGTGAGTTCAGCTACAATTTATTTTTTATTTTAGATTTAAGTATTAAAAGCCAAAAACTTTCATCTCAAAAGTCATTTTATTATTGACATTTTTTGTTTGATTATGTAAACATCATTGTTGATTGACACAAGTTCATTAATCAATAAGCACTAATAACAATATTTTTAACAATTTTTATAAGTTTTAATTTTTATAAATTTTGAAATAAGTATAATAAGTTGATACAATACTTTCCGAGTTTGAGACGTTGAAACATTTCCATAAACAATTGAGAGGCGTTTTACGTACATTTTTTATATACGTACTTAATAGAAACAAATAATTCCACGATCATGTTAAGTAGACTTTGCGTATATTAGCTCCAAATTATGTTTAAAACACATAAACGTGAAACACAATATAAATTATTGCAAATAATATCTTACTCGGGTCCCTAGTTCGGGGGCCAATGAAACACTATTACTTTGTGCAAATAATAAAACACTCTTACCTTAGGGTTCTATTCCAGAGTCGTACAGACGAACACAGCTGCAGAAGGATTATTTGAGTTGAGTGGTGAACATATAATAACACAGTTTATTCTGGCTAAAACAACTTATTTGGATTTTATTTAATGAAATTAGATAATGTTTTACAGCTATGCAATAATGTATCAAATTCTATGCTGGTTGATTACTACATTGATTAAAAGTTTCTTTAGTTTCCTGTTAAATGGAAATCACATATAAAGTATCGATATGCCAAAATGAGAAAAAAACAATTCTTACAATTACTATGTTTCTATGACTACAACAAGGTGTTAAAATGTTTAGTACCCAGTACTTTGTCTCACGCACCATTCACACTTTTTACATTTTTATCTTTTAACCCCGTTCTTAGAGCTCTGTGTTTATATTTATTTCATGGATTTATAGAATTGATTTGGTAGTGTTGTGAAGGGTACTTAACCAATCCACGGCGTTCCTAACAGTTTCATCACTGCCTCATGTTATTCGCTTTTTCTGATCACTCCGAAATGTTATTTCAACAGTTTATGAATTTGTTCACTGTCACGGTATACTCCGCCTTATTTAGTTTACCATGGTTTCAAATTACACTTTACACTTTTGTAACATTTTGTCGGCCGACTTTATTTTGCTCGAGCACTTAGGTGTTGACCGTGCTGCCATAAATTGCAGCAGACACTTTTTATGTTTTTACTAGATAGGCCCTTTTACTTTAGGCCTATCTTACACGCCCGAGGCCACTATTTTTTAATTCACGAACTTTCAACTACTCTTTACTGCTGTCTGATGTTCATCCAGTGATGACAATCTGCCTACTGTAATTCACAAGGACTGCTGCTTACTGGGGCGGTTATGCAATACATCTAGACTGTTATTTAGGCTAACTGTGTGTTGCTGGTTAAACTGAGGCACCTCACAGGTGAAGTCTGACAATTTGAAAATTAACTGAATTGATATAAAATTAAAACTGGGGTAGCACACAATTCTGTACCGTTACAAACGTATGTCAAAACAAATATTTTGTCAATAGTTGTAACCTTTATAATTTTAAATATTAACTAACTTTAAGTATTAACTTTAACTTAACGTTTTTCGATGTATCAGTAAATTTATTACAAGACTATATGAAAAATTCATTTTTGGAAAAATTGTAGATTTGCAAAGAAAATTTTGCAAAAACACCCCTCAATTTATCATTTTGTTTACTTATGTATTAATTTTTTTACAGTCTATAGGATGTCAGAAAAAAAGAAGAAATTGTCAGGACACCAAAATTTGTTGAAGAAAATAAGAAGAGAAGAAGAACTAGAAAAACACATCAAAATTACGCAGTTTTTTTCAAAACCCGAATCTACTTTGCCAAACATTAATGACAAAAATGATACAGCTTAACCACAACATTCTGAACCTGTACATCTTCTGGAAGGCATACCATCAACTTCTTCAAGTCCCGCTGATAATGAGGAATCAACACCTTCAAAAATTACCACAACAGAAAATATAAGTGAACTTTCCAAAGATGCTGCAATGTGGCCAAAAAAATTACGTCCAAATAATATTCAAGAATTAGTAGAACGTGGCCCTACTTATTATCAAAACAAAAAGGATCTTTATCCGAGAGATAGTTCGGGGCGTAAGTTTTCCAATAATTATTTCTTCAGAATTCTACCGAACAAAGAAAAAATTGAGCGTTTTTGGCTGTTGTATTCCGAAACAAAAAATTCACTTTACTGCTTCTGTTGCAAAGTTTTTAATGATAGCGATTTGAAATCTGTTCGCCTTAGTGATGAATCTGGTTACAACGACTGGCAGCATTTATGTGAACATTTAAATATTCATGAAAAGAGCAAGTTACATATCGAAAATGTTCTAAAATTGCTAGATCTTTCCATCCGTTTTAATAAAAATCAAATAACTGATTCTGAAACTCAAAATGTAATAAACAGAGAAACTAAATACTGGGAATCTGTTATAGAAAGAATTTTCTATGTGATTCAGTTTTTAGGTGAGCAGAATTTAGCTTTTCGTGGAAGTAGTAACAAGTTGTTTGAGAAAAGTAATGGTAACTTTTTAAAATGCATAGAAATGATTTCTAAATTCGACCTGATTATGTCAGAACATACAAAACGGTCTCAAAGAAAAGATTACAAAAATTATCTTGGGGATAAAATACAAAATGATGTAATCAATTTGATGGGCGAAAACATCAAATCCAAAATTTTAGAACTAACTAAGAAGGCAAAATATTTTTCAATATTATTAGACTGTACTCCTGACTAGTCATCAAGAACAAATTTCAGTTTGTATAAGATTTGTTAACTTAAAAAGCACAGGAATTAGTATAGAAGAACATTTTTTATTATTTTGTCCTATAGATGATTCGTCGGGCGAGGGTTTGACTAAATTTCTTTTAACGGCGTTAGAGAAAGAAGGCTTAAATATCAACGATTTGCGGGGTCAGGGTTACGACAATGGGGCAAATATGCGTGGTAGGCATAATGGCTTACAAAAAAAATTTTGGATTTGAATCCGCGAGCTTTCTTTGTTCCTTGCTGCAATCATAGCCTAAATTTAGTCGTTAATGATACCGCAAAATCAAATACTTTGAGCATCAATTTTTTTCCTTTAGTTGAAGAACTGTTTGTATTTTTTTCAGCTTCTATTAAACGATGGTCAATTCTGAAATCTAATGTTACAAATTTAACTTTAAAACCTTCATCGGATACTCGATGGTCTAGTAGAATAGATGCAATAACTCCTTTAAAGTATGAACTTGGAGAGGTATACGATGCTCTGTTTGAAATAAGCGAAGGAAGTTTTGAAAATAAAGTAAAGAATTTGGCTGCATCGTTGGCCAAAAAATTGTAAAATTTTGAGTTCATTTGCGTGCTTATTTTGTGGTATAATATTTTAAATAAAATTGACATTGTTAGTAAAATTATTCAAAAATCGAACTTTGATGTTGCTCAGTGTTGTACTCATTTAAATAATCTGAAGAAATTTTTGAAAGCTTATCGCTCCGATGAAGGTTTTAATGATCTATTGATTGATGCTAAAGACATAGCATCCAGCTTAGACATAGAACCTAAATTCATAAAACAAAGAGGCTTAAAACCGCACAAAGTAAAAAAACAGTTTGACTATGAATGTAACAATGAACCGATGTACGATGAAACTTTAAAGTTCAAAGTTGATTTTTTTTTAATGCTCTAGACGTAATCATCACATCAGTGGATGAACGATTCCGAATTCTTTCTTCTTATTCTAATAATTTCGCGTTTTTATGGAATATTGATAAATTTAAAAATTATTCTGAAAAAGAACAACTAGAATTATGTCAAAAAGTTGAAAATGTATTAAACGACGAAACTCGCAATGAACGAGATATAATTGCTGTGGAACTTGTTAAAGAATTGCAATATTTACAAAATTTTGATGAAAAAGTTATTACGTCTCCAGAAGAAATTTTAAATTATATAAAAATTAACAACTTAGTGGATTCTTTCCCTAATACGAGCATAATACTTCGTATTTTATTAACAATGCCGGTTTCTGTTGCTACCGCTAACGCTCTTTTTCAAAACTCAAAATAATAAAAAATTATTTAAGATCGACCATGGGGCAAAACCGACTAAGTAATCTTGCTATCATCTCAATAGAATCGGATCTATTAAAAGAATTAGACACACAAGATTTAATTAAACAATTTGCAAAAACCAAAGCACGAAAAGCTCAATTCACTTAGTTAAAATAATAATACAAGTTATAACTGGACATTAACCTTTATCTTTAAAAGATGACGTATTGCATTGTTAATATAATAGATTGTTTTTATTTGTTGATCAGTTTTGTTCTATATGATGCATTGTATGTAAACAAATATATCTAATGTTTCAAATATATTTTTATTTCTGTGTATAAATGTATAATTACATACCTCAATGAGAAAATACTTGTTCGGCTTGTTCGGTACCAGTTTAGTAAGTGCCTGTTGTAAAATATAAAAATGAAAATAAATTCATGAAAATACTTTTTAAAATTATTTTTGGATAGTTGATAATACTTAACATGTACCTTTACCCATATATTAGCATTATAAAAATTGTAGGCGACATATACAAAATTGCACAAGGGCGCCAACAGTGCTAGGCGCGGGCCTGAGTTTACTATAAATTTAATGATAACACTGGTTATATACAAAGTACGCTATCTGCTGTAGACCATTCTCAGCAACTTTTGCAGCTGCCCGCAGACTGACAGGTATAGCAAAGAATACTTTTTCTCTGCCCTTTCCTCTGGCTTTCTTTGTACGTGACCTGCCCACCTAATTCTACCTTGTTTTATTACTGTGACAATGTCCGGTTCCTTGTGTAGTTTATACAATTTGGCATTTGTCCTCATCTGCCACATTCCACCATCTTTACACCTCCATATATCCTCCTCAGAATCTTTCTTTCCCATCTTCTGATCACATCTTCTTGAGATAAGGTCATGGTACAGGCTTCTGAAGCACAGTGGCCGCAATACAGTTTTGTAAATCTGGACTTTGGAGGTTCTAGAAATATTTCTGGACTTTAGGATAGGCAGGAAAGAAAATCCTCATTCTAATCTAATTTTACTCCAATATAATACGATCAACTTATGAACACTGCTGTAACTCCAAATTTTGATTACTTTCCCTTTAAATCCCTCCTATTCATACTACCATATGTGTTCCAGTTTTGTATGTAACAAGACATAAATTCAGTATATACACAAAACCTAGTATAACTGATGCACCAATATATAACTCCTCTAATCACCACACATAACACAAACTATCAGCTTTTAGATCCATGATATACAGACTAAACAGCATTCCACTAACATAGAAAGAATATCGGGATGAATTACATACAGTTAAGGATTTTGCTGAAGCCAACAGATACAACAGAACAGTAATTAACAAACTCTTATATAAAAATCAGCAAAGACAGAAACAACAACAAATTCATAATATTCTCATATATCAATAGCTAGTGGAAAAAAAAGGTGCCAGTACTGCATACAGAACCACAAAAAAACACAGAGCACACACTGTGTCAAAATACACACACACAAACCAACAAACAAATTTTAATTACGTGGGATTCACAAACTAAGCTGCTTACAATGCAACAAATTGTATATAGGCCAGACAGGATGCAGCTTCTAAGTTACAACAAACACATGAATGAATTATACTCCACCAATGAATCTACTTTTCAAAACCATCTATTTGAAGCGGACCATAAACCCAGAAACGTCTACAACAAGGAAATGCTACAATACGGACAAAGGGTCAAAAACTACACACACCTGTACAGCCCAAAATATTAAAAACACTAAAACATACAAATGCCACTAACTATAAAAACACCGTTCTAAACTAACAGACACAATTTAAATCACGTACACTATTTGAAAAGATTACACAATGTACATACGATAATGATCTGTTAACCATTTTAAACAAGGGTGCTGACTCCAAAAACACAACTGACGTGGCTTTTAGTAGGTACCTCTGATGAAGATCACAACAAGCGAAAACTGGCTCACACAAAAATTACAAATTTTTATCTAAAACACTGTGTTTTGTGTCATAATACAGTAGAACTTGGCTAATTCGAAGCTGAAGGGACCAGTAAAAAATTCGAATTATCCAAAAATATTAGGAAAGTTTTAATAAAGGTAGAAAAATCAAATCAAAAACCGAAATTCAGTAAAGCAATATGTTATTTTATTAAACAATTTCCTTTTACATATATAATACAAACGTATAAACACGTTTCAGTACAAAATATAGCATCTACAGTGTTTTAAAAAAGCTAGAAACTTTTGATTGCATTTTGCAGTTAATACACTGAGTTGTAGTAAACTCTTCAAGTTTATTAAGTGCTTGGAATATAGCGTCACTTACGTTCTGCTGTCCTTCAACAAACCGTCTCAAGTCTTGAATGTAATTTGATGCCAGTGGAATCGTTGGAATCGGTATCTCTGGAAGTTCTAGCTGGTCCCCTTCTTCATCTGAAGATGCACCATCATTTCTTTTGTTCATAACATCAGCCACGATCTCTGCATCTGTCTGTTCACCGCACACCGCAAGTTTTCATCCATGTTTACAAGCTCTTCGTAACAAATTCCTGCGTCATGTCCAACATCTTCCCAGTTATCCACAGTGGGTACGACTTCTCTAGCAGCTTTATTCTCCTCTTCACATTCAACGTGGCAGAAACCACCTTTATGAAAGCAATTAGCAATTGTTTATTGCGTAACTTGGTCCCAAGCACTGTTGCACATGCGGGCAGCTTGAAGGATGTTAAGCTTGATAGTATTTTCGTGCTCATCTAAATAAGCACCTGACAGAATGTTTTGGACCACAAGCCGTCTGTAAAAATGCTTAAAATTTTTTATTACACCTTGGTCCATAGGTTTAACTACTGAAGTCATGTTTGGGGGGAAAAACACAACCTTTACATTTTCCATCACAGGAATAGTGTTGTGCGCTGTACAGTTGTCAATAAACAAGATGATTCTTCTGTTTTGATTCCGAAATTTCCTGTTGATTTTCAAAAGCCATCTTTCAAAAATTTCACCTGTCATCCACGCTTTATTGTTTGATTCATATTCATGGTTTATATATTGATTATATATTGTTTATATATGGTTGTTTATATATTCTTTGATTCATATTCATATATATGGTTTTGTTTTTACATTTTTGAAACAACGTGGGTTGGCTGACTTCCCTGTCATTAGCAAAGGCAGTTTTTCTGAGCCATCCGTGTTTGCTCTGACTAAAAGTGTTATGCACTCCTTGCTGTGTTTGCCACCACTACAACTTTCTCCTTTAAAAGCAAGTGTTTTGTCGGGAGTGCATTTGGAGAATAAGCCCGTCTCATCTACGTTAAAAATGTCTTTAGCGTCTCTATCAGAAATCATTTGTAACAAATCGTCTTTCCATGAATTCACAGCTTCAACGTCAACAGATCCACTTTCCCCACAAACAGTTTGTTTTGAAAGACATGCCATTCCTTTCTTTAAAACCATCGAGCCAACCAGTGCTGGCCTTAAAATCATTTTTCCCTAAGCTAGATGTGAATTCTTCAGCTTTGCCTCTGACGAGGGGCCCACTGACTGGAATTTTTTTGTCCCTTGCTTGCTTAAACCACTTCACTACACATTCATCCACGTCAGGATTTTCTGGTCCTCGCGCTCTTTTCCTATCTTTGTCACTGGCTTTTCACACACTATTCAAAATCTTCTCTTTATTTTTTAGATACGTTGACAGTGTATTTGGCGGTATCCCGAATTCCTTAGCAATTTCAGATTTCTTTTTTTGTCCCTTTTCCACTTCCCGACTAACGGCAACTTTTTCGGCAAATGTCAATGATTTTGTATTGGGTCCGTGTTGGTTTTGAAAGGGCCATGATGAACACACAACACAATAAAACTGCACAATAAGCGTCACTAAAACACACCAGTCTGTATATAGAGTACTATATAAAGAAAGGAACGGTCTCCCACTACAGGACACAGCTCGCACAGTAGAAACTCAAAAAGACTTAACGCTTCCACGAATTCAGGCAGACTGAACTGAAAGCAACAGTGAGGGTGGCTTAACATTAATAAAACTACATTTCTACATCAAACACAAGCTTCTATTCAATTTTTCTAAATTAACTGTTCAATTTCCAAGTTCAGCAGATTTCAGCTTACGTGCAATAAACATTGCATTGAAAATATTAAGAGAAATGAAACTGTAAAAAAGCGAAGCAGTAGTTCCAGATGTAGTATGACGAATGATTTAGTATAGTAGTTTGATAGTAGGACTGCAAATATGTAAACTCCAAAATTAAGTATTGCAAAATTTCTATATTCTAATATTAACATTTTATGCATAATTGTGAGTGACAAAAATATCCACGTCTAAGCTTTAAGGGGCTCAAAAACTTGTAAAACCCATTACATGATGACTGTCAACAATAATTCACTCTCAGAGAACTGTGTACTCACAAAAGTCTTACTTTACTATTCTGCTGATGGCATCTTTCTCATCTTTATCTATAAATCTGGTGACAGCTTGATTAAACCCTCTGACTGAAAGTACTCTCAGCGCTTTGGTGTCAGCTGCTTTGGCAAAGTATTGTTCGACTACTGTCTCAACACGATTATGCATTGGTATCTGTAACAAATGCCAATTATATTATCATTACTACTACATGTTAGCATTTGAAGTCGAATTTGCATTGAACAAGATTATCTCCCTTTTCAATGACTAAACAATCAATGTGTCAATCCCCTAACTCTCCAGTAGAGAAACACTGCATTTCACTGTTATGAACTAACTAGTAAATGCAACAAAATATATTATATAATGACAGTCACATTTAAAAACAGATCATCCCACCAACAAAGCAATGTATACATACATAATAAACACTATTTAAAATGTAATAATTTGAAAAAATAAACTCATAAATTACAAAGTATAATAATAACAATACAAATTTACAAATAATAAAAAGTTCATCATACGTATTTTATTAATACGTGTTTTAGGTACACAAAAACTAAAAGAAACTTTATTTGTAGAACTATCGTCTATCAAATATAAATTAAAGGCATTCTTATCCTTGTAACAATTACATGAAGACTTGTCTTCACCCCCTAATACAACAGTAAAAGAAAATTCTACCCCCTGCATTCCTTGTACTAAAATACTTTCTCCCAACTTTCTTTCTGACTTCATAAATTCAAATATTTCATTGTCATGCATTATACTTTCATTATCATGTTTATCCTCTTCTACCACCACTATCTTACTACCTGTATTATTTGAATTATCTAGAGTACATTCATTTTTGGAATTATCAGTTTTAAATATGTTATCCAGTACAGCATTTTGCTGGGTACTACTATCTAGTACCTTCTGACTTTCTAATTTACTTTCTACCACATGTAACTTATCTAGCTTTGTAATAAGTTGGTCACATTTCTTAATAAGTTTGTTGTGACCTAATTGAATTTCGTTTTTCAATTCCTTAAATTTAATATCAGAATCTATTTTCTGTTCATCTAGTTTTTTGTTTAATTTTAATAACAATTGTATCATAGCGTTACTTTCATCTGATTTACTGTCTAAATTAGTTGAAATGGATGTGTCAGTTTGCGTTATTTCGGTAGATACAGGCGTATTTACTTCGTCATTCTGACTAATGGGATTTATTTGAACCTCCATTTCACTGGTTAAATTTATGTCAGTAGCACTGATTTCTATAGTTACATTATCATTGGTATTCATCTTTGTTATTCTATCTTGCTAAAACATGTATATTTATAACCTAGGAACTTAACCCTATTCTACGCACGTGTGCATGTACTTACACAATTACTTCAGGTAACCGTTCCACTTTCCTGGTAGGTATTACTCCATATAAAATTAAGTCTTATATCGAGTTCCTGTTATCATCGGGCGCCAATGTAATCTATTAGTCCCTGTCTTAAGGGCGCAAATGTAATCTCTTATATTAATTTATATTGTTTGATTACAATGTACAATGTATTTTGTCTGTACAACAATCTAGGGTGCCATGTTGTGCAAGTGTCTGTACTGTACTGTGTATGATCGACATTTACTATTATTAGGGCCAGAATTCGGTTAACACGTACCATTTCAGTGAAACCCATTACCTGAAATAACGAAACTTCAAATAACATATAAAAGTATTTATTAACATTAAACATGATAAATGTTACATGGATATATATATTGCGCCATGGGCGTTGTCCCCATGATATTACTCTACACAAAAGATATACGTTATAATATATGTTATAATTATTTAAACGTAAATTATTGAAATTTCAGCACAACCCAACACTTAATATTTTTTAACCCACACACTCAAATACTCACTCTCACATACTCATGGTACAAATTATACATAGTGGAGCTCCCTTTATATATTGAAAAATTTAAATGATTTTTTAGTATTGAATTTAAAATGATTTTACATTGATTCAAAATTTGGAATTGGGAATGAATCAAAGGATTGAAGATGTAAAAGAACGTTCTCACCAATGTAGTGTTGCTGGTTGTTGTAGCTGGCGGTAAAACTTCGCGTCCAGTACCGCGAGTTTTACGTGTACACGTCTCGGTCACATTTTTACGGTCACGCACTGTACGGTGTTTTACACAATTATTAACCACCTACAGTGGTCTAAAAAGTTAAAAAATTCACCCGTGAGTGAATGAGTTTTAGCCGGCCGGCTCAAATCAGAGCTGCAGATGAAATGACGACAATTTCTGGTTGAAATCTGCGGAAGTGGGGCGTACTGACGTCACAGTCCTTTTGTTTAATTTGTTGACAGCGTGAATTTGTAGTTGTCAACACATTCTCAGCCTCTGACGTAACGAAGGCTTGGCTCTGCTTATCGCAATAACTGCACACTGTTTTTGTGATGTGACACCGTTTTTTGTCATGAATTAGTTCAAATCCTGGCAAATACTGTAATATAGTCCACTCACTGTAAATTCGATATCGTGTGTTTTAGGTTGGGTTGGGTATGTCAAAAAATAGGAAAATACAATATTTATTATCTCGTTACCATATTTTAGGTAATTATACAATGTACCATGATTGTACCATCACAAAATTAGTCGATCCTCAGACTGGGTTACAAACTACTAACTCGACAGTTACCACAACAATCATATACAAATATTTGCGTGCGAAGCCACGGGTACCTGCTAGTTTTAAATAAATACGTGAAATCCCGCCTGAAATTGCGACTGCGCATTGCTATTGGTAGCCACCGTTGGCATCACTGCACTCTTGTAACTCTTGCAGCGCTCATATAATCCATTGTGTTCGAGTTCGAGTTAGAGTCCACGTAATCCATTGTGTTTTCAGAGTTTGAGTCTGTCTCTGAGTTTTTTGTACCATTAGTGGTAAGTAAATAATAGTACGTTTTAAGGAGTATTTAAGGAGTACAATGAGAGAAGACAGATTGAACAACATGGCCATATTATACATGGAACAAGAAATTTTGGACGAAATAGATACTACAAAAATAACTGATGAATTTGCGAAAGAGAAAACAAGACGCACATTCATATAGAAAACCTTTTTTAAGCACTCAGGTAACTTAGTTACTGTTAAATTTTTTGAATAAATTTCTGATTTTTCTTGAAACATTGAGTTTTATTATTAGCTACATATTGCTGGTTTAAGCAAGTCATTAAAAGTCTAATACTGAAATCTTTCCGAAAAAGCCATCACTTCCTTACACTATTTTTTTGTTTTGGGGCTTGGATCTAAGGGCCTCGAAATTGTTACTGCCAGGGGCCTCCAATCGGCTTAATCCGCCTCTGCATCCCTGTTCAATTTCCACTTACAAGCAAGGAGTTCTTGGTTTCATCGAAAAATGATCTGGCCTTTTTTGAGCTTAGTTTTGAAGCATTTTGGCAGTCCTTTATGGTTTTTCATTAGCGTTCCAACCCCACAGCTCTTCTGTTCCCAGAGAAACTTTATAAGAGATGGGCTAGTATAAAAACGGTCCATATAGAAGCAATGATCTTTACCAAAGTAATCATTACATAACCTTTGGAACAGTCTTTGGATTGAATTGTCTCTACTGACTGCAGCCCCAGTATACATTTCTACATTCAAAACATAGCCAGTGGCAGAGTCACATAAAATATATAATTTCATACCGTACTTGTTAGGTTTATTTTTCATATAAATTCTAAAGCTAACTGCCACGAAAAGGACATATACCCTTATCTAGCAAAAGGTTTAAAGTTACTTTTACAGCTTTCAACAAAAGAATCAAAAAAAGGTCACACTTTATGCAGAGGATTATGACCCTCTTCACCCCATTTCTTATAAGTACTATTGTCATTTATGTCCAACATGTAGAGTATGCTAAAAAATCTGTCTCAACTCATTAGTGAACTAGCAAAATTAGTTTGAATAAATGTGTGTATAGACCAATAACCCCTCAGTTTTGGTAATTTCAGAAGACACATGTGAAGTATTATAACACAAAATTTATAAATCTCCTGAATTTTTACTGCAGACTATTTACCAAACATAGAATGTTTTTAGCATACCTTTTTTTACCTCATTCAGCTAGCTTGCAGTATACCTGTTTGTTTCTGACTTCACATGTCTAAACATGTCTGCACTGAATAAAAGCAGACATATTGTCTACAGTCAGTAGCGAGTCCTGTAATAACACCACACTGTTCTTGAAAAGAAAACCTTCAGGACATGTATCTGTCTGTGACCAGTTGGTTTCTTCATCCATCTCAAGTGACAAGTGTTGCTGGATGCTTGAGCTTATTAAAGTATTGTTATCTGGCAGGCTTCCATCTGAGTAAATGAAAAAAACTGGAGTCAAATAACTTATCATCTTACAATGTAACCTCTGTCAATGTCAGTTTGTCATAACGCCTGTCATAATCAGATTTAGAAAAAAAGAACAACTCTATATCTTTTTGAACATACATAAATAAAACTTTAATTTTGTCACAATATGAATGTAAACTTGAAAGGAAAAATAAATTGCAAGTAGTAAATAAGTAAACCAAAAACATAAAATTCAGAAGTAAATAAAAAAGTCTAACAGGCATTAGGCAAAAAATTAATGCAATAGGCATTAATTTATGTTTCAAAGCAAGTTTTTACTTCCTAGTAATTCATAAGTAAACAAAAACTAAGCATAATATAAAATTTAATATAATAAAAGTCATAAACTCATGTATTCATATGTAAATATTTGAAATAAATATATATTTACCTGACTTATCAACAGAAGAATCATTATGAAAATCGGGGTCTGCATCAGTCATCTATTTCAGATCCACTACCACTTTCAAGTAAGTTGGTCTCTTCAATTATTTCTGAAATCTCTAGCCAACGAGAATTATGATTTCCATTTATAATATGTTTCACTTATAAAAACTCACAGAACGCAAGAGCTTATCAATGCGCAGTCTAACCAACAACAGTCTTTGAACACTGAATGCAAAACACAAAATACAAAACACTTGCTGTTTATTCAGTTAAATGCATTAAACGCTATCTGTTAAATAAAGAAATAACTACAGTTCAGTTATGATATGCTGCTCTCTCATACCATAACTGGTAATGGAACGTAAACGCTGAGACAAAAAAATCAATCAATGGAATGCCCCCTCAAAAAAAAAAAAAAAAAAAAAAACACCAAATGTCAGGCAGAAAAGTCATCATGCAACAGACTTCTGTGATAGATAAGGGATAAAGTGGTGGATTTTATGGATTTCAACAGCACTATCAGATGTCACATTCATGTCTCCTGTGACATCAAATAATTTGCAAAGAACTATTAAAAACTGATGACAACATTATAGGACTCGGGGATGTGGAATTGTTTTCATTCACAGCAATACAGCCCTATCCCATGGCTGTGCATACTCAAATAGTCCTGGAAAAGATCAGGTGGGAAGGTCTCCTTACAGCTCAGATCCTACACTGAGCAATTTCCATCTGTTTATGGACATAAAGAATCTATTCAAAATAAAGTGTTTTGATGTTGACCAATAGTTGCAAACATATGTGAAAGAGTGGCTCAAGATTTCTATATACAGACAGCAGATTTCTATGTGACATAATATGAAAGCAATGCTTTTATCTCAATTTATATGGATATTATACAGAATAATATAAACATGTAATTTTAAGAAACATTTTTATAACTTCACACTGACGGTGTATATAATTAAATGGAAGAAAGTGTCCACAGAGAGACCTCACAATACTCTCGATCTTACGTACCAGGTTGTGTAATATAGAATCTCTGAGTCTCATTCCTCTCTGGCCGAATCAGACATTCATGTTCATGGCCCCACAGAATCAACTTGAGAAAATCTGGCAATACTTCCTCTTTTATGTAATTATTCATCCCTCTGTTATTTCTGTTTTGATGAAGAACGAATATGTTGAACCAGTCCTCCGATTCTCCTCTTGGCCTTAGCCACTTCACCTTAAAAGCAAAGTTACAATAATTGTCACAACAAAAGCACTGTAATAAAAAACAGACGTATATATCTTCAGTTCACCAGATAATTTCAAAGATTAAATTCTGTTTTAATTCAGAGTAACAGCTATTCACATGCACGGAGTTATATACATTCTTATGAGGCCAGAAAGTAAAGTTCATGACTTTTGTCACATATTTAGTGTGCATCACTATATTGAAATTATAGCACGCTTTGATAATTATCATAACACTGTTCTGCTGTCTCATCACAGTGATGTGAAAAATGTGGGTAAAATGTTCACTAATAACTTATAGATTACATCACAACAATATAATGTCTTTATGGATTTACTATCAGATGATAAAAATATACAAGTGTGCATGTGTGTGTTTTAAAATTATACTTTAATACTTTCTGTACTTTCTGATGCCCTACTGCTTTTATGTCAGGAAGCATTTATACTTTACAGGTCTCAGTAATCATACATTTTTTAATGTATTATCAGGCTTATTGAGTGGACCACTGAATGATTTCAGGACACAAATAATTGTTGTAACAGGCTCTCTATGATTTTTTGTTTCATTTAATGTGATGAACATACGAGGGTCATTTGAAAAGTTCACATAGCGACATCTATGGCTCAGTGGTAGAACTAAAATCTTTCATGTGCTGTAAGACGTATATTTCCCGTGAACACCTGTTAATTTTCAGATACATCTGTCAATTTATTCACTTTTTACCAGCTGTTTGAAATTGTCCTGATACGCAAGTTTTTAAAATACACAAAATCAAAAATCATGTTGTGATGAATTCTCTGTTAAAAACGTTTTAGCACCAATGGAAAATCAAAACGAAATTGTAAATGTATTAAGAGATGCCGGACCTTCAGAAACAACGGTAAGTGGGGCACACTCGAGTTTACACGTGGTTGTACAACCACTGAAGACTATCCCAGTAGTGGACGTTCAAAAAGTGCAACAAAAAAAAGGCATTATTGAAAAAATTTCATAGGGTGTTGGAAGACCACAGATTGAGGAGTGGATGACGTTGCTGAAATCATAGGTATCTCATATGAGCATGTGCAGCACACTTTAACTCAAGAACTTGGCATGAAAAAGCGTTGTGCAAGATGGCTACCACATCTGGAGTTGCTACATTTTTTGGGCATCCAATGCGACCAAGTTTTCAATAATCATACGACCATGTTTAAACTCAAGTGTCTACTTACAAACCATTGGTTTTAAAGTCGCATCATCTCCTGACATATTTACATTTCCTTTTGAATTATTGTTGGCACTAAACAATTTTTAACAAAGAATCACACCACAATGTTTGATTTGTCTGTTTTTTAAAACATGCGTGACACATCAATTTTAAACAGCTTCTAAACAACGAATAAATTAATAGATAGATTTGGAAGTTAACAGGAGTTCACATAAAATACAAATAGTGGTTTGTACAAAATTACTAGTAGAAATATTTGGGACCACTAACACTCCAATACAACAATAAATTAAAATACAAACCTTGCAGCACACGAAAAACTTTAGTTTTATCACTAAGCTACAGTTGTCATTCCGCGATCTTTTCAACTGACCCTCATACGCATGTAGGTAAAATGTGTACAGTAATTTAATTATAAATGTGATAGTTTTGCCCTCAGGACAAAAGATTTTTTATTTTTATACTTCCGTAATCAGAACATTTAATAAGCAACTCTTTCCTTAGTTGACAGCCACATTTTATTGGGATCATTATGAACACTAAACATTTTGTCCATTCTGTGATGTCCCATCCTCAGTGGTAATGCTGAGAATTAACAACACTTTGATATGCCATGTTATTTTTATACTCCTGAAGTGGGCGGGTCCATTTCACAATATACACAATACATTATAACAAAGAATATAAAACATACAATAAAGATATATAGTATTAAAATAATACAATGGACATAAAAAATAAAAATAAATACGAGTATATAGTATAAAAGAGATCACAAATAAACTGAATGTTATAAAAATTAATTGAAGTATTTTTTTTCACTATAAACCTAAAAAATCTTTATATCAATCTGTATTTCATATTTATAATTTGATTTATGAAAAAATCCTACAGCAGTCTGGAGGATACTACTGCTATTTCACACTCAGTAATAACAAGACATTGTAAACATTGTACTGGAAACTGTTTTTAGATACAAACACAATTATATTGATAAAATATAAAAGTAATATCTATTTACAAAGGAACTGTACACATGTCATACTCGGAAATATGCTCAACAAAATGAGCAAGCATTTGAAACAACATAGAAATCGCTGTTCACAGAAATGCTCAACAGCACAAAACCCGAGTAATATACGAGGGTAGGGTGAAGCGTTTTGGGCTTGACTCAGAGATAGCACTACTATGCTCATTATTTTGACCATGTTGTATGGTTTCATCCTTTGTAGACTTAGATTTGATAATTTAAAGTTAATGATTCGGTTATTATTAGTGGCACAGTCCACCGCTGTAAGCACTTTGAGTCTCATTGGATAGACTGTAAATTTAAGCTGTGATTAAATTTATTTAAGGCTTAACTGCAACTGATATAAAAAGGAGCTGGATTCAATGTTGGGGAACTCTTCTCCATCAAATACAACGGTTAAGTGGTGGGTTGCTAAATTCAAAATGGGTCAGACAAGCACAAGCACTGATGACTCACGTGTTGGATGTCCCACTGAAGTGACTACGCCAGAAAAAAATATTAAAAAATCCAGAAAATAATTTTTGTAGACCATATAATGAAAGTGAGTGAGACAGCTGAGACTGTTGGTATATCAACAGAACATGTGTGCAGTATCTTACACAAACATCTGTGTATAACAAAGCTGTCTGCTAGATGGCTGCCATCAAGTGCCATGTTTGCTGACACTTGACCAAAGACAGTGTCAAAAGGATGTTTCAACCAATTGTTTGGCACTCTATATGCGCAACCCAACTAACTTTTGTGCTGATTCATAACCACTGATGAGGCTTGTGTCCACAACAACACTCCTGAGACCAAATAAAAGTCAAAACACTGCACCATAAAATGCAAACCAACTTCAAAAAAGGCAAAGACAAGTCCTTCTGCTGGTAAGGTTATGGTCACTGTTTTTTGGGACAATAGTGAAGTAATCTTCATTAACTACCTCAAAAAGGGGAAAACAATTAATGGTGAGTACTTTGTAAACATACTGCACCTTGTAAACGATGAAATCAAGAAAAACGGCCACATTTAGGAAAAAATAAAGCGCTGTTTGACCAAGACAATGCACCATCTCACACGCCAATTGTTACAATGGCTAAAATAAAAGAACTGACGTTCGAATTGCTTCCTCACCCACCCCGCCCTATTTAGCTCCAAGTAACTTCTACCTCTTTCCTAACCTCAAAAATGGCTTGCTGGAATAGATTTACTGATGAAAATCAAGTCAACAATGCTGTACATGTAACTTCGAGTACCTCAACAAATCAGCTTATAAGTCTGGTATAACTGCTCTAGAACATCGGTCGAAAAAGTGTATACTACACTTTGAATGGATTAACTACATATACTAAGATTATATTGGTATTCAACTTTTTATGCTATACGTAAAAACTTGTGCCATTTGCTGTCCTGACCGAAAAGTTACTCTAAGCTTCAAATTGATAAAAGATGACAGACATGTGAACATGCAAAATTTTTTTGTATTTCATATAAAGCAAGTATGACAAAAATCTTATTATGTTATTGAATTGATAATAATCTAATAAAAATGTAACTTGACTAATCATAAACAAAATAAAAATAACAAATTATAAATAAAACTGTCATAACATACACTGTTGTCTCTAAAAAGCCGAGACAGTCTTTCATCTTTGATGTAGCTTAACCCATAAATAGCCATTTTTGATTCTCCTTTTCTGAGAAGAAGCGGTGAGATATTTACTTTAGTATAATCCGTCCATTTACCAAAATAATTCACCAGGCCAGAGGCACTGAAAATGTCAAGAGCCGACATTCGACTGAAACCTACAACATAATCATATTATTTTAACATATTATTCAAATTAAAATATACTGATGGCAACACAAATTATACAGCTATTAAGAAAATTGTGTTGTTCTTTAACATGTTGGCTCATTAGACAAAATGTGAAAAAGGTACATTCAGTATGTCAAAGAGACAAATGGCTGTTGTTTTAATTCCATTAATTCAATCAATTTAACAAATTACTTCCAATCCTCAGTTATGGCTAGACTTCTCTGTTCATTCTAGTACTTTTATGGCAGCAACTAAGAATTTTTTGTCTTGAGTTCTGAGCTATTGTTTGTTTTCGTATCTGCTTTGTTGCTTGCATTCTGGATCCCAAAAATTCACTTCGTTCAACCAAATGTGCTATATAAGGAAGTTGGTTCCCTACATTCTTCTTTACGGTTGTTAGTGAATCTCTTGGACATGCACATCCAAACCATCTACACATGTTTTAGGACAATTCAGTCTGTTATGGATTTTGTGAACTGTACCAATGTTTACTCTACAATTTTCTTCAACAATTCTTTCTGCTGTAACTCACCTGACTCATTGGATTTGTTTTCAATGCCAGATTCAAAATCTAGTGGTAACATTTCAATTCAACAGATCCCTCCAGATGATCATTCTTAATACTGTTTCAGTCACTTTTGAATAATTATTCAACCCACTTGCACAACTCTTACTATATTTCTTTATTGTCAGGAAGTAAATTACAAATGTTTGTACTAGCAAAATCAAAAATCATTTTACCAAACTGTGTTCTTATTTACATACTTTTGCATGTGTATTCAGCCTCACGTAATGTACCTTGTAATACTGCATTGGCCAAAAGGATGACTTATATGGTGTTGGAAGTCTTAGATGTAATAATGAGTTTTGAAAAGTCAGGCACTTCCCAATGCTATCTCTGTGCACTCATCAGTGTTAGTTCTGAGTGAGCTTAAAGTCCTGAGTCCATGTTGATGCAGCATTGCACAATCAGTATTCATCAACTGCAGCTTAACACCTTGAATGGGGCTAACCCGTTGTGTGACTGGTATTCTGTTGTGAGTGTAGCTTGTAACGGGCCTATTTTTGGGGTAATAAAGCAATTTGTATTTTTTTTTATAAAACAAATAACATTTTTCGATGATAGGGACAAAATTTATAACGAAAGGTAAATTTAGTGTTAGAAAAAATAGCGACAGTAGCAGCACTGCTGTTGACCTTATATGTGACAATTATTCAATATTATTTTATAAAACGAGTTTTTATGAACTTAACAACCGACAAACTGTGCCAAGGGCAGCTTCAAGGATACAAAAAACATCGTAAACAAATTATGTAACCACATCAGACCATCTGACGTCAGTATATACGTCAGAGCCTATCCTTGCTGGGGAATGTCGTTATGTAACAAGACAGTCTGCTGGCGTAGGAATACAAACTTTTAAAACAAAGAAAATTGATCATCCAACCACGGCCGCTTTACAAAATAGCGCCTGTGACCTATTGCCAGTCTCATTTCAACACTCGCGCGAGTGGGACGTAAAAGTTCCGGAACGTAAAATCGCGGGCGCCCGCACCTAAAATGTGAATACCACAAAACCGTAAGAATGTAACGAACAGTGTAAAAAGGTAACGTAAAATTTAAAGCATATTAAAATCAAATAAAATGACAGTGGTGGAGATATAAAACGAATTAGTGACGGAAACAAACGCGTGGGCGTGGAACAATATGACTTCTTCTGGACAATCAGCTAAGTAATCTACAATAATAATAACCAAATTTTCAACTATGGATTAATTTTCAAAATTTTAACCTTTTTCAATTATGAGCTCTTAAAATCGGGGAATAGTTATGTGTGGGTATGAGTGAATGAAACTATATAAATTAAGAAGGCTGGTTTGCGTTTCAAAAGATTATTTCTATTTAATATCTTGATTCTTTTTATACTAAAGGTTTTTTATATTAAAGGTTTATATTATATTTCAATGTTATTTTATGTGAGTTTTTCTTAGAAGGAGAATTATATAAGAGATGAAGGAGGTAAAGAGGTAGTTAACTGATGAAAATATATAATTGTTAATACATTTTAAATCATGGGAAACCATATAAAGTTTTCTTTATTTTGAACCACCAATTCTGATCTCCTGTTCGCCGAAAAGAACCCCGAAATGATAGGTACAATTTTGTGTTTTGTTTGCTTGTAAATCATAAAACAAGATGGCGCCCGATAATTATACAATGTATGATAGTAAATTAGTTAGTTTTATGTGATACAAATTTAGTAGCTTCACATTTGGCTTCTAAACGTAGGGACCATTTATATAAATAAATTTATATAAATACAGGCCACGTGGAGAACAGAATGGTTGTTTGAAATAGGAAATAAAATTTTTGTATGTACGTAAAATAGACGTAGATAGGGGTTATGTTATGATTGTGTGAAGTATGGGTAAATAGAATATCTTTTGATAATAAATATAGGTTATATCTATAGTAACATTTTGAAAAGAAATATATGTAAAAGTTTTCTTTTATTTTTAAAATGGCAGATAATAATGACGTCAGCTTATCTGACAGCCAAATAAGTAGCGACTCCGGAATGCAAACCACTGACAGTAGTCTCGAGGAGTCAAAAATAATACAAACAGTTGAGATTCATTCAACCCCTATTTTAGGAAATCAAAATAAGAAATCTGATAATGATACTATGTTAGCAAGATTGTATGATATGATGTACAATAGTTTAGAAAAACAAGACAGTAATTTTAGAGAATTGAATGACAAATTTGATAGACAAAGTAGGGATATTAATGAGTCAAAAAATGAGAGTCAAGAATTAAATAAATGCTTAGAAAATACCCATGAAACAATAAAAAATAGTTTGTGTAAATTAGAACAGAGTGTTGAGAAGTTAGGTGACAATGTTATAAGTATGCCAAATATTAAAAATGACGAAATAATGGAAGATGTAATGTTAAATAGTGAAGATAATGATATTAATTACAATTCTGAGAGTATAGTGGGGGTAAAGAATAATGGAGAAAATACTGATGAATGTGTAGAATGTGATTATGAAATGTTAATATGTATTGATGAAGTAGAGAGAGAGTGGAAGAATAATATAGTAGTTGAATGTGGGCAGAGGGTAAATTTTCCCATTAATTTTTCTGAACCAGAGTGTTCACAAATGTTGTTTTTTATGAAGGGCGAGAGACCCATATTAGTAGATGAATTAAAGAGTATATTGATGTTGTATAATTGTGTACCCTCTGTCTGTAATAATGATGTTGAAAGTATGATTTGGTATTGTGATGAGAGAGAGTTAAACAGAGAAGTGTATGTGGAGAAAGTAACAGAATTATATAATTTGAATAGAAAGTATGAAGAATGGAATGAAAGTTTAAAAGTATATTTGAGTAACAATGATTATAATGATTTGACTAAAATAATTAACCCGATCATGAATGTATTTACCAATGGAGATGTAACAAAAATACCTAACGTAGACTGTTTTAATGAGTATTTTGGTATGATGAATGAGTTTAGTTTGTATGGTTACAACACACAAAACAGTCATTTGTGTGGTGATAAAAGTGAACAATGCTACATAAGACCAAGACTTATCTGGGACGATGGAGGTTAAACTGTAAAACAATAAAAACAGCTAATAAACATTATGTTTTATGGGTTTTTGACATGGCAAATTTGGACAATGAAGTGCGGAAAACTGAACAGTTATTAACTAAAATTTGTAAATAAGAATGTAGTAAATTAATTGGTGTACATGGTGGAATGTTAAGTAAATAAGTGTGTGTAATTGTGGTAATAATAATAATAATAATATTTTGCAATTTAAATAAATAAATATCAGAATTAATTTTGAAAAACAGTAATTGACTAATAATAGTTGTTATGATGGTAATGAATTTTGTATTATTAATGATTAAATTAATTAAAACAATTTGATACATGTTAAATACTTTGATTTATTATTTGAATGTTAATTAATTAAAATTTTTTAATGAATTTAATTTATTTTGCGAGATTTGGAAGTTGGTAATAGATAGCTAAATTATTTGATGTAAACTAATATTTTTGTGAAATGTTTCAGAGGTGAGGTGAAAGTATTGTGGTATGTTGTATATGTTTTGTGAAATGGACTGTAAGTATAGAACTTTTACAATATGAATAATGTATAACAAAAATGTTTACAGGTAACTAAGATTTTAATTGAGTAATGAGATGTTTTGAAATAATTGTGTTCAATAAATATGATAATGGAAAAATTGAATAATAACTGAAAAATGATATATATGAAAAAGTTAATGAAAAATTTTAAACAAGAGTGTTTATAAGTTTCTGTAAATTATTTAAAAGATAATTGTTTGTTTAATGTATGCTAATAATCCAGGTTAATTTCTATTTGTTTATGATGTTATGTAATGTATTATACAAGATGTGTGTATGTGAGGTTATCCAGTGGGATAACAAATTAGAAATTTGCTATATTTTAATAATGATGACTCACTACTAAATAATTTTGTTTTGATCTGAAAAATAGATGCACTACATACTATTTTGGTAACTTCCTATATTGTGTTTATTAAGGCTTATTCTGTTAATTGCATTTAGTATGTTAGGAATAAGGATTATAAAAATATAATAATATGTTTTCAATGTGTTTATAGATTTAAAATAAAATGAAATAAAGGTGTGATAGTTAAAATTTTCAATGGGTTGCAAAAGATAGAAGTTGGGTGATAGTAATTATTTGAGTAAAACGTTTGAGTCAGTCCAAGTTGAAAAATATTGAGGTATTAAAGAGAATGAGAGATGAAAATATTGTAATGTTGTTTTGAGTTAATGTATGTTATAGAATTTTGAGAAGTATAAGTGGAGACACAGTAGTTATGGAGAATAATTGTAGAATTTGAGCGATATATTGTTGTTTATTTTGATGATGTTATTTTGTTGTAGTTGTAGTAAGGTAATGAGATTGAGATTTTGGGGATGGCAATTTTGTAGTAGGGGGTAGTGTAATGTGGGAGTCCGCAACATAATGATGAGTTGGGACGGGATTAGGAACGATTTTAGTGGAGACGGGGTTGCCTTAGGTAGAATCCAGGAACCAGAGAACGGGAATTGAGTTTTTTTTTGGGGGGGGGAACACATATCCTATGTACAAAGGGTTAGAGAGTATTTTTTTTATATATAGAGAGAAGGTGGCGAATGGAGTTAAAGTAGTAAGTAGTTAGAGGCAGAGAAGGGTTAGTAGATTTCTTGAGAGAGGGGTGTCATGCTAGTTAAAGATTTTGTAAGGGAGCGTTAGAGTAATAAAAGGGGTAAGATTATGAGTAAATGCCAAGTTGATACAGTGAATTATAATGAATAACGTAGAATCACCCAAATTAATGAAAAGGAATAATAAATGAAATGATGTGTAAAACGAAGATTGAAAAAAAAACAAAACAAAAAAAGTTTTGAGAAACGAATTAATAAAAGTAAAGTGAGTTTAAAAGATAATTTTATGATTTTATATGCAAATTTAATGATGTAAAATGTGTAAATTTTAAATACAAATTGTTTATTTTAAGATGATAATAACCATGTGAATTATGAATGTACTATGTTTTCTTATGTTATATTGTGTCTGTTAGTATTTAACAGAATTTTAATAAATTTTAAAAAATAAATATTTTAAATGCATTTTAAATTGGGGATGAGAGAAATGTGATATGGTAATGGGAAATGTTTATGAGTCAGTCGTCTGTTTATTTAAATTCTGATGGGAATCAGGGCCGTAATTTTGAATTTTGGGATAAAAGTTAATAAGAGAAAGTAGATAGAATGGGAGTATGGAATTTTAAAGTGGGTATCATGTTGTTATTAGATATTTTGATATATATGTTAGAAATAGGTAAAAAACAAAACCAGTGCTTCTTAGCGCAAACCAGCACCGCTAGGGGGAAACAGATCAGTTGGGGATATGGTGTTGTATAAGGCCACTATTTGATATTTGATTGGTTGTTTCAATGTTTGGTGATGCTGTGGCGGCGGACCTGAGCTGGCCAGCGCGTCAGAGCAGGGGCGTTAAGTATCTGTCTGACTCTACGGTGTTGGGATCTCGAGAGAGAAGTCCAGTATTGTCATTCAGATGCGGTCACAGTCACCGGACCAAGGGTGAGTTGATTATATTTTTGTAAACCGTAAAGGGGGTTGTGGCAACATATCCTGGCTGATCCCTTTAGCAAGTATATTCATATTTATATAGTATATGCTTCGGCATAAAATATCTCATTGAGGGGGTATTGTAACGGGCCTATTTTTGGGGCAATAAAGCAATTTGTATTTTTTTTTATAAAACAAATAACATTTTTCGATGATAGGGACAAAATTTATAACGAAAGGTAAATTTAGTGTTAGAAAAAATAGCGACAGTAGCAGCACTGCTGTTGACCTTATATGTGACAATTATTCAATATTATTTTATAAAACGAGTTTTTATGAACTTAACAACCGACAAACTGTGCCAAGGGCAGCTTCAAGGATACAAAAAACATCGTAAACAAATTATGTAACCACATCAGACCATCTGACGTCAGTATATACGTCAGAGCCTATCCTTGCTGGGGAATGTCGTTATGTAACAAGACAGTCTGCTGGCGTAGGAATACAAACTTTTAAAACAAAGAAAATTGATCATCCAACCACGGCCGCTTTACAAAATAGCGCCTGTGACCTATTGCCAGTCTCATTTCAACACTCGCGCGAGTGGGACGTAAAAGTTCCGGAACGTAAAATCGCGGGCGCCCGCACCTAAAATGTGAATACCACAAAACCGTAAGAATGTAACGAACAGTGTAAAAAGGTAACGTAAAATTTAAAGCATATTAAAATCAAATAAAATGACAGTGGTGGAGATATAAAACGAATTAGTGACGGAAACAAACGCGTGGGCGTGGAACAATATGACTTCTTCTGGACAATCAGCTAAGTAATCTACAATAATAATAACCAAATTTTCAACTATGGATTAATTTTCAAAATTTTAACCTTTTTCAATTATGAGCTCTTAAAATCGGGGAATAGTTATGTGTGGGTATGAGTGAATGAAACTATATAAATTAAGAAGGCTGGTTTGCGTTTCAAAAGATTATTTCTATTTAATATCTTGATTCTTTTTATACTAAAGGTTTTTTATATTAAAGGTTTATATTATATTTCAATGTTATTTTATGTGAGTTTTTCTTAGAAGGAGAATTATATAAGAGATGAAGGAGGTAAAGAGGTAGTTAACTGATGAAAATATATAATTGTTAATACATTTTAAATCATGGGAAACCATATAAAGTTTTCTTTATTTTGAACCACCAATTCTGATCTCCTGTTCGCCGAAAAGAACCCCGAAATGATAGGTACAATTTTGTGTTTTGTTTGCTTGTAAATCATAAAACAAGATGGCGCCCGATAATTATACAATGTATGATAGTAAATTAGTTAGTTTTATGTGATACAAATTTAGTAGCTTCACATTTGGCTTCTAAACGTAGGGACCATTTATATAAATAAATTTATATAAATACAGGCCACGTGGAGAACAGAATGGTTGTTTGAAATAGGAAATAAAATTTTTGTATGTACGTAAAATAGACGTAGATAGGGGTTATGTTATGATTGTGTGAAGTATGGGTAAATAGAATATCTTTTGATAATAAATATAGGTTATATCTATAGTAACATTTTGAAAAGAAATATATGTAAAAGTTTTCTTTTATTTTTAAAATGGCAGATAATAATGACGTCAGCTTATCTGACAGCCAAATAAGTAGCGACTCCGGAATGCAAACCACTGACAGTAGTCTCGAGGAGTCAAAAATAATACAAACAGTTGAGATTCATTCAACCCCTATTTTAGGAAATCAAAATAAGAAATCTGATAATGATACTATGTTAGCAAGATTGTATGATATGATGTACAATAGTTTAGAAAAACAAGACAGTAATTTTAGAGAATTGAATGACAAATTTGATAGACAAAGTAGGGATATTAATGAGTCAAAAAATGAGAGTCAAGAATTAAATAAATGCTTAGAAAATACCCATGAAACAATAAAAAATAGTTTGTGTAAATTAGAACAGAGTGTTGAGAAGTTAGGTGACAATGTTATAAGTATGCCAAATATTAAAAATGACGAAATAATGGAAGATGTAATGTTAAATAGTGAAGATAATGATATTAATTACAATTCTGAGAGTATAGTGGGGGTAAAGAATAATGGAGAAAATACTGATGAATGTGTAGAATGTGATTATGAAATGTTAATATGTATTGATGAAGTAGAGAGAGAGTGGAAGAATAATATAGTAGTTGAATGTGGGCAGAGGGTAAATTTTCCCATTAATTTTTCTGAACCAGAGTGTTCACAAATGTTGTTTTTTATGAAGGGCGAGAGACCCATATTAGTAGATGAATTAAAGAGTATATTGATGTTGTATAATTGTGTACCCTCTGTCTGTAATAATGATGTTGAAAGTATGATTTGGTATTGTGATGAGAGAGAGTTAAACAGAGAAGTGTATGTGGAGAAAGTAACAGAATTATATAATTTGAATAGAAAGTATGAAGAATGGAATGAAAGTTTAAAAGTATATTTGAGTAACAATGATTATAATGATTTGACTAAAATAATTAACCCGATCATGAATGTATTTACCAATGGAGATGTAACAAAAATACCTAACGTAGACTGTTTTAATGAGTATTTTGGTATGATGAATGAGTTTAGTTTGTATGGTTACAACACACAAAACAGTCATTTGTGTGGTGATAAAAGTGAACAATGCTACATAAGACCAAGACTTATCTGGGACGATGGAGGTTAAACTGTAAAACAATAAAAACAGCTAATAAACATTATGTTTTATGGGTTTTTGACATGGCAAATTTGGACAATGAAGTGCGGAAAACTGAACAGTTATTAACTAAAATTTGTAAATAAGAATGTAGTAAATTAATTGGTGTACATGGTGGAATGTTAAGTAAATAAGTGTGTGTAATTGTGGTAATAATAATAATAATAATATTTTGCAATTTAAATAAATAAATATCAGAATTAATTTTGAAAAACAGTAATTGACTAATAATAGTTGTTATGATGGTAATGAATTTTGTATTATTAATGATTAAATTAATTAAAACAATTTGATACATGTTAAATACTTTGATTTATTATTTGAATGTTAATTAATTAAAATTTTTTAATGAATTTAATTTATTTTGCGAGATTTGGAAGTTGGTAATAGATAGCTAAATTATTTGATGTAAACTAATATTTTTGTGAAATGTTTCAGAGGTGAGGTGAAAGTATTGTGGTATGTTGTATATGTTTTGTGAAATGGACTGTAAGTATAGAACTTTTACAATATGAATAATGTATAACAAAAATGTTTACAGGTAACTAAGATTTTAATTGAGTAATGAGATGTTTTGAAATAATTGTGTTCAATAAATATGATAATGGAAAAATTGAATAATAACTGAAAAATGATATATATGAAAAAGTTAATGAAAAATTTTAAACAAGAGTGTTTATAAGTTTCTGTAAATTATTTAAAAGATAATTGTTTGTTTAATGTATGCTAATAATCCAGGTTAATTTCTATTTGTTTATGATGTTATGTAATGTATTATACAAGATGTGTGTATGTGAGGTTATCCAGTGGGATAACAAATTAGAAATTTGCTATATTTTAATAATGATGACTCACTACTAAATAATTTTGTTTTGATCTGAAAAATAGATGCACTACATACTATTTTGGTAACTTCCTATATTGTGTTTATTAAGGCTTATTCTGTTAATTGCATTTAGTATGTTAGGAATAAGGATTATAAAAATATAATAATATGTTTTCAATGTGTTTATAGATTTAAAATAAAATGAAATAAAGGTGTGATAGTTAAAATTTTCAATGGGTTGCAAAAGATAGAAGTTGGGTGATAGTAATTATTTGAGTAAAACGTTTGAGTCAGTCCAAGTTGAAAAATATTGAGGTATTAAAGAGAATGAGAGATGAAAATATTGTAATGTTGTTTTGAGTTAATGTATGTTATAGAATTTTGAGAAGTATAAGTGGAGACACAGTAGTTATGGAGAATAATTGTAGAATTTGAGCGATATATTGTTGTTTATTTTGATGATGTTATTTTGTTGTAGTTGTAGTAAGGTAATGAGATTGAGATTTTGGGGATGGCAATTTTGTAGTAGGGGGTAGTGTAATGTGGGAGTCCGCAACATAATGATGAGTTGGGACGGGATTAGGAACGATTTTAGTGGAGACGGGGTTGCCTTAGGTAGAATCCAGGAACCAGAGAACGGGAATTGAGTTTTTTTTTGGGGGGGGAACACATATCCTATGTACAAAGGGTTAGAGAGTATTTTTTTTATATATAGAGAGAAGGTGGCGAATGGAGTTAAAGTAGTAAGTAGTTAGAGGTAGAGAAGGGTTAGTAGATTTCTTGAGAGAGGGGTGTCATGCTAGTTAAAGATTTTGTAAGGGAGCGTTAGAGTAATAAAAGGGGTAAGATTATGAGTAAATGCCAAGTTGATACAGTGAATTATAATGAATAACGTAGAATCACCCAAATTAATGAAAAGGAATAATAAATGAAATGATGTGTAAAACGAAGATTGAAAAAAAAACAAAAAAAAAAAAGTTTTGAGAAACGAATTAATAAAAGTAAAGTGAGTTTAAAAGATAATTTTATGATTTTATATGCAAATTTAATGATGTAAAATGTGTAAATTTTAAATACAAATTGTTTATTTTAAGATGATAATAACCATGTGAATTATGAATGTACTATGTTTTCTTATGTTATATTGTGTCTGTTAGTATTTAACAGAATTTTAATAAATTTTAAAAAATAAATATTTTAAATGCATTTTAAATTGGGGATGAGAGAAATGTGATATGGTAATGGGAAATGTTTATGAGTCAGTCGTCTGTTTATTTAAATTCTGATGGGAATCAGGGCCGTAATTTTGAATTTTGGGATAAAAGTTAATAAGAGAAAGTAGATAGAATGGGAGTATGGAATTTTAAAGTGGGTATCATGTTGTTATTAGATATTTTGATATATATGTTAGAAATAGGTAAAAAACAAAACCAGTGCTTCTTAGCGCAAACCAGCACCGCTAGGGGGAAACAGATCAGTTGGGGATATGGTGTTGTATAAGGCCACTATTTGATATTTGATTGGTTGTTTCAATGTTTGGTGATGCTGTGGCGGCGGACCTGAGCTGGCCAGCGCGTCAGAGCAGGGGCGTTAAGTATCTGTCTGACTCTACGGTGTTGGGATCTCGAGAGAGAAGTCCAGTATTGTCATTCAGATGCGGTCACAGTCACCGGACCAAGGGTGAGTTGATTATATTTTTGTAAACCGTAAAGGGGGTTGTGGCAACATATCCTGGCTGATCCCTTTAGCAAGTATATTCATATTTATATAGTATATGCTTCGGCATAAAATATCTCATTGAGGGGGTATTGTAACGGGCCTATTTTTGGGGCAATAAAGCAATTTGTATTTTTTTTTATAAAACAAATAACATTTTTCGATGATAGGGACAAAATTTATAACGAAAGGTAAATTTAGTGTTAGAAAAAATAGCGACAGTAGCAGCACTGCTGTTGACCTTATATGTGACAATTATTCAATATTATTTTATAAAACGAGTTTTTATGAACTTAACAACCGACAAACTGTGCCAAGGGCAGCTTCAAGGATACAAAAAACATCGTAAACAAATTATGTAACCACATCAGACCATCTGACGTCAGTATATACGTCAGAGCCTATCCTTGCTGGGGAATGTCGTTATGTAACAAGACAGTCTGCTGGCGTAGGAATACAAACTTTTAAAACAAAGAAAATTGATCATCCAACCACGGCCGCTTTACAAAATAGCGCCTGTGACCTATTGCCAGTCTCATTTCAACACTCGCGCGAGTGGGACGTAAAAGTTCCGGAACGTAAAATCGCGGGCGCCCGCACCTAAAATGTGAATACCACAAAACCGTAAGAATGTAACGAACAGTGTAAAAAGGTAACGTAAAATTTAAAGCATATTAAAATCAAATAAAATGACAGTGGTGGAGATATAAAACGAATTAGTGACGGAAACAAACGCGTGGGCGTGGAACAATATGACTTCTTCTGGACAATCAGCTAAGTAATCTACAATAATAATAACCAAATTTTCAACTATGGATTAATTTTCAAAATTTTAACCTTTTTCAATTATGAGCTCTTAAAATCAGGGAATAGTTATGTGTGGGTATGAGTGAATGAAACTATATAAATTAAGAAGGCTGGTTTGCGTTTCAAAAGATTATTTCTATTTAATATCTTGATTCTTTTTATACTAAAGGTTTTTTATATTAAAGGTTTATATTATATTTCAATGTTATTTTATGTGAGTTTTTCTTAGAAGGAGAATTATATAAGAGATGAAGGAGGTAAAGAGGTAGTTAACTGATGAAAATATATAATTGTTAATACATTTTAAATCATGGGAAACCATATAAAGTTTTCTTTATTTTGAACCACCAATTCTGATCTCCTGTTCGCCGAAAAGAACCCCGAAATGATAGGTACAATTTTGTGTTTTGTTTGCTTGTAAATCATAAAACAAGATGGCGCCCGATAATTATACAATGTATGATAGTAAATTAGTTAGTTTTATGTGATACAAATTTAGTAGCTTCACATTTGGCTTCTAAACGTAGGGACCATTTATATAAATAAATTTATATAAATACAGGCCACGTGGAGAACAGAATGGTTGTTTGAAATAGGAAATAAAATTTTTGTATGTACGTAAAATAGACGTAGATAGGGGTTATGTTATGATTGTGTGAAGTATGGGTAAATAGAATATCTTTTGATAATAAATATAGGTTATATCTATAGTAACATTTTGAAAAGAAATATATGTAAAAGTTTTCTTTTATTTTTAAAATGGCAGATAATAATGACGTCAGCTTATCTGACAGCCAAATAAGTAGCGACTCCGGAATGCAAACCACTGACAGTAGTCTCGAGGAGTCAAAAATAATACAAACAGTTGAGATTCATTCAACCCCTATTTTAGGAAATCAAAATAAGAAATCTGATAATGATACTATGTTAGCAAGATTGTATGATATGATGTACAATAGTTTAGAAAAACAAGACAGTAATTTTAGAGAATTGAATGACAAATTTGATAGACAAAGTAGGGATATTAATGAGTCAAAAAATGAGAGTCAAGAATTAAATAAATGCTTAGAAAATACCCATGAAACAATAAAAAATAGTTTGTGTAAATTAGAACAGAGTGTTGAGAAGTTAGGTGACAATGTTATAAGTATGCCAAATATTAAAAATGACGAAATAATGGAAGATGTAATGTTAAATAGTGAAGATAATGATATTAATTACAATTCTGAGAGTATAGTGGGGGTAAAGAATAATGGAGAAAATACTGATGAATGTGTAGAATGTGATTATGAAATGTTAATATGTATTGATGAAGTAGAGAGAGAGTGGAAGAATAATATAGTAGTTGAATGTGGGCAGAGGGTAAATTTTCCCATTAATTTTTCTGAACCAGAGTGTTCACAAATGTTGTTTTTTATGAAGGGCGAGAGACCCATATTAGTAGATGAATTAAAGAGTATATTGATGTTGTATAATTGTGTACCCTCTGTCTGTAATAATGATGTTGAAAGTATGATTTGGTATTGTGATGAGAGAGAGTTAAACAGAGAAGTGTATGTGGAGAAAGTAACAGAATTATATAATTTGAATAGAAAGTATGAAGAATGGAATGAAAGTTTAAAAGTATATTTGAGTAACAATGATTATAATGATTTGACTAAAATAATTAACCCGATCATGAATGTATTTACCAATGGAGATGTAACAAAAATACCTAACGTAGACTGTTTTAATGAGTATTTTGGTATGATGAATGAGTTTAGTTTGTATGGTTACAACACACAAAACAGTCATTTGTGTGGTGATAAAAGTGAACAATGCTACATAAGACCAAGACTTATCTGGGACGATGGAGGTTAAACTGTAAAACAATAAAAACAGCTAATAAACATTATGTTTTATGGGTTTTTGACATGGCAAATTTGGACAATGAAGTGCGGAAAACTGAACAGTTATTAACTAAAATTTGTAAATAAGAATGTAGTAAATTAATTGGTGTACATGGTGGAATGTTAAGTAAATAAGTGTGTGTAATTGTGGTAATAATAATAATAATAATATTTTGCAATTTAAATAAATAAATATCAGAATTAATTTTGAAAAACAGTAATTGACTAATAATAGTTGTTATGATGGTAATGAATTTTGTATTATTAATGATTAAATTAATTAAAACAATTTGATACATGTTAAATACTTTGATTTATTATTTGAATGTTAATTAATTAAAATTTTTTAATGAATTTAATTTATTTTGCGAGATTTGGAAGTTGGTAATAGATAGCTAAATTATTTGATGTAAACTAATATTTTTGTGAAATGTTTCAGAGGTGAGGTGAAAGTATTGTGGTATGTTGTATATGTTTTGTGAAATGGACTGTAAGTATAGAACTTTTACAATATGAATAATGTATAACAAAAATGTTTACAGGTAACTAAGATTTTAATTGAGTAATGAGATGTTTTGAAATAATTGTGTTCAATAAATATGATAATGGAAAAATTGAATAATAACTGAAAAATGATATATATGAAAAAGTTAATGAAAAATTTTAAACAAGAGTGTTTATAAGTTTCTGTAAATTATTTAAAAGATAATTGTTTGTTTAATGTATGCTAATAATCCAGGTTAATTTCTATTTGTTTATGATGTTATGTAATGTATTATACAAGATGTGTGTATGTGAGGTTATCCAGTGGGATAACAAATTAGAAATTTGCTATATTTTAATAATGATGACTCACTACTAAATAATTTTGTTTTGATCTGAAAAATAGATGCACTACATACTATTTTGGTAACTTCCTATATTGTGTTTATTAAGGCTTATTCTGTTAATTGCATTTAGTATGTTAGGAATAAGGATTATAAAAATATAATAATATGTTTTCAATGTGTTTATAGATTTAAAATAAAATGAAATAAAGGTGTGATAGTTAAAATTTTCAATGGGTTGCAAAAGATAGAAGTTGGGTGATAGTAATTATTTGAGTAAAACGTTTGAGTCAGTCCAAGTTGAAAAATATTGAGGTATTAAAGAGAATGAGAGATGAAAATATTGTAATGTTGTTTTGAGTTAATGTATGTTATAGAATTTTGAGAAGTATAAGTGGAGACACAGTAGTTATGGAGAATAATTGTAGAATTTGAGCGATATATTGTTGTTTATTTTGATGATGTTATTTTGTTGTAGTTGTAGTAAGGTAATGAGATTGAGATTTTGGGGATGGCAATTTTGTAGTAGGGGGTAGTGTAATGTGGGAGTCCGCAACATAATGATGAGTTGGGACGGGATTAGGAACGATTTTAGTGGAGACGGGGTTGCCTTAGGTAGAATCCAGGAACCAGAGAACGGGAATTGAGTTTTTTTTTGGGGGGGGAACACATATCCTATGTACAAAGGGTTAGAGAGTATTTTTTTTATATATAGAGAGAAGGTGGCGAATGGAGTTAAAGTAGTAAGTAGTTAGAGGTAGAGAAGGGTTAGTAGATTTCTTGAGAGAGGGGTGTCATGCTAGTTAAAGATTTTGTAAGGGAGCGTTAGAGTAATAAAAGGGGTAAGATTATGAGTAAATGCCAAGTTGATACAGTGAATTATAATGAATAACGTAGAATCACCCAAATTAATGAAAAGGAATAATAAATGAAATGATGTGTAAAACGAAGATTGAAAAAAAAACAAAAAAAAAAAAGTTTTGAGAAACGAATTAATAAAAGTAAAGTGAGTTTAAAAGATAATTTTATGATTTTATATGCAAATTTAATGATGTAAAATGTGTAAATTTTAAATACAAATTGTTTATTTTAAGATGATAATAACCATGTGAATTATGAATGTACTATGTTTTCTTATGTTATATTGTGTCTGTTAGTATTTAACAGAATTTTAATAAATTTTAAAAAATAAATATTTTAAATGCATTTTAAATTGGGGATGAGAGAAATGTGATATGGTAATGGGAAATGTTTATGAGTCAGTCGTCTGTTTATTTAAATTCTGATGGGAATCAGGGCCGTAATTTTGAATTTTGGGATAAAAGTTAATAAGAGAAAGTAGATAGAATGGGAGTATGGAATTTTAAAGTGGGTATCATGTTGTTATTAGATATTTTGATATATATGTTAGAAATAGGTAAAAAACAAAACCAGTGCTTCTTAGCGCAAACCAGCACCGCTAGGGGGAAACAGATCAGTTGGGGATATGGTGTTGTATAAGGCCACTATTTGATATTTGATTGGTTGTTTCAATGTTTGGTGATGCTGTGGCGGCGGACCTGAGCTGGCCAGCGCGTCAGAGCAGGGGCGTTAAGTATCTGTCTGACTCTACGGTGTTGGGATCTCGAGAGAGAAGTCCAGTATTGTCATTCAGATGCGGTCACAGTCACCGGACCAAGGGTGAGTTGATTATATTTTTGTAAACCGTAAAGGGGGTTGTGGCAACATATCCTGGCTGATCCCTTTAGCAAGTATATTCATATTTATATAGTATATGCTTCGGCATAAAATATCTCATTGAGGGGGTATTGTAACGGGCCTATTTTTGGGGCAATAAAGCAATTTGTATTTTTTTTTATAAAACAAATAACATTTTTCGATGATAGGGACAAAATTTATAACGAAAGGTAAATTTAGTGTTAGAAAAAATAGCGACAGTAGCAGCACTGCTGTTGACCTTATATGTGACAATTATTCAATATTATTTTATAAAACGAGTTTTTATGAACTTAACAACCGACAAACTGTGCCAAGGGCAGCTTCAAGGATACAAAAAACATCGTAAACAAATTATGTAACCACATCAGACCATCTGACGTCAGTATATACGTCAGAGCCTATCCTTGCTGGGGAATGTCGTTATGTAACAAGACAGTCTGCTGGCGTAGGAATACAAACTTTTAAAACAAAGAAAATTGATCATCCAACCACGGCCGCTTTACAAAATAGCGCCTGTGACCTATTGCCAGTCTCATTTCAACACTCGCGCGAGTGGGACGTAAAAGTTCCGGAACGTAAAATCGCGGGCGCCCGCACCTAAAATGTGAATACCACAAAACCGTAAGAATGTAACGAACAGTGTAAAAAGGTAACGTAAAATTTAAAGCATATTAAAATCAAATAAAATGACAGTGGTGGAGATATAAAACGAATTAGTGACGGAAACAAACGCGTGGGCGTGGAACAATATGACTTCTTCTGGACAATCAGCTAAGTAATCTACAATAATAATAACCAAATTTTCAACTATGGATTAATTTTCAAAATTTTAACCTTTTTCAATTATGAGCTCTTAAAATCGGGGAATAGTTATGTGTGGGTATGAGTGAATGAAACTATATAAATTAAGAAGGCTGGTTTGCGTTTCAAAAGATTATTTCTATTTAATATCTTGATTCTTTTTATACTAAAGGTTTTTTATATTAAAGGTTTATATTATATTTCAATGTTATTTTATGTGAGTTTTTCTTAGAAGGAGAATTATATAAGAGATGAAGGAGGTAAAGAGGTAGTTAACTGATGAAAATATATAATTGTTAATACATTTTAAATCATGGGAAACCATATAAAGTTTTCTTTATTTTGAACCACCAATTCTGATCTCCTGTTCGCCGAAAAGAACCCCGAAATGATAGGTACAATTTTGTGTTTTGTTTGCTTGTAAATCATAAAACAAGATGGCGCCCGATAATTATACAATGATGATAGTAAATTAGTTAGTTTTATGTGATACAAATTTAGTAGCTTCACATTTGGCTTCTAAACGTAGGGACCATTTATATAAATAAATTTATATAAATACAGGCCACGTGGAGAACAGAATGGTTGTTTGAAATAGGAAATAAAATTTTTGTATGTACGTAAAATAGACGTAGATAGGGGTTATGTTATGATTGTGTGAAGTATGGGTAAATAGAATATCTTTTGATAATAAATATAGGTTATATCTATAGTAACATTTTGAAAAGAAATATATGTAAAAGTTTTCTTTTATTTTTAAAATGGCAGATAATAATGACGTCAGCTTATCTGACAGCCAAATAAGTAGCGACTCCGGAATGCAAACCACTGACAGTAGTCTCGAGGAGTCAAAAATAATACAAACAGTTGAGATTCATTCAACCCCTATTTTAGGAAATCAAAATAAGAAATCTGATAATGATACTATGTTAGCAAGATTGTATGATATGATGTACAATAGTTTAGAAAAACAAGACAGTAATTTTAGAGAATTGAATGACAAATTTGATAGACAAAGTAGGGATATTAATGAGTCAAAAAATGAGAGTCAAGAATTAAATAAATGCTTAGAAAATACCCATGAAACAATAAAAAACAGTTTGTGTAAATTAGAACAGAGTGTTGAGAAGTTAGGTGACAATGTTATAAGTATGCCAAATATTAAAAATGACGAAATAATGGAAGATGTAATGTTAAATAGTGAAGATAATGATATTAATTACAATTCTGAGAGTATAGTGGGGGTAAAGAATAATGGAGAAAATACTGATGAATGTGTAGAATGTGATTATGAAATGTTAATATGTATTGATGAAGTAGAGAGAGAGTGGAAGAATAATATAGTAGTTGAATGTGGGCAGAGGGTAAATTTTCCCATTAATTTTTCTGAACCAGAGTGTTCACAAATGTTGTTTTTTATGAAGGGCGAGAGACCCATATTAGTAGATGAATTAAAGAGTATATTGATGTTGTATAATTGTGTACCCTCTGTCTGTAATAATGATGTTGAAAGTATGATTTGGTATTGTGATGAGAGAGAGTTAAACAGAGAAGTGTATGTGGAGAAAGTAACAGAATTATATAATTTGAATAGAAAGTATGAAGAATGGAATGAAAGTTTAAAAGTATATTTGAGTAACAATGATTATAATGATTTGACTAAAATAATTAACCCGATCATGAATGTATTTACCAATGGAGATGTAACAAAAATACCTAACGTAGACTGTTTTAATGAGTATTTTGGTATGATGAATGAGTTTAGTTTGTATGGTTACAACACACAAAACAGTCATTTGTGTGGTGATAAAAGTGAACAATGCTACATAAGACCAAGACTTATCTGGGACGATGGAGGTTAAACTGTAAAACAATAAAAACAGCTAATAAACATTATGTTTTATGGGTTTTTGACATGGCAAATTTGGACAATGAAGTGCGGAAAACTGAACAGTTATTAACTAAAATTTGTAAATAAGAATGTAGTAAATTAATTGGTGTACATGGTGGAATGTTAAGTAAATAAGTGTGTGTAATTGTGGTAATAATAATAATAATAATATTTTGCAATTTAAATAAATAAATATCAGAATTAATTTTGAAAAACAGTAATTGACTAATAATAGTTGTTATGATGGTAATGAATTTTGTATTATTAATGATTAAATTAATTAAAACAATTTGATACATGTTAAATACTTTGATTTATTATTTGAATGTTAATTAATTAAAATTTTTTAATGAATTTAATTTATTTTGCGAGATTTGGAAGTTGGTAATAGATAGCTAAATTATTTGATGTAAACTAATATTTTTGTGAAATGTTTCAGAGGTGAGGTGAAAGTATTGTGGTATGTTGTATATGTTTTGTGAAATGGACTGTAAGTATAGAACTTTTACAATATGAATAATGTATAACAAAAATGTTTACAGGTAACTAAGATTTTAATTGAGTAATGAGATGTTTTGAAATAATTGTGTTCAATAAATATGATAATGGAAAAATTGAATAATAACTGAAAAATGATATATATGAAAAAGTTAATGAAAAATTTTAAACAAGAGTGTTTATAAGTTTCTGTAAATTATTTAAAAGATAATTGTTTGTTTAATGTATGCTAATAATCCAGGTTAATTTCTATTTGTTTATGATGTTATGTAATGTATTATACAAGATGTGTGTATGTGAGGTTATCCAGTGGGATAACAAATTAGAAATTTGCTATATTTTAATAATGATGACTCACTACTAAATAATTTTGTTTTGATCTGAAAAATAGATGCACTACATACTATTTTGGTAACTTCCTATATTGTGTTTATTAAGGCTTATTCTGTTAATTGCATTTAGTATGTTAGGAATAAGGATTATAAAAATATAATAATATGTTTTTAATGTGTTTATAGATTTAAAATAAAATGAAATAAAGGTGTGATAGTTAAAATTTTCAATGGGTTGCAAAAGATAGAAGTTGGGTGATAGTAATTATTTGAGTAAAACGTTTGAGTCAGTCCAAGTTGAAAAATATTGAGGTATTAAAGAGAATGAGAGATGAAAATATTGTAATGTTGTTTTGAGTTAATGTATGTTATAGACTTTTGAGAAGTATAAGTGGAGACACAGTAGTTATGGAGAATAATTGTAGAATTTGAGCGATATATTGTTGTTTATTTTGATGATGTTATTTTGTTGTAGTTGTAGTAAGGTAATGAGATTGAGATTTTGGGGATGGCAATTTTGTAGTAGGGGGTAGTGTAATGTGGGAGTCCGCAGCATAATGATGAGTTGGGACGGGATTAGGAACGATTTTAGTGGAGACGGGGTTGCCTTAGGTAGAATCCAGGAACCAGAGAACGGGAATTGAGTTTTTTTTTGGGGGGGGAACACATATCCTATGTACAAAGGGTTAGAGAGTATTTTTTTTATATATAGAGAGAAGGTGGCGAATGGAGTTAAAGTAGTAAGTAGTTAGAGGTAGAGAAGGGTTAGTAGATTTCTTGAGAGAGGGGTGTCATGCTAGTTAAAGATTTTGTAAGGGAGCGTTAGAGTAATAAAAGGGGTAAGATTATGAGTAAATGCCAAGTTTATACAGTGAATTATAATGAATAACGTAGAATCACCCAAATTAATGAAAAGGAATAATAAATGAAATGATGTGTAAAACGAAGATTGAAAAAAAAACAAAAAAAAAAAAGTTTTGAGAAACGAATTAATAAAAGTAAAGTGAGTTTAAAAGATAATTTTATGATTTTATATGCAAATTTAATGATGTAAAATGTGTAAATTTTAAATACAAATTGTTTATTTTAAGATGATAATAACCATGTGAATTATGAATGTACTATGTTTTCTTATGTTATATTGTGTCTGTTAGTATTTAACAGAATTTTAATAAATTTTAAAAAATAAATATTTTAAATGCATTTTAAATTGGGGATGAGAGAAATGTGATATGGTAATGGGAAATGTTTATGAGTCAGTCGTCTGTTTATTTAAATTCTGATGGGAATCAGGGCCGTAATTTTGAATTTTGGGATAAAAGTTAATAAGAGAAAGTAGATAGAATGGGAGTATGGAATTTTAAAGTGGGTATCATGTTGTTATTAGATATTTTGATATATATGTTAGAAATAGGTAAAAAACAAAACCAGTGCTTCTTAGCGCAAACCAGCACCGCTAGGGGGAAACAGATCAGTTGGGGATATGGTGTTGTATAAGGCCACTATTTGATATTTGATTGGTTGTTTCAGTGTTTGGTGATGCTGTGGCGGCGGACCTGAGCTGGCCAGCGCGTCAGAGCAGGGGCGTTAAGTATCTGTCTGACTCTACGGTGTTGGGATCTCGAGAGAGAAGTCCAGTATTGTCATTCAGATGCGGTCACAGTCACCGGACCAAGGGTGAGTTGATTATATTTTTGTAAACCGTAAAGGGGGTTGTGGCAACATATCCTGGCTGATCCCTTTAGCAAGTATATTCATATTTATATAGTATATGCTTCGGCATAAAATATCTCATTGAGGGGGTATTGTAACGGGCCTATTTTTGGGGCAATAAAGCAATTTGTATTTTTTTTTATAAAACAAATAACATTTTTCGATGATAGGGACAAAATTTATAACGAAAGGTAAATTTAGTGTTAGAAAAAATAGCGACAGTAGCAGCACTGCTGTTGACCTTATATGTGACAATTATTCAATATTATTTTATAAAACGAGTTTTTATGAACTTAACAACCGACAAACTGTGCCAAGGGCAGCTTCAAGGATACAAAAAACATCGTAAACAAATTATGTAACCACATCAGACCATCTGACGTCAGTATATACGTCAGAGCCTATCCTTGCTGGGGAATGTCGTTATGTAACAAGACAGTCTGCTGGCGTAGGAATACAAACTTTTAAAACAAAGAAAATTGATCATCCAACCACGGCCGCTTTACAAAATAGCGCCTGTGACCTATTGCCAGTCTCATTTCAACACTCGCGCGAGTGGGACGTAAAAGTTCCGGAACGTAAAATCGCGGGCGCCCGCACCTAAAATGTGAATACCACAAAACCGTAAGAATGTAACGAACAGTGTAAAAAGGTAACGTAAAATTTAAAGCATATTAAAATCAAATAAAATGACAGTGGTGGAGATATAAAACGAATTAGTGACGGAAACAAACGCGTGGGCGTGGAACAATATGACTTCTTCTGGACAATCAGCTAAGTAATCTACAATAATAATAACCAAATTTTCAACTATGGATTAATTTTCAAAATTTTAACCTTTTTCAATTATGAGCTCTTAAAATCGGGGAATAGTTATGTGTGGGTATGAGTGAATGAAACTATATAAATTAAGAAGGCTGGTTTGCGTTTCAAAAGATTATTTCTATTTAATATCTTGATTCTTTTTATACTAAAGGTTTTTTATATTAAAGGTTTATATTATATTTCAATGTTATTTTATGTGAGTTTTTTTTAGAAGGAGAATTATATAAGAGATGAAGGAGGTAAAGAGGTAGTTAACTGATGAAAATATATAATTGTTAATAAATTTTAAATCATGGGAAACCATATAAAGTTTTCTTTATTTTGAACCACCAATTCTGATCTCCTGTTCGCCGAAAAGAACCCCGAAATGATAGGTACAATTTTGTGTTTTGTTTGCTTGTAAATCATAAAACAAGATGGCGCCCGATAATTATACAATGTATGATAGTAAATTAGTTAGTTTTATGTGATACAAATTTAGTAGCTTCACAAGCTGTTGTTTACTGATGTGTATAAACATACGCAAACATATTTGATGTCATCATATGTGTGTTGACATCAAAGCTACACTGATGGGAGATACAAAATTACTTAAAGTTGATAACACTTACTGTGTTATTAATGGGTGAAGATTTAAATAAAGGAACTATGAAATTTAGAAACAATGATCAGAAACTTTGTGCTTCTCAGCACTTCTATGCTCCTCTTGTCCTTTATTTTAATTATGAGAAGATTTCACTCTTCTCTATAGTGGAAGTTGTTTCTCTACTTCCTATTGAAGTTCTCATTATTGTGGAACAAATGGCTTCAAATTTATAGAGTTTGTTATTGAAATCCCAGTCCATGTCATAGCTAACCAATCACAGCCCAGATAACCAAAATGCGATACTCATTCAATTTGTAATTACATCATACACGTAAATTTTAAAAAGCGCCGGGAATACTCTGCATCCATGCCCTAATCCTTCATATTTATGATGATAATTCTGCTAAACTTTCATCCCTTAATTGTTATTTGCAAATATAATTAAATCACTACTGACTCGGAACACGAAGTTTTTTATGGGTAAAAACGTAAAAGTTTTACCTTATAGACTGAACCAGTTTTCGCTTATTATAAGCTTCGTGGATGAGGAAGCAATTCGAACTTCAGTTCTTTTATTTTAGCCATTGAAACAATTGGCTTGTGAGATGGTGCTTTGTCGTGGTGAAACAGCACTTTCTTTTTTGCTAAATGTGGCCGTTTTTCTTGATTTCATCATTTACAAGGTGCAGTAGGTTTGTTACTTTCACTTCATCATATAAACTCCTTATGTACTCTATCAGTTGATGTGGGTATACCCCATATTTGATTTAGAATATCCCAAAGATAATATGTAAGTGTACCATAAATGAGTTTACTAGTATAGTGATAACATGCTTTCTCCTCACACTATTGGTATTTTGACATGAATCATATCCTACTGTGAACAGTTGGTCGCAACTTATAATCTGGCCCAGTAATCAGTTTCTTGTGTTCCTGTGCAGCTCATAGTTTTAGTATAATAAATGTATCATGTATCTAGAGAGTGTGTGTGTGTGTTTGTGTGTGATATATTTGACAGTATTGTTTTTCTTTCACACTTAATTACAATACCTAGTGCAGTAAATATAAAGCATACACCATTAAGAAAAAAATGTCGATAACTGAAAGAGTTAAGAAAAGTAAAAGTAAAGCCAAAATTACTGTGTGTGAGCACATTACTACATAAGTATGATGCAATACATAGTATTGTACTATCGTACAATAAACAGGCAATACAGTACAAGCTGTATAGAACAGGCCATAACAAGGCAATGTCTTTTAAACCATGGGTAACACATCCTCTTAAACACACTGTACTTGAATCAACATATGAGAAGTATATAAGTATATGCTTATAATTATGAGCATGATTTTTTATACAAACATTATATAAAATGTATGATTATTTAATCTTTCGTGTTAAGTCAAGTAAAATCTGCGACTACAGATTTTACACATTTACACAATCTGCGACTAACTGAAGCAAAAGATTCGGTTATCAGTTCTTCTAAAACGCATGTCATAAATTAGCAAACAGGATGTTGATAAAACAAGTATAAAGAATTATACATTTACTTCAAATTTACATTTCAGTATTACTTATTTACTGAACTTTACTTAGTTTAGCTTTACATTTTTTAAATATTTAAATTTCTTTAATATTTTAAATATAAGATAGATATTAATATATGATACATGCACTTAAAAACATATGGAAGGAAACTCGGAAAAGTAGAAATAATTATAGAGACAAAATTGCTTCAAAGATGTTCGCATGGAATACTGATGGAAAATATCACAAATAACAAGTATCTTGCAGTGTCCAAAATATAAAAATAAATCTAGTTGCTTGTTTACAGAAATAATGAAATATCTTAACTACGAGACAGGCAAGTTAACCAAACATTGTAACTAAATCACTGAAGATAGAAACATAAGAAAATGTATTGTAAAAAAGTAATGTATTGTATGTATTTTAAATGTAATGTATTGTATTAGAAAGTAAAGTGCTGGTCGAAAATATTCTAAATCAAAATCCTGTTTACTATCTTTCTTGGATTTAAAGCCTGCACAACAGATTGATACTCCATATATGATCAAAAAATGAGTTAGTGATTTTTATAATCTAGTGTACCTCACAGCAGTAAGTCATGTTGACATGCTGCAAGGAAGTAAAGGACGTGAAGTATAGTATATATTGTTAAGGAACAAGTAAATATAGATTCTGTAGTATAGTATAGTATAATGTAATGTACTATACAGTGTACTTGTATTTATAATTGTAATTGTAGTGTGCTTGCAGATACGCTCTGGTATCAGCTATTGTTGTTTCTATAAAAACTGCTCCGATTATAACTATTAGGAGTTATTAGTATGATTGTATAAGTGTTTATGAAGATTTCACTCTTTCAATTTAAATGAGTTTCGCGCACTTTTTGTTGTATACCTCCCTCACTTACCACAAGTATCCGTTTCAGTCCTGTTCTGTGACGGTTGGTGCTGAAATACATACATTCAAAATATGCACAAATATTCAATTTGAATATTTATAACAGTTAGTACACATATGTAATACTTTGAATTTCTCTTAGTTTGAATTCTTCCGCCACCTTTGGTAGAACTGATTTACAAGAAATGATTTAATTTCTATTTGAAATGATACTCTTGTAACGTTGGTAAGAAGTGTAGGTTTATTAACAGAATTTAAAATGGTAAATTTCAACAAAAAGAACAATTGACAATCATTTAGTCTAATAACCCTTCAAATAATAATTACAATCGATTGATTTTAACATAAAACTCTATCCAGGCTCAATGCTGGTAGACCTGTCTCTAGTACAATAATTTGAATTTATAAGGTTATGTTTTCTCGTTACTATATTATCAGGTTGTTAGGTTCTTTGAAGATCCATGATATCAGTGTCAAGATGTAATATTTATAGAACTATTAAAATTAAACAATGGTTATAAAATAACGAACAAATATAAAACAATGAAATTTAATACCATATGTATGGTAAGTATACAATTATCGTACGTCTGTATGCGCACGCACCTTATAACATTCTATAGCCAGTGTCAGACTCGTGGCTTGTACGGTTTCAATATACCGTTTTATTTTCAACAATGAATTTGATAAATATATATTTTCAAGAGAAAAAATTAATAAAATACAAAAAAAAACTCTTGTTATGATTTCTACTTAGTTTGGAAACTATTTGAGAACAGATGCAACAGTTATATTAATAATTTACCGCTACCAATTTGAGGTTAGCGATCACAGGTAACGCTTTTACAGAAAATGATTTTTTACTGGTTAATATTTCTTAATTGATATTTTTGAACATAATATTAGTAACTTTTTAACATGTTACTATTAAAATTATTTTATACTTTTGTACGTAAGTTAACGTCATTTATTTCAAAATATCGAATAATCAAAACAAGTTTAGTCAAAAAGGTGACTAAACGTAAACTCTTGATATGAGTGATAGTTACTTTAAACATACTTTAATAGTTATAAAAATTAATTAAAATATTTAATTAATATTTTAATATATATAAAAATTAACATTTTCTTGTAATTATAATACTTTCATCATAAGTTTGATACTGCGCTAATATGACTCGCGTAGTATCAAAATGTCTATTTCAAAAATATTCTTTCTGAAAATTAAAGTTATTCAAATAAAATAATGTACTCCCTGTTTATAATCACAACACACGCGAGTACGATCGGGATTATACACTATCGTACTTATTATTCGGTAATCCCGCACATATCGCTCGGAAGTGTATTTGTTGTGTTAAGGTTACGTCTGTATATTAACTTTATGTCAATGTACGCGCACAACTTTTAAAATAATACTTCTTCATGACTTGGAGTGGCGTGACCTATTTGTCTGGAGGCTGTTCTAAGACTGTTACAAATTGCCAAAGCGTCTCTCTCGTTTCTGACAAAATGCGTTGATTTGATTGGCTGTAATCATTATACTCTTCACCCCAAAGACCCATATTTTATAAAAATATTTGGTGTTTTACCAAATTTTGACTTTGGGTTCTGGGTTATATGACGTAAGCACTAGTGTAAAAAATACTTGAAAAGTTAATAATTACAATAACTTCCTTATTAAACGTCCTATCGTTACATGAGTTATGTCATTGAATTATTGACATTTTCCTCTTTAATTCAAGTCTAAACAATACTATTTTATTCACATAGCTTCTCTTAAAATAATGTTTTTATTAATTATTTTGGTGTTTCTTATTTTTATAAGTTTTTGACACCAGATTTAATTATTTTCACTAAAAACACTTTCTAAATAAACACTTGGAGTCCATTTCTCACTTGGTTTAATTGGTTTTTTGGAAATAATTATTTCCTTTACAAAAGCTTATTTTAGCGTCAGTAGGCGTCCATCTTGGTTTTCATATAAAAGTATTTACAATGAATTTCCTTTATCTAATACAAGTAATCTTATAATCTAACAATACTAAAACGATTATTTACATGATTTCACATTGAAATATACTCACATGATGGTATTAAACATAATACACATACTGTCTTCTTTCTCTTCTACCTTTCTCATATCATTGTCAATATAATTTTAGTCTTTTTCTAAGTGAGTTATATTAAGTATGACATGTCATTAGTGTACATACATTGTACTTAATGTATTACATATATGGGTCAGCTTCTAGCTAGTTTAGTACCCTTCAATTCTCTAATAATGGGCTTGTTCCTATGGTGTCTCAACATAATGGTCATTTATTTTTCATAAAAACAATACTTAAACTGTTATTGTTACATCATGATTGTGTTTCTACATTGGTACTAGACATTACTCCTACTTTTGGTAATGTTCTCATTTACTCTTAGATACATTTATGTCATATTTTACATAAGTAACTCACTTGACATGGTTGGTTTATCTGTGATTTCTGTTATTATGGTCAGTTGGTTTCTAATTATTTGCATATATACTGACTGTTTTTATAGTTCTAATCTGTTCTCAAAGTTGTATTGATTTTCCCTCTAACTACTGGTAATATTGTAAACAATCTGTGCTTAAGTTTTAATACACTATTTTCCTTAACTAATGGGCCATACAGTGGTCCATCTTACATCTGATTGTTTGTACATGGTTAGTTAGTTTACATTATTTTGTTTATAATACTGTTGTTATTATGCTAAAGATCTGTTCTCAAACCATTACCAGATATTAGTCTTACTACTGGTAATATGGTCATTTACTGTAGTATTGGTTTTGATATTGCACTTTGTCTATTTGAATTGGCCTATTTGTTGCATCTTTGCTATAGCTGTCTGCCATTGCATTTGATTGGTTTTATTTACATAGTTGCTTTTTAATGTATTGTCTATTAGGATGTATTGTTATTTGTAACAATTCCTTAATTGATATCACTTGTTGATAATCATTTATTTTAATTGATATTTTTTGGTTTTTTGTTTAACAGGTACTTTTTCTATGGGTTATGTAACAATGTTCCATCTGTTTTAATGCAGTATGCTTCTACTATCTACATGGTATCAGTATGGTCTTTCACAATAATATTTTACTTATTTTGTGACACATGTTTACACATTCCTTCTTAAACATTAATACATATCTTATTGTATTATTTATGATACTTTTCTAGTCATGGGTTGAATTCAATTCAATCCCTTTTGTTTGATACAATGTTTTTTTATATTGTTGTCAGTTCTTTACCAAAAATAAAACATAGTTATATTGTTCTATTTTGTTTCATTTTGGTGGACTTATGATTATCTGTGTTAATCACAATTTTATTAAACGCGTCACACTCATTGTTCGTGTCTATTTGACTTATTTAATATTTTGTTGTTTTCCTCATGGAATTAACCTATTTTCATATATTTATAAACTTCCTCACTATAATTGTTTGTGTGGTTTTATCAGTAGAAATAGTTGGTTATTCACATGTTTCACATCTATTAAGTACGCACTGTTATTGTTTGTGTTTCCTTAAATGCTAATCACTGTTTTTTCATCCTCACATTTGATAATCATTATTTCACTTGTCACTTAATTAGTCTTTGGTGCACATGGTTTATGTTGATTTCTGGTATGATTTATTCATCTTCTTCTCTCTCCTGGATCAGCTTTCTTGTCCTTCTTCTTTCTTCTTTCTTGTTATTTTCATTGTAGTCTTTATTCTTTAGTCGTTTCCCCTCACTTTTGGAGTTTGTTAAATCCTTATTTCGTTGTTTCCCCTCACTTTTGGAGTTTGTTAAATCCTTATTTCGTTGTTTCCCCTCACTTTTGGAGTTTGTTAAATCCTTATTTCGTCGTTTCCCCTCACTATTGGAGTTTGTTAAATCCTTATTTCGTTGGTTCCCCTCACTTTTGGAGTTTGTTAAATCTTATTTCGTCGTTTCCCCTCACTATTGGATCCTATTGGGTCTATTAATGGTATTTGGTTTTGGCTCACTTCATTTTCTTTCTTATTTTTCGTAGCTGATATCACTAGATTGATATTATCTTATTCATAGTTGGATTTTCATATTAACACATTTGTAGATACACACTTTATATACATGGATTTACTTATCTAGATTTACATTCACATTTTTTATCTTACTTGCCGTCCTTTAGGCTCATTTTATGTAACTGCCATATTTGGTTATGTTACATATGCCTTCCTTTAAGAATTGATTAATTCTGAGTTATGATTATACTATATTTTTCTATGAAGAATTTATCAATTATTGTACATTCCATATTGATTTACATGTTTTTTCCATATATCCTTTCGCTTTCTGCTCTTTGAATCATATTTATTTCTTCTCTATGTAATTACTTCCCTCGTTTATTTAGTTCCCTAACATACATTTAGCTGGGGCAGTTTAGAGCGGCTCACTTTGGCTATTCGACTCTACTGGCCATACTAATTTCAATAAATATGGAGGCAAATCATCTCCTTTAATAATAATAAATGATTGCTGGCATTACTCTTCAGTCAATTCATCTCAAATCATTAATAACAATAATAATAGTGGTCGTTTTTCCGACAAATAATAAATATTCTTGGGATTAATTCTCGCATCTGCGGTTTGTACATTGTGATTCTCTCTTTTCTTGATTCAACTTAACTAATTCTTCACATATCATCGGTATATTTTGTTTTACATTTCCTCACTGGTATACTCTCGTGATTTTCTTCGTTAGTATATTCTTTCTTATTCTTCTTCACCATAAATTAATCTCTTCATTTTGTGTTACCTTGAACGTTATTTCGTCATAATCTTCGTTCCAAATTCATTCTTCTAGATACTATGTATTAGTACATTTATTTTTTTTTTTCTTTCCTCTTCCAGGTTTTATTTGGTATTTGTACTTCATGTAGTGCTGGCTTTTCTTTATTCAAATATAAATTTGTCGTGTGTGGTCGTTTCTCTACAGTAATAATGTTCATTTGGTTTATTCTTCCAACTCTTCTCTTTCTTATAGTAGTACGGGTGAGATGTTGTCTTTCTACTGGTTGACTAGGCTCTTGGAATTAATGAGTTTGCTTCATATATGCCTGGGATGTAAGGTGTCTGTCTCGTATTGAGATCCTTTTTATATAGTAGTAGTACGGGTGAGATGTTGTTATTCTACTAGTTGACGTGGCTCTTGGAAATAATTTGTGCCAAAGATGGTGTTTGTCGTTCTCGTATAGACATCTTTTTTTTTTATATTAGTAGTACGGGTGAGATGTTGTTATTCTACTGGTTGACGTGGCTCTTGGAGATAATTCGTGCCAAGGTTGTAGTGTGTCTTTCTCGTTATTGACATTCCTTTTTTATAGTAGTAGTACGTTATCATTAAAGAATACAATGTTCTGATTCCTTTACATAAATTCTCTGGGATCATTTTTTCCCACATTATGAAATGACAATATATATAACATTCAGTGTTTAATACATAATTACATAATTACTTTTCATTTAATACAAACATATAATAATCTTCATAATAATAATTCACCCTTTTTCTTCAGTCAACATTTATTTTTATAATCATATTTTTACTTTTCATTTTGTAAATAACAATAATCTTCATGGCCACATTTCATTTTTCATCTTGATATAGTCAACAGTTATTCTCATAATTATCTTCTTATTTTACACAATAAATATTTCCATCCTTTACATAGTATCAATAATAAAATAATCCTTATCGCTCACTTTTCACTTGTAATTTCATATTTCAATTGTCAACATATTTTTTCATCGAAGTCTGATTATACGTGCCCTTTATCTTTTTTGTAATAGGGTTTTGTAATTCATAGGTGTTGTTTAGATTGTCTTTTGTTACAGTATATGGTCCGGTATATAATATTAGTAATTTCTTTGCAATGCCCTCAATAGTACTTGGGAGTTCTCGATTTTTGATTAATACTTGTTCTCCCACTTTGTATTTTATCATTTTGGGCTGCAATTTTTTGTATTTAATTCTCAGTTTCTGGGCTCTTTCAACAGCATTATTATAGAACTTGGTTTGGTCAAACTTGATCTCTGCACTTATTGGAAAGTTAATTATTTCTGTGATCTCTCGGGGTGGTCTTTTTTCATGCATTGCCATGTATGGTGTTTCCTCAGTTGACTGATGGTATGCGAGGTTTAAGAAGTCTTCAGCTGGGGACAAATACTCCTCCCACTTCCGCTGCTGGCTGTGACAGTAGGTTCTTAAAATCCTTCCTACTTCCCTCAACACTCTCTCAGCAGGGTTGCTGTTGGGGTGGTACACCGATGTTTTATACGTTTTGATGCCCAGATGGAGCAGTGTTTCCCGCCATTTCCGTCCTCGAAACTGCGTTCCGTGATCTGTAACTATGGATGCTGGTCGGCCCACTTCGGGTATGTATTTGTTTATAACTACTCCTAGTATCTTGCTTGTTGTGGCTCGATTAAGTGGATACAGCTTCGTATATTTTGTATAGTGGTCAAAGATAATAATGATATATTTATACTGATGTCTTCCACCACTCCGTGGAAACGGCCCACAAATGTCTAGGAAGATTTTTTCTAATTTTGTCACAGATGTTATCGGTATCATCACTCCTTCTCTCTTTTCGTTACTGCATTTGACTAGCTGGCAAATATGGCAATTCTGTATATATTTTCTTACCTTCCTATTCATATCAGTGAAATATACATGTTCTTGCAGTGCTTTTACCACCTTCACTGCGCCCATATGACCATATCGTGTGTGATAGTCGATGGTCAAATCTTTCTCTAGAACTTTTGGGACAATTACTTTCCAGTCTTCACCATTTTTATTGTTTTTGGTGAACACTAGCTGGTTATGAATACAAAAATATTGTTTAATGTTGGCATCGTTATCTGCTAGTTTTTGAATAATTATCAGTATTTTAGGATCTTGTTGTTGCTGTATAGCTATATCTGACAGTATTTTAGTAAGCTCAGATTTATTTTTTAGCAAATGGTAGACCCTCGCGATGGTTTCTCTCTCTCCATGAAACGTTTGGGCGTCGATGTTAATCCGGGATAACACGTCTGCAGCTGTGTTACTTTTTCCCGGTATGTACTCCCACTGTATATTATACTCTTGGAGTGTGAGAGTCCATCTGGTCAATCTCCCATGTTTCAATTTACAGTTCTTGAGGAATGAAATGGATTTATGATCCGTTCTTACTGTCACTTTATATCCCAAAATAAAGGTTCTAAACTTTTCGCAAGCGAATACGATACTTAACAATTCTTTTTCTGTGGTGTGATAGTTGTGTTCACACTTATTCAATGTGCGACTTGCAAAACTGATTACTTCATGGTTCCCGTCTTGGTCTTCTTGATATAGCACGGATCCGAGACTCAAATCGCTGGCGTCGCAGTTCATGAAAAATTGTTTTTCAAAGTTAGGGTGATGTAACATTACGGTTTCTAGGAACTTTTCTTTGATTAACTTAAATGTGGATTCTTGTTCTGATTCCCATTTCCACTTTTCTTTTGACGAAAGTTGTTTTGAAAATCGAGCTGTTAATTCGGAGTAATTCACTTGAAATTTACGATAGTAGTTGCAGATCCCGAGGAACGATTGCAGTTGTTTCTTGTTCTGTGGGACGGGGAAACGCTGTATTGCCTCCATCTTTTCCTGGGACGGTGTAATTCCATGTTCAGATAGGTTAAATCCCAAAAATTGGACTTCTTTTGCTATTAATTGAGACTTGTCTAACTTCAATGTAATGTTATTATCTTCTAGTTTCTGTAAGACCTGTGCCACCCTTTCACAGTGTTCCTCCCAATTGTTGGAGGCGATTAAGAGATCGTCAACATAGACTGTTGTAAATTGCAGTGTATTGTGGCCCAGTATTTCGTCCATACACTTGACGAATATCGCTACCGAATTTACTAAGCCAAACGGTAGTCTTTTGAAATGGTAATTTCTACCTTCGAAAATAAAGGCAGTATACTTCCTACTATTCGGATGCAGTTCAACTTGCCAATATCCGCATACCGTATCCCATATACTGTAGAATTTCGAACCATAAAACTTCTTTAAGATCTCATCAATTTCTCCAGGTGATGTCCTGTCGTTAATTATGGTTTTGTTTAATTCCCTAGCATCTAAACAAATTCGTACCGCACCATTTTTCTTCGGTACGGCGACAATAGGGTTGGTATATGGTGAATTGCTTACTTCGATAATGTCATTTGCTATCAAACGCTGGATTTCTTCCCTTACTGCTTCCTTCAGCGAAAAGGCGATAGGATAAGATTTTCGTTTAAATTCGGTTTGGTCTTTGAATCTTAACTCGCATTGGAAATTTTTAATTTTTCCGGGTGTATCGGAAAATATGTGACGATACTGGCAATATATGTTTATCAGATGGTCCTTTTGTTCCCATGTCAGCTCTTGGTTATTTTGGTTGGTCTTGAATTCTCGTATCTCATTAATCTTGGTCAACCATAAATCTTCCTCTGGGTTATTGTGAAGCTGCTTGTTGTTGGCGCCTTCCTGATGTTGGTGGCCTTCCCTAATGTAATAGATTACATGTTCTGCGGGTGCCTTTTGATATTCTGTTAGCTTGGCTGTCCACTCAACCTCTCCTGTCTTCATCCTTACTGTATTGGTGTCCATGTTAATTATCACAGTGTATTTCCTGAGTATATCACACCCAATGAGCAGGGTAAATGGTAACCCACTGGCTACGAGGAATATCATCTGTATTGTGTTGCCGTTGCTGGATACATCAAGCTGCACTTGTTGTCTAATCGTCTTGTTTTGACGTCCGGTAGCTCCAATGAGTACAATGTTATTAATAGGTAAAGTGGGTATTGTCGCTTTATTTTCAGATTGGATTCTATCTAACTCCACTTTATCAATCAATGATACATTTGCTCCGGTATCTATCATTGCCGTTGCTTTTATATTGTTGACCTTTACCGCTATGTAGGCAATTTCACTATTACTTGTGTCGCTGATAGCATTCTCTTTTTCTTCCATTAGATCTCTTCTAATATTTTTCAAATAATTATTGGTGTATGTTTTTCGAAGATTTTGATGGTTTGCCAAAACTCTAGACCCAATAGTCCGGTTCAGTGAGGGTACTACTTGGTTTTTCACTGCCGGTTGGTGTTTAAAGGCAGGTCACTATTCCCGTGCCTGTCTTGCGATGTCGACGCTATGGGTTCTTGATTCCCATTTCCATGTCCATTATTGTAGACTGTTGTATTTTGCGTCGTCGTTCCTTGACTTCCATTACTGTCGCTTCCGTTAGATCGGTATCCAGATTCCCGCTCCTCTCTATCGCTGTTGCTGGAGTGACTATTCTGATTAGGGAAACTTCTCCTTCCTTGGTAGTAGTTTCGATGATTTCCCCCTCGACTGGCTTGAGCGTAATGCACTCTGCGAAAATGATTATTGTGTTGGTTGCCATTGTTTTGTCTTGGGTGGTGATTGGGAGCTTGATTCTGGTACGGCCGGTAATAATTGTTACCTCTTTGGTAGGCTGGCTCTCGCTGATATCCTCCTGAATGCTGATTATTATTATGCCCTCTATTGTTGACGTTGTTACCACCTCCGTCTTGACGTGGTACAGGGTGATTTTGGTATCTTGGTGGGTAATTGTGGTTTCTCCCTGGGCTATTCCTTTCGTTGGATATGTTGGGGTTATTATTCCCAGGTCCTCCTCGATCATACGTCTGGTTTGGTCCTTGACGACTACGTTGGTAGTAGCGTTCTCTTTCATGGTTCTCCAACAGTTCGCACATCCCTTGGACTGTCTTTATCTGTGCGTTTAGCCTCCCTTGTGATATGCCTTGATTGAAGTGGTAGGCTAATTTCGTTACTAGGCATTCTTCTGGAATGGCGGGTTCAAGATTCCTGGCTAGGCAAATCTTTCCCAAGAAATACGTCGTCATTGACTGCCTTCCATGTATATCAAATCTCCCGTTCGTGATGTCGTCCCTGACGATGTTCTGGGTGGCTTCTGACCAATATTTCTGTTTAAATGCCACCTTGAAGTTATCATAATTCCCCACTTCGTTACGGGTTGCCGTCCACCAATTGTCGAACGTGCTTTTGAAAGCTTCGTCTAACATTCCCTTAATTGTAGTCCATCTATTTTCTCTATTTTTCCGTAGAATTTCTTCCATTCGTTCTAAAAATTCTAGCGGGTTTTTATAATTCGTTCTGAATTCAATCTGGTCTCGGTTGTCTAGATGAGTCAATCCAGATAGTAGATTCGGTATCGTTTGTATACGATGCATCTCGTCGCGGAGGTCATCTAGCTCTCTTCGCTGACGCTCGGTTAGTAGGGTTCTGTCATCGTGTACCTGCTGTTTAATTGCGTCCACTCTTCCACATACTTCTTCACACTTGTCGGTTAGTGTTGACTGTGCTATTTTCATGTTGGTTTGTTCTTGTGTTATCACATTTATTTGTGTACCATGCGTTCTATCCATTTCGTTGATGCGTTGATTGATGTCCAACTCTGTTTGTATTAGTCTCAGGCTAGTACCTTCTCCCTCCTTTCGTACTTCGTCCATCTCGATATTAACTTCAGTTGATAGGATGGCCATGCGCTTCTCAATTTCATCAACATTTTCCTTCAGTCTTTTTTCTACCATTTCTTCTGTATTCTTGGTGGCTTCCTTCATCTTGTTGCTGTGGATACTTATTTGTTGCCACATCCCTTCATGGTCAGATTGTATTGTTTCGATGTCTCTATTGAACTTAGCCGTGATTTCATCCATTTTCTGGTTGGCCTGATCCATTCTGACTCCCAATTCTGTCGATAACTCCTCTTTCATGATGGCCATTTTCTTTTCCAGTAATTCCTCAGTTTTCTTTTGTCCATCTTCCATCCTCCTGTTCGTCTCCTGTATCTGGTTATTGAACTCTTCCTTTAATAATTCCATATGTTTCTTGTTCTCCCTCTGGCCTTCCTCTATTTTCTTGCTTAAATCCTCTTTGGTAGATCTACTGGCTTCTTCTATTTTGCTGTTCACGTCCGCCTTGGTGGAGTTCAGTGATTCTTCCATCCTTTTCTGGCCTTCTTCCATTCTGTTCAAGTCTGCCTTCAAATTCTGATTGTCCTCCTTGGTTGATTTCAGGCCTTCCTCTATTTTCTTGTTGGTGTCGTCTAATTTGTTGTTCAATCCTTCCTTCAACGACTCCATTATTTGTCTCATCCACTCTTGGAATGTGGACTCTCCTGTTGATATTGTTTTTTCGGGTTGGCTAGGTTCCTGTGGAGTTTCTTGAACCATCACTTCCGGTTCCTCCATAGGTTGTTGAACCCCCTCCGCCAGTTCAATTTGTTTGTCTTTTTCTTCCACTACTATCTCCTCCACATCTTCTGCTGACATTGCCTCCTTCTCTTCTTTTCTGGTTTCCTTTTCTGCTTGCGCCATCCTTTTTCTTGACGTTGACCTTGATTTAGATCTTGATTTCAATCGGTCTGTATACATCTTGATCTTCTGATAATGGTCCTGCTGTCTTCTCATGAATTAATATATTTAGGTTAATGGTTATTGTATATCTTCCTAACTCGTGCCCAGACGTTGGGCGCCAACTTGTTAAAGAACAAGTAAATATAGATTCTGTAGTATAGTATAGTATAATGTAATGTACTATACAGTGTACTTGTATTTATAATTGTAATTGTAGTGTGCTTGCAGATACGCTCTGGTATCAGCTATTGTTGTTTCTATAAAAACTGCTCCGTTTATAACTATTAGGAGTTATTAGTGTGATTGTATAAGTGTTTATGAAGATTTCACTCTTTCAATTTAAATGAGTTTCGCGCACTTTTTGTTGTATACCTCCCTCACTTACCACAAGTATCCGTTTCAGTCCTGTTCTGTGACGGTTGGTGCTGAAATACATACATTCAAAATATGCACAAATATTCAATTTGAATATTTATAACAGTTAGTACACATATGTAATACTTTGAATTTCTCTTAGTTTGAATTCTTCCGCCACCTTTGGTAGAACTGATTTACAAGAAATGATTTAATTTCTATTTGAAATGATACTCTTGTAACGTTGGTAAGAAGTGTAGGTTTATTAACAGAATTTAAAATGGTAAATTTCAACAAAAAGAACAATTGACAATCATTTAGTCTAATAACCCTTCAAATAATAATTACAATCGATTGATTTTAACATAAAACTCTATCCAGGCTCAATGCTGGTAGACCTGTCTCTAGTACAATAATTTGAATTTATAAGGTTATGTTTTCTCGTTACTATGTTATCAGGTTGTTAGGTTCTTTGAAGATCCATGATATCAGTGTCAAGATGTAATATTTATAGAACTATTAAAATTAAACAATGGTTATAAAATAACGAACAAATATAAAACAATGAAATTTAATACCATATGTATGGTAAGTATACAATTATCGTACGTCTGTATGCGCACGCACCTTATAACATTCTATAGCCAGTGTCAGACTCGTGGCTTGTACGGTTTCAATATACCGTTTTATTTTCAACAATGAATTTGATAAATATATATTTTCAAGAGAAAAAATTAATAAAATACAAAAAAAAACTCTTGTTATGATTTCTACTTAGTTTGGAAACTATTTGAGAACAGATGCAACAGTTATATTAATAATTTACCGCTACCAATTTGAGGTTAGCGATCACAGGTAACGCTTTTACAGAAAATGATTTTTTACTGGTTAATATTTCTTAATTGATATTTTTGAACATAATATTAGTAACTTTTTAACATGTTACTATTAAAATTATTTTATACTTTTGTACGTAAGTTAACGTCATTTATTTCAAAATATCGAATAATCAAAACAAGTTTAGTCAAAAAGGTGACTAAACATAAACTCTTGATATGAGTGATAGTTACTTTAAATATACTTTAATAGTTATAAAAATTAATTAAAATATTTAATTAATATTTTAATATATATAAAAATTAACATTTTCTTGTAATTATAATACTTTCATCATAAGTTTGATACTGCGCTAATATGACTCGCGTAGTATCAAAATGTCTATTTCAAAAATATTCTTTCTGAAAATTAAAGTTATTCAAATAAAATAATGTACTCCCTGTTTATAATCACAACACATGCGAGTACGATCGGGATTATACACTATCGTACTTATTATTCGGTAATCCCGCACATATCGCTCGGAAGTGTATTTGTTGTGTTAAGGTTACGTCTGTATATTAACTTTATGTCAATGTACGCGCACAACTTTTAAAATAATACTTCTTCATGACTTGGAGTGGCGTGACCTATTTGTCTGGAGGCTGTTCTAAGACTGTTACAAATTGCCAAAGCGTCTCTCTCGTTTCTGACAAAATGCGTTGATTTGATTGGCTGTAATCATTATACTCTTCACCCCAAAGACCCATATTTTATAAAAATATTTGGTGTTTTACCAAATTTTGACTTTGGGTTCTGGGTTATATGACGTAAGCACTAGTGTAAAAAATACTTGAAAAGTTAATAATTACAATAACTTCCTTATTAAACGTCCTATCGTTACATGAGTTATGTCATTGAATTATTGACATTTTCCTCTTTAATTCAAGTCTAAACAATACTATTTTATTCACATAGCTTCTCTTAAAATAATGTTTTTATTAATTATTTTGGTGTTTCTTATTTTTATAAGTTTTTGACACCAGATTTAATTATTTTCACTAAAAACACTTTCTAAATAAACACTTGGAGTCCATTTCTCACTTGGTTTAATTGGTTTTTTGGAAATAATTATTTCCTTTACAAAAGCTTATTTTAGCGTCAGTAGGCGTCCATCTTGGTTTTCATATAAAAGTATTTACAATGAATTTCCCTTATCTAATACAAGTAATCTTATAATCTAACAATACTAAAACGATTATTTACATGATTTCACATTGAAATATACTCACATGATGGTATTAAACATAATACACATACTGTCTTCTTTCTCTTCTACCTTTCTCATATCATTGTCAATATAATTTTAGTCTTTTTCTAAGTGAGTTATATTAAGTATGACATGTCATTAGTGTACATACATTGTACTTAATGTATTACATATATGGGTCAGCTTCTAGCTAGTTTAGTACCCTTCAATTCTCTAATAATGGGCTTGTTCCTATGGTGTCTCAACATAATGGTCATTTATTTTTCATAAAAACAATACTTAAACTGTTATTGTTACATCATGATTGTGTTTCTACATTGGTACTAGACATTACTCCTACTTTTGGTAATGTTCTCATTTACTCTTAGATACATTTATGTCATATTTTACATAAGTAACTCACTTGACATGGTTGGTTTATCTGTGATTTCTGTTATTATGGTCAGTTGGTTTCTAATTATTTGCATATATACTGACTGTTTTTATAGTTCTAATCTGTTCTCAAAGTTGTATTGATTTTCCCTCTAACTACTGGTAATATTGTAAACAATCTGTGCTTAAGTTTTAATACACTATTTTCCTTAACTAATGGGCCATACAGTGGTCCATCTTACATCTGATTGTTTGTACATGGTTAGTTAGTTTACATTATTTTGTTTATAATACTGTTGTTATTATGCTAAAGATCTGTTCTCAAACCATTACCAGATATTAGTCTTACTACTGGTAATATGGTCATTTACTGTAGTATTGGTTTTGATATTGCACTTTGTCTATTTGAATTGGCCTATTTGTTGCATCTTTGCTATAGCTGTCTGCCATTGCATTTGATTGGTTTTATTTACATAGTTGCTTTTTAATGTATTGTCTATTAGGATGTATTGTTATTTGTAACAATTCCTTAATTGATATCACTTGTTGATAATCATTTATTTTAATTGATATTTTTTGGTTTTTTGTTTAACAGGTACTTTTTCTATGGGTTATGTAACAATGTTCCATCTGTTTTAATGCAGTATGCTTCTACTATCTACATGGTATCAGTATGGTCTTTCACAATAATATTTTACTTATTTTGTGACACATGTTTACACATTCCTTCTTAAACATTAATACATATCTTATTGTATTTTTTATGATACTTTTCTAGTCATGGGTTGAATTCAATTCAATCCCTTTTGTTTGATACAACGTTTTTTTATATTGTTGTCAGTTCTTTACCAAAAATAAAACATAGTTATATTGTTCTATTTTGTTTCATTTTGGTGGACTTATGATTATCTGTGTTAATCACAATTTTATTAAACGCGTCACACTCATTGTTCGTGTCTATTTGACTTATTTAATATTTTGTTGTTTTCCTCATGGAATTAACCTATTTTCATATATTTATAAACTTCCTCACTATAATTGTTTGTGTGGTTTTATCAGTAGAAATAGTTGGTTATTCACATGTTTCACATCTATTAAGTACGCACTGTTATTGTTTGTGTTTCCTTAAATGCTAATCACTGTTTTTTCATCCTCACATTTGATAATCATTATTTCACTTGTCACTTAATTAGTCTTTGGTGCACATGGTTTATGTTGATTTCTGGTATGATTTATTCATCTTCTTCTCTCTCCTGGATCAGCTTTCTTGTCCTTCTTCTTTCTTCTTTCTTGTTATTTTCATTGTAATCTTTATTCTTTAGTCGTTTCCCCTCACTTTTGGAGTTTGTTAAATCCTTATTTCGTTGTTTCCCCTCACTTTTGGAGTTTGTTAAATCCTTATTTCGTTGTTTCCCCTCACTTTTGGAGTTTGTTAAATCCTTATTTCGTCGTTTCCCCTCACTATTGGAGTTTGTTAAATCCTTATTTCGTTGGTTCCCCTCACTTTTGGAGTTTGTTAAATCTTATTTCGCCGTTTCCCCTCACTATTGGATCCTATTGGGTCTATTATTGGTATTTGGTTTTGGCTCACTTCATTTTCTTTCTTATTTTTCGTAGCTGATATCACTAGATTGATATTATCTTATTCATAGTTGGATTTTCATATTAACACATTTGTAGATACACACTTTATATACATGGATTTACTTATCTAGATTTACATTCACATTTTTTATCTTACTTGCCGTCCTTTAGGCTCATTTTATGTAACTGCCATATTTGGTTATGTTACATATGCCTTCCTTTAAGAATTGATTAATTCTGAGTTATGATTATACTATATTTTTCTATGAAGAATTTATCAATTATTGTACATTCCATATTGATTTACATGTTTTTTCCATATATCCTTTCGCTTTCTGCTCTTTGAATCATATTTATTTCTTCTCTATGTAATTACTTCCCTCGTTTATTTAGTTCCCTAACATACATTTAGCTGGGGCAGTTTAGAGCGGCTCACTTTGGCTATTCGACTCTACTGGCCATACTAATTTCAATAAATATGGAGGCAAATCATCTCCTTTAATAATAATAAATGATTGCTGGCATTACTCTTCAGTCAATTCATCTCAAATCATTAATAACAATAATAATAGTGGTCGTTTTTCCGACAAATAATAAATATTCTTGGGATTAATTCTCGCATCTGCGGTTTGTACATTGTGATTCTCTCTTTTCTTGATTCAACTTAACTAATTCTTCACATATCATCGGTATATTTTGTTTTACATTTCCTCACTGGTATACTCTCGTGATTTTCTTCGTTAGTATATTCTTTCTTATTCTTCTTCACCATAAATTAATCTCTTCATTTTGTGTTACCTTGAACGTTATTTCGTCATAATCTTCGTTCCAAATTCATTCTTCTAGATACTATGTATTAGTACATTTATTTTTTTTTTTTTCCTCTTCCAGGTTTTATTTGGTATTTGTACTTCATGTAGTGCTGGCTTTTCTTTATTCAAATATAAATTTGTCGTGTGCGGTCGTTTCTCTACAGTAATAATGTTCATTTGGTTTATTCTTCCAACTCTTCTCTTTCTTATAGTAGTACGGGTGAGATGTTGTCTTTCTACTGGTTGACTAGGCTCTTGGAATTAATGAGTTTGCTTCATATATGCCTGGGATGTAAGGTGTCTGTCTCGTATTGAGATCCTTTTTATATAGTAGTAGTACGGGTGAGATGTTGTTATTCTACTAGTTGACGTGGCTCTTGGAAATAATTTGTGCCAAAGATGGTGTTTGTCGTTCTCGTATAGACATCTTTTTTTTTATATTAGTAGTACGGGTGAGATGTTGTTATTCTACTGGTTGACGTGGCTCTTGGAAATAATTCGTGCCAAGGTTGTAGTGTGTCTTTCTCGTATTGACATTCCTTTTTTATAGTAGTAGTACGTTATCATTAAAGAATACAATGTTCTGATTCCTTTACATAAATTCTCTGGGATCATTTTTTCCCACATTATGAAATGACAATATATATAACATTCAGTGTTTAATACATAATTACATAATTACTTTTCATTTAATACAAACATATAATAATCTTCATAATAATAATTCACCCTTTTTCTTCAGTCAACATTTATTTTTATAATCATATTTTTACTTTTCATTTTGTAAATAACAATAATCTTCATGGCCACATTTCATTTTTCATCTTGATATAGTCAACAGTTATTCTCATAATTATCTTCTTATTTTACACAATAAATATTTCCATCCTTTACATAGTATCAATAATAAAATAATCCTTATCGCTCACTTTTCACTTGTAATTTCATATTTCAATTGTCAACATATTTTTTCATCGAAGTCTGATTATACGTGCCCTTTATCTTTTTTGTAATAGGGTTTTGTAATTCATAGGTGTTGTTTAGATTGTCTTTTGTTACAGTATATGGTCCGGTATATAATATTAGTAATTTCTTTGCAATGCCCTCAATAGTACTTGGGAGTTCTCGATTTTTGATTAATACTTGTTCTCCCACTTTGTATTTTATCATTTTGGGCTGCAATTTTTTGTATTTAATTCTCAGTTTCTGGGCTCTTTCAACAGCATTATTATAGAACTTGGTTTGGTCAAACTTGATCTCTGCACTTATTGGAAAGTTAATTATTTCTGTGATCTCTCGGGGTGGTCTTTTTTCATGCATTGCCATGTATGGTGTTTCCTCAGTTGACTGATGGTATGCGAGGTTTAAGAAGTCTTCAGCTGGGGACAAATACTCCTCCCACTTCCGCTGCTGGCTGTGACAGTAGGTTCTTAAAATCCTTCCTACTTCCCTCAACACTCTCTCAGCAGGGTTGCTGTTGGGGTGGTACACCGATGTTTTATACGTTTTGATGCCCAGATGGAGCAGTGTTTCCCGCCATTTCCGTCCTCGAAACTGCGTTCCGTGATCTGTAACTATGGATGCTGGTCGGCCCACTTCGGGTATGTATTTGTTTATAACTACTCCTAGTATCTTGCTTGTTGTGGCTCGATTAAGTGGATACAGCTTCGTATATTTTGTATAGTGGTCAAAGATAATAATGATATATTTATACTGATGTCTTCCACCACTCCGTGGAAACGGCCCACAAATGTCTAGGAAGATTTTTTCTAATTTTGTCACAGATGTTATCGGTATCATCACTCCTTCTCTCTTTTCGTTACTGCATTTGACTAGCTGGCAAATATGGCAATTCTGTATATATTTTCTTACCTTCCTATTCATATCAGTGAAATATACATGTTCTTGCAGTGCTTTTACCACCTTCACTGCGCCCATATGACCATATCGTGTGTGATAGTCGATGGTCAAATCTTTCTCTAGAACTTTTGGGACAATTACTTTCCAGTCTTCACCATTTTTATTGTTTTTGGTGAACACTAGCTGGTTATGAATACAAAAATATTGTTTAATGTTGGCATCGTTATCTGCTAGTTTTTGAATAATTATCAGTATTTTAGGATCTTGTTGTTGCTGTATAGCTATATCTGACAGTATTTTAGTAAGCTCAGATTTATTTTTTAGCAAATGGTAGACCCTCGCGATGGTTTCTCTCTCTCCATGAAACGTTTGGGCGTCGATGTTAATCCGGGATAACACGTCTGCAGCTGTGTTACTTTTTCCCGGTATGTACTCCCACTGTATATTATACTCTTGGAGTGTGAGAGTCCATCTGGTCAATCTCCCATGTTTCAATTTACAGTTCTTGAGGAATGAAATGGATTTATGATCCGTTCTTACTGTCACTTTATATCCCAAAATAAAGGTTCTAAACTTTTCGCAAGCGAATACAATACTTAACAATTCTTTTTCTGTGGTGTGATAGTTGCGTTCACACTTATTCAATGTGCGACTTGCAAAACTGATTACTTCATGGTTCCCGTCTTGGTCTTCTTGATATAGCACGGATCCGAGACTCAAATCGCTGGCGTCGCAGTTCATGAAAAATTGTTTTTCAAAGTTAGGGTGATGTAACATTACGGTTTCTAGGAACTTTTCTTTGATTAACTTAAATGTGGATTCTTGTTCTGATTCCCATTTCCACTTTTCTTTTGACGAAAGTTGTTTTGAAAATCGAGCTGTTAATTCGGAGTAATTCACTTGAAATTTACGATAGTAGTTGCAGATCCCGAGGAACGATTGCAGTTGTTTCTTGTTCTGTGGGACGGGGAAACGCTGTATTGCCTCCATCTTTTCCTGGGACGGTGTAATTCCATGTTCAGATAGGTTAAATCCCAAAAATTGGACTTCTTTTGCTATTAATTGAGACTTGTCTAACTTCAATGTAATGTTATTATCTTCTAGTTTCTGTAAGACCTGTGCCACCCTTTCACAGTGTTCCTCCCAATTGTTGGAGGCGATTAAGAGATCGTCAACATAGACTGTTGTAAATTGCAGTGTATTGTGGCCCAGTATTTCGTCCATACACTTGACGAATATCGCTACCGAATTTACTAAGCCAAACGGTAGTCTTTTGAAATGGTAATTTCTACCTTCGAAAATAAAGGCAGTATACTTCCTACTATTCGGATGCAGTTCAACTTGCCAATATCCGCATACCGTATCCCATATACTGTAGAATTTCGAACCATAAAACTTCTTTAAGATCTCATCAATTTCTCCAGGTGATGTCCTGTCGTTAATTATGGTTTTGTTTAATTCCCTAGCATCTAAACAAATTCGTACCGCACCATTTTTCTTCGGTACGGCGACAATAGGGTTGGTATATGGTGAATTGCTTACTTCGATAATGTCATTTGCTATCAAACGCTGGATTTCTTCCCTTACTGCTTCCTTCAGCGAAAAGGCGATAGGATAAGATTTTCGTTTAAATTCGGTTTGGTCTTTGAATCTTAACTCGCATTGGAAATTTTTAATTTTTCCGGGTGTATCAGAAAATATGTGACGATACTGGCAATATATGTTTATCAGATGGTCCTTTTGTTCCCATGTCAGCTCTTGGTTATTTTGGTTGGTCTTGAATTCTCGTATCTCATTAATCTTGGTCAACCATAAATCTTCCTCTGGGTTATTGTGAAGCTGCTTGTTGTTGGCGCCTTCCTGATGTTGGTGGCCTTCCCTAATGTAATAGATTACATGTTCTGCGGGTGCCTTTTGATATTCTGTTAGCTTGGCTGTCCACTCAACCTCTCCTGTCTTCATCCTTACTGTATTGGTGTCCATGTTAATTATCGCAGTGTATTTCCTGAGTATATCACACCCAATGAGCAGGGTAAATGGTAACCCACTGGCTACGAGGAATATCATCTGTATTGTGTTGCCGTTGCTGGATACATCAAGCTGCACTTGTTGTCTAATCGTCTTGTTTTGACGTCCGGTAGCTCCAATGAGTACAATGTTATTAATAGGTAAAGTGGGTATTGTCGCTTTATTTTCAGATTGGATTCTATCTAACTCCACTTTATCAATCAATGATACATTTGCTCCGGTATCTATCATTGCCGTTGCTTTTATATTGTTGACCTTTACCGCTATGTAGGCAATTTCACTATTACTTGTGTCGCTGATAGCATTCTCTTTTTCTTCCATTAGATCTCTTCTAATATTTTTCAAATAATTATTGGTGTATGTTTTTCGAAGATTTTGATGGTTTGCCAAAACTCTAGACCCAATAGTCCGGTTCAGTGAGGGTACTACTTGGTTTTTCACTGCCGGTTGGTGTTTAAAGGCAGGTCACTATTCCCGTGCCTGTCTTGCGATGTCGACGCTATGGGTTCTTGATTCCCATTTCCATGTCCATTATTGTAGACTGTTGTATTTTGCGTCGTCGTTCCTTGACTTCCATTACTGTCGCTTCCGTTAGATCGGTATCCAGATTCCCGCTCCTCTCTATCGCTGTTGCTGGAGTGACTATTCTGATTAGGGAAACTTCTCCTTCCTTGGTAGTAGTTTCGATGATTTCCCCCTCGACTGGCTTGAGCGTAATGCACTCTGCGAAAATGATTATTGTGTTGGTTGCCATTGTTTTGTCTTGGGTGGTGATTGGGAGCTTGATTCTGGTACGGCCGGTAATAATTGTTACCTCTTTGGTAGGCTGGCTCTCGCTGATATCCTCCTGAATGCTGATTATTATTATGCCCTCTATTGTTGACGTTGTTACCACCTCCGTCTTGACGTGGTACAGGGTGATTTTGGTATCTTGGTGGGTAATTGTGGTTTCTCCCTGGGCTATTCCTTTCGTTGGATATGTTGGGGTTATTATTCCCAGGTCCTCCTCGATCATACGTCTGGTTTGGTCCTTGACGACTACGTTGGTAGTAGCGTTCTCTTTCATGGTTCTCCAACAGTTCGCACATCCCTTGGACTGTCTTTATCTGTGCGTTTAGCCTCCCTTGTGATATGCCTTGATTGAAGTGGTAGGCTAATTTCGTCACTAGGCATTCTTCTGGAATGGCGGGTTCAAGATTCCTGGCTAGGCAAATCTTTCCCAAGAAATACGTCGTCATTGACTGCCTTCCATGTATATCAAATCTCCCGTTCGTGATGTCGTCCCTGACGATGTTCTGGGTGGCTTCTGACCAATATTTCTGTTTAAATGCCACCTTGAAGTTATCATAATTCCCCACTTCGTTACGGGTTGCCGTCCACCAATTGTCGAACGTGCTTTTGAAAGCTTCGTCTAACATTCCCTTAATTGTAGTCCATCTATTTTCTCTATTTTTCCGTAGAATTTCTTCCATTCGTTCTAAAAATTCTAGCGGGTTTTTATAATACGTTCTGAATTCAATCTGGTCTCGGTTGTCTAGATGAGTCAATCCAGATAGTAGATTCGGTATCGTTTGTATACGATGCATCTCGTCGCGGAGGTCATCTAGCTCTCTTCGCTGACGCTCGGTTAGTAGGGTTCTGTCATCGTGTACCTGCTGTTTAATTGCGTCCACTCTTCCAGATACTTCTTCACACTTGTCGGTTAGTGTTGACTGTGCTATTTTCATGTTGGTTTGTTCTTGTGTTATCACATTTATTTGTGTACCATGCGTTCTATCCATTTCGTTGATGCGTTGATTGATGTCCAACTCTGTTTGTATTAGTCTCAGGCTAGTACCTTCTCCCTCCTTTCGTACTTCGTCCATCTCGATATTAACTTCAGTTGATAGGATGGCCATGCGCTTCTCAATTTCATCAACATTTTCCTTCAGTCTTTTTTCTACCATTTCTTCTGTATTCTTGGTGGCTTCCTTCATCTTGTTGCTGTGGATACTTATTTGTTGCCACATCCCTTCATGGTCAGATTGTATTGTTTCGACGTCTCTATTGAACTTAGCCGTGATTTCATCCATTTTCTGGTTGGCCTGATCCATTCTGACTCCCAATTCTGTCGATAACTCCTCTTTCATGATGGCCATTTTCTTTTCCAGTAATTCCTCAGTTTTCTTTTGTCCATCTTCCATCCTCCTGTTCGTCTCCTGTATCTGGTTATTGAACTCTTCCTTTAATAATTCCATATGTTTCTTGTTCTCCCTCTGGCCTTCCTCTATTTTCTTGCTTAAATCCTCTTTGGTAGATCTACTGGCTTCTTCTATTTTGCTGTTCACGTCCGCCTTGGTGGAGTTCAGTGATTCTTCCATCCTTTTCTGGCCTTCTTCCATTCTGTTCAAGTCTGCCTTCAAATTCTGATTGTCCTCCTTGGTTGATTTCAGGCCTTCCTCTATTTTCTTGTTGGTGTCGTCTAATTTGTTGTTCAATCCTTCCTTCAACGACTCCATTATTTGTCTCATCCACTCTTGGAATGTGGACTCTCCTGTTGATATTGTTTTTTCGGGTTGGCTAGGTTCCTGTGGAGTTTCTTGAACCATCACTTCCGGTTCCTCCATAGGTTGTTGAACCCCCTCCGCCGGTTCAATTTGTTTGTCTTTTTCTTCCACTACTATCTCCTCCACATCTTCTGCTGACATTGCCTCCTTCTCTTCTTTTCTGGTTTCCTTTTCTGCTTGCGCCATCCTTTTTCTTGACGTTGACCTTGATTTAGATCTTGATTTCAATCGGTCTGTATACATCTTGATCTTCTGATAATGGTCCTGCTGTCTTCTCACGAATTATTATATTTAGGTTAATGGTTATTGTATATCTTCCTAACTCGTGCCCAGACGTTGGGCGCCAACTTGTTAAAGAACAAGTAAATATAGATTCTGTAGTATAGTATAGTATAATGTAATGTACTATACAGTGTACTTGTATTTATAATTGTAATTGTAGTGTGCTTGCAGATACGCTCTGGTATCAGCTATTGTTGTTTCTATAAAAACTGCTCCGATTATAACTATTAGGAGTTATTAGTGTGATTGTATAAGTGTTTATGAAGATTTCACTCTTTCAATTTAAATGAGTTTTGCGCACTTTTTGTTGTATACCTCCCTCACTTACCACAAGTATCCATTTCAGTCCTGTTCTGTGACGGTTGGTGCTGAAATACATACATTCAAAATATGCACAAATATTCAATTTGAATATTTATAACAGTTAGTACACATATGTAATACTTTGAATTTCTCTTAGTTTGAATTCTTCCGCCACCTTTGGTAGAACTGATTTACAAGAAATGATTTAATTTCTATTTGAAATGATACTCTTGTAACGTTGGTAAGAAGTGTAGGTTTATTAACAGAATTTAAAATGGTAAATTTCAACAAAAAGAACAATTGACAATCATTTAGTCTAATAACCCTTCAAATAATAATTACAATCGATTGATTTTAACATAAAACTCTATCCAGGCTCAATGCTGGTAGACCTGTCTCTAGTACAATAATTTGAATTTATAAGGTTATGTTTTCTCGTTACTATATTATCAGGTTGTTAGGTTCTTTGAAGATCCATGATATCAGTGTCAAGATGTAATATTTATAGAACTATTAAAATTAAACAATGGTTATAAAATAACGAACAAATATAAAACAATGAAATTTAATACCATATGTATGGTAAGTATACAATTATCGTACGTCTGTATGCGCACGCACCTTATAACATTCTATAGCCAGTGTCAGACTCGTGGCTTGTACGGTTTCAATATACCGTTTTATTTTCAACAATGAATTTGATAAATATATATTTTCAAGAGAAAAAATTAATAAAATACAAAAAAAAAACTCTTGTTATGATTTCTACTTAGTTTGGAAACTATTTGAGAACAGATGCAACAGTTATATTAATAATTTACCGCTACCAATTTGAGGTTAGCGATCACAGGTAACGCTTTTACAGAAAATGATTTTTTACTGGTTAATATTTCTTAATTGATATTTTTGAACATAATATTAGTAACTTTTTAACATGTTACTATTAAAATTATTTTATACTTTTGTACGTAAGTTAACGTCATTTATTTCAAAATATCGAATAATCAAAACAAGTTTAGTCAAAAAGGTGACTAAACGTAAACTCTTGATATGAGTGATAGTTACTTTAAACATACTTTAATAGTTATAAAAATTAATAAAATATTTAATTAATATTTTAATATATATAAAAATTAACATTTTCTTGTAATTATAATACTTTCATCATAAGTTTGATACTGCGCTAATATGACTCGCGTAGTATCAAAATGTCTATTTCAAAAATATTCTTTCTGAAAATTAAAGTTATTCAAATAAAATAATGTACTCCCTGTTTATAATCACAACACACGCGAGTACGATCGGGATTATACACTATCGTACTTATTATTCGGTAATCCCGCACATATCGCTCGGAAGTGTATTTGTTGTGTTAAGGTTACGTCTGTATATTAACTTTATGTCAATGTACGCGCACAACTTTTAAAATAATACTTCTTCATGACTTGGAGTGGCGTGACCTATTTGTCTGGAGGCTGTTCTAAGACTGTTACAAATTGCCAAAGCGTCTCTCTCGTTTCTGACAAAATGCGTTGATTTGATTGGCTGTAATCATTATACTCTTCACCCCAAAGACCCATATTTTATAAAAATATTTGGTGTTTTACCAAATTTTGACTTTGGGTTCTGGGTTATATGACGTAAGCACTAGTGTAAAAAATACTTGAAAAGTTAATAATTACAATAACTTCCTTATTAAACGTCCTATCGTTACATGAGTTATGTCATTGAATTATTGACATTTTCCTCTTTAATTCAAGTCTAAACAATACTATTTTATTCACATAGCTTCTCTTAAAATAATGTTTTTATTAATTATTTTGGTGTTTCTTATTTTTATAAGTTTTTGACACCAGATTTAATTATTTTCACTAAAAACACTTTCTAAATAAACACTTGGAGTCCATTTCTCACTTGGTTTAATTGGTTTTTTGGAAATAATTATTTCCTTTACAATAGCTTATTTTAGCGTCAGTAGGCGTCCATCTTGGTTTTCATATAAAAGTATTTACAATGAATTTCCCTTATCTAATACAAGTAATCTTATAATCTAACAATACTAAAACGATTATTTACATGATTTCACATTGAAATATACTCACATGATGGTATTAAACATAATACACATACTGTCTTCTTTCTCTTCTACCTTTCTCATATCATTGTCAATATAATTTTAGTCTTTTTCTAAGTGAGTTATATTAAGTATGACATGTCATTAGTGTACATACATTGTACTTAATGTATTACATATATGGGTCAGCTTCTAGCTAGTTTAGTACCCTTCAATTCTCTAATAATGGGCTTGTTCCTATGGTGTCTCAACATAATGGTCATTTATTTTTCATAAAAACAATACTTAAACTGTTATTGTTACATCATGATTGTGTTTCTACATTGGTACTAGACATTACTCCTACTTTTGGTAATGTTCTCATTTACTCTTAGATACATTTATATGTCATATTTTACATAAGTAACTCACTTGACATGGTTGGTTTATCTGTGATTTCTGTTATTATGGTCAGTTGGTTTCTAATTATTTGCATATATACTGACTGTTTTTATAGTTCTAATCTGTTCTCAAAGTTGTATTGATTTTCCCTCTAACTACTGGTAATATTGTAAACAATCTGTGCTTAAGTTTTAATACACTATTTTCCTTAACTAATGGGCCATACAGTGGTCCATCTTACATCTGATTGTTTGTACATGGTTAGTTAGTTTACATTATTTTGTTTATAATACTGTTGTTATTATGCTAAAGATCTGTTCTCAAACCATTACCAGATATTAGTCTTACTACTGGTAATATGGTCATTTACTGTAGTATTGGTTTTGATATTGCACTTTGTCTATTTGAATTGGCCTATTTGTTGCATCTTTGCTATAGCTGTCTGCCATTGCATTTGATTGGTTTTATTTACATAGTTGCTTTTTAATGTATTGTCTATTAGGATGTATTGTTATTTGTAACAATTCCTTAATTGATATCACTTGTTGATAATCATTTATTTTAATTGATATTTTTTGGTTTTTTGTTTAACAGGTACTTTTTCTATGGGTTATGTAACAATGTTCCATCTGTTTTAATGCAGTATGCTTCTACTATCTACATGGTATCAGTATGGTCTTTCACAATAATATTTTACTTATTTTGTGACACATGTTTACACATTCCTTCTTAAACATTAATACATATCTTATTGTATTATTTATGATACTTTTCTAGTCATGGGTTGAATTCAATTCAATCCCTTTTGTTTGATACAATGTTTTTTTATATTGTTGTCAGTTCTTTACCAAAAATAAAACATAGTTATATTGTTCTATTTTGTTTCATTTTGGTGGACTTATGATTATCTGTGTTAATCACAATTTTATTAAACGCGTCACACTCATTGTTCGTGTCTATTTGACTTATTTAATATTTTGTTGTTTTCCTCATGGAATTAACCTATTTTCATATATTTATAAACTTCCTCACTATAATTGTTTGTGTGGTTTTATCAGTAGAAATAGTTGGTTATTCACATGTTTCACATCTATTAAGTACGCACTGTTATTGTTTGTGTTTCCTTAAATGCTAATCACTGTTTTTTCATCCTCACATTTGATAATCATTATTTCACTTGTCACTTAATTAGTCTTTGGTGCACATGGTTTATGTTGATTTCTGGTATGATTTATTCATCTTCTTCTCTCTCCTGGATCAGCTTTCTTGTCCTTCTTCTTTCTTCTTTCTTGTTATTTTCATTGTAGTCTTTATTCTTTAGTCGTTTCCCCTCACTTTTGGAGTTTGTTAAATCCTTATTTCGTTGTTTCCCCTCACTTTTGGAGTTTGTTAAATCCTTATTTCGTTGTTTCCCCTCACTTTTGGAGTTTGTTAAATCCTTATTTCGTCGTTTCCCCTCACTATTGGAGTTTGTTAAATCCTTATTTCGTTGGTTCCCCTCACTTTTGGAGTTTGTTAAATCTTATTTCGTCGTTTCCCCTCACTATTGGATCCTATTGGGTCTATTATTGGTATTTGGTTTTGGCTCACTTCATTTTCTTTCTTATTTTTCGTAGCTGATATCACTAGATTGATATTATCTTATTCATAGTTGGATTTTCATATTAACACATTTGTAGATACACACTTTATATACATGGATTTACTTATCTAGATTTACATTCACATTTTTTATCTTACTTGCCGTCCTTTAGGCTCATTTTATGTAACTGCCATATTTGGTTATGTTACAATATGCAGTAAAGTGTGGACATGCAGCACAGACTACTAAACTTGTACATCATGGGTACAGATAAAATGTCTGGAAATAAATATAGACAATCTTGACCATGGCCTAACAACCCAGAAAATTAAGATAATATAACACTGGCCAAAAACCTTTATGTTCATTTAAACAATTAAGCACTCGCACACTAAACTAATTATTTTATGATTACTGAAATTTAAATTATTTCAAGTTATTTCCAAAATTATTTCAAGTTACTGAAATTGAAATCATGTTTTCATTTACATTATGAGTAAAATTATTTACCAGCCATTTTTCTGAATGTTTTATTCTTACAAATAAGACAACATTATGACATCTGAAGGGTGCTTAACCTGTTCTTACCATAATAATCATACTAATGGTACTTTCAATTTCTCTATATTAGTTACTCACTACTTGGATCATCGTGGTTTCCATGAATTGAGAATACAGGAATGGAGATGTTAAGGTTTGGATCTTCATAATTAACGATTGGATTAACACAGTGTTGAAAGTTCTCAGCTTGATCACTTATAAATTCAACTCTGATGGACCTATAAAAAAAAAATGCATTTACTGAAGGGCTTAAATATCAAAGACAACTTTCACTGTCTCATACCTTGTGCTGTTTTTGTTGCACAATTAATCTAATGTAATCAATGGATCCATAACTTTTCTGGAATTTCACTTATAACAATGCATAGCCCATTATAACTGTACTCACTATGTAGTTATAAAAGCATTGACTGTTGTACCAGGTTTGTATTTTCCTGTAGAAAAATCCTGTATGATTTTAACCAATAATTTATTGTAGAAACAACTGAAAGAGATCAAAATGTGTTATAATAAAGTACACTGAATGTTTTGTAATAAACTGAAATAACCACCAAATTTGAAAGTTTAACCCTTACTATTTCTTCGATGGGGCAGCTCAATCATGAAAATATATCTACTATTCACTGGCAGGGCTTATCTGACACGTACTATACTATTATTAAAACTTGTGTGGTATTGACAGAAGGAACTGTTGATTAAACAACTGACTGCTACGTGCCTCTCAACCAATCGCCGTACTCAAAACTGTAAACAGTAACCGTAGCAACGCACACTGTTGCTAATATGTCCCACACGTGCTGTTATTAAAACCAGTGTGGAATGTCACGCCACAGAGTGAACTGTTAGTGTAGGTTCTATGTAACGAAGTTTGTTTGTTAAGAGTGCTGTGTTCTCGGTTACACTTGTTTGATTATTCGTGGGTGTACGTTAGTTTAATACTTAAATAGTTGTGCTGCAGATACAAGTTTATTGCTAACTAATTTCTAATTACTTAACTAATTTCTGCCTAATTAACTAAGTGTAGTGAAAACGTTTGAATCTATTATTAACTAAATAAGCATAAGCATGTTTAAATACTATGTTTACCTAAGTATAAATTTACTTTATTTTGTCATTTTACGGAACTTTGTGCGTACGATTTTTATTTTAAAACAATTTGTATAAATATCTCTTATATTCTGAATTCTTCAAAATACGTAACAGCTTTAACCTATACGCGTTTACTTTCAAACAGAAGGTATGTCTGAACGTGAGGATACTGGGAAAAAGTGTGGTCGACTGCGAATACACCCGGTAAAAGAGAAAACACGTATTTCCGGTCGCGGAGTACCAATTAGAGGGTAGTTCAGAGAATTTGTTTGTTCTCTATGAGATTATTTCGAGAAAGAGAAGGAACATGGTAACTGATTTCAGTTAGTCAAGTTGTTGATAGAACAGCAGCTGCACTCTCTATAAGTAAAAATATGGACGTAACGATAGGTAAGGAGAAGTTTAAACAAAGCGAGGAAGCTGGCCCTTCTAAACTGGAAACACCAGGTTAAAAAAGACGGATAGAAAAATGTGTTACTAATCTGGATGCTTTTGCAGAAGATTAGTAACTAGTAGCTACTCTTCATGATGGAGAGCTTTTCACTGGTAGCCACTCGTCTTTACGGTCCGTACTTAAAAATTTGGGATTTAAATTTACTACCGTTTTGGGTAGAAAAGTATTAATGGAGCAACAACACGTAGTTGCTTCTCGGTGTAGATTTCTTAGGGGTGTAGTAAATGAAAATTTTAATAATGTCGTCTGGGTTGACGAAACATGGGTGAACGCAGGACATTCTTTAAAAAAGTGTTGGTCGGATGATTCTATGGCGGGAACTATGCCAGTGCAAATTGGAAAAGGTGGAAGACTTATAATTATCCACGCCAGAAATTCTCAGGGGTTTATTCCCAATTGCCTCTATGTATTTAAATCGAAAAAGACTTCTGACTATCACGAAGAAATGAATCACAACAAATTTAAAACATGGTTTGAAGAATTCCTGTTAAAGAATATTCCTCCCAATTCAGTGATCGTGATGGACAACGCCCCATATCATTGAGTGATTAAAGACAAGGCTCCAACAATGGCTTAAAAAAAAAGAAGAGATGGTTGAATGGTTAAAACGTCGAAACATTCTATTGACAGAGGATATGAAAAAGGCTGAATTGATGGAATTAGTGCTATTTAATAAACCAAAGTTTCCTGTGTATATTGTTGACGAGTTGGCTGAAAGTTATGGTCATAAAGTCATCCGGTTGCCTCCATATCATTGTCACTTTAACGCCATAGAACTAATATGGGCCAGGGTTAAAAAATACGTTGCCATAAATAATACAAAATTCACAATGACTGAAGTAGAAAAATTAACAAATGAAGCCATGCAAATGATTACTGGAGAAGACTGGAAGAAGGTAGTCAAACACACCAAGTCAGTTATTGAAGACGATTGGAAAAATGAAGGTATAGTGGAACAGCAGGTAAAAAATTTGATCATTTCTGTGAATTGTTCGAGTGACAGTGAATGAGTTGAATCTGAAGATAGTGATTCTACATTAAACGGAGTTCACCCATTATAAACGTAAGTTTTTATATTGTTTAATGTTAGAAGTAACGTTAAATATAAAATTGCAATATAAAAGTATTTAATTTAATCTTTAACTAAACAAAAATTAACAAACGAAATATTATAGTCCAATATTACAATTTCTATCAATTATAAATTAATATTTCACTATTTATAGGCAGTTTCATTTATGAAGAATTCGCAAATATTTATGCCTGCTTAATACCAAATTATCTGTATTTATTAAGTTCATGATATAATAATAGAGTAATTATTTATCACGTTTTTCAAGTAAATTATTATGATATTAAATCCATACCAAAATATTAAGTAAGATCTCATATTACCAGAGTTGGACTTAACTAGAATTTGCGTAACACGTTTCATGTCATTTCACAAAATAAAAGATTTTTTACGCGATTGTGAACAGATTAGTGTGCACTATGATTAAGGTAATGTACAGTATAATACGTACATGTTATTGCAACCATACATTAAATAATCGTATTCACTACGATATAAGCTACGCGACTTCACTACAAAAGCATCTCTGGATGTCTTACTGTAATTAAAAGTACATTAAGAGATATCATATCATGTTTTAAAAGTAAACTGTTTTGTCTTGAAAAGCCGTATTAAGTGACTTTGAGCGTAAATGTGTTGTCAGAGTTTGGCAACGTTGTTTCCCTTTCAGTACAAACGTCAGTATCAAAGAAGTTTTAATAATAGTATAGTGACTGAATCTGTATGTAATGGCAGGTATATACTGATTTTCTATTGACTTCTGTATGCTCTGGAGACTTCTAGGAAACTGTTTTAACAAATTACAAACATGTCAGCTGATGACCAGTTGTTCACAAACCTTATACAGTGATTCAATCTCAGAAGTGATTTTGTTTCCATTTTATGTTTTGTTTAATATAAGTTACTATTACACAAAATGTGTAACTTGAGTAAATTTGTATAAGCTGAATGTCAAATACTGAAACTGTTAGAAGATTCAAGTTGTGATATTTTTTTATCATAAGAACTGTTTGCACCAAATGAAAATCTGTCCAACTCAAATGACAGTAAGAGAGATATGAAAATTCATGAAGATTTAGTACAACAAAATAGTGTTGCAAGTTCATAATATAAAGTCAGTAACAATAATAATAATAATGCATTAGATGGTAGGCCTATATTTGATAACTTGAACATTTCTCAACTTAGCAACATCACAAAGATGGATAGCCAAGACAAAAAAAAAAAAAAAAAAAAAAGGCTGCCACTGAAATAAACAAATCGAAGTCCATAATAAAAGCTAAAAATTACAGACAAATCTTACAAACAATCTGATTCAGCTGTAAGAATCAGATGATCTAGAAGACTCTAAGGAATCTGATTTTACACAATTTCACTTTACTGAAATTTCTGGGCATACACCATGTTTTACTGAAACCAACAGTTTGAATTTTTCAAATTATTTTTTATAAGGAGATGTTTGTAAATGAAACAAATCGATTTGTACAGGATAAAGTCTCTAAATTAACACCAAAATATTCTACTCGAAACACGTGGGGACAGTGAAAGTAGAAGAAATAAAGCTTTCATTGGAGTTTTATGTGCCACTAATCAAAAACATAAATTACAAAATTTAGAAGACTAGCTAGATTACAGAAACGTTTTGAAAGTTTGTAATATATCAATTTATTGATATTTTAATTGCACTGAATTTAAAGTTACTGTCCATTATTTATTTACTGAATTCTTCGGGCGCCATCTTGCGTACTGCAAGAAATTAATTATTGTAAAACTATATGTACTTACCATTTTCTCGGGTTCTTTTCGGCGAACTCAGGAGATCAAAATTGGTTGTTTGAAATGACTACTTCGATCTACTATATTCAAACGAACTTGTGTTTATTCATGATTTCTTTTTTACTGTTGCATATTAACGACAATGACAAAATTACTCCCCCCATCTTTTATACTTTTACTATTTGAACATTGACATTGCCCATGCTTTATTCTGACCACAACTTTCAAGATATTATTGATAATTAAACTGTTGAACACTAAAACAAATACTGTAAAGAAATAATACTAAACTAACTTCTCTTAACGTAAACCAATGCTTTTATGTTATACTAAGATAGGTACCTACACACACCCACGCATACCCACACACATACTATTTTATACGGTACATTTTTGTTTATTGAGCTCAATTGTAAAAAAGAATTTAGTATTTTAAGTGATTCTACTTTCCTGCTGTTGCTGCGAACTCGACGCCATAGATATCAACTCGTGGCTTACAGTTTGTTGGTTCTCGTATTTCTCATTTTTATGGCCGAACTGTTAATTTATCTCCAATTTCACTCACTGTCTCTACTTTGGTTGTTATAAAAGACTGTTTAAATACCGAAATATATAAAAATTTACATTTTTGTTGTTCTGCGGGCCCGCATATTACGTTCCGGAACTTTGTGTGTCTCACTCGTGCGAGTGTTGAAAGTAGACTGGCCATAGGCCACCGGCACTATTTTGTGAAGCGGCCTTGGTTATATAACCAATTCTTATTGTATTCAGTTTGTATCACTACGCCAGCAGACTGTTTTGTTACATAACTGCATTCCACCGTTAGGCTAGGCTCTGACGTAATATGGTCTGATGTTCGTTACATAATTTGTTTATGCTGTTTGTATGTCCTTGAAGCTGCCCTTGGCACAGTTTTGTCGGTTGTTTCACTCGTTTTATAAAATATTACTGAATAATGGTCACGTATAATATCACCAGCAGTGCTGCCACCGTCTCTATCGTCGCAACCACTGAATTTACCTTTGTTTGCGTTTGTCCCTATTATTCGAAAAAATGTTATTTGCTTTAATAAAAAAAATACAAACTTCTTTATTATTCTAAAAAAAAGGCCCAAAAAAATGCCCCGTTACAAGTTGACACTCCAACAAATGAGTAACCATAAAATTTTACAAATTTTTAAAATTATTTTTCATTTATATGTTAATTATGGTGTAATATACATAACAATCAGGTATACCAGAACAGTATAAAACTGCCACATACAACATAATAGAACTTACCACATAATACACTTTGTTAGGTCAATTTACAGGCAAAAACACTGAAGTCAATGTGGATTGGAATTGGTAAGACAAAATTATAAGGAGCCATCATGATTATCATGACCTTATCTGGTTTACATGGTTGCTCCTGTTTCGCTTCACCAATGTTTCAATGGAATTCCCACACTATGATCTCTCTCAGTCTTTTACACGAACACTATATTTTTATAACCGGCTCACAGTCATTCTGGTCTGGTGTTCTTCTTCCCTATTCACCACTTCTTCCACTTTCACTTCAACTGGCTTCACATTCCACTCATTGTGTAAAGTTGTGTTTCTTATCCTATCTTCTTTCATACATCCTTTAATTCTTCTGATTAATTGTATGTTCAACGTTTGATGTCATTATTTGTTTGTTTTTTTTATGTCCATATTTCACGTTATCCAGCACTATAAGCACAATAGATTTACATTTCCAATGAAGTTTCACTTCTAAAAGTCTTTTATAATACTCCACATATGGCTTGGTGCTTAATAATTTTGTTGACAAAATTCCTATCACATTCACTTGTGACATTATATCCAAGATACTGAAATTTAGAAACTTACTCCAGGAACTTATCTCTTGAAACTATTTTGTTCGACTGCTATTCTCCAGTAAGCCACTTATCTTCTCTACTGATATTTTTCCATCATACTCTTTTACTATTTTCCTTAACCAGAATACCACTCTCTGGAGATTGTCTTCAGGCAATGCAATCAGTACATTGTCGATAAATAACAGTACAGTCAAGAAGTAGCGCTCATTAATCTTGATCCCTTGTAGCTACCTGTACCTGTTGCTATTCTATTATCATTTGATTAATATACATATTAATACTTTCAGTACCTGTTGGATATTAATACCAGAAACGTAGTCATATTTAAAGTTCTTTTTAAAAAGTAACATTTATTTAATCTTTGGTCAATGATAATGTTCTCACTATCAAAATAATTATCAGTTTCCTCTTTGACAATACATGAAACACGTACACATGTAAGCAATAAATAAAAATAATTACTTACACGATATTGACTGATGGCTCGTTGGGCACTTGGTGAAACATTACTACAAAGGTTTTAAAACATACAAACACTTGGTAAGTTTCACAGTTTATTGTTAATTATAAATTTAATAAACCATGTTTTTTATTTTTCAGTACCGTAAAGTTTAATGATGTTTAACACAATCATGAAAAATATTTATAACTACAAAACACTTCTGCACTAAATTAAGTAGTTTGGTTTAGTATTTTTCTGTCACTAAAAAAGCAAAATTCATCAACATTAATTTCTAACAATATTTTGGCACTGTGCAATATATCAAGTCACATAACCCATAAAGAATGGTGCCTGAACTCCAAACAATACAGAATTTGAATGATACCAATTGTTTACATCGATTATATGAAAATAAAAATTTTAGTTACCTGACAGAAACACACAGTATTAAAGTTAACATTAAAAACAATTTGTAACGTGTCTAAAATTGGGTCATTTTATTTCCTACAGTATGGGGTATTCGTATTTTTATTTATTTCATTTTGGGTGGGATTTTATAAATTTATTGTGAAAGTTTTATTTCCCGGCCAACGTTATTTCCATTACAACAGAACACGTGTTGAGAAACAGTGGTGTAACAAAGCAGAGACGCAGTTTGTGTTGAGTAACTCCGTAAGGAATTCGCGCCACCCTAATTTTCGGAGAAATGTGCATATGTGTGACCACGCCCGCACGTAACAATCAGGACGGGGCGCTGTTAGTGATGCCGTGAAAAATCCAACGAAGCGGTAAAACATGGCGCTGGAACGAACAGTTTGTAGCACCAACCAGCCAGCTACAGGAAATATCGTTAAGCCACACCTACTACTAGTGACATCAGTGTAGCAGAGGCAAATATCGTCCTCGGTCACCACACATATAACAACGATGTTCCATGTATAAAAGGAATACGCCACAACAAATTAAGCATGAACGGCGACTAAAACCTGGTGGCAGTGAATGCGCATTTCCTCCCGTTCAACCAAGCACATTTCCCAGTTACGCTATAGGTGCCGGCCGGCCCGGAGCCAAGTAGGCTCTCTCTACAAAGTTTTTTTGTGTTTTCCAGTAAAAGGTGTAACTACAGTAAATTTTCATGTGACCGCGGTCGAGTTACAAAAGCAGAAGAGATAACTTGATACTTTCGGACAGTCACCAACCAGTAATTTACAGAAACGATGAGTGCGCGCGCGAACACGTGGCCGGCGGTTGAAGTGTAAGGGCTGGGGGGTTTTATTATAAAATGTTAAGGGGTGTGTTTGAGTGAGTGTTTAAAATATGCAGGCTGGGCTCTGTCTGTATGTATGTATGAATATAAGGTAAGATGTTAGAATAAGTTCATAATTATATTGTGATCAGGGAGTGGATCACCGAAAAGCATTAGGCCTGTATTTCAAAGTTTTAATTTTGGATAAGGAATCTTTTTAATGTTAACTAATTCAAAAAATAAAAATTAAATTTTAATTCTCTTCAAAATGAGTTGTGTCAGTGCTTTGTTTAACCTGTAAACCATGTTTGTATCTAGCGTACATGTGATCGAACCCTGGAACCAAGCAGAAGAGATCGTAGAGGTAGGTGAAAATTAAATTGCATTTGGTAATTAATAAATATAATTCATTATAGACGATAACAAATTGGACAAATGCTTTTTGACTGTTACAGCCACCAGTGCATTTTTTATGAGGTTGCATATGATAGTTCACAGTAGACACAGGCATCGCACGGAAAGTATTAAAAAATATGGGTGATAAGGGGCTCCCTTGCCCTACACATCTATCAGACTTATTTATTTCAACGATTTGAAGCTTGTGAACTGATAGCAGCTACGTATTACAAATACTAGATGCTCAGGAAAACTTGTTTTTCAATCCTAGCCACACACCTAAGTTGATAAAAGTCAGTTGGGTTTGCAGGTTATACTACCTTCATCGTTTCTAGGAGTTGTTGAAGAGCATAAACATTATCTATGTTGGAATGTCTCTTGCCGAATCCACTCTATTCTCATATCATTCTGTTCAGCAATTGTTTGGATCCATTTTTTAACAGATTTTATACTCTGCATTGAGACGACTTATCATCCTACAGTTACTACTCTATATTGATATGATGGTCTCACAGATCATTGTATGGTACAGTAACAATGTACAGACACCAATGAAGTCACTTATTACCAGTTAAATAATAATGTGAAATCAACAAGGTATATTCACACAATAATTTGAGTTGAATTTGTCCACACACAATAATAATTGTCAACTATTAAGAGTTCCACACAAATTAGAACACAATAATCACTTTCCACTAATCCAGACTTGATCCGTACTCTACAATATTGCCAGATGTAACTACCCTCTAAGCCAGCTGCTGTTGCTTATATAGCCTGCAGACGTTCCAGAATAATTTTCCATTCTTTTGGTGGTGTGCCAGCATAATTTGTGTAGTTATAAGTACCAAAACAGTCTAGAGGATACTTGACTGCTCGGCCTTGACACAAGACACTGGACCTGCTCGGCTAGCCAAGAAACATGTAGAACTGCCACATAACTGCAACTGCTGACTTTTCGAGAGTGTTACATAATTTTGTAACAATATCATGAACATATAGATCCTATTAAAAGGAGACATAAAGGTTAATTAAAGAAAAATTTTGTCTAGGCTATAACTTCAACGATATTGCTTGGTCGCTATATCCTCAATGATGATAAGCATAATTTTCATTTGTCTGCCACCCAGAAATTGTCTTTGGTTTACTGCATCTCAATATTTAACCACATAATGGCCTGTTAAAATTACTTGGCCCCCAATTTAGCAATCTTTGTGACCATCTATCATCATATCTCCAGCTGAATTTTTGCCAATCTCCATTATTTTCTTAATTCTCAAAATAATATCATCTAATTTATTTCATAACTTACCCATATAATCATTTTCCCGCCTTCACCTATTATATTATCAACATAATTCTTTCCATGCTTCTCTGTGGACAGTTGATAGTAATTCTCCTGCCCATTCAAATGGTGTCTGATCCATAATTCACTAAATGATGCACTGATGCTCCCCTTTAGATTATCTAATGACTAGTGTCACCAAACAAGCTTCAATTTCAAGAACTATTAACGTTGACTACAAAGTATAGTAAACACGAACTGGATTTTACCTCACCTATCGCCCATACAGTACTGACGTAACAATCGCATGCATTCGTGCAGACAGTGCAACGATGGTTTACTGTCATGGAACAAGTCACCACCAAGCAACATGAAGTCCACATCATTACTTTGGGCCAGCTGCAAGATCTCTTCAAAAGTGGTAAAGCTATCGTTTCCTGCAAACATTCATAATTAAGAATAAGTATCACGAATATAGAAAATTATTAAGAATCTTAATGAAGAAATTTGTGTTAGTGGTTGAAATCACAATCAGAATGATCACAGTTGCACACCACTATATAATCGGGATAATTTTTATATAGTGGTGTGCAACTGTGATCATTCTGATTGTAATTATTAAGAATATTTATTATAAATATCCACTTGTCACAGATAGTAAAGTCACTTTAGACTAGACTAGGGATATGTATTGCTATAGTGGGAAACCCCCTGTAGATAATGTCTACAGTATTACTTTTATATTGTTTCTATTTTTTACTAATTTTGAAATGAAGTAGGTGTGCCTAGACAACAATGTAAAAATTAAACATTCCTTAACACAGAGTTTACGTAAAGACTGAAATTAGCTTCCCCCACTAATGTTTCCCATAAACTGCTACTTTCTGATTTCTGGACAGAAATGCATACTAAAGTGATTTATCTATAACATACACTGTTTGGTAAGTACTGGCCTCCTGAATAGCATAAATTTATAATATTTTTTTTATAAGTGCACAAAAAATAAATATTATAACGTCGCCAAATTCAGATCATATTTGATAACTATAAGTATGTAAGAAATGCTAAAAAGTAATATATTTTAATAAATAAATAATGAAGAGAATAAAAATATAAAATGTAATTAAGAAAGAAGGAGGAAGAATTATAAACTAAAAGTGATTATTAAAGAAACTCACAGACTAGACTGACAGACAAACGACTTTGACCCAACCCCAGAGATTGGCCAGATAAGAACCATAATAAAAGGAAACAAGATGAGAAGTGAAGGAGAAGAAAAATGAAAATAAAAAAGGGAACAAACCAACTATAAAGGAAATAAAATGAAACAAGGTGAGAAAACACAGACAAGTAGTAGAGAATAGAGAAGGGAGAAATAATACAATCAAATATAATATAGGAAATGAAACCGGTAAAGAACCAATATAAAAGATAAATGTTAGTATTGAATAAGTGACAAATGTAATTAATAATTGATAAAACCCGATAAATAAAAATACACTAACCCAAGAATTAGAAGCATATGTAAGTAAGAAATAGAGAAAGACATGAACTTAGTAAGTATAAATAATATATGTTGTATGTCCGTGGCGTGACTGACCGCATCGGCAAGTTGCTGAGTAAATGGGGCGTCAGGACAATCTTTAAGCCAACCAAAAAGATCCAACAGTTCCTGCGACCGGTAAAAGATGCCAGGGATCCACTCTCATCATGCGGGGTGTACAGTATTCCTTGTACGTGTGGCCAGCTATACATAGGCACCACGAAGCGTAGTGTCCGGACGCGCCTCTCTGAACATCGGAGATACTGCCGCCTGGGCCAGCCGGAGAAGTCCGCAGTTGCTGAACACGCTCTTTCCCACGACGATCACCGGGTAATGTTTAATGAAGCCCAGGTGTTGTCTTCTGTCCGGGGTTACTTCACTCGTCTGCATCTGGAGTCCATCCATATTCATAAGAATGCGTCCGTCGCTATGAACCGCCGAGGTGAAAGCATCGCCTTAGTGTCTGGCATGGTTTATTTTCCATGGTCAATCAGAATGGAGAATGATGAGCTGGCTTCTCATTGGTCCGCGTTATACACCTTAAGCGGCCAAAAAGTTATAAATAGAAACAGCGTAGCTTTCTCTCACTGTTGTTTGTTCCCAGTTCATTGGGAGACGTGTTCGGCGTACCATCTATTTCGAACACTTTTTGCTACTGAAGATGGCTACCGGTGGTGTGGCAGAAATGTCTAGCTGTAGAAGATCAAGCATTCGACCACGGCCTTTCAGCCCGGAAGTTTTAGATAATTATAATGACACCGGCCGTGAAAGCCTACGTACTAAAACTTAAATAAAAAGTTTAAGAAGTGCCCATAGTGAAAGTGAAAAAACCCTAAAGTAAAATGATAGAGAAAAAACACTAAAAAAATTATAATAAACACAAGATAATTTAAAAGTGAAGGTGATGAGTAAATAAAAATATTGTCAATGATAGCAATAGGAAAAATAGTGAAAGCTAAGGTAAACACTTAGTAAAAATTAACAAACACTAAAGGTTTAATAGTAAACAATAATAATATTTAAGAAAATTGTTAAGAGTAGTATTTAAAATAAACCATTAAGTAAGTAGTAATGAACACTGAAGAAGGGTGATGTTAACTGTATTGATTAGAAAAGAATCTTATTGTAAAGTTTAAAAGTATATAATAGTATTTAAAGGTGAGAATCCCATGAAAGAGTAAACAGATAGTGTTACCATGGAGTGAAGGCAAAGAGTATTTATAAAATAATAAGTTTAAAACAATCAATAAACACCCATGTTATAAGGGATGATTATTGAAGTAAGTTCAAAAGAGGTGAGGTTGTTTATCACCCAAAAAATAAAATAAAATGTAATGAATTGTACACCAATATTACCTAATCATTGTTAAATAATTGTTTAAGCAAACTTATGAATAAGATATGGCTGGTGTAATTATACCAACCATAGACCTAAATGTTGTATTTTATGTGATAAAAAATAGTAAATAATAGCCATATTGTTGACATTGGCGGAGTAAATAAGTAAGAAAGGAAAGCAATGTTTGACTTACAAAATGAGAAAACCAGTTAGTAAATAATTAGCAATACATGATGTATAAAATAGTAGTATCATACAAATAACACAAAAACAGAACCAAAACACATCAATAGGTAACAAAACCAGTTATCAGAACAAAATAAAGCATTAGGCTAAAATGAGATGTAATGTATATGAAATAAGTAAAAATCAGTAATGGCTACTTAGTCTTAAGAAAGGCCTAACTGCCAAACACCAACAAATACAAATTGTATGAAAATAACCAAGTAGTTAACAAATCCAAGGTGAATAATAACATCAACCAAGGATAAATTGTAAATCTTATTAAAAGCAAAATATTAGAATAAGGATTTAAATTAAAAGAGAACTGTAATTAGGAAATATTAAAATAATTGTAAAATTATAAAACATGAAATAACCCAGTCTTGTGGGATACCAAAATAATCTTTGGAAGAAAATACAAATAACAGTGATAATAATTAATACTTGGATTTCATTGTCCATGACGTGTCCGTTACTTAACTAAATATCACTATAGTATTGACGACTCGGAACACTAAGTTTTTTATAAGTAAAAACGTAAAGTTTTACCTTACAGCCTAAACTAGCTTTCACCTTTAGAAGGCTTCATCAGAGGCTGCCATAGGTAGCGTTGTCCGTCTTGTTGTTGGCGACGGGATAGTTATTCGAAAGATTGAAGCTGTGTGTGTGTGGTGAGATGTGTTCGAATAATGCGTGCGATTTGAATTGTGTCTGTTCGTTTAGGATGTCGTTTTTATTTGTTTTTGTGTGTTTGTATATTTCTAATTGTTCTAGAGTGTCTAGTTTTCGGCCTTTTGTGTGTACGTGTAGAATGTTCATGTTATTGTCGATGTTTTTATATGTGTGGTTTGCTTCAATGAGGTGGTTTGCAAAGGTAGATTCTGTAGTGGTGTGGAGTGCTTTTGTGTGTTCAATGTATCTCTGTTTGAAGCTACGTCCTGTCTGGCCTATGTAGAATTTATTGCAATTTGAGCAATTTAGCTTGTATACACCAGGTAGATCGAATTTGTTTTGTGCTTTGGGCATGCATTTTGATAGTGTGTGTTCTGTTTTGTTAGTAGTTTTGTAAGCGATTCTGTATCCTGCTTTTTTGAATTTGTGGGCAATTTTTTCAGTTTGTTTGTTGATGTATGTTAGTGTTATGAATTTGTTGTTTTCTGTCTTTGTCTGTTGTTTGTTTTGTGTTTTGTGTAGGAGTTTACTGACTATTGTTCTGTCATAACCGTTAGATTCTGCTAGATATTTTATTGTGTTTAGTTCGTCTTTGTAGTCTATTTCATCTAAGGGGATGTTGTTAATTCTATGTATCATGGTTCTAAAAGCAGCTAGTTTGTGTTGTATTGGGTGATTGGAGGTGTTGTGTATTAGTGTGTCAGTTGTAGTTGGTTTTCTGTATATACTGAATTTGTGCCTGTGTTCTAGTTTTGTGATGGAGAGGTCTAAGAAGTTTATGGTATTGTTGTGTTCGTATTCGGCAGTGAAGGTTATGTTTTTATGTATTTTGTATATGTGCGTTAGTAACTGTTCGCATTGTCTTTTGTTTCTCCTGTATATTATTAGAATGTCATCAACGTATCTGTGCCAATATAGTATTTTATGTGAGTGTCTGTCATTGTTTGTTAGTATTTTTGTTTTTTCTAAGTGTTGGAGGAAGACTTCTGCTAGAATGCTGGATATGGGGGAGCCCATGGGTAGGCCATCGTTCTGTGTGTAGTATTTATTGTTATAAGTAAAGTAGTTTTGTTTTGTGATAATGTTCAGAGTTTCTGTTATTTCATTGATAAGTTCGTCTGGTGTGTTGTTCTGTTTGAGTTTGTTTTGTAGGATGGTGATTGTTTCAGAGATTGGGATGTTTGTGTACAGATAAAAAAAAAAATTATTAGACAACACACACAAATAGACAACAACATTGCAGTAAAAAACAACACTGACCTAGTAACAAAAATAAAAGACATACACATCCCCCATAATGCCACATTAGCCTCCTTTGACATTAAAAACCTGTACATTAAGGAAAGCAATGTTTGACTTACAAAACGAGAAAACCAGTTAGTAAATAATTAGCAATACATGATGTATAAAATAGTAGTAACATACAAATAACACAAAAACAGAACCAAAACACATCAATAGGTAACAAAACCAGTTAGCAGAACAAAATAAAGCATTAGGCTAAAATGAGATGTAATGTATATGAAATAAGTAAAAATCAGTAATGGCTACTTAGTCTTAAGAAAGGCCTAACTGCCAAACACCAACAAATACAAATTGTATGAAAATAACCAAGTAGTTAACAAATCCAAGGTGAATAATAACATCAACCAAGGATAAATTGTAAATCTTATTAAAAGCAAAATATAAGAATAAGGATTTAAATTAAAAGAGAAATGTAATTAGTAAATATTGAAATAATTGTAAAATTGTAAAACATGAAATAACCCAATCTTGTGGGATACCAAAATAATCTTTGGAAGAAAATACAAATAACAGTGATAATAATGAATACTTAGGAAGGAAGATAACGGAAGGAAAGCAATCAGAAGATATACAAGGATTTTGAAAAGAATTCAAATTTTGATAACAATGGATTTATAGCCTATAATAGTGAATTACCGTACGGAATACGGTACTTACTTAATTATACCTAGTATAATTAGGTACGGAATTACCGTTGAATATCGTTACTCGTAAAGTGACGCTCTTGGAAAACAGAAGCCAAATTTTGAACAACCAAATATTTAATTTAAAATGTTATAAAAGTAAATCAAATTACCACAAATGAACGAGAAGGAAGCAGACGATGACTGAAACCAATTAACTGATGTCGAAGACCATTTAAATCAAAAAGAAGTGAATAAATTACTCCGATTAAATTGAAAAAGATGCCAGAAGCCCAAACAATTGAAAATTGAATACGATTGCAGCTCCAGTCCATTTTACCAGACCAACTGCTTACCCCCAGTCTACTAAGTTGTTAAGTATCATTTAAATTACCCAAATTTCCGAAAAAACGCACTTTAAATATTTCTCACTGTACCGGTACTATGAAATATCACTAAACGGAATTTATTCTCTTTGAAAGATTAAATAAAAAACTAAGACACTGAAAATTTGTCAACTTATAAAATTAACCTATTGTTAGTTTACGAACCTTTGAAACACTTTTACTACACTCCAAAAAACATATTATAGCTACACGTTATATTATTTAAGTAGAAATAACGTAAGGTTGTGTATTTTTATTATTGTAATTGCATCTAATCCTTTTATCGTAATCTCAAGAATCCAGACGATCGAACGAAAATATTTGTATACTACTTTGGCAGACGCCATTATGGTGTATCTGTTACGTTCAAAATCGATTCGTCAAAACCCAGAGAAAATTGTCTTAGATTAATTGCCGGTGCAAAATAATATAACAAACCAAATATAACCTGTGTCACTGAATAAGTAATAACCATTAACTAATAAACCAATACTGTGTGTAACCAATGTGTTTTATTTTCATTAGGAAAGTGTATTATAAATGTTGTACATTGTAGCGAACAGCTATGAATTGGCGGCAAGCGCTCAAGCAGTAAACACAGCAAACTGCTGGCTTGATTGTAAAAATCGATAAGCGGCGGGAACAAGTTTGAATTCTCCGCACTGCCTGAGCGGACTCGCCGATAGTACTAATTTTTTTAATTCTTTAAAATAAACAATTTGGCCCCACCCGGGATTTATACACCCCTAGTGAACCTCAGGTAAGGACTTCGATACCTGGTTATTCGTACGTTCGCGACGGACTCAATCAGCGTAAGTTACGTTACCGAGCGACGACGGAATGGTAAGACACAATACACCAATTACACTCTGACACTTTTACGAGATAGACGGACAGCGGGTTTGTAACAAATTGGCTTCCATCGCGGGGCTTGAACAAGACGGACGTCTCACAAAGATTCGTTATAAAATTGGCTTCCATCGCGGGGCTTGAACAAGACGGACGTCTCACAAAGATTCGTAATAAATTGGCGACCAACTGGTGGGACTAGAAGAAAGGGAAATACGAAATTCTAGCGGCGATTACGAAAGGAGATCAAGATGCATACTAGAGGAGTGACGAAAAAATTGGCGAAGGACAAAGAGATGGAAGAAAATAGAGGGGAAGAAGAGGAAGGAACATCGACTGAAGAAGTGGAGACAACAATAACCACCACAGAACCAACCAAAGACAAAGAAAGGGAACCACAAGCTGGTGACAAGGAAGAAGTTAGAGGAGACCCGAACATACTGAAATTAATGGAACTGATGAACAGTATGAACGAAAAATTGGACAGGAACAAGAAGGAAACCAATGAAAATTTTAAGAAACAGAAGGAAGAAACCAATGAAAATTTTAAGAAACAGGAGGAGAAATTCGACAAGAACGAGGAGAGTCTGAAACAGATGAACGATAAATTCGACAACATGAAAGAAGAAACGAACGACAATTTTCAGAAGCAGAAAGAAGAATTGAGACAAACCATTAACAAAAATAACGAAACCCTCCAACAACAGCTGAAGGAAATCAATGAAAAAACTAAGGAAGAGATGAAGCAGCAGGTGATACAACAATTAAGGGAGTACCGGGAAGAAACCATACAACAGATCACCGAATCGAATGAGAAATTAGAGGAGACTGGAGAAGACCAACGAAACTGTTTCAGAAGTCCGTGAGGAAGTAATCAATAAAATAAACAACCTCGAAGGAGAAAATAAAAGGAGAATTGAGGAATGTCACGAAGAAACAGCCAAAAGATGTGAACAGGTGAACCAGGACATGCATCAAGTCCGGAAAGAGAACCAGAAGGAGATAGCAGTGATACGAACAGACCTGGGAGAAAGAATGGAAGGAGTACACAGCAATCTGAATAAAATCGACAGCAAAGTGGACAAAAATCACCAAAGAATTGATGAGATGCATAGACGGGAAGAGAAATTGCAGGAAGAAGTGGAAGCCTGACGTGACCGGCCATGTAACACTAACCATATCATTAGCACTGACAGTCGGGATACGATCAACTTCCGCAATTATAAGAAACCCAACTGCATTCCTGAAAAGGGTGGAATAGTTGATTGTAAAAAATCGCGAGACCCGATGGACAATGGTGAGGGGAATGCTGGACGAGATGTTCAAAGAAACGTATGACAACTGGTGGACCGCCACAAGACCAGACATCCAGAGCATCCAAGAATTCAAAACCCAATTCAAGGCGAAATACTGGTCTGAATCAACCCAGAACATGGTCCGCAATAACTTAAGTAACGGGAGGTATGAGAGTCAGAACGGACAATCCCTCACATCTTACTTCCTGGGAAAGATCTGCATGGTGAGAAATTTGGAACCCCGCATCACGGAAGAGTGTCTAGTAATACAATTGTCTTACCATTATAATGACGCCATACAGAAAGCCCGGATGTACAGTCAGGTCAAGACTATTCAGGACATGGCTAGTTTGTTAGAGAGTCATGAACACAAATGGCAATACCGCAAGAATAGATTCTCAAGCTTCAGGAATAATAAGGTAAACGAAGGGCCATCCTCACCAAACCAACAGGGTGATAACAAGCCACCACAGAACAACCCTAATAATTACCAAGGAAATCAACGTGGTAATAATGCGCCCAGGAACTATAACCAAAACGGGAACAACAATGGTAATTTTAGAAACAATCACAGGGGTAACTACCCACAGAATGGTCCTAACAATTATTATCACCCTGGAAACGGTAATAACAACAACCAAGGATACCGACCACAAGTGAATTACGTGAGAGGGCAAACACAGCGAAGTCCAGGAAGAAACTATTCCCAGGCAAATTACCGACGAGCGTACTATAACCAGGTATCAAACACAAGAAGCCACACATTCGAGGAAAATACCGGATGGAGATAACATGGACAACCGACAGGAGCCAGCAACGAACCAACAAATAAACGCAAATGAAGTCAGGAACAATGAGGCCAGCCCTCATTTAAACGCCTAAGGTCGGTGAAAACTGTGTACAGCCCATCACTGGACCAATCTCTTGGGGAATTTAAGACGACAGACAAAAAGATCGCTATAATACACACGAACTATTTAAAAAATATAAGAGACGAGCTGATTGAAGAAAATAATCAACCGATGCCTAGCAAAAACAGTGAAATAGTGTACATAAGTGCCCAAATAAATGGAATCATATCAACCTTAATGATCGATACAGGATCTAACATATCTCTGATCGACCAAGTGGAGTTAAGCAGACTACAGCAGGAAAGTAGTATACCAATACCAACTCTACCAATAAACAATGTGACTATCATCGGTGCTACAGGCAGACAAAACAAAACAGTCAGGAAACAAGTGTCCTTGGAACTTAACAGTAAAGGCTTAACATTCACTATGTCATTTCTTGTTGCCAGCGGCCTGCCATTCTCTATACTTGTCGGGTGTGATGTACTCAGACAATACTCTGCCATAATTGATCTGCAGCAAGGAGAAGTATCACTAAACATGGAACAAGGAATATGGACAACCGATATAGTGAACGGTAGCAACTTACCTTCAATAACAACCAGCTGCACAATGATACATAACTATAATTGCCAACAATCACACGGAAGGGTATCGACTGAATGGAAGGATGAAGAACTATGGTCGATGAAGCTGGAGGAGATCAGACAATTCCAACGAGAAGGACGAGAGCAACAGATTAGTGTACACCAGGCAGAGGATCTCATAAACATTTACAATAAATATCGACATATTTTTTCTGACGCCCCAGGCAAGGTAAAGGACTACCAATGTAAGATCATATTTAAAGAACCCGTTGATTTTAAGAAAAAATCTTACCCTATCGCCTACTCGCAAAGGAATGCAGTGAGGGCAGAGATCAACCAAATGATGGAAGACGATATAATAGAATTGAGTCAATCACCATATACCAGTCCAATAGTGGCGATACCGAAAAAGGACGGAAAAGTGAGAATATGCCTCGATGCAAGAGAGATCAATAAAATGATCGTAAATGACAGAACATCCCCAGGTGAAACTGAAGAGATTCTAAAGAAGTTCCATGGTACAAAATACATCAGCGCATGGGATACAGTATGTGGATATTGGCAGGCGGAGCTACATCCAAACAGTAGAAAATACTTAGCTTTTTTGTTCAATGGGAGGAACTATCAGTTCAAAAGATTCCATTTGGACTGACTTTGGTCGCAGTGTTTGTTAAGTGTATGGATCAGATATTGGGACAAGAGGTGCTGAATTTTACAACCGTATACGTAGATGACCTGCTGATAACCTCATCAAATTGGCAAGAACACTGTGCTAGAGTGGAGACGGTATTAAAAAAGTTATCAGATAACCACATCACCCTTAAGCTGGATAAGTCAAAGTTTATAGCCCGCAAGGTACAATTTTTAGGGTTTAATCTAACAGAGGAAGGCATCTCCCCTTCATCAGAAAAAGTTGAAGCGATACAACGATTCCCCACACCTAAAAACAAAAAACAGCTACAGTCTTTCCTTGGAATCTGCAATTATTATCGGAAATTCCAGGACAATTATTCCAAGTTAACAGCACAATTTAAAAAACAATTATTAACTAAAGATAAATGGACATGGGGAGCCGAACAAGAGGAAATATTTAAACAAATAAAAGAAAAGTTTTTAAACACCGTTATTTTACACCATCCAGACTTCAAAAAGCCATTCTTCATGAACTGTGATGCGAGCGACGTGAGTGTAGGTGCTTTATTATATCAGGAAGATGAGAAGGGGCAACATATGGTCATAAGCTTTGCAAGTAGGATCTTAAATGGATGTGAAAGGAACTATCACGTCACGGAGAAAGCACTACTTAGTGTTGTGTTCGCCTGCAACAAATTCAGGACTTATATTATAGGATATACAATAACCGTGAGAAGCGACCATAGATCCATATCATTCCTTAAACAGTGTAAGCTCAGTCATGGAAGATTAACCCGATGGATTTTATTACTACAAGAATACCATATTAACTGGGAATACATACCAGGGAAGAAAAACACAGCTGCCGATATATTATCCCATATCAACATCTAGCAACAAACTTTCGAGGGAGAGAAAGAACAGTTAGTTAAGGTGTATAACATAATCAAGGATAGAACAGATCTGGAAAAAATAACACTGGAAATAAGAAGACATCAAGATGTGGACCCAAAAATAATGAGTATCCGGGAGAGAATATTGAAAGAAGAAGAACCCATTGTATAGTATTATAAAGTACACAATAACCTGTTATTCATTAAAAACAACCCTAACATTGGAGAGTGGAAACTAGTAATCCCGTCTACTGTAGAACAACTAATATTGGACTACCACATTCGGTACGGCCATATGGGTAATGCCATGAAAGTAATAAAAGCATTAGAGGAACAAATTTATATAAAGAATATTTATCGAAAGGTGAGCAAAACGATACAAAAATGTAATATTTGCCAAATGGTAAAGTGCAACAATTCGAAAAAAGAGGGTATGATGATACCAATAATATCAAGTCAAAAATTAGAAAGGGTATTCCTTGATATTTGTGGTCCATTTCCTCGCAGTGGAGGAAGACACAGATTTCGATTCATAGTAATCATGTTCGATCACTTCACCAAATATACTAAGTTGTACTCCATTAACCGTGCTACCACTAAGAAAATTAATGAGATCATATTAACCAAATTTATACCAGAAGTAGGGAAACCTATGGCAATCATAACCGATCACGGGACTCAATTTAAAGGAACTCAATGGAAAAGCAAACTCTGGGAACATGGTATTAAAACCTACAAAACATCCGTTTATCACCCCAGCAGTAACCCAGCTGAAAGAGTACTTAGAGAAGTGGGTCGAATCCTAAGGACCTACTGCCATGATAAACAAAAGGAATGGCACAATTACCTAAAATCCACTGAAGAATTTATAAACCTTGCTTACCACAACTTCATTGAAGCCACACCATACTCAATGATGTTCGAGCGGCCACCGCCAAGAGAGATAAATGATCTGATTCAATTTCCCACAAACACAGAATATCAATTCGAAAAAAGAAAATGTTACAACAGAATCGCAGAGAAAGTAGAGCAACAAAAGAATAAATATTCTAAGAACCAGCAAAACACTATCAAATACCAGATAGGAGAAAGTGTGCTAACAAAAAACAGAGAATTACCCAGCTCAATAGAAGACATTACAAAAAAGTTACTATTATTATACGTGGGACCGTACACTATCACAAGAGCAATAACACTTATGAAATCACTAACCCCATCACTAAGAAAATAAATGGGGTACACAATCAGGCATCAATTAAGAAATATTATGACAGCCAACCATGACTGAAAAAACTTAAGGTAAAAAACCAACCAAAATACTTTGAATAAAAAGAGAACAAGACAAACGAATAAGTTTGCAAATAAATAATAAAGAAAAGGTGCAAGATGAATTTCAAATTCAAAAAGTTATGTAAGGCCAACTTACAATAATCTTCCGATAATATATTAGACAAATTATAAAATGAAGGAATAAGGTTACAAAAAAAAATTCCTACAAAGTAAGATTAACTTACAATGATCTTTAGCCAATAGATGAGGTGAAAAAGTAAAACATACTATAAAGGAATAAGCTACAAAAAATTCCTAACTAGTAAGAAACACTAACTTACTATGATATAAAAAAAAAAAAAGATCAACTTCCACAACTATTTAGAAAAAATATGGTAAGTAAAATAAACAAACCAATGATAAAAAACGAAATAAATAAAATAAATATTCTAAGAGTTATAATATGAAATGAGATGAAACAAAGAGTAATTAAAAATGAATAAAAATGTTAATTGTATCAACATAGTGTCCACAGAAATTCTGTTTTAATTTTCCCTGACTTTCCCTGACCTACTTACAGAAATTTCCCTGACTCACTAAAACGCATAGTACGTTAATTCTTTGAGCATTATATTTTACAAGGAAGAAAAAAGAAAACCCAGCCTCCACCATCCCCATAGCTGGCCTAATTCTCTCTCCACTTTCTTTTTTCTTCCTCTTTTATTTTATTTATTTTTTATTATTTATTTATTGAAAAATACAAATACATTGATGGCATTTTAAAAATAAATATTTCCATTATTACCTAAAGGTAACACTTAGGTAACGTAAGAATGAGAGTATTTTCACTAGAACTTAATAAAATAATATATGAACAAGATAAAATGGACTAATTAATAGAACAACTTACATGGTAACAAATAATTATAATAATCAGCTATAGCTTTCAAAATTGAAAATGAACCAGTCCGACAGGATGAGAATGAAAAAGAAAAATATGCACTCCTTCAAAATTTACTAGTGTGATCTCTTCATGTTCTCCAGCAGTTTTTTCTTTTCCCCAATTTCTATATCCTCCATTTCTCTTTAAAGTTTCAACTTTTTTCTTTTTTCTTCCAACTCTTTCAACTGTAATTCAATTTTCCTTTTCTCTATTTTCTTTTTTTCCTCTTCTGACTGCATTTCTTTTTTCTTTTCCAAATATGATTGATATCTTCTTCTTGAAGATCTGACCGAGGTAAGCATACTTCTGTTGATAGTCACATTCCTCAAACCACCTAGATGCTTTATGCTATCACAAATAACTCTTTGGGACACAAGGGATTCTTCTAGAAGATTTTCAACTAGTAAATGCTTATTGACAGAAAAGCCAGATTCAACTGATGCATTACCATGGGATAAAATGAAACACAGCTTCATTACAGACCAGAGATCTTCATATTTCTTATCTTCTCCTAAAAGGCCGTAGTAAAATTCGTCCAATCCCATGTCATCAGATGTTTTGGAAATGAAATCGTTAGCTTCTTCAGTTAGCAAAGAAAACTGTCGTTTGGCCTTTTCAGCACTTTTATCACATATTCTTCTATGGCTGTGCAGGATTTCTAGAACAACATCAAACCTTTTTATTGCCAAACTGGGTTTGAGCATTATCATTTTAGGGTCTAAGGCAGTGAGGCCTCGTGCTAAATGTGATTTCAAAGGACTTTTCTCTCTGTGTTTTTCTATCATGGTGGTAAGGAGATTTTTGAACTCATTTTTAAAAACAAGTTTCTCTTTTTCTGAGCATTTAATTTGTTTCATTAACCTTTCTGCAGCATAACCAACGTCCACCTTTTCTACTGAAACCAGAAAGGCACTGTCTTGCAAGTCCAAGTTTATTAATTTTTGAGTAGTACTTGCTTCAGCTATTTTTTCATATTTTACAAATCTCATCATTAGGTTTTTCATAAGTTGTTCAAGTGAAGTAAAGAGATAAGGGGCCATAGGCTTCTGACTTTGGAACCTTCTCAGGAACGGCTCAACGTCTGACAATATGCTTCTGAAAGCACTTAGTTTTGCCTTAAAAAATGGATTTTTCATAGCTTCTCTAAGGTATTGCAGGTTTTTGTTGTCTTTTTCGTTGTATTCTTTTACAAATTTATCAACATGATCAAATATTTTGAGAGCTTGGTCTACACAGCGACCATTTTCCAGCCATCTTACTGCTGTGAACTTAAAATGGAAAGAGGTGCTGGTTGTAATATCTGAGTATTTTGCTCGCCGAGCTGGGCTATCTTTGAAAAGACTGTAGAGAGATCTAAAAAAGTGAAAAAGTTCCCAACCAGTTTTGGAGATCCCAGTCTTCAGGGCTCCATTAACTGTATGCAAACTGCATATGCCAATATCAAGAAGGGACTTTCCCTCTGGATTTAAGACTTGCAAATGGCTCTTGAGTTTTTTCATAAAACTGAGGTTAACATTCAGCCCGTCCATTGAGATTTGTAAAATATTTCCTAAAGGTAAGGAGAGCCCTTGAATAAACCCATCTAACAAGTGATCTGCAGTTGCCCTGCCTAAAAATACACTATTCCAATATCGTGTTGAAACTTTCTGAAGGTTTACTTCCCAAAACCTTACACACAAGTCCATTTGTCCTCTTTGAACAAATTTGTTCAGAGATTCATCAAAACAAACAACATAGTCAGAGCAGTGTTTCATGTTATTTTGCAACATTTCTTGAAAATATGGGGCTAACCCATGATTTATTACATAGGAAGCCTTAGTCTTGCCCATAGAAAAGCTCCGAGCGATTTTACTGTCTGGAAACATATTTTTGAAGGCTGCAGAGGTTTCATCACAAGAGTTTAGAGACATTTTCCCAGTGATGACGTGGAGAGCCCATATTGCTTCGGCTGACGTAACATCATCTTCATTCACACTGAAACTCTTTAAACTTGTTTGACTTGTTCCTGGCACTACTAATAATTCTTTTGTAGCTGAAGTTGAAGGTGTTGGCTGCACATCTTTTAATGGAGATGGAGTAGTAAAAAAAGAAATTGCCGGCTGGGAAGCCTTTGCTCTCATGTTTTTTACATGAGTTGGTCCCTTAGCATGAGAAACAATTGCTTGTTTCCCCATATTGCTTAGTTTAAAAGATTTGAGACACACTTGACAATAAGCCAAATTTGCATCACTAACCACCAAGTCCAACCAACCACTAAATTCCGGAAACACTTTACTGTCCAGCCAAAGTTTATTAAACAAACATTTCTTGTTAGCCATTGTAATGAGTTTAAGTCAGCAGCCTAAAAAAACTAAAAATACAAAAAGAATTAGCTAAATCGGTTGAAAGAAGGACACAAGGGCACAACAAAAAATATATTTTTTGTTGTGCACTTCTTGTGAAAAATACCTGGAAAAAATGCTACAATAGTCTGGGTTACGGCAGACTAGAGCATTCAAAATTCCCCTCAAATCCATCATCGGGGAAGATTTCCCTGACTTTTCAGATATTTCACGGGTTGCGGAAGACTAGAGTAAAAAATTACCCTCAAGTCTGTCATCGGGGAAGATTTCCCTGACTTTCCAGATTTTTTGTTTATTTCCCTGACCAACTTTTTTTTCCCTGACTTTCCCTGACTCTCCCTGACTTTCCAGAATGTGGACACCCTGATCAATAAAAAGCAATGCTTCAAGTATTATCAAATAGTATCAATAAAGAAAGATGAAAAATATATGACTCGAACTGAGCAATAATGAAATACAAAAGTAAAAGATTCCCAACAAATATTATTATTATTAGTATTAGTCACAAGATGACTGTATTGAAGATTCATTAATTGAGATTGACTGTTGAATAAGTCCAGCAATCATTTAACTGAGCAGGGATGATGTTCCCCTGACCTCAGAAAAAGAGTAGTTTTGAACGACGGAGTTCGGTAAGCCAATAGAGCCCATCCGAATCGATTTCAGCTACAAAGTAGGGATAGTTAGGGAAAATAAGATTTATAGGGAATAATTTATAATAAAAACTCAATAAGCCAGTTCGTAATAAGAGAAAATAATGAAGAGAAGACTCAAAAGAAAGGAGGTAGAAGATACAGAATTAAACATAAAACTGAAAAAGAAGTAGGAGAATTTAAGAAGAAAATGATACAATACAATTGATAATTTCATCAAACTTAGAATCACGTTTTATAAAATGATCAATTTTGGTGGAAGGGCATTATATAACATCGCCAAATTCAGATCATATTTGATAACTATACGTATGTAAGAAATGCTAAAAAGTAATATATTTTAATAAATAAATAATGAAGAGAATAAAAATATAAAATGTAATTAAGAAAGAAGGAGGAAGAATTATAAACTAAAAGTGATTATTAAAGAAACTCACAGACTAGACTGACAGACAAACGACTTTGACCCAACCCCAGAGATTGGCCAGATAAGAACCATAATAAAAGGAAACAATATGGAAGTGAAGGAGAAGAAAAATGAAAATAAAAATGGAACAAACCAACTATAAAGGAAATAAAATGAAACAAGGTGAGAAAACACAGACAAGTAGTAGAGAATAGAGAAGGGAGAAATAATACAATCAAATATAATATAGGACATGAAACTGGTAAAGAACCAATATAAAAGATAAATGTTAGTATTGAATAAGTGACAAATGTAATTAGTAATTGATAAAACCGATAAATAAAAATACACTAACCCAAGAATTAGAAGTATATGTAAGTAAGAAATAGAGAAAGACATGAACTTAGCAAGTATAAATAATATATGTAAAGAAAGAGAGAGATATTGAGATAGTGAGAAATAAACTGAAAATAACTAAGTGACAAAGAAAAGTAATGATAGGGATTACCCACAAATAAACACTTAAATAAAAAGTTTAAGAAGTGCCCATAGTGAAAGTGAAAAAATCCTAAAGTAAAATGATAGAGAAAAAACACTAAATAAATTATAATAAACACAAGATAATTTAAAAGTGAAGGTGATGAGTAAATAAAAATATTGTCAATGATAGCAATAGGAAAAATAGTGAAAGCTAAGGTAAACACTTAGTAAAAATTAACAAACACTAAAGGTTTAATAGTGAACAAAGTAGTAATGAACACTGACGAGTGATGTTAACTGTACTGATTAGAAAAGAATCTTATTGTAAAGTTTAAAAGTATATAATAGTATTTAAAGGTGAGAATCCCATGAAAGAGTAAACAGATAGTGTTACCATGGAGTGAAGGCAAAGAGTATTTATAAAATAAGAAATTTAAAACAATCAATAAACACCCATGTTATAAGGGATGATTATTGAAGTAAGTTCAAAAGAGGTGAGGTTGTTTATCACCCAAAAAATAAAATTAAATGTAATGAATTGTACACCAATATTACCTAATCATTGTTAAATAATTGTTTAAGCAAACTTATGAATAAGATATGGCTGGTGTAATTATACCAACCATAGACCTAAATGTTGTATTTTATGTGATAAAACATAGTAAATAATAGCCATATTGTTGACATTGGCGGAGTAAATAAGTAAGAAAGGAAAGCAATGTTTGACTTACAAAACGAGAAAACCAGTTAGTAAATAATTAGCAATACATGATGTATAAAATAGTAGTAACATACAAATAACACAAAAACAGAACCAAAACACATCAATAGGTAACAAAACCAGTTATCAGAACAAAATAAAGCATTAGGCTAAAATGAGATGTAATGTATATGAAATAAGTAAAAATCAGTAATGGCTACTTAGTCTTAAGAAAGGCCTAACTGCCAAACACCAACAAATACAAATTGTATGAAAATAACCAAGTAGTTAACAAATCCAAGGTGAATAATAACATCAACCAAGGATAAATTGTAAATCTTATTAAAAGCAAAATATTAGAATAAGGATTTAAATTAAAAGAGAACTGTAATTAGGAAATATTAAAATAATTGTAAAATTATAAAACATGAAATAACCCAGTCTTGTGGGATACCAAAATAATCTTTGGAAGAAAATACAAATAACAGTGATAATAATTAATACTTGGATTTCATTGTCCATGACGTGTCCGTTACTTAACTAAATATCACTATAGTATTGACGACTCGGAACACTAAGTTTTTTATAAGTAAAAACGTAAAGTTTTACCTTACAGCCTAAACTGGCTTTCACCTTTAGAAGGCTTCATCAGAGGCTGCCATAGGTAGCGTTGTCCGTCTTGTTGTTGGCGACGGGATAGTTATTCGAAAGATTGAAGCTGTGTGTGTGTGGTGAGATGTGTTCGAATAATGCGTGCGATTTGAATTGTGTCTGTTCGTTTAGGATGTCGTTTTTATTTGTTTTTGTGTGTTTGTATATTTCTAATTGTTCTAGAGTGTCTAGTTTTCGGCCTTTTGTGTGTACGTGTAGAATGTTCATGTTATTGTCGATGTTTTTATATGTGTGGTTTGCTTCAATGAGGTGGTTTGCAAAGGTAGATTCTGTAGTGGTGTGGAGTGCTTTTGTGTGTTCAATGTATCTCTGTTTGAAGCTACGTCCTGTCTGGCCTATGTAGAATTTATTGCAATTTGAGCAATTTAGCTTGTATACACCAGGTAGATCGAATTTGTTTTGTGCTTTGGGCATGCATTTTGATAGTGTGTGTTCTGTTTTGTTAGTAGTTTTGTAAGCGATTCTGTATCCTCCTTTTTTGAATTTGTGGGCAATTTTTTCAGTTTGTTTGTTGATGTATGTTAGTGTTATGAATTTGTTGTTTTCTGTCTTTGTCTGTTGTTTGTTTTGTGTTTTGTGTAGGAGTTTACTGACTATTGTTCTGTCATAACCGTTAGATTCTGCTAGATATTTTATTGTGTTTAGTTCGTCTTTGTAGTCTATTTCATCTAAGGGGATGTTGTTAAGTCTATGTATCATGGTTCTAAAAGCAGCTAGTTTGTGTTGTATTGGGTGATTGGAGGTGTTGTGTATTAGTGTGTCAGTTGTAGTTGGTTTTCTGTATATACTGAATTTGTGCCTGTGTTCTAGTTTTGTGATGGAGAGGTCTAAGAAGTTTATGGTATTGTTGTGTTCGTATTCGGCAGTGAAGGTTATGTTTTTATGTATTTTGTATATGTGCGTTAGTAACTGTTCGCATAGACTTAACAACATCCCCTTAGATGAAATAGACTACAAAGACGAACTAAACACGATAAAATATCTAGCAGAATCTAACGGTTATGACAGAACAATAGTCAGTAAACTCCTACACAAAACACAAAACAAACAACAGACAAAGACAGAAAACAACAAATTCATAACACTAACATACATCAACAAAGAAACTGAAAAAATTGCCCTCAAATTCAAAAAAGCAGGATACAGAATCGCTTACAAAACTACTGACAAAACAGAACACACACTATCAAAACGCATGCCCAAAGCACAAAACAAATTCGATCTACCTGGTGTATACAAGCTAAATTGCTCAAATTGCAATAAATTCTACATAGGCCAGACAGGACGTAGCTTCAAACAGAGATACATTGAACACACAAAAGCACTCCACACCACTACAGAATCTACCTTTGCAAACCACCTCATTGAAGCAAACCACACATATAAAAACATCGACAATAACATGAACATTCTACACGTACACACAAAAGGCCGAAAACTAGACACTCTAGAACAATTAGAAATATACAAACACACAAAAACAAATAAAAACGACATCCTAAACGAACAGACACAATTCAAATCGCACGCATTATTCGAACACATCTCACCACACACACACAGCTTCAATCTTTCGAATAACTATCCCGTCGCCAACAACAAGACGGACAATGCTACCTATGGCAGCCTCTGATGAAGCCTTCTAAAGGTGAAAGCCGGTTTAGGCTGTAAGGTAAAACTTTACGTTTTTACTTATAAAAAACTTAGTGTTCAGAGTCGTCAATACTATAGCGATATTTAATAATTAATACTTAGGAAGGAAGATAACGGAAGGAAAGCAATCAGAAGATATACAAGGATTTTGAAAAGAATTCAAATTTTGATAACAATGGATTTACAGCCAGATTAACCAATCAGATTTAATTAGTAACCATAGCAACTGCCGTTAGGTACGGAATTACCGTTGAATATCGTTACTCGTAAAGTGACACTCTTGGAAACAGAAGCCAAATTTTGAACAACCAAATATTTAATTTAAAATGTTATAAAAGTAAATCAAATTACCACAAATGAACGAGAAGGAAGCAGACGATGACTGAAACAATTAACTGATGTCGAAGACCATTTAAATCAAAAAGAAGTGAATAAATTACTCCGATTAAATTGAAAAAGATGCCAGAAGCCCAAACAATTGAAAATTGAATACGATTGCAGCTCCAGTCCATTTTACCAGACCAACTGCTTACCCCCAGTCTACTAAGTTGTTAAGTATCATTTAAATTACCCAAATTTCCGAAAAAACGCACTTTAACTATTTTTCTCACTGTACCGGTACTATGAAATATCACTAAACGGAATTTATTCTCTTTGAAAGATTAAATAAAAAACTAAGACACTGAAAATTTGTCAACTTATAAAATTAACCTATTGTTAGTTTACGAACCTTTGAAACACTTTTACTACACTCCAAAAAACATATTATAGCTACACGTTATATTATTTAAGTAGAAATAACGTAAGGTTGTGTATTTTTATTATTGTAATTGCATCTAATCCTTTTATCGTAATCTCAAGAATCCAGACGATCGAACGAAAATATTTGTATACTACTTCGGCAGACGCCATTATGGTGTATCTGTTACATTCAAAATCGATTCGTCAAAACCCAGAGAAAATTGTCTTAGATTAATTGCCGGTGCAAAATAATATAACAAACCAAATATAACCTGTGTCACTGAATAAGTAATAACCATTAACCAATAAACCAATACTGTGTGTAACCAATGTGTTTTATTTTCATTAGGAAAGTGTATTATAAATGTTGTACATTGTAGCGAACAGCTATGAATTGGCGGCAAGCGCTCAAGCAGTAAACACAGCAAACTGCTGGCTTGATTGTAAAAATCGATAAGCGGCGGGAACAAGTTTGAATTCTCCGCACCGCCTGAGCGGACTCGCCGATAATACTAATTTTTTTAATTCTTTAAAATAAACAATTTGGCCCCACCCGGGATTTATACACCCCTAGTGAACCTCAGGTAAGGACTTCGATACCTGGTTATTCGTACGTTCGCGACGGACTCAATCAGCGTAAGTTACGTTACCGAGCGACGACGGAATGGTAAGACACAATACACCAATTACACTCTGACACTTTTACGAGATAGACGGACAGCGGGTTTGTAACAAATTGGCTTCCATCGCGGGGCCTGAACAAGACGGACGTCTCGCAAAGATTCGTTATAAAATTGGCTTCCATTGCGGGGCTTGAACAAGATGGACGTCTCACAAAGATTCGTAATAATATTAGGTAGTTCTTAATGGTGTTACTGTAATACTGCCTTCAAATAAAAATTAAAAATACAACAAAAGATATTATGTCTAAATAATATCACCAACATAATTGAGAATACCTAGTCAAATCTTGAAAATGGAGTGTAACACTCTATTCCATGATGGAAAATACTTATTGCAATGTAACAGTTTATTTAGCTTTCATTTTACTAGATTTACTTATCCTTTGCAAGGTTTTATTTATTGTTCATCATTCAATTTAAGTATGCTAAAAAAAAAAATAATTTGCTAATTAGTATCTGGCTCAACTACTATTTATATAATGTATAAATTTGTTTTATTGAGTATTCATAATTTATTTATTACTAAGTATTCTATTGCTATATTTATTATTTCTTACTATTTATATTCTTTTACTTACTATTTTTTATTACTTATTATTTTATTTCCTATTACTTTAGACATTAAAGTTCCAATCTGCTTCCCCATTTACATTGTCCTTCTGTAGTTCTGAATCCACAATTCTATCCATGTCTGTCACACGAATGCTCTGTATGTGGATACAGTTTATACACCCAAATAATTTTATCATGCCCTGTCTTGCGTACTAATCTGGAGGCTACTGGGCCATATTTACACAGCGTGTAAAGATACTGATGTTAACACTCAACATTTACATATCCCTTTTTCATCCCCTTATTGCATCGCATCTACAGACCCCAATCACGGGTTTTAATAAAATAAAATCAGTAATAATTTTTAATTAAATTAAAATTTTGAGTATGGTATTGGGGTTAGAAAGTTTACTTTCATTTAATAAATATTCCTAAAACAATGAATTCGAAAGCAAACAAAATTAACATTTACTGAAACCCATAGAATTTCTACGTAAAATGTAAAAAAAAATGCAACTTGAGGGTAAAAAGAAAATTGCAATAATTTCAATGAATCAGGCCATAAATTCATAAATCCAAATGAAAGTATGGAAATAATCAAAATAGAAAACAATCCACAAAAAAGAAAATTAATAGAAGAACCAGAAATACTTAAAGTTAAAAAAGAAGATAAAAATAAATTAATGAATATAAAAGTGGATTTTACAAATGAAGAAATATTTTATTATATATTAAACAATAAACAAAAATAAATTAAAATAATAAGAATAACACACTAAAAATGACGAAATGTTAAAGGTTACAAAAAATTATAAGTCAAGAATGAAGAAATTAACGGGAGATTCTTAAAACAATTTGATGGACGTTAGAAAAATGCCTAACGGAAAAATGTAGACAAAGTTCCCGTGAAGAGCAGTAGCAGCTAGAACCAATAGGAGGGGCGATGACATAAGGGGAGGGGCCTAAAGTATAAAAGCCTACAACGTACAGTTGATAGACATTGTTTAAGACCTGAAGATGTCAGTGATGACGAAAAGCTTAGGAAAAGCTTAGTCGAACAATAAAAATTATAGCAGTTAGCAAATTCATAAAAGAAATAGTAAGGATGGCTGCCAATTTAAACAATACGAAGAAAAAAGAAAAAGAAAATGTTATGTTAATTCTTAAATATACTGGTTGGCTATAAATATAACTGTACATGTGAAATAGGTTTTTTTTCAATATTTTGTACATCTTAAATGATTCCAAAAGAAATGTTTGCACATTGTCTATAGTGACATCTTCATATACAGGAGCACACTGTTATTTTGTAGTTGTGATGCAGGGAATTATACTTGGCACTTATCTTTACACATGTAGTACTGACATTTTTATAACATACTCAGCAGTATTTATTTTGGTACTGTTGTCAGAACAAAATTTGTATAATTAATTTTATGTACTGTATTTGATGACAGGAGCCGATAAAATGAAATAAATTCATGACATGTTCAGGTGATTGTTCTTATAGTTACCCCTAACAATTTTGAAACATGATTAATAGTATAACAGGCACACACTAGTCTCCTGCCGAATTTAACAAGCATTCCATGGTCAAGCACAACTTCTCCCATTGTTTACTCTGCCAAGCTGCTACTGGGTACGGTGTTGTGATTTATAACTGAAGAGGTATGTAATCTAACACTTGTAGTGAATATGTAAATTAATACGTATTATTATTAGTTTGCACCAACTAAATATGAAAAATTATTATTGGATTTCGTTGTCCATGACATGTCCGTTTCTTAACTAAATATAATTATTTCACTACGACTCGGAACACAAAACTTTTTATGGGTAAAAACGTAAAAGCTTTACCTTACAACCTGAACCGGTTTTCACTTTTAAAAAGCTTCTTCAGAAGTTGCTGCTGGTAGTACTGTCTGTCTTGTTGTTAACGATGAAATCGATTTTCGAAAGATCGATGTTGTGTGTGTGAGGTGTGATATGTTCGAATAATGCATGTGATTTGAATTGTGTCTGTTCATTTAGGATGTCGTTTTTATTTGTTTTCATGTGTTTATATATTTCCAATTGTTCTAGAGTGTGTAGTTTTCGGCCTTTTGTGTGTACGTGTAGAATGTTCATGTTATTGTCGATGTTTTTGTATGTGTGGTTTGCTTCAATGAGGTGGTTTGCAAAGGTGGATTCACATGGCTAACGCAGTTCTGGAGACTGAGTGATGGCTGGTGTAAGCGGTCTCTCCTCTACTTGTCACCCAGTACAAGTTAGGGCACCTTCTTGCCTTTGCAGTAAAAAACTACCCCTAAACTACTCCTCTGTTGGTATACAGCAAAGGATGTGGAAGGCAAGAAGAACCACCACATTAGTGATTCTTATGGACATCTCAAACAGGGAAAACGGGTATATTTTGTTCAGTAAGACTAATTTATGGAAGACAACGGACAGAAAATCGAGCTGGACATTATGCCCGAAGATGGCAGCCCCACCATATTACTCTGCGATATGCTAATAACTTATCCAGAGCTCATGTTACATATTAAACTCTCACAAGCAAGATCGTCCAATATCACCTAAAATGGCTGGAACATCTTGACTGAATGGATGACTGCCACATCCCCAAGCAACTACCGAATTATAAGCCGAAAGGATGGAGAGGTGTGGAATGTCTAGGTGAAGTGACCACCTCTAGTCTATCTGCTTGGAACAAACCATTTTTAGTTTAATCCTTGGTGACAAATGTGTGTGTGTGTGTGTGTGTGTGTGTAAGCTGGTATACAAGGTTTTAATTCAGGATGAAATATCAGATGTAGGTGCCTCGTTTTAACTGTTAACATCAACAATTGTCAAAGCAACTGTTATCTGTCACAATTTTTTATCTCGCATCAGTGTAGTTATGTTGTTTATATGTTTCTGCACATCACTACATCACTTAAACAAATCCCTTCACCAACAGCAGGGAATGATGATGACATGACAGGTCAGCTTCACTGAACATGATAACATGTAGCTGATGAACACTAACTGCGGCAACACCATGTCTACGTGGACTAAATGCAATGTCGTTTAACTAACAATCTGATGGGTGCACAGAGTCTTGGAGGGGGCAGTGCCACACTTTTAAGAACACATTATTACTTCCAAGGCTTCTAACTGCAAATCTTTTGGGTAATTGTGACATTCCTAGACTATGCTGGTATTGAAGTTACATTTTTTTTTTCTATTCTTCTATGTTATATAAACACGCAAAAAATAATTTTAAATGGCGGCTAAGTTAGGTCCCTGCCAGTAGCGGTCGGTCGCTTCGCCTTGTCGTGGTGCGGCCACCAATACCGGCGCTAAGCGGGTTAAGTATCCCAGTAGGAGGGCTTCGGCCCGAATACCTTTGCCAAAACGCGATGGGCGACCGTCGCGTTGCGGCCGGGCAGCGGAATGGTCCTGCTAAGGGCCAATCCAATGCTTCAACGGTAGGCCCCGACCCTGTCGGATTGTGCAGTGGTCCTTCTCAGGGCCACCAATCGGTCTCGGCTGGGTCCAAATCTGTCAATAGGGGTACTCCTGCCCCGACGTGTACTACGTCCCAGCCCATGCCTGGGACGTCTTTTACCGTAGTTACATCAAAGAAAAAGCGGAAAGCGGAGGAAACTCCGCTCCCCGATGAACCGGAGCTAGATCTAGATGCTCCTTCCCGCAGAAGCCGCCCTCCGCCCCTGTTCGTCAACGGCGTCAAGAACGTCGTTGACTTTTCCAGACGCCTCTGGCTCGGCGTTCGTCTCTCGGCGGACGTACAGATGTCTCTTCGTGGAAGGACAGTCTGCGCGTTAGCTGCGCGATGGACGAAGAGTACCATGCCGTCTATTTGTTCTTACAGGCAAATGGCCTACAATTTCACACTTTCTCCTACAAGAAGGCGGCTCATGTCCGGCTGAAAATTCGCGGCCTGGACGAGGACACCGATCCAGACGAGGTGGCGGACGAGCTCCGCCAACTCGGTTTCCCGATCAAGGAGAGCATTAGGCTCTTTACCACTTACGGACCCAGGCGTAAGTTACCCCTCCTCCGGGTGATTATCCTGAAGGGGGGACAGGCAGACAGACTGCTGGGCCTGACCAGTCTTTGCGGGCTGAAAATAAAAGTTGAAAAGAGCAGCGAAGCTGGCCACGTCCCGCAGTGCCATCGATGCCAACGGTTCGGGCACGGCTTGGACAGCTGCCACAATGCAGAGGCCTGCGTCAGATGCGGGAAGCCGCATCCGACCAAGGCCTGTCAATTGCCGGCTGCAGGGCGCCGCTTTTGCATTAATTGTGGCGAACCTCACTCGGCGAATTACCGAGGATGCTGGGTTTTCCAGCAGCATCTGAGGCAGGCCGCGGACAGGAACAACCCTCCTGCCCGCCAGCAGCTTCCAGTCGTCCCGGATCGTGCTGCCTTTCCCCGTCTCCCGGAGAAGGTCAGCTCATCTGTACAACAACCTCCCGCCCGACCTCGCCCACGTGCTCAGCCACGTGCATTGTCCTTAACTGCTCGGGAAGAGCATGCTACGCCAGCATCGGCCCTAGATCAGCCCGTTCCAATGGACGAGGAACCTGCCCCGGAAGTAGTCGAGCCAATCCCTGAGAGGTCAGAATCTCCCCAACCCGCGGCTCGCTACAAACCCAAGAATAGGAAGAAGAAGAAGCAGAAGAAACAGAAAAACGCTACTCCCGCTCCCCCTGCCCAGAAACCGCAAACCAGACCAACGCAGCGCTCCGGCGCTGGGGTTGCTCAGCAGTCCAGAGTAGAGCCCCGTCCTGCAGCGGAAAGGACCGAGCGCCCACCCAGGAACACATCTCGGGTGAATTCAGCCCGCAGCTATGCCGCTGCCGCCCGCAGCGACCCTGCCCCATCTGCTTCATCGTCGTCCACATCCCCCCTCAGCTCTAGCCGAGGTAAAGTCTTTCTTCGAGGAATATGACCTTGAAGAAGTGGCCCGTCTGTATCGATCCATTCGGGAGCGTCTTCGCACGGCGACCCCGACTGAAAAGTTCCTCCTCCTCGCGGAAGCTGCAGCCGCCATAGGTCTTCTGTAATGCTCCACGCTAACAGAATTACCTCCATTAAGCGCGACCTTTCCATTATAGCGTGGAACGCCAACAGCCCAATCTCTTCTGCCCAAACTCGAGGAACTTAGAGAGTTCCTAGCCCGTCGCAAGCCCGACGTGCTTCTCCTCTCTGAGACCTGGCTTAGGGCCAATAACAACGTGAGATTGCCCAACTATGCGTTTTACAGGGCGATAGACGTGGGCGGAACGCGGGGGGTGGTACGGCCACAGCGGTGAAACGTTGCATTGCACATCCGGAGTTCTCGGAGGTGTCCTCCTGGTTTCGGCTTACAAACCGCCGACCAGTCCGCAATTTTCAGTGCGCATAGGAAGGTAATTCTTGCAGGTGACCTGAACTGCAAACACCCCGACTGGGGTAGTCGACTGACTACGCCATCCGGGAGGGCGCTTAGCAGGTACCTTCATGACCACCGACTACGAGCCTACGGACCCGGACTACCGACGCACTATCCCCTCCGACCTGGAGCCCGACCTGACATACTAGACATTGCAGTTGTCAAGGGAGTTGTCAACCAGATTGAGGTATCCGTGTTAACGGAACTGTCCTCTGACCATTGTCCCATCGAGGTGCACGTACCTACCCGTCACACGATTGGGAGAGCAGCGCGACGAGTGATCGAGTGGGACCGCTTCGGGCCTGCCTTTTGTCGCAGGCTTCCCGAGGAGGTTCCGCTTGATACCACTCAGCACATCGACGAGGCGGTCGCCTTGTTCGATGATGCCGTGGTCTCTTCCGTCGGCGTGTGCTCACGGATGAAGCCTAATCTCACGCCCGATTATCACCGGATCCCATAAGACGTCCGTCTTCTCGCTTTAGAGAAGAACAGACTTCGGAGACGGTGGCAGCGGACGCGAGATCCGGACGACAAGGTCAGCTTCAATCGGGCGGCCGGCAAGTTACGTCGTGACTTGCAGGCCTTCCGACGAAGCTGCTGGGAATTTACGGTTGCCAAAATGGCAGATGATGCACCGGAGGGGGACTCCTCCGTTTACAGGTTACCTACCGCGATGACCGGGAAGAGGCGCCGTCCTCCACTCCCGGCCATCAACGGGCCTGGTGGACATCCCCTCGCCAAGCCGGACGAGAAATCCGAGTTCCTGGCCGGGTACCTGGAGCTTCAATTTGCTCCTAACCCGTCCGGGGACCCAGACTCCGACGAGGAGATAGAAGCCGAAGTTGAGGCTTCTCTCGGCAGCCCGATCACATCCGAACCTGAACCCACTTCGGTGGAAGAGGTAACGGACAGGCTTTTAGCGCTTCGGCCCCGGAAGAGCCCTGGACCGGACGGTGTTACTAACACCACCCTACAGAGACTTCCGGACCGGGGAGTTCGCTTCCTGGTCGATTTGCTCAATGCCTGCTTCCGATTCGCCTACTTTCCTAAGAAATGGCGTTCGGCTACAGTCACGATGATCCCGAAGCCGGGAAAAGACCACAAGTTCGCCGAGAACCTCCGGCCTATCAGCCTGCTGTCGTCTACTTCGAAAGTCTTCGAACGACTAGTCCAGCGGTGGCTAACGGATCACCTTCAACGGTTCGATATTCTGGTCCCCGAGCAATTCGGTTTTCGTGCTGGGCACTCCTCGACGCGATGCGTTTCGTGGAGACCATGGCCGAGGCCGGTTGCTCGCGGGAGCAGACCGTCGCCGTTTTCCTTGATGTCGAGAAGGCTTTCGATCGTGTTTGGCATCCAGGCCTACTTTACAAACTCACGGAGATTCTGCTTCCGGATTGCTACCTTCATCTGATTGCTAGCTTTCTTCGGAACAGAACCTTTCGCGTGAGAGTTGATAACACCCTTTCTTCGGAAAGGGCTATTACTGCTGGTGTACCTCAGGGAAGCGTCTTGGGCCCCCTGCTTTTCTCTGTGTACGTCAACGACGTGCCCAAGTTGCCTGGCACCAGGTTGGCCATGTTCGCCGACGACACGGCAGTGTACGCTGTCGATCGTCGTGCTGAGACGGCCGTTATCTGGCTCCAGGAACAATTGGACGAATACGTTGAGTGGGCAGAGAAATGGAGAGTTGCCATCAACGCAGCCAAGAGCACAGCAGTAGTCTTCTCCAGACGCTTTAGGCTCCCCGACAGACTCTACGTAGGCGATACACTTCTGCCCTGGTCTCGAGAGGTCAGGTACCTCGGGGTTCACCTCGACCGACGTCTCACCTGGCGGACACACTCTGCGCAAGTAGCCCGAAAGACCGCCCATCGTCTTTATCAACTCCGACCCATACTATGTAGCAACGCCATGACCCGCCGCCTAGGGAAGCTTATCGTCTCCACTTATGTGGCGCTGATGGTTACCTACGCAATGCCCGTTTGGGGCTACTTGGCCAAGACCCATAAGCGAAAGCTTCAGTCTCTCCTCGACCGAGGATTGCGCTGGGCATGCAAAGCCCACTATCTGACATCAAACAAAACTATCCGTGACTCCCTGTGTGTTCGTTCCCTGGACGCCACTATACGGACACTGTCCCGCAAATTCTATCGTCGCTCCGCCCTATTCCAGGGCAACCATCTCATTAGCGCCCTCGGTTGCTACCACTCTGTGCCAGGTGAACCTTGTACCCGGCCTCGGCGAACACTCACCCTCAATTAAATAATTAATTGAAAACCCACGGCCGGTAGCAGGCCACACCCTAAATCCAGAATATCAGTAGTCCCTACGGCAGGAGCTCTCCTGAAGCTCGGGACGTAGTACACGAGCGGGCGACGGGCAAGCCCTTCGTCCCGCACACCCACTGACCCTGAATTTTAAACGGCGGTCGAAGCTATTTACGAAGAAAAAATAAATAAAATAATTACTCCAATAAGCATGCATAGAAAGGTGAATGAGCGCCATATTAACTGAGTAGTTAGTGGGATCACCGCAGTCGGGCGACGGCACACTAATGAACAGCGAATGACGAGTTATAACGTCATGCGCGGATTACCTATCACTGCAGTTCATCTAGTTTACGCACCAAATTACACGCATTTATCTACAGTTATGAAATACACGCTTATACATACATTTTCCGTGTTTATATAACATAGAAAAAAAATATTTAACTTCCTTGTCTGGAAAAGCCACGAAGCCTGCAAAAACCGGAGTTTTTGCAGGTTTTACGTAAACTACAGGCTAAAAACACATACTTCCTCTTAACAACTTTATTACCTCAAATTATACAAGCTTGGGCGGCCTACGGCCGCAACAAAATTATACATCACTCTTTTTGAAACAGAACTCAATGATTTAATGTCCAACGGCACCACCCGCTCGGCGGGCATAACATTGTCTATTCACGTGCGCTTCGCGCGCGTAACTTGACAATACCTAGACCGCCCGGCTTCGCCCCTCAGACCTTATTACACAATTCTTAAGTCATTAATAACTCTACGACTCCAAGTATATATATCTACAGTATATTCATATGTTACATATATATAGCAAACGAAGGCATACCTGTGCTTGAGAGAGAGAGAGAGAGAGAGAGAGAGAGAGAGTGAGAGTGACAAAGAGAGGATACTTGTGTCTGTGTACGTGTGAAAAGAGAGAGAGTGAGGGGGAGGTAGAGGGGGCACAGGCATACGTGTGCTTGAGAGAGAGAGAGAGAGAGAGAGAGAGAGAGAAAGAGAGAGAGAGAGAGAGAGAGAGAGAGAGAGAGAGAGAGAGAGAGAGAGAGAGAGAGAGAGAGAGAGAGAGAGAGAGTAGAGAGTGAGAGGGGTGTAGGTGAGAAGAGATTAAAACAAATTGTGTATATCACACACACACACACACACACACACACACACATGAAATGCATGCATATAATAATGAAACTCTTACCTTAATGTGTCAGGGGATACATTTCAGTCGCGATTCTGAAGAAGGCATGGAGGCGGAACAATAGCGGGTGGCGCCTCTTAAACATAAATTTCGCTAGGTATCCCACGAAATGTTGTTTTCTGCGCCTGAATCGTGGGATACCATTTCACACCTCTCTCCGTGCCCTCTCTACCGTGTTTGTGTAAGCGCCGGTAGCGGGGTCCATGAAGTTTTTGTTGTGATATACACGTTGGTGGATGAACCCCGCTTCTTCCAGGCACTTATATGCTTTCCAGCAGTCACTGATTATAGTTGTGCCTGGAAGAATCCACTCCTCAATTATGTTAAGGAGAGTAGTGGAATCCTGGCGCTCAACCGGTATTAAAAAACACTTCCCAGATCCGCGTTCCACTCCCGCGGACACCCACTGTCCTTCAATGGCCCTACCCCGATTATATTTGCGGCGACAAAATTTTACTTCGTCGAATTCTACAGTCTTTCCAGCCCCCCCCCCAAGCTTAATGAAGTGCGCTGGACGTCGAAAATAAAAACTTCTCGACAAAAACTGTACCAATCGACGACGAAGTGGGGGCTCACATCATACTCCAGCATGAGACCGTGTTGATGAGGTGGAGGGTTATGAAGGATGTGGCAGACCAGGTAAAAGTAGGTTGTGACATGGGTACTAGAACTTAACGGTAAGGGCCACGAGGGAGATGCGCAGTAGACTGCCGCGTTCATGACGTCACCGGTGCTCCCCACTCACTCCGTCACGCTGAACTTGTGTGTCAGTGTTGTCTGCTTTGTTGACAAGTTACATACGCTGTGCTTGTTTTTCCTTGTTCGCAGTGTTTTTATAACGTGTAACATTATTTTCAAAGTTAGAAATGCCCAGATGTGCTTGTTGCAATAACAGTGATAAAAACTGTAAAAATACGACGATATAGTTTCCCTACAGATGAAGCAACAAAGAAAATCTGGCATAACGCCTGCAAAAGGGCGGACGATTTCCCATTAGCCAACTCACGAGTGTGCTCTGAACATTTTGATGATAGTGATTTTGAAAGAGATTTGAAAGCAGATTTGCTTAACTTAAAGCCTAAGAAAGTGTTAAAACCATCCGCTTTTCCAAGATTAAAGATACCAACAAAAACTGTCACCGGAAATAATGAAGAGAGATCTGCTCGAATTAGAAAATGGGAGAATAAAAAGGTTGTGGAAAAACTTCTTAGTGCTTCACAAACTAATGAGACTAACAGACAGTCTGATGTCCGGGAGATAACTGAAAACCTAGAGAATGAGAGTTTTTAAGTAAACGGATCTACTAATGATAGTAGTCACCTGAACGAAAGTAATGATAGAGAAAAAACTTGTACCTTACGCAGTTTACAGAATGAAATTTTTAATTTAAAACATGAAAATTCTCAGTTGTTAAATAAGTGTAAGTGCTTATCAAATGAAAATACTGTCTTAAAGAGTGACCTTTCGAAGTATAAACAAATATTTTCACCCTGCCAAATGAAACGTATTGAAAAAGGTGCGTGCTCAAGCTGGTCATCAGATGACATTTCAAAAGCTGTCACCCTACGAAGTATTTTGGCTAAGGCTTCTAAATTCATTCGTGAAACTTTGAAATATCCCTTTCCTAGTGGAACTACAATTAAACGCCGGCTGTCTCAAATTGAAGTAAGTCCTGGCTTTGTCGAAATTAGTTTCACTTTACTAAAATCACATGCAAATATTTTTACAGATTTTGAAAAGGACGTAATCTTGAGTTATGATGAAATGACAGTAAAATCTGATATTTGTTATGATGTAAAATAGGATGTTATGAGAGGGCCACACAAGAATGTTCAAGTGGTAGTAGTGAGAAGTTTGGTAGGTAAATGGAACAGCCAGTATTTTATAACTTTGACTGTTCAATGGCAAAAGAACTTTTTTACGAAATTGTAAAAAAAGTAGAATCTACTGGTTTCAAAGTGCGTGGGTTTGTTGGAGACATGGATGGTTCAAATCAAAAACTGTTGTCAGAACTTGGTATTTCTGCAAGTAATTCAAATGTTAAGTCTCCTGTTGATGAAAATCGATGCATTTGGGCGTTTTATGATGTCCCGCACATGCTGAAGTTGCTCAGAAATCACTTGATCAATGAGGGTTTTCAACTTTGTGACGGAAAGACTGTAAAGACAGATGTTTTTGAAAAAATAATAAGTTCTCAGAGTAATGATCTAAAGCAGTGTTCCGCAACCGGTGTTCCGCGGCACAATAGTGTGCCGTCACAAGGTGAAAGGTGTGACGCGAACTTTTACCTATTATTGTAATAAATTAATTGTCGATTTTAAGTAAGAAGGTGCTTGTTTATTCTTTAATACATGCTGATAACTGTTATATTTTCATAGAAATTAAATTTAATTTATATACTCAATATTGTTGTTATAGTTTGCTTAGCTTATCTTAAGTTATTTCTATTCTCGCCTGAAATATTGGGCCAGTTTGATGGGTTACAGACGGCAAGCTTTGTGTTCACCGCAAAGAAAGCCGCGTAAGACTTTTAGCAAGCCTTTTAGCGGCCCGCACCAATCATACAATAGAGTTTACGTTCAAAGCTCTAAACGTTCTAAACTCTATTCAAGAGAGTTCTTTGTAACACCGCATCTTTTGTGTGCGGCTGGCTGTACGTGCTTTTAACTAAAATTGCGGGGATTAGCAAAATCCCCTCTCTTTTATTATTTTATTGCCTTGTTTTGATATTTATGCCTGTTTGTCGGCGCTTCTTAAACTTTATTGCTCTTTTCCTTCGCCGAAGGACCCACACATTGTCAGACAACAATTACAGTATTTCAGTTCAGTTCTATCACAGCTGTGCTCTGCAGTAGTGCGAATATTGTGATTGCTACACCAGTCTTACTATTTTCTATTACAGTGTTATTAAACTATTTTTTTTCCGATATGGATAAGTTCCTTGTACGGAGTGGTCCGTCCTCGAGTGCAAGTAGTGTAACCATCGAGCCCGAAAAAAAGAAACAGAAAGTAGTTCACCGGCAATATAGTGATAATTATTTATCTTACGGGCTTTTTTGGTGTGGTGACAAAACATGCCCAATCCCCGAGTGTGTTGTGTGTAGTGAAAAACTCACTAATGCTGCTATGTTTCCCAGTAAATTGAAACGACATTTGTCAACAAAACATTCCTCTCTGTTAAGTAAAGATGTGAATTATTTTCGTCGGTTGTTGGAACAAAATAAAAAACAAGTGACGCTCATGACTACGTCGGTACGTGTTTCGCAAAAAGTACAGGAAGCTAGCTGTAAGGTAGCCGAACTTATCGTAAAGGCCAAAAAACCACACACAATAGCAGAAACGTTGTTAATGCCCGCGTGTAAAGAAATGGTAAAATAGTCCTGGGTTTAGAAGCTGGTACTGAAATTTCAAAAATTCCTCTCTCTGCTGACACAAACAGCCGCCGAGTTAGTGACATGTCCAGCCACATCGAAGACATTATGAAGGAGAAAATAAAGACCAGTCGAAAGTTCTCACTTCAGATCGACGAGTCCACCGATATTGGCGGTCACGCACAACTTATTTCCTACATAAGGTATGTTGATGGGGATGTAATTGCAACTAACTTCTTTTTTTGCAAAGAACTACCTGAGCGAGCAACCGGTGAAGAAATATTTCGTATGACTAATGAATATGTGGTCCGTAATGAATTAACATGGGAGGATTGCGTTAGTGTTTGTACAGACGGAGCCGCTTCTATGACAGGCCGAGTGAAAGGATTCGTGGGTACTGTACGCGAAGTAAATCCTAACTTACGAACCGACCATTGTCTCATTCACCACGAAGCCATTGTTGCTAAGTCTTTGCCATCTCCTCTGAAAATTGTGATGGACGAAGTAGTAAAAGTCGTGAACTTCATCAAATCGCGGCCCCTAAATATGCGGCTTTTTAACGTTTTGTGTCAAGAAATGGGACAGAGCAAACTACACTTCTGGTACATACAGAAGTACGATGGTTATCTCGAGGTAAAGTGTTAACGCGAATGTTTGAACTTAAAGAGGAGGTACTTGAATTTTTGACTATTGAGGGGCATGAGTATGCGGATTTATTTGCAGATGATGAATGGGTATCTAAGTTGGCATATCTTTCCGATATTTTCGTACACTTGAATGAACTAAACAGAAAAATGCAAGGTAGAAACGAAAATATTCTGACTAGTATGGATAAGATTCAAGGATTTATTAATAAGTTAAATTTGTGGATACAGACAATTGAAAATGGATCGTGTGAGATGTTCCCAACTGTACGGCCCCTTGCTGACAATAATAAGGTGTTGATGGACTTAATTAAAGAACATTTAGTACTCTTGCAGCAGAAATTCAAAAAATTTTTTTTTGAGAGAGTGTTGAAGATTTTGACTCGGTTCGTGTTCCATTCATTATGGATTCGAAACATCTTCCGAATAATTTAGGCTTACAAGAGGAACTGGCAGATTTGAAAGCAGACAGAACATTGAAATTAAAATTTTTCGAAGTGCCTTTAGAAACATTTTGGTTGTCAATAAGCAGTGAATACCCGGCTATCTCCGAGATGGCAGTCAATGTGTTATTACCATTTCAACTACATATTTGTGTGAACTGGGCTTCTCGACGTTGACTGAAATTAAAACATCAAAGAGAGAGGGAGACTCAAATCCATCGATGAAGAAATGAGGCTTGCTTTGTCAACGATTCAGCCGTCTGTGTGCAGCTAAGCAGGCTCAAGTATCACATTGAAGGTATGAGTAGAGTTATTTACTTTAAAATTCGTATTTTCTACAGTGAATTAAAGTTAATAAATTGTTAATAAATGCATGAGTCTATTCCTGTTTTATAATAATAATAACAATAATGATGATGATGATGATGATAATAATAATAATAATAATAATAATAATAATAATAATTGATTACATAACGACGTAATATTTCATAATTATATTAAGATTCATACGATTTTGAGGGGACAGACATTTTGGTGTGCCGTGTTGAGTCTAGGCCCGTCTGGGGTGTGCCGTGAGGAAAAAAAGGTTGCGGAACACTGATCTAAAGTATGCCCACAAAGTCACCCCTAACCATTTATTGGTAAAAGGACCAGAACGCCAAAATGTCCGCATGGCTGCTGAATTGCTCTCAGCCACAATGGCTTCTGCTATTGGATACCTACTTGAAAACCAGGAGCATACACAACATTTTGTTCAGACCGTAAATGACTGTCTTGATGTGCTCAATTCCAGATTTCCGAACGATGTAAACCCAATAAAATGTGCCTATGGCATAAATTTCGAAGAACAAGAAGCTGCTTTGGAAAAGCTCCAAAACTTGTGCTCGTCAATGAGAGCCATATGGAAAAAAGGTTTGCTACCTTTTCATAAAGGATTTCTCATTTCAATCCAAAGTGCTCGAGGACTGTTTAAAGATTTGAAAACTGAAGGTTACACCTACTTGATGACTTCCAGGTGCAACCAAGATGTTTTTGAATCATATTTTTCACAAATAAGGGGACTGGGAAGGTTTTATGACCACCCACTGCCAACGTCTGTAAGTCAACGAATAAAAACTTTGTTGCTAAGTAGAAATGCATAAAGTATAATAAAACCCACTAACTGTAGTGACGATGATTCAGTGACCTTAAGTGTAGATGTTTTTAGTTGTCTTGATTATTCATCTCTTCTTAAGTGTAAGATGTTTTTAACATGAACAATGAAGGGGAAGAAAATGATCTAAATGAGACAGAGACTGTAACAGAGCCATATATAGAAACAGAAGAAGAACTGCGAGCAGTATGTGATGATGAACAAGATGAACAGGATGTTTCAGAGCAATTGACAAAGGAGGACCCAGACTTAATTAAAATGTTGGCGGGATATGTAAGTTACACGGTTAGTAGAAAAAAAATGGTTCCAACTTTTGTCTACGGCCACCCTACAAAAGAGTGCACCAAACAAAAGATTGGCTGTCAACTCTATCAAGAGAATACCTTATGAACCCTACAGAAGAGTGGCTAAACATGGTGCTTAAAATGGAGAAAGATTTTGAAGAGTATCATGGAGAAAATGGATTAAGCAACAGGGAAAAAGTGAGGAAAACTCTTATTGATAAGTTAAAAGTCAAATATCCCGTTGATGAATCTGCAATTACATGTTACGTGCGCACACGCACTTTTATTAGAATGAAATCCCTGAATAAGGCAAGAGCCAATAAAAGGTCTTATGGTGACAAACAAACCGATGCTGGTAGAAAGAAGAATAAGCTCAACAAACTGCAGTGATATAGTGGGTTAAAAGAAACTAATTCCTCCATTTTGGAACAAGTCTTTCTATGTAACTTAAAATTAAAATAGTATTATAATCCTATGTTATCAAATAAAAATGAAGCCTACTTGAAATTGAAAAAAAAACTTTGCTTTGATATTAGTATGGTTTATTTTGCTTTTTTTAATCAGTTAATCTCTGACTTATACACTTTTCAGACCTGGAAAAGGCTGCGCTAAGGACGAAAAATATACAATTTACAGTGGAAGAGGATAGTACTTATCAGTGAATAAATAATATAACAATGTATTTCAAAAATGTTCAGCAAATAAAAAACATATTTAACAATGTGTAAAATTTTAATATTACATCCCTTAAATTTTAGGGTTATAAATAACATAGGCCTATATAATTTATTAAAATGCCAATATTTTGTTATGTATAGGTATTATTAGTACTTATTTCCTTTTTTAGAAAATACGAAATAATAATAAAGTCTAATTTGAACACGCGTAATTAATTAGTTTTATTGTATCACTACAATCAATTCTGCAACTCCCTTATACATGTGTAGGGTTTAATGAATAAAGTTGTAAAAATTTAAACGAAAAATACTACATTTACTTTATGTGTTATCTCTGTGTTGTTTATGTTCGGAGTCGCAACAACAAATATATGATATTTATAATAATTAACAGTTAACAGCTGTAGTACAAATCCTCCTGGCGAGCACCGGTGACGTCACACCTCGCTAGAGTGAGACGGAAGACATGCGCGTGGCCCTTACCATCTAGTTCTAGTACCCGTGGGTTGTGAGAGGACGGTGGGTCTTAGAAAGGAAACTACCTTCTCGTGCTGACCGCTTGATGCTGCATCTCCTCTTATTTTTTTTAGCCACCACTTCTCGCAAATTTTGACACCAAAAATATAATGTCTGTCTATTCACTTCTAATAGGGACCCACACGAAGGACAATTTATTGCCTCTTTAATTACCCCGTGGGAAATTAAAAAGTTGATAATATCCGACTCATTCATTCAAATGCTTTCGTCTGGTTTCCTACTGCACTGAATGTCTTGGCAGGCCATTGCACTACTAATTTTTAATTCTTTTCAAAGTTTCCTAAACAACAGAAATAATTAATAATAACACCACACAAAAACACAAACGAAAACACTGAAAATCACAAAATAAATACCGCTACATGATAATACACTAAAAGCGTTTTTGTCTTATCGGACATACACACACTCATGACAAACCAATTAGAAGTGAGAATATGCAAAATTTTGAACTTAACGGTTTATTAACACGCTATTTGTTTGTTTCGACCAATCAGGCGTCAGCCTTATCACCGACCTTTTTCATAAATTCGCGGGTTTTTGGCGTCAGACGCTACAGCACACATGAATTAAAGTAAAATATGTTCAAAAGTAAAAGGTTAGTGGTGCTATTGTGAATTGTGATCCAAAACTATAGTAAAACAATTTCGAAAAATAGTATACAGTGATATCAGTGAAGCCGTTATCGCGTATAAATGACTAGTGATGGGCGATCCGCTCATGAACTGATTCGAAGAACTGGTTCGCTTTACTGAGTGAGTGATCGGTGACTCGAAAAAAAAAGAGCGGTAGCTCTTTGCTCCACTGATTCACTTGACTCACTTGGAGCACCCTCACTCAGCGATCGCCGTTCTCGACCTTGTTTGTTCCCTTCCCACTCCACTCGGCAGTCGGTACTCCCACCGCTCACCGCTCTCTGACTCTAGTGGTCCCTGGATAATTGAATCATTCGCTCTGCTCTTTGCGCTCAGCTCAGTTTAGTTCGCCATTTAACGTTTACGTTTTTGATTTTCACTTTGCGCTCTCCCTTCAAGTTTTGACTCTTCAATTGCTGTTGTTATACTTATTATAGGTATGTACATTACGTACTATCTTTTTTATTTAATTTTATATATTATATATATATAAATTAATTTTATGACAAAATGTTAATGTAATTAGTATTTGGAACTGTATTTTGAATGTAACCTAACATTTTGAATAATTATTTTGGAGGATAAGAATAATATTTACATTTATTGATTATAAATTTATAAATGTTTCCATCTAATGTATTTTTCAATGATGCAGAACAAAATGTCGAGCCCATCGCTTAGAAGGACTTCAAGCGATATTTGGTATCATTTTACCAAATTGGACAAAAAAACGAAATGCCGATATTGCCAGCAGGTAATTTCCTGTTCTTCGGGATCTTCCTCAAACCTTAAAAGGCATTTCAAAGCAAAACACCTGACAGTGCCTTATGAATGCTCGGGAAGCCGCTCAAGATCGCTGTCAACTAGCAATGAGACTGCAGCAGAAGTGCGGTAAGTCCTTTCGCTCGAATCTCCTGCATCGGCTTCTTGTACATCCACCTCGGTTGAAGACCTCCACCCAGGAACTGACTTTCACCCTGAATCTGGGCCCAGTTTATCTTTTGTGACACCTTCGCCCCCAACCACTTTGGAACAACCTTTGAGTATGTTCATAAATATCATAAAGCCGATAACATTAAATAAAAGCAGATTGTTAGATACTCAACTTTTAAAGATAATTTGCAGAGTTTTATCCCTTTTCGACAGTCGAAGACGAGGAATTTAGAAAGTTTGTACATATGCTTTGCCCGAATTATAATATGCCCAGTCGCAAAACTTTGTCTAATTCCTTATTGTCTAGTCTTTTCAATGACTTAATACTGAAAATTAAAAATGAATTGGCCATTGTAAAAGCAGTTTGCCTGACTTCGGATGGGTGGACTATGGACTAATATTAACAATGTTAGTTTTTATGCACTTACGGTGCACTTTATAGATGATAATACAAAATTAAAGTTGTATTTATTAGAATCCTCAGAATTTGAAGATAGGCATACCGCGCAGAACATTTCCAATTGGGTGAGCGCTGTTGCAAGAAAATTTGACATTCATTTTAAAATTGTCGCAATAGTTACTGACATGCGGCAAACATGAAATCAGCTGCCGCCATATTAAAACTGCGACACCTACCATGCTTTGCACATTCATTGAATCTTATTGTGCAACACGCTATTGGATCGTCGATACAGAAAACTGTTGACGAAGTCAAACAGACAGTTATGTATTTCAAAAAAAGTTCATTTGCTCAAAGTAAACTTGCCGAAATGTACACGAATTTAAAAAAAGATAAACTCAAATTGAAACAAGACGTTCTGACCAGGTGGAATTCCACCTTTGACATGTTACAAAGATTTTTTTAAAATAAAGAAGGAATTATTTCTTCCCTTGCTATATTAGGCATAAAGATAATTTAATCTGACTGATAAAGACTGGGATATTATAAAACAGGCAATAGAGGTTTTAAAAGTTTTCGATGAGGTAACAAAAGATGTGTCGTCAGAACGAACTGTTTCTCTTTCTAAAATGGGAATTTTGATAAGGTTAATTTGGCGCGTCAAATGAAAACTTAATGAAGATAAAAATAAAGGTTATTGTCTTGAAATAAATTTATTAGTCGATGACACACTGAAAGGATTGTCGGAGCGGTTTGGGATTATCTCTCAAAACGAACTAGTTACGGAGTCAACTCTGCTCGATCCTCGTTTCAAGAAACAAGGTTTTGCAGATGACACAAAGTTCAGGGAATGTTATAATAACGTTGTGTCAATTTTTAGCAGATAAGATACAGGCCAAATGAATGGGCTTAGAAAGGTAAAATCCTTGGGGATTCTCAAAACTACTTTGAAAGAACATAACAGAAAATTATTTTATCCCCTTTCAGCTTTCACTTTGTTCTCAAAAACGGACAGTAGCAGGTAAAATATACGCAAAATGAATAGAATAATAAAGGTGAGGTCAAGGGACCCTATAGTAATTTAAAAATTTTTTAAATATCAATTTTAATAAAAAAGATTACCTAATATTTCTAATTTAAGTTGTCAAAATTTTAGAGCAACTTACTAAAAAAAACTCGCAAAAACTGTGTTTAAATTTTGGTTTAAAAATTGTAAAACGAAGTTCACTGGAAAAAAACTGAAAATAAAGTAAGATTCATTCCGAATCCGACCAATGATGAATGGTGAGCAGTGAGTCAAGAAAAAGAGCTAGTTCAGTCTAGGGAGTGAGCGGTTCTGATCCGATCCCTCAAAGGAACGGTTTTGCCCATCTCTATAAACGACTGTGTAAGCAAGATAGGTTAAATATCATTTGTCACCGTCTACACAGTTAGGCTGCTGACACACGGGCCACTCAGTCGCGCCAAGTACCAGTGGCTCGTGTGCAAGAGTTCGCTTCAGAGACGCGCCACTCTCCATTTGCTCAGTGATAAAAGATTGTTTCATTTAGTATTTACATCAGTTTCATCATGGACTCTGACGAGGAAGTTCTTCTTCCTTCCGAATTCTTTTGTACACAAGAAGGATCAGTACCATGGCAAGACAGAATGATATATTGACCTTTTTCAGAGAAACCTTGTCTGATACTGTTTCATTATCAAACCATAGTCATAATAAAAACTATTTTAATAACTTATTTTGTGTCTTATTCGAAATGTGTTTTTCCTAAAATACATCTCTTAGTAGAAACATTTATTTGAAAATATAAATGGTTTCTATTTATATGAATATTGTTCGTTTGTCGCATCCAATTTGTTTTAAAGAGTTTGATAGATTATGTTAAGAACGTTACACCCACGTACATTCTCTTTACCTTCCTCCTCCCTCCTAACATCCCTCTCTCTTTCACACGCACGTGCGTGCACACACACACATACACACACATGCAATAATCGTATTTCAGTAGACGAAATATTAACCAGTTTGGTGTTGAGTAATCGATTAAAACTATTGGTTTCCTGTAAGCCAGAGACCTAATCTTGTTTGCAACTGTAAACTGTGTGCATTGTTCGCAAGATTGTTTTGGCTCATAAGTACGTGCTCAAGTAGTGTTTGCATAAAACATTGTTGAGACCGTCCCGCCTGAATTCGCTAATATGCTATGTAATTTAGAAGTCATTACTCTTTTTCTTGTGTTGTAATTATGATACTCAACAGTAAACTATGGCTAGAGACTGATCTTGCAGGGAGAATAATGTTATATAATTATCTGTCACTTGTAGGAGTCATATGGGTTAGACGCAAATGTATACGATTGTTGCAGAGACTGATGTTAAATTTTTTATGGTGCAATTCCATACAATACAATAGTTATTAAAGAAAATATTACATTCATAATTACTCAATTATTATTGTATTATTTTTATATTATTATTAATAATAATAAAACTTTTTGTACAAGAATATATTTTTTATTATTTTTTCAATATAACACTGTTTAAATACTGTTAATTTAAATAATTTTTAATTTGTATATCTGATGATGTTTGTTAAATACTATTGAAAATATATGTTAAATTAATAGAGAAAATATACGTATATAGAAAAACTTGTTCAAAGCAGAATTGCATGGGACCAAAGTTTTTTCGGATTGCATAAGTTCTCGCATTATACAAACTTAGACATTAGTCAAATACTGCACTTTGTAGACCTTGTATATGTATTTTGTTTCTATTCTATTACATACACCTACATTTCTGTCATAATATAATTACACAATATAATGTCTACCAACTTTAGGCATTTATGATTTTAGTTGTTTTATGAAATTTACACTTTAGTTTAGTGCAATAGGCCTACTTTATTATTATTACTGCTATTATAATTTTTATTACATACTTTACTACAGTACTGATTAGAAACATACCTGATTTATTTTTCATCAGGCTGTCCATTTCACTGAAGCCAGATACAAAAATATAACAGAGCTGTTCCCATGCCTCCCTTTTGCCATATTGTTTGAATATTCATTGCATCTCGGGTCCCAAATTGCCGGTCTCTGTTCCACTTCAATTATAAATTAATCAGAATCAAAATCCGACATGATAGTTAAAGTTTTTAAATAGTTTTTTTAACAAGAAAGTTTTATAAAGTTTAAAAACAAATTGTAAGAAAGCTCCAAAAGTTTTATAGAAATTACAGTGTTAGTATACGCTTACAACACTACTCTGAACACTGCTGTGGCGCGACTGAAAGTGGCCGCCCATGTGTAAGCTCCAACGCCACAAATCGTCTCCATTCGTGGCGGGGACTGGCTTCTGCCTGCCACAGTCGCTCGTGTGCAAGGGTACAATTTAAAACCATGCAAAACAACCGAGCGCGACTGAGTGGCGCCACAGAGTGGCCCGTGTGTCAGCAGCCTTAATATGGCGATTAGAGGTGGGCCGATATACCTATAACAGGTATTTTGGAACGATATTTTTGTGGAACGGATGTAACAGTGACTGAAAAGTTGAAATACCTGTTATTCGCGGCGACGCTGTTCCGAGTCGAGACACGCCGGCCTTGCTGTTCCGAGTCGAGGCACACCCCCTACGCACCACACACACACACACACACACACACACAAAGTACGCAAGATCACGTAACGAATACGCCAAGGCCAAATACTAGGCGTACAAAAATATCGCTGGAACGCAAGGAACAGCCAGTAACGCGTATTTAAAATACTAGATATTTCAAATACTAGTGGTATCACCGATCACAAGGAACAACGCGTTCCAGAGGAACAGTAGTATTTTAGGAACAGGTAGTATCAAGCATATTTCGAGTAGTAACTAGTATGAGCCAAATATCACTATAATATTGACGACTCGGAACACAAAGTTTTTTATAAGTAAAAACGTAAAGTTTTACCTTACAGCCTAAACCGGCTTTCACCTATAGAAGGCTTCATCAGAGGCTGTCGTTAGTATGAGCCACTTTTTCGTCCTGTGTACTTCATTCTGCGCAAAGAGACGGAGCTGTTTTTAATAAAGGAAAAAATTCATCCTGATGTTACATTTATTCTCGTGTGATATGCAGATATATAATACAGATTATATGCTAATAAATTATATATATTATACTAGTCACCAACTTGTAACTAAAATCGGTCGGTAAAACTTTGTTTTTACTCAAAAAAAACTTTGTGTTCCGAGTCGTTAGTGAAATAGTTGTATTTAATTATATTGAGTTATAACCTTAAGAGTGGCTGATGTTGATAAGCTATATTATACTTTTTATTAATGTGATTTTAACTTCACTACACATCTCACGTAAATGATGAGATTGTTGTAATGGACATTTATGCACTTTATCTAGTCCTGTTCCTTAAATATCTGTAATGCATTTAATTTACTTTTGTTGTTGCTTATTATTTATAAGTTTTTATTTATGTATTTATATTTATTTTATTACAATTGCTTTTTTTATTTTTATTTGTAAAATTTTGTTTATTCTCATTCACTCTTGTGGCTTACTGTTGTTTTTATTATACGTTTCTGATGTTTTTTCACATTATTTTTTGTGGTATTACGTGTAGGCCTACTCTAAATTATTTAATTGCCCCGAGTTTCGCAACTGATTTGTCTAACCAATGTTAGTTTGTTGTTTACTACTAGTGAAAACTTAAATTGGTATTCCCAAAGGGAGATAGGCCTATAAATTCTCTTGTTTCTTATTTTCATTTAAACAGTAATAGTTTAATAAAGTCACAGTGTAAAGTAACACTGTTAATACTTTTAGTTTCAATTTATTTCTTATAACAAATTATATAGTATAGGTTATATAATATCCTCAAATAAATACACAGCAAGTAGGTTTATTAATATATTAATAGGTTTATCTAGGTGAAAATAAACCTACTTGCAGTGTATTTATTTGAAGATATTACATAGGAGACCTGCAGGAAACTCAAAACGAGTTACAAAGAATAAGTTATGTATATATAGTATATAACAGGTACTTGTACCTGTTATTTTTTTGGAACGGTATTTTCATACCTAGTATTTTAAAATAACAGTTTAGCCCACCTCTAATGGCGATCATTCGCCTTTGCATGCGTGCTTATGGGAGTATTTATTTTATTTTTTTTCTCCATACATAGGTTCGCCCGCCATTTAAAATTATTTTTCGCGTGTTTATATAACAAAAGAATAGAAAAAAAAATATTTAACTTCAACAACAGCATAGTCTAGGAATGTCACAATTACCCATTAGAAAGTATATGTAAGATGTCTTATCACTTTCTGCGCCATTAGCTTGTATATATACTAGAAGCTACAAAAAATCACTTCAGACTTTTGGTGTTATCATTCGAAGAAGAAAGTCAACATGTACCTCTAACTGCGTCCTTTTCCGCATAACCTAAATGTATGTCGCTTGCAATCATTATATTAAAGGTGTCATCGGGCGAATTATGACAATCTGCGTCTTCGACTTCCGTTTTCATTGTATACTGGTGACTGCAGTGTTGCCAGATCAATCAGTACTCTTTTTTCCACATGGCTACCCAAAATTTCCCCACTTTGCCATCGAAATCCCCACTGCCACAAATTCGTGTACTTTATGCAGAGTGTCTTTTATTTATATTTACTATATGATCTATTTCTTTCTTCAGAAATGAGATAAATGAAATAAATACATATGTCACAGAATGGTCTATGATTTAAAAAAAAAAATTATTAGTTACTCATATTATTAAATTAATTAAATTTTCAATTCAACTGAATTTTCTTCAATTAAGGGCATGTTCACCTAGGGAGAATTATAGTTAAAACGTCCTGGTTTAGGACTTGAAAATGGTGGAAACACTGAAAGGCCTCGTCCAGAACATGGCAGTTAGCAGTTTAGCAAATAAGCTCGACGAAGTTGGAGTTACAGAGACTGCTAATTAAAATAACAAGATTATGCAACATAAAATTTTATGGAATTTACTCTGAAAATTTGCATTTCCTCAAGATTTTTACTTTCCAAAATCACAGTGCTCTTATAGCACCTACATAAATATTTTTTAGTTTTGTAAACTTTGCAGGATTTCTGTACTACAGTTTAGTCACATCTGCATTATTTCAAATTTTAACTATTTGAAATCACCACCAATTCGCCATATTTACACAAATCCCCATCATTTCCCCACTTACCATTTGAGGCTTCAAATTTTTCCAGTGTGGGGAAAATCCCCACACCTGGCAACCTTGGGTGACTGACACTTAAAATCACGCCAACTCTATTCCCGCACAGAGTACGAATATATATTTCCCGGTCGTTGAGAACGTATGGAAGGCTGCCATGTTCCAGTGATGCCTAAAAAAATATGTTGATAAAATATCCCTGTAACTTTTGGTTGCAAATCACACATATTATTCGAACATATCATGCCCCACCCACATAACATCGATCTTTCAAAAGACGGCGCCAAGAACCAGGCGGATAGCGCTCTAAGTGGCAGCCTCTGACGATGCTTATAATAAGCGAAAACTGGTTCAGGCTATAAAGTAAAAATTATACATTTTTACCAATATAAAACTTCCTGTTCCGAGTCGGTAGTGTTAAACTTATAATTAGTTAATCACCGGACACGTCATGGACAACATCCAAGAATGCAATACTTTTAATTTCACACACACAGTGTTCATTCTTCACATGAATTACGTAAGCCAAAAGTAATGCGGCCATAATATGTACAAATAATATCATATAGAGGCAAATAGAAAATGTTCAAGAGTACAAATACCTGTGGTAACATATAGGAATATGAAAGCAAATATGAATATAGAAATCGAAAGAAAGAGGTGATTGGGGTGAGGTCCGTTTGAACGTCCTTAAAACGAAAATATTTGCACAGTGCCTACTGCTCATTATAACCTAGAGGCACAAAGTGGACTCACAAAACGAAAATTCTTTTTCCCGTTGGAATTGGTAGTGCAGTGTTGGAGTGTTGCAGCTGAAAATGGCGTTTAAATTTGTTAGGTTAGTATTCTATTATGTATATGTAAATATGTGTAAAATAAATAAAACAAGGAAATTTTTACTTCAAACATTTAAACAGAATTTGAAAATTGTGTTATTTGATGGGGATTGTTTTGTTATCAGGCAAACTACAAACTTTTGTATCTTAATTTTGTGTTTGCAATAAACTAGGCAAGCTGATTATCAAAACAAATACAAAATACTATAGAATAAAAGTAAACGCAAGTTAAATTATTTTAAAACGTATTTAACGTGGTTAGGAATTGTTAATTATTGAAATTAGACGATTTTCTTTATAATTTTACTATAACACATTGCATCTTCAAGTCTAAAAATTAACACTGTTTCAAAGGACACTGTTTTCTATTCTCATGGAGTACATAGTAGTCTGTGCGACTTTGAAGGAATAGTGCCCGTATATTTGTCTAGGAAAATTGCCAGGAATAGGGCTACACGTATTTTAGAAAAATTTGTGTTCGGGTCATTTTAGAAGGTCAAAGACAAGAAAGGTCAAATAATTTTTAATCGAATTTTTTTTTTTTAATGAGATTGGTGTGAGCATGTTATAGAAATACTTAAGTGTTGTGTTTCAGGGTCATACTTTTTCAAAATAAAATAAAATTATTGAGTTTTGAAAATTGTGATAAAAACTTTTATACATTATTAAAATAAATATTTATAAACATTAAAATAATTATGGAAAGTTTTTTCAAAGTGTTAACTGATTTCCTGCCAGTGTAATTACTAACTGAGAAACAATTTCATTTTGGTGCCACTTTAATTGTGCCACTTTTGGTTTACATGCCACTTTAATTATCTAAATTTTTTTTTTTAACTTAAAATGTGGTTTTAATTCTTTTACGAACCTTTAGAATATGAGTCGGTATAATGTTGTAAATTTTCATTGTCAGTTTGTATAGTGCCATAAACAATTTTTAATTATTGTATATTGTAATAAATGTATGCACTCATATTTTATTTATTTTCAACATTCTACCGTTATTTAAATTCTACAGACTGCAAGTAGTAGTAGAATGTATTTTTTATCTACCTATAGAATGTGTATATATATATATATATATATATATATATATATATATATATATATACAACGTATGGAAGTATCGTTTTTTTTTAGATTTGAAAGTTAAAGTGATGCCAAACTTATATGCAAGTAGGTGGTTCAATAGTGATGATGTTTCGACTAAATAATGAAATTTAATGTACATTGCTCTTCCGTTTCTGTAAAGTTATGCTTATTGTAAAAATTGTTTATCAGAAATATAATAGGTGACTAATAGTTTTATTATTTACAGATTATAAAACAATTTTTCAAACTATGTTCTCATGGATTTTGCTTGATAGATACAGGTGGCTAAAATTTTTTGAATAATAAAAATTTATCATAATGAACTTATTTTTAGATCAGACTTTGAATAGCATTAATAAAAATATTTGTGTTAACATGTTGGAATACAAATTAAAACAGTGTTTGTAATTGTGCATATTGTGAAATTTCTTGATTTTACAGGCAGCAAAATTTTTTATTGCAATTAACATATTGGTTAAAAATACACACACACACAAACACTTTTTGCCACAGTGTATTTCTTGATGTAGGCCTATATAATATATTTAATATTTATAATAACTTTACCTCAAGATGGTTTTTCCTTATTTGGAACATATTTCGGGACACTTAGTTATTTAGTTTTTGTAAATTATTTTTATTTACAACAACAACCCACACAACAAAGATAATACAACAACCAATGGTATATACAAAATTGAATGCCAAGATTGCAATAAATGTTACATAGGATGAACAAAAAAAAGAACTGAAAAAACGTTATTTTGAACATCTAAATGCATACAAAAACCAGAAATATATAAATATAATTTGGTCACACATGCAATAAACACTGGATATAAATTCCCTGACATAACCAACATGACACTAAGGCGCCGTTCATACTAAGGCGATATAAGATAAGCGATATATAGTAAGGAATATATTGCGACGATATATTGCTAGGAAGGTTCATGACAGCGGGCGATAAAAATTTGGTGGGAACACAACTCTCACTACTTCAGTTACAAATATGAGCTCAAGTGAGGAAGATGTTGTAGTGGCTTATTGGTTCAAGCGTAGGATGAGAAGAAAAAGGAAATACTGGGTACATCCCTACAATCTTACCAACGTGCACCATAGCTCGGCTGTTGTTTCTCGAGAGCTGTCTCAACATGAATCAAAATTCAGGGAGTTTTATCGAATAAATCCTGAAAACTTTCATTTTCTGAAAAGCCTAGTGTCACAAACCCTTGAAAAAAAGATACACACTTCAGGAAGGCTATTTCTCCAGATGAAAAACTTCTGATTACTAGATATGTAATCATATCTAGCCGATAGAACGGTAAGTAGATATGAATATAAACAGCAGTGTTAATAAAATTTAGCAGTTTTATTTTTATAATTTTTTACAAATTGTACCAATCAGTTCCACTTTCTTGCGGGAGTGGGGTAATCGAATTGAATGCCGAAGTCGTTGCAATATTGCTCATGTGAGACTGAGTTTGTAAGGTGTCATGATGGGATGACGAACTCCATACAGAAGGGCTGGAAGCAACTGAAATACTGGATTCCACATTCTCCCGTTCGTCCTCCTCTAACAACTTATGTAAGAGAGACATTGTTTCTATTTTGAAAGTCCTCTTACGACGCAAGCTAAGGTTTTTCAGATCAGGTAAAAGAGAAAGAAGGAAATGCTGTTCAGCATCTTGGTCAGTTTTATTAACAGATTTTTTCATTTACATCCATTCTATAAAAGCAACGTCGACTTGGTCTTTTCCCTTTTGTTTTTTATGTGTTTGACTTGAGCTTTTACGAGCGGGTTTTTCGATTAATTGCACGGAAGAAGCTTCATCAGGCATTTCCTCTTCAACAAATGTCTCACTTCCGTCATTTTGATTAGTATTGGACTCCTCTACTGCAGTATCTTAAACGTGAAGATTGCTGGACGTATCTCCTCCTTTCAAATATGGTTGCAGAAAAGCTCAGTCAAATAATAACTTTTCTTCGAATTCTGGCTAGCCCCAGACTTTGGTGGTTTCAGCGATCGCACATATGCTGTTCTGATGTTCTTCCATCGCTCTCGACAGTTCTTTTCTGAAACAAAATTAAAAAAAGTAGACATCAATAGTATTTATTTAAAAATGTTGTTTATTAAAATGAAAACATATGTATTACACAACTATTTACGATTTAAAACCCTCAATTTATTTAATGTATTATTTTTTATAGTTCTTATTTTGTTTTTATGGTAGGGTCAAAATTGTTGACAACACAGACACAAAATTGTTGTTGTTTCAGGTATCTAGTTACTGGAAGCAGTTTTCAAGATCTTTCCTTGCAATTTTACAGAGGTAAATCAACTATCAGTTACATTGTTCATTCGACTTGTGCTGCTATATGGTCCCACTTACAACCGCTGTATATGCCACAACCAACGGAGGAAAGTTGGAAGCAAATATCAAAACGTTATTATGGTATGGAATTTACCTAACTGTATTGATTCTCTTGACGGCAAACATTTCCGCATTCAGTGTTCCCCTAATACAGGGTCCACAGATTAAAATTATAAAGGGTTCTTTTCAATAGTTGTAATGGCTTTGTCTGACGCAGATGGAATGTTCACCGCAATAGATGTTGGAGACTATGGACGGAATAGTGACGGTTCTGTGTTTCGCAAATCAACAATCGGCAAATTATTGCAGGATAATAAATTGAAAATACCAGAAGCAACTCACTTGCCAGGCGAGGCAAATGACAATCCTTTTCCGTTCTACTTTGTGGCAGATGAAGCATTCCCTCTCCAGCATAATATAATGCGGCCCTTTCCAAAAAGAGTATTAAATGATGCCAGAAGAATATTCAATTTTCGACTTTCAAGAGGCAGAAAAAGTGTGGAATGCAGTTTTGGAATGCTAACGTCAAAATTTCGTCTATTTGACTGACCAATTTATACCAACAGAAGTAATGCTGTGCAGACTATTAAGACAGCATGCGTGCTTCATAATTTTATACGCAGACGAGAAGGACAACCTTATGTTCCACAACAATTTAATAAGTGTTCTGTGGTACCAGCATTATCAGATAACAGTATGTTCAGTGAAAACAACAATTTGAACGCAGCAAACCGCTTACGAAATAAACTAGGTGAATACTTTCTGAAACCAACTGGTGCAATCCCTACACAATGGAGATGTGTCGGTTTACAAGACCCAGCCATTTAGTACAACAAATTCTTTATATACCTGTATATACTTGAAATTAATATTGAAATAAATTGAATTATAATTGAATTAACTTATTTCGTGTGTCAGAGTTTAGAAATATTTACATTATGAGTTAATAATATAACAGTTTGATTACTACTTGTCTTACATAATAAATAAATAAATAAACAATGCATTTACCTGTGTCTTTTATTTCTGATGCAATTTCCCTCCATGCGGCACTCGTCACATCTGTCTTGCTGTATGCGGCAATGGAATAGTTCCAGATGCACTCATGAGCTTTCACTAAATTAATGAAAGGAATTACAGAATTGTCTTCTCTTCTTCCCGTCATGTTCACAACTCGAAATATCGTACGATACTAATCGCTGAAGAGACCGGCAAGTGGTACTTCGAGAGATATGTCACTTGGGATATGTTGTGCAATCGCGCGGCTGTGAACCTTTTTTATCGCCTCCCTTTAGGTTTCAAGTATCTGTCTGTGCGTGTCGCGTATCGTATATCGCTTATCTTAAATCGCCTTAGTATGAACGGCGCCTAATAAAACGCATACCACACAAAGGCACCATAATGAACATTTGGGAAAATTTACAAATATACAAACACATAACAAACTAATACCTGAAGAAATACAAAACATGACACAATTTTCAAACCACTCAACATCGAAAATGCACAAAATTCTAATATATACACCACAAATCATCACACCCAATAATACCAATTTAAAATACCAAAAACTAACAGGAAACCATAACAACAACCAACCAACACACAAGTAGGCCTACTCCAAAAGATTCAAAATTAAGAAGGCTGAGGATGGGAACAATAAGTTTCCCGAAAGAAACATGTTCCAAATAAGGGAAAAACATCTTGAGGTAAAGTTATTATAGAGTAAATATAATGTGTGTGTGTGTGTGTGTGTGTGTGTGTGTGTGTGTGTGTGTGTGTGTGTGTTTAGGCAGCCTCTGGAGAGTTTAAGAGTTTTTTGTAATAAAATTGTATTTGCTTTGACTATAATATACGAGGTGTGTTCAAAAAAAGGCTGAACTATTTGTGTAGCACATTAACTGCGACAGGTTTTGGCACTGGAATGCCATTATCTCGTCCCATCATGACCAGCAGTCTTCGAACTATACATGCTGTAGTGGGCATAAGCACACACCTTCCTTCGGATTTGTAACGAAGTGAGAATGAAGATCTTAACACAACAACACAACGTGCGTGTATAAAATTTTGCTGTTAACTTCATAAAATCTTTACAGAGCAATTTCCATTGCATTCTAAACTATTGCATTTCCATTACAGAGAGTCATTACCATTTTTATTAGTAGCCTATGCAGTTGCTGATCAATTTCAAAACGGGTCTCTTTCTGATCATCACTCAACAAAAGCAACAAGAATTTTTCAGTGATACAACAGACTTAAGTTTTTCTATAAAAATTAATTGTACGATCTTATATGGATAAGCATTCTCTCAGGAAGTTAAACGGCAGTTAAACGATGATTTATAATTACCACATCATAAGGTCTCATGCCATTATCTTCAACATCACTTTGATCTGCTCCGACATTTGTTTTTGCCATCTGTAAAAATGCGTAAAATAATTGTTCGGCTCATACAGGCCTCTGCGTATGCTTAATTGAATAACCAGACTGTCTCTGTAAAGTTTTAACCTCGTTTTTCCACAAAGTTTCATAGACACACGTTGTTCTTCGAAGTGTTTCTTAATCACTTTGTCAGTAATCCGACAGTCAGCATGCCCACGTCGCCACTCAGTGTGATATAGATCAAAGAATAGTGCTAATTGCGTAACAATAAACGGCAATTTGTTGTCAAAAAGTGTCGCTTGGTGCACCCAAAGTGACAGCGCATTGTTTGTGTGGGTTGATGTGCTATTCAAAAAGTTCGGTCTTTTTTTGAACACACCTCGTAATTTATTTGCCTTAAGGATAATGCTGGTGTCCTGAGGTAAATGTAATGAAACAAGTGAAATGCAGCTGTAATAATAATGTCACTTAATTAGTTATGTTATATATAGAAATAATAAACATGAATTAGTATTCTTTTTAAACTTTTTAACACCTTGGACACACACACATTTTTTAGTTGTAATTTGTTAGAATGTAATCTCCGTAGCTTTTAGTACAGTTTATAAAATAATTAATCTGTCTCTGTTGACCTTTGTAACACAACTAAAAATTTCTTTATATATTTATTATTATTAGCGGGGGTCCTACAGTCTATGCCGCTTTTCGATCGCCATTTCTCCCTATCTTTCCAGTCATCGTCTTCAATAGCTCGGTCTCTCATGCTTTTCCTAATTCCTATTCTCTATTGTGTTGTCAGTCTTCCTTTTCTTCTCCTGTTTTGTGGTGTGTAAGTCAATCCTTTCTTTGGTCATCGCTTCTCCTCCATCCTCATTACGTGATCATACCATAGCAACTGTCTGAATTCTATTCTTTTTGCTGTTGTAAATATGCGCCCTGTTTCCTTCTTATATCTTCATTTCTAACATGTTGCATTCTAGAAACATTACATGCTTTTCTTAAGAAGTCCATTTCCACAGTTTCTATCATCTTTTTCTCGTTATCTGAAAGTGGCCAGCATTCGCAGCCATTAGTTGAAATGGACTCCACAATAGTTGTGTAGATTGTCAGTTTAGTTTGAAGTTTCATTTTGTTCGACCAAAATAATGAGTCGAATAGCAAACGAATAGCCTTTTTTACTTCCATATTCCTTAAGGAATGGAAGTATGGTGATGGCAAAAAAAATCGTGTTCGAGATTATTGCAGATTCTGATTCTACTACACTCAAAACATGAAAAAAAGTCGTTTTCCGAAAAGTGTCTGTGTGTCTGTCTGTCTGTCTGTCTGTCTGTCTGTAGATTTTTTTTCTATGGCAAACGATAACTGCCGCAAATTCAAACAGAATCAAATAATTTTTTGCATGCAGCCCTGATTTGCAGAGTACTCGCGACCTATTGTTTTTGGTGAAGATCGGTTGATGGAAAGGGGTAGTTTACCTGGAACGGTTTTTTTTTAGCAAGGGTAATTTTGTTTGTTTGGCAAACGATAACACCCGCAAATTCAAACAGAATCAAATAATGTTTCGCATACAGCCCTGAATTGTAGAGTTCTCAAGATCTGTTGATTTTGGTGAAGATCGGTTAAGGGAAAAGGGTAGTTTACCTGTAACGTTTTATGTTTTAACAAGGGTATTTCCTATGGCAAACGATAACAGCCGCAAATTCAAACAGAATCAAAAGATTATTTGCATACAGCCCTAAATTGTAGAATTCTCAAGACCTATTGTTTTTGGTGAAGTTCGGTTGAGGGAAAGGGGTAGTTTACCTGCAACGTTTTTTTAACAAGGGTATTTTCTATGGCAAACGATAACAGCCGCAAATTCAAACAGAATCAAATAATGTTTTGCATACAGCCCTGATTTGTAGAGTACTCAAGACCTATTGTTTTTGGTGAAGATCGGTTAACGGAAAGGGGTAGTTTACCTGTAACGTTTTATGTTTTAACAAGGGTATTTCCTATGGCAAACGATAACAGCCGCAAATTCAAACAGAATCAAAAGATTATTTGCATACAGCCCTAAATTGTAGAGTTCTCAAGACCTATTGTTTTTGGTGAATATCGGTTGAGGGAAAGGGGTAGTTTACCTGCAACGTTTTTTTAACAAGGGTATTTTCTATGGCAAACGATAACAGCCGCAAATTCAAACAGAATCAAATAATGTTTTGCATACAGCCCTGATTTATAGAGTACTCAAGACCTATTGTTTTTGGTGAAGATCGGTTAAGGGGAAGGGGTAGTTTACCTGCAACGTTTTTTTATCAAGCGTATTTTCTATGGCAAACGATAATAGCCGCAAATTCAAACAGAATCAAATAATGTTTTGCATACGTCCCTGAATTGTAGAGGTCTCAATGACTTTCGATTTTGGTGAAGATCGGTTAAGGGGAAGGGGTAGTTTACCTGCAACCTTTTACGTTTTAACAAGAGTAAAGTACTTGAAAATTTATTTAAACTTTTTGAAACAATGGTAATTGTTAAAAATAAAATAATTTTGTTGCCAGGCAATAAAATTACAATTTTTTCATTTTAATGTAATATAATATTTTTCATTTAATACAGCAATAAAAAGGCAGGTAAGACACAGCCTGGCTGTTTGGCTGAAAATGATTTTAAATATAAATCTTAGAATATGGAAGTCATGTATGGTTCTCCATACCGATATTTCCCTGTTGTATCCTATTTTTGATGTAATTTTTTGTTGCTCCATCTTCTGAAATAATGCTTCCCAAATATTTGAATTCGCTACACTTTCCTATTCTATGGATTTGTAGATCTGGGTCTTCTTGCATGTCTCCTATTTTCAGATATTCTGTTTTAGGGTCATTCCATGTCAAGTCACCCAGGTCATGACACCCACCTCCTCAGATTTTGATGAAACTTGACACAATTGATTCTATTACTATCCTGATAACACCTGCAACATTTTTTTTGCTCTATCATTTATAGTATTTTTTTAAATTAATTTTTTAGTTTTTTTAATTTGGCGCTATCCGAAGCCTCGGAAATCGCGCCTTTAACATGCGCTCACAACTTTAAAAATATTTTTCTTGAAAACTATTCAAGATATCATCATGAAATTTTGCAGGAAGTTTGTGTGTTATACCTAAAAGCAGCGAAAATGCTCTTATTAACCTATTTCAACCCCTCAAAAAACTAAAAATATTTAAATATAATTTTTTAGAAATTTAAGAAATGGGTGTTTTGTTTTACAAAAACCACAATAGGGGCCGTGCAATAATCACGTGATGTTTTTTTATCAATTTTTTAACCCCCCCTCCCGCCTGGTGATATGTGGTGAGGTTTTAGACTAACCCCCCCCCCTAACCCAAAATCACGTGTATTTTTTTGGTACAAAGTATCTTAAACATTTTCAGAATATTATCTTTAAATACAGGTATAATCTAATTTAATTCTGGAAAATTAAGCACCGTGATAAAAATATCCAGACAGACATTAAGGTTGCAGGTTGTTCTGACTGGCATAAAAATAATAAAGGAAAGGTGTAATCTTGTGAAAAACATATATTAGTACTGGTACATGAATATATTTAATGAATATTGTCCTCGGACCACGGATTAGCGAGACTTTCTTCAACACTAACAATTGGATAGGTATCTTGCAAATCAGCTGTTGGCATTGTGCTTTGTTGAAGATCAACGTCAGTCTCATCAAGCCACTCGGCAGCATCATTTTCGCGCACTACGCAGAGAATCTCTCTCGATGTAGCGATCGATCGTCGCATAAGGATACGTGAAGGACGAACATTGTGCATCTCTGAAATATTATTGCTCGGATTATTAGGTTGCTTGTGACATGACTTTACATGTGCCTTCTTGGATCAGAAATCGCGCGCTTCAAGTTAATAACGAAAAAACAAATACACGTGACATCTCACTACATCCCCTCCCCCTTGTGATATTTTGTGATTTTTTCCGAACCCCCCCTTTCGAGCCTCACGTGATTATTGCACGACCCCATATCTAGAGTCTCAGACATGATAGAATGCTTAAATTTGTTTTAAAATACTCTTAAATATATAGGCTATTAGATAATTAAAAAATATAGTTGGCCTTTTAACATGTTTAATTACTGTGCACAACAGAAGAATATCTTTTAAAATTCAAAAGATGATTGAGTACTTACGTTAAACACAATTTATTGTTCAAAATACACATTCAATATTGTGAGTTGTTTGTCTTTTTAATACATGTTAATGCTGATTGAATACTTTTTCCACTTCATCCAACAGTTTTCAGTTTTTTTCACACAATCTTTTTTGAAATAATACATTCTTCTGGTGCCACTTGATTGAGGTGCGTCTACTATACTGATGATGTGTTTCAAAGGCACTATGCACGAATCTTCTCTTTGAGGCCAATAAAAAGATGCAGCTGGTCCTGAAGGGTGGAGAAAAAGAATTTCCGCATCTTCTTCTTCACTGAAGATAGTTTTTACTAGTCCAAAATACCAGTTACCATCATAATTTGCAGCCACATAATTATTTGAAGATGGTTGAACACAAACCCAATCAGAAGAAGTTTGATAAGAAAAGATTAGTGCAGGGTTAAGACTATCAGTGGTCCTTCTAATTTCAAGGTTGTTTGTCTGAAGTGGTTTGAAATTATGAAAACTTCTACTACCAGGAATAGTCCGGGTTGTTGAAAATCGTTTTTCTAATTCAAATCGTAGTGAATCAGCATCTTTTTTGTCAATAAAGTAAAAGTGAATGTTTTCAATGTTCTTTTCACAATAGTTGTAGACAGCACTTGCTGTCATAATTTGATCTTCATCTGGTAGCTGGAGGCTTGCTTTCCTCCAAATTCTTTTTACCATTCCTCCTAGACCATCAAATATTGATTTCCCATGACTGGTAGCAAAAAACGAGTGTTCAGCTTTCATATTGAAGTCTTTCAAATGCTCAGACAGGTTCTTTAAACTATTCGTATTTTTATATTGACCAGCACAGCCATCAGTGAAATAATGAACTGTGTCTATTTCTGGATGATTTATTGCCAGCCATTTTGTAATTTCCCTTTGGACATAGTTAACAAAACTTGTGTCATGCTCAAGATCGTCACTTATAAAACTGGTTAGAAATCAAAACATTCTCTTTGTTTCTTAAAAAAATTCCTATTGGATGAAGAGTACAACCCCTCTATTCTAATGATAACGTTGGATTTCATTTTGAATGACATATGAATAATTTTCACTAAAATCCTGTTATGTTTTATTTACTTTTATTAATTTAATAATAAATAAACTTTATTTATGATTTTACACTTTCAGCTAGTGCAGCCGCCATGTTGCCTATTGCCAACTTAAAATTATACTTACCAGGTCCAGGATTCTAATTAGACGAGCTGAAATAACAAGATGGTTGCTTTGAAATGATTTACTTCAAATCTACTTGTATTTACGCAAACTTGTTTTTATTCATTATTGGGTTTTGCTGTTGTATATTAATGACAATGACAAAATTACTCCCTCCATCTCTTACACTTTTACTATTATTTTATAACATGAATACAGTACATTATTTATTTTAACATCAACATTTCTTCAAGATATTATTGCAAATTAACTTGTTAAACATTAAAACAGATGCTGAAAAATACTAAACTACCTTCTTTTAACGTAAACCAGTGCTTTTTTAGATATTAATTAGGTACATCCACACTCTCTGTCACGCAGTTTCACACAGTACAGTCTTTTTATTTTTTGATTCCCCTTTTTGAGCTCATATTTTTCTTTTTTAAGTATATGTAATTTAGATGACCATTTTTATTATTTATAGAATTTGGCTTTTATTTATATTTGTCTGTTACTTATCTGACCATCCTCCAAACGATTCCCCTTATATCACGCACTAACTTATCGCCGAACTGTCATATTAGTTAAATTTCCTCACTGTCTCTACTTGGTTTATAAAAACTGTTTTAAATCAAAATATATTGAAATTTTCACATATTTTACGTTGCGGGCGAAAACGGTACGCAGCCAGCGGCGAGCGGAACTGCCCACGTCCACTTTGTGTTGATGTTAATTGCCGACTGGGAAGCAATGTACTATGTTCTTTTCTGAGGTGGTAGGGGGGTCACGTGACCAAGTCTTATTGTCTTCGGAATATGACGAACCAGTTTTCAAGGCGAGGCGAATTACACACTGCATTCCAAGTGACGTCTTTATAGGCTTGGCTGTTATGTACTGGTGACTTCATTGGTCAAAGTTCGTTTGGCTAAATATATCTGTTGTTTTTGCGTCTACAGTGTTGACCTTGATTCCCTTTCAATCGCTGGCTTACTACGTCTTATAAAATTTCACAAATATTATTTATGCTGTTACCCCAAAATTATTATTTATACTTTTTTATTTCCCATTTTTCCTAATTATCCCGGGTATACCCAAATTGTCCCGTTACAATCCATTACTACAATTGCTGTATTGGGTGGTGGGTTTTCTTTCAATCTCTTAAAAGCTGATGACTGTGATTTAGCGACAAATGAATGGGGTATTAGCTTTTCTAGTGATCTGCTCAATAAAGAAATATAGTCCTCTACGCTAATAGATTGTTTTACCATCTCTGCTCTGTCGGTATTCACCCATTGGCTTATTACAATTTCTTCTTCTAAATCATAATCTTCACTTAATTTTTCAGTCAAATAATCGATTAATGCAGTGTTTGCAGGACAGTTATCACAATAGCGCAGCATGCAGTTGGAATTTTCTATGTTGCACACAAGCATCTTAATTTAGGTCTTTATATGATTCTTCAATTTTGGCAGCATCCAGTAACAGTTTTACATTTTGGTGGATGCAGCAAACACATACAGTGTGTGTGTGTCTGCAGAACCAGCAAGGATACACCATTTAGGTCTCAAACAAAAAAATTTTGAAAACCCTACTTTCACATCTGGATATTCCCATTTAAAACAAGAATAGAGTTCTCTCAAGTTACAAAGGATAAGTCTTTTTTGCATGTAAACATTTTTTTTAACACTTACTTTGTCTTTAGCCCCAGGTAACACTCTTGAACTTTCATCATTTTGATAAAAGTCTGTTACAAGTTTAATTGTATTTTCAGAAAGTGTTTTACCTTTTTTGGGATCAGGAATTGCCAAAAATACCCTTTTCACGTTTCAGCTTTCTTGCTTGTCGCACAATGTATTCACTCACATTGAATTCCTTCATCACTTTTTCTTTGCTCCAAATTTGGAGCCAAAGTCAAAATCTGGATTTTTTGAGACCTCCCAACAGATAAAATCTTTTCTTTCAAAAGACAAATCATCACATCAAAATCCTGTGCCTTTTTAACCATACTTGTATCTTCTTCCTCGTCATCAGAACTTGGAACATCATAATCTAGTGCTTTTGAAATTTTTCTTTTCACAGCCTTAGTTACATTATCAACTTTTTTTTTATAATACGACCCCTTACTACGTGATGACAAGGTGTGAAGCTTTATTGGAGTTAAACCTAAATCATCTAGAGCAGTGTTTGTTTGTGAGAGGGATACATTTCTTGATTCTAATGAATCTAATTCAGTCATGAGTTCATCATCTGTTTCATTCTCACTGACTTTTATTTTTATATTTTCTTCATAAAAGTTACGGCACGTTGAACAAAGCTTTTGCCCAGGTTTTATATAAATATTTTTTGCTATCAATTGTTTTGAAAAACTTAAACTTACACTTCTCAACGATTTTTTAATAGGCTTTTTGTGTGTTTTTTTTTTAACGGGTGTACACAGATTGTTTGATACTTTTCAAATACGTTTAAAAAGTAGTAGCTGTGATGAGAACAGATGTTTTTAAATTCACACAAATTAATTCCAGATCTAAGGCGAATCAAATCTTTTTCTTCGTCACTTAATTCAGAAACACATTGTAACTTTTTTGAAGGTATGTAGATTGTTTGGAAACAGTCGGATTTTTTAAATAGTCCAATGCTACAGGCTTGAATATCTGCCATGCTGTTTTGCGTACTTCACAGCATGTTATGAAAAAATTTTTTAACTATTATTCTTCATATAATACTTCCAAAATATTTTAGTTATTGAAGCAAAACATTTATAAAAAAATAATAGTGATATATTATTTTTAGTAATTAGCAAAAAAAGGGAGTACTTATTATTAGGGGTTTTAAACTGTAAACAAACTGCCAGTACTTACATATTCAACTGAATTATTGTTAAAAAAAACATCCATGCCCTACTTATACACTCAAATTTACCTTTTCTTCAAAACACAAAGTAAACAAAATAAGTTTATATTCACACGAATTTAAATTATCTTCAATACCCAAAGTAAATTTAAAAAAGTTTATATTATTACTGCCTCAATAACACAACTTAAAAACATTAATTTAAACAATCTTTAACTAGGAAACAATTAGTCACTGTAGGTATGTCCTCACTTAATGAAAGATAGGAACAACTGCACTTATTCAACTGTAGAGAGGAGCATGTCGCCACAGGAAAAGAGCTGTTGAGACAGGCTTGGTGAGTCATGTAAATTATCAGCAGCACAGCTGAGCTGCTGATAATTCACCAAATCAGAGTACTGAGATTAAAATCTGAGTACTGAGCTTTTAAATATTACTTTTAGTTACCCTCATTCTTACATTTCAAACTTACTAGTATATCTTTGAGTTGTTTTTATGCAGTAGGTATAGGCCTAATGTTTATAAGTTTGTAAAAGTTATAAAAAATAAAAAGCAAACTAAATTTTAACTTTCCCACGGACTATCTATTTAAAAGCAGTATAGTTTTTTAAGATAGGCCTAAAAAGTTCTTTATTTTGTATTGTAATTAAACATGTTAAAAAGCCAACTATATTTTTTAATTATCTAATACCCTATATATTTAAGAGTATTTTAAAACAAATTTGAGCATTCTATCATGTCTGAGACTGTAGATATTGTGGTTTTTGTAAAATAAAACACCCGTTTCTAAAATTTCTAAAAAATTATATTTAAATATTTTTAGTTTTTTTAGGGATTGAAATAGGTTAATAAGAGCATTTTTCGCTGCTTTTAGGTATAACACACAAACTTCCTGCAAAATTTCATGATGATATCTTGAATAGTTTTCAAGAAAAATATTTTTAAATTTGTGAGTGCACGTTAAAGGCGCGATTTCCGAGGCTTCGGATAGCGCCAAATTAAAAAAACTAAAAAATTAATTAAAAAAAAACTATAAATGATAGAGCAAAAAAAATGTTGCAGGTGTTATCAGGATAGTAATAGAATAAATTGTGTCAAGTTTCATCAAAATCTGAGGAGGTGGGTGTCAAATTAATTTTTTATTGGGTGATTTGACATGGAATGACCCTTGGGTGATTCCACATCAAATCAACCAATAAAAAAATCATTTTGGACCTTAAGGTTTCAAAATGTCCTAATTTTTTGTTTATTTATTCTTATGGTCAAAACTAATAAAAATACAAACTTTTAGATTTTTTGGGCTTCTAATATTTATGTTATTGATTTTCAAAAAATCGAAAATCGCATAAATTTGACCGTGTTTTGAAATCTTTAAACGGCTACAGTTTAAAAAGTATTTGACATAGAGGGCTGGGACTTGTACCATTTTATTCTGCTTTTATTATGCTTTAATTTGATATAAAACACAACCATATTGGTAAAAATAATTTTTTCCCAAAAATTGTCAAAAAACTTTTTTAACAAATTTTCAAAAACGTATTTTTTTTTTTGAAAAAAATTATTTTGTTTATACACTTATAAGGCACATATATGCCAAATTTCAGAATGGGATGGCAATGGGATCATATTTAAATAAAATATTTTGGAACTGTGAATCCCTAAAAAAAGACATTTATTGATAGAATCACGCTCTTCCTGAGGATCTGAAATCAAAATATAAACCAATTAAAGTAACCTGACACTTTACAATATTGTAAAGTATTAGATTATTTTTTAGTTTCATCTTACCAATTTTTAACCATGAAATAAAAATATAACTTGCGACCATTCTTATAAAAATATTGAAGAAGTTTGTAAATTCTAAAAATCAATATAATTAAGAGCAATTATATTTTAAATATGAAAAGATATAGTATTTATGTCTCAGAATGAAAAGTATACAAGTTCAGGCATGTATATTTCGTGTGTTTAATACTGGTAACAGCTTGTTGTGTCTGAATGGGTGGCTTTGATTTGGCTGAAATAAACAAGTCCAAACAGGTCCGAGTCATCACAGGCTCTACTCTTCTTTCATGTTTGTGCTTGATAATTTATTGTTGTAATCTCTTCATTCAGTTGCCTGCTGTGCAGTGATGAGTGAAGTTGTTCTTAGGAAGTGGTTTTTTTTTATATTACAGATATAGTTATTTTTTTTATTTAAAAACTAATACAGGGTATTTAAACCATTTTTACAGTGACAGTTTTATTTGAAAATTGCAAATACTTTTTGACTCTTGTTTAGTGAAACATTTTAAATTAATGCCTGGATAAAATGGCAAATGAACAAGATAAGAAAAATTGGGCTGTTTTTTTCTGGTAAGTGTTGCAATCCATTTGGTGATGAAAAACACCCCTTAGCAGTGAAAAGTTCAAGAAATGTTACAGAATGGATGTGCTCACTAAATTTAGATATACAAATGGGGATGAAAATATGTGATACGTGTAGGAAAAAACTGTATGAGTTTAAGACTAATGACTTTGGTGAATGTGATAATGTTGGGCCAGGTCCTAGCACAATTGACTATACATTTGTTGATCCAAATGCTTCAATTGATTATCTTAACAAATCTTTAGAACTAATTGGCGAATCACCGATCAAAAAGAAAAAAGTTAAGGTTGTAAGTTATACAAAGAAGAAGATTGAGAAAATTAAAACATCATTTGAAAAACATTTAGTGCCCTCAAAGGAACATGATTGTGAACTTCAAAGTGATGATATATGTAATACTGAGTCTGAAATATTAAACCAGTTGAAAGAAAAGTTTTCGCAAACGGGAAAACGAAGTGAACAAATGACAATCTTAACATTGCTACCTAAAAGTTGGAGTGTTAAACAAATTGAAGAGGAATTTGGAGTATCCAACTACATGGCTCGGTCAGTAAAACAATTAGTGGGAGAAAAGGGTATTTTATCAACTCCGAACCCAAAACCAGGAAAAACATTGGATGAAGCTACAGCTAGTTTAGTTGTAGAATTTTATAACACAGATGAAGTTAGCAGGATGATGCCCGGTAAAAAAGACTTTGTAACGATACGGCAAGGAGGTTCAAAACTCCAAATTCAAAAGCGTTTGGTGCTGGGCAATCTGTCAGAGCTATATGCATTGTTTAAGGAAAAGTACCCAACTCATTATATAGGGTTTTCCAAGTTTTGTCAGTTGAGGCCAAAAAACTGCATTTTGGCTGGTGGAAGTGGGACACATACTGTATGTGTATGTACAATACATCAGAATGTGAAACTCATGATGAATGGTACTGGACTTAGAAGTATTGTATGGCATGGGGATAATACATCATTGAAATCTTATCATTGTTGCCTTGCAAAAATAATGTGCAATCCACCCTCACCAAATTGTTACATGGATGAATGTAAGGAATGTCCTGGTATTAAACAATTACGTGAAGCCTTGTTAAATAAATTTGAAGACGAGCTTATTGATGAAGTGACATATAAGCAGTGGATAACTGTTGATAGGTGTAGAATGGAATCTATAACAAAAAACAGTGACGACTTTGTTGAAGAATTTCTGGAAATGCTTTTAAAACTCAAAACTCATTCATTCATTGCAAACAGGCAAAAAGAATGCTACTCAGAAAAGAAAGAAAATTTAGCACCAGGTGAACTAGTTATTAATTGTGATTTTGCTGAAAATTACTCATTTATACTCCAAGATGAAGTTCAGTCATTTCATTGGACAACTAACCAAGCTACTCTGCATCCTTTTATTGTGTATTACAAGTGGGAAGACAAAATTAAATTTACAGTATGTTTTTATCTTTGACTGCCTGGAACATAATACTGTGGCGTTTCATGTATTCCAGAATGAGTTGATTTCTCTATTGAAAGAAACTGTACCATTTGAAATAAAGAAAATTACATACTTCTCTGATGGTAGTTCGGCTCAGTACAAAAACAAGAAAAACTTTCACAATCTGTGTCTTCACAAAACAGATTTTGGAATCGAAGCAGAATGGCAGTTTTTCGCAACGTCACACGGAAAAAGTGCATGTGATGGACTTGGTGGCACTGTTAAACGGCTTGCTGCTAAAGCCAGTCTGCAAAGACCTTACAATAGCCAGATAGTCACACCACTGCAGTTGTATGAATTTGCTATTGATAAAATATCTGGAATAGATTTTGTGTACTGCTCTACAAAAGAATATCAAGACATGGAAAAGAAACTTGCATTGCGCTTTAGTGAATCGATACCAATTGTTGGAACCCAAAAGTTCCATTCCTACAGTCCAATCTTGGAAAATAAAATCATGTTAAATATTACCAATCCTGTTCAGACCAGTTTACTAACACCGTAACGGCATTTGACTTTTTAACAACGACAGATATACTAAACATTAAATCAGGCTTTGTAACTATTGCCTATGATCAGTCCTGGTGGCTTGCATGTATTCTAAAGAAGAACGACGACACCTGTGAGTTTGAAGTTAGTTTTTTACACCCAAAAGGACCTGCTGCTTCATTTTTCTACCCTCAACCGAGTGACATTTTAACTGTACCAGGTGAAACATTACTTCAGAAAGTAGAACCATTTACTGCTACAGGGAGAGTGTATACCTTAACCAAAGAAGAAAATATGCTATCTACAAAGACACTAGAAAGGTTTCTCAAAAGGAACTGAGAACTTAAAATAGGCATTTAAGAAATATTTTTTGGTAAGTAAAGTGATTTTACAAATTTTTTAAAATAAACTTGTATTTTTACCCTTAACACCCTGAGAGAAAGTCGGTAATCTTTATTGGTTTATATTTTGATTTCAGATCCTCAGGAAGAGCATGATTCTATCAATAAATGCCTTTTTTTAGGGATTCACAGTTACAAAAATTTTATTTAAATATGATCCCATTGCCATCCCATCCTGAAATTTGGCATATATGTGCCTTATAAGTGTATAAACAAAATAATTTTTTTCAAAAAAAAAATACGTTTTTGAAAATTTGTTAAAAAAGTTTTTTGAAAATTTTTGGGAAAAAATTATTTTTACCAATATGGTTGTGTTTTATATCAAATTAAAGCATAATAAAAGCAGAATAAAATGGTACAAGTCCCAGCCCTCTATGTCAAATACTTTTTAAACTGTAGCCGTTTAAAGATTTCAAAACACGGTCAAATTTATGTGATTTTCGATTTTTTGAAAATCAATAACATAAATATTAGAAGCCCAAAAAATCTAAAAGTTTGTATTTTTATTAGTTTTGACCATAAGAACAAATACACAAAAAATTATAATTATCTGAGATGGTGAGGTTCAGAGCATTGGTTGATTTGATGTGGAATGACCCATATTTGGGCAGGAGTTGTGTAACGTTACATAAAGCTCCCCCACTAGAACAGATTTATTTTTTATTTACTTTTTAAAAATTAATTGTTTGATTCCTAATTCTTTGGCTTCTTTCATCATTCTTCATAATATCTTTATTTCTGCTTGGTTATATTCACCTGTTATTTGGTCCACGTAAGTTCAAGATACCCGATTGGAGTACATCAACACTTTAAGCCTACTGGATAAATAAGTGTACGCATAATACACTAATTTAGCAGTAACAACGGCTGTTCACGGTAAAAGTATATGACCATGCTTGTGAGAAACGTCTACACGTCCAAAAGCGACCCTGAGGCTGGACAGAGTGTATCATCCAGATACAGTATCATCCAGGATCAACCCATCGTCTGAGTGATCTGAAGTCAACATTAAAGGGAAGTGAACCCATATTATTTATGTACAATAAAACAAAGAAAATTATTCAAAAGAAAGACTCTATTATATCAATAAAAACTTTATAGTAAATAAGACAAAAAGAACTTTTAAATATTAATTTATTTCATTGTATATAAAGAAATAAATACAATTTATTTTGCTAAGGAAATGGACTATGAAATTTGCGACATGGAATGTACAAGGCTTGAGAATGAAACAAGGAGAGGTCTTCCAAGAACTACAAAAGATGAAAATCGATATCTGTGTTCTCACAGAAACCAAAAAGAAAGGAAAAGATAATGAAGGCATTGGAGAATACATTCATTTATATAATGGTGTACAAAAATATGCTAGAGCTAAGAAAGGAGTTTCAGTAGCTGTCAATAAATTAATAAATGCTTGTTACACGGTGATGATATCCCAGAAGACTGGAACATAGCGTATATTAGCTCAATTTACAAAAAGGGCGATAAGAAGGCATGCCAAAATTATAGAGGCATAAGTGCAATGGGGAGGTTGTACGGTAGAATACTAAAACATAGAATTGAAACAAATACAGAAGACATAGAAGAGCAGTCTGGATTCCGTGCAGGACGATCATGTATTGACAACATATCTGTATTGCAACAAATACTAGAAAAACGAAAGTCTCGCAATCTGTCTACGCACCTTGTATTTCTCGATTTAGAGAAAGCTTACAACACAGTACCCTTAAAAAGACTTTTTGAAACATAACAAAGTTTGGCCTGAGCAAAATTTATGTTCGCACTGTCTGGAACATATAAAAGGGCTCAAAGAGTTTGGTGAGAGTGGGAAATGTTCTGTGAGAATTGTTTTTTAAGCAAGGGTGCAGCTTGTCACCTACCCTGATTCAAATATATATCCAAGAAGCCATCAGTAACTGGAGAAGGAAAACATCAGGAATGGGAATTCAAATGGATGAGCAGTGCTTAACAACTCTCCTATTTGCCGACGATCAAGTAATTATAGCGTGTGACGAGGACGACACAGACTATATGTTTAGAAAATTGAAAGAGGAGTACGAGAAATGGGGTCTAAACATAAACCTCATTATTATATTATCTACAAAAATTAACTTTATTTCTTTGGTTTCATAATAAAAATTTACTACTGACAATGATTCAGCAGAATACAACATTTATCAGCTTCAACACATCTTGCATTTTTTGTGTTTCATAATAATATTTACTCATGGCACTGATTCATCAAAATATAACATTCCTTTTGTTGTCAACTACATCATGACTATAAACATTGGTCACACTACACACAACATACCTGTTTACATTAACAGTTGTATGCCAGACTGTTTTCATAAACAGTAACCCAGTCTCAACATTCTGATTACGTCACTACCGACACATACTTCCTACAAATTTTTGGTTTCTATAAATCTTTTAGTGCTGACATATTAATCACTATTTGTTACAATTCATATCAAAATTAATTTTGCTTCATTAATAAAATTTACCTTTTTTAAATTAACTTCATTTTAACTTCAATCAGAACAGTTTAACTTTAATTACATTATTTAAAACACTTTAATATAAACACGCAATACAAAATAGACTTCATGAATACCTTTTGTTCATTATTTTAGTGAAATAAAATATTATTCATTATTATATCTTTCCCTCTCATTACAAACATATGTTACACATAAGCTACAATATACATTGCAACAAAATACTATTAACACCATACATTTAACATTAACGCATTTATTTACAGATTTTTGTCATATTTTTTATCATTTACCACACTTCATTACCTAAATCAGCAAGGTCAGGACCATATACTAAAGTATTTAGAATGTCCATTCATTGGGTTTTTATATTCAACCTCCATCATCATGTAATAGTCTTATTTTTATATAATACTTATTGTCCTTACTCACACTCAATTCATTATTATTATTTATATAATGATTTTCTAATATTTCAAATTGTTCCATAAAACCCACATTTAATTTACTGGATTATCCCACATTATTATCAAATCATAAAACCTGTCTACATCATTAATTTTGGTCTTGTCTCCGTAAGTATTTTTATTCAACATCAAGTAATTTATTTTCTCGTCATATTCATTTACTATACTCATTAAAACATCAGGTAAGTTATTATTATTTATACAGGTATCATCAAAATAATTATCAATCTCTATTTTACAAGGTAAGTATTTCATATAGTTTGTTTTCTTCCATCCGAATCTATCTATCAACTCTTTATAACCTCTATCTAACTTAAATACTTGCATCTCACCATCTACACACAACTCTTTCTCTAAATATCTCTCACTCCATTCAGAGGGTACTGCTACATTAAAACCTCTCCTGATTTCTACAGGAACAATACAAAAATTCAAAAAACAATTATCGGCAGACCATTTATCTACCCAATACACTCGTGAAGACCTTTCTTCACCCCCCACAGCACCACAAAAAAATTTTACCCTCTGTACACTCTTCATACTCTCTCTCTAACTGATTAACATTTGTTTCTCCCCATTTACAACCCATTACTCTCTCACTCTCGCTCACTCTTTCACTAACTGTTTCTATATCATCACTAACTGATACCACATTTTCAACATCATTACCATTTTCAACATCACTTGTTAACACATCATTATCATCGGTATTACTCATCTTATTATTAATTTCTCCACTATCTGTTATCATATTACCACTGTTGCTTGCAAAACTTTTTAAATTATCGTTTACTGTAATTACTTGTTCAAGAATAACATTACATAGCTCATCTATATCATTTATGCGTTTCTCAATATTAAAGTTTTGTAGTTTAGTTTTATTAACATCGCTCTTTATTTCATCAAATTTATGGTCTAATTTGTCGAATTTTGTCTCAAACTTTTCCTCGTTACTATCAAAACGTTGATTAATATCGTTAAGTTTTACATTCTGTTCCTCAAATTTATTACTTTGTTCATTTAGTTTGACATTCACTTAGTCAAAATTACTATTAATTTTATCGAACTTACTATTCTGAAAATTGAAACGATTATTTATGTCGCTGCTTAATGGATCAAAACTACTCTTTTGCTCATCGAATTTACAATTCATTCTATCGAATGGATTTAGTAAAATACTCATCATATCATTATCAAATTTGTTGTTACATTTTACTGAGGTTGGGGTTAATTGAACCCCAGAGTCCTCTATGTCAGTTGACTTACTTAATTCTCTATTTTGAACTAAGATTGGGGTCGAATAGGCCTCCAACCCCACTCATGACCGTTGATTCGGTCAAACTATATTCCATTTTTGTTTTATAGTATTTGTACGTCACTATCAAAACATAACCTAATTTACACAACATCAATCTAAACACAAATTCAAAATTATACAAATACGCCGTTACCACAAGCTGTCTCATACTTCCAATCAGGCCTAAACCCATATCAGAAGATTACATATGAGCCATCCTGGCAGGGTCGCCACTGTTATGGTCTATTTCCTTACCCCCCTTATATTAAACTTTTACTTACCTTTTACGCATTTGCCCTGACTTACAAAAAACAGAAGATTCCCAACTTATAGGTCACCACCGATATTTTTAAAAAGGACAAATATGGAAACCTTAATGCATTTTTCCACTATTTACTTTAAATTACTTACCAGGTCCATTTAGGCGAGATTTTTCATACAGGACAGGTTATGTTAAGCGGGCGTAATAACTTAATGTAACACATTTTTATATCCCTAAACAAGCTTGATTTTATTTTATTAAGTAGCCTACAGCTAAAAAAAAACATGAATTTGTTCAAACAAGTTTTATCAACTAATTATTTTATAGGAACCAGTACTTTTAATCATGATTTCTCCCATTAAATATATAACTTTTACCCCCTTTATAGTATTCACATTAATTCTTTTATAAATCTAAATTTATATAGCTTTTTACTGATATCAGATTGTTTAACTGACATGTGATCCAGTTGTTACCCGATCACTAGTAGTTCACTGTCATATTCGCCACATCACACAGAACTGTTCTAACTGCACAAATTAACGTATTCGTTTTTGTGTTGATCTCTTTCTTCATTTTACTCTTTTGCACACTTTTTAATAAGATTCGGTAGGCCTAGGCTACTGTAATCGCTTTAACCTACCGTAACTGCCCGAGGCCACTGTTTTTATTAATGCACTGTATGCTGCTTCTGTCTGATGCAAAAACTGGTGATAGACTGCATACTGTAAGGGCAATCTGCTTACTACTGTTTAGTTAATGAACTGAATTAATACACTGCTCTCCCCTGTTGACTCTATGGTGACAGACTGCTTACTGTGATTCACAAAGACTGCTGCTGGCAAGCTATTACGTAAGATGTCTAGACAGTTGTTTATGCTAACAGTGTATGTTGCACTGAGGCACCTCACAGGTGGATGCTGACAATTGAAAATTAAAACTGATTTAAATTAAAACTGTTGTAGCCCACAATTCTGTACTGTTACAAACCCCCCCCCCCAATGAGAGGTTGAAGGCCAAGCCTACAAGCTCTCATTGCCTAAAACCTAAGAGGATCATTGAGGATATGGCGCTGCAACCCCCCTGAACTCTCTACTAAAATCATGGGTAAACTACCCCCCTGGTCTGGTGACTGTGGCAGCACCCCTCCGACCTTACTGGACTTCTCTACTCGAGATCCCAACACCATAAGCTCGGACCGATACCCGCCACAGCATCACCCGACTCTATAACATTTAATTAAAATATCAATAAATGGCCTTCCATTATTCCATATGCACAACTGATCGGTTCCTCTTAGTCGTACTGGTTCATTAACAAAGTACTGGCTCGTGTTTATATAATACAAAGTGCATCGGTACCAAAATCATACATAGATTACATAAAATACAAATCTAATACTAACAACCTTATTGTAGGATACATACAACAAACAAAATTCATTACTGTCTCAAAAAAATTAGACTTTCTTATTTTCCAAACACTATCTTAGCCCAAACATTTCCTTCCGTTTTCAATTTTAAATGAATATTTTAATCATTATTTTTCATCAGTTATTTATAATATTTACCATTACATTTGGAATTTGAATCAGAATAAATTTAAATTTATTATTAAAAATCATCTTTTCAATTAATTTAATTACCAATTTAATTTAATTCCTCAAACTCTAAGTTACAGTAATTACCTCATTATTATATTATCTACAAAAATTAACTTCATTTCTTTGGTTTCATAATAAAAATTTACTACTGACAATGATTCAGGAGAATACAACATTTATCAGCTTCAACACATCTTGCATTTTTTGTGTTTCATAATAATATTTACTCATGGCACTGATTCATCAAAATATAACATTCCTTTTGTTGTCAACTACATCATGACTATAAACATTGGTCACACTACACACAACATACCTGTTTACATTAACAGTTGTATGCCAGACTGTTTTCATAAACAGTAACCCAGTCTCAACATTCTGATTACGTCACTACTGACACATATACTTCCTACAAATTTTTGGTTTCTATAAATCTTTTAGTGCTGACATATTAATCACTATTTGTTACAATTCATATCAAAATTAATTTTGCTTCATTAATAAAATTTACCTTTTTTAAATTAACTTCATTTTAACTTCAATCAGAACAGTTTAACTTTAATTCCATTATTTAAAACACTTTTAATATAAACATGCAATACAAAATAGACTTCATGAATACCTTTTGTTCATTATTTTAGTGAAATAAAATATTCATTATTATATCTTTCCCTCTCATTACAAACATATGTTACACATAAGCTACAATATACATTGCAACAAAATGCTATTAACACAATACATTTAACATTAACGCATTTATTTACAGATTTTTGTCATATTTTTTATCATTTACCACACTTCATTACCTAAATCAGCAAGGTCAGGACCATATACTAAAGTATTTAGAATGTCCATTCATTGGGTTTATATTCAACCTCCATCATCATGTAATAGTCTTATTTTTATATAATACTTATTGTCCTTACTCACAGTCAATTCATTATTATTATTTATATAATGATTTTTATTATTTCAAATTGTTCCATAAAACCCATATAATAATTTACTGGATTATCCCACATTATTATCAAATCATAAAACCTGTCTACATCATTAATTTTGGTCTTGTCTCCGTAAGTATTTTTATTCAACATCAAGTAATTTATTTTCTCATCATATTCATTTACTATACTCATTAAAACATCAGGTAAGTTATTATTATTTATACAGGTATCATCAAAATAATTATCAATCTCTATTTTACAAGGTAAGTATTTCATATAGTTTGTTTTCTTCCATCCGAATCTCTCTATCAACTCTTTATAACCTCTATCTAACTTAAATACTTGCATCTCACCATCTACACACAACTCTTTCTCTAAATATCTCTCACTCCATTCAGAGGGTACTGCTACATTAAAACCTCTCCTGATTTCTACAGGAACAATACAAAAATTCAAAAAACAATTATCGGCAGACCATTTATCTACCCAATACACTCGTGAAGACCTTTCTTCACCCCCCACAGCACCACAAAAAAATTTTACCCTCTGTACACTCTTCATACTCTCTCTCTAACTGATTAACATTTGTTTCTCCCCATTTACAACCCATTACTCTCTCACTCTCGCTCACTCTTTCACTAACTGTTTCTATATCATCACTAACTGATACCACATTTTCAACATCATTACCATTTTCAACATCACTTGTTAACACATCATTATCATCGGTATTACTCATCTTATTATTAATTTCTCCACTATCTGTTATCATATTACCACTGTTGCTTGCAAAACTTTTTAAATTATCGTTTACTGTAATTACTTGTTCAAGAATAACATTACATCGCTCATCTATATCATTTATGCGTTTCTCAATATTAAAGTTTTGTAGTTTAATTTTATTAACATCGCTCTTTATTTCATCAAATTTATGGTCTAATTTGTCGAATTTTGTCTCAAACTTTTCCTCGTTACTATCAAAACGTTGATTAATATCGTTAAGTTTTACATTCTGTTCCTCATATTTATTACTTTGTTCATTTAGTTTGACATTCACTTAGTCAAAATTACTATTAATTTTATCGAACTTACTATTCTGAAAATTGAAACGATTATTTATGTCGCTGCTTAATGGATCAAAACTACTCTTTTGCTCATCGAATTTACAATTCATTCTATCGAATGGATTTAGTAAAATACTCATCATATCATTATCAAATTTGTTGTTACATTTTACTGAGGTTGGGGTTAATTGAACCCCAGAGTCCTCTATGTCAGTTGACTTACTTAATTCTCTATTTTGAACTAAGATTGGGGTCGAATAGGCCTCCAACCCACTCATGACCGTTGATTCGGTCAAACTATATTCCATTTTTGTTTTATAGTATTTTTACATCACTATCAAAACATAACCTAATTTACACAACATCAATCTAAACACTAATTCAAAATTATACAAATACGCCGTTACCACAACCTGTCTCATACTTCCAATCAGGCCTAAACCCATATCAGAAGATTACATATGAGCCATCCTGGCAGGGTCGCCACTGTTACGGTCTATTTCCTTACCCCCCTTATATTAAACTTTTACTTACCTTTTACGCATTCGCCCTGACTTACAAAAAACAGAAGATTCCCAACTTATAGGTCGCCACCGATATTTTTAAAAAGGACAAATATGGAAACCTTAATGCATTTTTCCACTATTTACTTTAAATTACTTACCAGGTCCATTTAGGCGAGATTTTTCATACAGGACAGGTTATGTTAAGCGGGCGTAATAACTTAATGTAACACATTTTTATATCCCTAAACAAGCTTGATTTTATTTTATTAAGTAGCCTACAGCTAAAAAAAAACATGAATTTGTTCAAACACAAGTTTTATCAACTAATTATTTTATAGGAACCAGTACTTTTAATCATGATTTCTCCCATTAAATATATAACTTTTACCCCCTTTATAGTAGTAGTAGATTTATTAATTCTTTTATAAATCTAAATTTATATAGCTTTTTACTGATATCAGATTGTTACGGAGTCACTTTTGTATGTATTTGTTACTTAACTGACATGTGATCCAGTTGTTACCCGATCACTAGTAGTTCACTGTCATATTCGCCACATCACACAGAACTGTTCTAACTGCACAAATTAACGTATTCGTTTTTGTGTTGATCTCTTTCTTCATTTTACTCTTTTGCACACTTTTTAATAAGATTCGGTAGGCCTAGGCTACTGTAATCGCTTTGACCTACCGTAACTGCCCGAGGCCACTGTTTTTATTAATGCACTGTATGCTGCTTCTGTCTGATGCAAAAACTGGTGATAGACTGCATACTGTAAGGGCAATCTGCTTACTACTGTTTAGTTAATGAACTGAATTAATACACTGCTCTCCCCTGTTGACACTATGGTGACAGACTGCTTACTGTGATTCACAAAGACTGCTGCTGGCAAGCTATTACGTAAGATGTCTAGACAATTGTTTATGCTAACAGTGTATGTTGCACTGAGGCACCTCACAGGTGGATGCTGACAATTGAAAATTAAAATTGATTTAAATTGAAACTGTTGTAGCCCACAATTCTGTACCGTTACAATACCCCCCCCCATGAGAGGTTGAAGGCCGAAGCCTACAAGCTCTCATTGCCTAAAACCTAAGAGGATCATTGAGGATATGGCGCCGCAACCCCCCTGAACTCTCTACTAAAATCATGGGTAAACTACCCCCCTGATCTGGTGACTGTGGCAGCACCCCTCCGACCTTACTGGACTTCTCTACTCGAGATCCCAACACCATAAGCTCGGACTGATACCCGCCACAGCATCACCCGACTCTATAACATTTAATTAAAATATCAATAAATGGCCTTCCATTATTCCATATCCACAACTGATCAGTTCCTCTTAGTCGTACTGGTTCATTAACAAAGTACTGGCTCGTGTTTATATAATACAAAGTGCATCATCCACCAAAATCATACATAGATTATATAAAATACAAATCTAATACTAACAACCTTATTGTAGGATACATACTACAAACAAAATACATTACTGTCTCAAAAAGATTAGACTTTCTTATTTTCCAAACACTATCTTAGCCCAAACATTTCCTTCCGTTTTCAATTTTAAATGAATATTTTAATCATAAGTTTTCATCAGTTATTTATAATATTTACCATTACATTTGGAATTTGAATCAGAATAAATTTAAATTTATTATTAAAAATCATCTTTTCAATTAATTTAATTACCAATTTAATTTAATTCCTCAAACTCTAAGTTACAGTAATTACCTCATTATTATATTATCTACAAAAATTAACTTCATTTCTTTGGTTTCATAATAAAAATTTACTACTGACAATGATTCAGGAGAATACAACATTTATCAGCTTCAACACATCTTGCATTTTTTGTGTTTCATAATAATATTTACTCATGGCACTGATTCATCAAAATATAACATTCCTTTTGTTGTCAACTACATCATGACTATAAACATTGGTCACACTACACACAACATACCTGTTTACATTAACAGTTGTATGCCAGACTGTTTTCATAAACAGTAACCCAGTCTCAACATTCTGATTACGTCACTACTGACACATATACTTCCTACAAATTTTTGGTTTCTATAAATCTTTTAGTGCTGACATATTAATCACTATTTGTTACAATTCATATCAAAATTAATTTTGCTTCATTAATAAAATTTACCTTTTTTAAATTAACTTCATTTTAACTTCAATCAGAACAGTTTAACTTTAATTACATTATTTAGAACACTTTTAATATAAACACGCAATACAAAATAGACTTCATGAATACCTTTTGTTCATTATTTTAGTGAAATAAAATATTATTCATTATTATATCTTTCCCTCTCATTACAAACATATGTTACACATAAGGTACAATATACATTGCAACAAAATACTATTAACACAATACATTTAACATTAACGCATTTATTTACAGATTTTTGTCATATTTTTTATCATTTACCACACTTCATTACCTAAATCAGCAAGGTCAGGACCATATACTAAAGTATTTAGAATGTCCATTCATTGGGTTTATATTCAACCTCCATCATCATGTAATAGTCTTATTTTTATATAATACTTATTGTCCTTACTCACACTCAATTCATTATTATTATTTATATAATGATTTTCTAATATTTCAAATTGTTCCATAAAACCCATATAATAATTTACTGGATTATCCCACATTATTATCAAATCATAAAACCTGTCTACATCATTAATTTTGGTCTTGTCTCCGTAAGTATTTTTATTCAACATCAAGTAATTTATTTTCTCATCATATTCGTTTACTATACTCATTAAAACATCAGGTAAGTTATTATTATTTATACAGGTATCATCAAAATAATTATCAATCTCTATTTTACAAGGTAAGTATTTCATATAGTTAGTTTTCTTCCATCCGAATCTATCAACTCTTTATAACCTCTATCTAACTTAAATACTTGCATCTCACCATCTATACACAACTCTTTCTCTAAATATCTCTCACTCCATTCAGAGGGTACTGCTACATTAAAACCTCTCCTGATTTCTACAGGAACAATACAAAAATTCAAAAAACAATTATCGGCAGACCATTTATCTACCCAATACACTCGTGAAGACCTTTCTTCACCCCCCACAGCACCACAAAAAAATTTTACCCTCTGTACACTCTTCATACTCTCTCTCTAACTGATTAACATTTGTTTCTCCCCATTTACAACCCATTACTCTCTCACTCTCGCTCACTCTTTCACTAACTGTTTCTATATCATCACTAACTGATACCACATTTTCAACATCATTACCATTTTCAACATCACTTGTTAACACATCATTATCATCGGTATTACTCATCTTATTATTAATTTCTCCACTATCTGTTATCATATTACCACTGTTGCTTGCAAAACTTTTTAAATTATCGTTTACTGTAATTACTTGTTCAAGAATAACATTACATCGCTCATCTATATCATTTATGCGTTTCTCAATATTAAAGTTTTGTAGTTTAATTTTATTAACATCTCTCTTTATTTCATCAAATTTATGGTCTAATTTGTCGAATTTTGTCTCAAACTTTTCCTCGTTACTATCAAAACGTTGATTAATATCGTTAAGTTTTACATTCTGTTCCTCATATTTATTACTTTGTTCATTTAGTTTGACATTCACTTAGTCAAAATTACTATTAATTTTATCGAACTTACTATTCTGAAAATTGAAACGATTATTTATGTCGCTGCTTAATGGATCAAAACTACTCTTTTGCTCATCGAATTTACAATTCATTCTATCGAATGGATTTAGTAAAATACTCATATCATTATCAAATTTGTTGTTACATTTTACTGAGGTTGGGGTTAATTGAACCCCAGAGTCCTCTATGTCAGTTGACTTACTTAATTCTCTATTTTGAACTAAGATTGGGGTCGAATAGGCCTCCAACCCACTCATGACCGTTGATTCGGTCAAACTATATTCCATTTTTGTTTTATAGTATTTTTACATCACTATCAAAACATAACCTAATTTACACAACATCAGTCTAAACACTAATTCAAAATTATACAAATACGCCGTTACCACAACCTGTCTCATACTTCCAATCAGGCCTAAACCCATATCAGAAGATTACATATGAGCCATCCTGGCAGGGTCGCCACTGTTACGGTCTATTTCCTTACCCCCCTTATATTAAACTTTTACTTACCTTTTACGCATTCGCCCTGACTTACAAAAAACAGAAGATTCCCAACTTATAGGTCGCCACCGATATTTTTAAAAAGGACAAATATGGAAACCTTAATGCATTTTTCCACTATTTACTTTAAATTACTTACCAGGTCCATTTAGGCGAGATTTTTCATACAGGACAGGTTATGTTAAGCGAGCGTAATAACTTAATGTAACACATTTTTATATCCCTAAACAAGCTTGATTTTATTTTATTAAGTAGCCTACAGCTAAAAAAAAACATGAATTTGTTCAAACACAAGTTTTATCAACTAATTATTTTATAGGAACCAGTACTTTTAATCATGATTTCTCCCATTAAATATATAACTTTTACCCCCTTTATAGTAGTAGTAGATTTATTAATTCTTTTATAAATCTAAATTTATATAGCTTTTTACTGATATCAGATTGTTACGGAGTCACTTTTGTATGTATTTGTTACTTAACTGACATGTGATCCAGTTGTTACCCGATCACTAGTAGTTCACTGTCATATTCGCCACATCACACAGAACTGTTCTAACTGCACAAATTAACGTATTCGTTTTTGTGTTGATCTCTTTCTTCATTTTACTCTTTTGCACACTTTTTAATAAGATTCGGTAGGCCTAGGCTACTGTAATCGCTTTGACCTACCGTAACTGCCCGAGGCCACTGTTTTTATTAATGCACTGTATGCTGCTTCTGTCTGATGCAAAAACTGGTGATAGACTGCATACTGTAAGGGCAATCTGCTTACTACTGTTTAGTTAATGAACTGAATTAATACACTGCTCTCCCCTGTTGACACTATGGTGACAGACTGCTTACTGTGATTCACAAAGACTGCTGCTGGCAAGCTATTACGTAAGATGTCTAGACAATTGTTTATGCTAACAGTGTATGTTGCACTGAGGCACCTCACAGGTGGATGCTGACAATTGAAAATTAAAATTGATTTAAATTGAAACTGTTGTAGCCCACAATTCTGTACCGTTACAATACCCCCCCCCCAATGAGAGGTTGAAGGCCGAAGCCTACAAGCTCTCATTGCCTAAAACCTAAGAGGATCATTGAGGATATGGCGCCGCAACCCCCCTGAACTCTCTACTAAAATCATGGGTAAACTACCCCCTGATCTGGTGACTGTGGCAGCACCCCTCCGACCTTACTGGACTTCTCTACTCGAGATCCCAACACCATAAGCTCGGACTGATACCCGCCACAGCATCACCCGACTCTATAACATTTAATTAAAATATCAATAAATGGCCTTCCATTATTCCATATCCACAACTGATCAGTTCCTCTTAGTCGTACTGGTTCATTAACAAAGTACTGGCTCGTGTTTATATAATACAAAGTGCATCATCCACCAAAATCATACATAGATTATATAAAATACAAATCTAATACTAACAACCTTATTGTAGGATACATACTACAAACAAAATACATTACTGTCTCAAAAAGATTAGACTTTCTTATTTTCCAAACACTATCTTAGCCCAAACATTTCCTTCCGTTTTCAATTTTAAATGAATATTTTAATAATTATTTTTCATCAGTTATTTATAATATTTACCATTACATTTGGAATTTGAATCAGAATAAATTTAAATTTATTATTAAAAATCATCTTTTCAATTAATTTAATTACCAATTTAATTTAATTCCTCAAACTCTAAGTTACAGTAATTACCGCATTATTATATTATCTACAAAAATTAACTTCATTTCTTTGGTTTCATAATAAAAATGTACTACTGACAATGATTCAGCAGAATACAACATTTATCAGCTTCAACACATCTTGCATTTTTTGTGTTTCATAATAATATTTACTCATGGCACTGATTCATCAAAATATAACATTCCTTTTGTTGTCAACTACATCATGACTATAAACATTGGTCACACTACACACAACATACCTGTTTACATTAACAGTTGTATGCCAGACTGTTTTCATAAACAGTAACCCAGTCTCAACATTCTGATTACGTCACTACTGACACATATACTTCCTACAAATTTTTGGTTTCTATAAATCTTTTAGTGCTGACATATTAATCACTATTTGTTACAATTCATATCAAAATTAATTTTGCTTCATTAATAAAATTTACCTTTTTTAAATTAACTTCATTTTAACTTCAATCAGAGCAGTTTAACTTTAATTACATTATTTAGAACACTTTTAATATAAACACGCAATACAAAATAGACTTCATGAATACCTTTTGTTCATTATTTTAGTGAAATGAAATATTATTCATTATTATATCTTTCCCTCTCATTACAAACATATGTTACACATAAGGTACAATATACATTGCAACAAAATACTATTAACACAATACATTTAACATTAACGCATTTATTTACAGATTTTTGTCATATTTTTTATCATTTACCACACTTCATTACCTAAATCAGCAAGGTCAGGACCATATACTAAAGTATTTAGAATGTCCATTCATTGGGTTTATATTCAACCTCCATCATCATGTAATAGTCTTATTTTTATATAATACTTATTGTCCTTACTCACACTCAATTCATTATTATTATTTATATAATGATTTTCTAATATTTCAAATTGTTCCATAAAACCCATATAATAATTTACTGGATTATCCCACATTATTATCAAATCATAAAACCTGTCTACATCATTAATTTTGGTCTTGTCTCCGTAAGTATTTTTATTCAACATCAAGTAATTTATTTTCTCATCATATTCGTTTACTATACTCATTAAAACATCAGGTAAGTTATTATTATTTATACAGGTATCATCAAAATAATTATCAATCTCTATTTTACAAGGTAAGTATTTCATATAGTTTGTTTTCTTCCATCCGAATCTATCAACTCTTTATAACCTCTATCTAACTTAAATACTTGCATCTCACCATCTATACACAACTCTTTCTCTAAATATCTCTCACTCCATTCAGAGGGTACTGCTACATTAAAACCTCTCCTGATTTCTACAGGAACAATACAAAAATTCAAAAAACAATTATCGGCAGACCATTTATCTACCCAATACACTCGTGAAGACCTTTCTTCACCCCCCACAGCACCACAAAAAAATTTTACCCTCTGTACACTCTTCATACTCTCTCTCTAACTGATTAACATTTGTTTCTCCCCATTTACAACCCATTACTCTCTCACTCTCGCTCACTCTTTCACTAACTGTTTCTATATCATCACTAACTGATACCACATTTTCAACATCATTACCATTTTCAACATCACTTGTTAACACATCATTATCATCGGTATTACTCATCTTATTATTAATTTCTCCACTATCTGTTATCATATTACCACTGTTGCTTGCAAAACTTTTTAAATTATCGTTTACTGTAATTACTTGTTCAAGAATAACATTACATCGCTCATCTATATCATTTATGCGTTTCTCAATATTAAAGTTTTGTAGTTTAATTTTATTAACATCGCTCTTTATTTCATCAAATTTATGGTCTAATTTGTCGAATTTTGTCTCAAACTTTTCCTCGTTACTATCAAAACGTTGATTAATATCGTTAAGTTTTACATTCTGTTCCTCATATTTATTACTTTGTTCATTTAGTTTGACATTCACTTAGTCAAAATTACTATTAATTTTATCGAACTTACTATTCTGAAAATTGAAACGATTATTTATGTCGCTGCTTAATGGATCAAAACTACTCTTTTGCTCATCGAATTTACAATTCATTCTATCGAATGGATTTAGTAAAATACTCATCATATCATTATCAAATTTGTTGTTACATTTTACTGAGGTTGGGGTTAATTGAACCCCAGAGTCCTCTATGTCAGTTGACTTACTTAATTCTCTATTTTGAACTAAGATTGGGGTCGAATAGGCCTCCAACCCACTCATGACCGTTGATTCGGTCAAACTATATTCCATTTTTGTTTTATAGTATTTTTACATCACTATCAAAACATAACCTAATTTACACAACATCAATCTAAACACTAATTCAAAATTATACAAATACGCCGTTACCACAACCTGTCTCATACTTCCAATCAGGCCTAAACCCATATCAGAAGATTACATATGAGCCATCCTGGCAGGGTCGCCACTGTTACGGTCTATTTCCTTACCCCCTTATATTAAACTTTTACTTACCTTTTACGCATTCGCCCTGACTTACAAAAAACAGAAGATTCCCAACTTATAGGTCGCCACCGATATTTTTAAAAAGGACAAATATGGAAACCTTAATGCATTTTTCCACTATTTACTTTAAATTACTTACCAGGTCCATTTAGGCGAGATTTTTCATACAGGACAGGTTATGTTAAGCGGGCGTAATAACTTAATGTAACACATTTTTATATCCCTAAACAAGCTTGATTTTATTTTATTAAGTAGCCTACAGCTAAAAAAAAACATGAATTTGTTCAAACACAAGTTTTATCAACTAATTATTTTATAGGAACCAGTACTTTTAATCATGATTTCTCCCATTAAATATATAACTTTTACCCCCTTTATAGTAGTAGTAGATTTATTAATTCTTTTATAAATCTAAATTTATATAGCTTTTTACTGATATCAGATTGTTACGGAGTCACTTTTGTATGTATTTGTTACTTAACTGACATGTGATCCAGTTGTTACCCGATCACTAGTAGTTCACTGTCATATTCGCCACATCACACAGAACTGTTCTAACTGCACAAATTAACGTATTCGTTTTTGTGTTGATCTCTTTCTTCATTTTACTCTTTTGCACACTTTTTAATAAGATTCGGTAGGCCTAGGCTACTGTAATCGCTTTGACCTACCGTAACTGCCCGAGGCCACTGTTTTTATTAATGCACTGTATGCTGCTTCTGTCTGATGCAAAAACTGGTGATAGACTGCATACTGTAAGGGCAATCTGCTTACTACTGTTTAGTTAATGAACTGAATTAATACACTGCTCTCCCCTGTTGACACTATGGTGACAGACTGCTTACTGTGATTCACAAAGACTGCTGCTGGCAAGCTATTACGTAAGATGTCTAGACAATTGTTTATGCTAACAGTGTATGTTGCACTGAGGCACCTCACAGGTGGATGCTGACAATTGAAAATTAAAATTGATTTAAATTGAAACTGTTGTAGCCCACAATTCTGTACCGTTACAATACCCCCCCCCCAATGAGAGGTTGAAGGCCGAAGCCTACAAGCTCTCATTGCCTAAAACCTAAGAGGATCATTGAGGATATGGCGCCGCAACCCCCCTGAACTCTCTACTAAAATCATGGGTAAACTACCCCCTGATCTGGTGACTGTGGCAGCACCCCTCCGACCTTACTGGACTTCTCTACTCGAGATCCCAACACCATAAGCTCGGACTGATACCCGCCACAGCATCACCCGACTCTATAACATTTAATTAAAATATCAATAAATGGCCTTCCATTATTCCATATCCACAACTGATCAGTTCCTCTTAGTCGTACTGGTTCATTAACAAAGTACTGGCTCGTGTTTATATAATACAAAGTGCATCATCCACCAAAATCATACATAGATTATATAAAATACAAATCTAATACTAACAACCTTATTGTAGGATACATACTACAAACAAAATACATTACTGTCTCAAAAAGATTAGACTTTCTTATTTTCCAAACACTATCATAGCCCAAACATTTCCTTCCGTTTTCAATTTTAAATGAATATTTTAATAATTATTTTTCATCAGTTATTTATAATATTTACCATTACATTTGGAATTTGAATCAGAATAAATTTAAATTTATTATTAAAAATCATCTTTTCAATTAATTTAATTACCAATTTAATTTAATTCCTCAAACTCTAAGTTACAGTAATTACCGCATTATTATATTATCTACAAAAATTAACTTCATTTCTTTGGTTTCATAATAAAAATGTACTACTGACAATGATTCAGCAGAATACAACATTTATCAGCTTCAACACATCTTGCATTTTTTGTGTTTCATAATAATATTTACTCATGGCACTGATTCATCAAAATATAACATTCCTTTTGTTGTCAACTACATCATGACTATAAACATTGGTCACACTACACACAACATACCTGTTTACATTAACAGTTGTATGCCAGACTGTTTTCATAAACAGTAACCCAGTCTCAACATTCTGATTACGTCACTACTGACACATATACTTCCTACAAATTTTTGGTTTCTATAAATCTTTTAGTGCTGACATATTAATCACTATTTGTTACAATTCATATCAAAATTAATTTTGCTTCATTAATAAAATTTACCTTTTTTAAATTAACTTCATTTTAACTTCAATCAGAACAGTTTAACTTTAATTACATTATTTAGAACACTTTTAATATAAACACGCAATACAAAATAGACTTCATGAATACCTTTTGTTCATTATTTTAGTGAAATAAAATATTATTCATTATTATATCTTTCCCTCTCATTACAAACATATGTTACACATAAGGTACAATATACATTGCAACAAAATACTATTAACACAATACATTTAACATTAACGCATTTATTTACAGATTTTTGTCATATTTTTTATCATTTACCACAAAAGTATTTAGAATGTCCATTCATTGGGGTTATATTCAACCTCCATCATCATGTAATAGTCTTATTTTTTATATAATACTTATTGTCCTTACTCACACTCTATTCATTATTATTATTTATATAATGATTTTCTAATATTTCAAATTGTTCCATAAAACCCACATAATAATTTACTGGATTATCCCACATTATTATCAAATCATAAAACCTGTCTACATAATTAATTTTGGTCTTGTCTCCGTAAGTATTTTTATTCAACATCAAGTAATTTATTTTCTCATCATATTCATTTACTATACTCATTAAAACATCAGGTAAGTTATTATTATTTATACAGGTATCATCAAAATAATTATCAATCTCTATTTTACAAGGTAAGTATTTCATATAGTTTGTTTTCTTCCATCCGAATCTCTCTATCAACTCTTTATAACCTCTATCTAACTTAAATACTTGCATCTCACCATCTACACACAACTCTTTCTCTAAATATCTCTCACTCCATTCAGAGGGTACTGCTACATTAAAACCTCTCCTGATTTCTACAGGAACAATACAAAAATTCAAAAAACAATTATCGGTAGACCATTTATCTACCCAATACACTCGTGAAGACCTTTCTTCACCCCCCACAGCACCACAAAAAAATTTTACCCTCTGTACACTCTTCATACTCTCTCTCTAACTGATTAACATTTGTTTCTCCCCATTTACAACCCATTACTCTCTCACTCTCGCTCACTCTTTCACTAACTGTTTCTATATCATCACTAACTGATACCACATTTTCAACATCATTACCATTTTCAACATCACTTGTTAACACATCATTATCATCGGTATTACTCGTCTTATTATTAATTTCTCCACTATCTGTTATCATATTACCACTGTTGCTTGCAAAACTTTTTAAATTATCATTTACTGTAATTACTTGTTCAAGAATAACATTACATCGCTCATCTATATCATTTATGCGTTTCTCAATATTAAAGCTTTGTAGTTTAATTTTATTAATATCGCCCTTTATTTCATCAAATTTATGGTCTAATTTGTCGAATTTTGTCTCAAACTTTTCCTCGTTACTATCAAAACGTTGATTAATATCGTTAAGTTTTACATTCTGTTCCTCAAATTTATTACTTTGTTCATTTAGTCTGAACATTCACTTTGTCAAAATTACTATTAATTTTATCGAACTTACTATTCTGAAAATTGAAACGATTATTTATGTCGCTGCTTAATGCATCAAAACTACTCTTTTGCTCATCGAATTCACAATTCATTCTATCGAATTGATTTAGTAAAATACTCATCATATCATTATCAAATTTGTTGTTACATTTTACTGAGGTTGGGGTTAATTGAACCCCAGAGTCCTGTATGTCAGTTGACTTACTTAATTCTCTATTTTGAACTAAGATTGTGGTCGAATAGGCCTCCAACCCACTCATGACCGTTGATTCGGTCAAACTATATTCCATTTTTGTTTTATAGTATTTTTACATCACTATCAAAACATAACCTAATTTACACAACATCAATCTAAACAATAATTCAAAATTATACAAATACGGCCGTTACCGCAACCTGTCTCATACTTCCAATCAGGCCTAAACCCATATCAGAAGATTACATATGAGCCATCCTGGCAGGGTCGCCACTGTTATGGTCTATTTCCTTACCCCCCCTTATATTAAACTTTTACTTACCTTTTACGCATTCGCCCTGACTTACAAAAAACAGAAGATTCCCAACTTATAGGTCGCCACCGATATTTTTAAAAAGGACAAATATGGAAACCTTAATGCATTTTTCCACTATTTACTTTAAATTACTTACCAGGTCCATTTAGGCGAGATTTTTCATACAGGACAGGTTATGTTAAGCGGGCGTAATAACTTAATTTAACACATTTTTATATCCCTAAACAAACTTGATTTTATTTTTTAAGTAGCCTACAGCTAAAAAAAAACATGAATTTGTTCAAACAAGTTTTATCAACTAATTATTTTATAGGAACCAGTACTCTTAATCATGATTTCTCCCATTAAATATATAACTTTTACCCCCTTTATAGTATTCTCATTAATTCTTTTATAAATCTAAATTTATATAGCTTTTTACTGATGTCAGATTGTTACGGAGTCACTTTTGTATGTATTTGTTACTTAACTGACATGTGATCCAGTTGTTACCCCGATCACTAGTAGTTCACTGTCATATTCGCCACATCACACAGAACTGTTCTAACTGCACAAATTAACGTATTCGTTTTTGTCTTGATCTCTTTCTTCATTTGACTCTTTTGCACACTTTTTAATAAGATTTGGTAGGCCTAGGCTACTGTAATCGCTTTGACCTACCGTAACTGCCCGAAGCCACTGTTTTTATTAATGCACTGTATGCTGCTTCTGTCTGATGCAAAAACTGGTGATAGACTGCATACTGTAAGGACAACCTGCATACTACTGTTTAGTTAATGAACTGAATTAATACATTGCTCTCCCCTGTTGACTCTATGGTGACAGACTGCTTACTGTGATTCACAAAGACTGCTGCTGGCAAGCTATTACATAAGATGTCTAGACAGTTGTTTATGCTAACAGTGTATGTTGCACTGAGGCACCTCACAGGTGGATGCTGACAATTGAAAATTAAAACTGATTTAAATTAACACTGTTGTAGCCCACAATTCTGTACCATTACAATACCCCCCCCCATGAGAGGTTGAAGGCCGAAGCCTACGAGCTCTCATTGCCTAAAACCTAAGAGGATCATTGAGGATATGGCGCCGCAACCCCCCTGAACTCTCTACTAAAATCATGGGTAAACTACCCCCCTGGTCTGGTGACTGTGGCAGCACCCCTCCGACCTTACTGGACTTCTCTACTCGAGATCCCAACACCATAAGCTCGGACCAATACCCGCCACAGCATCACCCGACTCTATAACATTTAATTAAAATATCAATAAATGGCCTTCCATTATTCCATATCCACAACTGATCGGTTCCTCTTAGTCGTACTGGTTCATTAACAAAGTACTGGCTCGTTTTTATATAATACAAAGTGCATCACCCACCAAAATCATACATAGATTACATAAAATACAAATCTAATACTAACAACCTTATTGTAGGATACATACTACAAACAAAATACATTACTGTCTCAAAAAGATTAGACTTTCTTATTTTCCAAACACTATCTTAGCCCAAACATTTCCTTCCGTTTTCAATTTTAAATGAATATTTTAATCATTATTTTTCATCAGTTATTTATAATATTTACCATTACATTTGGAATTTGAATCAGAATAAATTTAAATTTATTATTAAAAATCATCTTTTCAATTTAATTTAATTACCAATTTAATTTAATTCCTCAAACTCTAAGTTACAGTAATTACCTCATTATTATATTATCTACAAAAATTACTTCATTTCTTTGGTTTCATAATAAAAATTTACTACTGACAATGATTCAGCAGAATACAACATTTATCAGCTTCAACACATCTTGCATTTTTTGTGTTTCATAATAATATTTACTCATGGCACTGATTCATCAAAATATAACATTCCTTTTGTTGTCAACTACATCATGACTATAAACATTGGTCACACTACACACAACATACCTGTTTACATTAACAGTTGTATGCCAGACTGTTTTCATAAACAGTAACCCAGTCTCAACATTCTGATTACGTCACTACTGACACATATACTTCCTACAAATTTTTGGTTGCTATAAATCTTTTAGTGCTGACATATTAATCACTATTTGTTACAATTCATATAAAAATTAATTTTGCTTCATTAATAAAATTTACCTTTTTTAAATTAACTTCATTTTAACTTCAATCAGAACAGTTTAACTTTAATTACATTATATAAAACACTTTTAATATAAACACGCAATACAAAATAGACTTCATGAATACCTTTTGTTCATTATTTTAGTGAAATAAAATATTATTCATTATTATATCTTTCCCTATCATTACAAACATATGTTACACATAAGCTACAATATACATTGCAACAAAATACTATTAACACAATACATTTAACATTAACGCATTTATTTACAGATTTTTGTCATATTTTTTATCATTTACCACACTTCATTACCTAAATCAGCAAGGTCAGGACCATATACTAAAGTATTTAGAATGTCCATTCATTGGGGTTATATTCAACCTCCATCATCATGTAATAGTCTTATTTTTATATAATACTTATTGTCCTTACTCACACTCTATTCATTATTATTATTTATATAATGATTTTCTAATATTTCAAATTGTTCCATAAAACCCACATAATAATTTACTGGATTATCCCACATTATTATCAAATCATAAAACCTGTCTACATAATTAATTTTGGTCTTGTCTCCGTAAGTATTTTTATTCAACATCAAGTAATTTATTTTCTCATCATATTCATTTACTATACTCATTAAAACATCAGGTAAGTTATTATTATTTATACAGGTATCATCAAAATAATTATCAATCTCTATTTTACAAGGTAAGTATTTCATATAGTTTGTTTTCTTCCATCCGAATCTCTCTATCAACTCTTTATAACCTCTATCTAACTTAAATACTTGCATCTCACCATCTACACACAACTCTTTCTCTAAATATCTCTCACTCCATTCAGAGGGTACTGCTACATTAAAACCTCTCCTGATTTCTACAGGAACAATACAAAAATTCAAAAAACAATTATCGGTAGACCATTTATCTACCCAATACACTCGTGAAGACCTTTCTTCACCCCCCACAGCACCACAAAAAAATTTTACCCTCTGTACACTCTTCATACTCTCTCTCTAACTGATTAACATTTGTTTCTCCCCATTTACAACCCATTACTCTCTCACTCTCGCTCACTCTTTCACTAACTGTTTCTATATCATCACTAACTGATACCACATTTTCAACATCATTACCATTTTCAACATCACTTGTTAACACATCATTATCATCGGTATTACTCGTCTTATTATTAATTTCTCCACTATCTGTTATCATATTACCACTGTTGCTTGCAAAACTTTTTAAATTATCATTTACTGTAATTACTTGTTCAAGAATAACATTACATCGCTCATCTATATCATTTATGCGTTTCTCAATATTAAAGCTTTGTAGTTTAATTTTATTAATATCGCCCTTTATTTCATCAAATTTATGGTCTAATTTGTCGAATTTTGTCTCAAACTTTTCCTCGTTACTATCAAAACGTTGATTAATATCGTTAAGTTTTACATTCTGTTCCTCAAATTTATTACTTTGTTCATTTAGTTTGACATTCACTTTGTCAAAATTACTATTAATTTTATCGAACTTACTATTCTGAAAATTGAAACGATTATTTATGTCGCTGCTTAATGCATCAAAACTACTCTTTTGCTCATCGAATTTACAATTCATTCTATCGAATTGATTTAGTAAAATACTCATCATATCATTATCAAATTTGTTGTTACATTTTACTGAGGTTGGGGTTAATTGAACCCCAGAGTCCTCTATGTCAGTTGACTTACTTAATTCTCTATTTTGAACTAAGAGTGGGGTCGAATAGGCCTCCAACCCACTCATGACCGTTGATTCGGTCAAACTATATTCCATTTTTGTTTTATAGTATTTTTACATCACTATCAAAACATAACCTAATTTACACAACATCAATCTAAACAATAATTCAAAATTATACAAATACGCCGTTACCCGCAACCTGTCTCATACTTCCAATCAGGCCTAAACCCATATCAGAAGATTACATATGAGCCATCCTGGCAGGGTCGCCACTGTTATGGTCTATTTCCTTACCCCCCTTATATTAAACTTTTACTTACCTTTTACGCATTCGCCCTGACTTACAAAAAACAGAAGATTCCCAACTTATAGGTCGCCACCGATATTTTTAAAAAGGACAAATATGGAAACCTTAATGCATTTTTCCACTATTTACTTTAAATTACTTACCAGGTCCATTTACGCGAGATTTTTCATACAGGACAGGTTATGTTAAGCGGACGTAATAACTTAATTTAACACATTTTTATATCCCTAAACAAACTTGATTTTATTTTTTAAGTAGCCTACATCTAAAAAAAACATGAATTTGTTCAAACAAGTTTTATCAACTAATTATTTTATAGGAACCAGTACTTTTAATGATGATTTCTCCCATTAAATATATAACTCTTACCCCCTTTATAGTATTCTCATTAATTCTTTTGTAAATCTAAATTTATATAGCTTTTTACTGATGTCAGATTGTTACGGAGTCACTTTTGTATGTATTTGTTACTTAACTGACATGTGATCCAGTTGTTACCCGATCACTAGTAGTTCACAGTCATATTCGCCACAACACACAGAACTGTTCTAACTGCACAAATTAACGTATTCGTTTTTGTCTTGATCTCTTTCTTCATTTTACTCTTTTGCACACTTTTTAATAAGATTTGGTAGGCCTAGGCTACTGTAATCGCTTTGACCTACCGTAACTGCCCGAAGCCACTGTTTTTATTAATGCACTGTATGCTGCTTCTGTCTGATGCAAAAACTGGTGATAGACTGCATACTGTAAGGACAATCTGCGTACTACTGTTTAGTTAATGAACTGAATTAATACATTGCTCTCCCCTGTTGACTCTATGGTGACAGACTGCTTACTGTGATTCACAAAGACTGCTGCTGGCAAGCTATTACGTAAGATGTCTAGACAGTTGTTTATGCTAACAGTGTATGTTGCACTGAGGCACCTCACAGGTGGATGCTGACAATTGAAAATTAAAACTGATTTAAATTAACACTGTTGTAGCCCACAATTCTGTACCATTACAATACCCCCCCCCCCATGAGAGGTTGAAGGCCGAAGCCTACGAGCTCTCATTGCCTAAAACCTAAGAGGATCATTGAGGATATGGCGCTGCAACCCCCCTGAACTCTCTACTAAAATCATGGGTAAACTACCCCCCTGGTCTGGTGACTGTGGCAGCACCCCTCCGACCTTACTGGACTTCTCTACTCGAGATCCCAACACCATAAGCTCGGACCAATACCCGCCACAGCATCACCCGACTCTATAACATTTAATTAAAATATCAATAAATGGCCTTCCATTATTCCATATCCACAACTGATCGGTTCCTCTTAGTCGTACTGGTTCATTAACAAAGTACTGGCTCGTTTTTATATAATACAAAGTGCATCACCCACCAAAATCATACATAGATTACATAAAATACAAATCTAATACTAACAACCTTATTGTAGGATACATACTACAAACAAAATACATTACTGTCTCAAAAAGATTAGACTTTCTTATTTTCCAAACACTATCTTAGCCCAAACATTTCCTTCCGTTTTCAATTTTAAATGAATATTTTAATCATTATTTTTCATCAGTTATTTATAATATTTACCATTACATTTGGAATTTGAATCAGAATAAATTTAAATTTATTATTAAAAATCATCTTTTCAATTAATTTAATTACCAATTTAATTTAATTCCTCAAACTCTAAGTTACAGTAATTACCTCATTATTATATTATCTACAAAAATTACTTCATTTCTTTGGTTTCATAATAAAAATTTACTACTGACAATGATTCAGCAGAATACAACATTTATCAGCTTCAACACATCTTGCATTTTTTGTGTTTCATAATAATATTTACTCATGGCACTGATTCATCAAAATATAACATTCCTTTTGTTGTCAACTACATCATGACTATAAACATTGGTCACACTACACACAACATACCTGTTTACATTAACAGTTGTATGCCAGACTGTTTTCATAAACAGTAACCCAGTCTCAACATTCTGATTACGTCACTACTGACACATATACTTCCTACAAATTTTTGGTTGCTATAAATCTTTTAGTGCTGACATATTAATCACTATTTGTTACAATTCATATAAAAATTAATTTTGCTTCATTAATAAAATTTACCTTTTTTAAATTAACTTCATTTTAACTTCAATCAGAACAGTTTAACTTTAATTACATTATATAAAACACTTTTAATATAAACACGCAATACAAAATAGACTTCATGAATACCTTTTGTTCATTATTTTAGTGAAATAAAATATTATTCATTATTATATCTTTCCCTATCATTACAAACATATGTTACACATAAGCTACAATATACATTGCAACAAAATACTATTAACACAATACATTTAACATTAACGCATTTATTTACAGATTTTTGTCATATTTTTTATCATTTACCACACTTCATTACCTAAATCAGCAAGGTCAGGACCATATACTAAAGTATTTAGAATGTCCATTCATTGGGGTTATATTCAACCTCCATCATCATGTAATAGTCTTATTTTTATATAATACTTATTGTCCTTACTCACACTCTATTCATTATTATTATTTATATAATGATTTTCTAATATTTCAAATTGTTCCATAAAACCCACATAATAATTTACTGGATTATCCCACATTATTATCAAATCATAAAACCTGTCTACATAATTAATTTTGGTCTTGTCTCCGTAAGTATTTTTATTCAACATCAAGTAATTTATTTTCTCATCATATTCATTTACTATACTCATTAAAACATCAGGTAAGTTATTATTATTTATACAGGTATCATCAAAATAATTATCAATCTCTATTTTACAAGGTAAGTATTTCATATAGTTTGTTTTCTTCCATCCGAATCTCTCTATCAACTCTTTATAACCTCTATCTAACTTAAATACTTGCATCTCACCATCTACACACAACTCTTTCTCTAAATATCTCTCCTCCATTCAGAGGGTACTGCTACATTAAAACCTCTCCTGATTTCTACAGGAACAATACAAAAATTCAAAAAACAATTATCGGTAGACCATTTATCTACCCAATACACTCGTGAAGACCTTTCTTCACCCCCCACAGCACCACAAAAAAATTTTACCCTCTGTACACTCTTCATACTCTCTCTCTAACTGATTAACATTTGTTTCTCCCCATTTACAACCCATTACTCTCTCACTCTCGCTCACTCTTTCACTAACTGTTTCTATATCATCACTAACTGATACCACATTTTCAACATCATTACCATTTTCAACATCACTTGTTAACACATCATTATCATCGGTATTACTCGTCTTATTATTAATTTCTCCACTATCTGTTATCATATTACCACTGTTGCTTGCAAAACTTTTTAAATTATCATTTACTGTAATTACTTGTTCAAGAATAACATTACATCGCTCATCTATATCATTTATGCGTTTCTCAATATTAAAGCTTTGTAGTTTAATTTTATTAATATCGCCCTTTATTTCATCAAATTTATGGTCTAATTTGTCGAATTTTGTCTCAAACTTTTCCTCGTTACTATCAAAACGTTGATTAATATCGTTAAGTTTTACATTCTGTTCCTCAAATTTATTACTTTGTTCATTTAGTTTGACATTCACTTTGTCAAAATTACTATTAATTTTATCGAACTTACTATTCTGAAAATTGAAACGATTATTTATGTCGCTGCTTAATGCATCAAAACTACTCTTTTGCTCATCGAATTTACAATTCATTCTATCGAATTGATTTAGTAAAATACTCATCATATCATTATCAAATTTGTTGTTACATTTTACTGAGGTTGGGGTTAATTGAACCCCAGAGTCCTCTATGTCAGTTGACTTACTTAATTCTCTATTTTGAACTAAGAGTGGGGTCGAATAGGCCTCCAACCCACTCATGACCGTTGATTCGGTCAAACTATATTCCATTTTTGTTTTATAGTATTTTTACATCACTATCAAAACATAACCTAATTTACACAACATCAATCTAAACAATAATTCAAAATTATACAAATACGCCGTTACCGCAACCTGTCTCATACTTCCAATCAGGCCTAAACCCATATCAGAAGATTACATATGAGCCATCCTGGCAGGGTCGCCACTGTTATGGTCTATTTCCTTACCCCCCTTATATTAAACTTTTACTTACCTTTTACGCATTCGCCCTGACTTACAAAAAACAGAAGATTCCCAACTTATAGGTCGCCACCGATATTTTTAAAAAGGACAAATATGGAAACCTTAATGCATTTTTCCACTATTTACTTTAAATTACTTACCAGGTCCATTTACGCGAGATTTTTCATACAGGACAGGTTATGTTAAGCGGACGTAATAACTTAATTTAACACATTTTTATATCCCTAAACAAACTTGATTTTATTTTTTAAGTAGCCTACATCTAAAAAAAACATGAATTTGTTCAAACAAGTTTTATCAACTAATTATTTTATAGGAACCAGTACTTTTAATGATGATTTCTCCCATTAAATATATAACTCTTACCCCCTTTATAGTATTCTCATTAATTCTTTTGTAAATCTAAATTTATATAGCTTTTTACTGATGTCAGATTGTTACGGAGTCACTTTTGTATGTATTTGTTACTTAACTGACATGTGATCCAGTTGTTACCCGATCACTAGTAGTTCACAGTCATATTCGCCACATCACACAGAACTGTTCTAACTGCACAAATTAACGTATTCGTTTTTGTCTTGATCTCTTTCTTCATTTTACTCTTTTGCACACTTTTTAATAAGATTTGGTAGGCCTAGGCTACTGTAATCGCTTTGACCTACCGTAACTGCCCGAAGCCACTGTTTTTATTAATGCACTGTATGCTGCTTCTGTCTGATGCAAAAACTGGTGATAGACTGCATACTGTAAGGACAATCTGCGTACTACTGTTTAGTTAATGAACTGAATTAACATTGCTCTCCCCTGTTGACTCTATGGTGACAGACTGCTTACTGTGATTCACAAAGACTGCTGCTGGCAAGCTATTACGTAAGATGTCTAGACAGTTGTTTATGCTAACAGTGTATGTTGCACTGAGGCACCTCACAGGTGGATGCTGACAATTGAAAATTAAAACTGATTTAAATTAACACTGTTGTAGCCCACAATTCTGTACCATTACAATACCCCCCCCCATGAGAGGTTGAAGGCCGAAGCCTACGAGCTCTCATTGCCTAAAACCTAAGAGGATCATTGAGGATATGGCGCCGCAACCCCCCTGAACTCTCTACTAAAATCATGGGTAAACTACCCCCCTGGTCTGGTGACTGTGGCAGCACCCCTCCGACCTTACTGGACTTCTCTACTCGAGATCCCAACACCATAAGCTCGGACCAATACCCGCCACAGCATCACCCGACTCTATAACATTTAATTAAAATATCAATAAATGGCCTTCCATTATTCCATATCCACAACTGATCGGTTCCTCTTAGTCGTACTGGTTCATTAACAAAGTACTGGCTCGTGTTTATATAATACAAAGTGCATCACCCACCAAAATCATACATAGATTACATAAAATACAAATCTAATACTAACAACCTTATTGTAGGATACATACTACAAACAAAATACATTACTGTCTCAAAAAGATTAGACTTTCTTATTTTCCAAACACTATCTTAGCCCAAACATTTCCTTCCGTTTTCAATTTTAAATGAATATTTTAATCATTATTTTTCATCAGTTATTTATAATATTTACCATTACATTTGGAATTTGAATCAGAATAAATTTAAATTTATTATTAAAAATCATCTTTTCAATTAATTTAATTACCAATTTAATTTAATTCCTCAAACTCTAAGTTACAGTAATTACCTCATTATTATATTATCTACAAAAATTACTTCATTTCTTTGGTTTCATAATAAAAATTTACTACTGACAATGATTCAGCAGAATACAACATTTATCAGCTTCAACACATCTTGCATTTTTTGTGTTTCATAATAATATTTACTCATGGCACTGATTCATCAAAATATAACATTCCTTTTGTTGTCAACTACATCATGACTATAAACATTGGTCACACTACACACAACATACCTGTTTACATTAACAGTTGTATGCCAGACTGTTTTCATAAACAGTAACCCAGTCTCAACATTCTGATTACGTCACTACTGACACATATACTTCCTACAAATTTTTGGTTGCTATAAATCTTTTAGTGCTGACATATTAATCACTATTTGTTACAATTCATATAAAAATTAATTTTGCTTCATTAATAAAATTTACCTTTTTTAAATTAACTTCATTTTAACTTCAATCAGAACAGTTTAACTTTAATTACATTATATAAAACACTTTTAATATAAACACGCAATACAAAATAGACTTCATGAATACCTTTTGTTCATTATTTTAGTGAAATAAAATATTATTCATTATTATATCTTTCCCTATCATTACAAACATATGTTACACATAAGCTACAATATACATTGCAACAAAATACTATTAACACAATACATTTAACATTAACGCATTTATTTACAGATTTTTGTCATATTTTTTATCATTTACCACACTTCATTACCTAAATCAGCAAGGTCAGGACCATATACTAAAGTATTTAGAATGTCCATTCATTGGGGTTATATTCAACCTCCATCATCATGTAATAGTCTTATTTTTATATAATACTATTGTCCTTACTCACACTCAATTCATTATTATTATTTATATAATGATTTTCTAATATTTCAAATTGTTCCATAAAACCCACATAATAATTTACTGGATTATCCCACATTATTATCAAATCATAAAACCTGTCTACATAATTAATTTTGGTCTTGTCTCCGTAAGTATTTTTATTCAACATCAAGTAATTTATTTTCTCATCATATTCATTTACTATACTCATTAAAACATCAGGTAAGTTATTATTATTTATACAGGTATCATCAAAATAATTATCAATCTCTATTTTACAAGGTAAGTATTTCATATAGTTTGTTTTCTTCCATCCGAATCTCTCTATCAACTCTTTATAACCTCTATCTAACTTAAATACTTGCATCTCACCATCTACACACAACTCTTTCTCTAAATATCTCTCACTCCATTCAGAGGGTACTGCTACATTAAAACCTCTCCTGATTTCTACAGGAACAATACAAAAATTCAAAAAACAATTATCGGTAGACCATTTATCTACCCAATACACTCGTGAAGACCTTTCTTCACCCCCCACAGCACCACAAAAAAATTTTACCCTCTGTACACTCTTCATACTCTCTCTCTAACTGATTAACATTTGTTTCTCCCCATTTACAACCCATTACTCTCTCACTCTCGCTCACTCTTTCACTAACTGTTTCTATATCATCACTAACTGATACCACATTTTCAACATCATTACCATTTTCAACATCACTTGTTAACACATCATTATCATCGGTATTACTCGTCTTATTATTAATTTCTCCACTATCTGTTATCATATTACCACTGTTGCTTGCAAAACTTTTTAAATTATCATTTACTGTAATTACTTGTTCAAGAATAACATTACATCGCTCATCTATATCATTTATGCGTTTCTCAATATTAAAGCTTTGTAGTTTAATTTTATTAATATCGCCCTTTATTTCATCAAATTTATGGTCTAATTTGTCGAATTTTGTCTCAAACTTTTCCTCGTTACTATCAAAACGTTGATTAATATCGTTAAGTTTTACATTCTGTTCCTCAAATTTATTACTTTGTTCATTTAGTTTGACATTCACTTTGTCAAAATTACTATTAATTTTATCGAACTTACTATTCTGAAAATTGAAACGATTATTTATGTCGCTGCTTAATGCATCAAAACTACTCTTTTGCTCATCGAATTTACAATTCATTCTATCGAATTGATTTAGTAAAATACTCATCATATCATTATCAAATTTGTTGTTACATTTTACTGAGGTTGGGGTTAATTGAACCCCAGAGTCCTCTATGTCAGTTGACTTACTTAATTCTCTATTTTGAACTAAGAGTGGGGTCGAATAGGCCTCCAACCCACTCATGACCGTTGATTCGGTCAAACTATATTCCATTTTTGTTTTATAGTATTTTTACATCACTATCAAAACATAACCTAATTTACACAACATCAATCTAAACAATAATTCAAAATTATACAAATACGCCGTTACCGCAACCTGTCTCATACTTCCAATCAGGCCTAAACCCATACCAGAAGATTACATATGAGCCATCCTGGCAGGGTCGCCACTGTTATGGTCTATTTCCTTACCCCCCTTATATTAAACTTTTACTTACCTTTTACGCATTCGCCCTGACTTACAAAAAACAGAAGATTCCCAACTTATAGGTCGCCACCGATATTTTTAAAAAGGACAAATATGGAAACCTTAATGCATTTTTCCACTATTTACTTTAAATTACTTACCAGGTCCATTTAGGCGAGATTTTTCATACAGGACAGGTTATGTTAAGCGGACGTAATAACTTAATTTAACACATTTTTATATCCCTAAACAAACTTGATTTTATTTTTTAAGTAGCCTACATCTAAAAAAAACATGAATTTGTTCAAACAAGTTTTATCAACTAATTATTTTATAGGAACCAGTACTTTTAATGATGATTTCTCCCATTAAATATATAACTCTTACCCCCTTTATAGTATTCTCATTAATTCTTTTGTAAATCTAAATTTATATAGCTTTTTACTGATGTCAGATTGTTACGGAGTCACTTTTGTATGTATTTGTTACTTAACTGACATGTGATCCAGTTGTTACCCGATCACTAGTAGTTCACAGTCATATTCGCCACATCACACAGAACTGTTCTAACTGCACAAATTAACGTATTCGTTTTTGTCTTGATCTCTTTCTTCATTTTACTCTTTTGCACACTTTTTAATAAGATTTGGTAGGCCTAGGCTACTGTAATCGCTTTGACCTACCATAACTGCCCGAAGCCACTGTTTTTATTAATGCACTGTATGCTGCTTCTGTCTGATGCAAAAACTGGTGATAGACTGCATACTGTAAGGACAATCTGCATACTACTGTTTAGTTAATGAACTGAATTAATACATTGCTCTCCCCTGTTGACTCTATGGTGACAGACTGCTTACTGTGATTCACAAAGACTGCTGCTGGCAAGGTATTACGTAAGATGTCTAGACAGTTGTTTATGCTAACAGTGTATGTTGGACTGAGTCACCTCACAGGTGGATGCTGACAATTGAAAATTAAAACTGATTTAAATTAACACTGTTGTAGATCACAATTCTGTACCATTACAATACCCCCCCCATGAGAGGTTGAAGGCCGAAGCCTACGAGCTCTCATTGCCTAAAACCTAAGAGGATCATTGAGGATATGGCGCCGCAACCCCCCTGAACTCCCTACAAAAATCATGGGTAAACTACCCCCCTGGTCTGGTGACTGTGGCAGCACCCCTCCGACCTTACTGGACTTCTCTACTCGAGATCCCAACACCATAAGCTCGGACCGATACCCGCCACAGCATCACCCGACTCTATAACATTTAATTAAAATATCAATAAATGGCCTTCCATTATTCCATATCCACAACTGATCGGTTCCTCTTAGTCGTACTGGTTCATTAACAAAGTACTGGCTCGTGTTTATATAATACAAAGTGCATCACCCACCAAAATCATACATAGATTACATAAAATACAAATCTAATACTAACAACCTTATTGTAGGATACATACTACAAACAAAATACATTACTGTCTCAAAAAGATTAGACTTTCTTATTTTCCAAACACTATCTTAGCCCAAACATTTCCTTCCGTTTTCAATTTTAAATGAATATTTTAATCATTATTTTTCATCAGTTATTTATAATATTTACCATTACATTTGGAATTTGAATCAGAATAAATTTAAATTTATTATTAAAAATCATCTTTTCAATTAATTTAATTACCAATTTAATTTAATTCCTCAAACTCTAAGTTACAGTAATTACCGGGTCATCCACATCAAATCAACCAATGCTCTGAACCTCACCATCTCAGATAATTATAATTTTTTGTGTATTTGTTCTTATGGTTAAAACTAATAAAAATACAAAGTTTTAGATTTTTTGGGCTTCTAAGTTATTGATTTTCAAAAAATTGAAAATCGCATAAATTTGACTGTGTTTTGAAATCTTTAAACGGCTACAGTTTAAAAAGTATTTGACATAGAGGGCTGGGACTTGTACCATTTTATTCTGCTTTTATTATGCTTTAATTTGATATAAAACACAACCATAAGGGTAAAAATAATTTTTTCCCAAAAATTTTCAAAACTTTAACAAATTTTCAAAAACGTATTTTTTTTTTTAATTATTTTGTTTATACACTTATAAGGCACATATATGCCAAATTTCAGGATGGGATGGTAAAATAAAATATTTTGTAACTGTGAATCCCTAAAAAAAGACATTTATTGATAGAATCACGCTCTTCCTGAGGATCTGAAATCAAAATATAAACCAATAAAGATTACTGACTTCCTCTCAGGGTGTTAAGGGTAAAAATACAAGATTATTTAAAAAAATTTGTAAAATCACTTTACTTACCAAAAACTTTTTTTAAAAATATTTCTGAAATGCCTATTTTAAGTTCTCAGTTCCTTTTGAGAAACCTTTCTAGTGTCTTTGTAGATAGCATATTTTCTTCTTTGGTTAAGGTATACACTCTCCCTGTAGCAGTAAATGGTTCTACTTTCTGAAGTAATGTTTCACCTGGTACAGTTAAAATGTCACTCGGTTGAGGGTAGAAAAATGAAGCAGCAGGTCCTTTTGGGTGTAAAAAACTAATTTCGGACTCACAGGTGTCGTCGTTCTTCTTTAGAATACATGCAAGCCACCAGGACTGATCATAGGCAATAGTTACAAAGCCTGATTTAATGTTTAGTATATCTGTTGTTGTTAAAAGTCAAATGCCGTTACGGTGTTAGTAAACTGGTCTGAACAGGATTGGTAATATTTAACATTGATTTTATTTTCCAAGATTGGACTGTAGGAATGGAACTTTTGGGTTCCAACAATTGGTATCGATTCACTAAAGCGCAATGCAAGTTTCTTTTCCATATCTTGATATTCTTTTGTAGAGCAGTACACAAAATCTATTCCAGATATTTTATCAATAGCAAATTCATACAACTGCAGTGGTGTGACTATCTGGCTATTGTAAGGTCTTTGCAGACTGGCTTTAGCAGCAAGCCGTTTAACAGTGCCACCAAGTCCATCACATGCACTTTTTCCGTGTGACGTTGCGAAAAACTGCCATTCTGCTTCGATTCCAAAATCTGTTTTGTGAAGACACAGATTGTGAAAGTTTTTCTTGTTTTTGTACTGAGCCGAACTACCATTGGAGAAGTATGTAATTTTCTTTATTTCAAATGGTACAGTTTCTTTCAATAGAGAAATCAACTCATTCTGGAATACATGAAACGCCACAGTATTATGTTCCAGGCAGTCAAAGATAAAAACATACTGTAAATGTTTAATTTTGTCTTCCCACTTGCAATACACAATAAAAGGATGCAGAGTAGCTTGGTTAGTTGTCCAATGAAATGACTGAACTTCATCTTGGAGTATAAATGAGTAATTTTCAGCAAAATCACAAATAATAACTAGTTCACCTGGTGCTAAGTTTTCTTTCTTTTCTGAGTAGCATTCTTTTTGCCTGTTTGCAATGAATGAATGAGTTTTGAGTTTTAAAAGCATTTCCAGAAATTCTTCAACAAAGTCATTACTGTTTTTTGTTATAGATTCCATTCTACACCTATCAACAGTTATCCACTGCTTATACGTCACTTCATCAATAAGCTCGTCTTCAAATTTATTTAACAAGGCTTCACGTAATTGTTTAATACCAGGACATTCCTTACATTCATCCATGTAACAATTTGGTGAGGGTGGATTGCACATTATTTTTGCAAGGCAACAATGATAAGATTTCAATGCTGTATTATTCCCATGCCATACAATACTTCTAAGTCCAGTACCATTCATCATGAGTTTCACATTCTGATGTATTGTACATACACATACAGTATGTGTCCCACTTCCACCAGCCAAAATGCAGTTTTTTGGCCTCAACTGACAAAACTTGGAAAACCCTATATAATGAGTTGGGTACTTTTCCTTAAACAACACATATAGCTCTGACAGATTGCCCACCACCAAACGCTTTTGAATTTGGAGTTTTCAACCTCCTTGCCATATCGTTACAAAGTCTTTTTTACCGGGCATCATCCTGCTAACTTCATCTGTGTTATAAAATTCTACAACTAAACTAGCAGTAGCTTCATCCAATGTTTTTCCTGGTTTTGGGTTCGGAGTTGATAAAATACCCTTTTCTCCCACTAATTGTTTTACTGACCGAGCCATGTATTGGATACTCCAAATTTCTCTTCAATTTGTTTAACACTCCAACTTTTAGGTAGCAATGTTAAGATTGTCATTTGTTCACTTCGTTTTCCAGTTTGCGAAAACTTTTCTTTCAACTGGTTTAATATTTCAGACTCAGCATTACTTATATCATCACTTTGAAGTTCACAATCATGTTCCTTTGAGGCCACTAAATGTTTTTCAAATGATGTTTTAATTTTCTCAATCTTCTTCTTTGTATAACTTACAACCTTAACTTTTTTCTTTTTGATCGGCGATTCGCCAATTAGTGCTAAAGATTTGTTAAGATAATCAATTGAAGCATTTGGATCAACATATGTATCGTCAATTGTGCTAGGACCTGGCCCAACATTATCACATTCACCAAAGTCATTAGTCTTAAACTCATACAGTTTTTTCCTACACGTATCACATATTTTCATCCCCATTTGTATATCTAAATTTAGTGAGCACATCCATTCTGTAACATTTCTTGAACTTTTCACTGCTAAGGGGTGTTTTTCATCACCAAATGGATTGCAACACTTACCAGAAAAAACAGCCCAATTTTTCTTATCTTGTTCATTTGCCATTTTATCCAGGCATTAATTTAAAATGTTTCACTAAACAAGAGTCAAAAAGTATTTGCAATTTTCAAATAAAACTGTCACTGTAAAAATGGTTTAAATATCCTGTATTAGTTTTTAAATAAAAAAAATAACTATATCTGTAATACAAAAAAAAACCACTTCCTAAGAACAACTTCACTCATCACTGCACAGCAAGCAACTGAATGAAGAGATTACAACAATAAATTATCAAGCACAAACATGAAAGAAGAGTAGAGCCTGTGATGACTCGGACCTGTTTGGACTTGTTTATTTCAGCCTAATCAAAGCCATCCATTCAGACACAACAAGCTGTTACCAGTATTAAACACAGGAAATATACATGCCTGAACTTGTATACTTTTCATTCTGAGACATAAATACTATATCTTTTCATATTTAAAATATAATTGCTCTTAATTATATTGATTTTTAGAATTTACAAACTTTCTTCAATATTTTTATGAGAATGGTCGCAAGTTATATTTTTATTTCATGGTTAAAAATTGGTAAGATGAAACTAAAAAATAATCTAATACTTTACAATATTGTAAAGTGTCAGGTTACTTTAATTGGTCTATATTTTGATTTCAGATCCTCAGGAAGAGCGTGATTCTATCAATAAATGTCTTTTTTTTAGGGATTCACAGTTACAAAATATTTTATTTAAATATGATCCCATTGCCATCCCATCCTGAAATTTGGCATATATGTGTCTTATAAGTGTATAAACAAAATAATTTTCTCAAAAAAAAAAAATACGTTTTTGAAAATTTTTGTGAAAAAATTATTTTTACCAATATGGTTGTGTTTTATATCAAATTAAAGCATAATAAAAGCAGAATAAAATGGTACACGTCCCAGCCCTCTATGTCAAATACTTTTTAAACTGTAGCTGTTTAAAGATTTCAAAACACGGTCAAATTTATGCGATTTTCGATTTTTTGAAAATCAATAACATAAATATTAGAAGCCCAAAAAATCTAAAAGTTTGTATTTTTATTAGTTTTGACCATAAGAATAAATAAACAAAAAATTAGGACATTTTAAACCTTAAGGTCCAAAATGATTTTTTTATTTGGTTGATTTGATGTGGAATGACCCATATGATAAATAAATAACTATGATAATATAATCACCAGAGTAAAAACCAGTAATCACCCATTTTTAAAAGTCAGAAATGGGGATTAGGTATCAAATTATGAGAACCTTTGTACTCAAAAAACACTGTAAACATTGTTAACAATAATCATAAAAGTGCAGTGTACAAAGTGGAACATAGTATAATCGGTGAAAGTGTCAAACATTTAAAAAGAGCATCTCACAAATTTGTGCTGGAGATGAAAAAATCAGTATTGTAGCAATAGACTATGATTCTATTGACAAGTTTTGTATTTTTTGTATTTGTTGTAATTTTATATTGTGTAGGCCACAAAGGTCTTATAACTAGGAGTAATATTTTGGTTTACTATAATTATTTTGTTTAGATGTAAAATAATCCAGGGTTATATATAAAATAATAATAATGGCCAAATAATACTATGTTAGCAAGATGGCATGTAAAAAATAGTGTACAGTAAGGATACCTTAAATGAATTATAAGTCATAAATAAACCAAAATAAAAGGAATTAAAATATAAAATACCAGTAGACAAGTTTAAGTAAAGATATAAAGAAAAACCGTAAATAAATTAAATTTGATTATAGGTAAAATTTGTAAAGGATTATTTTTTCTAAAAGAAGAAATGAAATAATAATAATTATTATTAGCCTATATACTAAAAGGTATCTAGATTAGCCAATAAAAAACCATAAATTTCTTGGTTACTATGAGTAACTAACAAGAAATGGAATTAATTGTTCAGATATATTGGAAGTGAGCAGTTGGAACAAATGTAATGTCTTGTAAAAATTAAAAAAATTATAATTACTATTCGGAACTAACCATTACAAAATTAATAAATTTAATGAGTGATAATCCACTACATCCTAGACATCCTTGGAACGGAATAATTCACGCCAGCAAACTGATGGAAATTGTAAAGTCAACTATCCACTTTCAAGCCTAGTCTACAGAAATTCAACATCGTTGGGTGAGATCGTTTCCTTTTAAAATTTAACTAAATTACACCTCAACTATAAACTTAGAGCACTAGAAACAGCACCATCTCTTCAAATTCATCTGGAAACAAGGTGAACATAAACTTTATTTTAATTAACCAAAAAACAGCAAAACGTGGTTTTGTAATAACATTCCGGCAGCCATGATGTTTAGTATTCGTTTTTGTCAGTGAAGAAATGTAATCTGCGCTCTAGCGGTCAAAAAATCAACTGCATGATACAGATTATACTAATTTTAAAATAATTTATGTAAAGTTTGATACTGACCCATATACATTTCTGACTTCCTCAAAGTTCAAAGAACCTTAAATAACCCTGGGAAATTAATTACTTATTTCTTTCTCTTTATTAAAACTGAAATAAAAATATTTGTTATGTGATATATACTATAAAATAGGTTATTTACCTTCTGTCGACGTTTCTTAAAATCCTTTTAGGATTACTCGAGTTTCGACACCATTTGGTGTCATCATCAGATCAGAATATGAATTAAGTTAAAACATTTCGATGTATATGCATCTCGTCAGATATTTAAAGATTAAAACAACACATAAAATTATATATAACAATAAATAAACTATATCACAATAAAATAACATTAATAAAAGAATATAAAAAACAACGCGGCCGCAACGAACCTGCACAGGAACGCACTCCACGGTAAAATTAATCAATGCCGGTTTGACCTCGGTTCAATTTTTCGATCTGATATCGCCAATCTCTCGTTCCATAAGATCGATTCTATTAAATAAAACATTATTGTTATATATTGCTTTTTCATTAAGGACACGATTGTGATCCTTCTTTATGGCTTTGTATATCTCGAATCTTTCAAGGGTGTCCAGCTTTAGTGACTTTTTACAATTATGTAGGATATCTAAATTATCATTGATACTTTTTATATTATGGTTATATGAGCTCAAATGTTCTGCAAATGTAGATCTTGTTATATTTGATTTGGAGCTTGGGATATGTTCTTTATAGCGTAATTTGAAAGAACGACCTGTTTGTCCTATATAGAACTGTGTGCAATCAGAACAATTAAGTCTATATACACCAGTACCATCAAATATATCGGAGGGTATATTTTTGTTAGTAAAAGTGAGTTTTTTCTCAAGTTTATTACTTGCCTTTGAGGCCAATGTAATATTATGCTTTTTTAATAGGTTTTTTAAAGTATGGTATAGATTTTCGCCATATTCTATAGCAATGTATTTGTTTTCTTTGGATACATCAATATTTATTGGTTTGTTTTGTTTTTTATTAATTAATCTATCTACTATATGACTTTTGTATCCATTGGCCAATGCTATGTGCTTGATAATGTTTAGTTCACTGTTATAATCATCTGTAGATAAGGGCAATGCCAGCAATCTATGAATCATGCAGTTAAAAAAAGCCATTTTATGTGACATAGGGTGATACGATGAGGCATGAATAGCATGATCTGTGGTTGTTGGTTTTCTGTAAATATTAAAGCTAATTTTATTATTTATTTTAGTTAAAGCTAAATCTAAAAAATTAATTTTATTATTCATTTCAGTTTCTAATGTGAATTGTAAATTATTTGTAATGGTATTCATATATTTTTTAAGCATTTCTAATTGTCTGCAATTGCCATTGTAAATCATTATTGTGTCATCCACATATCGTCGATAAAATAAGATTTTTGTATAATGTCTGTTTTTAGTCAATAAGATTTCGTTTGTTTCAATATGATTTAGGTAAATTTCAGCTAGGATGCCTGACAATGGGGATCCCATAGCTAAACCATCCCGTTGTAAATAATATTTGTTTTCGAAAGTAAAGTAATTTTGTTCTAATATTACTTTTGTCAAATTGATTAACTCATCAACTGCTTCATAATTTAATGTGGATTTAGATAGTAATAAATTTTTAGCTATTTCTAACGTTTCGGTAATAGGTATGTTCGTGTATAGATTTACTATGTCGAATGAGGCGAGAGTGTGTCTCGGTTCGATTGTAATAGTTTTTGTAAGTTCGACCAATTCTAAGCTGTTTTTTAAACTATAATTTTTGTTAAACGTTATGTGTTGTCTAAAAATTTTTTCAAGTTTTTTGGCAATTTTATATGAAGGTGCAGACATAAAATTAACTAAAGGACGGATAGGCATATTATTTTTATGTATTTTTGGAAGGCCCTTAAGTTTAGGGGCCTTGGGGTCTATCATTTTTAGGTGTTTTTTCTCATCATGCGTAATGACATATTTTGATTTATTCAATATTGATTTCACTTTATTGTTGAATGTAAGAGTGGGATCGCTATGAATTTCAATAATGTTATTGTTTTTAATGAAATCCAGTATCTTATTTTTATAATCATCATAAGTTAAAATTACTAGAGTTTGACCTTTGTCCGCTTTGGTGACGATTGCGTTATGGTCTATTAATTTCGTCTTTATCTCGTTAAACACCCTTGTTTCGCTATGGTAAATAGTTTTTGTATTCTTTATGTTTTCGGCTTTTAAAACGTTTTTTATTTTATTGTCAATTGCATGTCTTATTACTGTTTTCGTTTCTTCATCGGGTATGGAGTTTATTGCGGTTTCAGCGTTCAATATTTCGTTACAGAGTGATTGTTTGGAACTATTGTTTTTAAGATTGTATTTTAAGCCTTTATTCATTAATTTGGTTTCTTCGTTGTTGAACTGTATTCCAGTAAGATTAACAATACGTGGGTAAAACTGGTGATTTATTACATTGCTCTCTTGCGTGTCGTTCTGTTTTTTCAATAAGTTACGAGTTTTTTTATTTTGTGTCTTCTTTTTCTTTATAATGGTACTATTTATTTGTCTTTCAATCAAATATGTTACATTGTGGACTTGTGAGGCGTGTAGGTTTTGTAAAAGTTCGAGATGTTTTTTCAAGAGCATCGTATTGAGTAAGTTCTTTTTGCTATGCAAATGTTTTATTTCGTTCTTTATCCATAATTTAGTGGCCATTTCTTTAGTTTTTTTAGCGCTATAAGAACTAGATTTTATTTTTATTTGGACATAACTCGGCACGATTTGCAAACTTAAACATGTTTTGTTATACTTAATATTCAGTGCCGTTTTTAGTAGTTTTAACCTTAAATTCATATATTGAAAGGCAATTTTTACCTGACTGGCATTCAATTTAAACATTTTTCTTGCCTCCAGAAACGATTAAGACTATAAAATAGGTTATTTACCTTCTGTTGACGTTTCTTAAAATCCTTTTAGGATTACTCGAGTTTCGACACCATTTGGTGTCATCATCAGATCAGAATATGAATTAAGTTAAAACATTTCGATGTATATGCATCTTGTCAGATATTTAAAGATTAAAACAACACATAAAATTATATATAACAATAAATAAACTATATCACAATAAAATAACATTAATAAATAAACTCCATACCCGATGAAGAAACGAAAACAGTAATAAGACATGCAATTGACAATAAAATAAAAAACGTTTTAAAAGCCGAAAACATAAAGAATACAAAAACTATTTACCATAGCGAAACAAGGGTGTTTAACGAGATAAAGACGAAATTAATAGACCATAACGCAATCGTCACCAAAGCGGACAAAGGTCAAACTCTAGTAATTTTAACTTATGATGATTATAAAAATAAGATACTGGATTTCATTAAAAACAATAACATTATTGAAATTCATAGCGATCCCACTCTTACATTCAACAATAAAGTGAAATCAATATTGAATAAATCAAAATATGTCATTACGCATGATGAGAAAAAACACCTAAAAATGATAGACCCCAAGGCCCCTAAACTTAAGGGCCTTCCAAAAATACATAAAAATAATATGCCTATCCGTCCTTTAGTTAATTTTATGTCTGCACCTTCATATAAAATTGCCAAAAAACTTGAAAAAATTTTTAGACAACACATAACGTTTAACAAAAATTATAGTTTAAAAAACAGCTTAGAATTGGTCGAACTTACAAAAACTATTACAATCGAACCGAGACACACTCTCGCCTCATTCGACATAGTAAATCTATACACGAACATACCTATTACCGAAACGTTAGAAATAGCTAAAAATTTATTACTATCTAAATCCACATTAAATTATGAAGCAGTTGATGAGTTAATCAATTTGACAAAAGTAATATTAGAACAAAATTACTTTACTTTCGAAAACAAATATTATTTACAACGGGATGGTTTAGCTATGGGATCCCCATTGTCAGGCATCCTAGCTGAAATTTACCTAAATCATATTGAAACAAACGAAATCTTATCGACTAAAAACAAACATTATACAAAAATCTTATTTTATCGACGATATGTGGATGACACAATAATGATTTACAATGGCAATTGCAGACAATTAGAAATGCTTAAAAAATATATGAATACCATTACAAATAATTTACAATTCACATTAGAAACTGAAATGAATAATAAAATTAATTTTTTAGATTTAGCTTTAACTAAAATAAATAATAAAATTAGCTTTAATATTTACAGAAAACCAACAACCACAGATCATGCTATTCATGCCTCATCGTATCACCCTATGTCACATAAAATGGCTTTTTTTAACTGCATGATTCATAGATTGCTGGCATTGCCCTTATCTACAGATGATTATAACAGTGAACTAAACATTATCAAGCACATAGCATTGGCCAATGGATACAAAAGTCATATAGTAGATAGATTAATTAATAAAAAACAAAACAAACCAATAAATATTGATGTATCCAAAGAAAACAAATACATTGCTATAGAATATGGCGAAAATCTATACCATACTTTAAAAAACCTATTAAAAAAGCATAATATTACATTGGCCTCAAAGGCAAGTAATAAACTTGAGAAAAAACTCACTTTTACTAACAAAAATATACCCTCCGATATATTTGATGGTACTGGTGTATATAGACTTAATTGTTCTGATTGCACACAGTTCTATATAGGACAAACAGGTCGTTCTTTCAAATTACGCTATAAAGAACATATCCCAAGCTCCAAATCAAATATAACAAGATCTACATTTGCAGAACATTTGAGCTCATATAACCATAATATAAAAAGTATCAATGATAATTTAGATATCCTACATAATTGTAAAAAGTCACTAAAGCTGGACACCCTTGAAAGATTCGAGATATACAAAGCCATAAAGAAGGATCACAATCGTGTCCTTAATGAAAAAGCAATATATAACAATAATGTTTTATTTAATAGAATCGATCTTATGGAACGAGAGATTGGCGATATCAGATCGAAAAATTGAACCGAGGTCAAACCGGCATTGATTAATTTTACTGTGGAGTGCGTTCCTGTGCAGGTTCGTTGCGGCCGCATTGTTTTTTATATTCTTTTATTAATGTTATTTTATTGTGATATAGTTTATTTATTGTTATATATAATTTTATGTGTTGTTTTAATCTTTAAATATCTGACGAGATGCATATACATCGAAATGTTTTAACTTAATTCATATTCTGATCTGGTGATGACACCAAATGGTGTCGAAACTCGAGTAATACTAAAAGGATTTTAAGAAACGTCGACAGAAGGTAAATAACCTATTTTATAGTCTTAATCGTTTCTGGAGGCAAGAAAAATGTTTAAATGTGATATATGTTCGTAAAAGTAATAGTAGGGCAGCTTAAGGTCGAATTTTGCGTTAATGTGGACACACCGGACAAAAGCACCAAATTTTTTCCAGGTGCTAGTTAGGTACTTAGCTTTCAATTTTTGATAGGAACCAACTCCTCCATCGGCCATCTTGGATTTTATGGTGGCCATTTTGAAATATAATTATATTATCAATATCTCGGCTTCTAAATCACTTAGGATCACAAACTTGGTGTCTAAATATATATATTTGGGGTCAGGGAATACAACTACACAATTTGTAAATGTATCAGACTATATATTTATTCATTAATATATGTACCAATTACAAACTATTCACCAATTAACTGTTTTGAAAATTAACAAATTTATACAATCATATGAAAGAAATTTAAATGCATCCGACTATATATTTATTCACTATACATATTACTAATGATATTCTACCATTTAAAAACTATTCACCAATTCAAATTATACATGAATAACGACATATAATACATATTTATACAATCGTATTATGAAATCGTATATGAACGATGCTGAATTATATGAAAGGATGCCTTATATGAATTGCTAATGTCGTATTCAAACATTGACATTTGCACAGTTCAGTGCAATTCCAACGAGCAGTTTTACAAGCACACCTACCAGTACACCCTCTTTGACTCTTACAATTACATTTAACCAATTCAGTACAGGCCTTTGAAGCAATAGGTTCCATAGAGGAACCTATGATGCACTGCCTAATTTCTGAGTCCAGCCCCAGCCTTCTGGATTAGGAGTATGCTGTTGACTGTGCTCACTGGTACACCATACTCCTGCCTGATATGCAGCCCGCTTGGAGTGTTGGAGTAGTGCGTCCTTCGTTGGGGGAAGTTTCTCCATTGACTTACTCTTCTGACAAAACAGCTCCTTCCTGGCTTCATTCGCATTGTCTAATTCACAATTCTTATCATACAAGATCACGGTGAAGCGTTCTACAGGGTGGGGCATGGGAACTTCCTTTTTTGAAAATGAAATAAAAAACTACACGTTTCAAAACTCTTTATTCTTATTTTTCACCTGTCACACAACATGGGAGATTTTATTTTACACTGTTTTAAAAAGAATATCTTTTAATTTTCGCCCTCCATTGTCAATACACTGATTCAGTTGAATTCGGAAGTTTCGGTCCACTCTTTCAAGCATGTGGACCGGTATATTGTTCTGTAGGTGTTCCAGGGTGTGTGGACGATCGTTATAAACCAGGGATTTGAGATAACCCCACAGGAAATAATCACAGGGGGCTAAATGAGGCGAACGCGCAGGCCAGTTTACGTCCCTTCTCAGGGAGATCAGCCGCCCGGGGAAGGCTTCTCTCAAACAATCCATTGAAACCCTGGCTGTGTGGGCTGTGGCCCCATCTTGCTGAAACCACACATTATCCATTCCATTGCTTCGAGAGCAGGCAAAAAAAACTCTTGGATCATTGTCAAATAACGGTCTGAATTCACGGAAACAGCACCACCGTTTTCTTGAAAAAAAGTAAGGGCCAATGATCCGTACTCTTGAAATTGCACACCATAACCATGACACGATCCGAATGAAGGGGCCTCTCATGAAGTTCCCTGGGATTTGTTTCACTCCAGTACCGCATTATCTGTTTGATAACACAGCCACTAAGGTGGAAATGTGCCTCGTCAGAGAAGAACACAAGTGCGTCATTGGGTAAGGTGTCAACCAGCTTCTCAGATGATGTTTGTCGGTTTACATAATCACGTTCTATCAGTTGTTGGGTCACAACCATTGTGTATGGGTGCAAATGGAGGTCATCGTGAAGAATTCGACAAATAGAACGTGCCGACACGCCAAGGGCAACTGCATGTTTACGTGCAGAGCGTTTAGGAGACCGCAGCATAGCCAAACGAACTCGTTCGACATTTTCAGGTGTTGTAACGTTCCTCGGAGGTCCTCTCTTTCTTTTGGACACATTCCCCGTTTCTCTGAAGGCGTCCACCCACAATAAAATCGATTTCCGATCAGGAACATGGCCTCGTGGGGGAATTTTGAAGTGACAACGAAAGGCACGTTGCACCGCGATGACCGAGCGGCTGTTAGAAAAATACACCTCTACGGCAAAAGCGCGATGCTGCCTTGACCAAAGCATTGTTGCGACTGAAACGGGTGGGACACAAACCTCCCACCCTGCCTCTTCAATTGAGACCTCCCCACCACTCTGTGACCCCCACATAACTTCACCGTGTCACTGTCAAAAAAGGAAGTTCCCACGCCCTACCCTGTAGTAGTTTAAAATTTTCATTATCAATATCAAGTTCTGTGTAAGGGTGGAGTGCCATGTAGGTAAAGGCATGTGTCACTTGAGGATAACAATTCCATGCCTCCCACGCAGATTTCTTGCCTCGTCCAAAAAACGATGATGTGGTATCACATCCCGTGAAACTATGGAATACAGGGAGGGCTTGGGATTTCTCTTCGCCCAGCTTCTCATAGATAGCATTAATGTTAATATAAGTAAATGTTTTGCCTGTACCAAAAGCAGCACAAATCTTCCACATCTGCACACAAGGTCATCAGATGATGGAACTTGCCAATGAGGATCACCACTACGTCCGTGTCAACAGTACGCACCATACAGTTACTACAGCCATTCAAAAGTGCATCCTGTAAGTGGATAATCAGCCTGGTGTCCGCTTCTTCATGGTCACATGGTGGCATGGACCTATCAGTTCCTCGGAGAATAACTTCGGAATTACGTGTGACGACAATTACCTTGTTTTCGGCACATTCTACACTTGCCAATTTTTTGGAAAGGAATGCAAAAAGTTCCTGTTTGTTGGTGGGGTCTTTTAAGAAATCGGCCCACTTAAGTGGAAGCTTGTTCCTTCCTTCACACTTTCTCCGAACACCCTTACCTCGCTTTTCTCTAGTGGCTTCTTTGAGGCTTGTCGGATTGTATTTGTCCCACACTACGTCAACTCGTTTGCAGCTTTCTAATTGTTTATTGATGTGTGGAATGAATACGTGATCAGCATAATCGTCAAATGTGACGATGTTGGTAGTTGGGGGGAGGAAATGCACAACAGCGGCTCCATCGAGAAGCTTCACATCAACATAATCAAGACGATCATTTGGGGAATCCTTGTCCAGAATGTTCAGAAGATCAGACTTCTTTCCGAAGCGCAGATTTCCATTGTCAGATAGTGAAGGTGGAAAATGATGATTCTCATGGCTGAAGAATGTACTCATGTCACTCTTCCTATGCTGCATCACTATGTACAGTTGAGAGAACAGAGAAACATCAGTCTTAAGTAATGATAGTTTTCCCTTATCTTCTGTATTTATCTTTTGTGTAGGAGTTCTGAACAGAGCAAGTGAATTTTTTTTTAGTGGTTCATGAATGGAGCGAGTACAATCACTGATAACTGATTCGCAGTTCTTTTCATACTGATCCTGGCCTACACTCTGAACTGTCCGCACCGTATTTACTACACTTTCATCCAAAACATTTCGTGTGTCAAGAGCCAATAACTCGTCATTGACATCCATAAAGGGATTTCCAAAGTCTTTTGTGACTGTATATAGACTCAATGATTGTTCCTTAAATGTTTTCTGTGTGGCAAATCCCTCTTCATGATGATGATAACTTTTGTCTTGATTAGGGATGTAGTTATCTTGAAACTCCTTCAATAACCTAGCTTGTTCAGGCCCTGAGACCATCCATTTTCTGAAGGCTGAAGGATTTTCGGTCAGACCAACAGCACCACCTCCTGAACCCTTGACAACCTTATTATTTTGCTCATGTGCTTGGTCGATATACTTGAAAATCGGTTCTTGGTATTGTTTATTACCCAGTGACCCTGTTGCCGAAACTCCTCAAGAATGGAAAGTGGAAGATTCTCCAAATCTCTAATGTGTATTGGGATCCATCGTGCATAATTGTGGTGATCGAGAGTGAAGAACCAAGGTGCCATGGCCTTGAGGCTTTCCACATACAGATTAAAATTCCCCTCACGCTGCGATCTGATGAAAATGAGGCCCAGGAGCTCCATGTTAAGAATCGTGTGATCCTAAGTGATTTAGAAGCCGAGATATTGATAATATACTTATATTTCAAAATGGCCGCTATAAAATCCAAGATGGCCAACGGAGGAGTTGGTTCCTATCAAAAATTGAAAGCTAAGTACCTAACTAGCACCTGGAAAAAATTTGGTGCTTTTGTCCGATGTGTCCACATTTTCATGATAAGAATAGTGTGTCCACATCCTACTATAAGATCGAAATAACTCTGTGATTTATGAAGTAATCGATTGTCAATTCATGTTTTGGGAGACCATAAATGTTAAATAAATTCAAGGAATGCCTTGTGTTTAAATAATAAAATGTGTATTATTTCTAGTAGATGGTAGTTGGTTACAGGTAATAAGAAGATCGAGAAGAGAAAGGGAATCAGTCCGGACATCAAGAAATTATTATGTACTATTTGAAGTCATTTAACCTCAAATGGGTTCGTAAAAGTAGAAAACAGCTGATGCAACGAGCGGAAAAAATTTGAAATATTCGATCGTATACAAAGAGAGGAATTCTCTTTGAATTTCTTTACTCTCTCTCCTACCTACTGTCAAACAACGGTATTGATTTAATATAAACAAATTTAAGAAAATCATTCAATATCCTTTCATAATCACACACACTCGATTTTGAAAGCATATAACACAAAGATAACAAATTTTGTAACCGATAAAGACGCGAGAGAGACACTCCAATTATTCGCGAGACGTTACAATATATTTAGTTACTGAGTTTAAAAATTAAAAATAACAATTGTAATCAGTTAGGTCTTTCTATTGCGAACATTTTGATATGTCTCATATAAAAATTTCCCATATCATGAAAATTATTTAAATTAATGTGTTTTTTAAGAATATCCCGTGAAATAATAAGGTACCCTCGCACACATGGCTAATCATTGTTTCTCACCATTTCACAGCACTCAACATTGTTTTATATGCCTAAAATATTTAAAACTAACATAATTAACACTAACAATGTATAATGTTCAAACCTGCAATTTCTACTACAATATATATGCAATTTAAATGCTCATTGCAATATATTAACTGTATAATGTCAACATACACAGTAGCTCTAAAAATTTTGAATATTACATCGTGATTTCATTTAATTACTATAAACAACAACCATATGATAAGGTTCATTTAAACATTTTGTTCATAAATGTTGTGATACTATTTTTAGATTTGGAACAAAAGTTGGAGTGTTTGGTGGTGCTGTTTATTATACTACACAAGTTGGCTTATGGAGTGACAGTAAAAAAGCTGAAGAATTGTATGGCGAGATATATAAAACTGTAGCACCTTATGTGAAAGAAGTTCCCGTTGAGGTAATTTTCTCATAGGCTAATTATTGTCTGAAAAACAGCATATTTTTTAATGATAGAAATTATTCTTCATGTGAATTTATTTTATCAATTACACAAATTAAATCAGTGTAAGAAGCTATATTTAATATGAATGTGAAGTATAGTTTGAATTTCCTATGCATTTCCACTTCAATGGTTTAGGCACAATGCCTGTTTCAAAGGGTATCTTCCTGTCTCTTCCTGGGTCTTCCAACATGTTTCATTCCTTCCTATGAGCTTGTACTAAGTTAGAATACACCCCACTGGCATTTCCATGTATGTTGTCTATCTCTGCCAGTAACCTCTTGTATTTTCTTTCATAATGCTGGTGACTCCCAGTTCACCTTGTATATTTGTGTCCCTTAACTCGCCCAAACTTTCCAGTCTGGTACAACCTTTTGCCTTCTATAAGAATATCATTTCCAGTGTCTCAGCTCTTCTTTTCTGCTTGCCGCTCACATCTCATAGCTATGGAGTAAAACTGAATTGGCTATAATCATATAAAATTTTAGTTTTATGTTCTTCCTAACTTTGTTTTTAAATATTCTGTTGGTAATATTATTTGGTATTTTTTTATTGTGATGTCAGTATGTAATATGAAATTGTGCCTGTAAATGTAAAACAGCTCTCAAAATTAAAGTAAATGAAGTCTCTATTATCATTTGACATGGATATTAACCATCAGTGAATTAATTTATAAATCCAAATTTTTGGCTACACCAGAACCTGTCACTCAAATATCATAGAATATGGACAGTACTTTCCAGTACTCAATAGGGTTGTATGTTTCATTCGTATATTTACAACCACATTCATCTGGGCTACTGTAAATCAAATTGTTTTGTTAAAGATATGGTCCAGAGGTTTCCTACTACTTATTCTTGGTGTATGGCAGGTGTAATATACAGTACGCAAACCAAATATTGCAGCTTAACTTGCTAAGTTTTTTGGTACATTATATGTAGAAAGCACCACAATATTGCGTATTGTCTCCATGTTATGCCTACTTGATTTCTTATTATGTATTGTTTATAGTAATAAATCTGTCTTGTTAGGGTGTGTTTTAAATTTGTGTATGTTCAGTGTTGAAAAAGAATTTGCTGAGGACGTGAGCACATTGTGATTGGAATTCAACAGGAAAGCATGATTTGTTTATTATGCTGTTCCATAACTACTACAGTGTTGTATGTGCTATTAAACTGACTCAAAACATGACCCCTCCAACACTGTTGGCAAAGTGGAGCAAAAGTGATTTTTTCAGTGGATTCAGTCCTGTTTAATTTTTCTGAGCTGTTTGTCTAATTTAAGCATCTAATTTGTGTAAGCTTTTGGGTAGCTATGTCTGGAAAGGAAACTATATAGGATTTTTTTGTGTTAGGTGCATCCAGAAAGTAAATGCCATTTGACTATTAAAAAAATAGACAATTGGTGAAAAATTATCACATTTAAATTATTCGCACTTTAGTTTACTTTTCAACATAGTCACTGTCCATGTTTATTAATATAAGTAAAGAAAATGGTTGAGCTACTTCATTCTTGAATAAAAGTAACTATACATGCAAGGCACAGATATCATCAGTTGTGTGGGAGATACATGCAGACAGTACTTATTTTCTGAAAGTGCCTTATAGGCATTATTTAAACATAAGTATCAGATAAATAAAATGAGTTAACTGAGAAATGTTAAATATAATAATAATGTATTAGTTCTGTTTACTGTGACATTAATAACACCAGAAAAATCAAAATTCATCTTTAAAGGGAGTATTTAAAAATGTGTATACTGTTCTTTGTAATTGAAAGTAGATGTTCTAAAAATGTTAGTTTTCTAATAATATTCATCTTATTACATTGCTCCTAATTCTGTATAGTAAATCAAATAGGCATACCACTAGCACTGGTTTTGTAAACAAAGATCTTAGAGCTTTGTAACAAACTACCACTTGGTTATATATACAGTAGAAGCCCGATATAGCGCGGTTGTCGGGTGACATACTTTCCCCCGCGTTATAGGCGTAACCGCGGTATATCGGAAGGTGACCTGTACAGTGACAAATGATGGGGAGGGAGGACCGGGAAAAAGGCTACAGCATAATGCATTATTATATACTGTACGTAAATTACGTCACCAAATGTAGAAATAAAAAATAAGAAAACTATTTTAATCCAATACGTATTTTAATCTATTTTAATCCAATGGAATATAAAATACACTATTTATACATTGCTCACTCGACCTACTGTTGGTCTTAAAAAAGTCCGTAATTGTTGTTTGACAGGATAATGCACAGCGTTTCTTTTCCGCATATTGTTTTATAAACGCGAGGTGCAGCAGATGAACATTATTAGATTCACTTTGCCTCTCCATCCACGAAATTACTTTGTTTATGTGTATTATCACTTCACTAACATTTGGAATAACTTCTTTCAATTCCACCCCATTTTCATTTCCATCATCGTCATCGTCTTCTTTTTCTTCGCAATTTGCATTTCGGACTGCATCGATGATATCTTTATCTCCTATACATTCTGTAACAGGCTCACCGTTGTCAACTTCTGCCCAGTCATTCAAGTCAATCTAGAGTGAAGTTGCAATGCAGAGCACTACTCGCAGACTGTACATCACTATTAGTGAATCCGGCAACAGAGCAATTTCCATCGGCGATGTTTTGTTCAAAGGAACATTTCTTTCAGCAATTCTGAATCGTAGCCGTACTAATACTTTCCCATGCAAGACCTGTTGAATACGCAACTGTTTTCAGGTTTATTGACTTAAGGTAAATTTCCATTTCCTCATCAGAATTCACTATAGCACTCAGAAGTTCACAGCGGTAATGCGCTTTAAATGCTTTTATGATGCCTTGATCTAATGGCTGGATCAGTGCTGTAGTGTTTTTCGGCAAGAACATGACTCCGATTTTCCCATCTCTTGACTGTAGCATATCAGCAGGTGGATGTGCTGGACAGTGGTCAAGGGTCAGTACAGCTTTTTCTTCGAGGTTGAGTGACCACAGGTGGCTTCTCACAGATGGAACAAATTCTTCATGGAACCATTTACCGAAAATATCACTTGTCATCCAAGCATTTTTTTGTATTACGATATGTGATGGGTAATGACGTCATGTTAACATGTTGAAAGCATCTAGGATTTCAGCTTTTCCCTATACAGAGAGGTTTAACTTTGTGGCTGCCTGATTTATTTGTGGCAAACAGGAGGGTAACTCTATCCTTATTTATTTTTAATCCAGATTTATTTATTGAATTATTCACATCCAGAGTTCTGGTAGGAAGCATTCGAAAATACAGAGCATTTTCATCACAGTTATACACTTGATGGTCATTTAAATCATTATCGATCATTACTTTGTTTAATGCCTGAGGAAAAAGTGCTGCAGCTTCACTGTCACATGATCGTGCTTCCCCTTCAATGCTTATCTGGCTTATACCATGACGAGATTTCCATCGCGAAAACCACCCATCAGATGCATTAAAGTCACTGTTGCCATGTAAATCACTATGGAATTTCACAGCTTGAGCTCTAATAACTGGTCCTGACAGTGGCACACCTTCACTTCGTTTTATTAAAAACCACCTGTACAGACACTCATCTAGTTCACTATCCTTACCTACTTTAGTCTTTTTTCTTTGCCAACCCCACTTCACTTTCAACTGTGTTCACAAAACTTTTAAGTTTATCTTCTTCCTTCATCCACCCTCTAATTGTTCCTTCTGGGATGTCACACTCACGTGATAAACTTGCCTTTGACTCTCCGTTCTTCACAAGATCAATTATTTTGAGTTTTTCACTCACAGAATATGCTTTTCTTTTCTGCGACATCACAAAACTCTACACTATGCGAATTTATGACAAAGACTATACACTTTGATAAGATAATATCAGAGTATGATCTTATACTGTACTGTAATATGAGGGAGAGAAGGGATTTAGTTGGCTGCTTGCCTTGGCATGAATTCTTAGAAACGTAGAGACTGTAAATAGCTCGGGCAATTGTTTATGTCTACAGGTACACTTGAACTGGCAATTCTGCCTGTTGTTTACAACGCCGTTTCCAACAACAAGCCTTTGTTTACAATAAACGCAACGCATTCCAATGTTGTGGCTACGGAAGTCACGATAAACAATTCATAATTTACTCACTCTCTACAAGTAAGAATTTTCGCTAATAACGGGCGACATACTCTTCACCGCGTTATATCCGAATCCGCGGTATATTGGACCGCACTATATCGGGCTTCTACTGTATATTATAACGATATAACATTTAATTTGGGTTTCAGGTGTATCTGTAATAAGAACTCTATGTAACTTGTAACGGTATTTCAAATTTATTTGATATTATTAAAATTTGTGCACATGGCACTTACTTCGACTCAAAACATTCATTATTATTTCATTATTATGCCGTACGGCTTATGCTATATACATCTTAACTGACTAAAAATTCTATTCTACTAATTATTGTATTAACGAAAAATCTCACTTCCAGACTACTCAGTCAATTAGTGTGTTTCAAAATATCAATATTTAAATATTTTCTTATATATTGCAATGTAACTCAAAAATGTCAATAGTTACTGAATTTATCTTTTGTTTCTCAGTACTGATTTATATCAAACGCTAATTTTTAATTAAATGCTTTGTATTCTTTTCATTTCAATACTAATTTGAGCTCTTGTTTACGTTAATCTTATTTCAATAACAGCTATGATTTTAATTCTAATTTTACAATAAACATTGACTCTTACTTTTAAATAGAACAAGAATGTCCTTAATTGTCTTTACGTTAATTGTTCAATTCAGAGATAAATAAGTTGTTTATCACCTTATCGTCATCAATCATACTCAATCATTGGATCCCTCTGTAATCGTCCTCGTCTCGAACTTCAGCATCACTCTCTCTTCTCCTCTTGTCCAGCGTCGACTTCCTCTCTTGTCCAGCGTCGACTCTCTCTCTGTCCAGCGTCGCCTTTCTCTTCTCCTCTTGTCCAGCGTCGACTCTCTCTCTGTCCAGCGTCGTATCGCTCTCTGGAACTTCTCCTCGTGCTGTTTCGGACGTCAGTTGATCTTCTTATGTGGATCTTCTTATATAATTTTTGTTACTACTTAAAAATTGTTTGTTTTACAATCCAGTTACATAACTGTATGTAACTGGAAGGATGAAACTATTTACAAAATTTTAAATATTCTGTGCGGATGGGCAGAAGCTTCCGCTGCACCGTGGATGATTTAAGAAAGAGAACCACTGTAGCTTGTGTGTCCTATTTATACCCATGTCTTGGTCAACATCTGCAGTGGTACGAAATCGACATGTCAGAAACTGTCTCTGAGTTCAGTTCCCCCACTCTTTGTCAATTTCGCTATTTCTTATATTTCTGCGAATTGCAGAGTCCTGTAAATATACTCTTATACTTATCTTATAACTATTTTTTCAATGCATGTTCACTGTAATTTTGGACATTGCAACTTAACCCTTTCAATTTGTACACAGTTATTTCAATATTACACTCGTACAGTGTGGCACTTTCACATGGTTTTCGTACACAGTATTTAGTACGTTTTCTTACATTTTATTGTGTTTTTGGATTTTACTTCTTAATTATAGTTTATGAATAATTACGGAAAAACAGTAATTATGTAATTATTCATCTTGGGGTGGTAAACTCGCCTGCATAGACCTGCGTTCACACACACTAGCAAAATACTGGTGTACACACTTCAGTTACATTTGTGTGTGTGTGCACGTCGATTCAGGTCGAAACACCTGTTCATATTTTTGTCTGAGCCAAGCTTGCAATCCTTGACATGCTTATTTCTAATACATTATTAATTATTTACAGTTTATTAGGTATATTTAAATTTTTATATTCAATGCTCAGTACATCACTTATTTGTACTGTCGCATTATCCCTCTGCTTGGTAAAAAAAAAAATTTTAATAAATTTATTTATTAAAATTTTTTTTTTATTATTATTATACTTGTAAAAAAAATGTAACAAATAATAAAGAATAATATTCGTCATTTCACCCTTAATTGGAGTGTATACAAATGTCTTACCTCCCCTCTTTATACGCTCACTGCTCGTGACCTTGTAGTAGGGTGGCTTCAACAAACAGCTGATCTGACTGGTTTCATTGACCTCGTTGTTTTCATGTGTAAAACTTCCTAAATGACGTTGCGTGGAATTTACCAATTTCTTTCTTCTGTATCTCATCATATACGATGAAAGTGTGTTGTCCCACTCACTGTCTTAACGTATACGGTCCATTATAAAGTCTGAAGAATTTCTTCGCTGTATTATCACTCCGTTTTCCCACTGGATTAGCTTTGAGTAGTACACTTTCTCCCACGTTGAATTGTTGTAGCTTGTGAGTTAGATTAAATCTTTCTATTCTCTTGTTACCTCTTTCTCTTATCCGTTGCTTTGCGTATTCAATTTTCACACTTATTGGTACAGGTACATTCTGGTTATTAGGTTTGTTTATATACTTAGTCCAAAATCTGTTTGGCTTCTTATCTTCTTCTAATTCCATTGGAGTATATCCTGTTGCTTCACTATAATTTTCGTTGATGGCTTTTTCAAGAAATGGTAAATATTCTGCCCATTTATTGTTGATCATGGCAGTATATTCGTAAATATTTACCTAATTCTTTGTTAACTCTCTCAGCAAGGTTTCCTTGAGGATGTCTTATGGATGTGAGTACTGGTTGTATTCCATTTTCCCTTAACGTCCTCTCCCATTTTTCACTCTGGAATTGTACACCTTGATCACTGAGTACCTTCTTCATTTTTCCATATGACGGAATATATTTCTGCAGTAGTATCTTTAGAACAACTTTGGTTGTGGGTCGCATAATTGGGTACAGTCGCACTGCCTTGGAAAACACATTGATACATACCAATATGTGCTTCACACCTTGACTTGATCGTGGTAGTGGTCCCAGAAAATCCACTGCAATTAGCTCTCCCTTGTTCTCCTTTTGGATGCTCTTCATTTCTACGTATGTGTGTAAATTTGGTCCTTTCGCCGTTTGACACTCATAACACTTCTTTACTTCCTTCTAATCTTCCTTAACTCTTTTCTTAACATGACATTACTTTATCTAATACATTACTTATACAATACATTAACATTCATTACCTTTTATTACATTTCTTTAACATTACCTTTCTGATCGCTACTACTTTCTTGAAATACACTTCCGTAACAGAATACTCTTTTAGCTTTGTAGTGTGTCGCATGATCGGTTACAGAGGAACTGTCTTGGAAAACAACGATATATTTTCTCGAAGTCTTTAATCCTAAGTAGTCTCTGCCTTTTTTTGACTTTTCACTCTTGCTTTCTTCTGTGTCCTTGTATCTCCATTAAGTTTTGGCTTGATCAGTCGTTCTAACAATTATGGCAATTATTTTCCATTCCTAACCATTTCTTCATATTAATAACAACAATGGCATCTTTTACCATTACTTTCTTAAATATTTCTCTACATTATCATTCCTTACCATTAATAATGCATTTCTTAAGTATACTCTCTTATATTATTATTAATAATTAACAGTAATATTTTTTTTTTCATTTAAAAATAATTATTTATTTTCGGGTATTGAGTTCGGTTCGGTGTATCATTAGAACTGACACCCCTCTTTTATAACAATTGGTTGTTGTACACAGGAAATTTATTGTGCTCACCCTCGCGACAACTTTCCATTGTATTATTGTGACGTTAGTGTGCGTGCTTACTGTGTGAATGTTTGTTTTGATCGTATAAGCCACCTGTTCGTCGCTGCGTTGAATTGTTGGTGCCTTTATCGTGCGATCCATTTGTTTATAGGGTGAAAACTTTATCCTCCCTCTCTTTCTCTTGTAACGGTTGCATTCCATAATTCTCTCATTCTCTCCGCGTAGCTGCTTTTGACGAACGCATTTTTTACTAGTTCATATGCGTTTTTCTCTCGTGCATCGCCTATAATAATCTTTGTAGTTTTTATACCTACAGTTATATTTACCACAATTTTGTGTAGTGTTTCATCTATATCATTTATTACGTTTCCTGTTAGGCCTACAGTGATATTTATCTCCATAAGTGTGGTGCCTTAAGTGTTTCATATGTGTCATCTTGTGTGACTTACTATTGTGTGTGTGTTTCACACTTGGAATATCGCTATTAATAAGGTACGTTTTACTAACCTTAATTTGCTTCTCTTCCTTAATGTTAATTACTTTTTTATGTTTATCGTTAGTAATTACACACGTATTTTCAATTAGTATGAATTCTTCGCATATTATCTCCGCTTGTTTATTAATTATTTCACAGACATTTTCTGCGATCGTGTCAATACGTAAATTTGTATTAATAATTTTTTTTGTTAACAGTTCATTACTGTCGATTATACTTTGTTTTATTTCAAGATTATCAATTTTTAACTCTTCTAGACTTTCTGAAATTTTTAAGGTGTCTTGTCTAAAATTTTCAGTTTGTTCTTCTAATTGTTCCTTATTAGATTCTTTTAATTCGCCTATTCTAGCATTTAAATTTTCTGTCTGTTTTGTGCTTAATTCATCGACCCAGGCACGCATCATCGTCTGGAATGCTTCTACGTCTAAATTTCCTGGAGTCGTCATGTTGAAGAATTATTAAAATATTTATTTAGTAGTAATTCTTTAACAATTATTATTGATAACCGTTCCCTGCTTATTTATTTATTTCTTTATTTTTATTAATAGTTATTATTAATACTCATTACAGTTACACCTGTTACATAGACAAACAATATTATTCGTGGGCGCCAGCTGTGTGATTACACAACAATTAAAATTACATTCAGTTACTGTTTAATATAAATAATTATTACATATTATACATTTTTCATTTAACACACTCTTTATATTTTAGAGCAACCATTTGGCTACAGAAAAAATTTTAATAGTTAAATGATGGGGATCGGGCCATACGTTCATGGGCTACAATTTATGTAACAAATTTTTGTACATAAATTTAGGCATGTTGTGCCCCACGTCCAGGGCGACATATTATATAATGATACAACTGCAAATATAAATTTATTTGTGTTTGCGGAGCCCCACGATCTTGGACGCCATATTATATAACGATATAACATTTAATTTGGGTTTCAGGTGTATCTGTAATAAGAACTCTATGTAACTTGTAGCGGTATTTCAAATTTATTTGATATTATTAAAATTTGTGCACATGGGAGATTATCTACTTGCAGAAGAAACAAATTGAAAACATCACAAATTTTATTAAATTATGCACCTTTTAGGCCAGAATCAGGCACAAAAAATTGCACACTGATGTTTCACAATGAAAATCTGTTTTTGCGTTACCTTAATAAAACGTACCATTACAAGATAATTCTATAATAAAATGTAATTCTGTCATGCACACTATACATGCAAAGTTTGTTTATGTTTGACTCTGGAAACTCTGTTTTTCTCTTCCAGCACACTTTTCTTATCATCTGTAAACACCTCTTCTTTGATTTCACTTTGCTTTTCTAATTTGCTTCCAATCTAATGTGTAACCTCCTCTTTTGCAGCTTTTCAGATCCTGTAACAAGTGTCATCCCATCTTCGAACTTGTGCTTTCTCTGTTTATCCAGTATGTCTTTTCTTTCTGCTCCTCTGTCTTATTTATTTGCGACAAATTATTTCTCTCCAACGGCTTCTTCCACATCCGTTTCCTTTAACTCTGGAACAAGAAAGAGCCTTGATACAACGGCAGTAGTTGATTTTTCAATCACCTCTTCTGTTGTCACAAAATTTAGCACTTTATTGTGTTCTTGATCCGTTTCCATATCAAACACCAAGGGTTCCTCTTCTCTCCAGTTGACGACTCCTGCTCCGGTCACTGTCACTTGCTTAATTGAATGGTTTGTTGTCTCCACCATTTCATCCATACAAAACTTGGCCAGCTCTTATAAGTCCACGACAAACCCATAATATTGGTGCCAAGAATCAGTTCATCAATGATGTCTGCAACAAGCATTTGATGGCTAAACTCATGGAGTCCCAGTGGTAAACCTACGTCAAACTTTTCCTAGCACTTTGACAAGGCTTCCAGCTGCAGTTCATATGACAAAAGAGCTCAGTTGAGGCTGGAGGATACTGACTGTGCCAAGGTATATAATGGACACTGGGGCACCCGTGTCAACTGTAAATGTGGCAACCTTATCTTTAATGAATCCTTTGACAATCAGATTACCTGTGGTCTTATGAAAATGTGGACACTGCAGTTTTGTATCTTCACTCTCCAATTGATACATGTCCTTCTCTTACGAGTTCTGCAAACAATCTGCTTGAAGGTGGCTACTTTTACCACAATTTTAAAGCTTGGGTCTTTTGTTTTTTTTCCTTGGGTTGAAATCATTGTGGCACTACTGACTTCTTAAATTATTTTCGTTGAGTCATCTCTTTATTCTGCCTCTTATGACAGTACTGTGGTATTGGTTCCACATAATGATGACATACTTTTATTAATGTGAACTGACCATACTGCAGCCAAAGTGATTCTCAGTTATCTTATTTTCTGTCTTTGCCATTGATACAATCTGTTCAGCTATTTATTTTAGAATCCAGGGCTGTACTTTCATTAATTGTTCGATTCCTGTTTTTATCTGCTCTTTTATATTTGCAATTGACTCTTCTACTACAGATAAACTTACCTCTTGTCTTTGAGATCACCATGTAGAAGACTCAGCTGTGCAGTAGTATGCTCTTGCAATTGCTTTTGCTCTTGTACAAGTGCTTTTATGTTGTTTGTTTCACGCTTCCATTTTTTTGTTTTCTGCGTAAGTTTCTCATCTTGGTTCCATTCCTGTGACTCAATCACCAGTATTTTCTTCTGTTTCTGTATTTCCAGCAAGAGTGCTTTTTGTTGTTCCTTTGGTCCTTCTTTTTCATACCTGCGTTTCTCAACCTGCTGCTTTTTTGCTTCTTCTGGTTCCTGTCATTTCTCTGCTTCTGATCCCCATCAGCATTATTCCTCTGTCTTTCAATAGCAGTGTTTGGAAAGTTCCCATCATCTGATTGGTATCCACTATTGTAAATCAGTTACCACATGCTCTACTCTTCTACAAAGTGTTCTTTATTTCACTGTTTAAAAGGTCTTATACCTAGTTCTGACACAAATGTTATGAAGGACGAATGAGAACAAAATAACTGTCACCTGATAAAATCACTAATTACAACTTTTAACTACAGTTAGCAAAAAATAAAAAATAAATAAATAAAAGACATAGAATTCTTCAAGTTAAATTTTGTCCAACACAACAATTGTAGCGGGTCAAATTTTGGGTGTTTTTATTTTCAACAGTATGGGATAATTATATTTTTATTTCTTTCATTTTGGTGCGGGCTTGTAAAAAGAAGTTGTGAAAATTATTGGGTAACAACATTTATTCCGTTATAATAGAACGCATTGCAACGATATTTTCCATGCAACAGCACGATGTTGAGCAACAGTGAGACAAAAGCGATACGCAGGTGTTATTGTGTAAGCCGGCAAGCGAAGCATTTACCTCCACCAAAATTCTAAGAACTCTGTACTTGTGTAAACAGCACACAGACTCAACTGTATCACTACACATCTGAGTGACGCAGCCAGCCACAAAACCGGATGTCCTAGGACGAATAAAATTCCACAATGTGCTTTTTGAGCGGCAGGAAGTCATGGCAAAATCCGGTCTTTCCAATGACATCAGCAGAGCCAAGCCTAATATTAAGCTCTGGTCATCCACACATATCCGCTCCAATCCATATATAAAGTGGTTACTTCCCAACAAATGCAGCCGGAGCGACGAAAGCGTAGTGGCAGTGAAACACTGATTCCCGGCAAAAAGTAAAAAGTACCTGTTACATTACAAGTTCCAAGGGGAGTCCACAAGCGGCAGTTCGTCACTGATCGCGTCTGGCCAGACACCGCCCTAAAGGGGCTCTTCAGATTTTTCCACGTTTCAGTCTTAAAACTCTATTTTGTGAAATATTATGCGGCAGTGAAACCAATAGTTATCAATTAGCAACAACCGTGAAATCCGGAACTCATCACAAAGTCAAAAATGAGAAAAACGAACAGTGCGAACTAAAACCGCGTGCCGGCTGGGGAGGGGTATTTTTATATTATTAGATTCAAGGTGTTAAAGGTTTGTTAATAATGTGAGAGTGTGTGATGCAGGCTGGGCTCTCTTGTAAGTAATAGAAAATAAGAATAGACGTAATGATTACGCAATCTGTAAAATCATAATATTTTAAAGTGTGCAAAATCTATATTTGGAGGAAAAGTAAAAAATTCAAATCTGTCAAATAATTTTAAAATAAAAATTAAAAGTTGAATTCTCTTCTAACATGAGTTGTGTCAGTACTTTGCATAACCCATAGACCATGTTTGTATCTAGGTACATGTGAACGAATCCTGTGACCCTGTAAGTTTTCGTAACGGTAAGTAACAATTAATTGGAAATATAATAATAATAATAATATATGTGATTGATCGGTAAGTCACACAATAAATGTCACCTTATTACAGTTTCACACTAAGTAACACTGAACAACAAGTCACAGAAATGATCACTCCAAACCGCACTTATGATATTGCCAGGTCTGAACTGAAACTGCTGCTTCTAAATCTAGAATCTATACACAGAATCTATTCGGCTGTATGGCATTATAGTGATACAGTAGCCCTGGATGCTGGTAGAATAGTCAAGCAACGTCTTGAAAGATCTAGAGCCTTACGTGATTCTGCTATCCACACTATGGCTAAATCATCATTTAGCCACACATTCCCTATGTCCTCAACATGGCAATATGTAATGGGTCAAATTAGAAGGTTTTTATTTTTTATTAATCTTGGTTTTGATTTTGTTAAAAGTGTACAATTCATTTCATATATGGGAGCTACCACAGTTTAATTTTATATTAACATAGATCACCCATTCAATCACTTTTAAATTGCCAGACTTCACCTGGAAGGAGCCTCCAGTACAGCAATGCAACATACAGCCAGTCAAAACAATTGCCAGACGCATTGCACAATCACATAGCAGCAGCCTTGTGACACAGTCTACAGTGTGTGTCATCAGAGTGTGCAGTTTGGTATCAGAGAGTAAGCAGCAGCAGACAATAGAATTGTGAATTTTAAACAGGGGCCTCGGGTTTACAAGTTAGGCCGTTAAAACAAAGTTGGCCTATCTTAGAAAGTGTGAAACAGTCATTAAAAAGTAACAGTGTACAAACAAAAAGTTTGCAGCAGTTCGTCACTGATCGTGTCTGGCCAGACACCGCCCTAAAGGGGCTATTCAGATTTTTCCACGTTTCAGTCTTAAAACTCTATTTTGTGAACTATTATGTGGCAGTGAAACCAATAGTTATCAATTAGCAACAACCGTGAAATCCGGAACTCACCACAAAGTCAAAAATGAGAAAAACGAACAGTGCGAACTAAAACCGCGTGCCGGCTGGGGAGGGGTATTTTTATATTATTAGATTCAAGGTGTTAAAGGTTTGTTAATAATGTGAGAGTGTGTGATGCAGGCTGGGCTCTCTTGTAAGTAATAGAAAATAAGAATAGACGTAATGATTACGCAATCTGTAAAATCATAATATTTTAAAGTGTGCAAAATCTATATTTGGAGGAAAAGTAAAAAATTCAAATCTGTCAAATAATTTTAAAATAAAAATTAAAAGTTGAATTCTCTTCTAACATGAGTTGTGTCAGTACTTTGCATAACCCATAGACCATGTTTGTATCTAGGTACATGTGAACGAATCCTGTGACCCTGTAAGTTTTCGTAACGGTAAGTAACAATTAATTGGAAATATAATAATAATAATATATGTGATTGATCGGTAAGTCACAGTTGGCGCCACGGAACAGGCACGAATTGAATTAATTTTAATTAATTAATTGAATTCCGCATCGACAGAGATACAAACGTGTTCTAGGTTAGCTTAGCAACCTGACAGTATATTACAAAATTTAAGTATTTATTTAATTAATTATTCTATTTAAGCAATTTATATAATTTAATTTGTATCAATAATACAAAATGTCAAATAACGAAAATGACGTAAATAAAATGAGTGTCGAAGTTTTCGACGACTCAAACATTAGTAATTTTGAAGCACACTCGACTACAAGTGTGAGTCAGAGTGAAGCAGAAATAAGTATAACAGATCAAAGTAAAGTAAATGAAGATTCAGGGATTCAAGTAACCCCGAAATTAGATAGGGAAAGTAGAAGTGATAGTAAAGAAGTCGGCTTCACTGACGGAAACATAGTAGCACAATTTACTCCGTCGACAACACGAACTAAAGGGTTGTCGATGGACGATCTGTTTAATTTAATGAAAACAATGTCCGAAAACATAAATAGCAACTTAAATGCAAAATTTGAAGAACAACAAATTGATTCCAATGTCAAATACAATAAAATGAACGATAAATTTGATAGACAAAGTAGCGATTTTAATGCAAAGTTTGAAGTTCAAAAGAATAGTTTGGATGCAATGTAACTAGAATATAAGGTAGGCCACTCCGGCCAATTACTCTCTCATTGGTTGCTTCGCTGTGACGTGAATGGTGGAAGAAATACGCGCGAGTCTTGATTTACCATGCAATCTTAGCTGAGACAATGTCCTACTTAGCATCTCTCTGCTGTTTACACGAAATATTAACAATAATTGTAATGAGCTATTCATATAGAAAAAGGATCAAACAACAAGATAAAATGGTTTGCGGCAAAAAATAATGGTAAAATCTATTTCTACATTTAATAGAAAAGTAAGCAAGTCTGTCCACATACAACATTGACAAAATGGCACAAGATGTAAAATTAAGTCGGAAAGGAGGCGATATTATATATATATATATATATCATTTTTTATTATTCGTTAATTTTATATTAATAGAATTATTTCGATTGTTATTAATTTACTTAGAAACCTCTGATGATACTGATATTTTTCAGTGAAACGTGCGTCAGGTGTTAAAAAGAATATACGAAATTATACTACTTGCAGAAGAAACAAATTGAAAACATCACAAATTTTATATATATATATATAATATTATATATAATAACAGTAATATATAATATTATATATATATATATAATATGCCTGCCTGGGTGGGTGCGCGTACGTGCACACGCGTGCGTGTATAAACATTTCTATGTAGTATAATATATTTGAAACAAGCTTCCAATTATTATAATTATAATCAATATCATAATCATTTTCTTTATCTACATTTTCATTGTTATAACGTTAAAAACTGAAGCTAGTACGTTTAGTTGTAAACATAAATACTTTTATCAACGAAATGAAAATGGTTATTTAGTTGATACATACCTTCACAATTCGGCTCTTGCTTTTAACGGGTAGCACGGACGATATACCGTTATCTGGAAGTGCGTCTGTGGCTGAGGATGGTAGCATTCATTCCACCGAAGTTATGGAATCAAATGACTCTGACGAGGATTTCATCCAGTTTGTTACCAATGAACTATGCATAGACATAGTTGAACATACGTTAATACCAACTTCTCCGAATAATGACACCTACGAAGCAGAATTGTTAAAAACAGAGGACTTGGCCCCGTCTGCAAGTGACAACGATGTTCCTCAAGATGCCTTAAAATATCTGGCCGGGTACATCGCATTCAAGTGCCGCTTCATTGATGAAAGTCTTGTGTCTTTCCGGGGAACATAGTCATGACTGGATATCGATTATATCAAAGGGGGGGCTTACCCATCCGTCAGACGAGTGGTTACAAAAACTGATTCAGTTTGAGATAGTTTTTACTTCTTTCCACGGACGTACAGTATCAAAACAAGTGAAAGTTATCTCTTATTTGGCCACCGTACTCAAATCTAAATTTCCAGAGGTGGACGAGAAAGTCATTTGTCTGTACGTCAGGACAAGAACATTCATCAGAATCCGCCATCTGAACAAACAGCTCAAACTCAAGTCACTTGAAAAGTATGCAGCAACAAAGAGTCGGCTCTGGGTAGCTTCGTCTTCAAAAATTTAAGTCACCTATGAAGGTATGTATCAACTAAATAACCATTTTCATTTCGTTGATAAAAGTATTTATGTTTACAACTAAACGTACTAGCTTCAGTTTTTAACGTTATAACAATGAAAATGTAGATAAAGAAAATGATTATGATATTGATTATAATTATAATAATTGGAAGCTTGTTTCAAATATATTATACTACATAGAAATGTTTATACACGCACGCGTGTGCACGTACGCGCACCCACCCAGGCAGGCATATTATATATATATATAATATTATATATTACTGTTATTATATATAATATTATATATATATATATAAAATTTGTGATGTTTTCAATTTGTTTCTTCTGCAAGTAGTATAATTTCGTATATTCTTTTTAACACCTGACGCACGTTTCACTGAAAAATATCAGTATCATCAGAGGTTTCTAAGTAAATTAATAACAATCGAAATAATTCTATTAATATAAAATTAACGAATAATAAAAAATGATATATATATATATATATATATATATATAATATCGCCTCCTTTCCGACTTAATTTTACATCTTGTGCCATTTTGTCAATGTTGTATGTGGACAGACTTGCTTACTTTTCTATTAAATGTAGAAATAGATTTTACCATTATTTTTTGCCGCAAACCATTTTATCTTGTTGTTTGATCCTTTTTCTATATGAATAGCTCATTACAATTATTGTTAATATTTCGTGTAAACAGCAGAGAGATGCTAAGTAGGACATTGTCTCAGCTAAGATTGCATGGTAAATCAAGACTCGCGCGTATTTCTTCCACCATTTCACGTCACGCGGCAAAAACAGCTGATCGCTAGGTTAGCGCGGGAAGCCGGAATGGCCCCCCCCTGGTTTGGATGAATTAAAGAACCAAATTAACGAAATAAAGAGTGATTCTGACGTTAAATTTAATATCCAGAATGACAAATTCGATAAGTTGAAATATGACATTCAAGAAATTAATAAACGTTGTAAAAATACCCATGAAACGATAAGAACTAGTCTGAATAAGTTAGAACAGAGTGTTGAGCGAATGGGAGTACATGTGATGAGTACTGAGAAAAATAAAACAAATGAAAATTGTAATGACAAGTACAAAAATGTAATGCCAGATAAAGAGTTAACAAATAATAACAATAATGTCGAAAATAATGAATTTAATACTGAGAATGTTAATGTGTTTGAAGAGTTAGTATCAGAGACGGATACGGAAAAAATAAATAATGAGATTATTAATGAAAGTGTAGATAGTAGTGATAATGAGAGTTTAATGGGATTAGAGGTTAATGAGGAGGTAATAGTTGTTGATGAGATGGAGAGTGTGTGTAAGGAGAGTTTAAGCGAATGTGTAGAGCAGAGGGTAAAATTTCCCTTTATTTGTGATGAACCAGAGTGTTCAAAAGTGTTATTTTTGGGCAAGAGACCCTTATTAGTGAAAGATTTGAGTTGTTTAATTTTGTTGAATAATTTTGTACCCTCTGCGTGGAATGATAAAAGTGCGATATGGTGTTATGATGATGAAAGATGTTTTGAGAGAGAGTTGTTGATAGATAAAGAAATAGAATTATATAAACTAATGAGAGATTACAATGAGTTGAAAGAGATGTTAGTTGATCTGAAATACTTACCCGTTAAAATAGAGAGGGGAGATTATTTTGATAATACATGTTTAAATAATAATAATTTACTTTATGAAGGAAAAATAACTGAGTTGATAACGAATATTACTGATGGAGACTTAACCAATGTACTTAATGTTGACTTGTTGAATGATTATGTGGATAAAATGGATGAGTTTAGTTTGTATGGTTACCACACACAAAACAGTCATTTGTGTGGTAATAAAATTGAAAATTGCTATGTGAAACCCCGATTAATTTTTGACGATGGAGGTTGAGCCTTAAATTCACAATTGAACAATTTCAAATATGTTAATATATGGTAATGACCTAGCTGATTTTGATATTGAAGTGTGATATAACTGAATAATTATTGATGAAGAATTGTAAATATATGTGTAGTGAAATTAATTGTATGCATTATAAAATGTTAGATAAACAAGGTATGTATGTAGCCGAAATTGTGATGACAAAAATAATATTAATATTTTGCATTTTAAAACAAAATAATACATTAAATCCTGTAATTAAATATAACTAAACCACTATGATAAACCTATAGTTAAATAAATATAAATAACTATGAATAATATAAAACAGTAAGTGGTAGCGGATAGGTGTTCCCCACTAGTCCCAGTGGGGTTCGTCTATTTCAGGGACGCGCCCCTGCCCACGCGAGCCTTGGTTTTCTCCAGGTACCTTTATTTTCGGAGGAAGCTTTGTCCCTACCTTTACTCCTAGTTCTTGACCCTGTAATAATCCTTATCCCTTTTATCTTCCCGATTTCCCTAACCCTCCCCTTAGAGTAAACACATAAACAATAGTTACACAAATTGGCACACTTTTTGTAACCATTTGATTGCCTTAATTCTAAATACTACATTAGTGTAATCCTTAAAATTAAATAAACTGGCGTTATTTATGAATTGTAAACTCATCCCTTAATTAGGTAGGTAGTGGAGAAGTTTTGTGGCTGAGTAGACAAACTAAATAATAAATTTCTGTATAGTTTAATAGGATTATCGCCTATAGAGATGGGGTGGTAAATTAGTGGTTGTGGTTTGTTTTGAAAAAAAAAAAAAAAAAAAAAAAAAAAAAAGTGGAGGGTAGTTCATTATATTCATTGGAGTTGGGATCTGTTCGTTTTCAATCGCATCTCTATAGACGATTATTCTGTACAAGTATAACATATAACCTATTTACAGGTAATTAAGAAAAAATAATAAGTATAATATGAAGTAAGTAAATAATTTTGGAAAATATTTTAAAGTAAACTTATGCAACCAAAAGGTTTAATTATTATTTTGTGGTACCTGCTATGTTAGGTTATGAGTACGGTATAATGGTATTAAGCATGTGATTGTGGAGGAATTTAAAGCGAGATCAGAACTAATGATGTAATGTGTGTAAAATTTATTGAAATATTAAGAAAACTGAAACATTTAATCACGTAGAATCATTTTGAAAATGGTAATTAGTCATGGAAACTGTTTTAAATAAATAAATAATTTAAAAGGGTCAATTTTATTAATGAATAAAAAATATAACTGATCTAAACTGGAATAAAAATGTAAGAGACAAATATATTATCTAGAAGATTTATAAAACTTGAAAAGTGTAGCAAGCAGGTATGGCAATATATGATGCAACTAGAATGTTTAGATTATGAGTGCTGAAACTGAGCATGTTTATAACTGTTGTTTATGAAAACGAGTCTAGCACACAACTGTGTTCATGTAAACAGTAAGCAGGTGTGTTGGAGTGAAATGTTGTGACTAATGCCTACAGACATACGTGGTGACCATAACAAAACCCTATTGTGACACAAAATATTTAAAGAAAATTTTTTGTTAAAATAATAATGAGGTAATAGTGTGTGTGGCTGGGAGGTGACGTAAAGGAGTCACGAATTTAAAATCTTACGACATAAAAGTTTTTGCTTATTCAAAGTTTAATCCAATCAAAAATGCTTGTGCTCTGTCCACATAATTATATGCTCAGACTCGGAAATTAAGGTGTTCATGCTATAAGTTTAAGTGTATTATGTTATTGTTGTCTATTAGATAAGCATTGATAAGAATATGTAATTTTATTATGTGTGTATTTGTTTAAGCCAATAAGTAAATCGTCTGGCAGGTTAACATAAGCATCAGAATCAGAAAAAAGGGGAAACAATGAGGTGAGAAGTGAGAATAAATAAAAATAAATATGTATATTCCATGTAATTTGTTCAATTTTGAGATGCGGTTTTATTATGTTAGGACATCAGCTGATCAGCAATACCATGTCACTGGTATATTGGTTTGTAAATGTTACAAGTAATTAATGTTTAGGGTACTGCAGATATTTTGAAGTAAAGATAAAAAGAATATGAGAAATAAAATAACAACAATTTATGCAAATTAATAAACGATAATTGATGGGTGATAAATGTTTTATGGGACACGTAGACCTGTCCAAATTGAATTAAAAGTTGAATGTGAAATGATAGATGAATATTATGTAATGTTGTTTTTGAGTTAATGTAATATAACAGAGTTTTGTGAAGTATTGATATTGACACAGTGGTTATGTAGACTTTATGTAGATTTTGAGTGACATATTGTTGTTTTTATAATTAATGAGGTTATTTTGTGTATTTGTAGTAATGTAATGAGATTGAGAATTTTGGGGATGGCAATTTGTATTAGAGGGTAGTGTAATGGAGGAGTCCGCAACAAGGGTTGGGACGGGATAGGAATAGATTTTAGTGGGGAAGGGGCCGCCTTAGGTAAAATCCGGCGGCCAAATAAGGGAATTGAGTTTTGGGCAGGGGAAACACGTATCCTATACAAAGGGTTAGAGAGTATTTTATATGTAGAGAAGGTGGTGAATTGTGTTAAATGATAAGTTGGGGTTTAGAGTGTCCTGATTAGTAGATATTTTGATAGAGTTGGGTGTCATGGTAGTTGGAGTTGATGAATATTAGAGTCAGAGGGAGAAAGTTTATATATGTATAGAGATCTAATACAGAAAAACGAGAATAAATAATTTACATCACCCCCAGTAAGGTAGAATTAACTGTTAACTAAAGAGAGATTCATGATAAAGAATATACAATTGTTTATTTTTTTTAACCAGTGACAGAATTTTGATAAAATTTGAAAATAATGTAAAATTAAGAATTGTTTAATTTAAATAATTTAAATGCCAATCTGATTATTATTTGTAATAATATTTTGTTTATTTTAAATATTGTATTTTATTATGTTTTGTATTTCAAGTTAGGATATTACAGATGTTCAATGTGTGTTCAGAACTTATATATAACATATGTAGGTCAAGGATCTTGGACTTGACCTAGTTACGATCAGCTGATGAGGTCATACACCTACTAAGTTTGTATAGTAGGAATCCAATTTTAATTTGCTTGTTTAATTAATTCAAATCAATATTTGAATAATTTTAATAAATGTTATTTAATAAATAAATGTAATAAAATTTTTTTTAATGAATAAATTTAAATTTTTTGAATTTTAAAATTTTTGAAAATTTTAATTTTTTTTGGAAAAAAAAAAAAAAAGATTTTTCGCCTGCCAGCGAATGAATATGTTGGATAATGATTTTTTTTATTATGTGTGCATTAACCATGTTTCTTTTATTGTATTGCAGTATATTGGTTGATTATAAGTGATTCTCCTGTTAGAATAAGGATGTGTTTATATTAGTAGAAATGTCTAGGTTAAGTCATGTGAAACAAAAATTTAGAAAAACCAGGAAGAGAATTTTTTGATAAAAGATTTTTTTTGAATTTTAAATTTTTAAATTTTAAAAGAACATTTTTATTTTTAACGTGTTAGGGTATCATGTAACGTGAGTGTGTGTGAGCCCAGTATCTGCTAAAGGCAGCCCAGCTTGCAAAAAGGGGATCCATATCGGCGGAGGAGCTGGGATAATTTTAGCCAGGGATTGAGGATTTTTGGGGGTAGCGTGTTAGAAGGCGAGGCGCGCTGTGGTGCGAGTCTGATCGATTTCTCGGTGTTGGGATCTCTTATAGAGAAGTCCAGTGATCTCGTTCAGATGAGTCCATAGTCGCTGAGCCAGGGGGGTCGTGTACCCAGGAGATTAAGAACCAGGGGGTTGTTGGCACCAGTTCCTCACCGGTCCTCTTCGGGGTTTATCGATGAGATTTCTTCTGTCGTGGACAGCAGAATTCTCATCGAGGGGGTATTGTAATGGGTCAAATTAGAAGGTTTTTATTTTTTATTAATCTTGGTTTTGATTTTGTTAAAAGTGTACAATTCATTTCATATATGGGAGCTACCACAGTTTAATTTTAAATTAACATAGATCACCCATTCAATCACTTTTAAATTGCCAGACTTCACCTGGAAGGAGCCTCCAGTACAGCAATGCAACATACAGCCAGTCAAAACAATTGCCAGACGCATTGCACAATCACATAGCAGCAGCCTTGTGACACAGTCTACAGTGTGTGTCATCAGAGTGTGCAGTTTGGTATCAGAGAGTAAGCAGCAGCAGACAATAGAATTGTGAATTTTAAACAGGGGCCTCGGGTTTACAAGATAGGCCGTTAAAACAAAGTTGGCCTATCTTAGAAAGTGTGAAACAGTCATTAAAAAGTAACAGTGTACAAACAAAAAGTTTGCAGCAGTTCGTCACTGATCGTGTCTGGCCAGACACCGCCCTAAAGGGGCTATTCAGATTTTTCCACGTTTCAGTCTTAAAACTCTATTTTGTGAACTATTATGCGGCAGTGAAACCAATAGTTATCAATTAGCAACAACCGTGAAATCCGGAACTCATCACAAAGTCAAAAATGAGAAAAACGAACAGTGCGAACTAAAACCGCGTGCCGGCTGGGGAGGGGTATTTTTATATTATTAGATTCAAGGTGTTAAAGGTTTGTTAATAATGTGAGAGTGTGTGATGCAGGCTGGGCTCTCTTGTAAGTAATAGAAAATAAGAATAGACGTAATGATTACGCAATCTGTAAAATCATAATATTTTAAAGTGTGCAAAATCTATATTTGGAGGAAAAGTAAAAAATTCAAATCTGTCAAATAATTTTAAAATAAAAATTAAAAGTTGAATTCTCTTCTAACATGAGTTGTGTCAGTACTTTGCATAACCCATAGACCATGTTTGTATCTAGGTACATGTGAACGAATCCTGTGACCCTGTAAGTTTTCGTAACGGTAAGTAACAATTAATTGGAAATATAATAATAATAATATATGTGATTGATCGGCAAGTCACAAATATGTTGATATTGTAAGATTATCAAGAAAGGCCCCCATATGTACTGTAAAAAAAAAACAAAAAAATAAAAAGCCAGAGTTACCATTAATGTTTGTAAAGGTGGCACGTGAGAACCACTTCACTGTCCCTGTTAAATAAAAGAAACTGGAAACACTAAACAACACTATTTCCCCTTAAAAAAATTTACCAGGCCTGTTAAATAAACTCGTTGAGCACAGGTTAGGCTAAGGAAAGGTGGCATTTGAAATAACTTGGCTTGTGTTCATGTAATGTATAATTTTTATTCATGATTATTTAGTTAAATATGTTGAATAGGATTTCAGTCATTTACTCTCACATCTCTGGTTGCACCGTGACTGTTGTTATTCAAATTAATCTTGAATCGTTGTGTTAAAAATTGAAAATTATCAAAGATAGAATTATCAAAGAAATAAAAATAAACACTTTATTAAAAATACAATAAAAACAATTATACCAAAAGAATATTAATTCAATAACTCTTTACATTCAACAAACTGCTCATTAATCCATAATCCATAACAAAGTAACATACAAAAGTTGCCATTAATGGTGCAATTGTCTTACATTTTGTTACACTAAAAATTTTAAACAAATTCAATTAAAAAGAACTATAATTATATCACGTTCTTTGATAGTTGATAAACTTAAAAGATAAGTACCCACTGTCACCCATACTCATTGTTATTTTAATTTTTGTTACTTATCTGTGTCCACTTTTATGGTAATCGATATGTTGTGGTATTGTCTGCCTGTAAAAATTCTTTTGTTCACTCCCGCACAACACTTGGGCTTATTTTAGTTGTTATGTACTCGTTTTGTTTATTTTTAACTGTTTCGAATTTTGCACTATTTAATACCAACTTTTCTGGTAAAACTGTGGCGGTGAGATTTTGAATATGTTATTGCTATTCAGAAACATTAAGCGCTGATCACTATTGTATTTCTTTACAATGTGGGCTTACATTATTACTAACTATGGGCTCGAGTCACTGCCTTTTTGTGTGCTTACTTTTTGGTAGTTGGAAGGTGACTACTGCAATAATTAAAGTTGTTACAATTACATTGGTCACTATGCGCCAATAGGCAAGTCACGGCCTAATGGATTGAGTCAGGGCACTGGTGTCTGTTCTCTGTGGTGTTCAAATTGCAACTACCGACTGTTTTTGCTGGTTATTCCATGGGAACTCTGTATACCAGCAAGTCCTGTTCATCTGATGCAAGACTCCCAAGCATGCGAATCTGTGTGTTGAGCATGTACACCCATTAAAAAACATGCTCTTACCCTGGCCTAAGTCATGCACAGAAATTCCGTTCAGTCCAATGTTCAGTTTCACACGTGAAAATTGTACTGTGCATTATGCTGTTACAATATATTGAAATGTACTACCAGTAATCGTATCAATGATAATATAATTTTATGCAGGCCTATATACTATCACTGATAACATGATCACACATACAGAAATTACCTTTAAAGGGGCACCAACACAACAAACAAGGATTTTTTAATTAGGTCTCAATGAATTCTCAGTCACAAACATTGTAACAGACATCAGATACAGTTTGCTATGGTTTAGAAAGATGTTTTCATAATTCATCATCATTAATGTATAGTCTGTAACACTAAAATTATAGTAATGAATTTTTAAAGTATATACAGTTGCTTAGTATGAAACTTTTATATTTTTAATTGTTCTATTACTTAGGTATGGGAAGCTGTGCATCGCATTTTGCATTTTTTTAAGCAGCATAAAATACACATTTGAGAAATTTTATTTTTTGTAGCGTTACGTAACATTAACTAAGTTTAGTACCTCAGCAGATAATATTATAAATAATAATATTATTATGAAAAGTAATTTGTTATGTTGTGTAGGTGCCAGAGCTACCAAAGGTATCAAATATGACAAGAACTGCAAAACAATACTGGAACAGAGGTGTTATAGTAACGGGTGACTTTATTGGTAATCTTCCGAGTACACTAACGTCTTGGGGTACAAATGTATATGACTATGTAAATGGTCAAATTAATGATTTTTCAGAACCACCAAAACCATCGTCTCCACCATTGTAAATTGTGATTGTTATATTACTATCTTGTTTTGTGTAAATATTTGTTAAATAGTAATATTAATTTAAATAAAATTGTGTATGCAATAATTGTCTGTATGGAACATATATCAGTCCTTTGTGTACTAATAAAAGTCTGGTTTTCCATGGTTCCAAGAAATTCGGTGTGAGAACAGTGTAAATTCAGCCTAAAAAGCATGAACTGGTGTCTGTTAAATTTAACTTGTGAGAACAAGAAAAACTTATGCACACAAGCATTTTTTTAGTACTAAATTTTATTGAATACAAAGGCATTTATAATTTCCAACTTTTTTCTGATATCTTGAAACATTGTGATTTTTTATGGTGTTATTACTTATTGTACTCACAATTGAATAATAAATAAAACATTTGAAAAACAGGAAGTTATTTTTATATTATATAATACTATATTTCGACAGTTTTATAAATACTACCATCTTCAGGTATATATCATATTAAGTATTGTATATATATATATATATATATATATATATATATATTGTAACAGTACATATCTTCACCGTACATTTGAAAACAACTACAAGGAATAAAACACTCATTAATTAACCCTAGAACACCCAAGAGATGGATAATAAATGAATCATTGTGTACTAAATATAATATCTGGTCCGCGAACTAATTAAAACAATAAATGAAGAATAATAAACAATAATGAAGAAGAAAAAATAGAAACCACATAGTAATATGATTAACCAATAACCCAATAGATATGGTAAGTGAGAGGACAAAACCATATATACCAACAACGAACACCAACAAGATATAGAAGGTAACATGGATAAACGCAAATAAATTGATAAGCGAGGAAGAGTTAACAAATCTACTCTACAATTTGCCAATATGAGTACCAAGAGATAATGAAACAAATAAAGCAAGGAGTCTACAGAGTTAAGAAACCAGTAAAGACACACAGACAGGGACAAACTATTACTAAAGAATTGACCATGACTAAAACTCTTTATTTTAAGGTGAAAATATAATTAATAAACAATAAAAACAATGAAATAAAACATGGGAATATAAGAATGAGTTAGTTGTCATAGCAATAACAGAGTACCATGACTGCTTTTAAGGCAAGTAAATCCAATTAAGAAATATTAAAGAAAACCTGTTGATCACCAGTAAACATGTAAATATAGTGTGAAAAAGTAATAAATAATGGTTAACAAGAACAGAAGTGTAAAATAATAACCTTAAAACATTGAGATCAGGGGATAAAATGCATAGACCATTGTTGTCAGACAAGGGGGTCCCAAATAACCTCAATCCTGTTACAAATTCACTTGTAACTAGAATAATGTAATAGTAAAACGTTGTAAAAGTAATTTATGGTATGCACCAATGAAACTAGACATTATAAAGACAAACCTAGTGCTAGGATTTAGTAATTAAGAGTGACATGTGTTGTGTTTAATGTAATTACACAGACTAAAATGGACAGAAAGATGTACCCATTAAACACACTCAGAATTCCCACAATATTGTAGATCAGAGAAAGACAGTGACATAAATGTGTACTGCAATGTCTAATACTGCTATGATAAGGTAGAGTAAAGATGATGAACCATTAATTAAACCATAATTGTGAAAAATTAATGTAAATAACTGACTACACTAGATGCAAGAAGTGTTAGTGAATTATTCACAATATCACATATAATAGTGGAAGACTAACCATTATAAAACATTCTTTAGACTATAAAGAACATTTGTACAAAAAAGAACCACTTAAAATTGAGTATATTATTAACCATGAACCAAATCATAATGACAAATGGCATACCAAAACTATGAATAACTAATAAAACTAAAAAAACAAGAAATTAACTATATTTGAATAAAAGCTGAGATATCCAGAAGTTGTAATGGACATCTCAGAATGATTATATCACAGTAAAAAATTAACAGAGCCAATTATTAAAATAAAAAGAGTGAATCAAATTAACTATGTTCTAGGCCAAAGAAAGCATACGCCAAATATTGTAATTTTTATTTATTTAAGACAATTATTGTAGTAGAAATTATAAAAGGACTTGGGAAGAAACGTATGGATGAAATGTAATCACCATTTGGTCAATTTCCATGATTAAACGTGTAAAATCATAAGAAATATGTCATAGTCGTAAGTGAAAAACATTAACTTTTTAATTAAAGCACCAACATATGTCTTGTGAGGACTTGTTTTAACTAGCAAATCAATTGTAATAACATGGTGTGGCTATATAAAGTATTACTAGTAACGCAAGGACGTTAAACCAATTTAAAACATATTGTGTTTATTTTGGGCCAAAAGATAGCGTCATGACGCTACTCTCCAACCCAAACTCATTAACAATTTTATACAAATTAATTGTTTTTGCCGAGGGAGTGACCTCGCTCTAAGGAACGGCAGCAATCTCTAAGCCAATGAAATTAATTAAAATCAACAGGGGGGTATGTAATCCCAAAATTGGAACAGCGAGAGAGAAGCAAATTTCTTCACACTTCATATCTGACGAGCGAAGCAGTAACGACGGCGATTTCTGTGCGCGAAAAAATCTAGTTCGGAATCGAATCAGCTGTTCGGGTTTAAATGTAAACAATTGGTCACATAACCAAAAAAATTTTAAGTGTCGAGTTTAATGCATAAATTCAACTGCAATAGTGAAACAACCCATTGCAGAGTGTGCAGTAGGCTGAAATTAAGTTAATTTCAGGGAGTATAGTGATAAATTGTACTTATAAAAATTTTAACCTGAATTACAGTAATTTTATGAATTGACAATGAGTAACGAAAACAAACATAAACTATTATAGCTTTTTTGAAACATGAATCCATAAACTAATCGACTTTGATTCATGAATTTTAAAATGAATATTATTGAATTTTAAACAAAAAGTAAAGGTTCTGTACTTATCTAGTAAAGGTTATCCAAACAGTGATATAGACACTAAATTAATATGAACTCAAGATGGGTTATCTAACCTTGTGATTATAATTTTTTTAATTAAAACTCATTAAATATTCTAATGAACCTAACCTAAGGGATGTAGTTAATTGACTGACGAGAGATCAGCAATCAATGGACTTGATGATTCATGATGAACTGATGATTTTAATTATTTTGTGTATTTGTTATGTATAGGTTAAGGAGTTACCTTGTTCTAAAATAGATGCAACTTTGTATCAGCTCAGCATGCCTGAGATAACCTCAGTGTTGACGATAGTCGAACTTTTAATTCTATGTTAAGAATTTAAATTTTTTTGATGTTATTGTTATTTATATAATTCATTTCCAACTACTCAGTTTAAACAGTAGTTTGTATATTTTCTGTTATGTATCTTGAAGTCTCAAAGAAACCACGAAAATTGTAAAAGTAATTAACCAAGTTTTAATGTTATATTCTAAGAAAGAAATAGTTTAACTACCCTGAGAGTTAGAGTCAGTAGTAACTAATGTTAATTCTTAATGAGGCATACAGCCAGTTTATTATCGATCAGTAATATTATTTATTAAAATGGTTAATAAATCACCTTATAAACAGTAAAAGAGTTGACGAATTTTATTTTTACTAGACAGTACGAATACATGTTAAGGTAACTAACTATTGGTACTCCTACAGGTGACACAAATTGACTCAAATATTTTGAATTGAGTTATCTACTCGCATGTTAACATGGTTGTTAACAAATCAGACCTTCACACTCAGTAAGTACATGATGAGTAAATAACTTGTGTTTATTTCAGCAATAATTGAATCGACGGCGAACTACACGATTCACATGCGCCTGCGAGGGAGTCAACCTGACCAAGTCGTATCTGAACTTCAATTTTAATCGAACCACTCTGTGCAAAGAACAGATTTTAAATAAGTCGTTATCAAACTCAATTTTAAACATAATTAAACCATCTTACATAATTGACTAATTCAAATAATTAAATAAAATTAAACCATGTGTGATATTTTGACACGGACGGATTCAGCGAATATTACAAATTGGCGCACCAACGTAAGAGGCCTGAAATTAGGGATATAACTGACAATAATAAATAAAATAGATAATAATAAAAAACAAAATAACCTAAACCAAGCAACAACTCTAATACCAAAAGTACAGGAAGAACAACAGGTACAACAAAAACATTACAATATATATATATTGTTGAAAGACGAGTATCCGTCTATAGTTTATAGTTTAATTATTATTATTAAGTAGTAGTCTCAGGGTTGTTTTTACTTAAAATGGGTCTTGCACTCGGCTGATTATTATTATTATTCAATATCGTATTTTATTATTATTTATCTGTTTAGTGACTTATTCCCCTCAATTCAACCTATTGTTGAATCCAGGATTGAATAAGCCGGTTACTTACACTCTTTCGACGTATTAGCTGTCGGTTTAAATGGTTTAATTATATGTATTATATTCACTGCTTAGAATTATTCCAATCGAAGTTCCGTCGACTCTTGTTGATCAGCGGTGGTGAGAAGATCAGCAGTTTTCTTCCTATATACTAACATACACATACATAGACATGACATTCATGGTAACTAATACTTTATAATATTATTAATATATAGGTCAGTACGGTTGTAAACAAAATATAAAATCACTCGATTTGAATGATTCGTACTTTCAGCATGGTACCATCAACTCTTTCAATGGTAAAAATAATAATGGTCATTTATTCAATTCTAACACAATGAAATTTAATACAATAATACGTTTTGCTCTTCTTTCTGGTTAACCATTAATATTTTAAAAGTGAACATGGACTCTAAAACAATTGATAAGCTCGGGTTGGCATGACTGCCTCTGGTTAGTTACAAAATGTGTGTTGACAAACATACAGGTTATGTCATATTATTCGACTTGAAATGTCATTAATAATTATAATAATAAAAGTAGTAGGTTCTTTTAGACTGCAAAATACACTTATTTGAGATAATTGCTACGGCTAGAACAAACATATAAGATAAGAATTCATTGATTATTAATTAAAAAAGATAAAATATGAACGACTGTTCATGGTTAGACATATGCTTTAAATATCGTTTATGCAACCTTGTTTGGTTAAAAGTGGTTAAATAGTTATTATTAATTGATAATAATTGTTATGATCCAGTGTCAGGGACTAAGATCATCTTTAAAATTGGATATTCCTAGTTCAGGTAACGATAATTCATTTATTGTAGTTATCACTCTCTGGCGTAACTCTTACTTAAATTTAGCAACAAAATATTCAATACTCCCATCTGCTAATAGCATAAGAGCACATACACTCTTCATTGATAGTACAATGTCTTTACTTATTCTAAATATTTATAGTATACAAATCGTTGAAATTGTCGTTACTTAAATCGTTCAACTTCGACATTGTTTATTCGTATTCATTAGATCCCTTCTTTTAAGAATAGGGAATTTAATTGTCTACCAAAGGTTAATTTAAATCGCTATTAGCGTTCAGTTATCTTTCTTATCATCTAATCATAACATTATAGCTGTGGGTATGAATACTTGCGTATCTTGTCGTTCGAAGGGTTACACTTTTCTTATTAACACTTTCTAGTTAATTAAAATTTCTTTTTTTTATTAATTAATTAATTAAATTTTATCACTACACTGCACCCACTCCTATGCGCATTAACTCCGAATAAAGTACACTTATAAATATACTGCACTGATTCTTCAATGTATGTAACCTATATCTCGGTTTGAGGTTAACGTTTGTTTATGCCTGGTTGCTGTCAAAAGCACGTTTTTCTGGAGCGATGATGAGCATGCAGCTCGCTTTGTTGATGTTGAAAGACTGTCTCTGGTTCCTCTGTCGGAATGATGAATTTCGGATTTTTTATAAGCTCTGATTGGTCAGTTTATTTTAATTCGTTTATTTACGGTAGGCTTCGTCAAAACAGACGCTTCCAACGGCGTCAGTTTTTGGGAACAAGATTAAGAAATCGTGGCCTACATACCCACACGAAAGGGCACAGCATAATACAATTATTCTTAAAAGTCCAATATCTTCCTTATAATTGTACTGATGACATTGTGATTACCCTCATTGTTCATGATTTTTAAAGACGATTAATTTGAACCCCCTCATCATATATTTCTGATTAGGGATAGCTGACTTCGCACTTAGTATTTATACTTAGTGTCCATTAAGCCATTAATTATTAATATTATATTGTTTTTATTCCATTTTCTATGGTAGTATCTCGTTCTTAATCTACTGTACAATTTTCACTTAAAACTATGCCTTAATATTAACACTATGTCCGTTTTCATAGATTCGAACTTAAACCTATTGTTATACATTTTTGTTTTTCTTATTCCCTAGCAATAATAATATTTAATTGAATTCTAACATTGTATAATTAAACATCGATGGGTTAAGTCACTACTGACAGTGTTCTTTTACCTACATTATTGGTTTAGTGCCTTAATTATCATTTATTAATTAGGCTTGTCATGCCTATATGGAGTTACCTTATTGTATGTTTGGTATCCTACACATATTATTCGTATTATTCTCTAATTGATAATTAAAATAGTCACAATGATCTTATTGTTATTGTGATGCAGTTCACTCTGCATTTGATTCTGTTATTATGTAGGTTTAGTGGCTGTAAACTTTACTTGCAGCTAACTGTTACAATGGTTTAGTTGTAATTACATTTATATAAATTATTTAGATAGTTATTTTGGTTGCATTTGCTCATCTGAACAGTATTCTGTCTGACATCAGGTCATTAGTCGAGTTACTATCTTTGTATAATGTGTTTATAACATGATTTTGGTTGCATAATGTCTCTTTGCCATTACAAGCATATTGTCATATTTGTATTACATAAATATAGTTTTTATATTCAGTTATACTATTAGCTACCGTGTACAAAACATTCCTTATATGCTCTATTTACTTCCTAGCTCATTACATTTTGGTTTAATATTGTTTTGATTTAGTTTTCATCAAGTTTTACTGAAAACTGGATGCCCAGATTAGGTTATGTTATAGGTTCAGTAAGCAGTAAGGTGTTGTTGATGGCTGTGTGTTTCTACATTAGTCTATTTGACTGGTTTTCCTTCCATGTTTGTACATTGGTTATTGGTTATTAATATTTCACATTTAGTTTACTCTTGTATTGTCTTATTTGTTGTTAATTAGTGGGTTTGTATTAACATCATTCCCACTGTACAATTGGTCATTCATTATTTTGGGACCTATTCATCTGTTTATTCTATAACTACACATCATTTAGCTATCATAAACTTATCTTGTCCTTATTCAGTTTGCTTGTGACTCTTTATTTACAATATTTAGTCCTTATGTATAATAATGTGTTTCACATAGACAATGAATGTATTCATTAAATGAGTTGTGGTCAGTGTTGACTTTACCATACAGCTTAGGGATTTATATCATGTAATTAATTAACATTTCTTCTTTCTTCTTAATACAATTATTCTTTCAAAGGTTTATGTTAGTTTGTTATACTTCAATTTCCTTCCCTTGTTCTTGTGTTTGGTCTGGATATCTTCCTTCATCTCCTTCTCACTGTTGTTCATTTTTATACATGATGTGGTTTTCACTTCTCTTCTTCACATTGTTTCTTCCTTCTTCTTTCTTGAAGTTGTTATTGTTGTATTCTTCTCCCTGATTCTTCTTTCTTCTTTTGTTCTCATGTTCTTCTCACTGATTCTTCTTTCTTCTTTTGTTGTCTTGTGTCCTTCTCACTGATCTATTGGGTAAAGTATGTCAGTCGTCTCGTCTTTATTCTTTTTTTCTTCTTTATTGGTGCATTTACTAGTGAATTCCTTTCAATGATGCTTCACTTATTTAAACTTATGGTACTTTCTTCTTCTGTATACATGGTGGTATCCTAGACCTTTTAATGTATTTTTATTAGGGTGGCCTTTAAATTAATTTTCAGTACGTAGGTGGATGTAGTGTTATATGTACTGTTACATATTGCCTCCTTATTAGAATTGATCATTTCTGATATCTTTGTTTTATGATTGAAGAAATTATCAATTTTTTATTTCACTCTTAAGTCACATATAATGTTTTCATATTTTGTATTTACTCTTACACTTGTCTTCAGTTCACTATATTTTCTACATCCCCCCTTCTTCATAATCTTGGAATCTTGTTTAATTATATTCTTGGCTATCGTGTTTTTTCCCTTAAATATTTAATTTCCCTAACATTTTTCCCTAACTTAGTAGCTGGAATCGATTTGGGTGGGCTCTATGGCTTACCTAACTCCGTCGTTCATAACTACACTCTTTCTGAGATCAGGGGTACCTCATCCCTGCCCAGTTAAATGATTGCTGGAACTTTTCTACAGTCAATTCATTAAATAATTATACTCATAAGCAGTCTCTTTCGACTAATAATAATAAACACTCTTGGGGTTATTCACTTTCTTGCCTTTTATATTTTATTATACATTCTCTTCTGGATTCCTTCTTCACTTCTGCAGATCTTCATTAGTTAAGGTTGTTGACAAATAGCATGTGTAAATATTCTTCATTTTTTTCTCTTCTCCTTATCGTGACAAAACTGTTTTTCATCTTGATTGGTTCTTTCTTCTTCTTGGTCAATTCTCCTTCTCACTATCTTCTCTACATAATATTCTCATTAATGGTCTTCTTTTCTCCTTTAGCAAATGTCATATTTGTTAACATTTTATTTTGGATAGTACACAATTTTTCTCAAAGTGATAGTAAACATTATTTAAAATATCTTAAGTGCGTTCACTAGTTGCTTGTTTTGGTTATGGTTTAGTTATTAGATACTAGTCTTTCTTTTCCTCGTTTTACATACAATATTCATTTGACAAACATTTTTCGTTCAATATTTAATACAATATTTGATTAATAAAAATTCTTCTTTTATATACAATATTCATTTAATAAACATTTTTCTCTTTCTTCTTTCCATAAGAATATCCTTCTCTCTTGTTGTTGGTTTATTGGGTATACGATATTTGAGAATTACAATACAATATGATAATATAATAATAACATATTAATAGATATTATCTGATTTTATAGACATTCTTGGGGTTACATTGTTCATTTAAGAAACATTTTTCTCTCTCTCTTCTTTCCATAATAATATCCTTCTTTCATGTTACTCTCTTTGGTTTTCTTCCTCTCTACTCCTTCAAGTGTCTGATAAATTACACTTATTCTGGATGATTATATTTCTTCAATGAAGCTTGATTATAGACTCCCTTGGTTCTATTGGTATGTGTGTCCATAATTTTGTATGTGTTGTTTTGATTATCCTTTATGATAGTATAGGGTCCAGTATATAGCAGTAGGAACTTTTTCGCAATTCCTTCAATGGTACTGGGGAGCTCTCGATTTTTTAGCAATACTAGTTCTCCTATTTTATACTGGATTATTTTGGGTTGTTGTTTCTTATATTTTTCTTGCTTTTTGTTTGCTCGTTCGACGGTCTTGTTATAAAATTTTACTTGGTCAAAAGTGTAATCATCGCATGGGGGAAATTCTATCAATTCCATAATTTCTCTAGGAGGTCTTCTCTCAAACATAGCTGTAAATGGGGTTGTATCTATTGCTTGGTGGTACGCCAGGTTAATAAAATCCTCCGCAGCTGGTAAATACTCTTCCCACTTTCTTTGTTGTTGGTGACAGTATGTTCTCAGGATTCTTCCTACTTCTCGGAGAACTCGTTCAGCGGGGTTGCTGCTAGGGTGGTACACTGAGGTTTTGAAGGTTTTCACTCCCTTGTTCAGCAGTGTTTCCCTCCATATTCTTCCCATGAACTGGGTCCCATGGTCAGTGATTATCGACCCTGGCACTCCTACTTCTGTCATGTATTTGAACATAATTATACTCAACAGATTTTTTGTGGTGGCTCTGTTGATTGGATACAATTTTGTATATTTAGTGTAGTGGTCGAAGATAATGACAATGAACTTGTATTGTCTTCTTCCCCCACTCCTAGGTAATGGGCCGCAAATGTCAACAAATACTTTTTCTAGTTTCTTGGATGAGGTGATTGGTATCATTAAACCCTCCTTCCGCTCGTTGTTACACTTTACCATCTGGCATAGGTGGCATTTTCTAATGTAACTGCGTACTCTCCTGTTGATATCCTTGAAATACACATTCTCTTCTAATGCTTTGATGACTTTAATAGCTCCCATGTGACCATATCTAATGTGGTAATCCATGGTGATCTCCTTCTCTATAGTTTTGGGTATAATTAATTTCCACTGGTTACTTTGGTTACTGTCTTTTATAAATAGAACGTCTTTGTATACACAATAGTATGGGGTGATTCTCTCGTCTTTGTCGATTAATCTCTGGCAAATGTTGTTCAATTTCTCATCACTTTTTTGCTGGAGTTTGATTTTATTTATTATCTCGGCTAGTTCTGTTCTGTCCTTTATAATATGATACACTTTTGCTACCGTCTCCCTTTCTCCCTCGAAAGTCTGGTTTTGGATGTTGACTCTCGATAGCACATCTGCTGCCACGTTGTATTTTCCAGGTACATACTCCTAGTTAATGTTATATTCCTGCAACGCTAATGTCCACCTCGTAAGTCTCCCATGGCTCAATTTGCAATTTTTCAAAAAGGATATCGATTTGTGATCTGTCCTGACAGTTAAAGAGTAACCCAAAATGTAAGTTCGGAATTTGTTACAGGCAAATACAATGCTGAGTAATTCTTTCTCTGTAGTATGGTAGTTACGCTCACTTTTATTCAGGACTCGGCTTGCGAAACTAACCACAAGGTGATTTCCTTGGTCATCTTCTTGATATAGGACGGACCCTAGACTCACGTCGCTGGCGTCGCAATTCATATAAAACGCTCTTTTAAAGTCGGGGTGGCGTAACATTATTGACTCCAAGAATTTTTCCTTTATTAGTTTGAAAGTGGTATCCTGTTCTGCTCCCCACTTCCACTTGTCTTTAGAGGATAGTTGTTGTGAAAATTCGGCCGTTAATTTTGAGTAGTTGTTTTGGAATTTTCGGTAATAGTTGCAGATACCTAAAAATGATTGTAACTGCTTTTTGTTCTTGGGCGTTGGGAATGATTGTATTGCTTCGATTTTTTCCGGTGATGAGGTAATGCCGTTTTCGGATAAGTTGAATCCCAAGAATTGTACTTCATCAGCGATGAACTTTGATTTCTCTAGTTTCAGTATCACATGATTTTCTGCTAGTTTTGATAATACCTTCTCAATTCGGTCACAATGATCTTCCCAGTTATCAGACGTAATCAATAGATCGTCAACATATACCGTAGTGAATTGTAGGGCCTCTTGTCCCAGAACTTGGTCCATACACTTTACAAAAACGGCTACTGAATTTACCAAACCGAAGGGCAGCCTCTTAAATTGGTAGTTGCGCCCTTCGAATATGAATGCCATATATTTTCGGCTATTGGGATGCAACTCCACTTGCCAATACCCGCATACGGTATCCCAGGTACTGATAAAACGGGTACCGTGAAATTTCTTTAATAGCTCTTCGATCTCCCCTGGTGAAGTTCGATCGTTAATTATGATTTTGTTGATCTCTCTGGCATCCAGACATATTCTCACTTGACAGTTTTTCTTCGGCACTGCCACTATAGGATTTGTATAGGGTGAACAACTATATTCAATAATATCTTCATCGATGAGTCTATTTATTTCCGCTCGGACCGCTTCTTTTTACGAATAGGCAATGGGGTAAGATTTCTTTTTAAAATCGGCTGCTTCCTTGAACCTAATCTCACATTGGAAGTCCTTTACTTTTCCGGGAGCATTGGAAAACACGTGTCTATATCGTTCATAAATTGCAATTAATCTTTCTACCTGGTTGTCGGTTATTCTTCTATCACTTTTGGCTGTCTGGAACCTCCGGATTTCTTCTAATTTCTCCTCCCATAAGTCGTCATTTTCATGGTCACAATTTATTTCTTCTCTGGGTATTTCGTTCCTATAATTATTATCTTCTTCAATATAACAAATGATCCGGTCGTGAGGGGCTTCTTCGCTTCCAATTAACTCCGCCGTCCATTGCACACAATTTGAGCTCAGAGATACCTTTGCTCTGCTCATATCTATTATAGCTGCGTACTTTCTTAATACGTCACAGCCTATCAATAAACTGAATGGTAACCCACTGGCTACTAAAAATATTATAGGAAGGGTATTCCCTTGACTGGTGACTTCTAGTTGGACTTGCTTTCTTATGGTTTTATTTTGTCGTCCGGTCGCTCCGATCAAAATAATATTATTTATCGGTAAGGTCGATATTGGCTCCTTACTCCTACTCTGTATTTTATTAAGTTCTAATTGATCGATGAGCGATACATTGGCTCCTGTATCTATCATGATTTTGGTAAACACGCCATTCACTTCGGCGGAAATATACGCGATTTCGCTGTTGTTATTATTATTGTTTTCTGTGATTTCTTCTTCCATCAGATCTTCTCTGATGTCCTTCAGGTAGTGATTGCGTATGATAGTAAATGTCGCTTGATTTTTTGTCCATCGTCGTAGTTCGTCGTACCCAATAGATCGGATCAGTGAGGGTTCTAAGTGAGTTTTCACTGCCGTTGTCCGTTTAAAGAGGTAGCATTTTCTTCTCTGCTCCTTTCATTAGTGTTAGGGGTTCTATTTTCCCTTTCTTCTGGTCTAGTCGGATTGTTGTTCTGACGTCCGCTATTATTATTTCTGTTTATATCCTTGCTACTGCGGCTCCTTCGTGTGTCGTACCCGGATTCGCTACTCCTTACGTCCTGACTGTACGGATTGTTATCTTCATTGAAGCTTCGATGTCCCTGATAGAAGCGTCTCCCTCCGTTTCTGTCGTCAGCACGAACGTAGTTAGCTCTCCTGAAATTGCTTGGGTTGTGGCTATTCCCGTTGTTCGGTCGGTACTGGCGATTGTTATTTGGACGGTAGGAGTGGTTACCACTATTTGGCCGATATTGATTTCCACTGTTATAATTAGGACGGTGGTTGTTATTAGGAGGGTTCTGATTATAATTATTATTATAATTTGGCCTATAATTCGTGTTATTCCTATCTGGCGGATAATTATTCCCGTTACTATTTGGCCTCGGATTCTGGTCCGCATTATCTCGGTTTGAGTTATTATAATTACCTCGATAATTATTTCGGTATCCGGCCTGACCGTTTCTATCAAAGTATGGGTCTGGTCCCTGCCGACTCCTCCGATAATACTTCTCCTGCTCATAGTTTTCTAATAGCGCGGACATAGTTTGGATTGTTCTTATTTGTCCGTTCAGTCTCGCTCTGGCCACGCCCTCTTCGAAATGATACGCCAATTTAGTGACGAGGCATTCTTCAGGTATCTTCGGCTCGAGATTTCTGGCCTTACACACTTTGCCCAGGAAGTATGTGGTGAGTGTTGCCCCTTTACTGCGGTCATACTTCCCGTTGCAGATGTCGTCCCGCACTATGTTCTGTGCCGATTCGGACCAGTATTTCGTTTTAAACAGCGCTTTAAACTCCGCATAATTCTGTATATCATGCCGGGTAGCCGTCCACCAATTATCGCGCACGTCCTTAAAGTACTCGTCTAACATGTTTCTGATAGTAGACCATCTAGTTTCGCGTGTACGGGCGATATTTTCTTCCACTCTCTCGATGAACTCCATGGGGTTCCTTTTATAATTTTGGAAATTTATCACTTCACGATTCTCCACGCTCGTGATTCCGGTCACCTGTATTGGTTGACTCCGGAATAAATTAATTTCTTCCCTAAAATTATTTAGTTCTCGCCGTTGAAGTTCAGCCATTTTCTCTTTGTCAGTGTGTACTTGCTCCCGAACATCATTCACGGTGGCGGTGATTTCTTCACATCTCGTTCCCAAGTCTTCTTGTTTCTTTGTCAAGACTTCGAATTTATTTAAATGGGATTCTTCGATGTTATTTACTCGGGTCTGAAGTGTCTCTTTCGTTATCTGTATTTCTTGTTGGTTTTCTTCGCACCTCTCGCTGATTTCAGAAACTTCCCGTCTGACTTCGGTTATTTCCTCTCCTATTTTCGTATTTAATTTTTCGTGACTGTCTTCGATTCTCTGGCTGATAATTTAAATCTTCTTATTGCTGTCTTCGATGCTGTCATCAATCTTCTTGCTCAATTCTTGGGTGTATTCCTTCAATGAAGCTATGATTTTATTTGTCTCTTCCGTCTTCTTATTTAGTTCCCCTTTGAAATCTTCCCTCAATAACTCGATATTTTTCTGGTTGTCATCCATCTTTTTATGAATCGATTCCATATTTTTGGTTAAGGACTCGTTATTTTTATTTAATTTCTCATTAAAATCTTCTTTCAATGACTCAATGTTGTTTTGGCCGTCTTCCTTCAATTCTTCTTTTAACGATTCCAAAGACTCATTATTTTTATTTAATTTCTCGTTAAAATCTTTTAATAATTCAATATTCTTCTGACTGTCGTCCATCTTCCTGTTCATCGATTCCATATTTTTTGTTAACGACTCGTTATTCTTATTTAATTTCTCATTAAAATTCTTCTTTAATGACTCCATATTTTTATTCATCGCCCTCAGTATTTCCAAGAAGTCGGCGTCTCCCGTTTGCGTGGGTTTCTCCATTTGTTCCTCTTGTTGTACAGGTCGGCTGGGTTCTATAGGAGGTAATATCTCTTCTAAATCTTCGACTGGCGTCGCCTCCTTATCATCCATGTTTATTTCTTTATCTACCTCCGCCGCACGCTTCTTAGAGGTTGCTCTCCGTTGCATTTTCGGTTCTGTGTATTGCAGCTGCCTCGAAAATTAGGTTGATGATTATTTTATAAATTAGGTTGAATATTTTTCCGCCTAATTTCGCTCGAACGTTGTGCGCCAATTTGTTGAAAGACGAGTATCCATTTATAGTTTAATTATTATTATTAAGTAGTAGTCTCAGGGTTGTTTTTACTTAAAATGGGTCTTGCACTCGGCTGATTATTATTATTCAATATCGTATTTTATTATTATTTATCTGTTTAGTGACTTATTCCCCTCAATTCAACCTATTGTTGAATCCAGGATTGAATAAGCCGGTTACTTACACTCTTTCGACGTATTAGCTGTCGGTTTAAATGGTTTAATTATATGTATTATATTCACTGCTTAGAATTATTCCAATCGAAGTTCCGTCGACTCTTGTTGATCAGCAGTGGTGAGAAGATCAGCAGTTTTCTTCCTATACACTAACATACACATACATAGACATGACATTCATGGTAACTAATACTTTATAATATTATTACTATATAGGTCAGTACGGTTGTAAACAAAATATAAAATCACTCGATTTGAATGATTCGCACTTTCAGCATGGTACCAACTCTTCTCCTCTAAGCTGTATTTACTGATACAATAAAGGTCAACTCTTTCAATGGTAAAAATAATAATGGTCATTTATTCAATTCTAACACAATGAAATTTAATACAATAATACGTTTTGCTCTTCTTTCTGGTTAACCATTAATATTTTAAAAGTGAACATGGACTCTAAAACAATTGATAAGCTCGGGTTGGCATGACTGCCTCTGGTTAGTTACAAAATGTGTGTTGACAAACATACAGGTTATGTCGTATTATTCGACTTGAAATGTCATTAATAATTATAATAATAAAAGTAGTAGGTTCTTTTAGACTGCAAAATACACTTATTTGAGATAATTGCTACGGCTAGAACAAACATATAAGATAAGAATTCATTGATTATTAATTAAAAAAGATAAAATATGAACGACTGTTCATGGTTAGACATATGCTTTAAATATCGTTTATGCAACCTTGTTTGGTTAAAAGTGGTTAAATAGTTATTATTAATTGATAATAATTGTTATGATCCAGTGTCAGGGACTAAGATCATCTTTAAAATTGGATATTCCTAGTTCAGGTAACGATAATTCATTTATTGTAGTTATCACTCTCTGGCGTAACTCTTACTTAAATTTAGCAACAAAATATTCAATACTCCTATCTGCTAATAGCATAAGAGCACATACACTCTTCATTGATAGTACAATGTCTTTACTTATTCTAAATATTTATAGTATACAAATCGTTGAAATTGTCGTTACTTAAATCGTTCAACTTCAACATTGTTTATTCGTATTCATTAGATCCCTTCTTTTAAGAATAGGGAATTAATTGTCTACCAAAGGTTAATTTAAATCGCTATTAGCGTTCAGTTATCTTTCTTATCATCTAATCATAACATTATAGCTGTGGGTATGAATACTTGCGTATCTTGTCGTTCGAAGGGTTACACTTTTCTTATTAACACTTTCTAATTAATTAAAATTTCTTTTTTTTATTAATTAATTAATTAAATTTTATCACTACACTGCACCCACTCCTATGCGCATTAACTCCGAATAAAGTACACTTATAAATATACTGCACTGATTCTTCAATGTATGTAACCTATATCTCGGTTTGAGGTTAACGTTGTTTATGCCTGGTTGCTGTCAAAAGCACGTTTTTCTGGAGCGATGACGAGCATGCAGCTCGCTTCGTTGATGTTGAAAGACTGTCTCTGGTTCCTCTGTCGGAATGATGAATTTCGGATTTTTTATAAGCTCTGATTGGTCAGTTTATTTTAATTCGTTTATTTACGGTAGGCTTCGTCAAAACAGACGCTTCCAACGGCGTCAGTTTTTGGGAACAAGATTAAGAAATCGTGGCCTACATACCCACGCGAAAGGGCACAGCATAATACAATTATTCTTAAAAGTCCAATATCTTCCTTATAATTGTACTGATGACATTGTGATTACCCTCATTGTTCATGATTTTTAAAGACGATTAATTTGAACCCCCTCATCATATATTTCTGATTAGGGATAGCTGACTTCGCACTTAGTATTTATACTTAGTGTCCATTAAGCCATTAATTATTAATATTATATTGTTTTTATTCCATTTTCTATAGTAGTATCTCGTTCTTAATCTACTGTACAATTTTCACTTAAAACTATGCCTTAATATTAACACTATGTCCGTTTTCATAGATTCGAACTTAAACCTATTGTTATACATTTTTGTTTTTCTTATTCCCTAGCAATAATAATATTTAATTGAATTCTAACATTGTATAATTAAACATCGATGGGTTAAGTCACTACTGACAGTGTTCTTTTCCCTACATTATTGGTTTAGTGCCTTAATTATCATTTATTAATTAGGCTTGTCATGCCTATATGGAGTTACCTTATTGTATGTTTGGTATCCTACACATATTATTCGTATTATTCTCTAATTGATAATTAAAATAGTCACAATGATCTTATTGTTATTGTGATGCAGTTCACTCTGCATTTGATTCTGTTATTATCTAGGTTTAGTGGCTGTAAACTTTACTTGCAGCTAACTGTTACAATGGTTTAGTTGTAATTACATTTATATAAATTATTTAGATAGTTATTTTGGTTGCATTTGCTCATCTGAACAGTATTCTGTCTGACATCAGGTCATTAGTCGAGTTACTATCTTTGTATAATGTGTTTATAACATGATTTTGGTTGCATAATGTCTCTTTGCCATTACAAGCATATTGTCATATTTGTATTACATAAATATAGTTTTTATATTCAGTTATACTATTAGCTACCGTGTACAAAACATTCCTTATATGCTCTATTTACTTCCTAGCTCATTACATTTTGGTTTAATATTGTTTTGATTTAGTTTTCATCAAGTTTTACTGAAAACTGGATGCCCAGATTAGGTTATGTATAGGTTCAGTAAGCAGTAAGGTGTTGTTGATGGCTGTGTGTTTCTACATTAGTCTATTTGACTGGTTTTCCTTCCATGTTTGTACATTGGTTATTGGTTATTAATATTTCACATTTAGTTTACTCTTGTATTGTCTTATTTGTTGTTAATTAGTGGGTTTGTATTAACATCATTCCCACTGTACAATTGGTCATTCATTATTTTGGGACCTATTCTTCTGTTTATTCTATAACTACACATCATTTAGCTATCATAAACTTATCTTGTCCTTATTCAGTTTGCTTGTGACTCTTTATTTACAATATTTAGTCCTTATTTATAATAATGTGTTTCACATAGACAATGAATGTATTCATTAAATGAGTTGTGGTCAGAGTTGACTTTACCATACAGCTTAGGGATTTATATCATGTAATTAATTAACATTTCTTCTTTCTTCTTAATACAATTATTCTTTCAAAGGTTTATGTTAGTTTGTTATACTTCAATTTCCTTCCCTTGTTCTTGTGTTTGGTCTGGATATCTTCCTTCATCTCCTTCTCACTGTTGTTCATTTTTATACATGATGTGGTTTTCACTTCTCTTCTTCACATTGTTTCTTCCTTCTTCTTTCTTGAAGTTGCTATTGTTGTATTCTTCTCCCTGATTCTTCTTTCTTCTTTTGTTCTCATGTTCTTCTCACTGATTCTTCTTTCTTCTTTTGTTGTCTTGTGTCCTTCTCACTGATCTATTGGGTAAAGTATGTCAGTCGTCTCGTCTTTATTCTTCTTTTCTTCTTTATTGGTGCATTTACTAGTGAATTCCTTTCAATGATGCTTCACTTATTTAAACTTATGGTACTTTCTTCTTCTGTATACATGGTGGTATCCTAGACCTTTTAATGTATTTTTATTAGTGGTGGCCTTTAAATTAATTTTCAGTACGTAGGTGGATGTGGTGTTATATGTACTGTTACAATATATTGTAACGTAGCGCTTAGAGTGTGTCTCTCCGATCCTTAAATAGTACTTTACTTAATGGAAACTTTGTTTTATTTGCCCCACGTTGTTAGCGTCAATTTGTAACATCCCGCCTATGAGGTACCAGCGAAACGTACGTCTTATTCAAGCCCCACTGTTGTAAGCGTCAATCTGTAACGTCGCGCCTATGAGGTACCAGCGAAACGTCCGTCTTTTTTACAGTATCTACTTGGTCAGAACACCTCTTTGCAGTCGCCACTTATGAATTATGAAGACTGAAGTTTAAATAAAGTTGTTGGTAATGTTACTCAAACAAAGCAGAAATCGAGTGTGTGTGATTTGGGTCAAGTAGGGAAGTTGTTTAGCCTTATTTTGAAGAGAGAGCAATTACCGTTTGTTTACCCTCGGTTTGGACGATTTCTAAATTTTTTCAAATATTCGCCGTGAACCGAATCAGCTGATTTTGACACTAGTCTCCAAATATAGGTTAACCAGACGACACTGTGGCAGAATACGACCCGGTGGATCGTCCTCTTCTTATTTATTCTGAAACCTACTACAACTACCCACTACAAGAAAGGAAACACATTTTTATTTTTCAATATCATTTTCTCAATAATATTTATTGTTTATATTATTGGTTTTTTCCCTTCCGCCAAAATACAAATATTACAATCGATATTTTCATTAACTAGTACATGATATCGACTTCATTGAGTAACAAGGAATTGTCATAAAAAATATACAGTTTTGAGCGATTTTTTACAATTTTATCTTTTGTTTAAACATCAATCAACATATAATTCTTTGAGTTATTTTCCCCAGGGTTAAGGGTAAGTTCTTTTTGTTATGAGATGGTCAGAAATGGATAATTATACTACGCTTTACAAATATAGAAAAAATATTCAAAAATTTGTTTATTTCGCTTAGTACGTAGTTCCGGAAATGTCCGTAAGAGAGCAGATTGCGTTTGTTTTTATTAAAACATGTGGTTATACTTTAATCGTTCTGTACTACACGACCATTCGGTTTGAGTTTTCTTCGTTAAATATTAAAAGAAATGTTTATATTACCTCTCTTCTTGAAGTTCTTACTTGGGTGAAGCCGTTTCTCAGGTGGTGTTCGTATTTGGTTGTAATTTCATAACCGTTTGTCACATACAATCTCGTCAAAACTCGGCTAGGCGATGCCTAATCGTCCAAAAATGGTTTTTTTCACTTTTATTATGGAGTATAGCAAGTTAACTTTAATAATTAAGGTAGTAGTACATAATGTTTATACTGTTGTTTAATTTTGTAACAATTTTGTGCTTTTCAAAAGGTTTCGAAAGGATATTTTAATAAAATTTTTGTCTCATCATTTTGTCAACCGGACAGGTTTAAATTTCAAATTCGATTAACAATACTTGTTATTTTCGTTACTCTTAGTAACCCACAATTTTTATATATCTTTTTATTGGTTCTGCTATTTACTTTTTAGTATATAGGCAGTTTGTAATTATTATAAATTTATTTTTTGTTTACAGAAAAATAATTCTTTTTAATCTTGGTTTCTTTCCCAATTTGATTTACATAATACTGTTCTGTTTATTTTCTTATAACTTTGTATATAAGTCTTTATTATTATTATTAACTTTAAATGAATTTATATATTATTTATTAATCTCTTATAGTATTCCTACACTGCACTACTTCCTTCTGCCATTTCCCTCATACAGTATTATTTTAATTTTTATTATCATCTGATATTTAAATCTTTTATGTTTTAAAAACAAAACCCTGGGTTATCTTATACTATAACACAATTATTTAAAAAAATATAAAATTAACCTAGGTATTAAATTTTGTTGTCTACACAATATAAATACTACAATAACTTAACAAAATACATAATTAGTTAGTAGCATCATAGTCTACTATCATAGTTTATAATTCTCACACCTACAGCACAATTCTGTAAGAAGTTCCCTTCACTTTCATTTATTACCTCATTGGGTACACTATAACTCACTTGTCACTGTATATCACTTTAATCGTTTATAATGTTTAGTGATACAATTTAATTTTGAGCTCGTTATAGTTTACCCATTTCTGACCTTTATGGTATTACAAGAGTTATCACTTATTGGGACTGGGTTATGTACCGTTACAATAAATATATATATATATATATATTGTTATAACACAAATAAGCCACCCCAATACCAGGGATAAAAAAGATGAATCTACAATATAAAAAATAATTCGTATAAAATAAAATGTTTACAATAATGAAACAAAATGACAATGACATAACAAACGACAACATGACCTAACCCAAGTGATTGACCAAATAAAAAGAAACAAAAGAAGAAGGAAAAAACGAAACCAAACAAGAATAAAACCAATTGAAGGAAGTGAATGACTCCATACAACCAAATGAAATGAAACCAAATGAGAAGCAGAAAACCAAAATAAAATGAAACAAAATAAGATGAAAGTGAAGAAGGAAAATGAACATGAAACTAAACAAGTATAAAGGAAATAAAGTGAAACCGAATGAGAAAACAGAGACAACTAATATAAAATATGAAAAGGAGAAATGGTACACTCAAATGTAATATTGGAAACGAAACCAATAACTAACCAATGTATAAGATAATTATTCTTATCGATTGAAAGATAAATGTAAATGATTTGATAAAACCCAATAAAGTAATGTGAAAAATAAAAGTACACTAACCCAAGAATTAGAGTTAGATGTGATAAAAAAATCTATAAAGACAAAAACTTATTAATAGTATAAATAATATTTGTAATGAGAGAGATAGTGAGATGGTGAGAATATGAAATCAACTAAGTGACAAAGAAAAAGTAATTATAGGGATTACCCACTAATAAACGCTTAATATAAACATTTAAGGAGTGCAAAAGTGAAAGTGTAAACCCCCAAAATAATTAGAAACCATATTAATAAGAATAAACACTTAATAATCTATAATAAACTCTAAATGATTAATGGTGAACCATATTAATAATTAATAATGATGTTAATGATAGTATTAGAAGTAAACAGATAATAACCTGTAATAAACACTGAAGATTGATAGTGACATTATTATTTAAAAAGAATCGTATTATTAATATAATTAAGTTTAATTGTATACACTAGTATTTAAAAGGGAGAATCCCATGAAAGGTAAACAGTTGGTGTTACCATGGATTGAAGATAGAGATTATTTAAGAAATAAGAAAATAAAAATGAAATCAATAAACACCCCAGGTTATAAGGGATAATCAATTAAGTAAGTATAAAAGGTGTGATGATGTTTACACCCAAAAAATAATAAGGAATGAAATGAATTGTAAACAAACATTACCTAATAACTGTTAAAAAATTTGTTTAATTAAATTTATGAATAGGATATGGCTGAAGGAATTGTACAGACCATAGGCCTAGATGTTATGTTTTAATAGTAAGTAATAGCCATATTGTTAACAAAGGGCAACATAGATAAATAAGAAGGTGAATCAATACAGATATAATTACACTGGAAAATCAGTTAGGAAATAATTAACAAGCCATGAGGTAGAATATAACAGAAACCTACAATTAGTATAAATTCAGATCCAAAACACATTAACAAATAAACCAACCAAATATAATAACAAAACAAAACACAGAGTAAAATGAGATATAATTGGTATAAAATAAGTAAATACAATCAAGGGCTGCTTAGGCCTAAGAAATGCCTAACTGTCAAAAACAAATAACTACAAATTGTATAAAATCAACAAGGAAATTAACAAATCCAAGGCGAATAACTAGCCAAGGATGATTTGTAAATCATATTAAAAGAAAAATGTTAGAATAAGAACTTAAATTAAAAGAGAAATGTAATTAACAAATATTAACATAAATTTTACAAACGTTAATATTTTATAGAACCCAACCTTATGGGATATCAAAACAATCTTTGAAAGGAAATAATAACAGTAGTGATAATATTTAATACTCAGGAAGGAAGACAGAAAAATAAAAGCAATCAGAAGATATACAGTAATTTTGAATAATAATTCAAAATTGATAACAATGGTTATGAGACAAGATTAACCAATCAGAATTTATTCGTAACCATGACAACAGATGTTGGTTACGAATTTTCCGTTAATTTTATAGTACTCTCAAAGTGACGCTCATCCAGATTAGACGCCAAATCTTGAATGACCAAAATTTTCATTTAAAAATGTATAAAAAGTAGTCAAAATTCAAAAGGAAGAACCAGTAAGCAGCAGACGATGAACAATAACTTTTAACTGATGCCAAGGACCAAATTAAATGAAGAAATTACTACAACTAACTTGAAAAAGATGCCAGAAGCCCAAATCATTCAAAATTGATGACAAATTCCATTTCACCATGAACAACGGTTTAACTCCAGCCTACTGATTGATAAGTATCATTAAATTACCCAAATTCCAGAAATAAACTCACTTTAAATATTTCTCACATTTATCTGAACTCTCACTATAAACTGAATATAATTTCTTTCAAAGATTAAGTAAATTAAACCAACACTGAAAATTTATTAACTAAGGAAATAACCTAGTGTTAAACTGCGAACTTTTGAAACACACTTTACTACACTGCAGGAACAAATTGTAGCTACACTTTATATTATTTAAGTACAAATAATGTAAGGTAGTGTACTTTTTATTGTAATCATTATTAATATTTTTCTTGTAATCACAAGGACCCAGATTTTGAATGATAATAACTGAAAACAAACAACTCAGTCGCCATCTTAGACTGTAAAATCCGTTCAAAATCGATTTACCAAACCCTAGAGAGAGTAGACTCATATTAATTGTCGGTACAAAATTGTTAATAACCAAGAATAATTTTATTGTCAAACTGAATAATTACCAAACAATAATTAAAGAAACTAGTACAGAGTGTAACCATTGTTTTTATTTCATAGGGAAGTGTATTGTATAGCAAAGAGAACGAGAATGACAGCAAGTGCTCACTTCGCAAATCTAGCGAACTAACTGCTCGATTAAGAAGGTCGAACGAAGGCGGGAGCAAAATTTGAATGTTCCAGGCCGTCATCGCTAAGAACACCGTTTACCACACTATCTATTAATTTAATTGTTTTAAATAAACAGTTTGGCGCCACCCGGGATTATTAAACCCCTATGAAACAACAGGTAAGGTTTCCACTCGCGTTGTACTGGTAATTGAAGGATCGCAATGGACATCGTTAGCGCAACACATAGATGTAACGACACCCGTGTGAGGCGAACACACAACATATATAATTAATAACAGAGACTACTTCATTTACGCGTTACAATATATATATATAGTGTAATGTTTTTGTTGTACATGTTGTTCTTATATATATATATATTGCGACAAAACATATATTAGGCATAGTAATAATTGAACAATGTAGTCAGTTATCTGGAGCAAGGTTGTATATTTTGAAACAAATTGTTAAAATGGTCTGTAATTCACAAAAATATTTATTTTACTTTAATAATTGTCTTTGAATTATCAGAACTGATCTGTTTAAAAATATCAATTGTTACTTGAACGATGAATTTAACTATGTTGATTCGTCTCACTGCTGGTCCTGTAATCCGCCGCAATCTGCTCTCTTGTCGTCTGCTCCTCTCTGCACACTGACACTCCTCTTGTACGCACGCACGCCGACACACCGATAACAGTTTACTCTTTATCTCAAGGTACTGAAACGGCTGTAATTTAATATTTATTTACTATGGTGCTTTAAGCGTGCACCTTCCTGCATCTTGAGGTGTCCTCGCGTTAACACAGGAGTATCCCGGACGGATAAACCTCCCCTATGCGGAAATATTGACTCACGCGAGACTAGCACTGTTTAAAATTAAATATTTTATTATTTGAAAATATTGAGTTCGTACCAATACAAGGAATTAGCTAATGGGTAACTCGTCGCTAACTTGTCCTTGATGACTCCTTGATGACATAAGAACGTTCTGTTCGAAAACTCGCACAGAGATCATGTCCGTAATATTCGAGCTGCTGGATGGAACGAACTAGACTTTTGTCATCGGAGATCCAATCTTAATGAAAATTGGGGCCGCTGTTTGGTTGAAACACCTGTCACGTGATTGATGGATAGAACCGATAGACAACTTCTTGAACAGATTGGCAGATTTCTGCAGAAGCAGGTATAGATTTCTTCTATAAATTTTCTGACTTCTAAAAGATAAGGAATCTATAGAAGTTGATTTTTACTAAACAAATCCCTATTAAAATAGTACGTAACAAGTCTCTGACGCCCAGAAAATATAGCACTATTTAAGATGTTTACGCTATCCAAATCTCATGTCAATACGTTCATTTATAATAGAGTTATTCATAAAATACAAATGACGCGCGCACTTGCACACTAAACTCGCACATGACATGATCACAAATAAATTTATGGGCATTTTGATACATAATAGTTTTTTACCGAATTCTTACTTCAAAACTTATATCTAATTAACATAATCAAACAAAAATCAAATTTTAACATGTCTAAAGTCATAAACTTGCTATATCAGCATGTAGTCCTGGCTACAGTTTCCTTTACTGCAATGTTCTATTGCAGGAATATCCCCTCCTCGGATAAAAAAAAATTTGTTTACACAAATACAAATTTTTTTTTAACCTAAAATAATATTTCCTTTTTTTAACATATAATCAAACTCAAAATAAATAAATAAATAATCCTTGTTAAACTAAAAATATTTTCTTCCCATAAATTCTTTTTGACATCTCAGTTCCAATGTAAATAACCATAAGCACGAGGTTGATACTCTTTTATCACGGGGTAGAGAGATAAGCTAGTATAAACAGTTCATTACATCATAATACCTACTGTCCAGTCGCACACTTCTCAACATTTTTTTTTTTTTGTTCTTCCCTTTATTCCCCCCCTTTTTTCCTTTTTTTTTTACTTATTTTTGTTGTTGTTGATTTGTTGAGCATCCATAACTCCCAATGAACTGGCACAACGCCATGCCAGAAACATTCCACAATGTAAAATTCACTGCGGACAACAGCTGGAAGGAATCACCTGGGAAATCCCAGCAAAGTGTCCAGTAAGTCCACAACAATCATTGAAACTAATTCTGCTCACCCGAAAAAACAAGATAAACCCAATTAAGAAGATATGGGCAACCAGTATAATTTAATAGCCGGTCGTTCAAAAGAACCTGTGGATGTTTTAACTGAAGCGCGACGAACAACCCCGTCGCTCCCCGGAAACACAGCTGAAACTCGGCCAAGAGGCCACATCAGGGGGGGAGAATTCTGTTCCTCCATAACCACCAGGTCCCCAACCATTAAATTTCTTGACTTAGACGACCACTTCGATCGGGCATGAAGTGCCGTCAAGTATTCCAAACGCCACCTTTTCCAAATGGCTTGGAGCAAAGCGGCAATTTGTTTGTAATGACGGACGGTCCCTTCATTTAATGAGACTTCAGCTTCCGGGGGCGGCCAACCAAAAAATGACCAGGCGTTAGAGCCTGGTAATCACTCGGATCTGAGGATAGAGCAGTCAAAGGACGGGAATTTAAGATTCCCTCAATGCGAATGCATAACGACGAAAATTCTGCTATGGTCAGCGACCTGGTCCCAATCATACGTTTCATGTGAAACTTGGCCGACTGGACAGCCCGTTCCCACAAGCCACCCGGGCAGACGGAGGGATAAATTTAAATTCAATGTTATTGTCAACAGCAAAAGCTGTTATCTGAGCTGACTGGTCAGGATTGGAAAGCACATTTTGGAGCTCCCGTTTCAGTTCGGAGCGCGACCCCACAAAATTCCTACCACAATCCGAATACAGTGTTTTCGGAGCCCCACGGCGACTAATAAACCGTCTCAACACATCAATAAACTGGGGCGATGAAAGATCCATAGCCACTTCAAAGTGAACTGCTTTAGTGGCTAAGCAGATGAAAATGCAGAGATACGCTTTGACTATAGGTGCCTTCCGAACAGCGTAAGCCCGTACCAAAAAGAGGCCAGCATAATCCATGCCGGAAGAATAAAATGGAGGTGCCGGATTAACCCTAGGAACTGGCAGATCCCCCATTAACGGGTTGGTGGGGCGAGGACGCGCCCTGAAACAAGGAAGACATTTCCAAATTATAGTTCTTATTGCCTGACGTGCGGACAAAATCCAATAATTTTGGGCAAGCTGAAATTGAACTTGCAAGGGCCCAGCATGACCTAACCACACATGGGTGTGATGAATTAGCAACCCTACTAGGTGGTGATGCTTGGGCAGTAAAATCGGAAAACGATTTCTAGTAACCGCAGAGTTGGTCAAGCGACCGCGTACTCGAATGAGGCCAAAATCATCTATAAACGGGACCAGGCGCTGAATGCGGACTGGGAGCCGCTTACCTAAACGAAGAGCCGCGAGCTCCTGTCCAAACACGCTGCGCTGAATGTAGCGTAAAATATACTTAACAGCCAACTTCTTCCAATCCATGGCTGTGGAAGCTTCAATCCGCGAAGGCATAGCCCACCTTAAGATGACTGAGGTAACCCCCACCACTAAGGGCCACGAGGACAAGTGCTCAAACAATTCTACCCGGGGCTCCTGAGTGAGAAACGAAGAGACCTTGGTTTCCAAGGCAACATCTTGCACGTCGTGATTCGGGCGATAATTAATAGGGGGCCAGCATAGATCATCAAGCTTTAACCAATCTGGCCCTGACCACCACAATGTCGACGACCGGAGGCTAGAGAGTGACATACCTCTAGAGGCTAAATCAGCGGGGTTAGAAACACCATGAACATGGCGCCAAGATTTAGTATCGGTCCACTCTGTAATGGCAGCCACCCGATTTGCACTAAATGTCTTCAATTTAAAAGTAGGCATATTCAGCCAATCCAAGACAATCGTCGAGTCCATCCATAAGAAAACTTGACTCAATTGAATACATGATGAGAATAAGCCAACATAATGACGAACAAGTTTGGCTAAAAGAAAAGCTCCCAACAACTCCAAACGTGGGATTGATAAAGTTTTAAGAGGTGCCACTTTAGTTTTAGATGACACCAACGAAATCACCGGAGGACCAGAGTCAGTATAAATGGACAGATAGAGGACGGCCGCGTAACCCAACTGGGAAGCATCACAGAAACCATGCAATATTACCCTTTCAATATGCCCACCTTTAGGGAAGAATGGCCGGGAAATAGTAATTACCGGAAGATGATTCAAAGAGGACAGGAATTGACTCCAATAATCGTTTAAGTCATCACTTAGAGGAGCATCCCAGTCCAAGCCCTCAGCCCAGAGTTTTTGGAAAAAGCCTTGGCCCTGAAAATCACTGGCGAAAGCCAACCACATGGGTCAAATAATTGTGCCATCTGAGATAACACGACACGTTTGGTAAATTGAACCTGAGCATTGCTGCAACAGGCCAAACGAGGAAAGGAGAAGCAATCAGTAAAATGGTCCCAACTTAAACCCAGAATATCCTTATCCTCATGTGCCGCCCCTTGGCAAGACAACACAAAAATCGGGAACTAGTTTAATTCTTTACCAGTAAACTAAACCAGCTGCCGTTGTTAGTAAAACTCTTACTAACAAATTACAAAACAAGTATGATATAGGAAACTGACAAGGTTTGCATAAACTTATTCACTCACTAGGTATTAGCTAAAACATCTCTTTATTGCTATTGAAGTATTAATCAAACATTATTACTGATTTTAAAGAAAGTTATTTTTGTAAATAGTGCTTTTACTGCTTCAAAGATCTTAATTATATTATTCTTGTTATATCAAAATTTATTCATATAACTGTTACTTTTAATACCACGGATCCGGGTCTCAATTTTCTCAAAATTATTAATTTATCAATATATACATTACGGTTACTATTACTTCTTACAAAATTACAAAATATACAAATCTGATAATTTGTTCATTACATTGCGAAAGTTCTTTAAAGTTCTTTGTTACTTCTTATTAAGGGGAAATTTACAAAAGTTGTGGTTTGATATCACCTGAGGTTGTTGTTGTATTCTTGGGACATCTCCAGTTGTCTTCTACGGGTTGAGTACGTTGTTCTTGGTGTATCTACATCGGGTTGATTTTTAGTTTACTTGAAGCTCTCGAAGATAGGTGGTTTACTTGAAGTTCCAAATGTTGTAATTTCACTTTTCTTAGTGCAGATTCTTGTAGTTCACATTTTCTTTATTTTAATTACAGTTATAGTTCTCATTTTGCAGTACTACAGTCTAGTAGTTAACTATGTTACACTTACATTTGATTTGGTTTTTAAGAGATGTGTTGGCTACCTTTTTCTACTATATTTATATATTTTCTCACAAACTCTAGACACTACATTATTCACAATAACAAGATTTCACGCTGGATATACTTCTAGAGAACATACACATACGTATATGTGTACAACACCAAAACTCACATCTACTCATTGCGACGTTCTACGGCCGAATGCGTGTACGGTTTAGGGGAGAGGGCTCAGTAAGCTAGTGCGTATTTACGCGCTAAGAAAATAGTTCGTACTTTTTCTATTATTATTTATTCATTAATTAGAAGATAAATACTTTATGTTTATTTTATTATGACTTAGGGATTTCTTTATTTCTCTAGTCGCATTTTTAATTATTTAAGTAATTATTATTATTATTCACTACTTAATACTTTTCTTGGCGTGTTGGTACTGGAAGGTTTCAAGTTGATACAGGAATCTGGGTATAGGTAAGGGTGTATGATACTCTTACTTATTAAAATTAAAAATTTTAATCTGTGCGATTTTTGATATATTTAAAATCGTCACATCCTCCTGCACTTAACTATGAAAAACAGGGGGGTGGAATAATAGAAAATCTAATAAACACAATTATATATTTTTTTTTTTCGTGAAATTCCCTTTCTCTCGTTTCTTAACATTTACCTTAATATTATTTACATATAAATAGATATTACTTATCTATTAATCTATTTGTTACTCTTAGTTTCCCGTAACTTCACAATATAGTGGCCCGACTGATTACCTTGCATACTCTAACTATATTGGTTAGCTTTCTGCGCTTTCTTTATCCCTTGTAAAGAATTATTCAGTGCGGCGCCATTGTGACTGTGTTACGTCTTGATCCCTATATCTCTTAATTCTACTACAGTAATCTAAAGTTGATCCCATACTCAACCTTAGATCCTATCTTAACACTAATTTCTTATTCTACTGAGATACGCGGAATTTCACAAAGTGGGAATCTTTATTTACATTTAAACAATGAGCAGTTACAATCTAAGAGGGGTCAAACACTGGACACATTGTATTATTCACTAGGGAGGTTTTCATTGTTTAGCGATGCTACCATTTATAACAATAGGGGAAGGCTTACTACAATATTTCCTGTACGAATGGGTTTGTCTCTATTACTGTCAAGCTGGGGGAATTATTTTGAAGAAGGCCACGACCGGGCGTTTACACGACTCAAATATACTTTTATTATTATTTTCTCTTTACTCATTTTACTTCTACACTTTACACTTTTATTACACGTTATTTTTATTCAAGCTATTATTAAACCTTTTTATTTAAAGTACTTATTATTTATTTTATTTCAAACACTTATAAACTTGAATTTATTTAAACACACACATATATCTTATTTCATATTAAGCTTTGGGAAGTAATCTTATCTTAATTAATCAACATAACTTATTTCACAACAATTAAATTCTCAGTATTGACATATATAATTAATCAAAACAAAACGATAATACCATTTTAGTAGAGAGAAATTTCATATACGGAAAGTTCATTGCTTTAACAACAGCACAAAGAGTCAGCTGTTTTGGGGTGTCGTCGAGTTGCATAGGGTGGTAATTCAGGACAATGCAAAACAGGAAAGAGCTTGTCTAATATGGTTTTGTTTTCTTATGGGGAGGAGGGGTTATGAATGAGAGGGGTGTTTACAAAGGGGAGAGTTTACATTCCACAACACGTATTTAACATGAACCAACTGGCTTGGAATTAAATACTTACCAGCTATGACTTGCTTAACACGGCAAACTCGCGATACTAATATTATTATTATATAATTAAAATTTTACTCATTTATTATTTTTTATTTCTGAGTGAATAAATTTATGTTTGTCCTTTTTATCGTTAACGACTTATAAACTTACACAACAACAATTACATAATTATGTTGCAATTTTCTGTACGTGACACTCTGTAAACAATATTTTGTTTTACCAAGTAAATTACACAATTTTAAATTCAGCAGAGTGGCGCATTTTTGGTACTGTAAAAGCTTGGTACGACATCACAAAAGTCGGTAATTAGTTTAATTCTTTACCAGTAAACTAAACCAGCTGCCGTTGTTAGTAAAACTCTTACTAACAAATTACAAAACAAGTATGATATAGGAAACTGACAAGGTTTGCATAAACTTATTCACTCACTAGGTATTAGCTAAAACATCTCTTTATTGCTATTGAAGTATTAATCAAACATTATTACTGATTTTAAAGAAAGTTATTTTTGTAAATAGTGCTTTTACTGCTTCAAAGATCTTAATTATATTATTCTTGTTATATCAAAATTTATTCATATAACTGTTGCTTTTAATACCACGGATCCGGGTCTCAATTTTCTCAAAATTATTAATTTATCAATATATACATTACGGTTACTATTACTTCTTACAAAATTACAAAATATACAAATCTGATAATTTGTTCATTACATTGCGAAAGTTCTTTAAAGTTCTTTGTTACTTCTTATTAAGGGGAAATTTACAAAAGTTGTGGTTTGATATCACCTGAGGTTGTTGTTGTATTCTTGGGACATCTCCAGTTGTCTTCTACGGGTTGAGTACGTTGTTCTTGGTGTATCTACATCGGGTTGATTTTTAGTTTACTTGAAGCTCTCGAAGATAGGTGGTTTACTTGAAGTTCCAAATGTTGTAATTTCACTTTTCTTAGTGCAGATTCTTGTAGTTCACATTTTCTTTATTTTAATTACAGTTATAGTTCTCACTTTGCAGTACTACAGTCTAGTAGTTAACTATGTTACACTTACATTTGATTTGGTTTTTAAGAGATGTGTTGGCTACCTTTTTCTACTATATTTATATATTTTCTCACAAACTCTAGACACTACATTATTCACAATAACAAGATTTCACGCTGGATATACTTCTAGAGAACATACACATACGTATATGTGTACAACACCAAAACTCACATCTACTCATTGCGACGTTCTACGGCCGAATGCGTGTACGGTTTAGGGGAGAGGGCTCAGTAAGCTAGTGCGTATTTACGCGCTAAGAAAATAGTTCGTACTTTTTCTATTATTATTTATTCATTAATTAGAAGATAAATACTTTATGTTTATTTTATTATGACTTAGGGATTTCTTTATTTCTCTAGTCGCATTTTTAATTATTTAAGTAATTATTATTATTATTATTCACTACTTAATACTTTTCTTGGCGTGTTGGTACTGGAAGGTTTCAAGTTGATACAGGAATCTGGGTATAGGTAAGGGTGTATGATACTCTTACTTATTAAAATTAAAAATTTTAATCTGTGCGATTTTTGATATATTTAAAATCGTCACACTTAGCAACGACGGAATCACTTGGAGCGGCTGATTCAGGTAGGCAGTCGGGTTGATTAGTGCACCATTTTTTCAAATTGAACCCTCCTGAAGACAACAACAGAATTAATTCCCGTTGTAGTTTGCAAAGCTCTGATTTTCAATCAGCGCCAGCAGCAATATCATCCACAAAAATATTACGGCTAAGTACCGCCGCTCCCGCAGGAAAATTAACTGCCTCATCCTGAGCCAGCCGCTGCAAGGTTCGCAACGCCTGAAAAGGGGCGCAAGCCAGCCCGTAAGTAACGGTACGCAAAGCGAAAACCCTTAGTGGGGCGGTAACCTCCTCACGCCACAAAATACACAGGTACGCCGAGTCATCAGGATGCATAGCAATTTGGCGGTACATCTGTTCGATGTCGCACGTAAAAACATGGCTAAACCGCCGAAACAAAGTCAAAACGTCGGACAGTAAGGTCTGCAACTTAGGGCCGACACATAACACATCATTTAAGGAAATCCCAGAGGACGTCTTCATACTGGCGTCAAACACCACCCTGATTTTTGAAGTATCACCTCTAACTTTAAAGATACCATGATGAGGGATGAAATATTTTGGAAAATTGGGGTCAGACACCAATGACATATGCCCCTGAGCGACATAATCCGTTATAAATTGTACATATTGGCTCTTAAACTGACTGTTCGCAGCAAATTTCCTTTCCAACGCAAAAAACCGAGACATGGCTCCCTTAAGGGAATTTCCCAAAATGTGAGAAGAGTTTTTGAAGAACGGCAAGCGCACCTGGTAACGACCCGACGGCAACCGACTTGTTGACTCCATGTAAAACCTTTCAGCAAAGTGATCCTCTTCAGATAATTGGTGGGGTACAGCTGGAGGCTCTTCGACCTCCCAAAAACGATGAACTTGCTCAAGTAGGTTTGGTATATCCGTAGATAACGTTGTGACGGAAGGATAAAAGTGGTGGAAATGACAGTGAAGCTGATGCGCAGGGTTTTGAGACATTCCAATGGTTCCGAAATTCCCTACTCGGCTAAAACACTGTAATGATTTATTGTCCTTTAGGAAGGTTTAAACGTGGTTCTGCGAATGTACAGAAATCGTTTTAGTAGACTGGTGACATTAATATTATAACATCACCAAATTCAGATAAATTTTGATAACAATAAGTATGTATAAAAAATGCTAAATGATATTATGTTTGAATAAATAAATTATGTGGATAGTAAAAAATAAATAAAAGGTAATTATCATGGAAGGAGGAGGTGTAATAAACCGAAAGTGATTAATAAAGAAACTAAAATAATAGACTGACAGACAAACGACATTGACCCAACCCCAGAGATTGGCCAGTTAAGAAACCAGTTAAGAAATCAAAATAAAGAGAACAAGACGAATGAAGGAGAAGAAGAATTAAAACCAAGAGAGAACAAACCCATGAGGAAGAAAACAAGATGAAACGCATCAAGAAAACTAGACAAGTAATAAAAAATAGAGAAGGGAGAAATAGTGTAATCCCAAAATAATAAAGACAATGAAATTCGGTTAAGAACCAAAACTATTAATGAATGTTAGTATTGACAAAATGACAATTATGAACCGTCAGTAATATGAAACAATGTATAAAAGTACACTAACCAAAAGAGTTAGGGATATATGTAATTTGTTAACTAAGAAAGACACAATATTAATAATGTTATATAGATAGTGGGTAGAGAAAGAGAATAAAATGATGAGAAATAAATGGAAGTTGAATTAGTGAAAGTGATTTATACTAGAGTGAATTAATACTAAAGAAACACTAAGTAAATTATAATAAACACTAAATAATTTAAGAAAGTGCAAGTGAAAAACAAATACAAATATTATGATTAACTAAAACTTCCGGGCTGAAAGGCCGTGGTCGAGTGCTTGATCTAGTGTAGCTAAACGTTTCTGCCACACCACCGGTGGCCATCTTCAGTAGCAAAAATGTGTTCGAATAGATGACACGCCGAACACGTCTCCCAATGAACTGGGAACAAGCAACAGTGAGTTAAGGCTACGTTGTCTCTATTTATAACTTTTTCGCCGCTTAAGGTGTATCACGTGGACCAATGAGAAGCCAGCTCATCATTCTCGATTCTGATTGGCCATGTTGCTTGTTCCCAGTTCATTGGGAGACGTGTTCGGCGTGTCATCTATTCGAACACATTTTTGCTACTGAAGATGGCCACCGGTGGTGTGGCCAAAACATTTAGCTACACTAGATCAAGCACTCGACCACGGCCTTTCAGCCCGGAAGTTTTAGTTAATCATAATGACACCGGCCGTGAAAGCCTACGTACTAAAAATACAAATATTGTCTATCATAAAAATAGTAAGAGGAGAGTAGGCTAAGGTAAAGACTTAGTAAAATAACTCATGTGTTAGTTTTAAGAGTGAACAATAACATTTGCCAAAGTTACAATGAATAGTATTTAGGATAGAACATTGATTCAGTGAATAATGAACACTAAGTAGTGATATTCACTGTGATAACTAGTAAATAGTATTGTTATAACTTAAAAATGTATTGTAAAAGTTTAAAGGTGTGTTTCACAAGGAAAAGTAATTAGATGGTGTTAACATGGAAGGGAGAGAAAAAAGGCATTAGAAAATAAGTTTGTATTAACATTAATTAAATACCCATGTTATAAGGGGAGTTTAATGGAAAAAGTTCAATAGAGGTGAGATTGTTTAGCACCAGAACAACAAATAAGAAATAATGAATTGTATAAACTGTTGTTTATGAATTGGATATGGCTGTAAGAGTCATACAGACCATAGACCTAGATGTTATATGTTATATTGGAAATGAATAGCAAATAATTAGCAAGTAAGATGAAATAACACAGTTGTTACTAATTAAAACGCATCCAGATACATTAAACTTAATTATAAATACAAAATAACAAATTAGGGCTAATTGAAATATATTGTGTATGAAGCCACAAAAATCCAGTAATGGCTACTTAAATGTGAAACAGGCCTAACGGTCAAACATAAACAATTACTGATTGCATAAAAATCACCATGTAATGGACAAATCCAAGGTGACTAATTCATCAAGGATGAATAGTAGTTATTATTAAAAACCAAATATTAAATTAAGGAATTATATAAACAAAGAAATGTAATTGATAAGTATGAAATTAATTGTGAACTTAGAAAACTTGATAAAACCCAATATTGTGGGGTACCAAATAATCTTTGTGAGAAAATATAAATGACAGTGCATTTAGATATTAATTCAGAAGGAAGATAAGAGGAGGAAGAAAGTCCGAAGATATGGGAAGATTTGAAAGGAATTCGAAAATTGATAACAATGTGCTCATGTTGAGCTCACCCAATGAGAGCATTGATGTAACCATCGAAACGACCGTTTAACGAGGTAATTACCGTTAAATACAATTACTTGGAAAGTGACGCTATCGCAAGCCAGAGGCGAATTTTCTGTACAACACATTTTAATATTTAAAAACATCTTAGAAGTAAAACCAAGTATAGAAATCGATAGTACAGAAGTCTGATGGATGCAGAATACCATTTCCAGAGGGAGAAGACGTTTAACTCAATATGAAATATCTAAATAAGTCCAAACCACTTTGAAAAAGATGCCGAAGCTTGAATAAAGAACACAGGAATAATATTGATGCCATCATCCTTCCTTCTTGACATCCCGAGTAATACCGTACTGCAAGGCTGTTAAGTATCAGTTAAATTATTTCAACTTCCAAAAAATAAACGCACTTTGAATATTTCTCAATGTATGTTGAATACCACTGAATCATTTTTATTCTCTTGCAAGGATTTGAATCGAAATATTAAATCACTGTAAATTTGTTAACTATAGAACTAACCTCATATTTATGTACGACTTTTAAACTTTTTGTATGACACTTAAACAAAACAATTACCACTACACATTATCCTACTTAAGGAAAAAACATTGTAAGGTTGTGTATTTTTAATATTGTAACTGCATCTGAACCTTTTAACGTGATCCAAACAACCCACAAACATCGACCGAAATATTTGTTGATTGGCCTATTAACACGCCATACTGTTTATTTGTATTCAAAAGTCGATTGGTTAACCCTTGAGTAGAGTCTTATAAAGAATTATCCGGTGCAGAATTGTATATGAAAAAATTAGTTACAACTTGTGTCTATAAAATATTAACTTCAAATTAATAATAAATTTATACTGTGTGTGTTAAATCGTGTCTTATTTTCTTTAGCAAAGTGTATGTTTAAAAATATAATGTATAGTGAAGGTTTCCAATGCGATGTCTAGCGCTCAAGTAGCGAATCCTGCAACTGCTATCTCGATTGACACAAAATTGAGAAAAGGCGGGACGGATTGAATTCGTCGCCTCGTTCAAATAGAAAAGTGATAAGGAAATAATTTTAATTGTTTTATATAAAAAATTTGGCGCCACCCGGAGATTATCCACTACGTTTGACCCTCAGATCGGGAACCACGATACCTGGTCCCCAGTACGTTCGCTACGGGCCCAAACATCGTGAAGTACATCGCCGTGCGAGGACGCAGTGGTAAGAAACACAGACACACTTTTACACTCAGACACACTGTTATATTTTACAGAGGTATACGAACGAACACGAGACATGAGTTATATAATAAATTGGCTTCCATCGCGGGGCTTGAAGGAGGCAGGACATCTTGTGTATATATTATAAATTGGCGCCCAACGTGGGGCTGGAAGGAGGCAGGACATCCGAGATACGTTAAAAATTGGCGACCAACCGGTGGAGCTTGAAAAAAGGAAGATACGAAGTTCTAGCGGCGGTCACGAAAGGAGATCAAGATGCAAACAAGAGGTTTATCGAAAAAGTTGGAGAAGGAGAAGGAAATGGAAGAAAATAGAGGGGAAGCAGAGGAAGGAATGCCAATTGAAGAAGTGGAGACAGCAATAACCACAACGGAACCAACCCAAGACGAAGAAATGGAACTACAGGCGGGTGACAGGGAGGAAGCCAGAGGAGGAATGGATTTTCATAAATTATGGGAATTAATACAAGGAGACTCTAGGAAAAATAAGGAAGAATTAGATAAAAAAATTTGAATCAATAAATCAAAATTTTAAGAAACAGGAGGAGAAGTTCGACAGCATGAAAGAAGAAACGAACGACAATTTTCAGAAGCAGAAGGAAGAATTGAGACAAACCATTAACAAAAATAATGAAACATTACAACAACGATTGATGGAGGAAATTCAGCAAAGAAACGAAGAATTGAAGGAAGAATTGAGGGAACAGCTGAAGGAGGACCACGAGAAAAATAAGGAAGAAATGAAGCAGCAAATAAGACTAATTTTCAAAGGATGTCGTGAAGAAAGAGACCAGACAAAAACGGAGATGAATAAGAAATGGGAAGAAACAAGATACCCAGCAGATCAACTTAATGAAACAGTAGATAGTGGTTTCACACAATTGAATGAAACACTAGACAACCTTTCTGACGGTATCAATGAAGAAATAAAGAATAAAGAAGACAAAGGTGTATGGTTTTCTGAGAATAAAGATAACAAAAACAATGAGAAAATTAAGCACCTAAAAACCAACCAGAGAAGAGTAAAGAAGAATCGAATAATTAAGAAGATTAAGAAAACAAAAGAAATAGGAAAAATATAGAAAAAGAAACTACTAAAAACAAGAGAAGAAGTGGAGATGATGAAGAACGGACTAATTGATGTGTTTAATTTACCCCTTACCGACCAAAGCAAATTAATGAGATATAAAGATTGTAGGAGGACCTTGAAAGAAATTATAGAGGGAATTCACAACCAACCAACAGAGGGAAACTTCATCAAATCAATAAGAAAAAAGAATTTACACAAAATTGACAGGACTCATGACAAGATAGGGTGTCACAAATCAAGAAGGTATCTAACACACTTGAGTACACCAGAAATAGAAATGCTGAATAAAGAACCACATAATAAAATGATGGAAGCAGTCATGGATACCACTGAACATATGATATTAGAAGAATCATGGTACAAAACAGAAGAAACCTATATCACTAGGAAGAAAATAGTTACATACACTAAGGTTATCTGAACCACAAATGCAGAGGAAATGATGGACTATGGGTAAACAAAGTGAAGATAAACGCCGAGAAAAAGGGGACTGATTTCATGATAACCTACCTAAGTAACTTAAAATAAAAAGAAAGATCAGCAAGTGAGTTTACTGATAAATAATAATGAAAAAATATAGATATAAAATGAATTTCAAAATTCAAAAAAGTTATGTAAGGACAGCTTACACAGATATTTCGAGAATAGTTTAGACCAATCATAAAAATGGAGAAATAAAATTACAAAAAATCCACATAAAGTAAGAAACACTAACTTACTATAATCTTTGAATAAAAATTAATAATAATGGAGTGAAGTTACAAAACATTCCTAACAAAATAAGATTAAGTTACAATAATCTTTAGCCAAAATGTGAGGCACAAAAAAGCAAAACTACTATAAAGGAATGAGCTAAAAACATTCCTAACTAGTAAGAAACACTAACTTACTATGATATTTAAAAAGTTATGAAAAAAAAACAATATCAATCAAAATGACCAACTTCCGATACTATTTAGAAAGAAATGGGAAGTAAGATTAAGAAAACCAATGATCAAAAAACGAAATAAATAAAATAAACATTCTAAGAGTTGTAATATGAATTGAGATAAAACAAAACTTATTAAAAATGAATAAAAATTTGAATTGTATCAATAAAAAGCAATGCTTCAAGTATTATCAAGTAGTATCTATAAAGAAAGATGAAAAAATACATGACTCGAACTGAGCAATAATAAAATATAAAGGTAAAAGATTCCCAACAAATGTTATGATTATTATTATTATGTTGAGTCACGAGATGACTGTATTTAAGATTCATTAATTGAGATTGACTGTTGAATAAGTCCAGCAATCATTTTACTGAGCAGGGATGATGTTCCCCTGATCTCAGAATAAGAGTAGTTTTGAACGACGGAGTTAGGTAAGCCAATAGAGCCCATCCGAATCGATTGCAACTACTGATACGTTTGATATTATTGATATTTTTTTATCATTGATACAAACAAGGTTAAAGTAATTGAGAACATAATTTTTTGGGAAGCCATCTTGTATTGCCAACTTCTTAAGAGAAAAAAAAAATATATATGTGCTTACCCTACTTACGTTCATACGGGTTCTTTTTGGCGAACAGGAAAATCAGAATGTTGTTTGAACAAATAAAGAGAACGTTATATGTTTCCTCCTAAATTAAAATTTATTAACATTTCTTGAAAAACGCACACAAAATGAAATTAAGAAAAAAAAACTTTTAATAAAAAAAATATAACATTTTAGTGTCAAAAGGAATCAAGATTTTACATAGAAATAATCTCTATACTACTAGGATTAGTTTTAACTACGGAAACCAGCACTTCATTCCCTATTTATATAATCAAACAAAACCTCACACTCGCTCACATACTACCCCCCATTTTAAAATCTTTCCCTAAATTTCCCATTTTTATTTAATTTTATTTATTTATATATTTAAACCAGCATTTTTTATTATTATTTTTTAATGTCTACTTTCCTGTATATGAGTTCGACTCCTGGGGTGTCTCCTCATGGCGTGCACTGTTTTGCGGTTATATCGTTTTATGGTTCGCACTATTACATTTTTACGGCCGAAAACTGTTTGTGTTTTAGATATAAATATAAAGATTCACATTTTTATAGTATGCGGGCCCACACTTATGTTCCGAAACTTTTACATAGCTGTTGCTCGCGCGAGCGATGAGATTGGACTGGGGAGATTTACAGGCGCTATTTTGTGAAGCGGCTGTTGTTCGCCCAACTCTCATTGGTTTACAGTTTGTATTCGTTCGCCAGTGGACTGTTTTTGGCCTGTTGAGGTGACACACATCGTTATATAAATTGCTGACGCAACACATCGCCTGATGTCTGGTTGCATAATTGGTTTACAGATTTTGTTACATAATGTGTTTACGTTTTTCGTGTTCGTCATTGTCCTTGAACTGACTTTGGTACATTTGCAGTTATTAAAACGGTCCACACAATTATTAAACAATTCATACAGTCAACAGCAGTGCAGCCACGTTGCGATCGCTTCCACATAACAAATTTACCTCTCGGTCATAAAATTTTTCTATCCCTCAATTAGTTAATTATTATTTATGAAAAAATACAAATTATGTCATTACCCCAGGTATGCCCAAAAATGCCCCGCTACAATACCCCCTCAATGAGATATTTTATGCCGAAGCATAAAAAATCTCATTGACACATTCATACTTGCTAGAGGGATCAGCCAGGATATGTCGCCACAACCCCCTGTATGGTTTACAAAAAAGAATAATCAACTCACCCTTGGTCCGGTGACTGTGACCGCATCTGCATGACAATACTGGACTTCTCTCTCGAGATCCCAACACCGTAGAGTCAGACAGATACTCAACGCCCCTGCTCTGACGCGCAGGCCAGCTCAGGTCCGCCGCCACAGCACCACCAAACACTGAAACAACAAATCAAAATATTAAATAGTGGCCTTATACAACACCATATCCCCAACTGATCTGTTCCCCCCTAGCGGTGCTGGTTTGCGCTAAGAAGCACTGGTTTTGTTTTTTATTTATCGCTAACATGTATATATCAGAATACCTAACATAACCTAACATAAGAAAACACAGCACATTAGTAATTCATTTTAAAATAAACAACTTACAATTAAAATGTTACACACTTTATATCATTAAATTGGCATATAAAACCAAAAAATTACTTTTAAACTTGATTTACTCTTATTAATTCGTTTCTCAAAATGACAAAAATTATTATTTTTTTTTTTTATTTTATTTTTTTTTTCTTTCAATTATGGCCATCATTATTCTATTTCATTACTTTGGGTGATTCTACGTTATTCATTATAATTTACTTTATCCACTTGGCATTTACTCATAATCTTACCCCTTTTATTACTCTAACGTTCCCTTACAAAATCTCTAACTAGTATGACACCCCTCTATCAAAATTTTACTAACCCTTCTCTACCTCTAACTACTTACTACTTTAACTCCAATCTCCACCTACTCTCAATATATGAAAAAAAATACTCTCTAACCCTTTGTACATAGGATACGTGTTTCCTTCCCAAAACTCATTCCCTTATGTTGGTCCCTGGACTCCCCCTAGGTAACCCTTTCCGGCGCCAATCGGTCCCTATCCCATCCCAACCCTTGTTGCGGACTCCCCAAATACACTACCCCTACTACAAAATTGCCATCCCCAAAAAATCTCAATCTCATAACCTCACTACAATTACAACAAATTAACATCAACAATATATCATTCAAGACTCTACATAAATTCTCCAATTCTACTGTGTCTCCACTTATACTTCTCAAAATTCTATAGCATACGTTAACTCAAAACAACATTGCATTATTTTCATTTCCACTATTACTTTAACTCTTACTTCGATTTGGACAGATCTATGTCCCACAAAATTCAACTTGAACCGATTCAGACATTTTATTCAAATAATTACTATCACCCATTTCTATCTTTTATAACCCATTGAAAATTTTACCTATCACAACTATTTTCCATTTTATTTTAAAATCTATAAACACATTGAAAACATAATATCATATTTTTATAATCCTTATACCTAACACACTAATGCAATTAACATACTAAGACATAATGACACAATATAGGAAGTATTTAGTGCATCTATTTTTTAACTTCAAACAAAATTATTGAGTAGCAAATCATCATTATTAATTAAAATATAGCAAATTATTAATACGTTATCCCCTTGGATAACCTCCCAGCCACACACACTATTTCAGATTATGTAAGACTGTGGCGCCTTTTCGCTTCCACAGAGACTGTATATTTTGGAGCAGGGTTTTTACCTCTCCGTGTCTCTGCTTCCACTATTAAGTTTTTAAAATTAGTGAACATCATCATGTTCTCGTTAAATAATCATGCACCCTTAAACGGATCTACCACCTGGCTCTGCTGTTCCTCCTCGAACAGAGTGGCAGCCGCTGTTCCATAGTTTGGTGATTCCCCTTTTATTACCCCCCATCAATTTCAAAATACACCTTTACAACGATAACAGCTATGGCCAGTTAAGGCAGAACGTGACGCAATGAGCCCCAACCATAGCTGTTAAAGCTAAACCAATTCCACGGTCAGGGTTCGGTGAGGCCGTGACCGCCCGAAAATTTTGGGGAATCACAAGTAAAATATCTTTCATAATATTAAATTTAAGAATTTATATTTAAATGACAATATTAATTTAGATGGGGTTTTAACCCACTTTATATGGAAGCTTAATCATTATTAACATAAAATATTAAATACAAAATTTACAACCTCCCCCCATAGCAGTTCCACACTACACTGTTATAATACATCACATAACACAATACACAAATAGCAATAAATCTGGATTATTAGCATACATCAAACAAACAATTCTCTTTTAAATAATTTATATAAAAATTTATAAACATTATTATTTAAAATGTTTCATTAACTCTTTTTATTTATCATCATTATTTCATTATTGATCCTTTGCTGTAATTAGCTTTTCAAAATTTCCTTAGAATTTATTATTAACATATATTTTTAACCATTATGATATTCCACAAAATAGACCATTTAACATTTATTTACTTATTAATTATTATTAAATCAGAATCTCATTACACAATTTAAATTCATTATAAAATTCAAACATTTAACATTCAATCACAATATCTAAACATCTCAACTTATTTAATTCAACTGATTATTAAAATTGAATATTCATTTGATTATTAAAATAACATATTTCAATTATTATCAACATTCTACAAATCATTAACTATTGTCTTCATAATTATTTTGTTATTTAATTAGAGTGCTAAAATATTAATAATATTATTATTATTAACACAACATTTTCCAAAACATATACACATTACTTATCTAACATTTCACAATACACACATGAATTCAATATTATTTACAAAATATGCGTCAAAACTGTTCAAGTGTATCTCACTTCAGATGTCCAAATCAGCAAGGTCATTACCAATAATTTACAATATTTAAAAATGTCCCAACACTGATCTTTTAGCTCACCCACCATCGTCATATATATATCTAGTGTATTTGTAACATTCATCATTTTTATCAACATACAATTTGTTATCATTACTATCATAATAATCCATCCATTCTATTTCATCCATTATACCATTATACATCATGTCAACATCAGTTAGAATTGTCCAGTTTGTATCAGTGTTATTTGTTAACGTCAGGTAAATTGTTTTCTCCTTTTTGTATTCCTCAACTACTACGTCAGGTAAATCATTATAGTCAGGTAAGATATTATCAAAATTATTCTCTGTCTCTCTTTCTAGTATTTTTCTCAATTCATCATACTTTCTTTCTAACTTATATAGTTCTAATTCACTCTCAATATGTAACTCTCTTTCTTCATAGCACCACATCATATTCTCACAATTATTACGGACAGAGGGTACGACATTATACAACATTAATTCATTTAACAATAAGGGTCTCTTGCCCTGAAAAAACAACATTAAATCATCATCATCATTATAAACAATAAGGGGAAAATTTGCCCTCTGTCCCCATTCAATTACTACATTATTCTTCCACTCTCTCTCTATTTCATAAACACTCATTAACATTTCATTATCGCATTCTAAAACTTCATCAGTACTATTTGTTATTATATTTTCATCATTTGCTTCTACATTATTCTTCACCCCCACTATACTCTCAAAATTGTCTACTATTTCGTCATTTTTACATTTTGTCATATTTAAAACATTGTCACCTAATTTCTCAACATTCCGTTCTAATTTATTTAAACTGTTTCTTATTGTTTCGTTAGTGCTTTCTAAATGTTTATTAATTTCTTTAATTTCACCTTTTAATTCATCAAATTTGTCATTAATTATTGAATTTTGCATGTTAAATTTAGCGTCAGAATCGCTCTTTATTTCATTAATTTGGTTTTTTAATTCTCTAAAATTACTATCTTGTTTTTCTACACTATTGTACATCATATCATACAATCTTGCTAACATAGTATCATTATCAGGTTTCTTATTTTGATTTCCTAAAATAGGTGTTGAATGAATCTCAACTGTCTGTATTATTTTTGACTCCTCAAGACTACTGTCAGTTGTTTGAATTCCGGAGTCGCTACTTATTTGATTTGCTATCTGACTATCAGATAAACTGATATCATTATTATCCGCCATTTTTCTTAGAATTTTTTATATATATTTCTTTATATAATCTTATTATCCGTAACATATAATTATTGACAAATATTCTACTCACCCATGTTAAACATAACCTCTTACGTCTAATTTACGTATGCATAAAAATTTTATTTTCTACACTTAACTAATCAAGACAACTTTATTTTCTACTTCAAACAATCATTCTGTTCTCCCCGTAGGCCTATATTTATATAATTTCATTTATATAAATCGTCCCTGTTCGGGCGCCACTGATACGTTTGATATTATTGATATTTTTTTATCATTGATACAAACAAGGTTAAAGTAATTGAGAACATAATTTTTTGGGTAGCCATCTTGTATTGCCAACTTCTTAAGAGAAAAAAAAAATATATATGTGCTTACCCTACTTACGTTCATACGGGTTCTTTTTGGCGAACAGGAAAATCAGAATGTTGTTTGAACAAATAAAGAGAACGTTATATGTTTCCTCCTAAATTAAAATTTATTAACATTTCTTGAAAAACGCACACAAAATGAAATTAAGAAAAAAAAAACTTTTAATAAAAAAAATATAACATTTTAGTGTCAAAAGGAATCAAGATTTTACATAGAAATAATCTCTATACTACTAGGATTAGTTTTAACTACGGAAACCAGCACTTCATTCCCTATTTATATAATCAAACAAAACCTCACACTCGCTCACATACTACCCCCCATTTTAAAATCTTTCCCTAAATTTCCCATTTTTATTTAATTTTATTTATTTATATATTTAAACCAGCATTTTTTATTATTATTTTTTAATGTCTACTTTCCTGTATATGAGTTCGACTCCTGGGGTGTCTCCTCATGGCGTGCACTGTTTTGCGGTTATATCGTTTTATGGTTCACACTATTACATTTTTACGGCCGAAAACTGTTTGTGTTTTAGATATAAATATAAAGATTCACATTTTTATAGTATGCGGGCCCGCACTTATGTTCCGAAACTTTTACATAGCTGTTGCTCGCGCGAGCGATGAGATTGGACTGGGGAGATTTACAGGCGCTATTTTGTGAAGCGGCTGTTGTTCGCCCAACTCTCATTGGTTTACAGTTTGTATTCGTTCACCAGTGGACTGTTTTTGGCCTGTTGAGGTGACACACATCGTTATATAAATTGCTGACGCAACACATCGCCTGATGTCTGGTTGCATAATTGGTTTACAGATTTTGTTACATAACGTGTTTACATTTTTCGTGTTCGTCATTGTCCTTGAACTGACTTTGGTACATTTGCAGTTATTAAAACGGTCCACACAATTATTAAACAATTCATACAGTCAACAGCAGTGCAGCCACGTTGCGATCGCTTCCACATAACAAATTTACCTCTCGGTCATAAAATTTTTCTATCCCTCAATTAGTTAATTATTATTTATGAAAAAATACAAATTATGTCATTACCCCAGGTATGCCCAAAAATGCCCCGCTACACTACAAAGTAAAGTTAGTTAGGGAAAATAAGATTTATAGGGAATAATTTATAATAAAAAATCAATAAGCCAGTTCGTAGTAAGAAAAAATGACGAAGAAAAGAATCAGGAGAAAGGAAATAAAAGATACAGAATTAAGAATAAAAATCGAGTGAGAAGCAGGAGAGTTTGAGAAGAAAATGATACAATACAATTGATAATTTCATCAAACTTAGAATCACGTTTTATAAAATGATCAATTTTGGTGGGAGAGCATTATATAACATCACCAAATTCAGATAAATTTTGATAACAATAAGTATGTATAAAAAATGCTAAATGATATTATGTTTGAATAAATAAATTATGTGGATAGTAAAAAATAAATAAAAGGTAATTATCATGGAAGGAGGAGGTGTAATAAACCGAAAGTGATTAATAAAGAAACTAAAATAATAGACTGACAGACAAACGACATTGACCCAACCCCAGAGATTGGCCAGTTAAGAAACCAGTTAAGAAATCAAAATAAAGAGAACAAGACGAACGAAGGAGAAGAAGAATGAAAACCAAGAGAGAACAAACCCATGAGGAAGAAAACAAGATGAAACGCATCAAGAAAACTAGACAAGTAATAAAAAATAGAGAAGGGAGAAATAGTGAATCCCAAAATAATAAAGACAATGAAATTCGGTTAAGAACCAAAACTATTAATGAATGTTAGTATTGACAAAATGACAATTATGAACTGTCAGTAATATGAAACAATGTATAAAAGTACACTAACCAAAAGAGTTAGGGATATATGTAATTTGTTAACTAAGAAAGACACAATATTAATAATGTTATATAGATAGTGGGTAGAGAAAGAGAATAAAATGATGAGAAATAAATGGAAGTTGAATTAGTGAAAGTGATTTATACTAGAGTGAATTAATACTAAAGAAACACTAAGTAAATTATAATAAACACTAAATAATTTAAGAAAGTGCAAGTGAAAAACAAATACAAATATTATGATTAACTAAAACTTCCGGGCTGAAAGGCCGTGGTCGAGTGCTTGATCTAGTGTAGCTAACGTTTCTGCCACACCACCGGTGGCCATCTTCAGTAGCAAAAATGTGTTCGAATAGATGACACGCCGAACACGTCTCCCAATGAACTGGGAACAAGCAACAGTGAGTTAAGGCTACATTGTCTCTATTTATAACTTTTTCGCCGCTTAAGGTGTATCACGCGGACCAATGAGAAGCCAGCTCATCATTCTCGATTCTGATTGGCCATGTTGCTTGTTCCCAGTTCATTGGGAGACGTGTTTGGCGTGTCATCTATTCGAACACATTTTTGCTACTGAAGATGGCCACCGGTGGTGTGGCCAAAACATTTAGCTACACTAGATCAAGCACTCGACCACGGCCTTTCAGCCCGGAAGTTTTAGTTAATCATAATGACACCGGCCGTGAAAGCCTACGTACTAAAAATACAAATATTGTCTATCATAAAAATAGTAAGAGGAGAGTAGGCTAAGGTAAAGACTTAGTAAAATAACTCATGTGTTAGTTTTAAGAGTGAACAATAACATTTGCCAAAGTTACAATGAATAGTATTTAGGATAGAACATTGATTCAGTGAATAATGAACACTAAGTAGTGATATTCACTGTGATAACTAGTAAATAGTATTGTTATAACTTAAAAATGTATTGTAAAAGTTTAAAGGTGTGTTTCACAAGGAAAAGTAATTAGATGGTGTTAACATGGAAGGGAGAGAAAAAAGGCATTAGAAAATAAGTTTGTATTAACATTAATTAAATACCCATGTTATAAGGGGAGTTTAATGGAAAAAGTTCAATAGAGGTGAGATTGTTTAGCACCAGAACAACAAATAAGAAATAATGAATTGTATAAACTGTTGTTTATGAATTGGATATGGCTGTAAGAGTCATACAGACCATAGACCTAGATGTTATATGTTATATTGGAAATGAATAGCAAATAATTAGCAAGTAAGATGAAATAACACAGTTGTTACTAATTAAAACGCATCCAGATACATTAAACTTAATTATAAATACAAAATAACAAATTAGGGCTAATTGAAATATATTGTGTATGAAACCACAAAAATCCAGTAATGGCTACTTAAATGTGAAACAGGCCTAACGGTCAAACATAAACAATTACTGATTGCATAAAAATCACCATGTAATGGACAAATCCAAGGTGACTAATTCATCAAGGATGAATAGTAGTTATTATTAAAAACCAAATATTAAATTAAGGAATTATATAAACAAAGAAATGTAATTGATAAGTATGAAATTAATTGTGAACTTAGAAAACTTGATAAAACCCAATATTGTGGGGTACCAAAATAATCTTTGTGAGAAAATATAAATGACAGTGCATTTAGATATTAACTCAGAAGGAAGATAAGAGGAGGAAGAAAGTCCGAAGATATGGGAAGATTTGAAAGGAATTCGAAAATTGATAACAATGTGTTCATGTTGAGCTCACCCAATGAGAGCATTGATGTAACCATCGAAACGACCGTTTAACGAGGTAATTGCCGTTAAATACAATTACTTGGAAAGTGACGCTATCGCAAGCCAGAGGCGAATTTTCTGTACAACACATTTTAATATTTAAAAACATCTTAGAAGTAAAACCAAGTATAGAAATCGATAGTACAGAAGTCTGATGGATGCAGAATACCATTTCCAGAGGGAGAAGACGTTTAACTCAATATGAAATATCTAAATAAGTCCAAACCACTTTGAAAAAGATGCCGAAGCTTGAATAAAGAACACAGGAATAATATTGATGCCATCATCCTTCCTTCTTGACATCCCGAGTAATACCGTACTGCAAGGCTGTTAAGTATCAGTTAAATTATTTCAACTTCCAAAAAATAAACGCACTTTGAATATTTCTCAATGTATGTTGAATACCACTGAATCATTTTTATTCTCTTGCAAGGATTTGAATCGAAATATTAAATCACTGTAAATTTGTTAACTATAGAACTAACCTCATATTTATGTACGACTTTTAAATTTTTTGTATGACACTTAAACAAAACAATTACCACTACACATTATCCTACTTAAGGAAAAAACATTGTAAGGTTGTGTATTTTTAATATTGTAACTGCATCTGAACCTTTTAACGTGATCCAAACAACCCACAAACATCGACCGAAATATTTGTTGATTGGCCTATTAACACGCCATACTGTTTATTTGTATTCAAAAGTCGATTGGTTAACCCTTGAGTAGAGTCTTATAAAGAATTATCCGGTGCAGAATTGTATATGAAAAAATTAGTTACAACTTGTGTCTATAAAATATTAACTTCAAATTAATAATAAATTTATACTGTGCGTGTTAAATCGTGTCTTATTTTCTTTAGCAAAGTGTATGTTTAAAAATATAATGTATAGTGAAGGTTTCCAATGCGATGTCTAGCGCTCAAGTAGCGAATCCTGCAACTGCTATCTCGATTGACACAAAATTGAGAAAAGGCGGGACGGATTGAATTCGTCGCCTCGTTCAAATAGAAAAGTGATAAGGAAATAATTTTAATTGTTTTATATAGAAAATTTGGCGCCACCCGGAGATTATCCACTACGTTTGACCCTCAGATCGGGAACACGATACCTGGTCCCCAGTACGTTCGCTACGGGCCCAAACATCGTGAAGTACATCGCCGTGCGAGGACGCAGTGGTAAGAAACACAGACACACTTTTACACTCAGACACACTGTTATATTTTACAGAGGTATACGAACGAACACGAGACACGAGTTATATAATAAATTGGCTTCCATCGCGGGGCTTGAAGGAGGCAGGACATCTTGTGTATATATTATAAATTGGCGCCCAACGTGGGGCTGGAAGGAGGCAGGACATCCGAGATACGTTAAAAATTGGCGACCAACCGGTGGAGCTTGAAAAAAGGAAGATACGAAGTTCTAGCGGCGGTCACGAAAGGAGATCAAGATGCACACAAGAGGTTTATCGAAAAAGTTGGAGAAGGAGAAGGAAATGGAAGAAAATAGAGGGGAAGATGAGGATGGAACGCCAATTGAAGAAGTGGAGACAGCAATAACCACAACGGAACCAACCCAAGACGAAGAAATGGAACTACAGGTGGGTGACAGGGAGGAAGCCAGAGGAGGAATGGATTTTCATAAATTATGGGAATTAATACAAGGAGACTCTAGGAAAAATAAGGAAGAATTAGATAAAAAAATTTGAATCAATAAATCAAAATTTTAAGAAACAGGAGGAGAAGTTCGACAGCATGAAAGAATAAACGAACGACAATTTTCAGAAGCAGAAGGAAGAATTGAGACAAACCATTAACAAATATAATGAAACATTACAACAACGATTGATGGAGGAAATTCAGCAAAGAAACGAAGAATTGAAGGAAGAATTGAGGGAACAGCTGAAGGAGGACCACGAGAAAAATAAGGAAGAAATGAAGCAGCAAATAAGACTAATTTCCAAAGGATGTCGTGAAGAAAGAGACCAGACAAAAACGGAGATGAATAAGAAATGGGAAGAAACAAGATACCCAGCAGATCAACTTAATGAAACAGTAGATAGTGGTTTCACACAATTGAATGAAACACTAGACAACCCTTCTGACGGTATCAATGAAAAAATAAAGAATAAAGAAGACAAAGGTGTATGGTTTTCTGAGAATAAAGATAACAAAAACAATGAGAAAATTAAGCACCTAAAAACCAACCGGAGAAGAGTAAAGAAGAATCGAATAATTAAGAAGATTAAGAAAACAAAAGAAATAGGAAAAATATATAAAAAGAAACTACTAAAAACAAGAGAAGAATTGGAGATGATGAAGAACGGACTAATTGATGTGTTTAATTTACCCCTTACCGACCAAAGCAAATTAATGAGATATAAAGATTGTAGGAGGACCTTGAAAGAAATTATAGAGGGAATTCACAACCAACCAACAGAGGGAAACTTCAGCAAATCAATAAGAAAATGGAATTTACACAAAATTGACAGGACTCACGACGAGATAGGGTGTCACAAATCAAGAAGGTATCTAACACACTTGAGTATACCAGAAATAGAAATGCTGAATAAAGAACCACATAATAAAATGATGGAAGCAGTCATGGATACCACTGAACATATGATATTAGAAGAATCATGGTACAAAACAGAAGAAACCTATATCACTAGGAAGAAAATAGTTATATACACTAAGGTTATCTGAACCACAAATGCAGAGGAAATGATGGACTATGGGTAAACAAAGTGAAGATAAACGGCGAGAAAAAGGGGACTGATTTCATGATAACCTACCTAAGTAACTTAAAATAAAAAGAAAGAATAATCCCAGCAAGTGAGTTTACTGATAAATAATAATGAAAAAATATAGATATAAAATGAATTTCAAAATTCAAAAAAGTTATGTAAGGACAGCTTACACAGATATTTCGAGAATAGTTTAGACCAATCATAAAAATGGAGAAATAAAATTACAAAAAATCCACATAAAGTAAGAAACACTAACTTACTATAATCTTTGAATAAAAATTAATAATAATGGAGTGAAGTTACAAAACATTCCTAACAAAATAAGATTAAGTTACAATAATCTTTAGCCAAAATGTGAGGCACAAAAAAGCAAAACTACTATAAAGGAATGAGCTAAAAACATTCCTAACTAGTAAGAAACACTAACTTACTATGATATTTAAAAAGTTATGAAAAAAAAACAATATCAATCAAAATGACCAACTTCCGATACTATTTAGAAAGAAATGGGAAGTAAGATTAAGAAAACCAATGATCAAAAAACGAAATAAATAAAATAAACATTCTAAGAGTTGTAATATGAATTGAGATAAAACAAAACTTATTAAAAATGAATAAAAATTTGAATTGTATCAATAAAAAGCAATGCTTCAAGTATTATCAAGTAGTATCTATAAAGAAAGATGAAAAAATACATGACTCGAACTGAGCAATAATAAAATATAAAGGTAAAAGATTCCCAACAAATGTTATGATTATTATTATTATGTTGAGTCACGAGATGACTGTATTTAAGATTCATTAATTGAGATTGACTGTTGAATAAGTCCAGCAATCATTTTACTGAGCAGGGATGATGTTCCCCTGATCTCAGAATAAGAGTAGTTTTGAACGACGGAGTTAGGTAAGCCAATAGAGCCCATCCGAATCGATTGCAACTACAAAGTAAAGTTAGTTAGAGAAAATAAGATTTATAGGGAATAATTTATAATAAAAAATCAATAAGCCAGTTCGTAATAAGAAAAAATGACGAAGAAAAGAATCAGGAGAAAGGAAATAAAAGATACAGAATTAAGAATAAAAATCGAGTGAGAAGCAGGAGAGTTTGAGAAGAAAATGATACAATACACTTGATAATTTCATCAAACTTAGAATCACGTTTTATAAAATGATCAATTTTGGTGGGAGAGCATTATATAACATCACCAAATTCAGATAAATTTTGATAACAATAAGTATGTATAAAAAATGCTAAATGATATTATGTTTGAATAAATAAATTATGTGGATAGTAAAAAATAAATAAAAGGTAATTATCATGGAAGGAGGAGGTGTAATAAACCGAAAGTGATTAATAAAGAAACTAAAATAATAGACTGACAGACAAACGACATTGACCCAACCCCAGAGATTGGCCAGTTAAGAAACCAGTTAAGAAATCAAAATAAAGAGAACAAGACGAACGAAGGAGAAGAAGAATGAAAACCAAGAGAGAACAAACCCATGAGGAAGAAAACAAGATGAAACGCATCAAGAAAACTAGACAAGTAATAAAAAATAGAGAAGGGAGAAATAGTGTAATCCCAAAATAATAAAGACAATGAAATTCGGTTAAGAACCAAAACTATTAATGAATGTTAGTATTGACAAAATGACAATTATGAACCGTCAGTAATATGAAACAATGTATAAAAGTACACTAACCAAAAGAGTTAGGGATATATGTAATTTGTTAACTAAGAAAGACACAATATTAATAACGTTATATAGATAGTGGGTAGAGAAAGAGAATAAAATGATGAGAAATAAATGGAAGTTGAATTAGTGAAAGTGATTTATACTAGAGTGAATTAATACTAAAGAAACACTAAGTAAATTATAATAAACACTAAATAATTTAAGAAAGTGCAAGTGAAAAACAAATACAAATATTATGATTAACTAAAACTTCCGGGCTGAAAGGCCGTGGTCGAGTGCTTGATCTAGTGTAGCTAAACGTTTCTGCCACACCACCGGTGGCCATCTTCAGTAGCAAAAATGTGTTCGAATAGATGACACGCCGAACACGTCTCCCAATGAACTGGGAACAAGCAACAGTGAGTTAAGGCTACGTTGTCTCTATTTATAACTTTTTCGCCACTTAAGGTGTATCACGCGGACCAATGAGAAGCCAGCTCATCATTCTCGATTCTGATTGGCCATGTTGCTTGTTCCCAGTTCATTGGGAGACGTGTTCGGCGTGTCATCTATTCGAACACATTTTTGCTACTGAAGATGGCCACCGGTGGTGTGGCCAAAACATTTAGCTACACTAGATCAAGCACTCGACCACTGCCTTTCAGCCCGGAAGTTTTAGTTAATCATAATGACACCGGCCGTGAAAGCCTACGTACTAAAAATACAAATATTGTCTATCATAAAAATAGTAAGAGGAGAGTAGGCTAAGGTAAAGACTTAGTAAAATAACTCATGTGTTAGTTTTAAGAGTGAACAATAACATTTGCCAAAGTTACAATGAATAGTATTTAGGATAGAACATTGATTCAGTGAATAATGAACACTAAGTAGTGATATTCACTGTGATGACTAGTAAATAGTATTGTTATAACTTAAAAATGTATTGTAAAAGTTTAAAGGTTTGTTTCACAAGGAAAAGTAATTAGATGGTGTTAACATGGAAGGGAGAGAAAAAAGGCATTAGAAAATAAGTTTGTATTAACATTAATTAAATACCCATGTTATAAGGGGAGTTTAATGGAAAAAGTTCAATAGAGGTGAGATTGTTTAGCACCAGAACAACAAATAAGAAATAATGAATTGTATAAACTGTTGTTTATGAATTGGATATGGCTGTAAGAGTCATACAGACCATAGACCTAGATGTTATATGTTATATTGGAAATGAATAGCAAATAATTAGCAAGTAAGATGAAATAACACAGTTGTTACTAATTAAAACGCATCCAGATACATTAAACTTAATTATAAATACAAAAAAAAAACAAATTAGGGCTAATTGAAATATATTGTGTATGAAACCACAAAAATCCAGTAATGGCTACTTAAATGTGAAACAGGCCTAACGGTCAAACATAAACAATTACTGATTGCATAAAAATCACCATGTAATGGACAAATCCAAGGTGACTAATTCATCAAGGATGAATAGTAGTTATTATTAAAAACCAAATATTAAATTAAGGAATTATATAAACAAAGAAATGTAATTGATAAGTATGAAATTAATTGTGAACTTAGAAAACTTGATAAAACCCAATATTGTGGGGTACCAAAATAATCTTTGTGAGAAAATATAAATGACAGTGCATTTAGATATTAACTCAGAAGGAAGATAAGAGGAGGAAGAAAGTCCGAAGATATGGGAAGATTTGAAAGGAATTCGAAAATTGATAACAATGTGTTCATGTTGAGCTCACCCAATGAGAGCATTGATGTAACCATCGAAACGACCGTTTAACGAGGTAATTACCGTTAAATACAATTACTTGGAAAGTGACGCTATCGCAAGCCAGAGGCGAATTTTCTGTACAACACATTTTAATATTTAAAAACATCTTAGAAGTAAAACCAAGTATAGAAATCGATAGTACAGAAGTCTGATGGATGCAGAATACCATTTCCAGAGGGAGAAGATGTTTAACTCAATATGAAATATCTAAATAAGTCCAAACCACTTTGAAAAAGATGCCGAAGCTTGAATAAAGAACACAGGAATAATATTGATGCCATCATCCTTCCTTCTTGACATCCCGAGTAATACCGTACTGCAAGGCTGTTAAGTATCAGTTAAATTATTTCAACTTCCAAAAAATAAACGCACTTTGAATATTTCTCAATTTATGTTGAATACCACTGAATCATTTTTATTCTCTTGCAAGGATTTGAATCGAAATATTTAATCACTGTAAATTTGTTAACTATAGAACTAACCTCATATTTATGTACGACTTTTAAACTTTTTGTATGACACTTAAACAAAACAATTACCACTACACATTATCCTACTTAAGGAAAAAACATTGTAAGGTTGTGTATTTTTAATATTGTAACTGCATCTGAACCTTTTAACGTGATCCAAACAACCCACAAACATCGACCGAAATATTTGTTGATTGGCCTATTAACACGCCATACTGTTTATTTGTATTCAAAAGTCGATTGGTTAACCCTTGAGTAGAGTCTTATAAAGAATTATCCGGTGCAGAATTGTATATGAAAAAATTAGTTACAACTTGTGTCTATAAAATATTAACTTCAAATTAATAATAAATTTATACTGTGCGTGTTAAATCGTGTCTTATTTTCTTTAGCAAAGTGTATGTTTAAAAATATAATGTATAGTGAAGGTTTCCAATGCGATGTCTAGCGCTCAAGTAGCGAATCCTGCAACTGCTATCTCGATTGACACAAAATTGAGAAAAGGCGGGACGGATTGAATTCGTCGCCTCGTTCAAATAGAAAAGTGATAAGGAAATAATTTTAATTGTTTTATATAAAAAATTTGGCGCCACCCGGAGATTATCCACTACGTTTGACCCTCAGATCGGGAACACGATACCTGGTCCCCAGTACGTTCGCTACGGGCCCAAACATCGTGAAGTACATCGCCGTGCGAGGACGCAGTGGCAAGAAACACAGACACACTTTTACACTCAGACACACTGTTATATTTTACAGAGGTATACGAACGAACACGAGACACGAGTTATATAATAAATTGGCTTCCATCGCGGGGCTTGAAGGAGGCAGGACATCTTGTGTATATATTATAAATTGGCGCCCAACGTGGGGCTGGAAGGAGGCAGGACATCCGAGATACGTTAAAAATTGGCGACGAACCGGTGGAGCTTGAAAAAAGGAAGATACGAAGTTCTAGCGGCGGTCACGAAAGGAGATCAAGATGCACACAAGAGGTTTATCGAAAAAGTTGGAGAAGGAGAAGGAAATGGAAGAAAATAGAGGGGAAGAAGAGGAAGGAACGCCAATTGAAGAAGTGGAGACAGCAATAACCACAACGGAACCAACCCAAGACGAAGAAATGGAACTACAGGCGGGTGACAGGGAGGAAGCCAGAGGAGGAATGGATTTTCATAAATTATGGGAATTAATACAAGGAGTCTCTAGGAAAAATAAGGAAGAATTAGATAAAAAAATTTGAATCAATAAATCAAAATTTTAAGAAACAGGAGGAGAAGTTCGACAGCATGAAAGAAGAAACGAACGACAATTTTCAGAAGCAGAAGGAAGAATTGAGACAAACCATTAACAAAAATAATGAAACATTACAACAACGATTGATGGAGGAAATTCAGCAAAGAAACGAAGAATTGAGGGAACAGCTGAAGGAGGACCACGAGAAAAATAAGGAAGAAATGAAGCAGCAAATAAGACTAATTTTCAAAGGATGTCGTGAAGAAAGAGACCAGACAAAAACGGAGATGAATAAGAAATGGGAAGAAACAAGATACCCAGCAGATCAACTTAATGAAACAGTAGATAGTGGTTTCACACAATTGAATGAAACACTAGACAACCCTTCTGACGGTATCAATGAAGAAATAAAGAATAAAGAAGACAAAGGTGTATGTTTTCTGAGAATAAAGATAACAAAAACAATGAGAAAATTAAGCACCTAAAAACCAACCGGAGAAGAGTAAAGAAGAATCGAATAATTAAGAAGATTAAGAAAACAAAAGAAATAGGAAAAATATATAAAAAGAAACTACTAAAAACAAGAGAAGAATTGGAGATGATGAAGAACTGACTAATTGATGTGTTTAATTTACCCCTTACCGACCAAAGCAAATTAATGAGATATAAAGATTGTAGGAGGACCTTGAAAGAAATTATAGAGGGAATTCACAACCAACCAACAGAGGGAAACTTCAGCAAATCAATAAGAAAATGGAATTTACACAAAATTGACAGGACTCACGATGAGATAGGGTGTCACAAATCAATAAGGTATCTAACACACTTGAGTATAACAGAAATAGAAATGCTGAATAAAGAACCACATAATAAAATGATGGAAGCAGTCATGGATACCACTGAACATATGATATTAGAAGAATCATGGTACAAAACAGAAGAAACCTATATCACTAGGAAGAAAATAGTTATATACACTAAGGTTATCTGAACCACAAATGCAGAGGAAATGATGGACTATGGGTAAACAAAGTGAAGATAAACGCCGAGAAAAAGGGGACTGATTTCATGATAACCTACCTAAGTAACTTAAAATAAAAAGAAAGAATAATCTCAGCAAGTGAGTTTACTGATAAATAATAATGAAAAAATATATATATAATGAATTTCAAAATTCAAAAAAGTTATGTAAGGACAGCTTACACAGATATTTCGAGAATAGTTTAGACCAATCATAAAAATGGAGAAATAAAATTACCAAAAATCCACATAAAGTAAGAAACACTAACTTACTATAATCTTTGAATAAAAATTAATAATAATGGAGTGAAGTTACAAAACATTCCTAACAAAATAAGATTAAGTTACAATAATCTTTAGCCAAAATGTGAGGCACAAAAAAGCAAAACATACTATAAAGGAATGAGTTAAAAACATTACTAACTAGTAAGAAACACTAACTTACTATCATATTTTAAAAGTTATGAAAAAAAAAAACAATATCAATCAAAATGACCAACTTCCGATACTATTTAGTAAGAAATGGGAAGTAAGATTAAGAAAACCAATGATCAAAAAACGAAATAAATAAAATAAACATTCTAAGAGTTGTAATATGAATTGAGATAAAACAAAACTTATTAAAAATGAATAAAAATTTGAATTGTATCAATAAAAAGCAATGCTTCAAGTATTATCAAGTAGTATCTATAAAGAAAGATGAAAAAATACATGACTCGAACTGAGCAACAATGAAATATAAAGGTAAAAGATTCCCAACAAATGTTATGATTATTATTATTATGTTGAGTCACGAGATGACTGTATTTAAGATTCATTAATTGAGATTGACTGTTGAATAAGTCCAGCAATCATTTTACTGAGCAGGGATGATGTTCCCCTGATCTCAGAATAAGAGTAGTTTTGAACGACGGAGTTAGGTAAGCCAATAGAGCCCATCCGAATCGATTGCAACAACAAAGTAAAGTTAGTTAGGGAAAATAAGATTTATAGGGAATAATTTATAATAAAAAATCAATAAGCCAGTTCGTAATAAGAAAAAATGACGAAGAAAAGAATCAGGAGAAAGGAAATAAAAGATACAGAATTAAGAATAAAAATCGAGTGAGAAGCAGGAGAGTTTGAGAAGAAAATGATACAATACAATTGATAATTTCATCAAACTTAGAATCACGTTTTATAAAATGATCAATTTTGGTGGGAGAGCATTATATAACATCACCAAATTCAGATAAATTTTGATAACAATAAGTATGTATAAAAAATGCTAAATGATATTATGTTTGAATAAATAAATTATGTGGATAGTAAAAAATAAATAAAAGGTAATTATCATGGAAGGAGGAGGTGTAATAAACCGAAAGTGATTAATAAAGAAACTAAAATAATAGACTGACAGACAAACGACATTGACCCAACCCCAGAGATTGGCCAGTTAAGAAACCAGTTAAGAAATCAAAATAAAGAGAACAAGACGAACGAAGGAGAAGAAGAATGAAAACCAAGAGAGAACAAACCCATGAGGAAGAAAACAAGATGAAACGCATCAAGAAAACTAGACAAGTAATAAAAAATAGAGAAGGGAGAAATAGTGTAATCCCAAAATAATAAAGACAATGAAATTCGGTTAAGAACCAAAACTATTAATGAATGTTAGTATTGACAAAATGACAATTATGAACCGTCAGTAATATGAAACAATGTATAAAAGTACACTAACCAAAAGAGTTAGGGATATATGTAATTTGTTAACTAAGAAAGACACAATATTAATAACGTTATATAGATAGTGGGTAGAGAAAGAGAATAAAATGATGAGAAATAAATGGAAGTTGAATTAGTGAAAGTTATTTATACTAGAGTGAATTAATACTAAAGAAACACTAAGTAAATTATAATAAACACTAAATAATTTAAGAAAGTGCAAGTGAAAAACAAATACAAATATTGTCTATCATAAAAATAGTAAGAGGACAGTAGGCTAAGGTAAAGACTTAGTAAAATAACTCATGTGTTAGTTTTAAGTGTGAACAATAACATTTGCCAAAGTTACAATGAATAGTATTTAGGATAGAACATTGATTCAGTGAATAATGAACACTAAGTAGTGATATTCACTGTGATGACTGGTAAATAGTATTGTTATAACTTAAAAATGTATTGTAAAAGTTTAAAGGTGTGTTTCACAAGGAAAAGTAATTAGATGGTGTTAACATGGAAGGGAGAGAAAAAAGGCATTAGAAAATAAGTTTGTATTAACATTAATTAAATTCCCATGTTATAAGGAGAGTTTAATGGAAAAAGTTCAATAGAGGTGAGATTGTTTAGCACCAGAACAACAAATAAGAAATAATGAATTGTATAAACTGTTGTTTATGAATTGGATATGGCTGTAAGAGTCATACAGACCATAGACCTAGATGTTATATGTTATATTGGAAATGAATAGCAAATAATTAGCAAGTAAGATGAAATAACACAGTTGTTACTAATTAAAACGCATCCAGATACATTAAACTTAATTATAAATACAAAATAACAAATTAGGGCTAATTGAAATATATTGTGTATGAAGCCACAAAAATCCAGTAATGGCTACTCAAATGTGAAACAGGCCTAACGGTCAAACATAAACAATTACTGATTGCATAAAAATCACCATGTAATGGACAAATCCAAGGTGACTAATTCATCAAGGATGAATAGTAGTTATTATTAAAAACCAAATATTAAATTAAGGAATTATATAAACAAAGAAATGTAATTGATAAGTATGAAATTAATTGTGAACTTAGAAAACTTGATAAAACCCAATATTGTGGGGTACCAAAATAATCTTTGTGAGAAAATAAAAATGACAGTGCATTTAGATATTAACTCAGAAGGAAGATAAGAGGAGGAAGAAAGTCCAAAGATATGGGAAGATTTGAAAGGAATTCGAAAATTGATAACAATGTGTTCATGTTGAGCTCACCCAATGAGAGCATTGATGTAACCATCGAAACGACCGTTTAACGAGGTAATTACTGTTAAATACAATTACTTGGAAAGTGACGCTATCGCAAGCCAGAGGCGAATTTTCTGTACAACACATTTTAATATTTAAAAACATCTTAGAAGTAAAACCAAGTATAGAAATCGATAGTACAGAAGTCTGATGGATGCAGAATACCATTTCCAGAGGGAGAAGACGTTTAACTCAATATGAAATATCTAAATAAGTCCAAACCACTTTGAAAAAGATGCCGAAGCTTGAATAAAGAACACAGGAATAATATTGATGCCATCATCCTTCCTTCTTGACATCCCGAGTAATACCGTACTGCAAGGCTGTTAAGTATCAGTTAAATTATTTCAACTTCCAAAAAATAAACGCACTTTGAATATTTCTCAATGTATGTTGAATACCACTGAATCATTTTTATTCTCTTGCAAGGAATTGAATCAAAATATTAAATCACTGTAAATTTGTTAACTATAGAACTAACCTCATATTTATGTACGACTTTTAAACTTTTTGTATGACACTTAAACAAAACAATTACCACTACACATTATCCTACTTAAGGAAAAAACATTGTAAGGTTGTGTATTTTTAATATTGTAACTGCATCTGAACCTTTTAACGTGATCCAAACAACCCACAAACATCGACCGAAATATTTGTTGATTGGCCTATTAACACGCCATACTGTTTATTTGTATTCAAAAGTCGATTGGTTAACCCTTGAGTAGAGTCTTATAAAGAATTATCCGGTGCAGAATTGTATATGAAAAAATTAGTTACAACTTGTGTCTATAAAATATTAACTTCAAATTAATAATAAATTTATACTGTGTGTGTTAAATCGTGTCTTATTTTCTTTAGCAAAGTGTATGTTTAAAAATATAATGTATAGTGAAGGTTTCTAATGCGATGTCTAGCGCTCAAGTAGCGAATCCTGCAACTGCTATCTCGATTGACACAAAATTGAGAAAAGGCGGGACGGATTGAATTCGTCGCCTCGTTCATATAGAAAAGTGATAAGGAAATAATTTTAATTGTTTTATATAAACAATTTGGCGCCACCCGGAGATTATCCACTACGTTTGACCCTCAGATCGGGAACCACGATACCTGGTCCCCAGTACGTTCGCTACGGGCCCAAACATCGTGAAGTACATCGCCGTGCGAGGACGCAGTGGTAAGAAACACAGACACACTTTTACACTCAGACACACTGTTATATTTTACAGAGGTATACGAACGAACACGAGACACGAGTTATATAATAAATTGGCTTCCATCGCGGGGCTTGAAGGAGGCAGGACATCTTGTGTATATATTATAAATTGGCGCCCAACGTGGGGCTGGAAGGAGGCAGGACATCCGAGATACGTTAAAAATTGGCGACCAACCGGTGGAGCTTGAAAAAAGGAAGATACGAAGTTCTAGCGGCGGTCACGAAAGGAGATCAAGATGCACACAAGAGGTTTATCGAAAAAGTTGGAGAAGGAGAAGGAAATGGAAGAAAATAGAGGGGAAGAAGAGGAAGGAACGCCAATTGAAGAAGTGGAGACAGCAATAACCACAACGGAACTAACCCAAGACGAAGAAATGGAACTACAGGCGGGTGACAGGGAGGAAGCCAGAGGAGGAATGGATTTTCATAAATTATGGGAATTAATACAAGGAGACTCTAGGAAAAATAAGGAAGAATTAGATAAAAAAATTGGAATCAATAAATCAAAATTTTAAGAAACAGGAGGAGAAGTTCGACAGCATGAAAGAAGAAACGAACGACAATTTTCAGAAGCAGAAGGAAGAATTGAGACAAACCATTAACAAAAATAATGAAACATTACAACAACGATTGATGGAGGAAATTCAGCAAAGAAACGAAGAATTGAAGGAAGAATTGAGGGAACAGCTAAAGGAGGACCACGAGAAAAATAAGGAAGCAATGAAGCAGCAAATAAGACTAATTTTCAAAGGATGTCGTGAAGAAAGAGACCAGACAAAAACGGAGATGAATAAGAAATGGGAAGAAACAAGATACCCAGCAGATCAACTTAATGAAACAGTAGATAGTGGTTTCACACAATTGAATGAAACACTAGACAACCCTTCTGACGGTATCAATGAAGAAATAAAGAATAAAGAAGACAAAGGTGCACGGTTTTCTGAGAATAAAGATAACAAAAACAATGAGAAAATTAAGCACCTAAAAACCAACCGGAGAAGAGTAAAGAAGAATCGAATAATTAAGAAGATTAAGAAAACAAAAGAAATAGGAAAAATATATAAAAAGAAACTACTAAAAACAAGAGAAGAATTGGAGATGATGAAGAACTGACTAATTGATGTGTTTAATTTACCCCTTACCGACCAAAGCAAATTAATGAGATATAAAGATTGTAGGAGGACCTTGAAAGAAATTATAGAGGGAATTCACAACCAACCAACAGAGGGAAACTTCAGCAAATCAATAAGAAAATGGAATTTACATAAAATTGACAGGACTCACGACAAGATAGGGTGTCACAAATCAAGAAGGTATCTAACACACTTGAGTACACCAGAAATAGAAATGCTGAATAAAGAACCACATACTAAAATGATGGAAGCAGTCACGGATACCACTGAACATATGATATTAGAAGAATCATGGTATAAAACAGAAGAAACCTATATCACTAGGAAGAAAATAGTTATATACACTAAGGTTATCTGAACCACAAATGCAGAGGAAATGATGGACTATGGGTAAACAAAGTGAAGATAAACGCCGAGAAAAAGGGGACTGATTTCATGATAACCTACCTAAGTAATTTAAAATAAAAAGAAAGAATAATCTCAGCAAGTGAATTTACTGATAAATAATAATGAAAAAATGTAGATATAAAATGAATTTCAAAATTCAAAAAAGTTATGTAAGGACAGCTTACACAGATATTTCGAGAATAGTTTAGACCAATCATAAAAATGGAGAAATAAAATTACCAAAAATCCACTTAAAGTAAGAAACACTAACTTACTATAATCTTTGAATAAAAATTAATAATAATGGAGTGAAGTTACAAAACATTCCTAACAAAATAAGATTAAGTTACAATAATCTTTAGCCAAAATGTGAGGCACAAAAAAGCAAAACTACTATAAAGGAATGAGCTAAAAACATTCCTAACTAGTAAGAAACACTAACTTACTATGATATTTAAAAAGTTATGAAAAAAAAAACAATATCAATCAAAATGACCAACTTCCGATACTATTTAGAAAGAAATGGGAAGTAAGATTAAGAAAACCAATGATCAAAAAACGAAATAAATAAAATAAACATTCTAAGAGTTGTAATATGAATTGAGATAAAACAAAACTTATTAAAAATGAATAAAAATTTGAATTGTATCAATAAAAAGCAATGCTTCAGGTATTATCAAGTAGTATCTATAAAGAAAGATGAAAAAATACATGACTCGAACTGAGCAATAATAAAATATAAAGGTAAAAGATTCCCAACAAATGTTATGATTATTATTATTATGTTGAGTCACGAGATGACTGTATTTAAGATTCATTAATTGAGATTGACTGTTGAATAAGTCCAGCAATCATTTTACTGAGCAGGGATGATGTTCCCCTGATCTCAGAATAAGAGTAGTTTTGAACGACGGAGTTAGATAAGCCAATAGAGCCCATCCGAATCGATTGCAACTACAAAGTAAAGTTAGTTAGGGAAAATAAGATTTATAGGGAATAATTTATAATAAAAAATCAATAAGCCAGTTCGTAATAAGAAAAAATGACGAAGAAAAGAATCAGGAGAAAGGAAATAAAAGATACAGAATTAAGAATAAAAATCGAGTGAGAAGCAGGAGAGTTTGAGAAGAAAATGATACAATACAATTGATAATTTCATCAAACTTAGAATCACGTTTTATAAAATGATCAATTTTGGTGGGAGAGCATTATATAACATCACCAAATTCAGATAAATTTTGATAACAATAAGTATGTATAAAAAATGCTAAATGATATTATGTTTGAATAAATAAATTATGTGGATAGTAAAAAATAAATAAAAGGTAATTATCATGGAAGGAGGAGGTGTAATAAACCGAAAGTGATTAATAAAGAAACTAAAATAATAGACTGACAGACAAACGACATTGACCCAACCCCAGAGATTGGCCAGTTAAGAAACCAGTTAAGAAATCAAAATAAAGAGAACAAGACGAACGAAGGAGAAGAAGAATGAAAACCAAGAGAGAACAAACCCATGAGGAAGAAAACAAGATGAAACGCATCAAGAAAACTAGACAAGTAATAAAAAATAGAGAAGGGAGAAATAGTGTAATCCCAAAATAATAAAGACAATGAAATTCGGTTAAGAACCAAAACTATTAATGAATGTTAGTATTGACAAAATGACAATTATGAACCGTCAGTAATATGAAACAATGTATAAAAGTACACTAACCATAAGAGTTAGGGATATATGTAATTTGTTAACTAAGAAAGACACAATATTAATAATGTTATATAGATAGTGGGTAGAGAAAGAGAATAAAATGATGAGAAATAAATGGAAGTTGAATTAGTGAAAGTTATTTATACTAGAGTGAATTAATACTAAAGAAACACTAAGTAAATTATAATAAACACTAAATAATTTAAGAAAGTGCAAGTGAAAAACAAATACAAATATTGTCTATCATAAAAATAGTAAGAGGACAGTAGGCTAAGGTAAAGACTTAGTAAAATTCTTGGATTTCGTTGTCCATGACGTGTCCGTTACTTAACTAAATATCACTATAATATTGACGACTCGGAACACTAAGTTTTTTATAAGTAAAAACGTAAAGTTTTACCTTACAGCCTAAACCGGCTTTCACCTATAGAAGGCTTCATCAGAGGCTGTCGTTAGTAGCGCTGCTCGTCTTGTTGTTGGCGAGGAGATAGTGTTTCGAAAGATTGAAGCTGTGTGTGTGTGGTGAGATGTGTTCGAATAATGCGTGCGATTTGAATTGTGTCTGTTCGTTTAGGATGTCGTTTTTATTTGTTTTTGTGTGTTTGTATATTTCTAATTGTTCTAGAGTGTCTAGTTTTCGGCCTTTTGTGTGTACGTGTAGTATGTTCATGTTATTGTCGATGTTTTTATATGTGTGGTTTGCTTCAATGAGGTGGTTTGCGAAGGTAGATTCTGTAGTGGTGTGGAGTGCTTTTGTGTGTTCAATGTATCTCTGTTTGAAGCTACGTCCTGTCTGGCCTATGTAGAATTTACTGCAATTTGAACAATTTAGTTTATATACACCGGGTAGATCGAATTTGTTTTGTGCTTTGGGCATGCGTTTTGATAGTGTGTGTTCTGTTTTGTTAGTGGTTTTGTAAGCGATTCTGTATCCTGCTTTTTTGAATTTGTGGGCAATTTTTTCTGTTTGTTTGTTGATGTATGTTAGTGTTATGAATTTGTTGTTTTCTGTCTTTGTCTGTTGTTTGTTTTGTGTTTTGTGTAGGAGTTTACTGACTATTGTTCTGTCATAACCGTTAGATTCTGCTAGATATTTTATCGTGTTTAGTTCGTCTTTGTGGTCTATTTCATCTAAGGGGATGTTGTTAAGTCTATGTATCATGGTTCTAAAAGCAGCTAGTTTGTGTTGTATTGGGTGATTGGAGGTGTTGTGTATTAGTGTGTCAGTTGTAGTTGGTTTTCTGTATATACTGAATTTGTGCCTGTGTTCTAGTTTTGTGATGGAGAGGTCTAAGAAGTTTATGGTATTGTTGTGTTCGTATTCGGCAGTGAAGGTTATGTTTTTATGTATTTTGTTTATGTAACTTAGTAAAATAACTCATGTGTTAGTTTTAAGTGTGAACAATAACATTTGCCAAAGTTACAATGAATAGTATTTAGGATAGAACATTGATTCAGTGAATAATGAACACTAAGTAGTGATATTCACTGTGATGACTGGTAAATAGTATTGTTATAACTTAAAAATGTATTGTAAAAGTTTAAAGGTGTGTTTCACAAGGAAAATTAATTAGATGGTGTTAACATGGAAGGGAGAGAAAAAAGGCATTAGAAAATAAATTTGTATTAACATTAATTAAATACCCATGTTATAAGGAGAGTTTAATGGAAAAAGTTCAATAGAGGTGAGATTGTTTAGCACCAGAACAACAAATAAGAAATAATGAATTGTATAAACTGTTGTTTATGAATTGGATATGGCTGTAAGAGTCATACAGACCATAGACCTAGATGTTATATGTTATATTGGAAATGAATAGCAAATAATTAGCAAGTAAGATGAAATAACACAGTTGTTACTAATTAAAACGCATCCAGATACATTAAACTTAATTATAAATACAAAATAACAAATTAGGGCTAATTGAAATATATTGTGTATGAAGCCACAAAAATCCAGTAATGGCTACTCAAATGTGAAACAGGCCTAACGGTCAAACATAAACAATTACTGATTGCATAAAAATCACCATGTAATGGACAAATCCAAGGTGACTAATTCATCAAGGATGAATAGTAGTTATTATTAAAACCCAAATATTAAATTAAGGAATTATATAAACAAAGAAATGTAATTGATAAGTATGAAATTAATTGTGAACTTAGAAAACTTGATAAAACCCAATATTGTGGGGTACCAAAATAATCTTTGTGAGAAAATAAAAATGACAGTGCATTTAGATATTAACTCAGAAGGAAGATAAGAGGAGGAAGAAAGTCCAAAGATATGGGAAGATTTGAAAGGAATTCGAAAATTGATAACAATGTGTTCATGTTGAGCTCACCCAATGAGAGCATTGATGTAACCATCGAAACGACCGTTTAACGAGGTAATTACCGTTAAATACAATTACTTGGAAAGTGATGCTATCGCAAGCCAGAGGCGAATTTTCTGTACAACACATTTTAATATTTAAAAACATCTTAGAAGTAAAACCAAGTATAGAAATCGATAGTACAGAAGTCTGATGGATGCAGAATACCATTTCCAGAGGGAGAAGACGTTTAACTCAATATGAAATATCTAAATAAGTCCAAACCACTTTGAAAAAGATGCCGAAGCTTGAATAAAGAACACAGGAATAATATTGATGCCATCATCCTTCCTTCTTGACATCCCGAGTAATACCGTACTGCAAGGCTGTTAAGTATCAGTTAAATTATTTCAACTTCCAAAAAATAAATGCACTTTGAATATTTCTCAATGTATGTTGAATACCACTGAATCATTTTTATTCTCTTGGAAGGATTTGAATCAAAATATTAAATCACTGTAAATTTGTTAACTATAGAACTAACCTCATATTTATGTACGACTTTTAAACTTTTTGTATGACACTTAAACAAAACAATTACCACTACACATTATCCTACTTAAGGAAAAAACATTGTAAGGTTGTGTATTTTTAATATTGTAACTGCATCTGAACCTTTTAACGTGATCCAAACAACCCACAAACATCGACCGAAATATTTGTTGATTGGCCTATTAACACGCCATACTGTTTATTTGTATTCAAAAGTCGATTGGTTAACCCTTGAGTAGAGTCTTATAAAGAATTATCCGGTGCAGAATTGTATATGAAAAAATTAGTTACAACTTGTGTCTATAAAATATTAACTTCAAATTAATAATAAATTTATACTGTGTGTGTTAAATCGTGTCTTATTTTCTTTAGCAAAGTGTATGTTTAAAAATATAATGTATAGTGAAGGTTTCCAATGCGATGTCTAGCGCTCAAGTAGCGAATCCTGCAACTGCTATCTCGATTGACACAAAATTGAGAAAAGGCGGGACGGATTGAATTCGTCGCCTCGTTCATATAGAAAAGTGATAAGGAAATAATTTTAATTGTTTTATATAAACAATATGGCGCCACCCGGAGATTATCCACTACGTTTGACCCTCAGATCGGGAACCACGATACCTGGTCCCCAGTACGTTCGCTACGGGCCCAAACATCGTGAAGTACATCGCCGTGCGAGGACGCAGTGGTAAGAAACACAGACACACTTTTACACTCAGACACACTGTTATATTTTACAGAGGTATGCGAACGAACACGAGACACGAGTTATATAATAAATTGGCTTCCATCGCGGGGCTTGAAGGAGGCAGGACATCTTGTGTATATATTATAAATTGGCGCCCAACGTGGGGCTGGAAGGAGGCAGGACATCCGAGATACGTTAAAAATTGGCGACCAACCGGTGGAGCTTGAAAAAAGGAAGATACGAAGTTCTAGCGGCGGTCACGAAAGGAGATCAAGATGCACACAAGAGGTTTATCGAAAAAGTTGGAGAAGGAGAAGGAAATGGAAGAAAATAGAGGGGAAGAAGAGGAAGGAACGCCAATTGAAGAAGTGGAGACAGCAATAACCACAACGGAACCAACCCAAGACGAAGAAATGGAACTACAGGCGGGTGACAGGGAGGAAGCCAGAGGAGGAATGGATTTTCATAAATTATGGGAATTAATACAAGGAGACTCTAGGAAAAATAAGGAAGAATTAGATAAAAAAATTGGAATCAATAAATCAAAATTTTAAGAAACAGGAGGAGAAGTTCGACAGCATGAAAGAAGAAACGAACGACAATTTTCAGAAGCAGAAGGAAGAATTGAGACAAACCATTAACAAAAATAATGAAACATTACAACAACGATTGATGGAGGAAATTCAGCAAAGAAACGAAGAATTGAAGGAAGAATTGAGGGAACAGCTAAAGGAGGACCACGAGAAAAATAAGGAAGCAATGAAGCAGCAAATAAGACTAATTTTCAAAGGATGTCGTGAAGAAAGAGACCAGACAAAAACGGAGATGAATAAGAAATGGGAAGAAACAAGATACCCAGCAGATCAACTTAATGAAACAGTAGATAGTGGTTTCACACAATTGAATGAAACACTAGACAACCCTTCTGACGGTATCAATGAAGAAATAAAGAATAAAGAAGACAAAGGTGTATGGTTTTCTGAGAATAAAGATAACAAAAACAATGAGAAAATTAAGCACCTAAAAACCAACCGGAGAAGAGTAAAGAAGAATCGAATAATTAAGAAGATTAAGAAAACAAAAGAAATAGGAAAAATATATAAAAAGAAACTACTAAAAACAAGAGAAGAAGTGGAGATGATGAAGAACGGACTAATTGATGTGTTTAATTTACCCCTTACCGACCAAAGCAAATTAATGAGATATAAAGATTGTAGGAGGACCTTGAAAGAAATTATAGAGGGAATTCACAACCAACCAACAGAGGGAAACTTCAGCAAATCAATAAGAAAATGGAATTTACACAAAATTGACAGGACTCACGACAAGATAGGGTGTCACAAATCAAGAAGGTATCTAACACACTTGATTACACCAGAAATAGAAATGCTGAATAAAGAACCACATAATAAAATGATGGAAGCAGTCACGGATACCACTGAACATATGATATTAGAAGAATCATGGTACAAAACAGAAGAAACCTATATCACTAGGAAGAAAATAGTTATATACACTAAGGTTATCTGAACCACAAATGCAGAGGAAATGATGGACTATGGGTAAACAAAGTGAAGATAAACGCCGAGAAAAAGGGGACTGATTTCATGATAACCTACCTAAGTAATTTAAAATAAAAAGAAAGAATAATCTCAGCAAGTGAGTTTACTGATAAATAATAATGAAAAAATGTAGATATAAAATGAATTTCAAAATTCAAAAAAGTTATGTAAGGACAGCTTACACAGATATTTCGAGAATAGTTTAGACCAATCATAAAAATGGAGAAATAAAATTACCAAAAATCCACATAAAGTAAGAAACACTAACTTACTATAATCTTTGAATAAAAATTAATAATAATGGAGTGAAGTTACAAAACATTCCTAACAAAATAAGATTAAGTTACAATAATGTTTAGCCAAAATGTGAGGCACAAAAAAGCAAAACTACTATAAAGGAATGAGCTAAAAACATTCCTAACTAGTAAGAAACACTAACTTACTATGATATTTAAAAAGTTATGAAAAAAAAAAACAATATCAATCAAAATGACCAACTTCCGATACTATTTAGAAAGAAATGGGAAGTAAGATTAAGAAAACCAATGATCAAAAAACGAAATAAATAAAATAAACATTCTAAGAGTTGTAATATGAATTGAGATAAAACAAAACTTATTAAAAATGAATAAAAATTTGAATTGTATCAATAAAAAGCAATGCTTCAAGTATTATCAAGTAGTATCTATAAAGAAAGATGAAAAAATACATGACTCGAACTGAGCAATAATAAAATATAAAGGTAAAAGATTCCCAACAAATGTTATGATTATTATTATTATGTTGAGTCACGAGATGACTGTATTTAAGATTCATTAATTGAGATTGACTGTTGAATAAGTCCAGCAATCATTTTACTGAGCAGGGATGATGTTCCCCTGATCTCAGAATAAGAGTAGTTTTGAACGACGGAGTTAGGTAAGCCAATAGAGCCCATCCGAATCGATTGCAACTACAAAGTAAAGTTAGTTAGGGAAAATAAGATTTATAGGGAATAATTTATAATAAAAAATCAATAAGCCAGTTCGTAATAAGAAAAAATGACGAAGAAAAGAATCAGGAGAAAGGAAATAAAAGATACAGAATTAAGAATAAAAATCGAGTGAGAAGCAGGAGAGTTTGAGAAGAAAATGATACAATACAATTGATAATTTCATCAAACTTAGAATCACGTTTTATAAAATGATCAATTTTGGTGGGAGAGCATTATATAACATCACCAAATTCAGATAAATTTTGATAACAATAAGTATGTATAAAAAATGCTAAATGATATTATGTTTGAATAAATAAATTATGTGGATATTAAAAAACAAATAAAAGGTAATTATCATGGAAGGAGGAGGTGTAATAAACCGAAAGTGATTAATAAAGAAACTAAAATAATAGACTGACAGACAAACGACATTGACCCAACCCCAGAGATTGGCCAGTTAAGAAACCAGTTAAGAAATCAAAATAAAGAGAACAAGACGAACGAAGGAGAAGAAGAATGAAAACCAAGAGAGAACAAACCCATGAGGAAGAAAACAAGATGAATCGCATCAAGAAAACTAGACAAGTAATAAAAAATAGAGAAGGGAGAAATAGTGTAATCCCAAAATAATAAAGACAATGAAATTCGGTTAAGAACCAAAACTATTAATGAATGTTAGTATTGACAAAATGACAATTATGAACCGTCAGTAATATGAAACAATGTATAAAAGTACACTAACCAAAAAGAGTTAGGGATATATGTAATTTGTTAACTAAGAAAGACACAATATTAATAATGTTATATAGATAGTGGGTAGAGAAAGAGAATAAAATGATGAGAAATAAATGGAAGTTGAATTAGTGAAAGTTATTTATACTAGAGTGAATTAATACTAAAGAAACACTAAGTAAATTATAATAAACACTAAATAATTTAAGAAAGTGCAAGTGAAAAACAAATACAAATATTGTCTATCATAAAAATAGTAAGAGGACAGTAGGCTAAGGTAAAGACTTAGTAAAATAACTCATGTGTTAGTTTTAAGTGTGAACAATAACATTTGCCAAAGTTACAATGAATAGTATTTAGGATAGAACATTGATTCAGTGAATAATGAACACTAAGTAGTGATATTCACTGTGATGACTGGTAAATAGTATTGTTATAACTTAAAAATGTATTGTAAAAGTTTAAAGGTGTGTTTCACAAGGAAAATTAATTAGATGGTGTTAACATGGAAGGGAGAGAAAAAAGGCATTAGAAAATAAGTTTGTATTAACATTAATTAAATTCCCATGTTGTAAGGAGAGTTTAATGGAAAAAGTTCAATAGAGGTGAGATTGTTTAGCACCAGAACAACAAATAAGAAATAATGAATTGTATAAACTGTTGTTTATGAATTGGATATGGCTGTAAGAGTCATACAGACCATAGACCTAGATGTTATATGTTATATTGGAAATGAATAGCAAATAATTAGCAAGTAAGATGAAATAACACAGTTGTTACTAATTAAAACGCATCCAGATACATTAAACTTAATTATAAATACAAAATAACAAATTAGGGCTAATTGAAATATATTGTGTATGAAGCCACAAAAATCCAGTAATGGCTACTCAAATGTGTAACAGGCCTAACGGTCAAACATAAACAATTACTGATTGCATAAAAATCACCATGTAATGGACAAATCCAAGGTGACTAATTCATCAAGGATGAATAGTAGTTATTATTAAAAACCAAATATTAAATTAAGGAATTATATAAACAAAGAAATGTAATTGATAAGTATGAAATTAATTGTGAACTTAGAAAACTTGATAAAACCCAATATTGTGGGGTACCAAAATAATCTTTGTGAGAAAATAAAAATGACAGTGCATTTACATATTAACTCAGAAGGAAGATAAGAGGAGGAAGAAAGTCCAAAGATATGGGAAGATTTGAAAGGAATTCGAAAATTGATAACAATGTGTTCATGTTGAGCTCACCCAATGAGAGCATTGATGTAACCATCAAAACGACCGTTTAACGAGGTAATTACCGTTAAATACAATTACTTGGAAAGTGACGCTATCGCAAGCCAGAGGCGAATTTTCTGTACAACACATTTTAATATTTAAAAACATCTTAGAAGTAAAACCAAGTATAGAAATCGATAGTACAGAAGTCTGATGGATGCAGAATACCATTTCCAGAGGGAGAAGACGTTTAACTCAATATGAAATATCTAAATAAGTCCAAACCACTTTGAAAAAGATGCCGAAGCTTGAATAAAGAACACAGGAATAATATTGATGCCATCATCCTTCCTTCTTGACATCCCGAGTAATACCATACTGCAAGGCTGTTAAGTATCAGTTAAATTATTTCAACTTCCAAAAAATAAACGCACTTTGAATATTTCTCAATGTATGTTGAATACCACTGAATCATTTTTATTCTCTTGCAAGGATTTGAATCGAAATATTAAATCACTGTAAATTTGTTAACTATAGAACTAACCTCATATTTATGTACGACTTTTAAACTTTTTGTATGACACTTAAACAAAACAATTACCACTACACATTATCCTACTTAAGGAAAAAACATTGTAAGGTTGTGTATTTTTAATATTGTAACTGCATCTGAACCTTTTAACGTGATCCAAACAACCCACAAACATCGACCGAAATATTTGTTGATTGGCCTATTAACACGCCATACTGTTTATTTGTATTCAAAAGTCGATTGGTTAACCCTTGAGTAGAGTCTTATAAAGAATTATCCGGTGCAGAATTGTATATGAAAAAATTAGTTACAACTTGTGTCTATAAAATATTAACTTCAAATTAATAATAAATTTATACTGTGTGTGTTAAATCGTGTCTTATTTTCTTTAGCAAAGTGTATGTTTAAAAATATAATGTATAGTGAAGGTTTCCAATGCGATGTCTAGCGCTCAAGTAGCGAATCCTGCAACTGCTATCTCGATTGACACAAAATTGAGAAAAGGCGGGACGGATTGAATTCGTCGCCTCGTTCATATAGAAAAGTGATAAGGAAATAATTTTAATTGTTTTATATAAACAATATGGCGCCACCCGGAGATTATCCACTACGTTTGACCCTCAGATCGGGAACCACGATACCTGGTCCCCAGTACGTTCGCTACGGGCCCAAACATCGTGAAGTACATCACCGTGCGAGGACGCAGTGGTAAGAAACACAGACACACTTTTACACTCAGACACACTGTTATATTTTACAGAGGTATACGAACGAACACGAGACACGAGTTATATAATAAATTGGCTTCCATCGCGGGGCTTGAAGGAGGCAGGACATCTTGTGTATATATTATAAATTGGCGCCCAACGTGGGGCTGGAAGGAGGCAGGACATCCGAGATACGTTAAAAATTGGCGACCAACCGGTGGAGCTTGAAAAAAGGAAGATACGAAGTTCTAGCGGCGGTCACGAAAGGAGATCAAGATGCACACAAGAGGTTTATCGAAAAAGTTGGAGAAGGAGAAGGAAATGGAAGAAAATAGAGGGGAAGAAGAGGAAGGAACGCCAATTGAAGAAGTGGAGACAGCAATAACCACAACGGAACCAACCCAAGACGAAGAAATGGAACTACAGGCGGGTGACAGGGAGGAAGCCAGAGGAGGAATGGATTTTCATAAATTATGGGAATTAATACAAGGAGACTCTAGGAAAAATAAGGAAGAATTAGATAAAAAAATTGGAATCAATAAATCAAAATTTTAAGAAACAGGAGGAGAAGTTCGACAGCATGAAAGAAGAAACGAACGACAATTTTCAGAAGCAGAAGGAAGAATTGAGACAAACCATTAACAAAAATAATGAAACATTACAACAACGATTGATGGAGGAAATTCAGCAAAGAAACGAAGAATTGAAGGAAGAATTGAGGGAACAGCTAAAGGAGGACCACGAGAAAAATAAGGAAGCAATGAAGCAGCAAATAAGACTAATTTTCAAAGGATGTCGTGAAGAAAGAGACCAGACAAAAACGGAGATGAATAAGAAATGGGAAGAAACAAGATACCCAGCAGATCAACTTAATGAAACAGTAGATAGTGGTTTCACACAATTGAATGAAACACTAGCCAACCCTTCTGACGGTATCAATGAAGAAATAAAGAATAAAGAAGACAAAGGTGTATGGTTTTCTGAGAATAAAGATAACAAAAACAATGAGAAAATTAAGCACCTAAAAACCAACCGGAGAAGAGTAAAGAAGAATCGAATAATTAAGAAGATTAAGAAAACAAAAGAAATAGGAAAAATATATAAAAAGAAACTACTAAAAACAAGAGAAGAAGTGGAGATGATGAAGAACGGACTAATTGATGTGTTTAATTTACCCCTTACCGACCAAAGCAAATTAATGAGATATAAAGATTGTAGGAGGACCTTGAAAGAAATTATAGAGGGAATTCACAACCAACCAACAGAGGGAAACTTCAGCAAATCAATAAGAAAATGGAATTTACACAAAATTGACAGGACTCACGACAAGATAGGGTGTCACAAATCAAGAAGGTATCTAACACACTTGAGTACACCAGAAATAGAAATGCTGAATAAAGAACCACATAATAAAATGATGGAAGCAGTCATGGATACCACTGAACATATGATATTAGAAGAATCATGGTACAAAACAGAAGAAACCTATATCACTAGGAAGAAAATAGTTATATACACTAAGGTTATCTGAACCACAAATGCAGAGGAAATGATGGACTATGGGTAAACAAAGTGAAGATAAACGCCGAGAAAAAGGGGACTGATTTCATGATAACCTACCTAAGTAATTTAAAATAAAAAGAAAGAATAATCTCAGCAAGTGAGTTTACTGATAAATAATAATGAAAAAATGTAGATATAAAATGAATTTCAAAATTCAAAAAAGTTATGTAAGGACAGCTTACACAGATATTTCGAGAATAGTTTAGACCAATCATAAAAATGGAGAAATAAAATTACCAAAAATCCACATAAAGTAAGAAACACTAACTTACTATAATCTTTGAATAAAAATTAATAATAATGGAGTGAAGTTACAAAACATTCCTAACAAAATAAGATTAAGTTACAATAATGTTTAGCCAAAATGTGAGGCACAAAAAAGCAAAACATACTATAAAGGAATGAGCTAAAAACATTCCTAACTAGTAAGAAACACTAACTTACTATGATATTTAAAAAGTTATGAAAAAAAAAAACAATATCAATCAAAATAACCAACTTCCGATACTATTTAGAAAGAAATGGGAAGTAAGATTAAGAAAACCAATGATCAAAAAACGAAATAAATAAAATAAACATTCTAAGAGTTGTAATATGAATTGAGATAAAACAAAACTTATTAAAAATGAATAAAAATTTGAATTGTATCAATAAAAAGCAATGCTTCAAGTATTATCAAGCAGTATCTATAAAGAAAGATGAAAAAATACATGACTCGAACTGAGCAATAATGAAATATAAAGGTAAAAGATTCCCAACAAATGTTATGATTATTATTATTATGTTGAGTCACGAGATGACTGTATTTAAGATTCATTAATTGAGATTGACTGTTGAATAAGTCCAGCAATCATTTTACTGAGCAGGGATGATGTTCCCCTGATCTCAGAATAAGAGTAGTTTTGAACGACGGAGTTAGGTAAGCCAATAGAGCCCATCCGAATCGATTGCAACTACAAAGTAAAGTTAGTTAGGGAAAATAAGATTTATAGGGAATAATTTATAATAAAAAATCAATAAGCCAGTTCGTAATAAGAAAAAATGATGAAGAAAAGAATCAGGAGAAAGGAAATAAAAGATACAGAATTAAGAATAAAAATCGAGTGAGAAGCAGGGGAGTTTGAGAAGAAAATGATACAATACAATTGATAATTTCATCAAACTTAGAATCACGTTTTATAAAATGATCAATTTTGGTGGGAGAGCATTATATAACATCACCAAATTCCGATAAATTTTGATAACAATAAGTATGTATAAAAAATGCTAAATGATATTATGTTTGAATAAATAAATTATGTGGATAGTAAAAAATAAATAAAAGGTAATTATCATGGAAGGAGGAGGTGTAATAAACCGAAAGTGATTAATAAAGAAACTAAAATAATAGACTGACAGACAAACGACATTGACCCAACCCCAGAGATTGGCCAGTTAAGAAACCAGTTAAGAAATCAAAATAAAGAGAACAAGACGAACGAAGGAGAAGAAGAATGAAAACCAAGAGAGAACAAACCCATGAGGAAGAAAACAAGATGAAACGCATCAAGAAAACTAGACAAGTAATAAAAAATAGAGAAGGGAGAAATAGTGTAATCCCAAAATAATAAAGACAATGAAATTCGGTTAAGAACCAAAACTATTAATGAATGTTAGTATTGACAAAATGACAATTATGAACCGTCAGTAATATGAAACAATGTATAAAAGTACACTAACCAAAAGAGTTAGGGATATATGTAATTTGTTAACTAAGAAAGACACAATATTAATAACGTTATATAGATAGTGGGTAGAGAAAGAGAATAAAATGATGAGAAATAAATGGAAGTTGAATTAGTGAAAGTTATTTATACTAGAGTGAATTAGTACTAAAGAAACACTAAGTAAATTATAATAAACACTAAATAATTTAAGAAAGTGCAAGTGAAAAACAAATACAAATATTGTCTATCATAAAAATAGTAAGAGGACAGTAGGCTAAGGTAAAGACTTAGTAAAATAACTCATGTGTTAGTTTTAAGTGTGAACAATAACATTTGCCAAAGTTACAATGAATAGTATTTAGGATAGAACATTGATTCAGTGAATAATGAACACTAAGTAGTGATATTCACTGTGATGACTGGTAAATAGTATTGTTATAACTTAAAAATGTATTGTAAAAGTTTAAAGGTGTGTTTCACAAGGAAAAGTAATTAGATGGTGTTAACATGGAAGGGAGAGAAAACAGGCATTAAAAAATAAGTTTGTATTAACATTAATTAAATTCCCATGTTATAAGGAGAGTTTAATGGAAAAAGTTCAATAGAGGTGAGATTGTTTAGCACCAGAACAACAAATAAGAAATAATGAATTGTATAAACTGTTGTTTATGAATTGGATATGGCTGTAAGAGTCATACAGACCATAGACCTAGATGTTATATGTTATATTGGAAATGAATAGCAAATAATTAGCAAGTAAGATGAAATAACACAGTTGTTACTAATTAAAACGCATCCAGATACATTAAACTTAATTATAAATACAAAATAACAAATTAGGGCTAATTGAAATATATTGTGTATGAAGCCACAAAAATCCAGTAATGGCTGCTCAAATGTGAAACAGGCCTAACGGTCAAACATAAACAATTACTGATTGCATAAAAATCACCATGTAATGGACAAATCCAAGGTGACTAATTCATCAAGGATGAATAGTAGTTATTATTAAAAACCAAATATTAAATTAAGGAATTATATAAACAAAGAAATGTAATTGATAAGTATGAAATTAATTGTGAACTTAGAAAACTTGATAAAACCCAATATTGTGGGGTACCAAAATAATCTTTGTGAGAAAATAAAAATGACAGTGCATTTAGATATTAACTCAGAAGGAAGATAAGAGGAGGAAGAAAGTCCAAAGATATGGGAAGATTTGAAAGGAATTCGAAAATTGATAACAATGTGTTCATGTTGAGCTCACCCAATGAGAGCATTGATGTAACCATCGAAACGACCGTTTAACGAGGTAATTACCGTTAAATACAATTACTTGGAAAGTGATGCTATCGCAAGCCAGAGGCGAATTTTCTGTACAACACATTTTAATATTTAAAAACATCTTAGAAGTAAAACCAAGTATAGAAATCGATAGTACAGAAGTCTGATGGATGCAGAATACCATTTCCAGAGGGAGAAGACGTTTAACTCAATATGAAATATCTAAATAAGTCCAAACCACTTTGAAAAAGATGCCGAAGCTTGAATAAAGAACACAGGAATAATATTGATGCCATCATCCTTCCTTCTTGACATCCCGAGTAATACCGTACTGCAAGGCTGTTAAGTATCAGTTAAATTATTTCAACTTCCAAAAAATAAATGCACTTTGAATATTTCTCAATGTATGTTGAATACCACTGAATCATTTTTATTCTCTTGCAAGGATGTGAATCAAAATATTAAATCACTGTAAATTTGTTAACTATAGAACTAACCTCATATTTATGTACGACTTTTAAACTTTTTGTATGACACTTAAACAAAACAATTACCACTACACATTATCCTACTTAAGGAAAAAACATTGTAAGGTTGTGTATTTTTAATATTGTAACTGCATCTGAACCTTTTAACGTGATCCAAACAACCCACAAACATCGACCGAAATATTTGTTGATTGGCCTATTAACACGCCATACTGTTTATTTGTATTCAAAAGTCGATTGGTTAACCCTTGAGTAGAGTCTTATAAAGAATTATCCGGTGCAGAATTGTATATGAAAAAATTAGTTACAACTTGTGTCTATAAAATATTAACTTCAAATTAATAATAAATTTATACTGTGTGTGTTAAATCGTGTCTTATTTTCTTTAGCAAAGTGTATGTTTAAAAATATAATGTATAGTGAAGGTTTCCAATGCGATGTCTAGCGCTCAAGTAGCGAATCCTGCAACTGCTATCTCGATTGACACAAAATTGAGAAAAGGCGGGACGGATTGAATTCGTCGCCTCGTTCATATAGAAAAGTGATAAGGAAATAATTTTAATTGTTTTATATAAACAATATGGCGCCACCCGGAGATTATCCACTACGTTTGACCCTCAGATCGGGAACCACGATACCTGGTCCCCAGTACGTTCGCTACGGGCCCAAACATCGTGAAGTACATCACCGTGCGAGGACGCAGTGGTAAGAAACACAGACACACTTTTACACTCAGACACACTGTTATATTTTACAGAGGTATACGAACGAACACGAGACACGAGTTATATAATAAATTGGCTTCCATCGCGGGGCTTGAAGGAGGCAGGACATCTTGTGTATATATTATAAATTGGCGCCCAACGTGGGGCTGGAAGGAGGCAGGACATCCGAGATACGTTAAAAATTGGCGACCAACCGGTGGAGCTTGAAAAAAGGAAGATACGAAGTTCTAGCGGCGGTCACGAAAGGAGATCAAGATGCACACAAGAGGTTTATCGAAAAAGTTGGAGAAGGAGAAGGAAATGGAAGAAAATAGAGGGGAAGAAGAGGAAGGAACGCCAATTGAAGAAGTGGCGACAGCAATAACCACAACGGAACCAACCCAAGACGAAGAAATGGAACTACAGGCGGGTGACAGGGAGGAAGCCAGAGGAGGAATGGATTTTCATAAATTATGGGAATTAATACAAGGAGACTCTAGGAAAAATAAGGAAGAATTAGATAAAAAAATTGGAATCAATAAATCAAAATTTTAAGAAACAGGAGGAGAAGTTCGACAGCATGAAAGAAGAAACGAACGACAATTTTCAGAAGCAGAAGGAAGAATTGAGACAAACCATTAACAAAAATAATGAAACATTACAACAACGATTGATGGAGGAAATTCAGCAAAGAAACGAAGAATTGAAGGAAGAATTGAGGGAACAGCTAAAGGAGGACCACGAGAAAAATAAGGAAGCAATGAAGCAGCAAATAAGACTAATTTTCAAAGGATGTCGTGAAGAAAGAGACCAGACAAAAACGGAGATGAATAAGAAATGGGAAGAAACAAGATACCCAGCAGATCAACTTAATGAAACAGTAGATAGTGGTTTCACACAATTGAATGAAACACTAGCCAACCCTTCTGACGGTATCAATGAAGAAATAAAGAATAAAGAAGACAAAGGTGTATGGTTTTCTGAGAATAAAGATAACAAAAACAATGAGAAAATTAAGCACCTAAAAACCAACCGGAGAAGAGTAAAGAAGAATCGAATAATTAAGAAGATTAAGAAAACAAAAGAAATAGGAAAAATATATAAAAAGAAACTACTAAAAACAAGAGAAGAAGTGGAGATGATGAAGAACGGACTAATTGATGTGTTTAATTTACCCCTTACCGACCAAAGCAAATTAATGAGATATAAAGATTGTAGGAGGACCTTGAAAGAAATTATAGAGGGAATTCACAACCAACCAACAGAGGGAAACTTCAGCAAATCAATAAGAAAATGGAATTTACACAAAATTGACAGGACTCACGACAAGATAGGGTGTCACAAATCAAGAAGGTATCTAACACACTTGAGTACACCAGAAATAGAAATGCTGAATAAAGAACCACATAATAAAATGATGGAAGCAGTCATGGATACCACTGAACATATGATATTAGAAGAATCATGGTACAAAACAGAAGAAACCTATATCACTAGGAAGAAAATAGTTATATACACTAAGGTTATCTGAACCACAAATGCAGAGGAAATGATGGACTATGGGTAAACAAAGTGAAGATAAACGCCGAGAAAAAGGGGACTGATTTCATGATAACCTACCTAAGTAATTTAAAATAAAAAGAAAGAATAATCTCAGCAAGTGAGTTTACTGATAAATAATAATGAAAAAATGTAGATATAAAATGAATTTCAAAATTCAAAAAAGTTATGTAAGGACAGCTTACACAGATATTTCGAGAATAGTTTAGACCAATCATAAAAATGGAGAAATAAAATTACCAAAAATCCACATAAAGTAAGAAACACTAACTTACTATAATCTTTGAATAAAAATTAATAATAATGGAGTGAAGTTACAAAACATTCCTAACAAAATAAGATTAAGTTACAATAATGTTTAGCCAAAATGTGAGGCACAAAAAAGCAAAACATACTATAAAGGAATGAGCTAAAAACATTCCTAACTAGTAAGAAACACTAACTTACTATGATATTTAAAAAGTTATGAAAAAAAAAACAATATCAATCAAAATAACCAACTTCCGATACTATTTAGAAAGAAATGGGAAGTAAGATTAAGAAAACCAATGATCAAAAAACGAAATAAATAAAATAAACATTCTAAGAGTTGTAATATGAATTGAGATAAAACAAAACTTATTAAAAATGAATAAAAATTTGAATTGTATCAATAAAAAGCAATGCTTCAAGTATTATCAAGCAGTATCTATAAAGAAAGATGAAAAAATACATGACTCGAACTGAGCAATAATGAAATATAAAGGTAAAAGATTCCCAACAAATGTTATGATTATTATTATTATGTTGAGTCACGAGATGACTGTATTTAAGATTCATTAATTGAGATTGACTGTTGAATAAGTCCAGCAATCATTTTACTGAGCAGGGATGATGTTCCCCTGATCTCAGAATAAGAGTAGTTTTGAACGACGGAGTTAGGTAAGCCAATAGAGCCCATCCGAATCGATTGCAACTACAAAGTAAAGTTAGTTAGGGAAAATAAGATTTATAGGGAATAATTTATAATAAAAAATCAATAAGCCAGTTCGTAATAAGAAAAAATGACGAAGAAAAGAATCAGGAGAAAGGAAATAAAAGATACAGAATTAAGAATAAAAATCGAGTGAGAAGCAGGAGAGTTTGAGAAGAAAATGATACAATACAATTGATAATTTCATCAAACTTAGAATCACGTTTTATAAAATGATCAATTTTGGTGGGAGAGCATTATATAACATCACCAAATTCAGATAAATTTTGATAACAATAAGTATGTATAAAAAATGCTAAATGATATTATGTTTGAATAAATAAATTATGTGGATATTAAAAAACAAATAAAAGGTAATTATCATGGAAGGAGGAGGTGTAATAAACCGAAAGTGATTAATAAAGAAACTAAAATAATAGACTGACAGACAAACGACATTGACCCAACCCCAGAGATTGGCCAGTTAAGAAACCAGTTAAGAAATCAATATAAAGAGAACAAGACGAACGAAGGAGAAGAAGAATGAAAACCAAGAGAGAACAAACCCATGAGGAAGAAAACAAGATGAATCGCATCAAGAAAACTAGACAAGTAATAAAAAATAGAGAAGGGAGAAATAGTGTAATCCCAAAATAATAAAGACAATGAAATTCGGTTAAGAACCAAAACTATTAATGAATGTTAGTATTGACAAAATGACAATTATGAACCGTCAGTAATATGAAACAATGTATAAAAGTACACTAACCAAAAAGAGTTAGGGATATATGTAATTTGTTAACTAAGAAAGACACAATATTAATAATGTTATATAGATAGTGGGTAGAGAAAGAGAATAAAATGATGAGAAATAAATGGAAGTTGAATTAGTGAAAGTTATTTATACTAGAGTGAATTAATACTAAAGAAACACTAAGTAAATTATAATAAACACTAAATAATTTAAGAAAGTGCAAGTGAAAAACAAATACAAATATTGTCTATCATAAAAATAGTAAGAGGACAGTAGGCTAAGGTAAAGACTTAGTAAAATAACTCATGTGTTAGTTTTAAGTGTGAACAATAACATTTGCCAAAGTTACAATGAATAGTATTTAGGATAGAACATTGATTCAGTGAATAATGAACACTAAGTAGTGATATTCACTGTGATGACTGGTAAATAGTATTGTTATAACTTAAAAATGTATTGTAAAAGTTTAAAGGTGTGTTTCACAAGGAAAATTAATTAGATGGTGTTAACATGGAAGGGAGAGAAAAAAGGCATTAGAAAATAAGTTTGTATTAACATTAATTAAATTCCCATGTTGTAAGGAGAGTTTAATGGAAAAAGTTCAATAGAGGTGAGATTGTTTAGCACCAGAACAACAAATAAGAAATAATGAATTGTATAAACTGTTGTTTATGAATTGGATATGGCTGTAAGAGTCATACAGACCATAGACCTAGATGTTATATGTTATATTGGAAATGAATAGCAAATAATTAGCAAGTAAGATGAAATAACACAGTTGTTACTAATTAAAACGCATCCAGATACATTAAACTTAATTATAAATACAAAATAACAAATTAGGGCTAATTGAAATATATTGTGTATGAAGCCACAAAAATCCAGTAATGGCTACTCAAATGTGTAACAGGCCTAACGGTCAAACATAAACAATTACTGATTGCATAAAAATCACCATGTAATGGACAAATCCAAGGTGACTAATTCATCAAGGATGAATAGTAGTTATTATTAAAAACCAAATATTAAATTAAGGAATTATATAAACAAAGAAATGTAATTGATAAGTATGAAATTAATTGTGAACTTAGAAAACTTGATAAAACCCAATATTGTGGGGTACCAAAATAATCTTTGTGAGAAAATAAAAATGACAGTGCATTTACATATTAACTCAGAAGGAAGATAAGAGGAGGAAGAAAGTCCAAAGATATGGGAAGATTTGAAAGGAATTCGAAAATTGATAACAATGTGTTCATGTTGAGCTCACCCAATGAGAGCATTGATGTAACCATCAAAACGACCGTTTAACGAGGTAATTACCGTTAAATACAATTACTTGGAAAGTGACGCTATCGCAAGCCAGAGGCGAATTTTCTGTACAACACATTTTAATATTTAAAAACATCTTAGAAGTAAAACCAAGTATAGAAATCGATAGTACAGAAGTCTGATGGATGCAGAATACCATTTCCAGAGGGAGAAGACGTTTAACTCAATATGAAATATCTAAATAAGTCCAAACCACTTTGAAAAAGATGCCGAAGCTTGAATAAAGAACACAGGAATAATATTGATGCCATCATCCTTCCTTCTTGACATCCCGAGTAATACCATACTGCAAGGCTGTTAAGTATCAGTTAAATTATTTCAACTTCCAAAAAATAAACGCACTTTGAATATTTCTCAATGTATGTTGAATACCACTGAATCATTTTTATTCTCTTGCAAGGATTTGAATCGAAATATTAAATCACTGTAAATTTGTTAACTATAGAACTAACCTCATATTTATGTACGACTTTTAAACTTTTTGTATGACACTTAAACAAAACAATTACCACTACACATTATCCTACTTAAGGAAAAAACATTGTAAGGTTGTGTATTTTTAATATTGTAACTGCATCTGAACCTTTTAACGTGATCCAAACAACCCACAAACATCGACCGAAATATTTGTTGATTGGCCTATTAACACGCCATACTGTTTATTTGTATTCAAAAGTCGATTGGTTAACCCTTGAGTAGAGTCTTATAAAGAATTATCCGGTGCAGAATTGTATATGAAAAAATTAGTTACAACTTGTGTCTATAAAATATTAACTTCAAATTAATAATAAATTTATACTGTGTGTGTTAAATCGTGTCTTATTTTCTTTAGCAAAGTGTATGTTTAAAAATATAATGTATAGTGAAGGTTTCCAATGCGATGTCTAGCGCTCAAGTAGCGAATCCTGCAACTGCTATCTCGATTGACACAAAATTGAGAAAAGGCGGGACGGATTGAATTCGTCGCCTCGTTCATATAGAAAAGTGATAAGGAAATAATTTTAATTGTTTTATATAAACAATATGGCGCCACCCGGAGATTATCCACTACGTTTGACCCTCAGATCGGGAACCACGATACCTGGTCCCCAGTACGTTCGCTACGGGCCCAAACATCGTGAAGTACATCACCGTGCGAGGACGCAGTGGTAAGAAACACAGACACACTTTTACACTCAGACACACTGTTATATTTTACAGAGGTATACGAACGAACACGAGACACGAGTTATATAATAAATTGGCTTCCATCGCGGGGCTTGAAGGAGGCAGGACATCTTGTGTATATATTATAAATTGGCGCCCAACGTGGGGCTGGAAGGAGGCAGGACATCCGAGATACGTTAAAAATTGGCGACCAACCGGTGGAGCTTGAAAAAAGGAAGATACGAAGTTCTAGCGGCGGTCACGAAAGGAGATCAAGATGCACACAAGAGGTTTATCGAAAAAGTTGGAGAAGGAGAAGGAAATGGAAGAAAATAGAGGGGAAGAAGAGGAAGGAATGCCAATTGAAGAAGTGGAGACAGCAATAACCACAACGGAACCAACCCAAGACGAAGAAATGGAACTACAGGCGGGTGACAGGGAGGAAGCCAGAGGAGGAATGGATTTTCATAAATTATGGGAATTAATACAAGGAGACTCTAGGAAAAATAAGGAAGAATTAGATAAAAAAATTTGAATCAATAAATCAAAATTTTAAGAAACAGGAGGAGAAGTTCGACAGCATGAAAGAAGAAACGAACGACAATTTTCAGAAGCAGAAGGAAGAATTGAGACAAACCATTAACAAAAATAATGAAACATTACAACAACGATTGATGGAGGAAATTCAGCAAAGAAACGAAGAATTGAAGGAAGAATTGAGGGAACAGCTAAAGGAGGACCACGAGAAAAATAAGGAAGCAATGAAGCAGCAAATAAGACTAATTTTCAAAGGATGTCGTGAAGAAAGAGACCAGACAAAAACGGAGATGAATAAGAAATGGGAAGAAACAAGATACCCAGCAGATCAACTTAATGAAACAGTAGATAGTGGTTTCACACAATTGAATGAAACACTAGACAACCCTTCTGACGGTATCAATGAAGAAATAAAGAATAAAGAAGACAAAGGTGTATGGTTTTCTGAGAATAAAGATAACAAAAACAATGAGAAAATTAAGCACCTAAAAACCAACCGGAGAAGAGTAAAGAAGAATCGAATAATTAAGAAGATTAAGAAAACAAAAGAAATAGGAAAAATATATAAAAAGAAACTACTAAAAACAAGAGAAGAAGTGGAGATGATGAAGAACGGACTAATTGATGTGTTTAATTTACCCCTTACCGACCAAAGCAAATTAATGAGATATAAAGATTGTAGGAGGACCTTGAAAGAAATTATAGAGGGAATTCACAACCAACCAACAGAGGGAAACTTCAGCAAATCAATAAGAAAATGGAATTTACACAAAATTGACAGGACTCACGACAAGATAGGGTGTCACAAATCAAGAAGGTATCTAACACACTTGAGTACACCAGAAATAGAAATGCTGAATAAAGAACCACATAATAAAATGATGGAAGCAGTCATGGATACCACTGAACATATGATATTAGAAGAATCATGGTACAAAACAGAAGAAACCTATATCACTAGGAAGAAAATAGTTATATACACTAAGGTTATCTGAACCACAAATGCAGAGGAAATGATGGACTATGGGTAAACAAAGTGAAGATAAACGCCGAGAAAAAGGGGACTGATTTCATGATAACCTACCTAAGTAATTTAAAATAAAAAGAAAGAATAATCTCAGCAAGTGAGTTTACTGATAAATAATAATGAAAAAATGTAGATATAAAATGAATTTCAAAATTCAAAAAAGTTATGTAAGGACAGCTTACACAGATATTTCGAGAATAGTTTAGACCAATCATAAAAATGGAGAAATAAAATTACCAAAAATCCACATAAAGTAAGAAACACTAACTTACTATAATCTTTGAATAAAAATTAATAATAATGGAGTGAAGTTACAAAACATTCCTAACAAAATAAGATTAAGTTACAATAATGTTTAGCCAAAATGTGAGGCACAAAAAAGCAAAACATACTATAAAGGAATGAGCTAAAAACATTCCTAACTAGTAAGAAACACTAACTTACTATGATATTTAAAAAGTTATGAAAAAAAAAAACAATATCAATCAAAATAACCAACTTCCGATACTATTTAGAAAGAAATGGGAAGTAAGATTAAGAAAACCAATGATCAAAAAACGAAATAAATAAAATAAACATTCTAAGAGTTGTAATATGAATTGAGATAAAACAAAACTTATTAAAAATGAATAAAAATTTGAATTGTATCAATAAAAAGCAATGCTTCAAGTATTATCAAGCAGTATCTATAAAGAAAGATGAAAAAATACATGACTCGAACTGAGCAATAATGAAATATAAAGGTAAAAGATTCCCAACAAATGTTATGATTATTATTATTATGTTGAGTCACGAGATGACTGTATTTAAGATTCATTAATTGAGATTGACTGTTGAATAAGTCCAGCAATCATTTTACTGAGCAGGGATGATGTTCCCCTGATCTCAGAATAAGAGTAGTTTTGAACGACGGAGTTAGGTAAGCCAATAGAGCCCATCCGAATCGATTGCAACTACAAAGTAAAGTTAGTTAGGGAAAATAAGATTTATAGGGAATAATTTATAATAAAAAATCAATAAGCCAGTTCGTAATAAGAAAAAATGATGAAGAAAAGAATCAGGAGAAAGGAAATAAAAGATACAGAATTAAGAATAAAAATCGAGTGAGAAGCAGGGGAGTTTGAGAAGAAAATGATACAATACAATTGATAATTTCATCAAACTTAGAATCACGTTTTATAAAATGATCAATTTTGGTGGGAGAGCATTATATAACATCACCAAATTCCGATAAATTTTGATAACAATAAGTATGTATAAAAAATGCTAAATGATATTATGTTTGAATAAATAAATTATGTGGATAGTAAAAAACAAATAAAAGGTAATTATCATGGAAGGAGGAGGTGTAATAAACCGAAAGTGATTAATAAAGAAACTAAAATAATAGACTGACAGACAAACGACATTGACCCAACCCCAGAGATTGGCCAGTTAAGAAACCAGTTAAGAAATCAATATAAAGAAAACAAGACGAACGAAGGAGAAGAAGAATGAAAACCAAGAGAGAACAAACCCATGAGGAAGAAAACAAGATGAATCGCATCAAGAAAACTAGACAAGTAATAAAAAATAGAGAAGGGAGAAATAGTGTAATCCCAAAATAATAAAGACAATGAAATTCGGTTAAGAACCAAAACTATTAATGAATGTTAGTATTGACAAAATGACAATTATGAACCGTCAGTAATATGAAACAATGTATAAAAGTACACTAACCAAAAAGAGTTAGGGATATATGTAATTTGTTAACTAAGAAAGACACAATATTAATAATGTTATATAGATAGTGGGTAGAGAAAGAGAATAAAATGATGAGAAATAAATGGAAGTTGAATTAGTGAAAGTTATTTATACTAGAGTGAATTAATACTAAAGAAACACTAAGTAAATTATAATAAACACTAAATAATTTAAGAAAGTGCAAGTGAAAAACAAATACAAATATTGTCTATCATAAAAATAGTAAGAGGACAGTAGGCTAAGGTAAAGACTTAGTAAAATAACTCATGTGTTAGTTTTAAGTGTGAACAATAACATTTGCCAAAGTTACAATGAATAGTATTTAGGATAGAACATTGATTCAGTGAATAATGAACACTAAGTAGTGATATTCACTGTGATGACTGGTAAATAGTATTGTTATAACTTAAAAATGTATTGTAAAAGTTTAAAGGTGTGTTTCACAAGGAAAATTAATTAGATGGTGTTAACATGGAAGGGAGAGAAAAAAGGCATTAGAAAATAAGTTTGTATTAACATTAATTAAATTCCCATGTTGTAAGGAGAGTTTAATGGAAAAAGTTCAATAGAGGTGAGATTGTTTAGCACCAGAACAACAAATAAGAAATAATGAATTGTATAAACTGTTGTTTATGAATTGGATATGGCTGTAAGAGTCATACAGACCATAGACCTAGATGTTATATGTTATATTGGAAATGAATAGCAAATAATTAGCAAGTAAGATGAAATAACACAGTTGTTACTAATTAAAACGCATCCAGATACATTAAACTTAATTATAAATACAAAATAACAAATTAGGGCTAATTGAAATATATTGTGTATGAAGCCACAAAAATCCAGTAATGGCTACTCAAATGTGTAACAGGCCTAACGGTCAAACATAAACAATTACTGATTGCATAAAAATCACCATGTAATGGACAAATCCAAGGTGACTAATTCATCAAGGATGAATAGTAGTTATTATTAAAAACCAAATATTAAATTAAGGAATTATATAAACAAAGAAATGTAATTGATAAGTATGAAATTAATTGTGAACTTAGAAAACTTGATAAAACCCAATATTGTGGGGTACCAAAATAATCTTTGTGAGAAAATAAAAATGACAGTGCATTTACATATTAACTCAGAAGGAAGATAAGAGGAGGAAGAAAGTCCAAAGATATGGGAAGATTTGAAAGGAATTCGAAAATTGATAACAATGTGTTCATGTTGAGCTCACCCAATGAGAGCATTGATGTAACCATCAAAACGACCGTTTAACGAGGTAATTACCGTTAAATACAATTACTTGGAAAGTGACGCTATCGCAAGCCAGAGGCGAATTTTCTGTACAACACATTTTAATATTTAAAAACATCTTAGAAGTAAAACCAAGTATAGAAATCGATAGTACAGAAGTCTGATGGATGCAGAATACCATTTCCAGAGGGAGAAGACGTTTAACTCAATATGAAATATCTAAATAAGTCCAAACCACTTTGAAAAAGATGCCGAAGCTTGAATAAAGAACACAGGAATAATATTGATGCCATCATCCTTCCTTCTTGACATCCCGAGTAATACCATACTGCAAGGCTGTTAAGTATCAGTTAAATTATTTCAACTTCCAAAAAATAAACGCACTTTGAATATTTCTCAATGTATGTTGAATACCACTGAATCATTTTTATTCTCTTGCAAGGATTTGAATCGAAATATTAAATCACTGTAAATTTGTTAACTATAGAACTAACCTCATATTTATGTACGACTTTTAAACTTTTTGTATGACACTTAAACAAAACAATTACCACTACACATTATCCTACTTAAGGAAAAAACATTGTAAGGTTGTGTATTTTTAATATTGTAACTGCATCTGAACCTTTTAACGTGATCCAAACAACCCACAAACATCGACCGAAATATTTGTTGATTGGCCTATTAACACGCCATACTGTTTATTTGTATTCAAAAGTCGATTGGTTAACCCTTGAGTAGAGTCTTATAAAGAATTATCCGGTGCAGAATTGTATATGAAAAAATTAGTTACAACTTGTGTCTATAAAATATTAACTTCAAATTAATAATAAATTTATACTGTGTGTGTTAAATCGTGTCTTATTTTCTTTAGCAAAGTGTATGTTTAAAAATATAATGTATAGTGAAGGTTTCCAATGCGATGTCTAGCGCTCAAGTAGCGAATCCTGCAACTGCTATCTCGATTGACACAAAATTGAGAAAAGGCGGGACGGATTGAATTCGTCGCCTCGTTCATATAGAAAAGTGATAAGGAAATAATTTTAATTGTTTTATATAAACAATATGGCGCCACCCGGAGATTATCCACTACGTTTGACCCTCAGATCGGGAACCACGATACCTGGTCCCCAGTACGTTCGCTACGGGCCCAAACATCGTGAAGTACATCACCGTGCGAGGACGCAGTGGTAAGAAACACAGACACACTTTTACACTCAGACACACTGTTATATTTTACAGAGGTATACGAACGAACACGAGACACGAGTTATATAATAAATTGGCTTCCATCGCGGGGCTTGAAGGAGGCAGGACATCTTGTGTATATATTATAAATTGGCGCCCAACGTGGGGCTGGAAGGAGGCAGGACATCCGAGATACGTTAAAAATTGGCGACCAACCGGTGGAGCTTGAAAAAAGGAAGATACGAAGTTCTAGCGGCGGTCACGAAAGGAGATCAAGATGCACACAAGAGGTTTATCGAAAAAGTTGGAGAAGGAGAAGGAAATGGAAGAAAATAGAGGGGAAGAAGAGGAAGGAACGCCAATTGAAGAAGTGGAGACAGCAATAACCACAACGGAACCAACCCAAGACGAAGAAATGGAACTACAGGCGGGTGACAGGGAGGAAGCCAGAGGAGGAATGGATTTTCATAAATTATGGGAATTAATACAAGGAGACTCTAGGAAAAATAAGGAAGAATTAGATAAAAAAATTTGAATCAATAAATCAAAATTTTAAGAAACAGGAGGAGAAGTTCGACAGCATGAAAGAAGAAACGAACGACAATTTTCAGAAGCAGAAGGAAGAATTGAGACAAACCATTAACAAAAATAATGAAACATTACAACAACGATTGATGGAGGAAATTCAGCAAAGAAACGAAGAATTGAAGGAAGAATTGAGGGAACAGCTAAAGGAGGACCACGAGAAAAATAAGGAAGCAATGAAGCAGCAAATAAGACTAATTTTCAAAGGATGTCGTGAAGAAAGAGACCAGACAAAAACGGAGATGAATAAGAAATGGGAAGAAACAAGATACCCAGCAGATCAACTTAATGAAACAGTAGATAGTGGTTTCACACAATTGAATGAAACACTAGACAACCCTTCTGACGGTATCAATGAAGAAATAAAGAATAAAGAAGACAAAGGTGTATGGTTTTCTGAGAATAAAGATAACAAAAACAATGAGAAAATTAAGCACCTAAAAACCAACCGGAGAAGAGTAAAGAAGAATCGAATAATTAAGAAGATTAAGAAAACAAAAGAAATAGGAAAAATATATAAAAAGAAACTACTAAAAACAAGAGAAGAAGTGGAGATGATGAAGAACGGACTAATTGATGTGTTTAATTTACCCCTTACCGACCAAAGCAAATTAATGAGATATAAAGATTGTAGGAGGACCTTGAAAGAAATTATAGAGGGAATTCACAACCAACCAACAGAGGGAAACTTCAGCAAATCAATAAGAAAATGGAATTTACACAAAATTGACAGGACTCACGACAAGATAGGGTGTCACAAATCAAGAAGGTATCTAACACACTTGAGTACACCAGAAATAGAAATGCTGAATAAAGAACCACATAATAAAATGATGGAAGCAGTCATGGATACCACTGAACATATGATATTAGAAGAATCATGGTACAAAACAGAAGAAACCTATATCACTAGGAAGAAAATAGTTATATACACTAAGGTTATCTGAACCACAAATGCAGAGGAAATGATGGACTATGGGTAAACAAAGTGAAGATAAACGCCGAGAAAAAGGGGACTGATTTCATGATAACCTACCTAAGTAATTTAAAATAAAAAGAAAGAATAATCTCAGCAAGTGAGTTTACTGATAAATAATAATGAAAAAATGTAGATATAAAATGAATTTCAAAATTCAAAAAAGTTATGTAAGGACAGCTTACACAGATATTTCGAGAATAGTTTAGACCAATCATAAAAATGGAGAAATAAAATTACCAAAAATCCACATAAAGTAAGAAACACTAACTTACTATAATCTTTGAATAAAAATTAATAATAATGGAGTGAAGTTACAAAACATTCCTAACAAAATAAGATTAAGTTACAATAATGTTTAGCCAAAATGTGAGGCACAAAAAAGCAAAACATACTATAAAGGAATGAGCTAAAAACATTCCTAACTAGTAAGAAACACTAACTTACTATGATATTTAAAAAGTTATGAAAAAAAAAAACAATATCAATCAAAATAACCAACTTCCGATACTATTTAGAAAGAAATGGGAAGTAAGATTAAGAAAACCAATGATCAAAAAACGAAATAAATAAAATAAACATTCTAAGAGTTGTAATATGAATTGAGATAAAACAAAACTTATTAAAAATGAATAAAAATTTGAATTGTATCAATAAAAAGCAATGCTTCAAGTATTATCAAGCAGTATCTATAAAGAAAGATGAAAAAATACATGACTCGAACTGAGCAATAATGAAATATAAAGGTAAAAGATTCCCAACAAATGTTATGATTATTATTATTATGTTGAGTCACGAGATGACTGTATTTAAGATTCATTAATTGAGATTGACTGTTGAATAAGTCCAGCAATCATTTTACTGAGCAGGGATGATGTTCCCCTGATCTCAGAATAAGAGTAGTTTTGAACGACGGAGTTAGGTAAGCCAATAGAGCCCATCCGAATCGATTGCAACTACAAAGTAAAGTTAGTTAGGGAAAATAAGATTTATAGGGAATAATTTATAATAAAAAATCAATAAGCCAGTTCGTAATAAGAAAAAATGATGAAGAAAAGAATCAGGAGAAAGGAAATAAAAGATACAGAATTAAGAATAAAAATCGAGTGAGAAGCAGGGGAGTTTGAGAAGAAAATGATACAATACAATTGATAATTTCATCAAACTTAGAATCACGTTTTATAAAATGATCAATTTTGGTGGGAGAGCATTATATAACATCACCAAATTCCGATAAATTTTGATAACAATAAGTATGTATAAAAAATGCTAAATGATATTATGTTTGAATAAATAAATTATGTGGATAGTAAAAAATAAATAAAAGGTAATTATCATGGAAGGAGGAGGTGTAATAAACCGAAAGTGATTAATAAAGAAACTAAAATAATAGACTGACAGACAAACGACATTGACCCAACCCCAGAGATTGGCCAGTTAAGAAACCAGTTAAGAAATCAAAATAAAGAGAACAAGACGAACGAAGGAGAAGAAGAATGAAAACCAAGAGAGAACAAACCCATGAGGAAGAAAACAAGATGAAACGCATCAAGAAAACTAGACAAGTAATAAAAAATAGAGAAGGGAGAAATAGTGTAATCCCAAAATAATAAAGACAATGAAATTCGGTTAAGAACCAAAACTATTAATGAATGTTAGTATTGACAAAATGACAATTATGAACCGTCAGTAATATGAAACAATGTATAAAAGTACACTAACCAAAAGAGTTAGGGATATATGTAATTTGTTAACTAAGAAAGACACAATATTAATAACGTTATATAGATAGTGGGTAGAGAAAGAGAATAAAATGATGAGAAATAAATGGAAGTTGAATTAGTGAAAGTTATTTATACTAGAGTGAATTAGTACTAAAGAAACACTAAGTAAATTATAATAAACACTAAATAATTTAAGAAAGTGCAAGTGAAAAACAAATACAAATATTGTCTATCATAAAAATAGTAAGAGGACAGTAGGCTAAGGTAAAGACTTAGTAAAATAACTCATGTGTTAGTTTTAAGTGTGAACAATAACATTTGCCAAAGTTACAATGAATAGTATTTAGGATAGAACATTGATTCAGTGAATAATGAACACTAAGTAGTGATATTCACTGTGATGACTGGTAAATAGTATTGTTATAACTTAAAAATGTATTGTAAAAGTTTAAAGGTGTGTTTCACAAGGAAAAGTAATTAGATGGTGTTAACATGGAAGGGAGAGAAAACAGGCATTAAAAAATAAGTTTGTATTAACATTAATTAAATTCCCATGTTATAAGGAGAGTTTAATGGAAAAAGTTCAATAGAGGTGAGATTGTTTAGCACCAGAACAACAAATAAGAAATAATGAATTGTATAAACTGTTGTTTATGAATTGGATATGGCTGTAAGAGTCATACAGACCATAGACCTAGATGTTATATGTTATATTGGAAATGAATAGCAAATAATTAGCAAGTAAGATGAAATAACACAGTTGTTACTAATTAAAACGCATCCAGATACATTAAACTTAATTATAAATACAAAATAACAAATTAGGGCTAATTGAAATATATTGTGTATGAAGCCACAAAAATCCAGTAATGGCTGCTCAAATGTGAAACAGGCCTAACGGTCAAACATAAACAATTACTGATTGCATAAAAATCACCATGTAATGGACAAATCCAAGGTGACTAATTCATCAAGGATGAATAGTAGTTATTATTAAAAACCAAATATTAAATTAAGGAATTATATAAACAAAGAAATGTAATTGATAAGTATGAAATTAATTGTGAACTTAGAAAACTTGATAAAACCCAATATTGTGGGGTACCAAAATAATCTTTGTGAGAAAATAAAAATGACAGTGCATTTAGATATTAACTCAGAAGGAAGATAAGAGGAGGAAGAAAGTCCAAAGATATGGGAAGATTTGAAAGGAATTCGAAAATTGATAACAATGTGTTCATGTTGAGCTCACCCAATGAGAGCATTGATGTAACCATCGAAACGACCGTTTAACGAGGTAATTACCGTTAAATACAATTACTTGGAAAGTGATGCTATCGCAAGCCAGAGGCGAATTTTCTGTACAACACATTTTAATATTTAAAAACATCTTAGAAGTAAAACCAAGTATAGAAATCGATAGTACAGAAGTCTGATGGATGCAGAATACCATTTCCAGAGGGAGAAGACGTTTAACTCAATATGAAATATCTAAATAAGTCCAAACCACTTTGAAAAAGATGCCGAAGCTTGAATAAAGAACACAGGAATAATATTGATGCCATCATCCTTCCTTCTTGACATCCCGAGTAATACCGTACTGCAAGGCTGTTAAGTATCAGTTAAATTATTTCAACTTCCAAAAAATAAATGCACTTTGAATATTTCTCAATGTATGTTGAATACCACTGAATCATTTTTATTCTCTTGCAAGGATGTGAATCAAAATATTAAATCACTGTAAATTTGTTAACTATAGAACTAACCTCATATTTATGTACGACTTTTAAACTTTTTGTATGACACTTAAACAAAACAATTACCACTACACATTATCCTACTTAAGGAAAAAACATTGTAAGGTTGTGTATTTTTAATATTGTAACTGCATCTGAACCTTTTAACGTGATCCAAACAACCCACAAACATCGACCGAAATATTTGTTGATTGGCCTATTAACACGCCATACTGTTTATTTGTATTCAAAAGTCGATTGGTTAACCCTTGAGTAGAGTCTTATAAAGAATTATCCGGTGCAGAATTGTATATGAAAAAATTAGTTACAACTTGTGTCTATAAAATATTAACTTCAAATTAATAATAAATTTATACTGTGTGTGTTAAATCGTGTCTTATTTTCTTTAGCAAAGTGTATGTTTAAAAATATAATGTATAGTGAAGGTTTCCAATGCGATGTCTAGCGCTCAAGTAGCGAATCCTGCAACTGCTATCTCGATTGACACAAAATTGAGAAAAGGCGGGACGGATTGAATTCGTCGCCTCGTTCATATAGAAAAGTGATAAGGAAATAATTTTAATTGTTTTATATAAACAATATGGCGCCACCCGGAGATTATCCACTACGTTTGACCCTCAGATCGGGAACCACGATACCTGGTCCCCAGTACGTTCGCTACGGGCCCAAACATCGTGAAGTACATCACCGTGCGAGGACGCAGTGGTAAGAAACACAGACACACTTTTACACTCAGACACACTGTTATATTTTACAGAGGTATACGAACGAACACGAGACACGAGTTATATAATAAATTGGCTTCCATCGCGGGGCTTGAAGGAGGCAGGACATCTTGTGTATATATTATAAATTGGCGCCCAACGTGGGGCTGGAAGGAGGCAGGACATCCGAGATACGTTAAAAATTGGCGACCAACCGGTGGAGCTTGAAAAAAGGAAGATACGAAGTTCTAGCGGCGGTCACGAAAGGAGATCAAGATGCACACAAGAGGTTTATCGAAAAAGTTGGAGAAGGAGAAGGAAATGGAAGAAAATAGAGGGGAAGAAGAGGAAGGAACGCCAATTGAAGAAGTGGCGACAGCAATAACCACAACGGAACCAACCCAAGACGAAGAAATGGAACTACAGGCGGGTGACAGGGAGGAAGCCAGAGGAGGAATGGATTTTCATAAATTATGGGAATTAATACAAGGAGACTCTAGGAAAAATAAGGAAGAATTAGATAAAAAAATTTGAATCAATAAATCAAAATTTTAAGAAACAGGAGGAGAAGTTCGACAGCATGAAAGAAGAAACGAACGACAATTTTCAGAAGCAGAAGGAAGAATTGAGACAAACCATTAACAAAAATAATGAAACATTACAACAACGATTGATGGAGGAAATTCAGCAAAGAAACGAAGAATTGAAGGAAGAATTGAGGGAACAGCTAAAGGAGGACCACGAGAAAAATAAGGAAGCAATGAAGCAGCAAATAAGACTAATTTTCAAAGGATGTCGTGAAGAAAGAGACCAGACAAAAACGGAGATGAATAAGAAATGGGAAGAAACAAGATACCCAGCAGATCAACTTAATGAAACAGTAGATAGTGGTTTCACACAATTGAATGAAACACTAGACAACCCTTCTGACGGTATCAATGAAGAAATAAAGAATAAAGAAGACAAAGGTGTATGGTTTTCTGAGAATAAAGATAACAAAAACAATGAGAAAATTAAGCACCTAAAAACCAACCGGAGAAGAGTAAAGAAGAATCGAATAATTAAGAAGATTAAGAAAACAAAAGAAATAGGAAAAATATATAAAAAGAAACTACTAAAAACAAGAGAAGAAGTGGAGATGATGAAGAACGGACTAATTGATGTGTTTAATTTACCCCTTACCGACCAAAGCAAATTAATGAGATATAAAGATTGTAGGAGGACCTTGAAAGAAATTATAGAGGGAATTCACAACCAACCAACAGAGGGAAACTTCAGCAAATCAATAAGAAAATGGAATTTACACAAAATTGACAGGACTCACGACAAGATAGGGTGTCACAAATCAAGAAGGTATCTAACACACTTGAGTACACCAGAAATAGAAATGCTGAATAAAGAACCACATAATAAAATGATGGAAGCAGTCATGGATACCACTGAACATATGATATTAGAAGAATCATGGTACAAAACAGAAGAAACCTATATCACTAGGAAGAAAATAGTTATATACACTAAGGTTATCTGAACCACAAATGCAGAGGAAATGATGGACTATGGGTAAACAAAGTGAAGATAAACGCCGAGAAAAAGGGGACTGATTTCATGATAACCTACCTAAGTAATTTAAAATAAAAAGAAAGAATAATCTCAGCAAGTGAGTTTACTGATAAATAATAATGAAAAAATGTAGATATAAAATGAATTTCAAAATTCAAAAAAGTTATGTAAGGACAGCTTACACAGATATTTCGAGAATAGTTTAGACCAATCATAAAAATGGAGAAATAAAATTACCAAAAATCCACATAAAGTAAGAAACACTAACTTACTATAATCTTTGAATAAAAATTAATAATAATGGAGTGAAGTTACAAAACATTCCTAACAAAATAAGATTAAGTTACAATAATGTTTAGCCAAAATGTGAGGCACAAAAAAGCAAAACATACTATAAAGGAATGAGCTAAAAACATTCCTAACTAGTAAGAAACACTAACTTACTATGATATTTAAAAAGTTATGAAAAAAAAAACAATATCAATCAAAATAACCAACTTCCGATACTATTTAGAAAGAAATGGGAAGTAAGATTAAGAAAACCAATGATCAAAAAACGAAATAAATAAAATAAACATTCTAAGAGTTGTAATATGAATTGAGATAAAACAAAACTTATTAAAAATGAATAAAAATTTGAATTGTATCAATAAAAAGCAATGCTTCAAGTATTATCAAGCAGTATCTATAAAGAAAGATGAAAAAATACATGACTCGAACTGAGCAATAATGAAATATAAAGGTAAAAGATTCCCAACAAATGTTATGATTATTATTATTATGTTGAGTCACGAGATGACTGTATTTAAGATTCATTAATTGAGATTGACTGTTGAATAAGTCCAGCAATCATTTTACTGAGCAGGGATGATGTTCCCCTGATCTCAGAATAAGAGTAGTTTTGAACGACGGAGTTAGGTAAGCCAATAGAGCCCATCCGAATCGATTGCAACTACAAAGTAAAGTTAGTTAGGGAAAATAAGATTTATAGGGAATAATTTATAATAAAAAATCAATAAGCCAGTTCGTAATAAGAAAAAATGATGAAGAAAAGAATCAGGAGAAAGGAAATAAAAGATACAGAATTAAGAATAAAAATCGAGTGAGAAACAGGGGAGTTTGAGAAGAAAATGATACAATACAATTGATAATTTCATCAAACTTAGAATCACGTTTTATAAAATGATCAATTTTGGTGGGAGAGCATTATATAACATCACCAAATTCCGATAAATTTTGATAACAATAAGTATGTATAAAAAATGCTAAATGATATTATGTTTGAATAAATAAATTATGTGGATAGTAAAAAATAAATAAAAGGTAATTATCATGGAAGGAGGAGGTGTAATAAACCGAAAGTGATTAATAAAGAAACTAAAATAATAGACTGACAGACAAACGACATTGACCCAACCCCAGAGATTGGCCAGTTAAGAAACCAGTTAAGAAATCAAAATAAAGAGAACAAGACGAACGAAGGAGAAGAAGAATGAAAACCAAGAGAGAACAAACCCATGAGGAAGAAAACAAGATGAAACGCATCAAGAAAACTAGACAAGTAATAAAAAATAGAGAAGGGAGAAATAGTGTAATCCCAAAATAATAAAGACAATGAAATTCGGTTAAGAACCAAAACTATTAATGAATGTTAGTATTGACAAAATGACAATTATGAACCGTCAGTAATATGAAACAATGTATAAAAGTACACTAACCAAAAGAGTTAGGGATATATGTAATTTGTTAACTAAGAAAGACACAATATTAATAACGTTATATAGATAGTGGGTAGAGAAAGAGAATAAAATGATGAGAAATAAATGGAAGTTGAATTAGTGAAAGTTATTTATACTAGAGTGAATTAATACTAAAGAAACACTAAGTAAATTATAATAAACACTAAATAATTTAAGAAAGTGCAAGTGAAAAACAAATACAAATATTGTCTATCATAAAAATAGTAAGAGGACAGTAGGCTAAGGTAAAGACTTAGTAAAATAACTCATGTGTTAGTTTTAAGTGTGAACAATAACATTTGCCAAAGTTACAATGAATAGTATTTAGGATAGAACATTGATTCAGTGAATAATGAACACTAAGTAGTGATATTCACTGTGATGACTGGTAAATAGTATTGTTATAACTTAAAAATGTATTGTAAAAGTTTAAAGGTGTGTTTCACAAGGAAAAGTAATTAGATGGTGTTAACATGGAAGGGAGAGAAAACAGGCATTAAAAAATAAGTTTGTATTAACATTAATTAAATTCCCATGTTATAAGGAGAGTTTAATGGAAAAAGTTCAATAGAGGTGAGATTGTTTAGCACCAGAACAACAAATAAGAAATAATGAATTGTATAAACTGTTGTTTATGAATTGGATATGGCTGTAAGAGTCATACAGACCATAGACCTAGATGTTATATGTTATATTGGAAATGAATAGCAAATAATTAGCAAGTAAGATGAAATAACACAGTTGTTACTAATTAAAACGCATCCAGATACATTAAACTTAATTATAAATACAAAATAACAAATTAGGGCTAATTGAAATATATTGTGTATGAAGCCACAAAAATCCAGTAATGGCTGCTCAAATGTGAAACAGGCCTAACGGTCAAACATAAACAATTACTGATTGCATAAAAATCACCATGTAATGGACAAATCCAAGGTGACTAATTCATCAAGGATGAATAGTAGTTATTATTAAAAACCAAATATTAAATTAAGGAATTATATAAACAAAGAAATGTAATTGATAAGTATGAAATTAATTGTGAACTTAGAAAACTTGATAAAACCCAATATTGTGGGGTACCAAAATAATCTTTGTGAGAAAATAAAAATGACAGTGCATTTAGATATTAACTCAGAAGGAAGATAAGAGGAGGAAGAAAGTCCAAAGATATGGGAAGATTTGAAAGGAATTCGAAAATTGATAACAATGTGTTCATGTTGAGCTCACCCAATGAGAGCATTGATGTAACCATCGAAACGACCGTTTAACGAGGTAATTACCGTTAAATACAATTACTTGGAAAGTGATGCTATCGCAAGCCAGAGGCGAATTTTCTGTACAACACATTTTAATATTTAAAAACATCTTAGAAGTAAAACCAAGTATAGAAATCGATAGTACAGAAGTCTGATGGATGCAGAATACCATTTCCAGAGGGAGAAGACGTTTAACTCAATATGAAATATCTAAATAAGTCCAAACCACTTTGAAAAAGATGCCGAAGCTTGAATAAAGAACACAGGAATAATATTGATGCCATCATCCTTCCTTCTTGACATCCCGAGTAATACCGTACTGCAAGGCTGTTAAGTATCAGTTAAATTATTTCAACTTCCAAAAAATAAATGCACTTTGAATATTTCTCAATGTATGTTGAATACCACTGAATCATTTTTATTCTCTTGCAAGGATGTGAATCAAAATATTAAATCACTGTAAATTTGTTAACTATAGAACTAACCTCATATTTATGTACGACTTTTAAACTTTTTGTATGACACTTAAACAAAACAATTACCACTACACATTATCCTACTTAAGGAAAAAACATTGTAAGGTTGTGTATTTTTAATATTGTAACTGCATCTGAACCTTTTAACGTGATCCAAACAACCCACAAACATCGACCGAAATATTTGTTGATTGGCCTATTAACACGCCATACTGTTTATTTGTATTCAAAAGTCGATTGGTTAACCCTTGAGTAGAGTCTTATAAAGAATTATCCGGTGCAGAATTGTATATGAAAAAATTAGTTACAACTTGTGTCTATAAAATATTAACTTAAAATTAATAATAAATTTATACTGTGTGTGTTAAATCGTGTCTTATTTTCTTTAGCAAAGTGTATGTTTAAAAATATAATGTATAGTGAAGGTTTCCATTGCGATGTCTAGCGCTCAAGTAGCGAATCCTGCAACTGCTATCTCGATTGACACAAAATTGAGAAAAGGTGGGACGGATTGAATTCGTCGCCTCGTTCATATAGAAAAGTGATAAGGAAATAATTTTAATTGTTTTATATAAACAATATGGCGTCACCCGGAGATTATCCACTACGTTTGACCCTCAGATCGGGAACCACGATACCTGGTCCCCAGTACGTTCGCTACGGGCCCAAACATCGTGAAGTACATCGCCGTGCGAGGACGCAGTGGTAAGAAACACAGACACACTTTTACACTCAGACACACTGTTATATTTTACAGAGGTATACGAACGAACACGAGACACGAGTTATATAATAAATTGGCTTCCATCGCGGGGCTTGAAGGAGGCAGGACATCTTGTGTATATATTATAAATTGGCGCCCAACGTGGGGCTGGAAGGAGGCAGGACATCCGAGATACGTTAAAAATTGGCGACCAACCGGTGGAGCTTGAAAAAAGGAAGATACGAAGGTCTAGCGGCGGTCACGAAAGGAGATCAAGATGCACACAAGAGGTTTATCGAAAAAGTTGGAGAAGGAGAAGGAAATGGAAGAAAATAGAGGGGAAGAAGAGGAAGGAACGCCAATTGAAGAAGTGGAGACAGCAATAACCACAACGGAACCAACCCAAGACGAAGAAATGGAACTACAGGCGGGTGACAGGGAGGAAGCCAGAGGAGGAATGGATTTTCATAAATTATGGGAATTAATACAAGGAGACTCTAGGAAAAATAAGGAAGAATTAGATAAAAAAATTTGAATCAATAAATCAAAATTTTAAGAAACAGGAGGAGAAGTTCGACAGCATGAAAGAAGAAACGAACGACAATTTTCAGAAGCAGAAGGAAGAATTGAGACAAACCATTAACAAAAATAATGAAACATTACAACAACGATTGATGGAGGAAATTCAGCAAAGAAACGAAGAATTGAAGGAAGAATTGAGGGAACAGCTAAAGGAGGACCACGAGAAAAATAAGGAAGCAATGAAGCAGCAAATAAGACTAATTTTCAAAGGATGTCGTGAAGAAAGAGACCAGACAAAAACGGAGATGAATAAGAAATGGGAAGAAACAAGATACCCAGCAGATCAACTTAATGAAACAGTAGATAGTGGTTTCACACAATTGAATGAAACACTAGACAACCCTTCTGACGGTATCAATGAAGAAATAAAGAATAAAGAAGACAAAGGTGTATGGTTTTCTGAGAATAAAGATAACAAAAACAATGAGAAAATTAAGCACCTAAAAACCAACCGGAGAAGAGTAAAGAAGAATCGAATAATTAAGAAGATTAAGAAAACAAAAGAAATAGGAAAAATATATAAAAAGAAACTACTAAAAACAAGAGAAGAAGTGGAGATGATGAAGAACGGACTAATTGATGTGTTTAATTTACCCCTTACCGACCAAAGCAAATTAATGAGATATAAAGATTGTAGGAGGACCTTGAAAGAAATTATAGAGGGAATTCACAACCAACCAACAGAGGGAAACTTCAGCAAATCAATAAGAAAATGGAATTTACACAAAATTGACAGGACTCACGACAAGATAGGGTGTCACAAATCAAGAAGGTATCTAACACACTTGAGTACACCAGAAATAGAAATGCTGAATAAAGAACCACATAATAAAATGATGGAAGCAGTCATGGATACCACTGAACATATGATATTAGAAGAATCATGGTACAAAACAGAAGAAACCTATATCACTAGGAAGAAAATAGTTATATACACTAAGGTTATCTGAACCACAAATGCAGAGGAAATGATGGACTATGGGTAAACAAAGTGAAGATAAACGCCGAGAAAAAGGGGACTGATTTCATGATAACCTACCTAAGTAATTTAAAATAAAAAGAAAGAATAATCTCAGCAAGTGAGTTTACTGATAAATAATAATGAAAAAATGTAGATATAAAATGAATTTCAAAATTCAAAAAAGTTATGTAAGGACAGCTTACACAGATATTTCGAGAATAGTTTAGACCAATCATAAAAATGGAGAAATAAAATTACCAAAAATCCACATAAAGTAAGAAACACTAACTTACTATAATCTTTGAATAAAAATTAATAATAATGGAGTGAAGTTACAAAACATTCCTAACAAAATAAGATTAAGTTACAATAATGTTTAGCCAAAATGTGAGGCACATAAAAGCAAAACATACTATAAAGGAATGAGCTAAAAACATTCCTAACTAGTAAGAAACACTAACTTACCATGATATTTAAAAAGTTATGAAAAAAAAAACAATATCAATCAAAATGACCAACTTCCGATACTATTTAGAAAGAAATGGGAAGTAAGATTAAGAAAACCAATGAACAAAAAACGAAATAAATAAAATAAACATTCTAAGAGTTGTAATATGAATTGCGATAAAACAAAACTTATTAAAAATGAATAAAAATTTGAATTGTATCAATAAAAAGCAATGCTTCAAGTATTATCAAGTAGTATCTATAAAGAATGATGAAAAAATACATGACTCGAACTGAGCAATAATAAAATATAAAGGTAAAAGATTCCCAACAAATGTTATGATTATTATTATTATGTTGAGTCACGAGATGACTGTATTTAAGATTCATTAATTGAGATTGACTGTTGAATAAGTCCAGCAATCATTTTACTGAGCAGGGATGATGTTCCCCTGATCTCAGAATAAGAGTAGTTTTGAACGACGGAGTTAGGTAAGCCAATAGAGCCCATCCGAATCGATTGCAACTACAAAGTAAAGTTAGTTAGGGAAAATAAGATTTATAGGGAATAATTTATAATAAAAAATCAATAAGCCAGTTCGTAATAAGAAAAAATGACGAAGAAAAGAATCAGGAGAAAGGAAATAAAAGATACAGAATTAAGAATAAAAATCGAGTGAGAAGCAGGAGAGTTTGAGAAGAAAATGATACAATACAATTGATAATTTCATCAAACTTAGAATCACGTTTTATAAAATGATCAATTTTGGTGGGAGAGCATTATATAACATCACCAAATTCAGATAAATTTTGATAACAATAAGTATGTATAAAAAATGCTAAATGATATTATGTTTGAATAAATAAATTATGTGGATATTAAAAAACAAATAAAAGGTAATTATCATGGAAGGAGGAGGTGTAATAAACCGAAAGTGATTAATAAAGAAACTAAAATAATAGACTGACAGACAAACGACATTGACCCAACCCCAGAGATTGGCCAGTTAAGAAACCAGTTAAGAAATCAAAATAAAGAGAACAAGACGAACGAAGGAGAAGAAGAATGAAAACCAAGAGAGAACAAACCCATGAGGAAGAAAACAAGATGAATCGCATCAAGAAAACTAGACAAGTAATAAAAAATAGAGAAGGGAGAAATAGTGTAATCCCAAAATAATAAAGACAATGAAATTCGGTTAAGAACCAAAACTATTAATGAATGTTAGTATTGACAAAATGACAATTATGAACCGTCAGTAATATGAAACAATGTATAAAAGTACACTAACCAAAAAGAGTTAGGGATATATGTAATTTGTTAACTAAGAAAGACACAATATTAATAATGTTATATAGATAGTGGGTAGAGAAAGAGAATAAAATGATGAGAAATAAATGGAAGTTGAATTAGTGAAAGTTATTTATACTAGAGTGAATTAATACTAAAGAAACACTAAGTAAATTATAATAAACACTAAATAATTTAAGAAAGTGCAAGTGAAAAACAAATACAAATATTGTCTATCATAAAAATAGTAAGAGGACAGTAGGCTAAGGTAAAGACTTAGTAAAATAACTCATGTGTTAGTTTTAAGTGTGAACAATAACATTTGCCAAAGTTACAATGAATAGTATTTAGGATAGAACATTGATTCAGTGAATAATGAACACTAAGTAGTGATATTCACTGTGATGACTGGTAAATAGTATTGTTATAACTTAAAAATGTATTGTAAAAGTTTAAAGGTGTGTTTCACAAGGAAAATTAATTAGATGGTGTTAACATGGAAGGGAGAGAAAAAAGGCATTAGAAAATAAGTTTGTATTAACATTAATTAAATTCCCATGTTGTAAGGAGAGTTTAATGGAAAAAGTTCAATAGAGGTGAGATTGTTTAGCACCAGAACAACAAATAAGAAATAATGAATTGTATAAACTGTTGTTTATGAATTGGATATGGCTGTAAGAGTCATACAGACCATAGACCTAGATGTTATATGTTATATTGGAAATGAATAGCAAATAATTAGCAAGTAAGATGAAATAACACAGTTGTTACTAATTAAAACGCATCCAGATACATTAAACTTAATTATAAATACAAAATAACAAATTAGGGCTAATTGAAATATATTGTGTATGAAGCCACAAAAATCCAGTAATGGCTACTCAAATGTGTAACAGGCCTAACAGTCAAACATAAACAATTACTGATTGCATAAAAATCACCATGTAATGGACAAATCCAAGGTGACTAATTCATCAAGGATGAATAGTAGTTATTATTAAAAACCAAATATTAAATTAAGGAATTATATAAACAAAGAAATGTAATTGATAAGTATGAAATTAATTGTGAACTTAGAAACCTTGATAAAACCCAATATTGTGGGGTACCAAAATAATCTTTGTGAGAAAATAAAAATGACAGTGCATTTACATATTAACTCAGAAGGAAGATAAGAGGAGGAAGAAAGTCCAAAGATATGGGAAGATTTGAAAGGAATTCGAAAATTGATAACAATGTGTTCATGTTGAGCTCACCCAATGAGAGCATTGATGTAACCATCAAAACGACCGTTTAACGAGGTAATTACCGTTAAATACAATTACTTGGAAAGTGACGCTATCGCAAGCCAGAGGCGAATTTTCTGTACAACACATTTTAATATTTAAAAACATCTTAGAAGTAAAACCAAGTATAGAAATCGATAGTACAGAAGTCTGATGGATGCAGAATACCATTTCCAGAGGGAGAAGACGTTTAACTCAATATGAAATATCTAAATAAGTCCAAACCACTTTGAAAAAGATGCCGAAGCTTGAATAAAGAACACAGGAATAATATTGATGCCATCATCCTTCCTTCTTGACATCCCGAGTAATACCATACTGCAAGGCTGTTAAGTATCAGTTAAATTATTTCAACTTCCAAAAAATAAACGCACTTTGAATATTTCTCAATGTATGTTGAATACCACTGAATCATTTTTATTCTCTTGCAAGGATTTGAATCGAAATATTAAATCACTGTAAATTTGTTAACTATAGAACTAACCTCATATTTATGTACGACTTTTAAACTTTTTGTATGACACTTAAACAAAACAATTACCACTACACATTATCCTACTTAAGGAAAAAACATTGTAAGGTTGTGTATTTTTAATATTGTAACTGCATCTGAACCTTTTAACGTGATCCAAACAACCCACAAACATCGACCGAAATATTTGTTGATTGGCCTATTAACACGCCATACTGTTTATTTGTATTCAAAAGTCGATTGGTTAACCCTTGAGTAGAGTCTTATAAAGAATTATCCGGTGCAGAATTGTATATGAAAAAATTAGTTACAACTTGTGTCTATAAAATATTAACTTCAAATTAATAATAAATTTATACTGTGTGTGTTAAATCGTGTCTTATTTTCTTTAGCAAAGTGTATGTTTAAAAATATAATGTATAGTGAAGGTTTCCAATGCGATGTCTAGCGCTCAAGTAGCGAATCCTGCAACTGCTATCTCGATTGACACAAAATTGAGAAAAGGCGGGACGGATTGAATTCGTCGCCTCGTTCATATAGAAAAGTGATAAGGAAATAATTTTAATTGTTTTATATAAACAATATGGCGCCACCCGGAGATTATCCACTACGTTTGACCCTCAGATCGGGAACCACGATACCTGGTCCCCAGTACGTTCGCTACGGGCCCAAACATCGTGAAGTACATCACCGTGCGAGGACGCAGTGGTAAGAAACACAGACACACTTTTACACTCAGACACACTGTTATATTTTACAGAGGTATACGAACGAACACGAGACACGAGTTATATAATAAATTGGCTTCCATCGCGGGGCTTGAAGGAGGCAGGACATCTTGTGTATATATTATAAATTGGCGCCCAACGTGGGGCTGGAAGGAGGCAGGACATCCGAGATACGTTAAAAATTGGCGACCAACCGGTGGAGCTTGAAAAAAGGAAGATACGAAGTTCTAGCGGCGGTCACGAAAGGAGATCAAGATGCACACAAGAGGTTTATCGAAAAAGTTGGAGAAGGAGAAGGAAATGGAAGAAAATAGAGGGGAAGAAGAGGAAGGAACGCCAATTGAAGAAGTGGTGACAGCAATAACCACAACGGAACCAACCCAAGACGAAGAAATGGAACTACAGGCGGGTGACAGGGAGGAAGCCAGAGGAGGAATGGATTTTCATAAATTATGGGAATTAATACAAGGAGACTCTAGGAAAAATAAGGAAGAATTAGATAAAAAAATTTGAATCAATAAATCAAAATTTTAAGAAACAGGAGGAGAAGTTCGACAGCATGAAAGAAGAAACGAACGACAATTTTCAGAAGCAGAAGGAAGAATTGAGACAAACCATTAACAAAAATAATGAAACATTACAACAACGATTGATGGAGGAAATTCAGCAAAGAAACGAAGAATTGAAGGAAGAATTGAGGGAACAGCTAAAGGAGGACCACGAGAAAAATAAGGAAGCAATGAAGCAGCAAATAAGACTAATTTTCAAAGGATGTCGTGAAGAAAGAGACCAGACAAAAACGGAGATGAATAAGAAATGGGAAGAAACAAGATACCCAGCAGATCAACTTAATGAAACAGTAGATAGTGGTTTCACACAATTGAATGAAACACTAGACAACCCTTCTGACGGTATCAATGAAGAAATAAAGAATAAAGAAGACAAAGGTGTATGGTTTTCTGAGAATAAAGATAACAAAAACAATGAGAAAATTAAGCACCTAAAAACCAACCGGAGAAGAGTAAAGAAGAATCGAATAATTAAGAAGATTAAGAAAACAAAAGAAATAGGAAAAATATATAAAAAGAAACTACTAAAAACAAGAGAAGAAGTGGAGATGATGAAGAACGGACTAATTGATGTGTTTAATTTACCCCTTACCGACCAAAGCAAATTAATGAGATATAAAGATTGTAGGAGGACCTTGAAAGAAATTATAGAGGGAATTCACAACCAACCAACAGAGGGAAACTTCAGCAAATCAATAAGAAAATGGAATTTACACAAAATTGACAGGACTCACGACAAGATAGGGTGTCACAAATCAAGAAGGTATCTAACACACTTGAGTACACCAGAAATAGAAATGCTGAATAAAGAACCACATAATAAAATGATGGAAGCAGTCATGGATACCACTGAACATATGATATTAGAAGAATCATGGTACAAAACAGAAGAAACCTATATCACTAGGAAGAAAATAGTTATATACACTAAGGTTATCTGAACCACAAATGCAGAGGAAATGATGGACTATGGGTAAACAAAGTGAAGATAAACGCCGAGAAAAAGGGGACTGATTTCATGATAACCTACCTAAGTAATTTAAAATAAAAAGAAAGAATAATCTCAGCAAGTGAGTTTACTGATAAATAATAATGAAAAAATGTAGATATAAAATGAATTTCAAAATTCAAAAAAGTTATGTAAGGACAGCTTACACAGATATTTCGAGAATAGTTTAGACCAATCATAAAAATGGAGAAATAAAATTACCAAAAATCCACATAAAGTAAGAAACACTAACTTACTATAATCTTTGAATAAAAATTAATAATAATGGAGTGAAGTTACAAAACATTCCTAACAAAATAAGATTAAGTTACAATAATGTTTAGCCAAAATGTGAGGCACAAAAAAGCAAAACATACTATAAAGGAATGAGCTAAAAACATTCCTAACTAGTAAGAAACACTAACTTACTATGATATTTAAAAAGTTATGAAAAAAAAAACAATATCAATCAAAATAACCAACTTCCGATACTATTTAGAAAGAAATGGGAAGTAAGATTAAGAAAACCAATGATCAAAAAACGAAATAAATAAAATAAACATTCTAAGAGTTGTAATATGAATTGAGATAAAACAAAACTTATTAAAAATGAATAAAAATTTGAATTGTATCAATAAAAAGCAATGCTTCAAGTATTATCAAGCAGTATCTATAAAGAAAGATGAAAAAATACATGACTCGAACTGAGCAATAATGAAATATAAAGGTAAAAGATTCCCAACAAATGTTATGATTATTATTATTATGTTGAGTCACGAGATGACTGTATTTAAGATTCATTAATTGAGATTGACTGTTGAATAAGTCCAGCAATCATTTTACTGAGCAGGGATGATGTTCCCCTGATCTCAGAATAAGAGTAGTTTTGAACGACGGAGTTAGGTAAGCCAATAGAGCCCATCCGAATCGATTGCAACTACAAAGTAAAGTTAGTTAGGGAAAATAAGATTTATAGGGAATAATTTATAATAAAAAATCAATAAGCCAGTTCGTAATAAGAAAAAATGATGAAGAAAAGAATCAGGAGAAAGGAAATAAAAGATACAGAATTAAGAATAAAAATCGAGTGAGAAGCAGGGGAGTTTGAGAAGAAAATGATACAATACAATTGATAATTTCATCAAACTTAGAATCACGTTTTATAAAATGATCAATTTTGGTGGGAGAGCATTATATAACATCACCAAATTCCGATAAATTTTGATAACAATAAGTATGTATAAAAAATGCTAAATGATATTATGTTTGAATAAATAAATTATGTGGATAGTAAAAAATAAATAAAAGGTAATTATCATGGAAGGAGGAGGTGTAATAAACCGAAAGTGATTAATAAAGAAACTAAAATAATAGACTGACAGACAAACGACATTGACCCAACCCCAGAGATTGGCCAGTTAAGAAACCAGTTAAGAAATCAAAATAAAGAGAACAAGACGAACGAAGGAGAAGAAGAATGAAAACCAAGAGAGAACAAACCCATGAGGAAGAAAACAAGATGAAACGCATCAAGAAAACTAGACAAGTAATAAAAAATAGAGAAGGGAGAAATAGTGTAATCCCAAAATAATAAAGACAATGAAATTCGGTTAAGAACCAAAACTATTAATGAATGTTAGTATTGACAAAATGACAATTATGAACCGTCAGTAATATGAAACAATGTATAAAAGTACACTAACCAAAAGAGTTAGGGATATATGTAATTTGTTAACTAAGAAAGACACAATATTAATAACGTTATATAGATAGTGGGTAGAGAAAGAGAATAAAATGATGAGAAATAAATGGAAGTTGAATTAGTGAAAGTTATTTATACTAGAGTGAATTAATACTAAAGAAACACTAAGTAAATTATAATAAACACTAAATAATTTAAGAAAGTGCAAGTGAAAAACAAATACAAATATTGTCTATCATAAAAATAGTAAGAGGACAGTAGGCTAAGGTAAAGACTTAGTAAAATAACTCATGTGTTAGTTTTAAGTGTGAACAATAACATTTGCCAAAGTTACAATGAATAGTATTTAGGATAGAACATTGATTCAGTGAATAATGAACACTAAGTAGTGATATTCACTGTGATGACTGGTAAATAGTATTGTTATAACTTAAAAATGTATTGTAAAAGTTTAAAGGTGTGTTTCACAAGGAAAAGTAATTAGATGGTGTTAACATGGAAGGGAGAGAAAACAGGCATTAAAAAATAAGTTTGTATTAACATTAATTAAATTCCCATGTTATAAGGAGAGTTTAATGGAAAAAGTTCAATAGAGGTGAGATTGTTTAGCACCAGAACAACAAATAAGAAATAATGAATTGTATAAACTGTTGTTTATGAATTGGATATGGCTGTAAGAGTCATACAGACCATAGACCTAGATGTTATATGTTATATTGGAAATGAATAGCAAATAATTAGCAAGTAAGATGAAATAACACAGTTGTTACTAATTAAAACGCATCCAGATACATTAAACTTAATTATAAATACAAAATAACAAATTAGGGCTAATTGAAATATATTGTGTATGAAGCCACAAAAATCCAGTAATGGCTGCTCAAATGTGAAACAGGCCTAACGGTCAAACATAAACAATTACTGATTGCATAAAAATCACCATGTAATGGACAAATCCAAGGTGACTAATTCATCAAGGATGAATAGTAGTTATTATTAAAAACCAAATATTAAATTAAGGAATTATATAAACAAAGAAATGTAATTGATAAGTATGAAATTAATTGTGAACTTAGAAAACTTGATAAAACCCAATATTGTGGGGTACCAAAATAATCTTTGTGAGAAAATAAAAATGACAGTGCATTTAGATATTAACTCAGAAGGAAGATAAGAGGAGGAAGAAAGTCCAAAGATATGGGAAGATTTGAAAGGAATTCGAAAATTGATAACAATGTGTTCATGTTGAGCTCACCCAATGAGAGCATTGATGTAACCATCGAAACGACCGTTTAACGAGGTAATTACCGTTAAATACAATTACTTGGAAAGTGATGCTATCGCAAGCCAGAGGCGAATTTTCTGTACAACACATTTTAATATTTAAAAATATCTTAGAAGTAAAACCAAGTATAGAAATCGATAGTACAGAAGTCTGATGGATGCAGAATACCATTTCCAGAGGGAGAAGACGTTTAACTCAATATGAAATATCTAAATAAGTCCAAACCACTTTGAAAAAGATGCCGAAGCTTGAATAAAGAACACAGGAATAATATTGATGCCATCATCCTTCCTTCTTGACATCCCGAGTAATACCGTACTGCAAGGCTGTTAAGTATCAGTTAAATTATTTCAACTTCCAAAAAATAAATGCACTTTGAATATTTCTCAATGTATGTTGAATACCACTGAATCATTTTTATTCTCTTGCAAGGATGTGAATCAAAATATTAAATCACTGTAAATTTGTTAACTATAGAACTAACCTCATATTTATGTACGACTTTTAAACTTTTTGTATGACACTTAAACAAAACAATTACCACTACACATTATCCTACTTAAGGAAAAAACATTGTAAGGTTGTGTATTTTTAATATTGTAACTGCATCTGAACCTTTTAACGTGATCCAAACAACCCACAAACATCGACCGAAATATTTGTTGATTGGCCTATTAACACGCCATACTGTTTATTTGTATTCAAAAGTCGATTGGTTAACCCTTGAGTAGAGTCTTATAAAGAATTATCCGGTGCAGAATTGTATATGAAAAAATTAGTTACAACTTGTGTCTATAAAATATTAACTTCAAATTAATAATAAATTTATACTGTGTGTGTTAAATCGTGTCTTATTTTCTTTAGCAAAGTGTATGTTTAAAAATATAATGTATAGTGAAGGTTTCCAATGCGATGTCTAGCGCTCAAGTAGCGAATCCTGCAACTGCTATCTCGATTGACACAAAATTGAGAAAAGGCGGGACGGATTGAATTCGTCGCCTCGTTCATATAGAAAAGTGATAAGGAAATAATTTTAATTGTTTTATATAAACAATATGGCGCCACCCGGAGATTATCCACTACGTTTGACCCTCAGATCGGGAACCACGATACCTGGTCCCCAGTACGTTCGCTACGGGCCCAAACATCGTGAAGTACATCACCGTGCGAGGACGCAGTGGTAAGAAACACAGACACACTTTTACACTCAGACACACTGTTATATTTTACAGAGGTATACGAACGAACACGAGACACGAGTTATATAATAAATTGGCTTCCATCGCGGGGCTTGAAGGAGGCAGGACATCTTGTGTATATATTATAAATTGGCGCCCAACGTGGGGCTGGAAGGAGGCAGGACATCCGAGATACGTTAAAAATTGGCGACCAACCGGTGGAGCTTGAAAAAAGGAAGATACGAAGTTCTAGCGGCGGTCACGAAAGGAGATCAAGATGCACACAAGAGGTTTATCGAAAAAGTTGGAGAAGGAGAAGGAAATGGAAGAAAATAGAGGGGAAGAAGAGGAAGGAACGCCAATTGAAGAAGTGGCGACAGCAATAACCACAACGGAACCAACCCAAGACGAAGAAATGGAACTACAGGCGGGTGACAGGGAGGAAGCCAGAGGAGGAATGGATTTTCATAAATTATGGGAATTAATACAAGGAGACTCTAGGAAAAATAAGGAAGAATTAGATAAAAAAATTTGAATCAATAAATCAAAATTTTAAGAAACAGGAGGAGAAGTTCGACAGCATGAAAGAAGAAACGAACGACAATTTTCAGAAGCAGAAGGAAGAATTGAGACAAACCATTAACAAAAATAATGAAACATTACAACAACGATTGATGGAGGAAATTCAGCAAAGAAACGAAGAATTGAAGGAAGAATTGAGGGAACAGCTAAAGGAGGACCACGAGAAAAATAAGGAAGCAATGAAGCAGCAAATAAGACTAATTTTCAAAGGATGTCGTGAAGAAAGAGACCAGACAAAAACGGAGATGAATAAGAAATGGGAAGAAACAAGATACCCAGCAGATCAACTTAATGAAACAGTAGATAGTGGTTTCACACAATTGAATGAAACACTAGACAACCCTTCTGACGGTATCAATGAAGAAATAAAGAATAAAGAAGACAAAGGTGTATGGTTTTCTGAGAATAAAGATAACAAAAACAATGAGAAAATTAAGCACCTAAAAACCAACCGGAGAAGAGTAAAGAAGAATCGAATAATTAAGAAGATTAAGAAAACAAAAGAAATAGGAAAAATATATAAAAAGAAACTACTAAAAACAAGAGAAGAAGTGGAGATGATGAAGAACGGACTAATTGATGTGTTTAATTTACCCCTTACCGACCAAAGCAAATTAATGAGATATAAAGATTGTAGGAGGACCTTGAAAGAAATTATAGAGGGAATTCACAACCAACCAACAGAGGGAAACTTCAGCAAATCAATAAGAAAATGGAATTTACACAAAATTGACAGGACTCACGACAAGATAGGGTGTCACAAATCAAGAAGGTATCTAACACACTTGAGTACACCAGAAATAGAAATGCTGAATAAAGAACCACATAATAAAATGATGGAAGCAGTCATGGATACCACTGAACATATGATATTAGAAGAATCATGGTACAAAACAGAAGAAACCTATATCACTAGGAAGAAAATAGTTATATACACTAAGGTTATCTGAACCACAAATGCAGAGGAAATGATGGACTATGGGTAAACAAAGTGAAGATAAACGCCGAGAAAAAGGGGACTGATTTCATGATAACCTACCTAAGTAATTTAAAATAAAAAGAAAGAATAATCTCAGCAAGTGAGTTTACTGATAAATAATAATGAAAAAATGTAGATATAAAATGAATTTCAAAATTCAAAAAAGTTATGTAAGGACAGCTTACACAGATATTTCGAGAATAGTTTAGACCAATCATAAAAATGGAGAAATAAAATTACCAAAAATCCACATAAAGTAAGAAACACTAACTTACTATAATCTTTGAATAAAAATTAATAATAATGGAGTGAAGTTACAAAACATTCCTAACAAAATAAGATTAAGTTACAATAATGTTTAGCCAAAATGTGAGGCACAAAAAAGCAAAACATACTATAAAGGAATGAGCTAAAAACATTCCTAACTAGTAAGAAACACTAACTTACTATGATATTTAAAAAGTTATGAAAAAAAAAACAATATCAATCAAAATAACCAACTTCCGATACTATTTAGAAAGAAATGGGAAGTAAGATTAAGAAAACCAATGATCAAAAAACGAAATAAATAAAATAAACATTCTAAGAGTTGTAATATGAATTGAGATAAAACAAAACTTATTAAAAATGAATAAAAATTTGAATTGTATCAATAAAAAGCAATGCTTCAAGTATTATCAAGCAGTATCTATAAAGAAAGATGAAAAAATACATGACTCGAACTGAGCAATAATGAAATATAAAGGTAAAAGATTCCCAACAAATGTTATGATTATTATTATTATGTTGAGTCACGAGATGACTGTATTTAAGATTCATTAATTGAGATTGACTGTTGAATAAGTCCAGCAATCATTTTACTGAGCAGGGATGATGTTCCCCTGATCTCAGAATAAGAGTAGTTTTGAACGACGGAGTTAGGTAAGCCAATAGAGCCCATCCGAATCGATTGCAACTACAAAGTAAAGTTAGTTAGGGAAAATAAGATTTATAGGGAATAATTTATAATAAAAAATCAATAAGCCAGTTCGTAATAAGAAAAAATGATGAAGAAAAGAATCAGGAGAAAGGAAATAAAAGATACAGAATTAAGAATAAAAATCGAGTGAGAAACAGGGGAGTTTGAGAAGAAAATGATACAATACAATTGATAATTTCATCAAACTTAGAATCACGTTTTATAAAATGATCAATTTTGGTGGGAGAGCATTATATAACATCACCAAATTCCGATAAATTTTGATAACAATAAGTATGTATAAAAAATGCTAAATGATATTATGTTTGAATAAATAAATTATGTGGATAGTAAAAAATAAATAAAAGGTAATTATCATGGAAGGAGGAGGTGTAATAAACCGAAAGTGATTAATAAAGAAACTAAAATAATAGACTGACAGACAAACGACATTGACCCAACCCCAGAGATTGGCCAGTTAAGAAACCAGTTAAGAAATCAAAATAAAGAGAACAAGACGAACGAAGGAGAAGAAGAATGAAAACCAAGAGAGAACAAACCCATGAGGAAGAAAACAAGATGAAACGCATCAAGAAAACTAGACAAGTAATAAAAAATAGAGAAGGGAGAAATAGTGTAATCCCAAAATAATAAAGACAATGAAATTCGGTTAAGAACCAAAACTATTAATGAATGTTAGTATTGACAAAATGACAATTATGAACCGTCAGTAATATGAAACAATGTATAAAAGTACACTAACCAAAAGAGTTAGGGATATATGTAATTTGTTAACTAAGAAAGACACAATATTAATAACGTTATATAGATAGTGGGTAGAGAAAGAGAATAAAATGATGAGAAATAAATGGAAGTTGAATTAGTGAAAGTTATTTATACTAGAGTGAATTAATACTAAAGAAACACTAAGTAAATTATAATAAACACTAAATAATTTAAGAAAGTGCAAGTGAAAAACAAATACAAATATTGTCTATCATAAAAATAGTAAGAGGACAGTAGGCTAAGGTAAAGACTTAGTAAAATAACTCATGTGTTAGTTTTAAGTGTGAACAATAACATTTGCCAAAGTTACAATGAATAGTATTTAGGATAGAACATTGATTCAGTGAATAATGAACACTAAGTAGTGATATTCACTGTGATGACTGGTAAATAGTATTGTTATAACTTAAAAATGTATTGTAAAAGTTTAAAGGTGTGTTTCACAAGGAAAAGTAATTAGATGGTGTTAACATGGAAGGGAGAGAAAACAGGCATTAAAAAATAAGTTTGTATTAACATTAATTAAATTCCCATGTTATAAGGAGAGTTTAATGGAAAAAGTTCAATAGAGGTGAGATTGTTTAGCACCAGAACAACAAATAAGAAATAATGATTTGTATAAACTGTTGTTTATGAATTGGATATGGCTGTAAGAGTCATACAGACCATAGACCTAGATGTTATATGTTATATTGGAAATGAATAGCAAATAATTAGCAAGTAAGATGAAATAACACAGTTGTTACTAATTAAAACGCATCCAGATACATTAAACTTAATTATAAATACAAAATAACAAATTAGGGCTAATTGAAATATATTGTGTATGAAGCCACAAAAATCCAGTAATGGCTGCTCAAATGTGAAACAGGCCTAACGGTCAAACATAAACAATTACTGATTGCATAAAAATCACCATGTAATGGACAAATCCAAGGTGACTAATTCATCAAGGATGAATAGTAGTTATTATTAAAAACCAAATATTAAATTAAGGAATTATATAAACAAAGAAATGTAATTGATAAGTATGAAATTAATTGTGAACTTAGAAAACTTGATAAAACCCAATATTGTGGGGTACCAAAATAATCTTTGTGAGAAAATAAAAATGACAGTGCATTTAGATATTAACTCAGAAGGAAGATAAGAGGAGGAAGAAAGTCCAAAGATATGGGAAGATTTGAAAGGAATTCGAAAATTGATAACAATGTGTTCATGTTGAGCTCACCCAATGAGAGCATTGATGTAACCATCGAAACGACCGTTTAACGAGGTAATTACCGTTAAATACAATTACTTGGAAAGTGATGCTATCGCAAGCCAGAGGCGAATTTTCTGTACAACACATTTTAATATTTAAAAATATCTTAGAAGTAAAACCAAGTATAGAAATCGATAGTACAGAAGTCTGATGGATGCAGAATACCATTTCCAGAGGGAGAAGACGTTTAACTCAATATGAAATATCTAAATAAGTCCAAACCACTTTGAAAAAGATGCCGAAGCTTGAATAAAGAACACAGGAATAATATTGATGCCATCATCCTTCCTTCTTGACATCCCGAGTAATACCGTACTGCAAGGCTGTTAAGTATCAGTTAAATTATTTCAACTTCCAAAAAATAAATGCACTTTGAATATTTCTCAATGTATGTTGAATACCACTGAATCATTTTTATTCTCTTGCAAGGATGTGAATCAAAATATTAAATCACTGTAAATTTGTTAACTATAGAACTAACCTCATATTTATGTACGACTTTTAAACTTTTTGTATGACACTTAAACAAAACAATTACCACTACACATTATCCTACTTAAGGAAAAAACATTGTAAGGTTGTGTATTTTTAATATTGTAACTGCATCTGAACCTTTTAACGTGATCCAAACAACCCACAAACATCGACCGAAATATTTGTTGATTGGCCTATTAACACGCCATACTGTTTATTTGTATTCAAAAGTCGATTGGTTAACCCTTGAGTAGAGTCTTATAAAGAATTATCCGGTGCAGAATTGTATATGAAAAAATTAGTTACAACTTGTGTCTATAAAATATTAACTTCAAATTAATAATAAATTTATACTGTGTGTGTTAAATCGTGTCTTATTTTCTTTAGCAAAGTGTATGTTTAAAAATATAATGTATAGTGAAGGTTTCCAATGCGATGTCTAGCGCTCAAGTAGCGAATCCTGCAACTGCTATCTCGATTGACACAAAATTGAGAAAAGGCGGGACGGATTGAATTCGTCGCCTCGTTCATATAGAAAAGTGATAAGGAAATAATTTTAATTGTTTTATATAAACAATATGGCGCCACCCGGAGATTATCCACTACGTTTGACCCTCAGATCGGGAACCACGATACCTGGTCCCCAGTACGTTCGCTACGGGCCCAAACATCGTGAAGTACATCACCGTGCGAGGACGCAGTGGTAAGAAACACAGACACACTTTTACACTCAGACACACTGTTATATTTTACAGAGGTATACGAACGAACACGAGACACGAGTTATATAATAAATTGGCTTCCATCGCGGGGCTTGAAGGAGGCAGGACATCTTGTGTATATATTATAAATTGGCGCCCAACGTGGGGCTGGAAGGAGGCAGGACATCCGAGATACGTTAAAAATTGGCGACCAACCGGTGGAGCTTGAAAAAAGGAAGATACGAAGTTCTAGCGGCGGTCACGAAAGGAGATCAAGATGCACACAAGAGGTTTATCGAAAAAGTTGGAGAAGGAGAAGGAAATGGAAGAAAATAGAGGGGAAGAAGAGGAAGGAACGCCAATTGAAGAAGTGGCGACAGCAATAACCACAACGGAACCAACCCAAGACGAAGAAATGGAACTACAGGCGGGTGACAGGGAGGAAGCCAGAGGAGGAATGGATTTTCATAAATTATGGGAATTAATACAAGGAGACTCTAGGAAAAATAAGGAAGAATTAGATAAAAAAATTTGAATCAATAAATCAAAATTTTAAGAAACAGGAGGAGAAGTTCGACAGCATGAAAGAAGAAACGAACGACAATTTTCAGAAGCAGAAGGAAGAATTGAGACAAACCATTAACAAAAATAATGAAACATTACAACAACGATTGATGGAGGAAATTCAGCAAAGAAACGAAGAATTGAAGGAAGAATTGAGGGAACAGCTAAAGGAGGACCACGAGAAAAATAAGGAAGCAATGAAGCAGCAAATAAGACTAATTTTCAAAGGATGTCGTGAAGAAAGAGACCAGACAAAAACGGAGATGAATAAGAAATGGGAAGAAACAAGATACCCAGCAGATCAACTTAATGAAACAGTAGATAGTGGTTTCACACAATTGAATGAAACACTAGACAACCCTTCTGACGGTATCAATGAAGAAATAAAGAATAAAGAAGACAAAGGTGTATGGTTTTCTGAGAATAAAGATAACAAAAACAATGAGAAAATTAAGCACCTAAAAACCAACCGGAGAAGAGTAAAGAAGAATCGAATAATTAAGAAGATTAAGAAAACAAAAGAAATAGGAAAAATATATAAAAAGAAACTACTAAAAACAAGAGAAGAAGTGGAGATGATGAAGAACGGACTAATTGATGTGTTTAATTTACCCCTTACCGACCAAAGCAAATTAATGAGATATAAAGATTGTAGGAGGACCTTGAAAGAAATTATAGAGGGAATTCACAACCAACCAACAGAGGGAAACTTCAGCAAATCAATAAGAAAATGGAATTTACACAAAATTGACAGGACTCACGACAAGATAGGGTGTCACAAATCAAGAAGGTATCTAACACACTTGAGTACACCAGAAATAGAAATGCTGAATAAAGAACCACATAATAAAATGATGGAAGCAGTCATGGATACCACTGAACATATGATATTAGAAGAATCATGGTACAAAACAGAAGAAACCTATATCACTAGGAAGAAAATAGTTATATACACTAAGGTTATCTGAACCACAAATGCAGAGGAAATGATGGACTATGGGTAAACAAAGTGAAGATAAACGCCGAGAAAAAGGGGACTGATTTCATGATAACCTACCTAAGTAATTTAAAATAAAAAGAAAGAATAATCTCAGCAAGTGAGTTTACTGATAAATAATAATGAAAAAATGTAGATATAAAATGAATTTCAAAATTCAAAAAAGTTATGTAAGGACAGCTTACACAGATATTTCGAGAATAGTTTAGACCAATCATAAAAATGGAGAAATAAAATTACCAAAAATCCACATAAAGTAAGAAACACTAACTTACTATAATCTTTGAATAAAAATTAATAATAATGGAGTGAAGTTACAAAACATTCCTAACAAAATAAGATTAAGTTACAATAATGTTTAGCCAAAATGTGAGGCACAAAAAAGCAAAACATACTATAAAGGAATGAGCTAAAAACATTCCTAACTAGTAAGAAACACTAACTTACTATGATATTTAAAAAGTTATGAAAAAAAAAACAATATCAATCAAAATAACCAACTTCCGATACTATTTAGAAAGAAATGGGAAGTAAGATTAAGAAAACCAATGATCAAAAAACGAAATAAATAAAATAAACATTCTAAGAGTTGTAATATGAATTGAGATAAAACAAAACTTATTAAAAATGAATAAAAATTTGAATTGTATCAATAAAAAGCAATGCTTCAAGTATTATCAAGCAGTATCTATAAAGAAAGATGAAAAAATACATGACTCGAACTGAGCAATAATGAAATATAAAGGTAAAAGATTCCCAACAAATGTTATGATTATTATTATTATTATGTTGAGTCACGAGATGACTGTATTTAAGATTCATTAATTGAGATTGACTGTTGAATAAGTCCAGCAATCATTTTACTGAGCAGGGATGATGTTCCCCTGATCTCAGAATAAGAGTAGTTTTGAACGACGGAGTTAGGTAAGCCAATAGAGCCCATCCGAATCGATTGCAACTACAAAGTAAAGTTAGTTAGGGAAAATAAGATTTATAGGGAATAATTTATAAGAAAAAATCAATAAGCCAGTTCGTAATAAGAAAAAATGATGAAGAAAAGAATCAGGAGAAAGGAAATAAAAGATACAGAATTAAGAATAAAAATCGAGTGAGAAACAGGGGAGTTTGAGAAGAAAATGATACAATACAATTGATAATTTCATCAAACTTAGAATCACGTTTTATAAAATGATCAATTTTGGTGGGAGAGCATTATATAACATCACCAAATTCCGATAAATTTTGATAACAATAAGTATGTATAAAAAATGCTAAATGATATTATGTTTGAATAAATAAATTATGTGGATAGTAAAAAATAAATAAAAGGTAATTATCATGGAAGGAGGAGGTGTAATAAACCGAAAGTGATTAATAAAGAAACTAAAATAATAGACTGACAGACAAACGACATTGACCCAACCCCAGAGATTGGCCAGTTAAGAAACCAGTTAAGAAATCAAAATAAAGAGAACAAGACGAACGAAGGAGAAGAAGAATGAAAACCAAGAGAGAACAAACCCATGAGGAAGAAAACAAGATGAAACGCATCAAGAAAACTAGACAAGTAATAAAAAATAGAGAAGGGAGAAATAGTGTAATCCCAAAATAATAAAGACAATGAAATTCGGTTAAGAACCAAAACTATTAATGAATGTTAGTATTGACAAAATGACAATTATGAACCGTCAGTAATATGAAACAATGTATAAAAGTACACTAACCAAAAGAGTTAGGGATATATGTAATTTGTTAACTAAGAAAGACACAATATTAATAACGTTATATAGATAGTGGGTAGAGAAAGAGAATAAAATGATGAGAAATAAATGGAAGTTGAATTAGTGAAAGTTATTTATACTAGAGTGAATTAATACTAAAGAAACACTAAGTAAATTATAATAAACACTAAATAATTTAAGAAAGTGCAAGTGAAAAACAAATACAAATATTGTCTATCATAAAAATAGTAAGAGGACAGTAGGCTAAGGTAAAGACTTAGTAAAATAACTCATGTGTTAGTTTTAAGTGTGAACAATAACATTTGCCAAAGTTACAATGAATAGTATTTAGGATAGAACATTGATTCAGTGAATAATGAACACTAAGTAGTGATATTCACTGTGATGACTGGTAAATAGTATTGTTATAACTTAAAAATGTATTGTAAAAGTTTAAAGGTGTGTTTCACAAGGAAAAGTAATTAGATGGTGTTAACATGGAAGGGAGAGAAAACAGGCATTAAAAAATAAGTTTGTATTAACATTAATTAAATTCCCATGTTATAAGGAGAGTTTAATGGAAAAAGTTCAATAGAGGTGAGATTGTTTAGCACCAGAACAACAAATAAGAAATAATGAATTGTATAAACTGTTGTTTATGAATTGGATATGGCTGTAAGAGTCATACAGACCATAGACCTAGATGTTATATGTTATATTGGAAATGAATAGCAAATAATTAGCAAGTAAGATGAAATAACACAGTTGTTACTAATTAAAACGCATCCAGATACATTAAACTTAATTATAAATACAAAATAACAAATTAGGGCTAATTGAAATATATTGTGTATGAAGCCACAAAAATCCAGTAATGGCTGCTCAAATGTGAAACAGGCCTAACGGTCAAACATAAACAATTACTGATTGCATAAAAATCACCATGTAATGGACAAATCCAAGGTGACTAATTCATCAAGGATGAATAGTAGTTATTATTAAAAACCAAATATTAAATTAAGGAATTATATAAACAAAGAAATGTAATTGATAAGTATGAAATTAATTGTGAACTTAGAAAACTTGATAAAACCCAATATTGTGGGGTACCAAAATAATCTTTGTGAGAAAATAAAAATGACAGTGCATTTAGATATTAACTCAGAAGGAAGATAAGAGGAGGAAGAAAGTCCAAAGATATGGGAAGATTTGAAAGGAATTCGAAAATTGATAACAATGTGTTCATGTTGAGCTCACCCAATGAGAGCATTGATGTAACCATCGAAACGACCGTTTAACGAGGTAATTACCGTTAAATACAATTACTTGGAAAGTGATGCTATCGCAAGCCAGAGGCGAATTTTCTGTACAACACATTTTAATATTTAAAAACATCTTAGAAGTAAAACCAAGTATAGAAATCGATAGTACAGAAGTCTGATGGATGCAGAATACCATTTCCAGAGGGAGAAGACGTTTAACTCAATATGAAATATCTAAATAAGTCCAAACCACTTTGAAAAAGATGCCGAAGCTTGAATAAAGAACACAGGAATAATATTGATGCCATCATCCTTCCTTCTTGACATCCCGAGTAATACCGTACTGCAAGGCTGTTAAGTATCAGTTAAATTATTTCAACTTCCAAAAAATAAATGCACTTTGAATATTTCTCAATGTATGTTGAATACCACTGAATCATTTTTATTCTCTTGCAAGGATGTGAATCAAAATATTAAATCACTGTAAATTTGTTAACTATAGAACTAACCTCATATTTATGTACGACTTTTAAACTTTTTGTATGACACTTAAACAAAACAATTACCACTACACATTATCCTACTTAAGGAAAAAACATTGTAAGGTTGTGTATTTTTAATATTGTAACTGCATCTGAACCTTTTAACGTGATCCAAACAACCCACAAACATCGACCGAAATATTTGTTGATTGGCCTATTAACACGCCATACTGTTTATTTGTATTCAAAAGTCGATTGGTTAACCCTTGAGTAGAGTCTTATAAAGAATTATCCGGTGCAGAATTGTATATGAAAAAATTAGTTACAACTTGTGTCTATAAAATATTAACTTAAAATTAATAATAAATTTATACTGTGTGTGTTAAATCGTGTCTTATTTTCTTTAGCAAAGTGTATGTTTAAAAATATAATGTATAGTGAAGGTTTCCATTGCGATGTCTAGCGCTCAAGTAGCGAATCCTGCAACTGCTATCTCGATTGACACAAAATTGAGAAAAGGTGGGACGGATTGAATTCGTCGCCTCGTTCATATAGAAAAGTGATAAGGAAATAATTTTAATTGTTTTATATAAACAATATGGCGTCACCCGGAGATTATCCACTACGTTTGACCCTCAGATCGGGAACCACGATACCTGGTCCCCAGTACGTTCGCTACGGGCCCAAACATCGTGAAGTACATCGCCGTGCGAGGACGCAGTGGTAAGAAACACAGACACACTTTTACACTCAGACACACTGTTATATTTTACAGAGGTATACGAACGAACACGAGACACGAGTTATATAATAAATTGGCTTCCATCGCGGGGCTTGAAGGAGGCAGGACATCTTGTGTATATATTATAAATTGGCGCCCAACGTGGGGCTGGAAGGAGGCAGGACATCCGAGATACGTTAAAAATTGGCGACCAACCGGTGGAGCTTGAAAAAAGGAAGATACGAAGGTCTAGCGGCGGTCACGAAAGGAGATCAAGATGCACACAAGAGGTTTATCGAAAAAGTTGGAGAAGGAGAAGGAAATGGAAGAAAATAGAGGGGAAGAAGAGGAAGGAACGCCAATTGAAGAAGTGGAGACAGCAATAACCACAACGGAACCAACCCAAGACGAAGAAATGGAACTACAGGCGGGTGACAGGGAGGAAGCCAGAGGAGGAATGGATTTTCATAAATTATGGGAATTAATACAAGGAGACTCTAGGAAAAATAAGGAAGAATTAGATAAAAAAATTTGAATCAATAAATCAAAATTTTAAGAAACAGGAGGAGAAGTTCGACAGCATGAAAGAAGAAACGAACGACAATTTTCAGAAGCAGAAGGAAGAATTGAGACAAACCATTAACAAAAATAATGAAACATTACAACAACGATTGATGGAGGAAATTCAGCAAAGAAACGAAGAATTGAAGGAAGAATTGAGGGAACAGCTAAAGGAGGACCACGAGAAAAATAAGGAAGCAATGAAGCAGCAAATAAGACTAATTTTCAAAGGATGTCGTGAAGAAAGAGACCAGACAAAAACGGAGATGAATAAGAAATGGGAAGAAACAAGATACCCAGCAGATCAACTTAATGAAACAGTAGATAGTGGTTTCACACAATTGAATGAAACACTAGACAACCCTTCTGACGGTATCAATGAAGAAATAAAGAATAAAGAAGACAAAGGTGTATGGTTTTCTGAGAATAAAGATAACAAAAACAATGAGAAAATTAAGCACCTAAAAACCAACCGGAGAAGAGTAAAGAAGAATCGAATAATTAAGAAGATTAAGAAAACAAAAGAAATAGGAAAAATATATAAAAAGAAACTACTAAAAACAAGAGAAGAAGTGGAGATGATGAAGAACGGACTAATTGATGTGTTTAATTTACCCCTTACCGACCAAAGCAAATTAATGAGATATAAAGATTGTAGGAGGACCTTGAAAGAAATTATAGAGGGAATTCACAACCAACCAACAGAGGGAAACTTCAGCAAATCAATAAGAAAATGGAATTTACACAAAATTGACAGGACTCACGACAAGATAGGGTGTCACAAATCAAGAAGGTATCTAACACACTTGAGTACACCAGAAATAGAAATGCTGAATAAAGAACCACATAATAAAATGATGGAAGCAGTCATGGATACCACTGAACATATGATATTAGAAGAATCATGGTACAAAACAGAAGAAACCTATATCACTAGGAAGAAAATAGTTATATACACTAAGGTTATCTGAACCACAAAAATGCAGAGGAAATGATGGACTATGGGTAAACAAAGTGAAGATAAACGCCGAGAAAAAGGGGACTGATTTCATGATAACCTACCTAAGTAATTTAAAATAAAAAGAAAGAATAATCTCAGCAAGTGAGTTTACTGATAAATAATAATGAAAAAATGTAGATATAAAATGAATTTCAAAATTCAAAAAAGTTATGTAAGGACAGCTTACACAGATATTTCGAGAATAGTTTAGACCAATCATAAAAATGGAGAAATAAAATTACCAAAAATCCACATAAAGTAAGAAACACTAACTTACTATAATCTTTGAATAAAAATTAATAATAATGGAGTGAAGTTACAAAACATTCCTAACAAAATAAGATTAAGTTACAATAATGTTTAGCCAAAATGTGAGGCACAAAAAAGCAAAACATACTATAAAGGAATGAGCTAAAAACATTCCTAACTAGTAAGAAACACTAACTTACCATGATATTTAAAAAGTTATGAAAAAAAAAACAATATCAATCAAAATGACCAACTTCCGATACTATTTAGAAAGAAATGGGAAGTAAGATTAAGAAAACCAATGAACAAAAAACGAAATAAATAAAATAAACATTCTAAGAGTTGTAATATGAATTGCGATAAAACAAAACTTATTAAAAATGAATAAAAATTTGAATTGTATCAATAAAAAGCAATGCTTCAAGTATTATCAAGTAGTATCTATAAAGAATGATGAAAAAATACATGACTCGAACTGAGCAATAATAAAATATAAAGGTAAAAGATTCCCAACAAATGTTATGATTATTATTATTATGTTGAGTCACGAGATGACTGTATTTAAGATTCATTAATTGAGATTGACTGTTGAATAAGTCCAGCAATCATTTTACTGAGCAGGGATGATGTTCCCCTGATCTCAGAATAAGAGTAGTTTTGAACGACGGAGTTAGGTAAGCCAATAGAGCCCATCCGAATCGATTGCAACTACAAAGTAAAGTTAGTTAGGGAAAATAAGATTTATAGGGAATAATTTATAATAAAAAATCAATAAGCCAGTTCGTAATAAGAAAAAATGATGAAGAAAAGAATCAGGAGAAAGGAAATAAAAGATACAGAATTAAGAATAAAAATCGAGTGAGAAGCAGGAGAGTTTGAGAAGAAAATGATACAATACAATTGATAATTTCATCAAACTTAGAATCACGTTTTATAAAATGATCAATTTTGGTGGGAGAGCATTATATAACATCACCAAATTCAGATAAATTTTGATAACAATAAGTATGTATAAAAAATGCTAAATGATATTATGTTTGAATAAATAAATTATGTGGATAGTAAAAAATAAATAAAAGGTAATTATCATGGAAGGAGGAGGTGTAATAAACCGAAAGTGGTTAATAAAGAAACTAAAATAATAGACTGACAGACAAACGACATTGACCCAACGCCAGAGATTGGCCAGTTAAGAAACCAGTTAAGAAATCAAAATAAAGAGAACAAGACGAACGAAGGAGAAGAAGAATGAAAACCAAGAGAGAACAAACCCATGAGGAAGAAAACAAGATGAAACGCATCAAGAAAACTAGACAAGTAATAAAAAATAGAGAAGGGAGAAATAGTGTAATCCCAAAATAATAAAGACAATGAAATTCGGTTAAGAACCAAAACTATTAATGAATGTTAGTATTGACAAAATGACAATTATGAACCGTCAGTAATATGAAACAATGTATAAAAGTACACTAACCAAAAGAGTTAGGGATATATGTAATTTGTTAACTAAGAAAGACACAATATTAATAACGTTATATAGATAGTGGGTAGAGAAAGAGAATAAAATGATGAGAAATAAATGGAAGTTGAATTAGTGAAAGTTATTTATACTAGAGTGAATTAATACTAAAGAAACACTAAGTAAATTATAATAAACACTAAATAATTTAAGAAAGTGCAAGTGAAAAACAAATACAAATATTGTCTATCATAAAAATAGTAAGAGGACAGTAGGCTAAGGTAAAGACTTAGTAAAATAACTCATGTGTTAGTTTTAAGTGTGAACAATAACATTTGCCAAAGTTACAATGAATAGTATTTAGGATAGAACATTGATTCAGTGAATAATGAACACTAAGTAGTGATATTCACTGTGATGACTGGTAAATAGTATTGTTATAACTTAAAAATGTATTGTAAAAGTTTAAAGGTGTGTTTCACAAGGAAAAGTAATTAGATGGTGTTAACATGGAAGGGAGAGAAAAAAGGCATTAGAAAATAAGTTTGTATTAACATTAATTAAATTCCCATGTTATAAGGAGAGTTTAATGGAAAAAGTTCAATAGAGGTGAGATTGTTTAGCACCAGAACAACAAATAAGAAATAATGAATTGTATAAACTGTTGTTTATGAATTGGATATGGCTGTAAGAGTCATACAGACCATAGACCTAGATGTTGTATGTTATATTGGAAATGAATAGCAAATAATTAGCAAGTAAGATGAAATAACACAGTTGTTACTAATTAAAACGCATCCAGATACATTAAACTTAATTATAAATACAAAATAACAAATTAGGGCTAATTGAAATATATTGTGTATGAAGCCACAAAAATCCAGTAATGGCTACTCAAATGTGAAACAGGCCTAACGGTCAAACATAAACAATTACTGATTGCATAAAAATCACCATGTAATGGAGAAATCCAAGGTGACTAATTCATCAAGGATGAATAGTAGTTATTATTAAAAACCAAATATTAAATTAAGGAATTATATAAACAAAGAAATGTAATTGATAAGTATGAAATTAATTGTGAACTTAGAAAACTTGATAAAACCCAATATTGTGGGGTACCAAAATAATCTTTGTGAGAAAATAAAAATGACAGTGCATTTAGATATTAACTCAGAAGGAAGATAAGAGGAGGAAGAAAGTCCAAAGATATGGGAAGATTTGAAAGGAATTCGAAAATTGATAACAATGTGTTCATGTTGAGCTCACCCAATGAGAGCATTGATGTAACCATCGAAACGACCGTTTAACGAGGTAATTACTGTTAAATACAATTACTTGGAAAGTGACGCTATCGCAAGCCAGAGGCGAATTTTCTGTACAACACATTTTAATATTTAAAAACATCTTAGAAGTAAAACCAAGTATAGAAATCGATAGTACAGAAGTCTGATGGATGCAGAATACCATTTCCAGAGGGAGAAGACGTTTAACTCAATATGAAATATCTAAATAAGTCCAAACCACTTTGAAAAAGATGCCGAAGCTTGAATAAAGAACACAGGAATAATATTGATGCCATCATCCTTCCTTCTTGACATCCCGAGTAATACCGTACTGCAAGGCTGTTAAGTATCAGTTAAATTATTTCAACTTCCAAAAAATAAACGCACTTTGAATATTTCTCAATGTATGTTGAATACCACTGAATCATTTTTATTCTCTTGGAAGGATTTGAATCAAAATATTAAATCACTGTAAATTTGTTAACTATAGAACTAACCTCATATTTATGTACGACTTTTAAACTTTTTGTATGACACTTAAACAAAACAATTACCACTACACATTATCCTACTTAAGGAAAAAACATTGTAAGGTTGTGTATTTTTAATATTGTAACTGCATCTGAACCTTTTAACGTGATCCAAACAACCCACAAACATCGACCGAAATATTTGTTGATTGGCCTATTAACACGCCATACTGTTTATTTGTATTCAAAAGTCGATTGGTTAACCCTTGAGTAGAGTCTTATAAAGAATTATCCGGTGCAGAATTGTATATGAAAAAATTAGTTACAACTTGTGTCTATAAAATATTAACTTCAAATTAATAATAAATTTATACTGTGTGTGTTAAATCGTGTCTTATTTTCTTTAGCAAAGTGTATGTTTAAAAATATAATGTATAGTGAAGGTTTCCAATGCGATGTCTAGCGCTCAAGTAGCGAATCCTGCAACTGCTATCTCGATTGACACAAAATTGAGAAAAGGCAGGACGGATTGAATTCATCGCCTCGTTCATATAGAAAAGTGATAAGGAAATAATTTTAATTGTTTTATATAAACAATTTGGCGCCACCCGGAGATTATCCACTACGTTTGACCCTCAGATCGGGAACCACGATACCTGGTCCCCAGTACGTTCGCTACGGGCCCAAACATCGTGAAGTACATCGCCGTGCGAGGACGCAGTGGTAAGAAACACAGACACACTTTTACACTCAGACACACTGTTATATTTTACAGAGGTATACGAACGAACACGAGACACGAGTTATATAATAAATTGGCTTCCATCGCGGGGCTTGAAGGAGGCAGGACATCTTGTGTATATATTATAAATTGGCGCCCAACGTGGGGCTGGAAGGAGGCAGGACATCCGAGATATGTTAAAAATTGGCGACCAACCGGTGGAGCTTGAAAAAAGGAAGATACGAAGTTCTAGCGGCGGTCACGAAAGGAGATCAAGATGCACACAAGAGGTTTATCGAAAAAGTTGGAGAAGGAGAAGGAAATGGAAGAAAATAGAGGGGAAGAAGAGGAAGGAACGCCAATTGAAGAAGTGGAGACAGCAATAACCACAACGGAACCAACCCAAGACGAAGAAATGGAACTACAGGCGGGTGACAGGGAGGAAGCCAGAGGAGGAATGGATTTTCATAAATTATGGGAATTAATACAAGGAGACTCTAGGAAAAATAAGTAAGAATTAGATAAAAAAATTTGAATCAATAAATCAAAATTTTAAGAAACAGGAGGAGAAGTTCGACAGCATGAAAGAAGAAACGAACGACAATTTTCAGAAGCAGAAGGAAGAATTGAGACAAACCATTAACAAAAATAATGATACATTACAACAACGATTGATGGAGGAAATTCAGCAAAGAAACGAAGAATTGAAGGAAGAATTGAGGGAACAGCTAAAGGAGGACCACGAGAAAAATAAGGAAGCAATGAAGCAGCAAATAAGACTAATTTTCAAAGGATGTCGTGAAGAAAGAGACCAGACAAAAACGGAGATGAATAAGAAATGGGAAGAAACAAGATACCCAGCAGATCAACTTAATGAAACAGTAGATAGTGGTTTCACACAATTGAATGAAACACTAGACAACCCTTCTGACGGTATCAATGAAGAAATAAAGAATAAAGAAGACAAAGGTGTATGGTTTTCTGAGAATAAAGATAACAAAAACAATGAGAAAATTAAGCACCTAAAAACCAACCGGAGAAGAGTAAAGAAGAATCGAATAATTAAGAAGATTAAGAAAACAAAAGAAATAGGAAAAATATATAAAAAGAAACTACTAAAAACAAGAGAAGAAGTGGAGATGATGAAGAACGGACTAATTGATGTGTTTAATTTACCCCTTACCTACCAAAGCAAATTAATGAGATATAAAGATTGTAGGAGGACCTTGAAAGAAATTATAGAGGGAATTCACAACCAACCAACAGAGGGAAACTTCAGCAAATCAATAAGAAAATGGAATTTACACAAAATTGACAGGACTCACGACAAGATAGGGTGTCACAAATCAAGAAGGTATCTAACACACTTGAGTACACCAGAAATAGAAATGCTGAATAAAGAACCACATAATAAAATGATGGAAGCAGTCATGGATACCACTGAACATATGATATTAGAAGAATCATGGTACAAAACAGAAGAAACCTATATCACTAGGAAGAAAATAGTTATATACACTAAGGTTATCTGAACCACAAATGCAGAGGAAATGATGGACTATGGGTAAACAAAGTGAAGATAAACGCCGAGAAAAAGGGGACTGATTTCATGATAACCTACCTAAGTAATTTAAAATAAAAAGAAAGAATAATCTCAGCAAGTGAGTTTACTGATAAATAATAATGAAGAAATGTAGATATAAAATGAATTTCAAAATTCAAAAAAGTTATGTAAGGACAGCTTACACAGATATTTCGAGAATAGTTTAGACCAATCATAAAAATGGAGAAATAAAATTACCAAAAATCCACATAAAGTAAGAAACACTAACTTACTATAATCTTTGAATAAAAATTAATAATAATGGAGTGAAGTTACAAAACATTCCTAACAAAATAAGATTAAGTTACAATAATGTTTAGCCAAAATGTGAGGCACAAAAAAGCAAAACATACTATAAAGGAATGAGCTAAAAACATTCCTAACTAGTAAGAAACACTAACTTACTATGATATTTAAAAAGTTATGAAAAAAAAAACAATATCAATCAAAATGACCAACTTCCGATACTATTTAGAAAGAAATGGGAAGTAAGATTAAGAAAACCAATGATCAAAAAACGAAATAAATAAAATAAACATCCTAAGAGTTGTAATATGAATTGAGATAAAACAAAACTTATTAAAAATGAATAAAAATTTGAATTGTATCAATAAAAAGCAATGCTTCAAGTATTATCAAGTAGTATCTATAAAGAAAGATGAAAAAATACATGACTCGAACTGAGCAATAATGAAATATAAAGGTAAAAGATTCCCAACAAATTTTATGATTATTATTATTATGTTGAGTCACGAGATGACTGTATTTAAGATTCATTAATTGAGATTGACTTTTGAATAAGTCCAGCAATCATTTTACTGAGCAGGGATGATGTTCCCCTGATCTCAGAATAAGAGTAGTTTTGAACGACGGAGTTAGGTAAGCCAATAGAGCCCATCCGAATCGATTGCAATTACAAAGTAAAGTTAGTTAGGGAAAATAAGATTTATAGGGAATAATTTATAATAAAAAATCAATAAGCCAGTTCGTAATAAGAAAAAATGACGAAGAAAAGAATCAGGAGAAAGGAAATAAAAGATACAGAATAAAGAATAAAAATCGAGTGAGAAGCAGGAGAGTTTGAGAAGAAAATGATACAATACAATTGATAATTTCATCAAACTTAGAATCACGTTTTATAAAATGATCAATTTTGGTGGGAGAGCATTATATAACATCACCAAATTCAGATAAATTTTGATAACAATAAGTATGTATAAAAAATGCTAAATGATATTATGTTTGAATAAATAAATTATGTGGATAGTAAAAAATAAATAAAAGGTAATTATCATGGAAGGAGGAGGTGTAATAAACCGAAAGTGATTAATAAAGAAACTAAAATAATAGACTGACAGACAAACGACATTGACCCAACCCCAGAGATTGGCCAGTTAAGAAACCAGTTAAGAAATCAAAATAAAGAGAACAAGACGAACGAAGGAGAAGAAGAATGAAAACCAAGAGAGAACAAACCCACGAGGAAGAAAACAAGATGAAACGCATCAAGAAAACTAGACAAGTAATAAAAAATAGAGAAGGGAGAAATAGTGTAATCCCAAAATAATAAAGACAATGAAATTCGGTTAAGAACCAAAACTATTAATGAATGTTAGTATTGACAAAATGTCAATTATGAACCGTCAGTAATATGATACAATGTATAAAAGTACACTAACCAAAAGAGTTAGGGATATATGTAATTTGTTAACTAAGAAAGACACAATATTAATAACGTTATATAGATAGTGGGTAGAGAAAGAGAATAAAATGATGAGAAATAAATGGAAGTTGAATTAGTGAAAGTTATTTATACTAGAGTGAATTAATACTAAAGAAACACTAAGTAAATTATAATAAACACTAAATAATTTAAGAAAGTGCAAGTGAAAAACAAATACAAATATTGTCTATCATAAAAATAGTAAGAGGACAGTAGGCTAAGGTAAAGACTTAGTAAAATAACTCATGTGTTAGTTTTAAGTGTGAACAATAACATTTGCCAAAGTTACAATGAATAGTATTTAGGATAGAACATTGATTCAGTGAATAATGAACACTAAGTAGTGATATTCACTGTGATGACTGGTAAATAGTATTGTTATAACTTAAAAATGTATTGTAAAAGTTTAAAGGTGTGTTTCACAAGGAAAATTAATTAGATGGTGTTAACATGGAAGGGAGAGAAAAAAGGCATTAGAAAATAAGTTTGTATTAACATTAATTAAATACCCATGTTATAAGGAGAGTTTAATGGAAAAAGTTCAATAGAGGTGAGATTGTTTAGCACCAGAACAACAAATAAGAAATAATGAATTGAATAAACTGTTGTTTATGAATTGGATATGGCTGTAAGAGTCATACAGACCATAGACCTAGATGTTATATGTTATATTGGAAATGAATAGCAAATAATTAGCAAGTAAGATGAAATAACACAGTTGTTACTAATTAAAACGCATCCAGATACATTAAACTTAATTATAAATACAAAATAACAAATTAGGGCTAATTGAAATATATTGTGTATGAAGCCACAAAAATCCAGTAATGGCTACTTAAATGTGAAACAGGCCTAACGGTCAAACATAAACAATTATTGATTGCATAAAAATCACCATGTAATGGACAAATCCAAGGTGACTAATTCATCAAGGATGAATAGTAGTTATTATTAAAAACCAAATATTAAATTAAGGAATTATATAAACAAAGAAATGTAATTGATAAGTATGAAATTAATTGTGAACTTAGAAAACTTGATAAAACCCAATATTGTGGGGTACCAAAATAATCTTTGTGAGAAAATAAAAATGACAGTGCATTTAGATATTAACTCAGAAGGAAGATAAGAGGAGGAAGAAAGTCCAAAGATATGGGAAGATTTGAAAGGAATTCGAAAATTGATAACAATGTGTTCATGTTGAGCTCACCCAATGAGAGCATTGATGTAACCATCGAAACGACCGTTTAACGAGGTAATTACCGTTAAATACAATTACTTGGAAAGTGATGCTATCGCAAGCCAGAGGCGAATTTTCTGTACAACACATTTTAATATTTAAAAACATCTTAGAAGTAAAACCAAGTATAGAAATCGATAGTACAGAAGTCTGATGGATGCAGAATACCATTTCCAGAGGGAGAAGACGTTTAACTCAATATGAAATATCTAAATAAGTCCAAACCACTTTGAAAAAGATGCCGAAGCTTGAATAAAGAACACAGGAATAATATTGATGCCATCATCCTTCCTTCTTGACATCCCGAGTAATACCGTACTGCAAGGCTGTTAAGTATCAGTTAAATTATTTCAACTTTCAAAAAATAAACGCACTTTGAATATTTCTCAATGTATGTTGAATACCACTGAATCATTTTTATTCTCTTGCAAGGATTTGAATCGAAATATTAAATCACTGTAAATTTGTTAACTATAGAACTAACCTCATATTTATGTACGACTTTTAAACTTTTTGTATGACACTTAAACAAAACAATTACCACTACACATTATCCTACTTAAGGAAAAAACATTGTAAGGTTGTGTATTTTTAATATTGTAACTGCATCTGAACCTTTTAACGTGATCCAAACAACCCACAAACATCGACCGAAATATTTGTTGATTGGCCTATTAACACGCCATACTGTTTATTTGTATTCAAAAGTCGATTGGTTAACCCTTGAGTAGAGTCTTATAAAGAATTATCCGGTGCAGAATTGTATATGAAAAAATTAGTTACAACTTGTGTCTATAAAATATTAACTTCAAATTAATAATAAATTTATACTGTGTGTGTTAAATCGTGTCTTATTTTCTTTAGCAAAGTGTATGTTTAAAAATATAATGTATAGTGAAGGTTTCCAATGCGATGTCTAGCGCTCAAGTAGCGAATCCTGCAACTGCTATCTCGATTGACACAAAATTGAGAAAAGGCGGGACGGATTGAATTCGTCGCCTCGTTCATATAGAAAAGTGATAAGGAAATAATTTTAATTGTTTTATATAAACAATTTGGCGCCACCCGGAGATTATCCACTACGTTTGACCCTCAGATCGGGAACCACGATACCTGGTCCCCAGTACGTTCGCTACGGGCCCAAACATCGTGAAGTACATCGCCGTGCGAGGACGCAGTGGTAAGAAACACAGACACACTTTTACACTCAGACACACTGTTATATTTTACAGAGGTATACGAACGAACACGAGACACGAGTTATATAATAAATTGGCTTCCATCGCGGGGCTTGAAGGAGGCAGGACATCTTGTGTATATATTATAAATTGGCGCCCAACGTGGGGCTGGAAGGAGGCAGGACATCCGAGATACGTTAAAAATTGGCGACCAACCGGTGGAGCTTGAAAAAAGGAAGATACGAAGTTCTAGCGGCGGTCACGAAAGGAGATCAAGATGCACACAAGAGGTTTATCGAAAAAGTTGGAGAAGGAGAAGGAAATGGAAGAAAATAGAGGGGAAGAAGAGGAAGGAACGCCAATTGAAGAAGTGGAGACAGCAATAACCACAACGGAACCAACCCAAGACGAAGAAATGGAACTACAGGCGGGTGACAGGGAGGAAGCCAGAGGAGGAATGGATTTTCATAAATTATGGGAATTAATACAAGGAGACTCTAGGAAAAATAAGGAAGAATTAGATAAAAAAATTTGAATCAATAAATCAAAATTTTAAGAAACAGGAGGAGAAGTTCGACAGCATGAAAGAAGAAACGAACGACAATTTTCAGAAGCAGAAGGAAGAATTGAGACAAACCATTAACAAAAATAATGAAACATTACAACAACGATTGATGGAGGAAATTCAGCAAAGAAACGAAGAATTGAAGGAAGAATTGAGGGAACAGCTAAAGGAGGACCACGAGAAAAATAAGGTAGCAATGAAGCAGCAAATAAGACTAATTTTCAAAGGATGTCGTGAAGAAAGAGACCAGACAAAAACGGAGATGAATAAGAAATGGGAAGAAACAAGATACCCAGCAGATCAACTTAATGAAACAGTAGATAGTGGTTTCACACAATTGAATGAAACACTAGACAACCCTTCTGACGGTATCAATGAAGAAATAAAGAATAAAGAAGACAAAGGTGTATGGTTTTCTGAGAATAAAGATAACAAAAACAATGAGAAAATTAAGCACCTAAAAACCAACCGGAGAAGAGTAAAGAAGAATCGAATAATTAAGAAGATTAAGAAAACAAAAGAAATAGGAAAAATATATAAAAAGAAACTACTAAAAACAAGAGAAGAAGTGGAGATGATGAAGAACGGACTAATTGATGTGTTTAATTTACCCCTTACCGACCAAAGCAAATTAATGAGATATAAAGATTGTAGGAGGACCTTGAAAGAAATTATAGAGGGAATTCACAACCAACCAACAGAGGGAAACTTCAGCAAATCAATAAGAAAATGGAATTTACACAAAATTGACAGGACTCACGACAAGATAGGGTGTCACAAATCAAGAAGGTATCTAACACACTTGAGTACACCAGAAATAGAAATGCTGAATAAAGAACCACATAATAAAATGATGGAAGCAGTCATGGATACCACTGAACATATGATATTAGAAGAATCATGGTACAAAACAGAAGAAACCTATATCACTAGGAAGAAAATAGTTATATACACTAAGGTTATCTGAACCACAAATGCAGAGGAAATGATGGACTATGGGTAAACAAAGTGAAGATAAACGCCGAGAAAAAGGGGACTGATTTCATGATAACCTACCTAAGTAATTTAAAATAAAAAGAAAGAATAATCTCAGCAAGTGAGTTTACTGATAAATAATAATGAAAAAATGTAGATATAAAATGAATTTCAAAATTCAAAAAAGTTATGTAAGGACAGCTTACACAGATATTTCGAGAATAGTTTAGACCAATCATAAAAATGGAGAAATAAAATTACCAAAAATCCACATAAAGTAAGAAACACTAACTTACTATAATCTTTGAATAAAAATTAATAATAATGGAGTGAAGTTACAAAACATTCCTAACAAAATAAGATTAAGTTACAATAATGTTTAGCCAAAATGTGAGGCACAAAAAAGCAAAACATACTATAAAGGAATGAGCTAAAAACATTCCTAACTAGTAAGAAACACTAACTTACTATGATATTTAAAAAGTTATGAAAAAAAAAACAATATCAATCAAAATGACCAACTTCCGATACTATTTAGAAAGAAATGGGAAGTAAGATTAAGAAAACCAATGATCAAAAAACGAAATAAATAAAATAAACATTCTAAGAGTTGTAATATGAATTGAGATAAAACAAAACTTATTAAAAATGAATAAAAATTTGAATTGTATCAATAAAAAGCAATGCTTCAAGTATTATCAAGTAGTATCTATAAAGAAAGATGAAAAAATACATGACTCGAACTGAGCAATAATGAAATATAAAGGTAAAAGATTCCCAACAAATTTTATGATTATTATTATTATGTTGAGTCACGAGATGACTGTATTTAAGATTCATTAATTGAGATTGACTGTTGAATAAGTCCAGCAATCATTTTACTGAGCAGGGATGATGTTCCCCTGATCTCAGAATAAGAGTAGTTTTGAACGACGGAGTTAGGTAAGCCAATAGAGCCCATCCGAATCGATTGCAACTACAAAGTAAAGTTAGTTAGGGAAAATAAGATTTATAGGGAATAATTTATAATAAAAAATCAATAAGCCAGTTCGTAATAAGAAAAAATGACGAAGAAAAGAATCAGGAGAAAGGAAATAAAAGATACAGAATTAAGAATAAAAATCGAGTGAGAAGCAGGAGAGTTTGAGAAGAAAATGATACAATACAATTGATAATTTCATCAAACTTAGAATCACGTTTTATAAAATGATCAATTTTGGTGGGAGAGCATTATATAACATCACCAAATTCAGATAAATTTTGATAACAATAAGTATGTATAAAAAATGCTAAATGATATTATGTTTGAATAAATAAATTATGTGGATATTAAAAAATAAATAAAAGGTAATTATCATGGAAGGAGGAGGTGTAATAAACCGAAAGTGATTAATAAAGAAACTAAAATAATAGACTGACAGACAAACGACATTGACCCAACCCCAGAGATTGGCCAGTTAAGAAACCAGTTAAGAAATCAAAATAAAGAGAACAAGACGAACGAAGGAGAAGAAGAATGAAAACCAAGAGAGAACAAACCCACGAGGAAGAAAACAAGATGAAACGCATCAAGAAAACTAGACAAGTAATAAAAAATAGAGAAGGGAGAAATAGTGTAATCCCAAAATAATAAAGACAATGAAATTCGGTTAAGAACCAAAACTATTAATGAATGTTAGTATTGACAAAATGACAATTATGAACCGTCAGTAATATGAAACAATGTATAAAAGTACACTAACCAAAAGAGTTAGGGATATATGTAATTTGTTAACTAAGAAAGACACAATATTAATAATGTTATATAGATAGTGGGTAGAGAAAGAGAATAAAATGATGAGAAATAAATGGAAGTTGAATTAGTGAAAGTGATTTATACTAGAGTGAATTAATACTAAAGAAACACTAAGTAAATTATAATAAACACTAAATAATTTAAGAAAGTGCAAGTGAAAAACAAATACAAATATTGTCTATCATAAAAATAGTAAGAGGACAGTAGGCTAAGGTAAAGACTTAGTAAAATAACTCATGTGTTAGTTTTAAGTGTGAACAATAACATTTGCCAAAGTTACAATGAATAGTATTTAGGATAGAACATTGATTCAGTGAATAATGAACACTAAGTAGTGATATTCACTGTGATGACTGGTAAATAGTATTGTTATAACTTAAAAATGTATTGTAAAAGTTTAAAGGTGTGTTTCACAAGGAAAATTAATTAGATGGTGTTAACATGGAAGGGAGAGAAAAAAGGCATTAGAAAATAAGTTTGTATTAACATTAATTAAATACCCATGTTATAAGGAGAGTTTAATGGAAAAAGTTCAATAGAGGTGAGATTGTTTAGCACCAGAACAACAAATAAGAAATAATGAATTGTATAAACTGTTGTTTATGAATTGGATATGGCTGTAAGAGTCATACAGACCATAGACCTAGATGTTATATGTTATATTGGAAATGAATAGCAAATAATTAGGAAGTAAGATGAAATAACACAGTTGTTACTAATTAAAACGCATCCAGATACATTAAACTTAATTATAAATACAAAATAACAAATTAGGGCTAATTGAAATATATTGTGTATGAAGCCACAAAAATCCAGTAATGGCTACTCAAATGTGAAACAGGCCTAACGGTCAAACATAAACAATTATTGATTGCATAAAAATCACCATGTAATGGACAAATCCAAGGTGACTAATTCATCAAGGATGAATAGTAGTTATTATTAAAAACCAAATATTAAATTAAGGAATTATATAAACAAAGAAATGTAATTGATAAGTATGAAATTAATTGTGAACTTAGAAAACTTGATAAAACCCAATATTGTGGGGTACCAAAATAATCTTTGTGAGAAAATAAAAATGACAGTGCATTTAGATATTAACTCAGAAGGAAGATAAGAGGAGGAAGAAAGTCCAAAGATATGGGAAGATTTGAAAGGAATTCGAAAATTGATAACAATGTGTTCATGTTGAGCTCACCCAATGAGAGCATTGATGTAACCATCAAAACGACCGTTTAACGAGGTAATTACCGTTAAATACAATTACTTGGAAAGTGACGCTATCGCAAGCCAGAGGCGAATTTTCTGTACAACACATTTTAATATTTAAAAACATCTTAGAAGTAAAACCAAGTATAGAAATCGATAGTACAGAAGTCTGATGGATGCAGAATACCATTTCCAGAGGGAGAAGACGTTTAACTCAATATGAAATATCTAAATAAGTCCAAACCACTTTGAAAAAGATGCCGAAGCTTGAATAAAGAACACAGGAATAATATTGATGCCATCATCCTTCCTTCTTGACATCCCGAGTAATACCATACTGCAAGGCTGTTAAGTATCAGTTAAATTATTTCAACTTCCAAAAAATAAACGCACTTTGAATATTTCTCAATGTATGTTGAATACCACTGAATCATTTTTATTCTCTTGCAAGGATTTGAATCGAAATATTAAATCACTGTAAATTTGTTAACTATAGAACTAACCTCATATTTATGTACGACTTTTAAACTTTTTGTATGACACTTAAACAAAACAATTACCACTACACATTATCCTACTTAAGGAAAAAACATTGTAAGGTTGTGTATTTTTAATATTGTAACTGCATCTGAACCTTTTAACGTGATCCAAACAACCCACAAACATCGACCGAAATATTTGTTGATTGGCCTATTAACACGCCATACTGTTTATTTGTATTCAAAAGTCGATTGGTTAACCCTTGAGTAGAGTCTTATAAAGAATTATCCGGTGCAGAATTGTATATGAAAAAATTAGTTACAACTTGTGTCTATAAAATATTAACTTCAAATTAATAATAAATTTATACTGTGTGTGTTAAATCGTGTCTTATTTTCTTTAGCAAAGTGTATGTTTAAAAATATAATGTATAGTGAAGGTTTCCAATGCGATGTCTAGCGCTCAAGTAGCGAATCCTGCAACTGCTATCTCGATTGACACAAAATTGAGAAAAGGCGGGACGGATTGAATTCGTCGCCTCGTTCATATAGAAAAGTGATAAGGAAATAATTTTAATTGTTTTATATAAACAATTTGGTGCCACCCGGAGATTATCCACTACGTTTGACCCTCAGATCGGGAACCACGATACCTGGTCCCCAGTACGTTCGCTACGGGCCCAAACATCGTGAAGTACATCGCCGTGCGAGGATGCAGTGGTAAGAAACACAGACACACTTTTACACTCAGACACACTGTTATATTTTACAGAGGTATACGAACGAACACGAGACACGAGTTATATAATAAATTGGCTTCCATCGTGGGGCTTGAAGGAGGCAGGACATCTTGTGTATATATTATAAATTGGCGCGCAACGTGGGGCTGGAAGGAGGCAGGACATCCGAGATACGTTAAAAATTGGCGACCAACCGGTGGAGCTTGAAAAAAGGAAGATACGAAGTTCTAGCGGCGGTCACGAAAGGAGATCAAGATGCACACAAGAGGTTTATCGAAAAAGTTGGAGAAGGAGAAGGAAATGGAAGAAAATAGAGGGGAAGAAGAGGAAGGAACGCCAATTGAAGAAGTGGAGACAGCAATAACCACAACGGAACCAACCCAAGACGAAGAAATGGAACTACAGGCGGGTGACAGGGAGGAAGCCAGAGGAGGAATGGATTTTCATAAATTATGGGAATTAATACAAGGAGACTCTAGGAAAAATAAGGAAGAATTAGATAAAAAAATTTGAATCAATAAATCAAAATGTTAAGAAACAGGAGGAGAAGTTCGACAGCATGAAAGAAGAAACGAACGACAATTTTCAGAAGCAGAAGGAAGAATTGAGACAAACCATTAACAAAAATAATGAAACATTACAACAACGATTGATGGAGGAAATTCAGCAAAGAAACGAAGAATTGAGGGAACAGCTAAAGGAGGACCACGAGAAAAATAAGGAAGCAATGAAGCAGCAAATAAGACTAATTTTCAAAGGATGTCGTGAAGAAAGAGACCAGACAAAAACGGAGATGAATAAGAAATGGGAAGAAACAAGATACCCAGCAGATCAACTTAATGAAACAGTAGATAGTGGTTTCACACAATTGAATGAAACACTAGACAACCCTTCTGACGGTATCAATGAAGAAATAAAGAATAAAGAAGACAAAGGTGTATGGTTTTCTGAGAATAAAGATAACAAAAACAATGAGAAAATTAAGCACCTAAAAACCAACCGGAGAAGAGTAAAGAAGAATCGAATAATTAAGAAGATTAAGAAAACAAAAGAAATAGGAAAAATATATAAAAAGAAACTACTAAAAACAAGAGAAGAAGTGGAGATGATGAAGAACGGACTAATTGATGTGTTTAATTTACCCCTTACCGACCAAAGCAAATTAATGAGATATAAAGATTGTAGGAGGACCTTGAAAGAAATTATAGAGGGAATTCACAACCAACCAACAGAGGGAAACTTCAGCAAATCAATAAGAAAATGGAATTTACACAAAATTGACAGGACTCACGACAAGATAGGGTGTCACAAATCAAGAAGGTATCTAACACACTTGAGTACACCAGAAATAGAAATGCTGAATAAAGAACCACATAATAAAATGATGGAAGCAGTCATGGATACCACTGAACATATGATATTAGAAGAATCATGGTACAAAACAGAAGAAACCTATATCACTAGGAAGAAAATAGTTATATACACTAAGGTTATCTGAACCACAAATGCAGAGGAAATGATGGACTATGGGTAAACAAAGTGAAGATAAACGCCGAGAAAAAGGGGACTGATTTCATGATAACCTACCTAAGTAATTTAAAATAAAAAGAAAGAATAATCTCAGCAAGTGAGTTTACTGATAAATAATAATGAAAAAATGTAGATATAAAATGAATTTCAAAATTCAAAAAAGTTATGTAAGGACAGCTTACACAGATATTTCGAGAATAGTTTAGACCAATCATAAAAATGGAGAAATAAAATTACCAAAAATCCACATAAAGTAAGAAACACTAACTTACTATAATCTTTGAATAAAAATTAATAATAATGGAGTGAAGTTACAAAACATTCCTAACAAAATAAGATTAAGTTACAATAATGTTTAGCCAAAATGTGAGGCACAAAAAAGCAAAACATACTATAAAGGAATGAGCTAAAAACATTCCTAACTAGTAAGAAACACTAACTTACTATGATATTTAAAAAGTTATGAAAAAAAAACAATATCAATCAAAATGACCAACTTCCGATACTATTTAGAAAGAAATGGGAAGTAAGATTAAGAAAACCAATGATCAAAAAACGAAATAAATAAAATAAACATTCTAAGAGTTGTAATATGAATTGAGATAAAACAAAACTTATTAAAAATGAATAAAAATTTGAATTGTATCAATAAAAAGCAATGCTTCAAGTATTATCAAGTAGTATCTATAAAGAAAGATGAAAAAATACATGACTCGAACTGAGCAATAATAAAATATAAAGGTAAAAGATTCCCAACAAATGTTATGATTATTATTATTATGTTGAGTCACGAGATGACTGTATTTAAGATTCATTAATTGAGATTGACTGTTGAATAAGTCCAGCAATCATTTTACTGAGCAGGGATGATGTTCCCCTGATCTCAGAATAAGAGTAGTTTTGAACGACGGAGTTAGGTAAGCCAATAGAGCCCATCCGAATCGATTGCAACTACAAAGTAAAGTTAGTTAGGGAAAATAAGATTTATAGGGAATAATTTATAATAAAAAATCAATAAGCCAGTTCGTAATAAGAAAAAATGACGAAGAAAAGAATCAGGAGAAAGGAAATAAAAGATACAGAATTAAGAATAAAAATCGAGTGAGAAGCAGGAGAGTTTGAGAAGAAAATGATACAATACAATTGATAATTTCATCAAACTTAGAATCACGTTTTATAAAATGATCAATTTTGGTGGGAGAGCATTATATAACATCACCAAATTCAGATAAATTTTGATAACAATAAGTATGTATAAAAAATGCTAAATGATATTATGTTTGAATAAATAAATTATGTGGATAGTAAAAAATAAATAAAAGGTAATTATCATGGAAGGAGGAGGTGTAATAAACCGAAAGTGATTAATAAAGAAACTAAAATAATAGACTGACAGACTAACGACATTGACCCAACCCCAGAGATGGCCAGTTAAGAAACCAATTAAGAAATCAAAATAAAGAGAACAAGACGAACGAAGGAGAAGAAGAATGAAAACCAAGAGAGAACAAACCCACGAGGAAGAAAACAAGATGAAACGCATCAAGAAAACTAGACAAGTAATAAAAAATAGAGAAGGGAGAAATAGTGTAATCCCAAAATAATAAAGACAATGAAATTCAGTTAAGAACCAAAACTATTAATGAATGTTAGTATTGACAAAATGACAATTATGAACCGTCAGTAATATGAAACAATGTATAAAAGTACACTAACCAAAAGAGTTAGGGATATATGTAATTTGTTAACTAAGAAAGACACAATATTAATAATGTTATATAGATAGAGGGTAGAGAAAGAGAATAAAATGATGAGAAATAAATGGAAGTTGAATTAGTGAAAGTGATTTATACTAGAGTGAATTAATACTAAAGAAACACTAAGTAAATTATAATAAACACTAAATAATTTAAGAAAGTGCAAGTGAAAAACAAATACAAATATTGTCTATCATAAAAATAGTAAGAGGACAGTAGGCTAAGGTAAAGACTTAGTAAAATAACTCATGTGTTAGTTTTAAGTGTGAACAATAACATTTGCCAAAGTTACAATGAATAGTATTTAGGATAGAACATTGATTCAGTGAATAATGAACACTAAGTAGTGATATTCACTGTGATGACTGGTAAATAGTATTGTTATAACTTAAAAATGTATTGTAAAAGTTTAAAGGTGTGTTTCACAAGGAAAAGTAATTAGATGGTGTTAACATGGAAGGGAGAGAAAAAAGGCATTAGAAAATAAGTTTGTATTAACATTAATTAAATACCCATGTTATAAGGAGAGTTTAATGGAAAAAGTTCAATAGAGGTGAGATTGTTTAGCACCAGAACAACAAATAAGAAATAATGAATTGTATAAACTGTTGTTTATGAATTGGATATGGCTGTAAGAGTCATACAGACCATAGACCTAGATGTTATATGTTATATTGGAAATGAATAGCAAATAATTAGCAAGTAAGATGAAATAACACAGTTGTTACTAATTAAAACGCATCCAGATACATTAAACTTAATTATAAATACAAAATAACAAATTAGGGCTAATTGAAATATATTGTGTATGAAGCCACAAAAATCCAGTAATGGCTACTTAAATGTGAAACAGGCCTAACGGTCAAACATAAACAATTACTGATTGCATAAAAATCACCATGTAATGGACAAATCCAAGGTGACTAATTCATCAAGGATGAATAGTAGTTATTATTAAAAACCAAATATTAAATTAAGGAATTATATAAACAAAGAAATGTAATTGATAAGTATGAAATTAATTGTGAACTTAGAAAACTTGATAAAACCCAATATTGTGGGGTACCAAAATAATCTTTGTGAGAAAATAAAAATGACAGTGCATTTAGATATTAACTCAGAAGGAAGATAAGAGGAGGAAGAAAGTCCAAAGATATGGGAAGATTTGAAAGGAATTCGAAAATTGATAACAAAGTGTTCATGTTGAGCTCACCCAATGAGAGCATTGATGTAACCATCGAAACGACCATTTAACGAGGTAATTACCATTAAATACAATTACTTGGAAAGTGACGCTATCGCAAGCCAGAGGCGAATTTTCTGTACAACACATTTTAATATTTAAAAACATCTTAGAAGTAAAACCAAGTATAGAAATCGATAGTACAGAAGTCTGATGGATGCAGAATACCATTTCCAGAGGGAGAAGACGTTTAACTCAATATGAAATATCTAAATAAGTCCAAACCACTTTGAAAAAGATGCCGAAGCTTGAATAAAGAACACAGGAATAATATTGATGCCATCATCCTTCCTTCTTGACATCCCGAGTAATACCGTACTGCAAGGCTGTTAAGTATCAGTTAAATTATTTCAACTTCCAAAAAATAAACGCACTTTGAATATTTCTTAATGTATGTTGAATACCACTGAATCATTTTTATTCTCTTGCAAGGATTTGAATCGAAATATTAAATCACTGTAAATTTGTTAACTATAGAACTAACCTCATATTTATGTACGACTTTTAAACTTTTTGTATGACACTTAAACAAAACAATTACCACTACACATTATCCTACTTAAGGAAAAAACATTGTAAGGTTGTGTATTTTTAATATTGTAACTGCATCTGATCCTTTTAACGTGATCCAAACAACCCACAAACATCGACCGAAATATTTGTTGATTGGCCTATTAACACGCCATACTGTTTATTTGTATTCAAAAGTCGATTGGTTAACCCTTGAGTAAAGTCTTATAAAGAATTATCCGGTGCAGAATTGTATATGAAAAAATTAGTTACAACTTGTGTCTATAAAATATTAACTTCAAATTAATAATAAATTTATACTGTGTGTGTTAAATCGTGTCTTATTTTCTTTAGCAAAGTGTATGTTTAAAAATATAATGTATAGTGAAGGTTTCCAATGCGATGTCTAGCGCTCAAGTAGCAAATCCTGCAACTGCTATCTCGATTGACACAAAATTGAGAAAAGGCGGGACGGATTGAATTCGTCGCCTCGTTCAAATAGAAAAGTGATAAGGAAATAATTTTAATTGTTTTATATAAACAATTTGGCGCCACCCGGAGGTTATCCACTACGTTTGACCCTCAGATCGGTAACCACGATACCTGGTCCCCAGTACGTTCGCTACGGGCCCAAACATCGTGAAGTACATCGCCGTGCGAGGACGCAGTGGTAAGAAACACAGACACACTTTTACACTCAGACACACTGTTATATTTTACAGAGGTATACGAACGAACACGAGACACGAGTTATATAATAAATTGGCTTCCATCGCGGGGCTTGAAGGAGGCAGGACATCTTGTGTATATATTATAATATTTACCACCTCCACTTTTTGTTATAGGCCTAACTCCCACTCTCTCTCTCTCATCCCCTCTCCGAGGGCCCGATCTCAACGGTTCTGTAAATCCCTACTACATTTATTTTTATAATATATTATGTGTTTGACAATGTACACATAAATTTTTCCTATTTTTGATAATTAATTACTAAATATTTTATTAAAGTTTTATGTATTTATTACTGATGTTAACCTTTAATTAACAAATATATTTGGATACATTTTTGTTCTTTCCATTAGTAAACTACTTCATATTTTTTATTGTTCTTTCTATTAGTGAACTACTTCATATTTAATAATTTTCAACTTAATATTTAAAAATTAATATCAACTTTTGTTCATTAAATTTATTAGTTCTCTATATAGCTTAAAAGCTTCGCTTTGGTCGGTCACTCCTGAGTGCCACACACCCTTGTTTATATAATCACTCCGGACACGCTATGGTTGGACATCTGACTGCAGTTCTGATGGCGTATATCCAGTTGTGGTATTGTAACACCCATTTATGACATTCTCGAAAAACTCCAGATACTCTGGCCACTTGCTTTGGTTATTGTTATAACAAGTCCTGAATAAACGACCGAGCTCTCTATTCACCCTCTCGGCGAGATTCCCTTGGGGTCTACGAATGCTGCATCTGTTGGGTCTACCCACCGCATAAAGACTTACATTCTTTGTGAAGGCATCCGTACACACCACCAGATTTCTCATCCCCCTAGCCACACGTGGTAATGGTCCAAGGAAATCGATACATAGTAACTCATTTTTTCCATGCATATTGATGTTTCCCATTTCCACGTATGTGTATTGGTTAGGATGTTTGGCTGTCTGGCAGGTGTGGCAGGTACGACAGGGTTCCCAGCGACCTGGAAAGTCAGGGATTGTCAGGGAATTACAAAATTGTCAGGGAAAGTCAGGGAAGTCTTTTAAAAATTAGCATGTGTCAGGGAAGTTGGACTCAAATTTGTTATGTGTCAGGTAATTCATACTGATGACAAATTGTAACCTGTGAATCCTTTGAAGCGAGGAAAAGTGATCAATTAATGAGGTAAGTTGAATTTTATTTAAAAAAATTAAAATTGTACATGTTTCGGGCTATGGCAGCATTAAAACAAGATGAGTTTGTTGAAATGCTGAACAGTGTGTGGCGGCTCTGGCCCTACCAAGCTGTACAAGTATATTTTTACCCCAACAAGGTATCTTTACATTGCTGAGATAAATGTATTTGTGCTTTGATATAGTTTTTGTGTACAATTAACATGCTTTTCTTTTGTTTCAGATTAGGCCTATGCATTAGATAAGATGGCAAGAAAAACAACTTTCAACTATCAGTGGCTGGATTCAACCCTTAATCCAGAGTTTGTAGATTGGCTCAGTGATGTACCAGACAATAAATTTGAAGCCTACTGTAATGTGTGCAGAAAGAAGTTTAAACTCAGCAATATGGGGCGTCAGGCAATTCATTCACATAGAACTGGACCAAAACACACTCAGCTTCAGAATATTAAATCAAGACAGCCATCATTGTCATCATTTTTTGTCAAACCTAGCGCTAGTTCAACAGAATTAAGAAGTGTAGCTACTAGTTCAACAGAAACAAGAAGTGTAGACATTGGACATGGATCTCTTGATAATGCCGCTGTCAAACCGTGTGTTAGTTCAACAGAAACAGTAAAGACTGAGGCAGGGATAGAAAGTGGAAAGTCAGTACACTGTGCTACTTCTTATTTTAATAAAGATGAAGTAGTCAAAGCAGAAATTTTATGGGCATTAAAAGTTGTTGCTAGTAAATACAAGAGGAGTTCATGTGCAGATATACGTGATACATTTATACTTATGTTCCCAGATAGTGCAATTGCATCGAAATTCACCTTTGGAGAAAGTAAGTGTTCCTACGTGATTAATCGTGGTATTGCACCACATTTCAGTGAGTTATTAACAAACAATTTGAAAACTTGTGAGGATTATGTAGTTTCTTTTGATGAGTCACTCAATAAGGTAACACAACAAGGACAAATGGATCTCATTGTCAGATTTTTTGATATCAACACTCATAAAGTGGTTTCTAGATATTGGAACAGTGTTTTTCTGGGTCGTGCTACTGCCCAAGATCTGCTGCAGAAATTTAATCATGGACTGCAACCTCTTCAAAGAAAAAACTTGTTGCAGGTCTCAATGGATGGGCCTAATGTGAACTTGAGCTTTCTCAGGAAGCTTGAAGTGGAAATGGAGACAGAAAATCCTGATGGGAAAAAGTTATTGAACCTGGGAGTGTGTGGTTTGCATGTCATCAATGGAGCTGTTAAAACAGGTTTAATGACTGTAAATTGGGAGCTTAACTCATTCCTGCGTAACATGTATTATTTATTCAAAGACTCACCAGGTCGCCGGGCCCAGTTCACTGCAGTGACTGGTAGTACAGTGTTCCCACTGAAGTATTGTACAGTACGATGGCTTGAAAATGTTCATTGTCTGGAACGAGCCTTAGAAGTATTTCACCATACCAAGGCATATGTTGCAAATGCTAAGTTGCCAGAAAGTAAGTCCTGTAAAAATATTAAAGAACAAATCCAAGACCCTTTAATAAAATGCAAACTAGCATTTTTCAAAACCATTTCTTTGGAATGTGAACCTTTTCTCAGGCGATTTCAAAGTAACAAACCGCTTGCTCCATTTTTGTACTCCCATCTGAATGAACTATTAAGAAGTTTGATGAATCGCTTTGTCAAGCGTAGTAAAATGGCAAATGGATAGTGATTTTGCTTTATGAGTGTGATTTTGGTTGATCTACAGGACCCAACAAACTTAATTGAGGTAGGTAAAGTTGATGTTGGATTTAGTATGTTGGATTTAGTACGAAAAAGGTACTTAAAGAACTAAAATTGTCAGAGTGAGAAATTCTTGGTTTTAAACACGTATGTACTTCAGTGAAATGTCTCCGTATGTCTCTATCAGCTGGTTTAATTTGTTCCGTTTACTCGAGGTCAGTTGCTCTGTATTATTAATATTATCTTTGTTATTGTTTACAACTAGCTTAGTCACTGGCTTGGTTATGTGAATGTACTTCGCTTCAGATTGCTTATCAATGTCATTATTTCCTAATACTATACTATATTGATTATTAATAACCATACACACTAATTCATTTTTACTAAAATCAACGATGGCATTTATTTTTTTTAAAGTGTCTGTTCCTATGATGGCATAGTAAATTAAATCCTTAACAACTAATACTGGAGTTTCAAGCTCCATACCTTGCGATGAAATGGTTATGTACGCTTGCTTATTTACTTTCTGAACTTCGTTTGTGGCTGTCTTAATAGTTGTATTATTAATCGGTAATATTGGTACTTTCTTAAACTCTACTATGTTGATACAGTTTTCACTGATCAATGAGATCTGAGCACCACTGTCTATTAAAACATTTCCCTTACAGTTATTTATCCTAGCTTTTAATATATTATATCTACTATCTAACTTATCACTATTCCTAGGCATACTAGTTACATCATCATTACTGTCACTTATATGTTCATTTCGTACATCATTACGGTATACACCAGATACACAGTAGGTCCTAATCATGTTATTATTTTATGTTTTCATTGAATTTCTGACTCTGTGACTGGTACTTTGTTTATTATTTTTATTTGTTTTGCACGGTCCCACACCGTGCAACGTTACGCGTTTTTTGGACCGTTTTCATTTTCTGTGTTATCTTTGACTATAGTCGCGACTTTATGACTACCTAATTTGGAAGAATTTTGTTCGCGATCCGGCTTTTTCCATTGCTTATTTTTATATTAATTTTGTTTTGGTGTGTTATTGATGTTTACCTTTGTGTGTGTATTGTATGTTTCAGGATTCCCGTCTACATTTTCCCATTTTGTTATCAACAACAGCAGGTCTTCTAATGTTTTGATTCCTTGTGTGATTACAGCTACTTGTATTCCCCTGTTGAAATGATGTGCTAGCTTATTTACGATTTCTGCTTCTGATATTTCAGGCTCCAGGTGTTTTGCCTTGGCTACAAGCTGGATCAAGTATTTCTCTTTACTCCCCTTACTTGGAGTATACTTACCAAATTCCAGTTGTACGCATACTTTCCGCTGGATTTCGTTGTTCCAATACCTTGTTTCAAAGTGGTTAACAAGATCTTCATATACCACAATTTTATCTTGGACGATCGAAAACCATTCAGCCGTTGTGCCCTTTAACTGACGCACCACCCAGTTTATTTTGTCAACATCGCTAAGGTTGTCACCAATGTGCTCCATATTATGCTGGCATTGCTTAAGGAATTGTATGGGATTTTCATGCTCGAGGCCATAAAATTTTATGTACGTGTTAATGTCGTCCTGTGTTTTGTACAAGTAAGTGACCTGGTTTGCGATTGGAGTAGTCTGTTGTATTTGTTTTATTTTTTTGTTCTAACAACTCTAATTTGTTTTCATACGTGTTTATGGAGTCATTTACTGCGGTCGTCTCCTCTCGCATACTTTCTACTACCGCAATCATCCGCGTCTCACATTCTGTTATGCGTGTGTTGTTTAATGCTATTGCGGACTCAAATTCCACGTGTATAGATTCAACTTTCTCCATGATTTTGGTTTCAGCAGCTTCAACTATGGTTTTATTTTGTTTAGCTTGTTCGTGAATGGCCGCGAAGATTGTTTTATTTTGATTTTTAGCTTCGTCTCTTACAGATTTTAAGTTTTTGTTTAATGTTTTACTATCTTCGTGCACGGATTTTAAGTTTTCGCGTAGCTGTTTATTGTCGTCTTGTAATGCTTTATTATTTTTATTGCTTTATCACGTACAGATTGAATATTAGCTAAGATTGCATTTAGTGTAGTTTGTAACTCAGCTGATAGACCTTCCGCCATTTTGAACACGATAACAAAACAACAAAATTTATCTTAATGACCTAATTTACGTACGCCACAAATATTCCTTACGACTACGTTTAATGTCCCTAATCTGAATTTTAATTGCAATGCACAGTAAACAGTCAGAAATCATATAACACAATGTCTACACAAATCCTTAACCTATACATGCACAAATAAGATAATTCACTCCATTTAACGTTCCAATACTAAATTACGATTCTAACCTAAACTCTAGTCTTTCTGAGTATATGTAATATTTAAATGATACACACTCTGAAGACAATTTTAATATATCAAAACACTACAAAATTTTTTTATAATATACTATTTTGTCATGCCAAAAATGTTGGGCGCCATTTACTATGTGACAAAACATATATTAGGCATAGTAATAATTGTAGTCAGTTATCTGGAGCAAGGTTGTATACTTTGAAACAAATTATTAAAATGGTCTGTAATTCACAAAAATATTTATTCTAATTTAATAATTGTCTTTGAATTATCAGAACTGATCTGTTTAAAAATGTCAATTGTTACTTGAACGTTGAATCCAACTATGTTGATTCGTCTCACTGCTGGCCCTGTGATCTGCTGCAATCTGCTCCCTCGTCGGCTGCTCCTCTCTGCACACTGACGCTTCGCTGACACTCCTCTTGTATGCACGCACGCCTACACACTGATAACAGTTTACTCTTTATCTCAAGGTACTGAAACTGGGCTGTAATTTAATATTTATTTACTATAGTGCTTTAAGCGTGCACCTTCCCGCATCTTGGGAACAGGAGTATCCCGGACGGATAAACCTCCCCTATGCGGAAATCTTGACTCACGTGAGACTAGCACTGTTTAAAATTAAATATTTTATTATTTGAAAATATTGAGTTCGTACCAATACAAGGTATTAGCTAATGGGTAACTCGTCGCTAACTTGTCCTTGATGACTCTTACATAAGAACGTTCTGTTCGAAAAACTCGCACAGAGATCACGTCCGTATTATTCGAGCTGCTGGATGGAACGAACTAGACTTTTGTCATCGGCGACCCAATCTTAATGAAAATTGGGGCCGCCGATTGGTCGAAACACCTATCAAGTGATTGATGGATAGAACCGATAGACAACTTCTTGAACAGATTGGCAGATTTCTGCAGAAGCAGGTATAGATTTTATCTATAAATTTTCTGACTTCTAAAAGATAAGGAATCTATAGAAGTTGATTTTTACTAAACAAATCCCTATTAAAATAGTATGTAACAAGTCTCTGACGCCCAGAAAATAAGCGATATTTAAGATGCTTGCGCTATCCAAATCTCATTTCAATACGTTCATTTATAATAGAGTTATTCATAATGACGCGCGCACTCGCACATGACATGATCACAAATAAATTTATGGGCGTTTTGATACATAATAGTTTTTTACCCAATTCTTACTTCAAAACTTATATCTAATTAACATAATCAAACAAAAATCAAATTTTAACACGTCTAAAGTCATAAACTTCCTATACCAGCATGTAGTCCTGGCTACAGTTTCCTTTACTGCAATGTTCTATATATATATGTATATATATATACATATATATATATATATTGCGACAACACAAATTACTAAACTATTGGCGCATAGGATATGATAGTATGTGTATTTCAAATTACAAGTCTATATTGGAGGGTTTAAGGTTATTTATTGCACAAAACACAAGTTATAGTTTATATGGTATATTTGATATGTACAGAATGTAATGTTTGATATAGAGTCTTTCTTTTAAAATGTTAAATAATGTTCATACGCAAGACGTGATACGTTACATAAGAAGACTCCCACGATGATGTTGAAGAGACGGGCCGGTCTTTGCGGTGTAGTTGGTTCGTCAGATGCGGCTTATAAATGACAGACGTTTCCCCAGAAACGTTTACAGCTGGGCTGGCGTCCTGTAACAGCTGGGCTGGTGTCCTGACAGCTGGGCTGGTCCTATACAGCTGGGCTGGTGTCCTATAACAGCTGGGCTGGTCCTATAACAGCTGGGCTGATGTCCTATAACAGCTGGGCTGATGTCCTATAACAGCTGGGCTGGTGTCCTGCAATTCCTACGATGAATCTGACGCTTCGCACACACAACGGTACTACGGATCTTATTACTCGCAAAATTAATATAGAGTTTATGACCAAGTAATATCTCAGGTGACAGTGAGTTTAATCAAATAACGGTATATTGAGCTTATACCACTCCGGCTTCTTCAAGTGTTCACGCGAATACAAGGTCTACCGCGATCAGCAGACCACCCTATGAGGAAATCTTGCACTAGCACGGAAACGTCTTGATGGAACAACTTACTATTGCGTAACAATTAATGATACTGTCACTGCGGAAAATCTCGCACAGTGATACAGTTACACTCACTTAGTACACACGTAGTACTACAATATTAATACTACCGTGTGTAAATAGATATCAACTGTTATGCGTCACACGCGTTACTATCCCCGAAAAGTCTTAACAGATCCTTGCAAGCGGTAGAATCTTGTACAAGGATTGTATATACCGTTCGCGGTAGCAGCAGTGAAGAACTGCCTGTAATTATACGCACAATGCGTTAAAACAATACTGTGTGCAGATGTACTACACACACAGTTCTGAGTCTTCCCGTTTCACTAACGACGAATAGTTTTTACAACACCTTGCAAGCGGTAGAATCTTGTACAAGGAGTGCACGTCCCGTTCGCGGTAGATGGCGTAGAAGAACTGTCGTAATCATACGCGCAATGCGTTAAAACAATACTGTGTGCAGATGTATTACACACAGAGTTCTGAGTCTTCCCGTTTCACTAACGACGAATAGTTTTTACAACACCTTGCAAGCGGTAGAATCTTGTACAAGGAGTGCACGTCCCGTTCGCGGTAGATGGCGTAGAAGAACTACCTGTGTAACGACAGGCTTAAGAAAATTTCCAACCACCACTCAGCATTCTATTGGTGGATGGAAGTCACATGGTTATTACATAGTGACAATGCACTTTTCATGCAGTAGAGTGCATTTACTTTGTAACAGCATGCATAGCGGTAATCAGACTACCCGTATCTCATGCATAACTGCCTACATACTAATATCATACATGAACGTAAACAATAGTCAGAAATGTATAGGGAATGTAGCAATACATATGTCTAAGTTCAGTTCAATGTCAACACAACGATAAATACTTCACGCACCGCCCGGGAAACGTTTACCACTCACGCACGCGCGCACATTTCCACAAACACAGTACATAAATAACAAAAATAAATAATGCACAGTTTTACTAAACTAAAACCTTATCCTTACTAAATACAATTATAACAACCAAACTTAACCATCTACCAATATAATATGAATGTCCATTGTCTGTGTAATATATGAACTTGCCCCGCCTATCATGATCCTGTGATTCGTTGCAGGATTAACCCCTTCCTGCATAAAAAAAAAAAAATTTTTTTTTAGTTAATTCACAAAAAATAAATTTTTTTTTTTTTTTTTTTATAACCAAAACAATTTTCTAATCCTGAAATAATAATAATACCCTCGAACTAAAATCAAATAAACATCCTCAATTAATACTAATATTTCCTAACTGTCACTTTGACAGAAGCACCCACTCAAAGACACGTGGTAACCTTAAAACCAAAACAAATACACATGTTCCTGACATCAGATAACAAAATTTTATGCAGGGTCACAAAGTACACAGACGGCATTCCTTATCTAAACTAGATTATTGTTCATTCACAGAGTCATCTTACATACAACATTTAAACCTGAACTGACATATTCATATCACTACACATTCGTACCCCTATATCCTGACATTTATTTCTAAGTTTACGGATCCTTTGTATAATATTTCCTCAATGAGGAAGCATGGAATTTACCAATCGCACGGTTGGTATTTGGGTTGGTTAAGATAAATGTATTTTTCCCAACTTGCTCCGACAGGGTATACGGACCATTATACAGCCTAAAAAACTTCGCGGCTGTGTTGTCCTCCCTTCTACCAACATTTAATGCTCGTAAAAGCACACTCTCTCCAGTCTTGAACTTCACCAGTTTATGTTCCGCATTGAATTTTTCCTTGCGCTCCTCTGCGCACTTTTTAATACGTCTTCTAGCCTCGATTTTCTTTATCTCAACTGGTATAGGCATATTATGCGTCGCTATCCTTTCAATGTGCTTACCCCAGACCCGGCCTGGCATTTCTCCGGTTTGGAGTTCATTCGGAGTATACCCAGTAGTAGAATTATAATTTCCATTTATGGCTGATTCAAAAAATTCTAGGAATTCCGGCCACTTACTCTGATTAGTATTACAGTACGTACGGAATAACCGTCCCAACTCCTTGTTGACCCGCTCGGCCAAGTTACCTTGCGGTCTCCGGATCGCAGTCAAGACCGTCTGAACACCGTGTTTCTCAAGCTCGGAGTGCCACTTGGTGTTCGTAAATTGGTTACCTTGATCTGAGAGTATCTTCCTTACGGGACCATTTTTCGGCATGTATTTATTTAGCATAATGTTTATGACAGCCGACGTTGTAGGTCTACCAATAGCATATAGGCTAACATGTTTGGTAAAAGCATCCGTAACAACCACAAGGTTCTTCATTCCACGCGCCGCCCGAGGAAGTGGACCCAAAAAATCAATGCAGACAAGGTCATTTTTATTACGCACAACAATGTTACCCATTTCAACCTGGGTATGTTGGTTCGGATATTTCGCTGTTTGGCAGATGTGGCATGTGCGGAGTATGGCCTTTATTTTCCTGGTCATATTTAGCCACACAAAATCCTCCCGCATTGCCAGGTAACATTTATAAGGCCCCGCATGAGCCAGACTCTCATGACACATCCAGGTGAGGTCTTCCACCATGGCATCAGGCACCATAATCTTCCATCCGCCATTGATAATTTTATACACTACGTCTTTATATATTCTGTACTTAGGGTTTTCTTGTATCCGGATAGCGTCACATATCCGCTTCAATTTTGTGTCCCGCTGCTGCTCCATACCAATATTTTTTAACTTATTTTTAAGACTGTCTTCTAATTTATATTTGACAGCTAGAATTTGAACTTCCTGGTTATTTGACGCATGACGTTCTTCCACCATTGGAGGGTATCGGCTTAACGTGTCAGCTGCTTTGTTCTCGCTTGCCTTACAGTACTTAATGGTAAAGTCGTACTCTTGGATGGCCATGATCCAACGGGATATGCGAGCGTTCGCCAACTTGCAGCGCAACATGAACGATAAGGCCTGGTTGTCCGAAAGGATTTCGAAGTGTTGTCCAACCAGGTAATAACGAAATTTACTGATGCAGTACACAATAGCCAATATTTCTTTCTCCGATGTGAAATAGTTGCGTTCGGCCCCTTTTAGTGACCTACTGCTGTGCGCAATTATTTTGTGTTCACCCTTCTCATTCCGTTGGTAGAGTACCCCCCCAATGGCATAATCAGAAGCATCGCAATTCAGGACATATGTGCCCCTTTTCTCAGGATGGAACACGTGCAGGTTTCTACTATACAAATTTTTAGTCGCGTCGAATGCATGCTGATGACGCTCCTCCCATCTCCATTTAGTACTCTTACGAAGCAGTTCTAATAACGGCTCAATTGTCCCAGAATATTCTAGAGTAAAACGTCGGAAGTAACCAGTCAATCCAAGGAACGCTCTGATATCCCTGGGTTTTGTGGGTTTCGGGAACTCCATGATCGCACGTATTTTTTCCGGGTCCGTTGTTATACCTTCTGCTGAGATAATATGTCCCAAAAATTTAATTTGCGATTTCCCAAACTCGCACTTTTCAAGATTGAGAGTCAGGTTAGCGGTTTGCAATTTCTGAAATACAATCTTGAGATGTTCCTCAAATGATTTTGATATGACCAAAATATCATCAACAAATATGCTGACAAAGTCCTCCACCTCGGGTCCCAGAGCTAACTCCAAACATCTGACCATGGCCGCTAAACTTGTAACCAAACCAAAGGGAACTACTCTAAATTGATAGCATTTATTTCGATATAGAAATGCTGTGTATCTTCTTGATTCTTTGGCAAGGGGAATCTGCCAGAATCCACTTTTGAGATCAAGGCGAGACATGTATTTAACACCTTGACATTTCATGAATAGGTTCTCCGCATTCGGAGCACAGTCGTAGCATTTTTTTGTAATAGAATTAAGATTTCTCATGTCGAGACATAAACGAATGTCGTTATTTTTCTTTTTCACAACAACCATAGGATTTAAAAAATTGCTATCAGTTCGTTCAATCACACCATTCCGAAGCATACTCTTAACTTCCGCATCAACCTGTTGTTGATAGTGAAGGGGGATGGGGTAAGTCTTCCGTACAAATTTATTTTCATCGGTGACTTGAATGTTGTGTTCATATACATTCGTGATGGTAGGATTTTTTGAAAACACAGATCCGAATTTATCAAGCATACTTTGCAGTTTATCTTGCTCACTGCTCGTTATCTGCCTGCTGTGAGTCCGCAGATTATGTGTTATCTTATCGGCAAGTTGAACAGCTGGGCGAGCTACAGTAATAGGTTCACAATCAGACCCCGTCTTACCCCTCCTGCATCCTAATCTGATATCGTGTTTACTATTATTAACTGTACATTTCAATATTTTATTTGGAAAATCAATGGTCGCATGCAGTTTATTTAATGCATCCACTCCCAAAATAACATTATACACGAGTTTCTTGATAATAAGCACCGTGACTTCTATTTCCATTCCCTGAATGGATATTGTTATCATAGCTTGACGGTCAACCCTCTGAGATTCACCCGTCGCTGATTTTATGATTTTGTGGGCTGCTGGCAGAATCGGGATTTTTTAAAAATGTTTCCTGTGCCTCTCTAGGAATCGCTCATCCATTAACGAGATTTCTGCGCCGCTGTCAAATAAAACTTCGCCGACACATCCGTTAATCTTCGCGTTGACAATGAGGTCAGTGTCATTTTCAATACTAATACTTTTCTCATTTTCATTACTATTGTTATTGCAAATTAAACTATCTCTAATTTCGGCAGGATATAGGCCGGACACCACGAATTTATTCTTATAACTAACATCTCTCACATTTGATTTATTGAACTGCTTTTTATGGTTACAACGGGCTTTTGAAACTTCATTCATACCTTTATGTTTATGAAATTTCCGATTGGTATTTCTATTAGGTATTTTATGTTGTTTTGGTGACTGTGTTTGCTTGGTTTGAGTTTGATACTGAAAATTTTTATTCGGTGTTTCATTACTGCTACCCCTGTTATTCGGGTCGTCTATACCTTCCCATTTTGTAAGTAATATGAGTAGCTCTTCACACGACTTAACTCCTTGCGTACAGACGGCCACCTGTATACCGCGTTCAAAATGGTGCGCAAGTTTACTTACCATGTCAGGTTCGGTTAAGTTAGGCTCAAGATATCTAGCTCTTGATATCAACTGCCTCACATATGATTCTTTCGAACCTTTGGTATTAGAATATTTTCCAAACTCCAGCTGCGCACGGATCTTCCTCTGGATCTCCTCATTCCAGTACCTAGCTCTGAAATGTCTTACCAGGTCTTCAAACGTGTTGATTTTATCCTGGACAATAATGAACCACTCCGCAGCTGTACCCTTAAGTCGCCGCACTATGAAATTAATTCTATCAGCTTCACTTAAGTTGTCACCAATTGCCTGTAGATCCCGCTGGCACACCTGAATGAAATTCATGGGATTTTCATTCTCCCGTCCATAAAATTTTTGCTGTGAATTGACGTCATCCAAAGTCTTATATACATACGTGGTACAGTTTAGTGGTGACGAGGTACTTTGCAATCGTGACACTTGATGTTGTAGCTTTTGAATCCGCAGGTCTCGTTCGGCCATTAATTCATTTATCGTGGATCTGTGTTGCACTACTTGCTCTGCCATTCCAGAGAGTTTCGCTTCATATTCACTAAGTCGTGACTTATTGACTTCCAAATTCGCCTCTATATCAGCTTTCATAGTTTCCACGGTCTCGCTAATATGCTTTTCTGCCGCTTCTATCATTTGTTTGCTTTGTTTTGATTGCTTCTGTATGGCCGCGTATGATTTCTCGTTTTCGTCATGGATCGATTTACTTCTTTTCTCGGCTTCTGCTGAAAGCTTCTGTATACTCATCTTCACCTCCTCTTGACGGGCTTTATTTTCCTCTTTATCAGCTTTCCGCTCTTCTTTATTGGCTTTCATTTCTTCTAATAAGGCCGCTAAAGCATTCTTGATTTCTGCAGTATCCGCCATAATGATTAAAATTAATTTAAAATTTAGTAAATTTAAATTTATTGATTTATACGCAAAGAAAGTTATTATTACTACCAGATTAGAGCGTATTGTAACCAGTTTATATGCACACAGAAAGCAGTTCAAAACATCAGCATGTAAATACCTTATCTAACATACAACAACTAATAATCTACCTCCAATATACTGATAAATCTGTTCATATATGATATACAAGAGAATATGCACACTTGAAAAATTATATCCTCAGATTTTCATATGAACAATACACATACAATTATTACGTTAATTATACTTATACGTCGGATTTTTCCAACAAATTTTATATTCATAGACAAATATATAATAGCGTAAAATTTCCGCTATTTTACGAGCCCTACGTTGCTAAGCGCCAAAATATCTCTATGCGACAACACAAATTACTAAACTATTGGCGCATAGGATATGATAGTATGTGTATTTCAAATTACAAGTCTATATTGGAAGGTTTAAGATTATTTATTGCACAAAACACAAGTTATAGTTTATATGGTATATTTGATATGTACAGAATGTAATGTTTGATATAGAGCCTTTCTTTTAAAATGTTAAATAATGTTCATACGCAAGACGTGATACGTTACATAAGAAGACTCCCACGATGATGTTGAAGAGACGGGCCGGTCTTTGCGGTGTAGTTGGTTCGTCAGATGCGGCTTATAAATGACAGACGTTTCCCCAGAAACGTTTACAGCTGGGCTGGCGTCCTGTAACAGCTGGGCTGGTGTCCTGACAGCTGGGCTGGTCCTATACAGCTGGGCTGGTGTCCTATAACAGCTGGGCTGGTCCTATAACAGCTGGGCTGATGTCCTATAACAGCTGGGCTGATGTCCTATAACAGCTGGGCTGGTGTCCTGCAATTCCTACGATGAATCTGACGCTTCGCACACACAACGGTACTACGGATCTTATTACTCGAAAAATTAATATAGAGTTTATGACCAAGTAATATCTCAGGTGACAGTGAGTTTAATCAAATAACGGTATATTGAGCTTATACCACTCCGGCTTCTTCAAGTGTTCACGCGAATACAAGGTCTACCGCGATCAGCAGACCACCCTATGAGGAAATCTTGCACTAGCACGGAAACGTCTTGATGGAACAACTTACTATTGCGTAACAATTAATGATACTGTCACTGCGGAAAATCTCGCACAGTGATACAGTTACACTCACTTAGTACACACGTAGTACTACAATATTAATACTACCGTGTGTAAATAGATATCAACTGTTATGCGTCACACGCGTTACTATCCCCGAAAAGTCTTAACAGATCCTTGCAAGCGGTAGAATCTTGTACAAGGATTGTATATACCGTTCGCGGTAGCAGCAGTGAAGAACTGCCTGTAATTATACGCACAATGCGTTAAAACAATACTGTGTGCAGATGTACTACACACACAGTTCTGAGTCTTCCCGTTTCACTAACGACGAATAGTTTTTACAACACCTTGCAAGCGGTAGAATCTTGTACAAGGAGTGCACGTCCCGTTCGCGGTAGATGGCGTAGAAGAACTGTCGTAATCATACGCGCAATGCGTTAAAACAATACTGTGTGCAGATGTATTACACACAGAGTTCTGAGTCTTCCCGTTTCACTAACGACGAATAGTTTTTACAACACCTTGCAAGCGGTAGAATCTTGTACAAGGAGTGCACGTCCCGTTCGCGGTAGATGGCGTAGAAGAACTACCTGTGTAACGACAGGCTTAAGAAAATTTCCAACCACCACTCAGCATTCTATTGGTGGATGGAAGTCACATGGTTATTACATAGTGACAATGCACTTTTCATGCAGTAGAGTGCATTTACTTTGTAACAGCATGCATAGCGGTAATCAGACTACCCGTATCTCATGCATAACTGCCTACATACTAATATCATACATGAACGTAAACAATAGTCAGAAATGTATAGGGAATGTAGCAATACATATGTCTAAGTTCAGTTCAATGTCAACACAACGATAAATACTTCACGCACCGCCCGGGAAACGTTTACCACTCACGCACGCGCGCACATTTCCACAAACACAGTACATAAATAACAAAAATAAATAATGCACAGTTTTACTAAACTAAAACCTTATCCTTACTAAATACAATTATAACAACCAAACTTAACCATCTACCAATATAATATGAATGTCCATTGTCTGTGTAATATATGAACTTGCCCCGCCTATCATGATCCTGTGATTCGTTGCAGGATTAACCCCTTCCTGCATAAAAAAAAAAAAATTTTTTTTTAGTTAATTCACAAAAAATAAATTTTTTTTTTTTTTTTTTTTATAACCAAAACAATTTTCTAATCCTGAAATAATAATAATACCCTCGAACTAAAATCAAATAAACATCCTCAATTAATACTAATATTTCCTAACTGTCACTTTGACAGAAGCACCCACTCAAAGACACGTGGTAACCTTAAAACCAAAACAAATACACATGTTCCTGACATCAGATAACAAAATTTTATGCAGGGTCACAAAGTACACAGACGGCATTCCTTATCTAAACTAGATTATTGTTCATTCACAGAGTCATCTTACATACAACATTTAAACCTGAACTGACATATTCATATCACTACACATTCGTACCCCTATATCCTGACATTTATTTCTAAGTTTACGGATCCTTTGTATAATATTTCCTCAATGAGGAAGCATGGAATTTACCAATCGCACGGTTGGTATTTGGGTTGGTTAAGATAAATGTATTTTTCCCAACTTGCTCCGACAGGGTATACGGACCATTATACAGCCTAAAAAACTTCGCGGCTGTGTTGTCCTCCCTTCTACCAACATTTAATGCTCGTAAAAGCACACTCTCTCCAGTCTTGAACTTCACCAGTTTATGTTCCGCATTGAATTTTTCCTTGCGCTCCTCTGCGCACTTTTTAATACGTCTTCTAGCCTCGATTTTCTTTATCTCAACTGGTATAGGCATATTATGCGTCGCTATCCTTTCAATGTGCTTACCCCAGACCCGGCCTGGCATTTCTCCGGTTTGGAGTTCATTCGGAGTATACCCAGTAGTAGAATTATAATTTCCATTTATGGCTGATTCAAAAAATTCTAGGAATTCCGGCCACTTACTCTGATTAGTATTACAGTACGTACGGAATAACCGTCCCAACTCCTTGTTGACCCGCTCGGCCAAGTTACCTTGCGGTCTCCGGATCGCAGTCAAGACCGTCTGAACACCGTGTTTCTCAAGCTCGGAGTGCCACTTGGTGTTCGTAAATTGGTTACCTTGATCTGAGAGTATCTTCCTTACGGGACCATTTTTCGGCATGTATTTATTTAGCATAATGTTTATGACAGCCGACGTTGTAGGTCTACCAATAGCATATAGGCTAACATGTTTGGTAAAAGCATCCGTAACAACCACAAGGTTCTTCATTCCACGCGCCGCCCGAGGAAGTGGACCCAAAAAATCAATGCAGACAAGGTCATTTTTATTACGCACAACAATGTTACCCATTTCAACCTGGGTATGTTGGTTCGGATATTTCGCTGTTTGGCAGATGTGGCATGTGCGGAGTATGGCCTTTATTTTCCTGGTCATATTTAGCCACACAAAATCCTCCCGCATTGCCAGGTAACATTTATAAGGCCCCGCATGAGCCAGACTCTCATGACACATCCAGGTGAGGTCTTCCACCATGGCATCAGGCACCATAATCTTCCATCCGCCATTGATAATTTTATACACTACGTCTTTATATATTCTGTACTTAGGGTTTTCTTGTATCCGGATAGCGTCACATATCCGCTTCAATTTTGTGTCCCGCTGCTGCTCCATACCAATATTTTTTAACTTATTTTTAAGACTGTCTTCTAATTTATATTTGACAGCTAGAATTTGAACTTCCTGGTTATTTGACGCATGACGTTCTTCCACCATTGGAGGGTATCGGCTTAACGTGTCAGCTGCTTTGTTCTCGCTTGCCTTACAGTACTTAATGGTAAAGTCGTACTCTTGGATGGCCATGATCCAACGGGATATGCGAGCGTTCGCCAACTTGCAGCGCAACATGAACGATAAGGCCTGGTTGTCCGAAAGGATTTCGAAGTGTTGTCCAACCAGGTAATAACGAAATTTACTGATGCAGTACACAATAGCCAATATTTCTTTCTCCGATGTGAAATAGTTGCGTTCGGCCCCTTTTAGTGACCTACTGCTGTGCGCAATTATTTTGTGTTCACCCTTCTCATTCCGTTGGTAGAGTACCCCCCCAATGGCATAATCAGAAGCATCGCAATTCAGGACATATGTGCCCCTTTTCTCAGGATGGAACACGTGCAGGTTTCTACTATACAAATTTTTAGTCGCGTCGAATGCATGCTGATGACGCTCCTCCCATCTCCATTTAGTACTCTTACGAAGCAGTTCTAATAACGGCTCAATTGTCCCAGAATATTCTAGAGTAAAACGTCGGAAGTAACCAGTCAATCCAAGGAACGCTCTGATATCCCTGGGTTTTGTGGGTTTCGGGAACTCCATGATCGCACGTATTTTTTCCGGGTCCGTTGTTATACCTTCTGCTGAGATAATATGTCCCAAAAATTTAATTTGCGATTTCCCAAACTCGCACTTTTCAAGATTGAGAGTCAGGTTAGCGGTTTGCAATTTCTGAAATACAATCTTGAGATGTTCCTCAAATGATTTTGATATGACCAAAATATCATCAACAAATATGCTGACAAAGTCCTCCACCTCGGGTCCCAGAGCTAACTCCAAACATCTGACCATGGCCGCTAAACTTGTAACCAAACCAAAGGGAACTACTCTAAATTGATAGCATTTATTTCGATATAGAAATGCTGTGTATCTTCTTGATTCTTTGGCAAGGGGAATCTGCCAGAATCCACTTTTGAGATCAAGGCGAGACATGTATTTAACACCTTGACATTTCATGAATAGGTTCTCCGCATTCGGAGCACAGTCGTAGCATTTTTTTGTAATAGAATTAAGATTTCTCATGTCGAGACATAAACGAATGTCGTTATTTTTCTTTTTCACAACAACCATAGGATTTAAAAAATTGCTATCAGTTCGTTCAATCACACCATTCTGAAGCATACTCTTAACTTCCGCATCAACCTGTTGTTGATAGTGAAGGGGGATGGGGTAAGTCTTCCGTACAAATTTATTTTCATCGGTGACTTGAATGTTGTGTTCATATACATTCGTGATGGTAGGATTTTTTGAAAACACAGATCCGAATTTATCAAGCATACTTTGCAGTTTATCTTGCTCACTGCTCGTTATCTGCCTGCTGTGAGTCCGCAGATTATGTGTTATCTTATCGGCAAGTTGAACAGCTGGGCGAGCTACAGTAATAGGTTCACAATCAGACCCCGTCTTACCCCTCCAGCATCCTAATCTGATATCGTGTTTACTATTATTAACTGTACATTTCAATATTTTATTTGGAAAATCAATGGTCGCATGCAGTTTATTTAATGCATCCACTCCCAAAATAACATTATACACGAGTTTCTTGATAATAAGCACCGTGACTTCTATTTCCATTCCCTGAATGGATATTGTTATCATAGCTTGACGGTCAACCCTCTGAGATTCACCCGTCGCTGATTTTATGATTTTGTGGGCTGCTGGCAGAATCGGGATTTTTTTAAAATGTTTCCTGTGCCTCTCTAGGAATCGCTCATCCATTAACGAGATTTCTGCGCCGCTGTCAAATAAAACTTCGCCGACACATCCGTTAATCTTCGCGTTGACAATGAGGTCAGTGTCATTTTCAATACTAATACTTTTCTCATTTTCATTACTATTGTTATTGCAAATTAAACTATCTCTAATTTCGGCAGGATATAGGCCGGACACCACGAATTTATTCTTATAACTAACATCTCTCACATTTGATTTATTGAACTGCTTTTTATGGTTACAACGGGCTTTTGAAACTTCATTCATACCTTTATGTTTATGAAATTTCCGATTGGTATTTCTATTAGGTATTTTATGTTGTTTTGGTGACTGTGTTTGCTTGGTTTGAGTTTGATACTGAAAATTTTTATTCGGTGTTTCATTACTGCTACCCCTGTTATTCGGGTCGTCTATACCTTCCCATTTTGTAAGTAATATGAGTAGCTCTTCACACGACTTAACTCCTTGCGTACAGACGGCCACCTGTATACCGCGTTCAAAATGGTGCGCAAGTTTACTTACCATGTCAGGTTCGGTTAAGTTAGGCTCAAGATATCTAGCTCTTGATATCAACTGCCTCACATATGATTCTTTCGAACCTTTGGTATTAGAATATTTTCCAAACTCCAGCTGCGCACGGATCTTCCTCTGGATCTCCTCATTCCAGTACCTAGCTCTGAAATGTCTTACCAGGTCTTCAAACGTGTTGATTTTATCCTGGACAATAATGAACCACTCCGCAGCTGTACCCTTAAGTCGCCGCACTATGAAATTAATTCTATCAGCTTCACTTAAGTTGTCACCAATTGCCTGTAGATCCCGCTGGCACACCTGAATGAAATTCATGGGATTTTCATTCTCCCGTCCATAAAATTTTTGCTGTGAATTGACGTCATCCAAAGTCTTATATACATACGTGGTACAGTTTAGTGGTGACGAGGTACTTTGCAATCGTGACACTTGATGTTGTAGCTTTTGAATCCGCAGGTCTCGTTCGGCCATTAATTCATTTATCGTGGATCTGTGTTGCACTACTTGCTCTGCCATTCCAGAGAGTTTCGCTTCATATTCACTAAGTCGTGACTTATTGACTTCCAAATTCGCCTCTATATCAGCTTTCATAGTTTCCACGGTCTCGCTAATATGCTTTTCTGCCGCTTCTATCATTTGTTTGCTTTGTTTTGATTGCTTCTGTATGGCCGCGTATGATTTCTCGTTTTCGTCATGGATCGATTTACTTCTTTTCTCGGCTTCTGCTGAAAGCTTCTGTATACTCATCTTCACCTCCTCTTGACGGGCTTTATTTTCCTCTTTATCAGCTTTCCGCTCTTCTTTATTGGCTTTCATTTCTTCTAATAAGGCCGCTAAAGCATTCTTGATTTCTGCAGTATCCGCCATAATGATTAAAATTAATTTAAAATTTAGTAAATTTAAATTTATTGATTTATACGCAAAGAAAGTTATTATTACTACCAGATTAGAGCGTATTGTAACCAGTTTATATGCACACAGAAAGCAGTTCAAAACATCAGCATGTAAATACCTTATCTAACATACAACAACTAATAATCTACCTCCAATATACTGATAAATCTGTTCATATATGATATACAAGAGAATATGCACACTTGAAAAATTATATCCTCAGATTTTCATATGAACAATACACATACAATTATTACGTTAATTATACTTATACGTCGGATTTTTCCAACAAATTTTATATTCATAGACAAATATATAATAGCGTAAAATTTCCGCTATTTTACGAGCCCTACGTTGCTAAGCGCCAAAATATCTCTATGCGACAACACAAATTACTAAACTATTGGCGCATAGGATATGATAGTATGTGTATTTCAAATTACAAGTCTATATTGGAAGGTTTAAGATTATTTATTGCACAAAACACAAGTTATAGTTTATATGGTATATTTGATATGTACAGAATGTAATGTTTGATATAGAGTCTTTCTTTTAAAATGTTAAATAATGTTCATACGCAAGACGTGATACGTTACATAAGAAGACTCCCACGATGATGTTGAAGAGACGGGCCGGTCTTTGCGGTGTAGTTGGTTCGTCAGATGCGGCTTATAAATGACAGACGTTTCCCCAGAAACGTTTACAGCTGGGCTGGCGTCCTGTAACAGCTGGGCTGGTGTCCTGACAGCTGGGCTGGTCCTATACAGCTGGGCTGGTGTCCTATAACAGCTGGGCTGGTCCTATAACAGCTGGGCTGATGTCCTATAACAGCTGGGCTGATGTCCTATAACAGCTGGGCTGGTGTCCTGCAATTCCTACGATGAATCTGACGCTTCGCACACACAACGGTACTACGGATCTTATTACTCGCAAAATTAATATAGAGTTTATGACCAAGTAATATCTCAGGTGACAGTGAGTTTAATCAAATAACGGTATATTGAGCTTATACCACTCCGGCTTCTTCAAGTGTTCACGCGAATACAAGGTCTACCGCGATCAGCAGACCACCCTATGAGGAAATCTTGCACTAGCACGGAAACGTCTTGATGGAACAACTTACTATTGCGTAACAATTAATGATACTGTCACTGCGGAAAATCTCGCACAGTGATACAGTTACACTCACTTAGTACACACGTAGTACTACAATATTAATACTACCGTGTGTAAATAGATATCAACTGTTATGCGTCACACGCGTTACTATCCCCGAAAAGTCTTAACAGATCCTTGCAAGCGGTAGAATCTTGTACAAGGATTGTATATACCGTTCGCGGTAGCAGCAGTGAAGAACTGCCTGTAATTATACGCACAATGCGTTAAAACAATACTGTGTGCAGATGTACTACACACACAGTTCTGAGTCTTCCCGTTTCACTAACGACGAATAGTTTTTACAACACCTTGCAAGCGGTAGAATCTTGTACAAGGAGTGCACGTCCCGTTCGCGGTAGATGGCGTAGAAGAACTGTCGTAATCATACGCGCAATGCGTTAAAACAATACTGTGTGCAGATGTATTACACACAGAGTTCTGAGTCTTCCCGTTTCACTAACGACGAATAGTTTTTACAACACCTTGCAAGCGGTAGAATCTTGTACAAGGAGTGCACGTCCCGTTCGCGGTAGATGGCGTAGAAGAACTACCTGTGTAACGACAGGCTTAAGAAAATTTCCAACCACCACTCAGCATTCTATTGGTGGATGGAAGTCACATGGTTATTACATAGTGACAATGCACTTTTCATGCAGTAGAGTGCATTTACTTTGTAACAGCATGCATAGCGGTAATCAGACTACCCGTATCTCATGCATAACTGCCTACATACTAATATCATACATGAACGTAAACAATAGTCAGAAATGTATAGGGAATGTAGCAATACATATGTCTAAGTTCAGTTCAATGTCAACACAACGATAAATACTTCACGCACCGCCCGGGAAACGTTTACCACTCACGCACGCGCGCACATTTCCACAAACACAGTACATAAATAACAAAAATAAATAATGCACAGTTTTACTAAACTAAAACCTTATCCTTACTAAATACAATTATAACAACCAAACTTAACCATCTACCAATATAATATGAATGTCCATTGTCTGTGTAATATATGAACTTGCCCCGCCTATCATGATCCTGTGATTCGTTGCAGGATTAACCCCTTCCTGCATAAAAAAAAAAAATTTTTTTTTAGTTAATTCACAAAAAATAAATTTTTATTTATTTTTTTTTTATAACCAAAACAATTTTCTAATCCTGAAATAATAATAATACCCTCGAACTAAAATCAAATAAACATCCTCAATTAATACTAATATTTCCTAACTGTCACTTTGACAGAAGCACCCACTCAAAGACACGTGGTAACCTTAAAACCAAAACAAATACACATGTTCCTGACATCAGATAACAAAATTTTATGCAGGGTCACAAAGTACACAGACGGCATTCCTTATCTAAACTAGATTATTGTTCATTCACAGAGTCATCTTACATACAACATTTAAACCTGAACTGACATATTCATATCACTACACATTCGTACCACTATATCCTGACATTTATTTCTAAGTTTACGGATCCTTTGTATAATATTTCCTCAATGAGGAAGCATGGAATTTACCAATCGCACGGTTGGTATTTGGGTTGGTTAAGATAAATGTATTTTTCCCAACTTGCTCCGACAGGGTATACAACATTATACAGCCTAAAAAACTTCGCGGCTGTGTTGTCCTCCCTTCTACCAACATTTAATGCTCGTAAAAGCACACTCTCTCCAGTCTTGAACTTCACCAGTTTATGTTCCGCATTGAATTTTTCCTTGCGCTCCTCTGCGCACTTTTTAATACGTCTTCTAGCCTCGATTTTCTTTATCTCAACTGGTATAGGCATATTATGCGTCGCTATCCTTTCAATGTGCTTACCCCAGACCCGGCCTGGCATTTCTCCGGTTTGGAGTTCATTCGGAGTATACCCAGTAGTAGAATTATAATTTCCATTTATGGCTGATTCAAAAAATTCTAGGAATTCCGGCCACTTACTCTGATTAGTATTACAGTACGTACGGAATAACCGTCCCAACTCCTTGTTGACCCGCTCGGCCAAGTTACCTTGCGGTCTCCGGATCGCAGTCAAGACCGTCTGAACACCGTGTTTCTCAAGCTCGGAGTGCCACTTGGTGTTCGTAAATTGGTTACCTTGATCTGAGAGTATCTTCCTTACGGGACCATTTTTCGGCATGTATTTATTTAGCATAATGTTTATGACAGCCGACGTTGTAGGTCTACCAATAGCATATAGGCTAACATGTTTGGTAAAAGCATCCGTAACAACCACAAGGTTCTTCATTCCACGCGCCGCCCGAGGAAGTGGACCCAAAAAATCAATGCAGACAAGGTCATTTTTATTACGCACAACAATGTTACCCATTTCAACCTGGGTATGTTGGTTCGGATATTTCGCTGTTTGGCAGATGTGGCATGTGCGGAGTATGGCCTTTATTTTCCTGGTCATATTTAGCCACACAAAATCCTCCCGCATTGCCAGGTAACATTTATAAGGCCCCGCATGAGCCAGACTCTCATGACACATCCAGGTGAGGTCTTCCACCATGGCGTCAGGCACCATAATCTTCCATCCGCCATTGATAATTTTATACACTACGTCTTTATATATTCTGTACTTAGGGTTTTCTTGTATCCGGATAGCGTCACATATCCGCTTCAATTTTGTGTCCCGCTGCTGCTCCATACCAATATTTTTTAACTTATTTTTAAGACTGTCTTCTAATTTATATTTGACAGCTAGAATTTGAACTTCCTGGTTATTTGACGCATGACGTTCTTCCACCATTGGAGGGTATCGGCTTAACGTGTCAGCTGCTTTGTTCTCGCTTGCCTTACAGTACTTAATGGTAAAGTCGTACTCTTGGATGGCCATGATCCAACGGGATATGCGAGCGTTCGCCAACTTGCAGCGCAACATGAACGATAAGGCCTGGTTGTCCGAAAGGATTTCGAAGTGTTGTCCAACCAGGTAATAATGAAATTTACTGATGCAGTACACAATAGCCAATATTTCTTTCTCCGATGTGAAATAGTTGCGTTCGGCCCCTTTTAGTGACCTACTGCTGTGCGCAATTATTTTGTGTTCACCCTTCTCATTCCGTTGGTAGAGTACCCCCCCAATGGCATAATCAGAAGCATCGCAATTCAGGACATATGTGCCCCTTTTCTCAGGATGGAACACGTGCAGGTTTCTACTATACAAATTTTTAGTCGCGTCGAATGCATGCTGATGACGCTCCTCCCATCTCCATTTAGTACTCTTACGAAGCAGTTCTAATAACGGCTCAATTGTCCCAGAATATTCTAGAGTAAAACGTCGGAAGTAACCAGTCAATCCAAGGAACGCTCTGATATCCCTGGGTTTTGTGGGTTTCGGGAACTCCATGATCGCACGTATTTTTTCCGGGTCCGTTGTTATACCTTCTGCTGAGATAATATGTCCCAAAAATTTAATTTGCGATTTCCCAAACTCGCACTTTTCAAGATTGAGAGTCAGGTTAGCGGTTTGCAATTTCTGAAATACAATCTTGAGATGTTCCTCAAATGATTTTGATATGACCAAAATATCATCAACAAATATGCTGACAAAGTCCTCCACCTCGGGTCCCAGAGCTAACTCCAAACATCTGACCATGGCCGCTAAACTTGTAACCAAACCAAAGGGAACTACTCTAAATTGATAGCATTTATTTCGATATAGAAATGCTGTGTATCTTCTTGATTCTTTGGCAAGGGGAATCTGCCAGAATCCACTTTTGAGATCAAGGCGAGACATGTATTTAACACCTTGACATTTCATGAATAGGTTCTCCGCATTCGGAGCACAGTCGTAGCATTTTTTTGTAATAGAATTAAGATTTCTCATGTCGAGACATAAACGAATGTCGTTATTTTTCTTTTTCACAACAACCATAGGATTTAAAAAATTGCTATCAGTTCGTTCAATCACACCATTCCGAAGCATACTCTTAACTTCCGCATCAACCTGTTGTTGATAGTGAAGGGGGATGGGGTAAGTCTTCCGTACAAATTTATTTTCATCGGTGACTTGAATGTTGTGTTCATATACATTCGTGATGGTAGGATTTTTTGAAAACACAGATCCGAATTTATCAAGCATACTTTGCAGTTTATCTTGCTCACTGCTCGTTATCTGCCTGCTGTGAGTCCGCAGATTATGTGTTATCTTATCGGCAAGTTGAACAGCTGGGCGAGCTACAGTAATAGGTTCACAATCAGACCCCGTCTTACCCCTCCTGCATCCTAATCTGATATCGTGTTTACTATTATTAACTGTACATTTCAATATTTTATTTGGAAAATCAATGGTCGCATGCAGTTTATTTAATGCATCCACTCCCAAAATAACATTATACACGAGTTTCTTGATAATAAGCACCGTGACTTCTATTTCCATTCCCTGAATGGATATTGTTATCATAGCTTGACGGTCAACCCTCTGAGATTCACCCGTCGCTGATTTTATGATTTTGTGGGCTGCTGGCAGAATCGGGATTTTTTAAAAATGTTTCCTGTGCCTCTCTAGGAATCGCTCATCCATTAACGAGATTTCTGCGCCGCTGTCAAATAAAACTTCGCCGACACATCCGTTAATCTTCGCGTTGACAATGAGGTCAGTGTCATTTTCAATACTAATACTTTTCTCATTTTCATTACTATTGTTATTGCAAATTAAACTATCTCTAATTTCGGCAGGATATAGGCCGGACACCACGAATTTATTCTTATAACTAACATCTCTCACATTTGATTTATTGAACTGCTTTTTATGGTTACAACGGGCTTTTGAAACTTCATTCATACCTTTATGTTTATGAAATTTCCGATTGGTATTTCTATTAGGTATTTTATGTTGTTTTGGTGACTGTGTTTGCTTGGTTTGAGTTTGATACTGAAAATTTTTATTCGGTGTTTCATTACTGCTACCCCTGTTATTCGGGTCGTCTATACCTTCCCATTTTGTAAGTAATATGAGTAGCTCTTCACACGACTTAACTCCTTGCGTACAGACGGCCACCTGTATACCGCGTTCAAAATGGTGCGCAAGTTTACTTACCATGTCAGGTTCGGTTAAGTTAGGCTCAAGATATCTAGCTCTTGATATCAACTGCCTCACATATGATTCTTTAGAACATTTGGTATTAGAATATTTTCCAAACTCCAGCTGCGCACGGATCTTCCTCTGGATCTCCTCATTCCAGTACCTAGCTCTGAAATGTCTTACCAGGTCTTCAAACGTGTTGATTTTATCCTGGACAATAATGAACCACTCCGCAGCTGTACCCTTAAGTCGCCGCACTATGAAATTAATTCTATCAGCTTCACTTAAGTTGTCACCAATTGCCTGTAGATCCCGCTGGCACACCTGAATGAAATTCATGGGATTTTCATTCTCCCGTCCATAAAATTTTTGCTGTGAATTGACGTCATCCAAAGTCTTATATACATACGTGGTACAGTTTAGTGGTGACGAGGTACTTTGCAATCGTGACACTTGATGTTGTAGCTTTTGAATCCGCAGGTCTCGTTCGGCCATTAATTCATTTATCGTGGATCTGTGTTGCACTACTTGCTCTGCCATTCCAGAGAGTTTCGCTTCATATTCACTAAGTCGTGACTTATTGACTTCCAAATTCGCCTCTATATCAGCTTTCATAGTTTCCACGGTCTCGCTAATATGCTTTTCTGCCGCTTCTATCATTTGTTTGCTTTGTTTTGATTGCTTCTGTATGGCCGCGTATGATTTCTCGTTTTCGTCATGGATCGATTTACTTCTTTTCTCGGCTTCTGCACTTCTTTTCTCGGCTTCTGCTGAAAGCTTCTGTATACTCATCTTCACCTCCTCTTGACGGGCTTTATTTTCCTCTTTATCAGCTTTCCGCTCTTCTTTATTGGCTTTCATTTCTTCTAATAAGGCCGCTAAAGCATTCTTGATTTCTGCAGTATCCGCCATAATGATTAAAATTAATTTAAAATTTAGTAAATTTAAATTTATTGATTTATACGCAAAGAAAGTTATTATTACTACCAGATTAGAGCGTATTGTAACCAGTTTATATGCACACAGAAAGCAGTTCAAAACATCAGCATGTAAATACCTTATCTAACATACAACAACTAATAATCTACCTCCAATATACTGATAAATCTGTTCATATATGATATACAAGAGAATATGCACACTTGAAAAATTATATCCTCAGATTTTCATATGAACAATACACATACAATTATTACGTTAATTATACTTATACGTCGGATTTTTCCAACAAATTTTATATTCATAGACAAATATATAATAGCGTAAAATTTCCGCTATTTTACGAGCCCTACTTTGCTAAGCGCCAAAATATCTCTATGCGACAACACAAATTACTAAACTATTGGCGCATAGGATATGATAGTATGTGTATTTCAAATTACAAGTCTATATTGGAAGGTTTAAGATTATTTATTGCACAAAACACAAGTTATAGTTTATATGGTATATTTGATATGTACAGAATGTAATGTTTGATATAGAGCCTTTCTTTTAAAATGTTAAATAATGTTCATACGCAAGACGTGATACGTTACATAAGAAGACTCCCACGATGATGTTGAAGAGACGGGCCGGTCTTTGCGGTGTAGTTGGTTCGTCAGATGCGGCTTATAAATGACAGACGTTTCCCCAGAAACGTTTACAGCTGGGCTGGCGTCCTGTAACAGCTGGGCTGGTGTCCTGACAGCTGGGCTGGTCCTATACAGCTGGGCTGGTGTCCTATAACAGCTGGGCTGGTCCTATAACAGCTGGGCTGATGTCCTATAACAGCTGGGCTGATGTCCTATAACAGCTGGGCTGGTGTCCTGCAATTCCTACGATGAATCTGACGCTTCGCACACACAACGGTACTACGGATCTTATTACTCGCAAAATTAATATAGAGTTTATGACCAAGTAATATCTCAGGTGACAGTGAGTTTAATCAAATAACGGTATATTGAGCTTATACCACTCCGGCTTCTTCAAGTGTTCACGCGAATACAAGGTCTACCGCGATCAGCAGACCACCCTATGAGGAAATCTTGGACTAGCACGGAAACGTCTTGATGGAACAACTTACTATTGCGTAACAATTAATGATACTGTCACTGCGGAAAATCTCGCACAGTGATACAGTTACACTCACTTAGTACACACGTAGTACTACAATATTAATACTACCGTGTGTAAATAGATATCAACTGTTATGCGTCACACGCGTTACTATCCCCGAAAAGTCTTAACAGATCCTTGCAAGCGGTAGAATCTTGTACAAGGATTGTATATACCGTTCGCGGTAGCAGCAGTGAAGAACTGCCTGTAATTATACGCACAATGCGTTAAAACAATACTGTGTGCAGATGTACTACACACACAGTTCTGAGTCTTCCCGTTTCACTAACGACGAATAGTTTTTACAACACCTTGCAAGCGGTAGAATCTTGTACAAGGAGTGCACGTCCCGTTCGCGGTAGATGGCGTAGAAGAACTGTCGTAATCATACGCGCAATGCGTTAAAACAATACTGTGTGCAGATGTATTACACACAGAGTTCTGAGTCTTCCCGTTTCACTAACGACGAATAGTTTTTACAACACCTTGCAAGCGGTAGAATCTTGTACAAGGAGTGCACGTCCCGTTCGCGGTAGATGGCGTAGAAGAACTACCTGTGTAACGACAGGCTTAAGAAAATTTCCAACCACCACTCAGCATTCTATTGGTGGATGGAAGTCACATGGTTATTACATAGTGACAATGCACTTTTCATGCAGTAGAGTGCATTTACTTTGTAACAGCATGCATAGCGGTAATCAGACTACCCGTATCTCATGCATAACTGCCTACATACTAATATCATACATGAACGTAAACAATAGTCAGAAATGTATAGGGAATGTAGCAATACATATGTCTAAGTTCAGTTCAATGTCAACACAACGATAAATACTTCACGCACCGCCCGGGAAACGTTTACCACTCACGCACGCGCGCACATTTCCACAAACACAGTACATAAATAACAAAAATAAATAATGCACAGTTTTACTAAACTAAAACCTTATCCTTACTAAATACAATTATAACAACCAAACTTAACCATCTACCAATATAATATGAATGTCCATTGTCTGTGTAATATATGAACTTGCCCCGCCTATCATGATCCTGTGATTCGTTGCAGGATTAACCCCTTCCTGCATAAAAAAAAAAAATTTTTTTTTAGTTAATTCACAAAAAATAAATTTTTATTATTTTTTTTTTTTATAACCAAAACAATTTTCTAATCCTGAAATAATAATAATACCCTCGAACTAAAATCAAATAAACATCCTCAATTAATACTAATATTTCCTAACTGTCACTTTGACAGAAGCACCCACTCAAAGACACGTGGTAACCTTAAAACCAAAACAAATACACATGTTCCTGACATCAGATAACAAAATTTTATGCAGGGTCACAAAGTACACAGACGGCATTCCTTATCTAAACTAGATTATTGTTCATTCACAGAGTCATCTTACATACAACATTTAAACCTGAACTGACATATTCATATCACTACACATTCGTACCCCTATATCCTGACATTTATTTCTAAGTTTACGGATCCTTTGTATAATATTTCCTCAATGAGGAAGCATGGAATTTACCAATCGCACGGTTGGTATTTGGGTTGGTTAAGATAAATGTATTTTTCCCAACTTGCTCCGACAGGGTATACAACATTATACAGCCTAAAAAACTTCGCGGCTGTGTTGTCCTCCCTTCTACCAACATTTAATGCTCGTAAAAGCACACTCTCTCCAGTCTTGAACTTCACCAGTTTATGTTCCGCATTGAATTTTTCCTTGCGCTCCTCTGCGCACTTTTTAATACGTCTTCTAGCCTCGATTTTCTTTATCTCAACTGGTATAGGCATATTATGCGTCGCTATCCTTTCAATGTGCTTACCCCAGACCCGGCCTGGCATTTCTCCGGTTTGGAGTTCATTCGGAGTATACCCAGTAGTAGAATTATAATTTCCATTTATGGCTGATTCAAAAAATTCTAGGAATTCCGGCCACTTACTCTGATTAGTATTACAGTACGTACGGAATAACCGTCCCAACTCCTTGTTGACCCGCTCGGCCAAGTTACCTTGCGGTCTCCGGATCGCAGTCAAGACCGTCTGAACACCGTGTTTCTCAAGCTCGGAGTGCCACTTGGTGTTCGTAAATTGGTTACCTTGATCTGAGAGTATCTTCCTTACGGGACCATTTTTCGGCATGTATTTATTTAGCATAATGTTTATGACAGCCGACGTTGTAGGTCTACCAATAGCATATAGGCTAACATGTTTGGTAAAAGCATCCGTAACAACCACAAGGTTCTTCATTCCACGCGCCGCCCGAGGAAGTGGACCCAAAAAATCAATGCAGACAAGGTCATTTTTATTACGCACAACAATGTTACCCATTTCAACCTGGGTATGTTGGTTCGGATATTTCGCTGTTTGGCAGATGTGGCATGTGCGGAGTATGGCCTTTATTTTCCTGGTCATATTTAGCCACACAAAATCCTCCCGCATTGCCAGGTAACATTTATAAGGCCCCGCATGAGCCAGACTCTCATGACACATCCAGGTGAGGTCTTCCACCATGGCATCAGGCACCATAATCTTCCATCCGCCATTGATAATTTTATACACTACGTCTTTATATATTCTGTACTTAGGGTTTTCTTGTATCCGGATAGCGTCACATATCCGCTTCAATTTTGTGTCCCGCTGCTGCTCCATACCAATATTTTTTAACTTATTTTTAAGACTGTCTTCTAATTTATATTTGACAGCTAGAATTTGAACTTCCTGGTTATTTGACGCATGACGTTCTTCCACCATTGGAGGGTATCGGCTTAACGTGTCAGCTGCTTTGTTCTCGCTTGCCTTACAGTACTTAATGGTAAAGTCGTACTCTTGGATGGCCATGATCCAACGGGATATGCGAGCGTTCGCCAACTTGCAGCGCAACATGAACGATAAGGCCTGGTTGTCCGAAAGGATTTCGAAGTGTTGTCCAACCAGGTAATAACGAAATTTACTGATGCAGTACACAATAGCCAATATTTCTTTCTCCGATGTGAAATAGTTGCGTTCGGCCCCTTTTAGTGACCTACTGCTGTGCGCAATTATTTTGTGTTCACCCTTCTCATTCCGTTGGTAGAGTACCCCCCCAATGGCATAATCAGAAGCATCGCAATTCAGGACATATGTGCCCCTTTTCTCAGGATGGAACACGTGCAGGTTTCTACTATACAAATTTTTAGTCGCGTCGAATGCATGCTGATGACGCTCCTCCCATCTCCATTTAGTACTCTTACGAAGCAGTTCTAATAACGGCTCAATTGTCCCAGAATATTCTAGAGTAAAACGTCGGAAGTAACCAGTCAATCCAAGGAACGCTCTGATATCCCTGGGTTTTGTGGGTTTCGGGAACTCCATGATCGCACGTATTTTTTCCGGGTCCGTTGTTATACCTTCTGCTGAGATAATATGTCCCAAAAATTTAATTTGCGATTTCCCAAACTCGCACTTTTCAAGATTGAGAGTCAGGTTAGCGGTTTGCAATTTCTGAAATACAATCTTGAGATGTTCCTCAAATGATTTTGATATGACCAAAATATCATCAACAAATATGCTGACAAAGTCCTCCACCTCGGGTCCCAGAGCTAACTCCAAACATCTGACCATGGCCGCTAAACTTGTAACCAAACCAAAGGGAACTACTCTAAACTGATAGCATTTATTTCGATATAGAAATGCTGTGTATCTTCTTGATTCTTTGGCAAGGGGAATCTGCCAGAATCCACTTTTGAGATCAAGGCGAGACATGTATTTAACACCTTGACATTTCATGAATAGGTTCTCCGCATTCGGAGCACAGTCGTAGCATTTTTTTGTAATAGAATTAAGATTTCTCATGTCGAGACATAAACGAATGTCGTTATTTTTCTTTTTCACAACAACCATAGGATTTAAAAAATTGCTATCAGTTCGTTCAATCACACCATTCTGAAGCATACTCTTAACTTCCGCATCAACCTGTTGTTGATAGTGAAGGGGGATGGGGTAAGTCTTCCGTACAAATTTATTTTCATCGGTGACTTGAATGTTGTGTTCATATACATTCGTGATGGTAGGATTTTTTGAAAACACAGATCCGAATTTATCAAGCATACTTTGCAGTTTATCTTGCTCACTGCTCGTTATCTGCCTGCTGTGAGTCCGCAGATTATGTGTTATCTTATCGGCATGTTGAACAGCTGGGCGAGCTACAGTAATAGGTTCACAATCAGACCCCGTCTTACCCCTCCTGCATCCTAATCTGATATCGTGTTTACTATTATTAACTGTACATTTCAATATTTTATTTGGAAAATCAATGGTCGCATGCAGTTTATTTAATGCATCCACTCCCAAAATAACATTATACACGAGTTTCTTGATAATAAGCACCGTGACTTCTATTTCCATTCCCTGAATGGATATTGTTATCATAGCTTGACGGTCAACCCTCTGAGATTCACCCGTCGCTGATTTTATGATTTTGTGGGCTGCTGGCAGAATCGGGATTTTTTTAAAATGTTTCCTGTGCCTCTCTAGGAATCGCTCATCCATTAACGAGATTTCTGCGCCGCTGTCAAATAAAACTTCGCCGACACATCCGTTAATCTTCGCGTTGACAATGAGGTCAGTGTCATTTTCAATACTAATACTTTTCTCATTTTCATTACTATTGTTATTGCAAATTAAACTATCTCTAATTTCGGCAGGATATAGGCCGGACACCACGAATTTATTCTTATAACTAACATCTCTCACATTTGATTTATTGAACTGCTTTTTATGGTTACAACGGGCTTTTGAAACTTCATTCATACCTTTATGTTTATGAAATTTCCGATTGGTATTTCTATTAGGTATTTTATGTTGTTTTGGTGACTGTGTTTGCTTGGTTTGAGTTTGATACTGAAAATTTTTATTCGGTGTTTCATTACTGCTACCCCTGTTATTCGGGTCGTCTATACCTTCCCATTTTGTAAGTAATATGAGTAGCTCTTCACACGACTTAACTCCTTGCGTACAGACGGCCACCTGTATACCGCGTTCAAAATGGTGCGCAAGTTTACTTACCATGTCAGGTTCGGTTAAGTTAGGCTCAAGATATCTAGCTCTTGATATCAACTGCCTCACATATGATTCTTTAGAACCTTTGGTATTAGAATATTTTCCAAACTCCAGCTGCGCACGGATCTTCCTCTGGATCTCCTCATTCCAGTACCTAGCTCTGAAATGTCTTACCAGGTCTTCAAACGTGTTGATTTTATCCTGGACAATAATGAACCACTCCGCAGCTGTACCCTTAAGTCGCTGCACTATGAAATTAATTCTATCAGCTTCACTTAAGTTGTCACCAATTGCCTGTAGATCCCGCTGGCACACCTGAATGAAATTCATGGGATTTTCATTCTCCCGCCCATAAAATTTTTGCTGTGAATTGACGTCATCCAAAGTCTTATATACATACGTGGTACAGTTTAGTGGTGACGAGGTACTTTGCAATCGTGACACTTGATGTTGTAGCTTTTGAATCCGCAGGTCTCGTTCGGCCATTAATTCATTTATCGTGGATCTGTGTTGCACTACTTGCTCTGCCATTCCAGAGAGTTTCGCTTCATATTCACTAAGTCGTGACTTATTGACTTCCAAATTCGCCTCTATATCAGCTTTCATAGTTTCCACGGTCTCGCTAATATGCTTTTCTGCCGCTTCTATCATTTGTTTGCTTTGTTTTGATTGCTTCTGTATGGCCGCGTATGATTTCTCGTTTTCGTCATGGATCGATTTACTTCTTTTCTCGGCTTCTGCACTTCTTTTCTCGGCTTCTGCTGAAAGCTTCTGTATACTCATCTTCACCTCCTCTTGACGGGCTTTATTTTCCTCTTTATCAGCTTTCCGCTCTTCTTTATTGGCTTTCATTTCTTCTAATAAGGCCGCTAAAGCATTCTTGATTTCTGCAGTATCCGCCATAATGATTAAAATTAATTTAAAATTTAGTAAATTTAAATTTATTGATTTATACGCAAAGAAAGTTATTATTACTACCAGATTAGAGCGTATTGTAACCAGTTTATATGCACACAGAAAGCAGTTCAAAACATCAGCATGTAAATACCTTATCTAACATACAACAACTAATAATCTACCTCCAATATACTGATAAATCTGTTCATATATGATATACAAGAGAATATGCACACTTGAAAAATTATATCCTCAGATTTTCATATGAACAATACACATACAATTATTACGTTAATTATACTTATACGTCGGATTTTTCCAACAAATTTTATATTCATAGACAAATATATAATAGCGTAAAATTTCCGCTATTTTACGAGCCCTACGTTGCTAAGCGCCAAAATATCTCTATGCGACAACACAAATTACTAAACTATTGGCGCATAGGATATGATAGTATGTGTATTTCAAATTACAAGTCTATATTGGAAGGTTTAAGATTATTTATTGCACAAAACACAAGTTATAGTTTATATGGTATATTTGATATGTACAGAATGTAATGTTTGATATAGAGTCTTTCTTTTAAAATGTTAAATAATGTTCATACGCAAGACGTGATACGTTACATAAGAAGACTCCCACGATGATGTTGAAGAGACGGGCCGGTCTTTGCGGTGTAGTTGGTTCGTCAGATGCGGCTTATAAATGACAGACGTTTCCCCAGAAACGTTTACAGCTGGGCTGGCGTCCTGTAACAGCTGGGCTGGTGTCCTGACAGCTGGGCTGGTCCTATACAGCTGGGCTGGTGTCCTATAACAGCTGGGCTGGTCCTATAACAGCTGGGCTGATGTCCTATAACAGCTGGGCTGGTGTCCTGCAATTCCTACGATGAATCTGACGCTTCGCACACACAACGGTACTACGGATCTTATTACTCGCAAAATTAATATAGAGTTTATGACCAAGTAATATCTCAGGTGACAGTGAGTTTAATCAAATAACGGTATATTGAGCTTATACCACTCCGGCTTCTTCAAGTGTTCACGCGAATACAAGGTCTACCGCGATCAGCAGACCACCCTATGAGGAAATCTTGCACTAGCACGGAAACGTCTTGATGGAACAACTTACTATTGCGTAACAATTAATGATACTGTCACTGCGGAAAATCTCGCACAGTGATACAGTTACACTCACTTAGTACACACGTAGTACTACAATATTAATACTACCGTGTGTAAATAGATATCAACTGTTATGCGTCACACGCGTTACTATCCCCGAAAAGTCTTAACAGATCCTTGCAAGCGGTAGAATCTTGTACAAGGATTGTATATACCGTTCGCGGTAGCAGCAGTGAAGAACTGCCTGTAATTATACGCACAATGCGTTAAAACAATACTGTGTGCAGATGTACTACACACACAGTTCTGAGTCTTCCCGTTTCACTAACGACGAATAGTTTTTACAACACCTTGCAAGCGGTAGAATCTTGTACAAGGAGTGCACGTCCCGTTCGCGGTAGATGGCGTAGAAGAACTGTCGTAATCATACGCGCAATGCGTTAAAACAATACTGTGTGCAGATGTATTACACACAGAGTTCTGAGTCTTCCCGTTTCACTAACGACGAATAGTTTTTACAACACCTTGCAAGCGGTAGAATCTTGTACAAGGAGTGCACGTCCCGTTCGCGGTAGATGGCGTAGAAGAACTACCTGTGTAACGACAGGCTTAAGAAAATTTCCAACCACCACTCAGCATTCTATTGGTGGATGGAAGTCACATGGTTATTACATAGTGACAATGCACTTTTCATGCAGTAGAGTGCATTTACTTTGTAACAGCATGCATAGCGGTAATCAGACTACCCGTATCTCATGCATAACTGCCTACATACTAATATCATACATGAACGTAAACAATAGTCAGAAATGTATAGGGAATGTAGCAATACATATGTCTAAGTTCAGTTCAATGTCAACACAACGATAAATACTTCACGCACCGCCCGGGAAACGTTTACCACTCACGCACGCGCGCACATTTCCACAAACACAGTACATAAATAACAAAAATAAATAATGCACAGTTTTACTAAACTAAAACCTTATCCTTACTAAATACAATTATAACAACCAAACTTAACCATCTACCAATATAATATGAATGTCCATTGTCTGTGTAATATATGAACTTGCCCCGCCTATCATGATCCTGTGATTCGTTGCAGGATTAACCCCTTCCTGCATAAAAAAAAAAAATTTTTTTTTAGTTAATTCACAAAAAATAAATTTTTATTTTTTTTTTTTTTATAACCAAAACAATTTTCTAATCCTGAAATAATAATAATACCCTCGAACTAAAATCAAATAAACATCCTCAATTAATACTAATATTTCCTAACTGTCACTTTGACAGAAGCACCCACTCAAAGACACGTGGTAACCTTAAAACCAAAACAAATACACATGTTCCTGACATCAGATAACAAAATTTTATGCAGGGTCACAAAGTACACAGACGGCATTCCTTATCTAAACTAGATTATTGTTCATTCACAGAGTCATCTTACATACAACATTTAAACCTGAACTGACATATTCATATCACTACACATTCGTACCCCTATATCCTGACATTTATTTCTAAGTTTACGGATCCTTTGTATAATATTTCCTCAATGAGGAAGCATGGAATTTACCAATCGCACGGTTGGTATTTGGGTTGGTTAAGATAAATGTATTCTTCCCAACTTGCTCCGACAGGGTATACAACATTATACAGCCTAAAAAACTTCGCGGCTGTGTTGTCCTCCCTTCTACCAACATTTAATGCTCGTAAAAGCACACTCTCTCCAGTCTTGAACTTCACCAGTTTATGTTCCGCATTGAATTTTTCCTTGCGCTCCTCTGCGCACTTTTTAATACGTCTTCTAGCCTCGATTTTCTTTATCTCAACTGGTATAGGCATATTATGCGTCGCTATCCTTTCAATGTGCTTACCCCAGACCCGGCCTGGCATTTCTCCGGTTTGGAGTTCATTCGGAGTATACCCAGTAGTAGAATTATAATTTCCATTTATGGCTGATTCAAAAAATTCTAGGAATTCCGGCCACTTACTCTGATTAGTATTACAGTACGTACGGAATAACCGTCCCAACTCCTTGTTGACCCGCTCGGCCAAGTTACCTTGCGGTCTCCGGATCGCAGTCAAGACCGTCTGAACACCGTGTTTCTCAAGCTCGGAGTGCCACTTGGTGTTCGTAAATTGGTTACCTTGATCTGAGAGTATCTTCCTTACGGGACCATTTTTCGGCATGTATTTATTTAGCATAATGTTTATGACAGCCGACGTTGTAGGTCTACCAATAGCATATAGGCTAACATGTTTGGTAAAAGCATCCGTAACAACCACAAGGTTCTTCATTCCACGCGCCGCCCGAGGAAGTGGACCCAAAAAATCAATGCAGACAAGGTCATTTTTATTACGCACAACAATGTTACCCATTTCAACCTGGGTATGTTGGTTCGGATATTTCGCTGTTTGGCAGATGTGGCATGTGCGGAGTATGGCCTTTATTTTCCTGGTCATATTTAGCCACACAAAATCCTCCCGCATTGCCAGGTAACATTTATAAGGCCCCGCATGAGCCAGACTCTCATGACACATCCAGGTGAGGTCTTCCACCATGGCGTCAGGCACCATAATCTTCCATCCGCCATTGATAATTTTATACACTACGTCTTTATATATTCTGTACTTAGGGTTTTCTTGTATCCGGATAGCGTCACATATCCGCTTCAATTTTGTGTCCCGCTGCTGCTCCATACCAATATTTTTTAACTTATTTTTAAGACTGTCTTCTAATTTATATTTGACAGCTAGAATTTGAACTTCCTGGTTATTTGACGCATGACGTTCTTCCACCATTGGAGGGTATCGGCTTAACGTGTCAGCTGCTTTGTTCTCGCTTGCCTTACAGTACTTAATGGTAAAGTCGTACTCTTGGATGGCCATGATCCAACGGGATATGCGAGCGTTCGCCAACTTGCAGCGCAACATGAACGATAAGGCCTGGTTGTCCGAAAGGATTTCGAAGTGTTGTCCAACCAGGTAATAACGAAATTTACTGATGCAGTACACAATAGCCAATATTTCTTTCTCCGATGTGAAATAGTTGCGTTCGGCCCCTTTTAGTGACCTACTGCTGTGCGCAATTATTTTGTGTTCACCCTTCTCATTCCGTTGGTAGAGTACCCCCCCAATGGCATAATCAGAAGCATCGCAATTCAGGACATATGTGCCCCTTTTCTCAGGATGGAACACGTGCAGGTTTCTACTATACAAATTTTTAGTCGCGTCGAATGCATGCTGATGACGCTCCTCCCATCTCCATTTAGTACTCTTACGAAGCAGTTCTAATAACGGCTCAATTGTCCCAGAATATTCTAGAGTAAAACGTCGGAAGTAACCAGTCAATCCAAGGAACGCTCTGATATCCCTGGGTTTTGTGGGTTTCGGGAACTCCATGATCGCACGTATTTTTTCCGGGTCCGTTGTTATACCTTCTGCTGAGATAATATGTCCCAAAAATTTAATTTGCGATTTCCCAAACTCGCACTTTTCAAGATTGAGAGTCAGGTTAGCGGTTTGCAATTTCTGAAATACAATCTTGAGATGTTCCTCAAATGATTTTGATATGACCAAAATATCATCAACAAATATGCTGACAAAGTCCTCCACCTCGGGTCCCAGAGCTAACTCCAAACATCTGACCATGGCCGCTAAACTTGTAACCAAACCAAAGGGAACTACTCTAAACTGATAGCATTTATTTCGATATAGAAATGCTGTGTATCTTCTTGATTCTTTGGCAAGGGGAATCTGCCAGAATCCACTTTTGAGATCAAGGCGAGACATGTATTTAACACCTTGACATTTCATGAATAGGTTCTCCGCATTCGGAGCACAGTCGTAGCATTTTTTTGTAATAGAATTAAGATTTCTCATGTCGAGACATAAACGAATGTCGTTATTTTTCTTTTTCACAACAACCATAGGATTTAAAAAATTGCTATCAGTTCGTTCAATCACACCATTCTGAAGCATACTCTTAACTTCCGCATCAACCTGTTGTTGATAGTGAAGGGGGATGGGGTAAGTCTTCCGTACAAATTTATTTTCATCGGTGACTTGAATGTTGTGTTCATATACATTCGTGATGGTAGGATTTTTTGAAAACACAGATCCGAATTTATCAAGCATACTTTGCAGTTTATCTTGCTCACTGCTCGTTATCTGCCTGCTGTGAGTCCGCAGATTATGTGTTATCTTATCGGCAAGTTGAACAGCTGGGCGAGCTACAGTAATAGGTTCACAATCAGACCCCGTCTTACCCCTCCTGCATCCTAATCTGATATCGTGTTTACTATTATTAACTGTACATTTCAATATTTTATTTGGAAAATCAATGGTCGCATGCAGTTTATTTAATGCATCCACTCCCAAAATAACATTATACACGAGTTTCTTGATAATAAGCACCGTGACTTCTATTTCCATTCCCTGAATGGATATTGTTATCATAGCTTGACGGTCAACCCTCTGAGATTCACCCGTCGCTGATTTTATGATTTTGTGGGCTGCTGGCAGAATCGGGATTTTTTTAAAATGTTTCCTGTGCCTCTCTAGGAATCGCTCATCCATTAACGAGATTTCTGCGCCGCTGTCAAATAAAACTTCGCCGACACATCCGTTAATCTTCGCGTTGACAATGAGGTCAGTGTCATTTTCAATACTAATACTTTTCTCATTTTCATTACTATTGTTATTGCAAATTAAACTATCTCTAATTTCGGCAGGATATAGGCCGGACACCACGAATTTATTCTTATAACTAACATCTCTCACATTTGATTTATTGAACTGCTTTTTATGGTTACAACGGGCTTTTGAAACTTCATTCATACCTTTATGTTTATGAAATTTCCGATTGGTATTTCTATTAGGTATTTTATGTTGTTTTGGTGACTGTGTTTGCTTGGTTTGAGTTTGATACTGAAAATTTTTATTCGGTGTTTCATTACTGCTACCCCTGTTATTCGGGTCGTCTATACCTTCCCATTTTGTAAGTAATATGAGTAGCTCTTCACACGACTTAACTCCTTGCGTACAGACGGCCACCTGTATACCGCGTTCAAAATGGTGCGCAAGTTTACTTACCATGTCAGGTTCGGTTAAGTTAGGCTCAAGATATCTAGCTCTTGATATCAACTGCCTCACATATGATTCTTTAGAACCTTTGGTATTAGAATATTTTCCAAACTCCAGCTGCGCACGGATCTTCCTCTGGATCTCCTCATTCCAGTACCTAGCTCTGAAATGTCTTACCAGGTCTTCAAACGTGTTGATTTTATCCTGGACAATAATGAACCACTCCGCAGCTGTACCCTTAAGTCGCCGCACTATGAAATTAATTCTATCAGCTTCACTTAAGTTGTCACCAATTGCCTGTAGATCCCGCTGGCACACCTGAATGAAATTCATGGGATTTTCATTCTCCCGTCCATAAAATTTTTGCTGTGAATTGACGTCATCCAAAGTCTTATATACATACGTGGTACAGTTTAGTGGTGACGAGGTACTTTGCAATCGTGACACTTGATGTTGTAGCTTTTGAATCCGCAGGTCTCGTTCGGCCATTAATTCATTTATCGTGGATCTGTGTTGCACTACTTGCTCTGCCATTCCAGAGAGTTTCGCTTCATATTCACTAAGTCGTGACTTATTGACTTCCAAATTCGCCTCTATATCAGCTTTCATAGTTTCCACGGTCTCGCTAATATGCTTTTCTGCCGCTTCTATCATTTGTTTGCTTTGTTTTGATTGCTTCTGTATGGCCGCGTATGATTTCTCGTTTTCGTCATGGATCGATTTACTTCTTTTCTCGGCTTCTGCACTTCTTTTCTCGGCTTCTGCTGAAAGCTTCTGTATACTCATCTTCACCTCCTCTTGACGGGCTTTATTTTCCTCTTTATCAGCTTTCCGCTCTTCTTTATTGGCTTTCATTTCTTCTAATAAGGCCGCTAAAGCATTCTTGATTTCTGCAGTATCCGCCATAATGATTAAAATTAATTTAAAATTTAGTAAATTTAAATTTATTGATTTATACGCAAAGAAAGTTATTATTACTACCAGATTAGAGCGTATTGTAACCAGTTTATATGCACACAGAAAGCAGTTCAAAACATCAGCATGTAAATACCTTATCTAACATACAACAACTAATAATCTACCTCCAATATACTGATAAATCTGTTCATATATGATATACAAGAGAATATGCACACTTGAAAAATTATATCCTCAGATTTTCATATGAACAATACACATACAATTATTACGTTAATTATACTTATACGTCGGATTTTTCCAACAAATTTTATATTCATAGACAAATATATAATAGCGTAAAATTTCCGCTATTTTACGAGCCCTACGTTGCTAAGCGCCAAAATATCTCTATGCGACAACACAAATTACTAAACTATTGGCGCATAGGATATGATAGTATGTGTATTTCAAATTACAAGTCTATATTGGAAGGTTTAAGATTATTTATTGCACAAAACACAAGTTATAGTTTATATGGTATATTTGATATGTACAGAATGTAATGTTTGATATAGAGTCTTTCTTTTAAAATGTTAAATAATGTTCATACGCAAGACGTGATACGTTACATAAGAAGACTCCCACGATGATGTTGAAGAGACGGGCCGGTCTTTGCGGTGTAGTTGGTTCGTCAGATGCGGCTTATAAATGACAGACGTTTCCCCAGAAACGTTTACAGCTGGGCTGGCGTCCTGTAACAGCTGGGCTGGTGTCCTGACAGCTGGGCTGGTCCTATACAGCTGGGCTGGTGTCCTATAACAGCTGGGCTGGTCCTATAACAGCTGGGCTGATGTCCTATAACAGCTGGGCTGGTGTCCTGCAATTCCTACGATGAATCTGACGCTTCGCACACACAACGGTACTACGGATCTTATTACTCGCAAAATTAATATAGAGTTTATGACCAAGTAATATCTCAGGTGACAGTGAGTTTAATCAAATAACGGTATATTGAGCTTATACCACTCCGGCTTCTTCAAGTGTTCACGCGAATACAAGGTCTACCGCGATCAGCAGACCACCCTATGAGGAAATCTTGCACTAGCACGGAAACGTCTTGATGGAACAACTTACTATTGCGTAACAATTAATGATACTGTCACTGCGGAAAATCTCGCACAGTGATACAGTTACACTCACTTAGTACACACGTAGTACTACAATATTAATACTACCGTGTGTAAATAGATATCAACTGTTATGCGTCACACGCGTTACTATCCCCGAAAAGTCTTAACAGATCCTTGCAAGCGGTAGAATCTTGTACAAGGATTGTATATACCGTTCGCGGTAGCAGCAGTGAAGAACTGCCTGTAATTATACGCACAATGCGTTAAAACAATACTGTGAGCAGATGTACTACACACACAGTTCTGAGTCTTCCCGTTTCACTAACGACGAATAGTTTTTACAACACCTTGCAAGCGGTAGAATCTTGTACAAGGAGTGCACGTCCCGTTCGCGGTAGATGGCGTAGAAGAACTGTCGTAATCATACGCGCAATGCGTTAAAACAATACTGTGTGCAGATGTATTACACACAGAGTTCTGAGTCTTCCCGTTTCACTAACGACGAATAGTTTTTACAACACCTTGCAAGCGGTAGAATCTTGTACAAGGAGTGCACGTCCCGTTCGCGGTAGATGGCGTAGAAGAACTACCTGTGTAACGACAGGCTTAAGAAAATTTCCAACCACCACTCAGCATTCTATTGGTGGATGGAAGTCACATGGTTATTACATAGTGACAATGCACTTTTCATGCAGTAGAGTGCATTTACTTTGTAACAGCATGCATAGCGGTAATCAGACTACCCGTATCTCATGCATAACTGCCTACATACTAATATCATACATGAACGTAAACAATAGTCAGAAATGTATAGGGAATGTAGCAATACATATGTCTAAGTTCAGTTCAATGTCAACACAACGATAAATACTTCACGCACCGCCCGGGAAACGTTTACCACTCACGCACGCGCGCACATTTCCACAAACACAGTACATAAATAACAAAAATAAATAATGCACAGTTTTACTAAACTAAAACCTTATCCTTACTAAATACAATTATAACAACCAAACTTAACCATCTACCAATATAATATGAATGTCCATTGTCTGTGTAATATATGAACTTGCCCCGCCTATCATGATCCTGTGATTCGTTGCAGGATTAACCCCTTCCTGCATAAAAAAAAAAATTTTTTTTTAGTTAATTCACAAAAAATAAATTTTTATTTTATTTTTTTTATAACCAAAACAATTTTCTAATCCTGAAATAATAATAATACCCTCGAACTAAAATCAAATAAACATCCTCAATTAATACTAATATTTCCTAACTGTCACTTTGACAGAAGCACCCACTCAAAGACACGTGGTAACCTTAAAACCAAAACAAATACACATGTTCCTGACATCAGATAACAAAATTTTATGCAGGGTCACAAAGTACACAGACGGCATTCCTTATCTAAACTAGATTATTGTTCATTCACAGAGTCATCTTACATACAACATTTAAACCTGAACTGACATATTCATATCACTACACATTCGTACCCCTATATCCTGACATTTATTTCTAAGTTTACGGATCCTTTGTATAATATTTCCTCAATGAGGAAGCATGGAATTTACCAATCGCACGGTTGGTATTTGGGTTGGTTAAGATAAATGTATTTTTCCCAACTTGCTCCGACAGGGTATACAACATTATACAGCCTAAAAAACTTCGCGGCTGTGTTGTCCTCCCTTCTACCAACATTTAATGCTCGTAAAAGCACACTCTCTCCAGTCTTGAACTTCACCAGTTTATGTTCCGCATTGAATTTTTCCTTGCGCTCCTCTGCGCACTTTTTAATACGTCTTCTAGCCTCGATTTTCTTTATCTCAACTGGTATAGGCATATTATGCGTCGCTATCCTTTCAATGTGCTTACCCCAGACCCGGCCTGGCATTTCTCCGGTTTGGAGTTCATTCGGAGTATACCCAGTAGTAGAATTATAATTTCCATTTATGGCTGATTCAAAAAATTCTAGGAATTCCGGCCACTTACTCTGATTAGTATTACAGTACGTACGGAATAACCGTCCCAACTCCTTGTTGACCCGCTCGGCCAAGTTACCTTGCGGTCTCCGGATCGCAGTCAAGACCGTCTGAACACCGTGTTTCTCAAGCTCGGAGTGCCACTTGGTGTTCGTAAATTGGTTACCTTGATCTGAGAGTATCTTCCTTACGGGACCATTTTTCGGCATGTATTTATTTAGCATAATGTTTATGACAGCCGACGTTGTAGGTCTACCAATAGCATATAGGCTAACATGTTTGGTAAAAGCATCCGTAACAACCAAAAGGTTCTTCATTCCACGCGCCGCCCGAGGAAGTGGACCCAAAAAATCAATGCAGACAAGGTCATTTTTATTACGCACAACAATGTTACCCATTTCAACCTGGGTATGTTGGTTCGGATATTTCGCTGTTTGGCAGATGTGGCATGTGCGGAGTATGGCCTTTATTTTCCTGGTCATATTTAGCCACACAAAATCCTCCCGCATTGCCAGGTAACATTTATAAGGCCCCGCATGAGCCAGACTCTCATGACACATCCAGGTGAGGTCTTCCACCATGGCATCAGGCACCATAATCTTCCATCCGCCATTGATAATTTTATACACTACGTCTTTATATATTCTGTACTTAGGGTTTTCTTGTATCCGGATAGCGTCACATATCCGCTTCAATTTTGTGTCCCGCTGCTGCTCCATACCAATATTTTTTAACTTATTTTTAAGACTGTCTTCTAATTTATATTTGACAGCTAGAATTTGAACTTCCTGGTTATTTGACGCATGACGTTCTTCCACCATTGGAGGGTATCGGCTTAACGTGTCAGCTGCTTTGTTCTCGCTTGCCTTACAGTACTTAATGGTAAAGTCGTACTCTTGGATGGCCATGATCCAACGGGATATGCGAGCGTTCGCCAACTTGCAGCGCAACATGAACGATAAGGCCTGGTTGTCCGAAAGGATTTCGAAGTGTTGTCCAACCAGGTAATAACGAAATTTACTGATGCAGTACACAATAGCCAATATTTCTTTCTCCGATGTGAAATAGTTGCGTTCGGCCCCTTTTAGTGACCTACTGCTGTGCGCAATTATTTTGTGTTCACCCTTCTCATTCCGTTGGTAGAGTACCCCCCCAATGGCATAATCAGAAGCATCGCAATTCAGGACATATGTGCCCCTTTTCTCAGGATGGAACACGTGCAGGTTTCTACTATACAAATTTTTAGTCGCGTCGAATGCATGCTGATGACGCTCCTCCCATCTCCATTTAGTACTCTTACGAAGCAGTTCTAATAACGGCTCAATTGTCCCAGAATATTCTAGAGTAAAACGTCGGAAGTAACCAGTCAATCCAAGGAACGCTCTGATATCCCTGGGTTTTGTGGGTTTCGGGAACTCCATGATCGCACGTATTTTTTCCGGGTCCGTTGTTATACCTTCTGCTGAGATAATATGTCCCAAAAATTTAATTTGCGATTTCCCAAACTCGCACTTTTCAAGATTGAGAGTCAGGTTAGCGGTTTGCAATTTCTGAAATACAATCTTGAGATGTTCCTCAAATGATTTTGATATGACCAAAATATCATCAACAAATATGCTGACAAAGTCCTCCACCTCGGGTCCCAGAGCTAACTCCAAACATCTGACCATGGCCGCTAAACTTGTAACCAAACCAAAGGGAACTACTCTAAACTGATAGCATTTATTTCGATATAGAAATGCTGTGTATCTTCTTGATTCTTTGGCAAGGGGAATCTGCCAGAATCCACTTTTGAGATCAAGGCGAGACATGTATTTAACACCTTGACATTTCATGAATAGGTTCTCCGCATTCGGAGCACAGTCGTAGCATTTTTTTGTAATAGAATTAAGATTTCTCATGTCGAGACATAAACGAATGTCGTTATTTTTCTTTTTCACAACAACCATAGGATTTAAAAAATTGCTATCAGTTCGTTCAATCACACCATTCTGAAGCATACTCTTAACTTCCGCATCAACCTGTTGTTGATAGTGAAGGGGGATGGGGTAAGTCTTCCGTACAAATTTATTTTCATCGGTGACTTGAATGTTGTGTTCATATACATTCGTGATGGTAGGATTTTTTGAAAACACAGATCCGAATTTATCAAGCATACTTTGCAGTTTATCTTGCTCACTGCTCGTTATCTGCCTGCTGTGAGTCCGCAGATTATGTGTTATCTTATCGGCAAGTTGAACAGCTGGGCGAGCTACAGTAATAGGTTCACAATCAGACCCCGTCTTACCCCTCCTGCATCCTAATCTGATATCGTGTTTACTATTATTAACTGTACATTTCAATATTTTATTTGGAAAATCAATGGTCGCATGCAGTTTATTTAATGCATCCACTCCCAAAATAACATTATACACGAGTTTCTTGATAATAAGCACCGTGACTTCTATTTCCATTCCCTGAATGGATATTGTTATCATAGCTTGACGGTCAACCCTCTGAGATTCACCCGTCGCTGATTTTATGATTTTGTGGGCTGCTGGCAGAATCGGGATTTTTTTAAAATGTTTCCTGTGCCTCTCTAGGAATCGCTCATCCATTAACGAGATTTCTGCGCCGCTGTCAAATAAAACTTCGCCGACACATCCGTTAATCTTCGCGTTGACAATGAGGTCAGTGTCATTTTCAATACTAATACTTTTCTCATTTTCATTACTATTGTTATTGCAAATTAAACTATCTCTAATTTCGGCAGGATATAGGCCGGACACCACGAATTTATTCTTATAACTAACATCTCTCACATTTGATTTATTGAACTGCTTTTTATGGTTACAACGGGCTTTTGAAACTTCATTCATACCTTTATGTTTATGAAATTTCCGATTGGTATTTCTATTAGGTATTTTATGTTGTTTTGGTGACTGTGTTTGCTTGGTTTGAGTTTGATACTGAAAATTTTTATTCGGTGTTTCATTACTGCTACCCCTGTTATTCGGGTCGTCTATACCTTCCCATTTTGTAAGTAATATGAGTAGCTCTTCACACGACTTAACTCCTTGCGTACAGACGGCCACCTGTATACCGCGTTCAAAATGGTGCGCAAGTTTACTTACCATGTCAGGTTCGGTTAAGTTAGGCTCAAGATATCTAGCTCTTGATATCAACTGCCTCACATATGATTCTTTAGAACCTTTGGTATTAGAATATTTTCCAAACTCCAGCTGCGCACGGATCTTCCTCTGGATCTCCTCATTCCAGTACCTAGCTCTGAAATGTCTTACCAGGTCTTCAAACGTGTTGATTTTATCCTGGACAATAATGAACCACTCCGCAGCTGTACCCTTAAGTCGCCGCACTATGAAATTAATTCTATCAGCTTCACTTAAGTTGTCACCAATTGCCTGTAGATCCCGCTGGCACACCTGAATGAAATTCATGGGATTTTCATTCTCCCGTCCATAAAATTTTTGCTGTGAATTGACGTCATCCAAAGTCTTATATACATACGTGGTACAGTTTAGTGGTGACGAGGTACTTTGCAATCGTGACACTTGATGTTGTAGCTTTTGAATCCGCAGGTCTCGTTCGGCCATTAATTCATTTATCGTGGATCTGTGTTGCACTACTTGCTCTGCCATTCCAGAGAGTTTCGCTTCATATTCACTAAGTCGTGACTTATTGACTTCCAAATTCGCCTCTATATCAGCTTTCATAGTTTCCACGGTCTCGCTAATATGCTTTTCTGCCGCTTCTATCATTTGTTTGCTTTGTTTTGATTGCTTCTGTATGGCCGCGTATGATTTCTCGTTTTCGTCATGGATCGATTTACTTCTTTTCTCGGCTTCTGCACTTCTTTTCTCGGCTTCTGCTGAAAGCTTCTGTATACTCATCTTCACCTCCTCTTGACGGGCTTTATTTTCCTCTTTATCAGCTTTCCGCTCTTCTTTATTGGCTTTCATTTCTTCTAATAAGGCCGCTAAAGCATTCTTGATTTCTGCAGTATCCGCCATAATGATTAAAATTAATTTAAAATTTAGTAAATTTAAATTTATTGATTTATACGCAAAGAAAGTTATTATTACTACCAGATTAGAGCGTATTGTAACCAGTTTATATGCACACAGAAAGCAGTTCAAAACATCAGCATGTAAATACCTTATCTAACATACAACAACTAATAATCTACCTCCAATATACTGATAAATCTGTTCATATATGATATACAAGAGAATATGCACACTTGAAAAATTATATCCTCAGATTTTCATATGAACAATACACATACAATTATTACGTTAATTATACTTATACGTCGGATTTTTCCAACAAATTTTATATTCATAGACAAATATATAATAGCGTAAAATTTCCGCTATTTTACGAGCCCTACGTTGCTAAGCGCCAAAATATCTCTATGCGACAACACAAATTACTAAACTATTGGCGCATAGGATATGATAGTATGTGTATTTCAAATTACAAGTCTATATTGGAAGGTTTAAGATTATTTATTGCACAAAACACAAGTTATAGTTTATATGGTATATTTGATATGTACAGAATGTAGTGTTTGATATAGAGTCTTTCTTTTAAAATGTTAAATAATGTTCATACGCAAGACGTGATACGTTACATAAGAAGACTCCCACGATGATGTTGAAGAGACGGGCCGGTCTTTGCGGTGTAGTTGGTTCGTCAGATGCGGCTTATAAATGACAGACGTTTCCCCAGAAACGTTTACAGCTGGGCTGGCGTCCTGTAACAGCTGGGCTGGTGTCCTGACAGCTGGGCTGGTCCTATACAGCTGGGCTGGTGTCCTATAACAGCTGGGCTGGTCCTATAACAGCTGGGCTGATGTCCTATAACAGCTGGGCTGATGTCCTATAACAGCTGGGCTGGTGTCCTGCAATTCCTACGATGAATCTGACGCTTCGCACACACAACGGTACTACGGATCTTATTACTCGCAAAATTAATATAGAGTTTATGACCAAGTAATATCTCAGGTGACAGTGAGTTTAATCAAATAACGGTATATTGAGCTTATACCACTCCGGCTTCTTCAAGTGTTCACGCGAATACAAGGTCTACCGCGATCAGCAGACCACCCTATGAGGAAATCTTGCACTAGCACGGAAACGTCTTGATGGAACAACTTACTATTGCGTAACAATTAATGATACTGTCACTGCGGAAAATCTCGCACAGTGATACAGTTACACTCACTTAGTACACACGTAGTACTACAATATTAATACTACCGTGTGTAAATAGATATCAACTGTTATGCGTCACACGCGTTACTATCCCCGAAAAGTCTTAACAGATCCTTGCAAGCGGTAGAATCTTGTACAAGGATTGTATATACCGTTCGCGGTAGCAGCAGTGAAGAACTGCCTGTAATTATACGCACAATGCGTTAAAACAATACTGTGTGCAGATGTACTACACACACAGTTCTGAGTCTTCCCGTTTCACTAACGACGAATAGTTTTTATAACACCTTGCAAGCGGTAGAATCTTGTACAAGGAGTGCACGTCCCGTTCGCGGTAGATGGCGTAGAAGAACTGTCGTAATCATACGCGCAATGCGTTAAAACAATACTGTGTGCAGATGTATTACACACAGAGTTCTGAGTCTTCCCGTTTCACTAACGACGAATAGTTTTTACAACACCTTGCAAGCGGTAGAATCTTGTACAAGGAGTGCACGTCCCGTTCGCGGTAGATGGCGTAGAAGAACTACCTGTGTAACGACAGGCTTAAGAAAATTTCCAACCACCACTCAGCATTCTATTGGTGGATGGAAGTCACATGGTTATTACATAGTGACAATGCACTTTTCATGCAGTAGAGTGCATTTACTTTGTAACAGCATGCATAGCGGTAATCAGACTACCCGTATCTCATGCATAACTGCCTACATACTAATATCATACATGAACGTAAACAATAGTCAGAAATGTATAGGGAATGTAGCAATACATATGTCTAAGTTCAGTTCAATGTCAACACAACGATAAATACTTCACGCACCGCCCGGGAAACGTTTACCACTCACGCACGCGCGCACATTTCCACAAACACAGTACATAAATAACAAAAATAAATAATGCACAGTTTTACTAAACTAAAACCTTATCCTTACTAAATACAATTATAACAACCAAACTTAACCATCTACCAATATAATATGAATGTCCATTGTCTGTGTAATATATGAACTTGCCCCGCCTATCATGATCCTGTGATTCGTTGCAATATATATATATATATATTGCAACAGTACAAACAGTAATGATACTGTGCATTGCCCAAGTAAATAAAATAAATCATAAAAATGAATAAATATAAATTAATAAACATGATTCAGATTGCATAAGCTGAATCGTAGTAAAAATAGGGAGTACAGAATTCATGCATGGACATGCAGTTTTGACACACCTGTCGCTAGCATTGTGTACGCACGTATTTTGTTGGTATGTGTGAAACCTGTCCGTTCCTGAAAAGGAACCAACCCTTTTCAAGTAGAATAGTTACATGTTTATTTTAATTATAAGAAAACTATGTACGATAGGATAAAACAAAAGACACCAAAGTGTATAGAAATTATAGGTGAATAAAGTTTTAAAAAATCGTACAGATGTGACAAAAAGTGCAATTACTATACGTAAAAAATGAATAACTCTTTTTATAAGTACCATAAAGAAGTGCAATTTATGTATAGTAATCACATAAAAATTAGTGATCGATTGAGCATCGAGTGATGTGAAACAAACTTCGTAAAAATGCTTATGCAGTAGAAAGTAAAACAAAGTAACATAAAAGAAGTTTGAATAGAAGTAAATTCATTTTTTGAAGCTAATGAATCAGCAATTGCAAAAATATGAACATACCATGAGTAAGCCAAGAGCAAAATAAACATTTTAAAGTAATTACAATTAGATAATAAGAGTTGTATATAACTTATGTATGTAATTTGTTAGCAATAAGTTATGTACGAAAACTTTGTACAAACGATTTAATAATGAGTTATTGTTTAATATCCGATATGAGAGATGTTGTTTAAATAAATAAATAATGGAACGATTTTAAACTGAAATAACGTATCATCTTCTTATTACAATTACACCCATGAATTCAATACACAGTATGTAAATGCATTTAAATTGGTTAACTTGCGTTGTATAAACAGTTGTCTCCCAAAAGCATGAGGCTACACAAATTTAAATCAACATCAATTTGTCATGTTGTAATTGTTGCCCAAGAACGTGTGGCATGATCCCGACCATTTGACTATTAAAAATTTTTTTTGTAGCTAAATGGTTGCTCTAAAAAAGAATATATATATATATATATTATATGTGATAATTATTTAGATTAAACATTAATTGTATGTTATATTAATTGTTGTGTATTAAGACACAACTGACGCTCAACGAAATAATATCATTGTAAAGGTGTAATGGTAATAAGAAAAGTAATAATTAATAATAATAATAAATAAATAAATAAAATTAGTAATTCGGTTCCATAAGAATAATATTCTAAAACATAATAAATAAATACAAAATATTCATTATGGCAACACCAGAAAGCTTAAACATGGAAGCACTTCAAACCATGATGCGTGCTTGGGTAGATGAAATAAGCACAAAACAGACAGAAAATTTGAATACTAGAATAGACGATTTAAAAGAATCTAACAAGAAACAATAGAAGAACAGTCTGAAAATTTTAATAATAAATTAGAACAACAGAGTGAAAATTTTAAACAGGACACCAAAAAAATGATGAAGAAGGTAAAAGAGTTAACAGAAAAGGTTGGTGATACCAATTCACATATTGACACTATCATAGAAAATATATGTTAAATAATTGATTAACAAATGGAACAAATATGTGAAACGATGATATGGGAAGAAACCATAATAATTGAAGATACGAAAGAAAATACGTTCGTAATTAATAATGATAATCATAGAGAAATAATTAACATTAAGGAAGAAAGCAAAGTAAAAATTAAGCGAGCATACCTTATTGATAGGAATATCCAAATCGCAAGTTACACACACAGCAATAAATCACATAAAAGAAAAATATGTGTAAAACACTTAACACACAATAAGTATCACTGTAACGAGAAACGTAGTAATAAATCATTTATACGAAACACTACGCAAACTTGTGATAATTATAATATTAACTATACGCACGATAAGTATAAAGTGAACGATAATTATAATAAAGATAATTATAACTAATTATAAAAACTACAGAGGTTATCATAAACGATGAATGAAAAAACAGTCGACAGCTGTTTATATGGGCCTCAAGCAGACTGACCATACGCAATGCATTAGTGATGAGAGAATTATGGAACGTGCGGAGAGAAGAGAAAGAGGTTATTCGTCACAGCTAAGAAACAAATTTTTACCCTATAAACAGGTGAGTAATGCAGCCACGCAAAGTTACACGTTACAATGGAATGTTGACACGAGGGCAAGAACAATGACGGCAACTAGACTACAAAGGAAACAATGTCCGGCAGCTGGTCAAACAATACAATGCATTGTTAACTTAAACTAGGGAGGGTGTAAATTGAACCACACTCAATGCCCAAAAATAAATAATTATTTTAAGAAAAATACTACTGTTAATTATTAATAAGATATATAATTAAATAAAAAAAATGCTCAATAAATATAAGAAATAAATGGAATATTATTATTTGTAAAAGAAAGGTAAGAAATGTATTATTGATGTTGAGGAATGTTAGTGTAAAGAAATATTTAAGAAATGATTGTAAAGAATGTTATTATCGATGTTGTTATTAATATGAAGAAAGGATTAGAGATGAGAAATAAATGTTATAATTGTCAGAATGGCTGATCAAGTGAAAACTTCATACCTTAGTAGAAATGCAAGGACACAGAAGAAAGCGATAGTGAAAAGTCATAGGGCAGAGAGTACTTAGAATTTAGGACTACAAGTAAAATATTGATATGTTTTCTAAGACAGTTCATCTGTAATCGATTATGCGACACACTACAAAGCTAAAAAAGTATTCTGTTACGGAAGTGTATCTCAGCACAGGTAAGAATGAAGAAAATTATTAGCGATCAGAAAGTAATGGTAAGAATGAAGAAGATTATGAGCGATCAGAAAAGAAATGTAACTAATGTTCATGTAAGAGGGGAAGATTAAAGAATGTAGGAATGTTATGATTAAGGAAATGTAAAATTACAGAGGGAAAGATGGCATAAATATGTAGAAATGCAAAGCATCCAGAAAGAAAATAAGGGAGAGCTAATTGCAGTGGATTTTCTGGGACCACTACCACGATCAAGTCGAGGAGTGAAACACATATTGGTATGTATCGATGTATTTTCCAAGGCAGCCTGACTGTACCCAATTATGCGACCCACATGATTAAAGCGGATGTAACGAAACAACACGGCGACTGTACATACAATAAATGCATCAACTCTACTCGCATAGAGGGGGGCACATTTGCTTAAAAACCTCCAAATAAGGGTACAATTGAAAAATCGAATACTCATTATTAATCGCACATAAAATAAATAAATATGTCGATAAATAAAAAAAATATACATATTATTTGTCTAATAAAAAGGCAGAGAAAAACAAAATTTTTTTTTCACCACGCTGGGAAATAATGCAACAGTACAAACAGTAATGATACTGTGCATTGCCCAAGTAAATAAAATAAATCATAAAAATGAATAAATATAAATTAATAAACATGATTCAGATTGCATAAGCTGAATCGTAGTAAAAATGGGGAGTACAGAATTCATGCATGGACATGCAGTTTTGACACACCTGTCACTAGCGTTGTGTACGCGCGTATTATGTTAGTGTGTGTGAAACCTGTCCGTTTCTGAAAAGGAACCAACCCTTTTCAAGTAGAATAGTTATATGTTGATTGTTAATTATAAGAAAACTATGTACGATAGGATAAAATAAAAGACACCAATGTGTCTAGAAATTATAGGTAATAAAATGTTAAAAAACCATACAGAGGTGACGAAAAGTGCAATTACTATATATAAAATATGAATAACTCTTTTTGTGAATACCATAAAGAAGTGCAATTTACGTATTGTAATCACATAAAAATTAGTGATCGATTGAACATCGAGTGAGGTGAAACAAACTGCGTAATTCGCAAAAATAGTGAATTGAACCAGAGTGGGGTAGTAACGCCTCAACAGAATCTGACAGGAATTTTTGCACGACCTGACTATAAATACCAGGTCACGCTAATAAAGTTTCTTCTTCTCGATTCAACCATTGCCGCAGGAGGCTATGTCAGTCGACGACACAAATTCACAATTATCGTAAGAGTCACAGGATCATCTAGCTATACAGCCAGAGCTGCAAAATACATACGATGAGGTCTATAGACACACCGGCAGCATATGATGTGAGACGTGACGACTATTAATCAGCACACACGGAGGACACGACCAGAGGACCAGAAGCACATGCAGAGGACATGACCAGAAAAACACGGAGGACGTACAGATGAATAACCACGTCAAACAAGGTGATAAAAAAAAAAAACATTTAATTACAGACAGTTGAAAGACACTAATTAAAGTTCTAATGGAAGACATTCAACCAATATTAAAATAAATAAATGATACATAAATGTAAAAGCAGTAAAAATTAGAATAATTTTTCTTGTATCAAATTTAGAAATTAGTAACGTAAATGATAAGAGAAATAAGTAATTTTTGAATTAACGTAATTAGTAAAGTCTTTGATGATAAAGAAAAAAAAATGCATATGCAGTAGAAAGTAAAACAAAGTAACATAAAAGAAGTTTGAATAGAAGTAAATTCATTTTTTGAAGCTAATGAATCAGCAATTGCAAAAATATGAACACACCATGAGTAAGCCAAGAGCAAAATAAACATTTTGAAGGAATTACAATTAGATAATAAAAGTTGTATATAACTTATGTATGTAATTTGTTAGCAATAAGTTATGTACGAAAACTTCGTACAAATGATTTAATAATGAGTTATTGTTTAATATCCGATATGAGAGATGTTGTTTAAATAAATAAATAATGGAACGATTTTAAACTGAAATAACGTATCATCTTCTTATTACGATTACACCCATGAATTCAATACACAATACGTAAATGCATTTAAATTGGTTAACTTGAGTTGTATAAATAATTGTCTCCCAAAAGCATGAGGCTACACAAGTTAAATTAACTTGAATCGATGTATTTGTATTGTTGTAATATATATTACAACGGTATATCTTTGTGTATATAGGTTGCAAAATACAATTTATTTGTGTTTGAGGAGCCCCACGTTCTTGGGACGTCAAAATTTTATAACACTACAAATTGATATTTATTTAATGTAATTTAAATATGTGTGTTATATAACATAACAAATTCAATTTAATTTATTGAATTGATTTCATGGGTGTAATCATAATAAGAAGATGTTATTTAAGTTTCAAAATTGTTCCATAATTTATTTATTAAACAAAATCTTTCATATCACATAATAAACTTTGACTCATTATTATATCGTTTGTACGAAGATTTCATACATAACTTACTGCTAACAAATTACATACACAAGTTATACACAAATCTTATTATCTAATTTTAATTACTTTAAGATATTTATTTTGCTCTCGGCTTACTCATTGTGTGCTCATCTTTTTGCAATTATGAAGTTTGTTTCACATCACTCGATGCTCAATCGATCACTAATTTTTATGTGATTACTATACATAAATTTGCACTTCTTTATGGTACTTACAAAAAGAGTTATTCATTTTTTACGTATAGTAATTGCACTTTTCGTCACACCTGTACGATTTTTTAACACTTTATTCACCTATAATTTCTATACACTTTGGTGTCTTTTGTTTTATCCTGTCGTACATAGTTTTCTTATAATTAAAATAAACATATAACTATTCTACTTGAAAAGGGTTGGTTACATTGCAGGAACAGACAGGTTTCACACACACCAACAAAATGCGCGTACACAACACTAGCGACAGGTGTGTCACAAATGCATGTCCATGCATGAATTCTTTGCTCCCTATTTTTACTACGATCCAGCTTATGCAATCTGAATCATGTTTATTAATTTATATTTATTTATTTTTATTATTTATTTCATTTATTTTGGCAATGCACAGTACCGTTAATGTTTGTACTGTTGCATTATTTCCCTGCTTGGTGAAAGAAAAATTTTTTAATACCAAATTAAAATTTGTTTTCTCTGCCTTTTTATTAGACAAATAATATGTATTGTTTTTATTTATCGACACATTTATCTATTTTATGTGTGACTAATAACGAGTCTTCGATTTTTCAATTTTTACCCTTATTTGGAGGTTTTCTGAGTAATATTTCCCCTCCCTCGTAGGTAAAGTCGCTGTAGTGTTTCGGTACATCCGCTTTAATTGTTGTTCCACTTTACTCGTTCTAGTGACCCAGTTATTTATGAATGGAATTTTCTCAAAGAGAAAATAGTTGTTGTTTGTTTTCCAATGGCTCCCCCTTGGTACATTTAACCCATTTGGTACCGAGCTTCCCAATAAAGACCACTGTAATTTCTGAGTTCTTGCATTTCCCGGTTCAGCTTCACACACTCCAATAGATGATATTAGTTCATTTTTGAGTATTCTCTCCTGCACAATACACATTCTTCTGTGGTGGAAATTTTTAATTTGTAGAGATGCGCTGAGAGACAGTCATGGCCAGTTTCCAGTCTAAAGTTGGCGACTGGTTCCTTCCTGGGTTTTCTACAGTTGTTATTCCATAACTGTTCAATCCCTGACCATGTTTTTCTTTCTGATATGTTTCTTGCTTCTTCCAGGAAACGAGAGTTTGTTTTCCTTGTCATCAGTCTTCTTAGGGTGCTGAAGTCATGGGTACTTTCCTGGTGGTAGAGGATTGTCCCTCGCTTTGCCAAGGTGTCCGCTGTCTCATTTCCCGAGATGCCTATGTGAGATGGGATCCACTGAATAACTATCTCCTTGTTAAGTGCTGTAAGCTGCCTGGTGAGTCGTCTTGCTTCCAGTGTGCTCCTGGATGTTGCTCCTGCATTAGAGAATGTTGCCTGGATGGCAGACTTAGAGTCCACTAAAAGGATAAATACTATTTGTTTTACTGAGTTTTGGTATCTGTCGGTGGGGTCGTGTTTTAGTTCTGTGATGTTGTTCTGTTCCATGAAGTTTTGTACTTTTTTGTGTAGGTTGTCTGTGGGGATAATTACAGTCGTGTTGCCTTTGTCAGCTTTTACAAATGTGATGTTGTGTTTATGTGCCTTTTCCCTCAGTTTGATGGCTGTGTGTATTTCTGAGTTGTGGTTGTTGTTGTCTGGTGTGTTATGTACTCCTATTGTGTTGTTTATATTATGTCTTAGTGTGTCTTGATGTTCTGGTGCTGTGTTTTGTATATTTGTTTCTGTGTCAATTATGAGCTTTGTTAGTGTTTGGTTGTTATGTTTGCAATGTATGTTATGTTTTAGGCCTTTATCAAGGAGTGTTTGTTCGTTTTTTGTGAGTGTGACGTTCGTGAGGTTTACTGTACGTGGGTAGAATTTGTGCGAGGGAATTATATCTGTTTTGATTGGTGTCAGGTTTTTTATTTTTCTGTCGTGTTTTGTCTGTATGTTATGTATTTGTTTTTTTGTCCATTCATTTGTATGATGTATTAGTTCAGTCATGTAATTGTGTCCGTATGTGTTGGCGATTTGTAGGTGTAGTGTTAGTGCTTTGCGGTTGAGGGCGTCTTTTTTCTTATATAGTTGTTTAATTGATTCTTTTATGTATGTTCTTTGTGCGATGTTTTGTGTTATTCGGGCGGCCTGGTTGTTGTGTTTAATTTTGATTTGGGCATATTTAGGTGTCAGTGATTTGTTTATGCATGTTTTGATGAAAGTTATGTGAGCTACAATCTTTCTAACCTTCAAAGTTGTGAACTTGTACGCTTGGACTGTGGCTCGTCTCGCTGAGTTAAATTCTTGGCTTTCGTTGTCCATGACGTGTCCGTTACTAAACTAAAGTTTCTTAACTATTGTTCAAATTGCAATAAATTCTACATAGGCCAGACAGGACGTAGCTTCAAACAGAGATACATTGAACACACAAAAGCACTCCACACCACTACAGAATCTACCTTTGCAGACCACCTCATTGAAGCAAACCACACATATAAAAACATCGACAATAACATGAACATTCTACACGTACACACAAAAGGCCGAAAACTAGACACTCTAGAACAATTAGAAATATACAAACACACAAAAACAAATAAAAACGACATCCTAAACGAACAGACACAATTCAAATCGCACGCATTATTCGAACACATCTCACCACACACACACAGCTTCGATCTTTCGAAAAACTATCCCGTCGCCAACAACAAGACAAACAGCGCTACCTACGACAGCCTCTGATGAAGCCTTCTATAGGTGAAAGCCGGTTTAGGCTGTAAGGTAAAACTTTACGTTTTTACGTATAAAAAACTTAGTGTTCCGAGTCGTCAATACTATAGTGATATTTAATAGATAAAAGTAATGAGAAAACCAACGAAACCTTGAAGCAAGTGAAAGAGGATATTGAAACACTAAACAATAAAATCGAAAACAGCCATGAAACCTTACAACTACAGTTGGAAGAGAACAATACTCAGATGGGTAAAAAAATAGAGGAACAAATGTCGGAATTCCGTAGAGAAATGAAGGGTCAAATGGAGGAAAAGACAACGGACATTAAACAACAGATTATGGATGTAAATAAGAAATGCGAGGAGGATGTAAATAAAATCGAAAACAACCATGAAACCTTACAACTACAGTTGGAAGAGAACAATACTCAGATGGGTAAAAAAATAGAGGAACAAATGTCGGAATTCCGTAGAGAAATGAAGGGTCAAATGGAGGAAAAGACAACGGACATTAAACAACAGATTATGGATGTAAATAAGAAATGCGAGGAGACAAACCAAGTAATACAACAAGTTAAGGAGGATGTCCAAATACAAGTCAACAAAATGGGAGACGATTTCACCAGGATGGAGTCAATACAAAAGGAGACCAAGGAGGAGATAGGGCAGGTACAGACAAGATGTGAGGAGTGATGCGTCCAATTAGATGTTTCTGTAAATGAAATAAAGGGTAAAACGACTGCCCATGAAGGTAAAATAGAGGAAAGAGGAATCCCCACTACGAGAATTGCATCTCCAGGAAGAAGTCAACGCCTTGAAGGATAGACCATATATCAGTTCCCATATCCCATGCAACGAAAACAGGGAAATAATTAATTTTTGAAGCTACAAACGCAACCCCATTGAATTCCTTGAGCGAGTCGAAGAAAGCCTATCAAGAACCTGGGAGACACGGTGGACAGTGATTAAGGGTATGCTAGATGAAGTGTTTAAGGAGGTCCATAACAATTGGTGGACGGCAGTATGGCCAGACATTCAAAACTTTTTAGAATTTAAAAACCAATTCAAAAATAAATACTGGTCCGAAGCTACACAACACGTAGTAAGGAATGACATCAGCAACGGCTGATTTGATCCGTATTTAGGACAGTCTCCAACGGCGTACTTTTTGGGTAAAGTCAGCGTAGCAAGGAACTTAGAGCCCAATATCCCTGAAGAATGCCTGGTAACGCAGTTGGCCTACCATTATGACGGGGAGATTTCAAAGAGTAGGTTGAGCGGACGGATTAAGACCATCCAGGATATGGCAGCATTATTGGGAGAGCATGAACGAGAAAGGCATTACCTACAGAATAGACAGAGGAATAGCCCTAATAATAGAAATAATGACTTTCGAAACCACCAAAATGGTCCTAATGGCCATAATCCACAAGTAAACAACAACAATAACAATCATAATAATTATCACAATTCTAAAACCAACAACAACAACTACTATCAACAACCAAGTAATCCAAATTACAATAATAACAATAATAACCGAGGAAATAATAATAATAATAACAATGGTAATTACTATAAACCGAATAACCAATATAATAATAACGGCCAAAATCAAACATACAGGCGACGAGTAAATTATGTGAGTATGGAGAATAGAAATGATGAAAGGCGGTATTATCGAGGACAAAGGAGTAGGAGCGTCGAGGATGATAGAAGAAGCAGGGATCGCGTGACTTTTAATAACAACCCGGTCGAAATACTGGACGCAATGGACATTAACCAATCTAACAGACTAGATGACCATATGGAAGGAACCAGCCAGCATTTAAACGAACAGCGGCAGTAAGAATCCACCTGGACCCATCACTGAACCGATCTATTGGGTACTTAACAAAACTAACAGACCACACAAATGACCAGACCATAACAATTATCCAAAATCACTACTTTAAAAATGTTAGAGAAGAACTGCTTGAGGAAAAATCAACTAAAATTAACCATTTCGATAATGAGATTGCTTATATAATAGCCAAAATAAATGGAATACCAACCAAATTTATGATAGATACAGGCGCTAATGTGTCTTTAATTGACAGCATAATTTACCACAAAATTCAAAAAGAGTGGAAGGCCATCTTACCAACATTACCTGTTAGCAATATAATTTTAATTGGAGCCACTGAGAGACAAAACAAAACTATAAAGAGACAAGTATCATTGGAGGTAACGAGTAACAATGAAACCCTTCCCATGATCTTTTTAATAGCACATGGTTTACCTTTCTATATATTAATTGGTTGTGACATTTTAAGGAAATATTCCGCAGTCATTGACATGAGACGAGCAAGAGTATCAATGAAATCAGAAAACATAGAATGGATAGCTGAACTAACTGGAAGCAAGGGTGTAGTTCCAGTTAATAACATTTAATATACGAACAGTTAGTAATTCCCAAAACAATATATTTGAAGAAATAACTGAAGACCAAAGCAGTAATGACTGTTTATAGAACCAAAAATCAGAAGAAATCAGACAATTTCGGGGTGATCAAAACAGAAATAGTTTAACCACTCAGGAGGTGGAAAGGTTAATATCAATTTACAATAAATATCGGCATGTGTTCTCAGACCGACCAGGAAAATAAGGGGTTATCAGTGCGAATTGAGGTTCAAAGAATCTGCAAATTTTAATAAAAAGTCATATCCGATAGCATACGCAGCGAAGGAAGCAGTAAGGATTGAAATCAACAGGTTGCTAGAAGAAAATATCATCGAGTACAGTTGTTCACAGTACACCAGTCCCATCATAACCATTGCAAAAAAGGACGGAAAGGTACGGCTGTGCCTCGACGCAAGAGAAATAAATAAAATCTTGATAAACGATAGGACATCTCCTGGGGAAATTGAGGAGATATTCAAAAAATTTCATGGTGCCCAGTTTTTCAGTACCTGGGATACAGTTTGTGGGTACTGGCAGGTGGAGTTGCACCCAGCTAGTCGAAAATATGTTGCTTTTATATTAGAAGGTCGGAACTACCAGTTCAAGCTATACCATTTAGGCTGGTAAATTCCGTGGCGATATTCGTCCGATGTATGGACCAAATTTTGGGTCCAGAAACCATGCATTATACCATCGTTTATGTTGATGATTGTTAGTCACTTCATCCAGCTGGGAAGAGCATTGTGTCAGAGTAGAACGGGTATTGGAGAAATTATCTGATAACCACGTGACATTAAATCTGGAAAAATCTAAATTAATAGCTGACAAAGTTCAATTCCTTGGTTTCAATTTATCTAGACAAGGCATAACACTATCAAATGACAAAATAGATTCGATTCAACGCTTCCCAACCCCTAATAATGAAAAAACAATTACAGTCGTTCCTGGGCATCTGTAATTATTATAGAAAATTTCAGAAGAACTATTCCGAATTAACAGCCAGATTATCACCACAATTATCGTCCAAAACCAAGTGGATGTGGGGCCTGGAGCAGGATACAATTTTTAAATCCATTAAGGACAACTTTTTAAAAACCATTATGTTACAACACCCTAACTTCAACCGACCATTTTTTATGAATTGTGATGCAAGTGATATAAGCTTGGGGTCTGTGTTATACCAGGAAGATGATGACGGAAACCACCAGGTAGTGAGTTTCGCAAGTAGAATCCTGAACCATTGTGAACGCAATTATCATGTGACTGAGAAGGAGTTATTGAGTGTAGTGTTTTCTTGTGGTAAATTCAGAACCTATATCCTTGGTAATCCCATAACAGTAAGAACCGACCATAAATCAATATCCTTTTTAAAAAATTGTAAACTCAGTCATGGGAGGTTGACCAGATGGATACTTGCTCTCCAAGAATACCACATCAGTTGGGAATATATCCCAGGAAGTAAAAATATTGCGGCTGATGTGTTATCCCGAATCAATTTAGAACAACAAACGTTTGATGGAGAAAAAGAGACTATAGTGAAGGTATTTAACATAATGAAAAGCAAATCGGATTTAGAAAACCATAATAAAGGAAGTGAAGCAACACCAAAAGAATGACTCAAAATTAAATCAGATCAGACAAAGATTAAGTCAGCAAGATGAGAGAATCACCCCATTCTATTGTGTCCATGAGGATCCCTTATTTATCCAGACCAGTCATAACCAGAATTCATGGAAATTAGTAATACCCCGAGGTTTGAAAAATCCATAAATCATTATGGATTATCACCTCAGATACGGTCATATGGGAGCATTAAAGGTAATAAAGGTGCTAGAAGAACATACTTATGTGAAGGACATCAACCGAAGAGTAAGAAACTATATTAAACACTGTCATATATGTCAGTTGGTGAAATGTAATAATGATAAGAAGGAAGGAATAATGCAGCCCATAACTCAACCAGTAAATTGGAAAGAGTCTTTTTGGACATATGTGGACCCCTACCACGCAGTGGAGGGAGGAGGCAATATAAGTTTATTGTAATAATTTTTTATCATTATATGAAATTCATTAAACTATATCCCATTAACCGAGCAACTACAACTAAAGTACTAAACATTGTTACACAGCTGTACATACCAGAGTTAGGAGTTCCAAAATCAATTATCACCGACCATGGTACCCAATTCAGAGGAAGAAAGTGAAAGGAGACCCTAACGGACCTGGGCGTCCGGACTTATAAAACTTCAGTTTACCATCCGAATAGCAATCCAGCAGAAAGAGTACTTCGAGAAGTCGGCAGAATCCTTCGAACTTACTGTCACGATCAACAGCGTAAATGGAATGACTATATAAATGCTACTGAAAATTTTATTAACCTCACATACCATGAATCTATCGGAGATACCCCTTACACCATAATGTACGAAAGGCCACCGCCTCGAGCAATTGCAGAACTGATTAATTTCCCAAGCAACCCCGATTATCAATTCGATAACATAAGATTTTATAGTAAAGTGGCTGAACAAGTGGAGAAAAAAAACAAATATCGGAAGGCTCAACCGAAAATAATACAATACAAAGTAGGAGAAAAGGTACTGATAAGAAATCGAGAATTACCCAGCTCCAGAGAAGGAATAACAAAAAAGCTGTTATTGCTTTATAATTGCCCATATATAATTATTAATAACAACAATAATAACATGTATGTAATCAGTGAAATAACTACAAAAAGGGTTAAGGGAACCTACAATCAGTCTTCATTGAAGAAGTATTATGAGGCGGTATAAAACCATTAAAAACAAAAAATTAAATGTAATTAAGTATATTAATTAAATTATATTAATTGTAAATAATAAAGGAAGTAAGAACATGGAAAATGAAAAACAACTATCATAAGGAGTAAGTTAGAGAAATACTACAGTATATAGGTTAAGAACATCGCCACTAGTATAGATAAAGAATCTGAACAAATCAATAAGAAGAGAAAATCATTGATCTGAATAACAACAGAGTAATTAATCCCTAGAGTGTTTTTAGTTATATTTTATATTATATTAGTCGCAAATAGACTATTTATTATTATTATTATTAAAGGGTGATTGTATGTTGAGATAAGTTCCAACAATCATTTTATTGTAGAGAAGGCATGACCTCTGAACGCAGATTATGTATAAAATGGACAGCAGAGTAATAGAGCCACACATGCCCTCTGACTAGGACCAGTTTATACGAATAGAAGGAGAAAATTTAGGGAAGTAAAACCTTCAAGGGATATAACACTCATAAGAAAAGAACAGAAGAAAAGAATATTATATCAAGAATCATGAAATATGGAATAAATAAATGTAAACCAGAAGACAATCTAATTGATGAGTTCAACGATAATAACAACATTCTATAAGAAGATATAAAGTATAAGAAAATTTAATTGATGATTTCAGAAAAAACAACCAAGTTATTTTTTAGAAATAATCAATTTTGGTGGCAGAGCATTATGTAACGTGACCTACGATAGCACCAAGTTTACAAGTATAATTAATGGAAGAAAAGCTGTATACTAAAGGAAAATAAATAAAAAATTATTAAAAGAGAAATGATAGAACAACACTACTAACTGATGTTGACTTAGACAATGACGATGACTAAACCCAATAAATTGGATAAAGTGAGACAGAGAAAATAATTCAAGCCACAATATAACAACAGTTATAAACACCCAAGTGTTAAAAAGAATTATATATAAATAAAAGTACAAAATTAGATAGGAAAATAAATAATATGTAACCTATAGGAAAGATACAAAGAAAATGAAATGTAAAAACAAATATACTGAACAAATTACTTTTGAAGTAAACTATCAAAAGACACTAATATAAAATGAACTTGAGTAACAATAATTCATTAGGAAAGCGGTGATAAGTAATAAACATTGATAGGACCCAGTGATAATAAATACACACAAAAGTGATAAATGAATAAGAAAGATAATCAATAATGAACCATAATAGGACCCAGTGTTAATAAATGAACTACATAAACACACTAGTTAAGAAAGTGCAGTGTAGTCAGAAATAAAATAAACTTATAAGTAATCTATTAACCCAAATATAATAACTAATCAGTGTAAATTATAAGGGACAGTTATAAGTAATCATGGGCCTAGTGTAATGAAAAAGGAAAGATTGTATTAAAATATAAGAATATTTGTGAGAAACAAACCACTGGAAATTGTATTACATTATGTTAAAGAAGTTTGTTAGTATAGTATAAGGATGATAAGGGATATATTGTTTTATGGTTAATGAATAAAATTAACAAAGTTATATTAACCACATTGCAAATACAGTAAGTATAAAAGACTAATATGTTAGGTTGAACACAGTAAGGGGAGTTAGACACTATATTCTCTAAAGTGAGTTTATAAGGAAATATTAGTGCATATTTAATGTTCAATTTTTTTATAACTTAGGTTTTTTTGATTGTAATTAACCAAAATATTATTATGTTCCAAATTATGTTAAACAAAACCGTTTAAACACATGTAAACTTTAGATACAGGCATGGGCCTAAAAAGAGTTATTAAGTAGTTATATTATATTATATGATGATTAAAATTAATCAAATGTTATGCTTTAAGTTAGTTTGTTACAGTAATTATGTTTAGTAACACATAAAATTAACAAAAATGACTATAAACAGTGGTAATGAGTATAGGGTAGGTGAATTATGAACTCTAGGCATTAGGCCCAGAACTGATAACCAGAAATTTGTGAAATTTAAGATAAAGCAATAGCCACTGATAAAATAAAGTGTATAATCTGTTTAGGTTTCATAATAATATTGTAGGATACAAAACTGGATAGATAATAATTAGTTTAAATGTAATTAACAGAAGAAAAACCAAATGAAAAAATAGTAAACTGTTATAAGTTGACAAAAAGTAAACTTGTGAGGTATCAAAATAATTTGTAAACAAAAAGCAAACTAATAGTATTATTGTATTTAAGATTACAGGTAGTATAAGGGAGTTATAATAACTTAAAGATTTTTAATAATTTTGTATAGAAAAACCTTAGTTTATATAACAATGTTAGAAAAAAAAAACGTTAATAAATTGTATCATTCCATTATTAGAGCTTGATGAGGGCAGATGTATTGAAACCACAAAGAATAAAAAAGAATTAATTCAACAAAATTTATCAAAAGTAATGTTCAAACTAATAAATTAAAACACAGAAGTAACACTAATACTAACGAATTAATAAATTTACCAGAGAGAAATTAAAATTAACCAGGAGGATTGCTGATGAATCCCAAGATTGAAATACAAACCAACTGAAGGAAGAAAATATATGAAAAACATAAATCAACAATGGAACCTGCCATAACCAGGATGACTGATGGAAAATAAACATCTCAACCAGAGAACTACAAAAATTGAAACCCGGAATTAACCGAAACACCCAAGAAAGGACAAGCAGCAGCATTCGTTGAGAATTATTATCCTGGATAGCAGAGACGAAGGATTGTTAAGTATATTTTAAATACGACTTCGCAGTAAAAACACCAGAAAATCAACCATATGTGAACTACACTTTCCACATCATTTATCACTTTTAATAAACACTTGAACTTGATTTTATTTAACAAACACCTCAAATTGAATAACTATCTTAATCCAACATTGATTTTTAAGGAATATGTTTTAAAACGTAAAAGTTACTAAACGTAGATAACCTCCAACCGCTAATTCCCGTAGCTATAGTTTACCACTGTAATTATAAGTACTGGTATATCACCTGTTCTATAATATTTATATGGTATTTGTAAAATTTTGTACTTTTATTAGTCCATTTAACAACATTTTCTGTAGTCACAAGAACTTCGACCTGAGATTATAAATAAACGACATTGTCAACAACCATCCACGAGAGTCTCGATATACGGCTGGACAGAATAGCCAACCTCGAATAATTAAACATGCCGGCGCAAAAATAAGATTTATAGTTTGAAGGAAATTGTAGAATTCAAAACCAATTGATAATTGTTAATAAACATAATAGAAACATTAAACTCTATTTATTACTATATATAAACTTTCACGTATGAACTTACTATTCGTTGTCACTTCCCCAAACGTTTCGAGGTGATGTTCCTCTTCCTCAGTGGGAGTAATACTGAATGTCGATTACAGAATAACCGTTATAAACTCTATGTTTGATTTTATTCTACTAATATTTAAAATTTGAGTACACAATATAAAAAATTAAACTTTACAATTTTGGTTCACTAAGAAGAGTTGGCCAACCCGACGTTGAGGCAGAAATTACGAATTTGAACGGCCGAGCTGGTGAGTAGACACTCGACACTTGTAAGTAATTTAACGAGTACAATCTCGTCTTATTACAGTAGTCATTAATTTATATTATTTAGTAAATGGACATAAAAGGTATACATATATATTGTTACAACACAAATAAGCCACCCCAGTACCAGGGATAAAAAAGATTATGTAAATGTAAATGTACTTCATATGAAATAAAATAATTAAATATAAATAAAATATAAAAACTATGACATGACAAAAGACGACATTACCCAACCCAAGTGATTGACCCAACAACAGGAAACAAAAGAAGAAGGGAACCACGAAAAACAAACAAGAAAAAAGTGATTGACCCAACAACAGGAAACCAACAAAGAAGGGAAGAAACCAAAACCAAAGAAGAATAAAGACAATTGAAGGAAGTTAACAAATTCGTATAAATAAATAAAATCAAACCAGACGAGAAGGGGAGAACTGAATTAAAATGAAGATAATTGAAAATGAAGAAGATGAAGGAGAAGAAGCAGAAGAATGAAGAGGAAACGAAGTGAAACCAAGAAATAAGAAACACCACATATAAAAGGGAGAAATGGTACGCTCAAATATAGAATATTGTGAATAAAACCAATAAGTATCCACTAATGGAAATAAATATTATTGTAAATAAGATAATTTATATACCTGTTTTAAATAAAAACAGTAAAAAGAAACCTAGTAAACAAAAGTACACTAACCCAAATATTAGAGTTAGATATAGTGAAATATATAGCAAAATATCATTAATACTATGTATAATTGTATAATGAAATAAATAGTGAGAAAGAGAAAGAGAAATAATTATAGGGATTACCCACTAAAAAACACTTAATATAAACAGTGAAAAAGTGCAATAGTGTATGTGTAAATACCCCAAAATAGTGAGTGTATCAGTGATAAACACCAATTGATTAAAGGTGAAAGTGATAAGTGGAAAAAGATATTATAAATAATAAAAAGGTAGTAATAGATAAGAAAACACTTAGTAAATCATTGATGAACCAATAAATGATTTAAGAGTGAGCTTATAAAAATTATATAGTTAAGGATAATTAGAAATAGTATTTAAAGTAGAGATAAGTAAAGGATATAATGTTATTCAGGGAGAAAGCCCATGTAAAAACAGTTTGTGTTAACATGGAATGGAGACAAGAAGTAGTAACGAAATAAGAATTTAAGTATATAATTAATAAACACCCTATGTTGGAGGGGAAAATAAATTAAATAAGTTTGAAGGAAGTGATGATATTTCTCACTCACGTTAATAGTAAAAGAATGAAATGAATGTTAAACCAACAGTAACTAATAACTTGAAAAGAATTGTTTGTTTTAATGTTATGAATAGGATATGGCTGAAAGAAACTTACAGTCCATAGGCCTAATTGTTATGTTTTAAATATTAAGATATAGAAAATAATCTTGACATATAATCAGAACACAAACAGACTCAAAACACAACACAACCAATTATCAGAACAAAATAAAGCCCATCAGGCTGAGATGAAATGTAATTTAAATGAAATAAGTAAAATACCATAATGGCTACTTAGGCCTATGAACATGCCTAACTGTCAGAAACACGCAAATACAAATTATAACAAATTAACAAGGAAATTTACAAATCTAAGGCAAGTAACTAGCCAGTAATGATGTATAAATCATTTTAAAAGAGAAATGTTACTATAAAAGTTTAAATTAAAAGAGTTATGTAATTATCAAATGTCAACATAATTAGACAAAAGTTAATATATAATAGAACATGACCTTATGAGGTATTGTTTTAATCTTTGCAAGGAAATAAACACAATAGTGATAATATTTAATACCCAGAAGGGAAGACAGAAGAATAAAATCAATCAGAATATATGTAATAAATTTGAATAAAAATTTCAAATATAATAACAATGCTTTTAATCTAGGCCTTAACCAATCAAAGGGTTTCTGTTACCATAGATACATAGAGTTGGTTACTAATTTTCTGTTAAATTTACTTACTTGGAAAAATGACGCTTGGGTAAGAGGTACGCAAGATTGAGATGACCGAAATTTTATTTTAAAAAGTTTGAAAAATGTTTAGAAGTCAACAGCATGAACCAGTGACGAGGAGATGAAGAGTTTCAAATATTAACAGATGCCCAGGAACCAAATAAACAAAATTAAATAGCAGAAATTCCCAAGACAAATTAGAAGAAGATGCCAGCAGCCTAAGTCACCCCAAAATTGATGAATTTCCATTACCCCAGAACAACGACATATCGCAACCTTCTGAACTGATAAGTATCAATTAAATACAATAATCCCCGGAATAAAAGTACTTTAAATATTTCTCATATCAATCAAAAAATTCTCACTATCAAGTAAAACTAATTTTCTTTCAAGGATTGAATAATAATAAACTTACGTAAAACAATTGTTAACTTAGAAATAACCTCGCACTAGTGTGCGAAATTTGTAACAACTATTACTACACTGCCGAACAATTTGTAAACACACTTTATACCATTTAAGTACGGATTAGGTACGGTAGTGTACTTTTTTAATGTAACCATCTTTTATGTTTTCTTTATAATCCAAAGAACTCCAGATTTTGGGTGAGTTAATACATAGTGTACAAACAGACGCCATGTCGGCCTCAGTATAACTAATTTCAAAATCAATTTCGTCAGCCTAGAGATTTATGTTTCATGTTTTAAGCCGGAGCAATTTTATTGAAAAATAACTTATAATATTTTTGTCACATTGATTAATGACCAAACCATAATTAAAATTATAGTACAGAGTATTACCATTGTTTTATTTCATAGGAAGTTGTATAATATATGTGTGTGTTAGCAATTTCACTGAGCAGACAAGTAGCGTTCTTGCCATGTGGGCAATACAATAAGCTGTGCAGAGGTGGGAATCATTTGAACGCTCCAGCTGTCAACGCTGAACTAGTTAATTCACAAATTTAATTGTTTTAAAATAAACAATTTGGCGCCACCCGGGACTCGCAACCCCTATGAAATTACAGGTAGGTTGTACTGATAATTGTGACCACGCTACGGACTTCGGTAGCAACAACCATTAATGTAACGACAGGTGTGAGACGAACACACCACACTAACACTTTCTACACATAAAAAACAAGTGTACACATTTTACAGATACGACCGAGACATCCCGTTCGTTACAGATTGGCTTCCATCGCGGGGCTTAGACGAGGACATCATTCAGATCGTTACAGATTGATGAATCCAACGTGAGACTTAAATAAGAAGGACGCAACTCCCGTTCGTTACAGATTGGCGACCAACGTAGTGAGGCTAGAAAAGGACGACTAGCGGCGATTATGAACAGACATAATATGGTTACAAGACTCAAAAGTAAGAAAGGATCAAACCAAGAAGAAATGGAAGAAATTGAGGAAATGATTGGAGGATTGTTTGAAGAACATCCATAGGAGGACCAACTGGAAAATCCAAATCTACCGGAACCAGAAATGGAAGCAGAAGTAATAGTAAACAACCAACCGGAGAAACCAATCCAAGATAGTGAGAGGGAACAACAGTCGGGAGATCACGAACCAGCAAAAGGAGGTCCGAGCCTGCAAGATATCATGAATCTCATAGCAGAAACTTCAAAGAAAACTGATGAAAATTTTAAGAAACAAGAGGAAAAAATTAACGAAAAACTAGACAGAAATAATGAAAAAATAGACCAAATGAAGGAAGAAGTTAGGGAACAAAGAAGGGAAGACAGGGAATTCTTCAGACAAAACAGTGAAGAGTTAAGGAAACAACTCAAGGAGGACACGGAACTTCTGAATAAGAAAATGGAAAGCAACCATGAGGCATTGAAAAGAAGTCAGGAGACGTTGGAAAAGAAGAGTGAAGAGCTGAAGAAACAGATCAAGAAGGATCTGGAAATAGTGAATAAGAAGATCGAAAATAGTAATGAAATGCTCCTACGACAGTTGAAGGAAGATGGGGAGAAGAACAGAGAAGAATTAAGATTCATGCTAGTAGAGTTTCGTGAAGAAGTCAAACGGACAAAAACAGGGATGAATAAGAGATGGGAAGAAACAAGTTACCCAGTAGATCAACTTAATGAAACAGTAGTTAGTGATTTCAAACCATCAAATGAAACACTAGACACCACTTCTGAAGACAGTAAGGAGATGGAAGGTGTAGAAGAAACAAGTGTATTATTTTCTGAAAATAAAGATAACAATAACACCGAGGAAATCAAGCACATAAAAACCAACAGTAGAAGAGTAAAGAAGAATCGAATCATTAAGAAGAATAAGAAAACAGAGGAAATGGGAAAGATATATAAAAAGAAATTAATCAAAACAAGAGAAGAAGTGGAGATGATGAAGAACAGACTCATTGATGTGTTTAATTTGCCCCTTACCTACCAAAGCAAATTAATTAAGTATAAAGATTGTAGGAGGACTCTGAAGGAAATTATAAAAGGAATTCACAACCAACCAGTGGATGAAAAATTCAGCAAATCTATGCTTAGATGGAAGATGCCAGAAATAGAAAGGACTGACAACAAAACAGTGTATAACAAATTAAGGAGGTCCCTGAAACACTGGAGCACACCAGAAATGGAAATACCGAATAAAAAAGCAATAATAACATTAATGAGAGAGGCACAATTAACTTCTCTGATTAATCAACAAAATAATCAAATGATTGAGGTAGACATTAATACTACAGAACGTATGATAGTAGAGGAATTGTGGTACAAGACCGAAGAAACCTATATCACAAGGAAGAAAATAGTTCAACACGCCAAGGTTATCCGAACCACAAGTGCAGAGGAACTGATGGACCATGGGTAAACTAAGCGAAGATACCACACACCAAGAAAAGGGACTGATCTTCGAATTACTGACCAAGCAACCCAATGGTAAAGAAGGAAGTATTAAAATTAACATACATACATACATACATCCTCGGCGCTACAGCCCAGTTCGGGCCCTGGCCTCCAAAAGAAATCTTCCCCACTGGTCTCTACTCCCGGCCAATGTCCACCAGTTTGCTGCACCCAGCCTCACTGCCCCCTTACCAACCTGGTCCAGCCATCTTGTACGCGGTCTTCCCTTCCTTCTCCTTCCCATCGGCAAATAATTCATCACTCTTTTTGGGATTCTATCCTCCGCCATTCTCTGCACATGACCAGCCCAACGCAATCTGTTAATTTGTATGAGTTGCACGATCGGAAGATCTTTAAACCTTTTGTACAACTCTCGATTATGCAGTCGCCTCCAAATGTTGTTTTCCCTCACAGGGCCATAGATTCTCCTCAGTACCCTCCTCTCAAAAACGGATAGTCTCTGCTCATCTAGTTTTTTTTAACACCCAGCATTCCGAGCCATACATCAGGACTGGTCTAATCAAGGTCTTGTATAGGGAAGCTTTTGTATCTTTAGTTATTAATTTTGATTTAAAATGTTTCACCAGTCCATAGTAACACCTATTAGCAGATAATATTCGTTTTTCAATATCTCTAGAGGAGTCATTTCCAGAGTCCACAGATGACCCGAGATATGGAAAACCCTGAACCTTTTCAAATTCATAATCGTTAATTCGCAGGTACAGGGCACGAGTGTTGGCACCTACAACCATATATTTGGTTTTGCTTTGGTTTATAACCAAGCCCATAGCCTTAGCGGACAACTCCAGTTCCTGAAAGGCTTCCTTTAAGCCAGATTCAGACCTACTTATGACGTCAATGTCATCGGCATAGGCCAGAAGCTGTACCTCCTTGTGAAATATGTGTCCGCTAGTTTGAATTCCTGAATCCCTGATGACCTTTTCTAGAGCTATGTTGAACAACAGACACGCTAAGGCATCTCCTTGTTTCAACCCATTCAATGTTTTTAAGGAGTTAGATAGATTTGATTGTATTCTGATTTGGCACTTAGAATTGGACATAACTACTCCAACCATACGCACCAACTTAGATGGTATATTCAACTCCTTCATAGCTCTATATAGCATTTTCCGGTTGATTGAATCATATGCCGACTGGAAATCCACAAAGAGATGGTGAGTGGGCACTCCATATTCCAACGTTTTTTCCAGGATTTGCCGTAGTATAAATATTTGGTCTGTTGTTGACCTATTCCTAGTGAATCCACACTGATATTCTTTTATGTTTTCCTCAGCGTAGGGAAGCAGCCTAGAAAATATGATGTTGGATAATACCTTATATGCTGTATTAAGTCGAGAGATGCCCCTATAATTTTTACATATGAGCGGATCACCCTTTTTATGTATTAAACACACCACCCCATTGTTCCACTCATCAGGCATTACCTCCTCCAGCCATATTCGCTCTATAAGATGGGCAAATTCCTTTATGAAATCTCCTCCTGCGCTCTTTAATAGTTCCCCTGGTAAACCATCGGAACCTGCTGCCTTGTTATTTTTAAGCTTTTCTAGAGCTTCATACACCTCGTCATAGGATGGCACCAACTCCTCTCTATCATCCTCGTATTCTCCTACTTCCTCTTCATTCTCAGATGCCTCCATCGAAGCCTCCCCAACTGAGCCTAGCAACTCTTCGAAGTGTTCTGTCCATCTCCTGATTACGCCAGCATTATCTCTCACAAGGCCACCATTATTATCCCTACAGGCATTTGTTCTAGGCTGAAATTCCTGTCTCATATCATTCACCTACCTGTACATATCTCGGCTCAGCCTTTTACTCTTATATTCCTCTATCTTTTTCATCTGTCTCATCATATACTCCCTCTTTTTTCCTCTATGAATCTTCTTTTCCCTCTGCCTGGCCTTCCTGTATTCCTCTTGAACAGCCCTAGTGCATTTCCTTTGGATCATAAATTTGTATGTCTTGTTTTTGAAGTCAGTTGCCTCTTCACACTCCTTATCAAACCACTCATCTCGCCCATGTCTCTTCTTCAAACCAACGATTTCTTCTCCCGTGATCACTAACATGTTTTTTAGATTAAGCCAGTGGTTTTCTATATCTTGTTCCTCATGGCATTCAAGTCTCCACTGTCTAATTTTCTCATTAGTAACTTCCTCGAACCTCCGTTTTATTTCTTCTTCCTTTAGTATTTCTGTATTGTATCTAACAGTCTTGTATTAAAATTAACTTAAACCACTAAAGAATCACCAAAACAAGAAGGGACAAAAAATGACTCAACGACCAAGACGATTTAAATGAGAACTACTAAACCATAATAAATAAATTTAAAAATTATCCAGAATAAATGTTCAACCATCTAACATTTGAAGGAGTAGAGGAGAAAGACTACAAAGAGTGTGATATACAAGAGAAGGCAATAGCAAGGAAAGAAAAGGAGAAGATCAACTTATAAAAAAGTATAAATAACAAGGTCCTGTATAGAGTAATATGAATAACCCAATGTATGACCATATGTCATCACAAAGGATAATGGTAATAATACTTACCAAATAAGTAATATAAACACAAGAAAAATAAAAGGAGTTTACAACCAAGCTTCAATAAAAAAGTTTTATGAAGAAGAATAAATCACTAGAAATGAAATAAACAAATTTCAAAATTCAAAAAAGTTTGTAAGAGCAACTTACTGCCTTATTTAGATGACGTTTGAGGAATAGAAAAAATAAAATAAATGAATAAAAAATATAAAAACTAAGGAATAAGTTACCAAAATTCCTACCAAGTAAAATCAACTTACAGTCTATTAAAGTTGATATATGAAGTATAAAATAAAAAAGTACAATAAGGGAATAAGCTACACAAATTCCTACAAAAAAGTAAGAATCACAAACTTACAATAATATTCAAACAAAAAATACATAAAAAGGAATAAGCTACAAAAATTCCTATAAAGTAAGAAAACTAACTTACAAAAAATTATCAAAAATGATATTTAATACAAATTAAAATAAACAAAAATAAAATCAAACAAAAATTGCTAAGATAACCTGAAGTTATAATTAATTTAATGTATTCAAAGAAAAAAAAAAATCTGAACTGGTACAAGGAAAAAGAGAAGTTATGTATAAAACAAATATTGTAACCAAACCTGTTTACACTGGTTACAAATACTTGTTTCTTCGTAATGCACAAAGAGGAAAAATAAAAAATTTTATTTAAAAAAAAAATTTTTGTTAAAAAAAAATGTTATGTTTGTTTGTTATTGTAATAATTTAGAAATAATCCTGGTTCTGTGTTTTGTTTAAAATTTTAAAATTCTGTGAGTTTATTTTGGTTAATTTTGACACTTCTGGTAGACCTTAACTAAATCCGGAGTTAATCAGATTATCTTCTTGCTGAAATCGATTAGCGATTTTCAGCGCTGCTCCAGTATATCACTTTCTGTTAAGATTTATCGTCTTCCAGTAAGTCCTGTAGTTAGTTAAACTCTTAATTTAAGATGTGAAATAATTGTAAAACCCAGATAATTGAAATAATTTGATTTATTAATAATAATTCTTATTAATCGATTTTAAATCGATTTTGAGCAATTGTTCGACTCTTTCACAGGGATATATCGATTTGCGATTACAGGTTATTTTTTATATAAATATTGCAAAAGGTTCTTATAACGATTATATTTATATAGTCAGAGAAGGGTAGGCCTAGAAAGTATAACATGTACAAAAATATAAGTCTTAAAAGTAAAAAATGACAATTTGTTAATAATATATAATGTTTGTAGTATACAATTTATACCCAATCGTTGACTAGCGACTTCGTGGCTGGTTGGTACTTTGCATCACGGGAAATTCATAATGGCGGCATGTCTCGCTGTGGAATATTACTGCAACTTGATGGTTGGAAATTCTGATAATAAATTCCCCTTCACAGCTGTCTTATTGGTCTCCGTGATAGTGTATATTGTCTATTGTGTTGTTCTGGTATCCTGGATAAGTGTTCAGTGTTCACAGGTGTTAATTGTCTTATTTTAGATTTATGGAATGTTTGCTGGTTATGACGAAAATTCGAAAAGTTGTTACAAAGTGAATTATTAATGTTAGGTTGTTTGAACGGTTTAATTCACTGGTATTGTGTTGTGTATTGTTTGTTTTCACTATTATGGTAGATTATCTCGCTGATTTTAAGTCAAAAAGTGTCAATTTAGGTAACTCTCGTATTTCACTGATTTTCAACTTTTACTCCATTACACTTCGTTATACGGTTTTAGAACGCGATTCAGCATCGACCGTTCCCGTTGAATGTTAACAAAGAACTAACTTACTTCCTTCGTCTTAGGAAATATCTTGCCAAGTTAATATTGGAAAAGTATTGTTAAAATAATTTTCATTTCCTTTCTACATAATTATAAAGTACATTATATATGGAATATTTTTAGTTTATTGATTGCTTTCATGAATTATTAACCACATAATTGGTTTATTTATCTCATTCTGTTTAATTTGATATGTCATAGTCCATATTTGTTGAGATTTTTGTTAAAATAGCCATATTTCCTTCTTTTTGGAAATCTAGGCCCAAAACTCTGTTTCCGGTTCTTGTACAAAATTCCTGCCATTGTAGGTGTTATAAATATAATTATAATAAATTTCAAATGGTCACAAATCTTTTTTTCTTTCCTAAATTCCTTATCAGTTTAACATTTGAACTGTCTTTTAGTGATAATTCATTAATTTACTATTTCTCCTCTGAAATAGTTATTTTTTTACATTTCGAAAATTTTTAATAATTTAAGACATTTACTATATTACTCTTTTAAATCATAGGATCATTTACAGTAGTTAGTTATTGATCCACCTTACCTAAATCTTGTTAGTTTACATGGTTCGTTGGTTAATTAACCAGTTTATATTAATTTTTGGGAATTCATTATTTGGACTAGAGTTTAGTATTTTACATATATGGTTTTTTAAAATAAAGTTAATTCTACACCTCCTCTGACTTTTAAAAGTTAACATAACATGAAATAAAATTGTTTACATAATTATTGATATTTGTAGCATCTAATTCATGCTACTAATACAAAAAATAATATTTGACATGAATTAGCAGTCTTCAAAGTTAGACATGTTTGCTGGAACTATTTTAAACATACATTTTAAACATTTTACAAATTAATACAGCATCCATACCTAAACATTTTAATCTGTATGCATGCTGTTATGTAATTAAAACATCTTACTCTAAATATAAACCTTATTCTATTATAACTCTTTTAAAGTGGAGTTCACAGGCTCTGAACATTATTAGCCATTTAATTTCTTAATTTTTATTTAAACTTAATTTATTTTCAGTCCTTTCTGATTATATATGTATTATTATCTAACCCCTTGATATAGTAAACATTCCCCCACGTACTTCCTTTATTATTAGCATTACTATGAATGTTTTGATATAATAAATTGACCTTATTTGTGAAATATTGGAAATATTTTTCATTTTAATATTTCATCACCTGTTAATTATAAAATATAAAAGTTATTTAATAGCACCTTGTTTAAGTTATAGTTACACATTAACTTGAAGTTTATTACATTTAAAAACACTACATTGGTACACATTCACTGTTGGTTCTGACTTATGTTTGAGTTTTATTATATTCTCAGACCTGACCTTTAGTCATAATGGACTGTGAAGATTTGTTTATTTTACCATATAATAACTTTAGTTGGTGCACTTCTTATCATACTACTCAATACTTTTGTCTATAATTAAATTACAATTTTATAAGGTTTTTTGGGGTGTTATACTTTCTTTAATGGTATTAACATTTGGTTTGGGGTTCATGGTAGTTAATAATAGGTTTTTTATTGTGGTTCTCCCATCCTATATCTTCCTTTCTTCTCTTCTTCCTTCTTGGGTTCCTTCTTGGGTAAACCAAGGTACTTTGTTTTATTTTGTCCGATGGTTGGTTCGGGGTATCTTCTTTATCATCTGCTTCTAAATTTCTTCTTTCTTCTTGGGTTCGGTGTATCTTCTTTATCATCTAACCAACTTTACTCTTCTTTCTTGATTTCGGGATATCTTGTTTATCACCTGTTAATAAACTTCCTCTTCTTGTTTCTTCTTGTGTTTGGGGTATCTTGTTTATCACCTGCTCCTAATCTCCTGGGTAATCTCCTTAATTTTTTAATATGAGTTTCCTTTTAATTTATTGGCTTGAATTTTATTGTTGCATTTTCATTACTTAATTATTGTTTTTCTTTTATAGTGGTGGTTTTTCTTTGAAGTGTGATTTTATTTTCATTTGAAATTCTTGGTTATATGTAATTTAATTATTTATATGATCTTAATTGAATTAATTATTAGTGGAATATCTGTCACGTTACAGATTGCCCTCCTCCAGAAGTGATTTTTTCAGACTATACTTGGTTTGTCTGAAATAATTGCTTATGATAATTATTATAGTTTTTTAGTATTCTTGACTTCCTTCCATTTCAAAATTTTTCTTATATATATTTGAGCTTATTTCCTTTTCATTCCTACTTGATCTTCCTTGATAGTAATAGTCATCTGAGTTTCATATTTATTATTTCATATTCATTTTTCTTCTTAGTATTTTATCCTTGGGATATTTATTCCCTATCATTCCCTAACATGTGAGCTGGTTCAGTTCAGAGAGGCACTGTACGCTACTTCCTCTGCTGTCCAATACTTCACTTCTATTTGAGTACAGAGGCAAATCATCTCTGCTCAAAAAACATATTAATACTGCTGGAATTATCTACAGACAGATTAAAAAATTACATCAGAATAGTACACTTTTGTTACTATTTAAAAAATATCTTTGGATACTTTACTTCTTATATTGCTCAGAGATTTTAATATTCCTATCTCAGTTGTTCTTCTGACTTGTTAACTTGATGGTTATTTCAATTGATATCATGGTGGGAAGCTCTTTTATTAATATAATTATCAATGGTTATTATCATATAAAGTTTTTGGTTATTAATGCTTTATTCCTTTCTGGTTTTTTATTACAATCTGTTTTTGTTTATTGTAGCATATATTTCATGACATTTTTTGTTTCTTTGTTTTTATTTGTTCCACTTGTTCCATGTTCTAGAACTTTCTTATAATTGTCTTTATCACATTTGACACTTATTTCATGATCATTTCATTATTGATTTATTTAATTACATTTATAACTTTGATTCTTTTCTTAAATTACTTCTCTCTTGGTTTTTATTCCTTCAAATGAATGTTTTAATTAATTTGTTAATGAGGTCATTATTTCTCTTTATACCACTTCAAAGTTTAATCAATTCGTACAACATATATTTAATCAATCATATCACTGGTTTTTTATTTCTATCCATATCATTTCATAGAAGGTTTTTACACTTTATTGGTTGAACTTAGACATTATTATTCTTTTAGAATTGATTGGTTTAATTCTAAATTCTTTTCCTTTCATATCTCATAATGTTTTTCTATAAATATGGTAAATATATTGTATTAGTACCATAAATATGGTATGAATTCTCTTCTTTTTATTTCACCATAGTTCCTTCATTTCTAGATTGTAGTAAGGTGCTCTTACTTAATTTTTTAATTTTGTAGGTGTTTAACCTCTCAAAATTCTTCTCTTTTTATTTTCTCAAATCGTTTCTTTTAAATTGTTGTTAGTAAGTTGTTCTTACTTACATATTTTTTAATTTTGGGGGTTTTCTATATTTCCATAAAGTTTTTTCTCAAAATAATGGTAGTAAGGTGTGCTTACAATATTTTTAAATTTTTTATTTGTTTCATTCAAAATTCTTTTTATATGATGTTTCCAAATGGTTTTTTCATAAATTATTTTGTTTGTAAGGTGATCTTACAATATTTTTGAATTTTCACTCGGGAACTCCAATATTTCTTCGATCTCCCTTGGGGTTTGTCTTTCGTACATGGCGGAGTATGGGGTAATTCCTATGGCTGGGTGGTATGCCAGGTTGAGGAATTCTTCCGTGGCCTCTAGATATTCTTGCCATCTCCTCTGTTGATCGTGGCAATACGTTCGTAATATTCGCCCACCTCTCGTAATACTCTCTCTGCCGGGTTACTGCTCAGGTGGTATACCAAGGTTTTATAAGTATGAACACCCATTGACAGTAGGGTATCCCGCCATTTTTTCCCCTTGAATTGGGTTCCATGGTCGGTGATGATCGAAACTGGTTTTCCGACGTTTCGGAAGTACTGGTTGGTTAAGATGTCGAGAATTTTATTTGTAGTCGCCCGATTTGCTGGGTATAGCTTGATGAACTTCGTGAAATGGTCCATCACGATGACTAGATATTTGTATCTGTGACGACCCCCACTGTGGGGAAATGGCCCGCAGATGTCCAGAAATACTTTTTCTAGCTTCGCCTGAGATGTTATTGGAATCATTTGCCCTTCCTTTTTCTCGTTATTTGATTTCACGAGTTGGCAAATGCGGCAATTCTTTATATATTTTCGGACCTTCCGATTAATATCTTTAAGGTGGCAGCTCTCTTCCAGGGCCTTTATCACCTTTAAGGCGCCCATATGCCCATATCGAACGTGATAGTTATTTACTATCTCCTTTTCGATATGGGTTGGAATAATAACTTTCCATTTTTCTTTCTTCAAAGATTGTTGTATAAACAGTATATTGTTGTGAACTTTATAATATTGGGCGATAGTCTCGTCCCCTGCTTCCAATCTTGTCTTAATGGATTGTAACTTCGGGTCTGCTTGTTGGTGGGTGCTCAGGTTTTCCAATAATGATTCTAGATCGGCTCTGTTACTAAGAATGTGGTATACTTTAAGTATACTTTCCTTCTCCCCTCGAAAGTTTGCTTATTAATGTCGATTCGAGACAACACGTCCGCAACGACATTCTTCTTTCCGGGGATTTACTCCCACTTAAGATCATACTCTTGTAGTAATAGTATCCACTGGGTCAACCTTCCGTGACTTAGTTTGCATCTCCTTAAAAACGATATGGACGTATGGTCTGTCCGGACGGTAACGGGGTAACCAAGGATGTATGTGCAGAATTTTCCACACGCGAACACTACACTTAACAACTCTTTTTCAGTGACGTGATAATTCTTTTCACACTGATTTAATGCTCTACTGGCAAAGCAAATCACGAGATGTTCGCCCTCCTCATCCTCTTGATACAATGTTGGCCGAGGCTAATGTCGCTGGCATCACAATTCAGGTAGAACGGTTTGCTGAAATCCGGATGGCGAAGTATGATTGGTTCCAGGAATTTTTGTTTTATCAGCGTTAAGGTTTCATTCTGCTCTATATCCCATATCCATTTATTCTTGGATGACAGTTGCGGCTGAAATTTGGCGGTCAATTCAGAATACTTTTCCTGGAACTTGCGGTAGTAATTACAGAGTCCCAGGAATGACTGTAATTGCCTTCGATTCTTCGGTGTTGGAAATTTCTGAATCGCTTCTACTTTTTCAGCCGATGGTGAGATTCCCTGGTCGTTCAATATAAATCCCAAGAATTGAATTTCCTTGGCTATAAAGTGAGATTTTTCTAGCTTTAGCGTGATGTTATTCGCAGCTAATTTCCTTAACACTTGTTCCACACGGTAGCAGTGTTCCTCCCAAGTTTCTGAGGACACTAGTAGATCATCTACGTACACGGTGGTGAATTGTAGTGCTTCCTGGCCAAGTATCTGGTCCATGCAGTGTACAAAGACTGTACTCGGAGTACGGCACGTGTTGTCTTGCAAGGCACACCTAACATTGACGTGCTCATTTTTATCTGTACATAGTTTAATGCCGTATTGTGTTTTAGTATTTTGATATATGTCATCATTGATGAAATACATTAGTTTTTATAAAGTTCTGTAGATGAGGCAAGTGCCTCGAAACATGTAAACAACGAAATAACAACATCACGGAAAGGCCATAGACGGTGAGTAACAGTATATTTGGTTCACATTATTGTTATTTAGATTATACAATACATTATTTCAAATTATAAAATTTTTTTTTTGTCTCATACTCTTTAGCTCTTAGTGATATGATATTACTGGTGGGTATGATACACGTGATTTTATTGTCATTAGTTTTTTATTACTTCTCTTTCAACACTAAAATGTTTATTAATCGGGTTCAGGATGCTTTCTTGCATTTAATAATATTTTTTCATTGAAGATTAGTTATATGTTCCCTTTCTTCTTTGTGTATTTGGGTCTATGATCTCATATGTATTATTTTTATTATCCTTACTCACTATATAATGTCCGGTGTAAAGTAGCAATAGCTTCTTGGCTATCCCTTCCATGGTACTTGGTAACTCTCTGTTTTTAAGTAACACTTGCTCTCTGATCTGATATTGTATTGGTTTTGGTTGCAATTGCTTATATCTTTGTCGTATCTTGTCTGTCTTCTCGAGTATCTTGTGGTGAAATTGCATGTTATCGAACTGGTATTCTGCTCCATTGGGAAATTGGATTAATGAAGAAAATTCTCTTCTCACCGCTTCCTTCAACGAAAATGCGATCGGGTAAGATTTTTTTATCAAAGTTGACAGGCTCTCGGAATTCAAATTCGCACTGATAATCTCTGACCTTCCCAGGTGTATCTATTGTACATGTCTATAAGTTGTTCCGCTTGTTGAACGGTTAATTGTGCGTTTGTCTTCTCTCTCTGGAAAGTTCGGATCTCTTCGATTTTTTCGTGCCATAGCTGTTCATTGTCGGTCTCGTCGCAAATTCCATTGTTCGGTGTTTGTTCTCCAGTATTTTGGTAATTCTGGATATGATACGTGGTTCTGTTCGACTGTTTTTCGTCACTACCGATTAAATCTGTGGTCCATTGCAAGTCACCCTTCTTCAAGAATAGTTTCGATTTACTTAGGTCAATTATTGCTGAGTACTGGTGCAGCATATCGCAACCAATTAGCATCTGGAATGGTAATCCACTAGCTACTAGGAATGTCATTGTTATGGTTTGTCCGTCGCTCGTCAGTTCGAGTTGTACCTGTTTTCGGATGGTTCTATTCTGTCGCCCGGTCGCTCCTACAAGGACAATGTTACTGATGGGTAGTGTAAGTATAGTATAGTATACTCCCTTTCTGTATTCTATGCAGTTCGTTAGTGTCGATTAATGAAATGTTGTATCCCGTGTCTATCATTACTCGCGTTGGTACTCCGTTAACTTTAGTCAAGATATAAGCAATTTCACTGTTGTGGTTGTTATCAGATTGGTTGTTCTGATAACCATTCCTTTATCTCTGACTCATCCCTTTTTATTCATAGTGTTAATCATTTAGTATTTTATTCTTATCATGTTGCTTCATAAATGTATGTTGAAGATATGTACCCTTACTATATATATATATATATATTTCAACGTTATCTTTAGACACTTACTTTTACACATATGCTCTTACTCATTTGTGCGCACTTACCCACGTCTCGAAGGTATACTCTTCTTCTGCAGTATTTACCTTGATGTTCCCCGGCTGGGTCGCAGGCTTTGGTCGTTGATTGAGTGTGGATAAGCACGTGAATATCGTTATATAATTTTAATACAAGTCAAGAGTACAGAGGATTTAGTATTGGTTGTGAAATTAGTACGACTGTGTTAATAAAATCATATTCATTTGATTTATTATTTAAAAAATTCAAATCATCATATTAATTATTATTTTGTGTGGGTTAATTACTCTTTGAACCCTTATATTCGATACGAATATAATATTATAACGTGTTTGAAAATCTTATCTCTTATATTCTAAGACATATTATACACAAATATAAAACATATATGACCTGAAATATTTACACGGACATATAATACATAACACATATATTAATATAATACGTGGTTCACACGTCTGGAATTGACTTTTTATCTTGTCTTTGCAAGTGTGGTTTTTTATTATATACCACTTAATAAAATATTAATTAATTAAACAATTATTAAAAATTACTAATAGGGAACATTTTCTAATTTTTATTACTTATCTTATTAATGTCTCAATTAATTAAAAATCATCAATTTAAATAACTTTCATACTTGAATTTAATTCTCTAATAAAATATAAAATATAATAAAATATGGTTCTATATTGACCATTTATTTATGAGATTAATAAATTTAACTTATATGTTCTGTTCAATTATTCTTTGAACTTATTTATTACTCATTCTGGAAAATAAAAATGTACTAATGTTTTTGTAAACTTGTATATGGAATCTAGAGCTTCTTTCGATAGACCCCAGAGTCATTTATAATATTAAATAAATGTCTGACTTCACTTGCATTTTTCTGCAACCATTTAACTTTGTAGTTACTGTCATCTGGACTCCCGAGTTTGTTGATCCTCTTCGGTAGCATCTTCTCTGTCTCTGCGTCGTTGAGATTCCTCTCACCGTCTACTGGATGCTGAGTTCTGACGTGGACCTCTGGTCGTGATGATGTACGGCTGGATGTAGCTGCATGTGGATGTCCCTGCGTCCTCTCGTATTCTGCTCTGGTTCCTCTCCTCTTCTTATCTTGTCCCTCGTAGATGTCTCGAAGTTCTATGCTACTTCTTGAAGTTCATCGTGGTTACAACTTCTCGTAGATTTGATATTATCGTCTTTTAAAATAACTCGTGTTCCATTAATACTTGCACCGACCTAGTGCCGGTTACATCCCACATTAAGTTATGTAATACTGTTTAAAAACATTACTTGACTTTGTAAAATTCGTGGTTGTGAGATGCGTGGATTTCACATACTATTCTGAGTTCATCTGAGTCGTATCTGAAAAAGAGTGTGTCGCTCGCTGGGGTTTTATACTGCTGCCGTCGTTCCATTCCTGTTGGAAACTGTTTTGACAAAATTGAACAGGTCCGCACGTCGATTTAATTGCTAACTTCAACCTACGCGTCTTTCTATGAAGCGCACACTTTTTTATAAATATTATTTCATCAATCGTTAGGCATATTATTAAACTTTGTTTATGCAAATTATGAATGTTAAGAAATTATGGCAGTTATGGCAAAATTTCACACGGTGTCTGAACAGTTCCCACGATCATTGACCAATTAGTCTTCAATGATAGCACCAGGCGCTAGCCATGTTTTTAGATATGTCGCTGATTCGTGTGACTTCTGGTTTTCGTTCAGTATTTAAAAAACTGTGTAAAATCTTCCACCCTCGTTTGCATAATTCAACCTGTCTCTCATTTACACACGTACACTAGCACACACACGCAGACTGATACACAAGCGGCTGCCTGTCATTATGATGTCACCTTTGCCGGTCTGCGCATGTCGGTATTTCCCCTTTGCTACGATTTAAAAACCAACAAAGCTTTTAATTCCCTATACAGTCTCACTTACAATATTTATTTATATAAAATTAAATACGACGTTTATTTCTTTTATAAAATCTTATATCTAACGATTAATTATTATATTATTTTTATTATTTACATCTTATATATCTCATACGTGCATTCGTATGTTATCATACCTCAATCAGGGGTTGATACATAGACTTATGCTAAACGTGTCGTTGCAATATATATATTTCCAGACTAGCATACCCCATGAGGGAGAACAATGCGAACATGAACCCAGTAGTAATGACGGAGCATACAAACGTTAAACCTACCACTTAATTAAAGAAAACACTAATAGCCTTTCAAGAATAATAATAATAAAATAATGGTAACAAAGATAATCGGACTACACATAGCTTAAGCAAGGCAACCATGCTTTAGTAAACCAGTTTAACCACCCCCTCATGGTGTATGTTAGACAAGTTACAATGGAACCAGTTACAATTTTACAACTTGAGTTCTTGTGACCTTGATATATTTTCAGTTCTTAATAAGTTGTTACACGGATTGAGTTGACAGATATTTAATGTAGAAAACAAGGGTAGCCAGTCTATGAAGTTGATGTAGTTTGAAGAGGGATAAATGAAACGCTCCCACCTGTATGTATCGATGAACTCAAGTTGAAACCGTATGAACTATGGACGAGCAGATGTTCCGACAATTGTCCATGTGCTATGGTAACTGCTTACTGGAAATCATTCCTGGACTTTCTGGATCTCTCGGTATATTTTGATTCTTCTGCATTTCTTGGTCTGACGGCTTCGGGGACTGCTTATTGTAGAACTGCTCTGCTGGTGGCCACAGATGTTCTCATGACCACCGATCTTCCCCCTTTTTCCTGGCTGAGGCAGGGACCCTATAACATTTTATTTGGGGATTAGGTGCCAGTTAATACACCCAGACATTACACTCTCTCGCCTCAGAACACAACCACCGCAATCACTTTGACAATTAATCTTGTTAACACATTATTCACTTCATTAAAATCCAAATCGTTTAATTTCATTAAAGAATAATAATTATTTTCAAGAAGCTGTAACTAAATAAGAGTTGACAAGAAATAATTTCGTCCTTAGACAGGAAGTAACTAGCACATTAAAATTTTATAAAGTATAAGGTTCTACAATAACAAAAAACCGGGCCACACACATGCTTACACAATCGTAACACACATAATGCATAATTAAATAAAAATGAAATAAAATAATTAAGTATACACACCTGAACGTCTTTAGGAGTCTACTCACGCATGAAAGAATTCAGACACACATGTTAACCTAGACCGCTAGACCAATGGGAATGTCCTGGTTGAAGGCTTGCTGAGAAATGAGGCCGAAGCCTGGACTTGTTGGTCGTACCTGCCTGCGTAAAACAAACCTGTCACAGTTTGTCAAAAAAAATAACCCTTCGGCTAACCTAACTGCGAACAAAACACAGCGCACAGCTGACACCCCAGACTGGTCACTTAATCGCGTCGCCGCTGCTTTGACAATGGCCCTGGCCGGCAGTGCTGCCAACAGAGTTGGTAGCCCTGAACAACTCTACACGCGCCGGGAAAATTCAAAGTCCCGGCACACTGTAAACGTCACAAATTTGATAGTAAACATTCAAAAACCTGATTACTGCTCTTGCTGATCACTTTCACAACTGGTGGGCTGATCAATTGTTTTGCATTTGATAAGCAGCATAAGAATCCTCATTGATAATGTAAATAAATAAAATGGTTCAGTTAGTTCATTCTTGAGTGGAAGGAAGCAACTGGACATGTAATTTTGTAGATTCTGATACAGCGTACACGCACACACACACACACACACACACAGAGGCAGCTGTAAATTTGCATAGATTCTTGAGGTGACAAAATAAAATTTGCTGGGATACTTCAAGACATGGTGCTGAAGAATTGTTTTCCTGAATTTATGAAGTGCTATCTTATTCAAGATTCTGATCTTTTCAGCAAACAAAAACCTTATGTGTAAGTCAAGATATTGGCCTACAGTAATTAATATCTAGATATAAATTTGCTAATAGATAAGGCAATTAGAGTCTCATTCATGCAATGATAATACAAATGATCTGAGTTATTATTTTATAGTCTATATAAAAATAACTGATTTTGAATAATGATTGACGTGTACTACTTTATTTTGTAGGATTTTTAGTATCTATATATGATTATACATCAGTGTAGCCGTTTATCTGTTTATCTACTTTGATCAGTATCGTTATGTTTACTTTAATATCTCCACATATATCAGATGAACCAATTTATGGTGAAGTATGTACTGTAGATAAATCAGTATTTTTTGTTTGACTATTAGTTACTTCATAGTGGATGATGTTTTTCAGAGTTTTGTAGTGTCTCTGATTAATTATACAGTCACTCACTCAAGTCATGTATACATGAAAATTCTCCAGTCTAATCTAATAGTACATATTTATCAAGAAAAGAATATTTATCAAACATTCATGAATATCACAGACATGGTGAATGTGAATAGAGTGGCTATGAGACTTTTAGAGAATGAATGTAAATAAAATTATGAAAAATTGTATTAAGGTAATCCTGGAAGGAAAGGAAGTCAGAAGTATGGATTATTGATTCAAATGAAGTTATAGAAATTGGAGAGAGAAAGCTGATGGTTTGGAGGAACTAGTTTGTAAGATACCAAGGCTTTTACCATTGGATAAATAAGATAATAAGTCATGTGACATAAACATAGTATTACAACAAATTTAATTTTTAGAGTTTTTCTAATATATTAAAAGAAAATTAAAATATTGTATTTTAAATATTATTGAAGATGATAGGGAAAGCTACTGCATAAATACAAATGTTATTTCTTATTTTTAAAATGTAAACAGGTGTAGTCATTTTGTTGTGTTTGTTGCAAATGGATCATATGTCTGCAGGTTAACCATCATTGCACTGACATCCCATAGTTTCCATGCCATTTCAACATCCTGTGTTGCTTTGGGTGGTGTTGCTACCTGGCAGTCACTGAAACAGGTCACAGATATTTTCTCATGTTGCAACTTTCTATTCCCAATATGTCTAAACTTAATTTTAATAATATATTGAACTATAATTGTGTATTTCAAACATTAAAAACATGGCAAGTTTTGTATCATATTACCAATATTGCATAGATTGTCTTGGTATATTATTACTTCCTTGTTCTGTAAGGAAATGGAAGTATGGTGATTGCAAAAAATCGTGTTTGAGATAAGGGCTGATTCTGACTGTAATACCCTCAGAACATGAAGATAAGTCATTTTCCAAAAAGTATCTGTGTGTAGTATTTTTTCTATGGCAAACGACAACTGTCGCAAATTCAAACAGAATCAAATAATTTTTTGCGTATGCACCCGAGTTGTAGAGAACTCAAGGCCTATTGATTTGTGTAAAGATCTGTTAAGGGGAAGGGGTAGTTGACCTGCAACATTTTACGTTTTAACAAGAGCAAAGTACTTAAATATCAGTATGGAGAACCATACAAGACTTCCATGTTCTAAGATTTATATTTAAAATCAGTAACTTGAATTTGATTTGATAATTTCTAAAAAAATATTGCCCACCCTCAAACTATTTTCACTATAGATATTTTTGTTATTATGGGGTAGTCGTTTAGTATAATGTTATTTTCAACTCACTTTATCTATAAAAATTAGGTACTTTATTCTTATAAATAAACTGAACTACTCAGATAATCATCCCCACTCCTTAACCTATCCCCACCATTAATGATATTTACACTTTCACAGAGTAATAGTTTTCTCATATGTAATTTTTACTTCCATGTTCCATAAGGAAATGGAAGTATGGTCATAGCAAAAATAATCATGTTCGAGATAATGGCAGATTCTGATTGTACTACCATCAAAACAAGAAAAAAGTCATTTTTCAAAAAGTGTGTGTGTCTGTGTGTAGAATTTTTTCTATGGCAAACAATAACAGCCGCAAATTCAAACAGAATCAAATAGTTTTTTTTTTGCATACAGACCTGAATTGTAGAGGACTCAAGGCCTATTGTTTTTGGTGAAGATCAGTTAAGGGAAAGGGGTAGTTTACCTGCAATGTTTTATGTTTTAACAAGAGTAAAATGTTTAATTTTGATAAATAAAGTATCCTGAAAAGAAGGTCATAATAATCCACTGTAGAAAGGTAGATGAAATATCTATAAATGAAAATGGTAGTTGAAGGGGAGGGGGTAATTTTTTTTATAAATTAAAATGCTAGTTGATGATGAAAGAGGTAAATTTTTATAAGTTTTATATGAATACTACGTTACTGACAACAAAGAAGTAGTTTCTATGGAAACATTTCATTTCACTTTAACAAAATTCTATATTTTTCATTTTAATTTAAATCACGTATGAGTGAAAATATATCATTCCTGGCGGGCAAGCATATCTCAATTATGTAATGGTTACTTTTCCAAAGTTTTATTATTGTGATTACCGCAATAAAAAAGGCCAGCAGGACACACACACACATACAAAATTCGCGTTATTTCTGGCCTCACCTATGTTTATTTTCTTATGTTTGCACGCTTTTTAAATGGAAAGTGCCGAAACCCACACCAACACAACGCGTGCAAGCAGAAAAGATGGACATCGATTTGCTTCCTGTGGATCGCTGGGCAGTGTTGTTTTATTAAAGCAATTAATACAATCTGTGTACTTATTTCTATTATGATATGAGAATTATAAACTAATATGCATGTGTGTGTGTGTATGAAAAAATATATAAATATTTTTCTTCTTTGGAAAATTGTTTGCCCCTCCTTGAAAATATTTTGACCTCCCTGATGGCTAGTTATTTACTAGCCTGTGTGGAATATAGCATTATGACATGGGTCAGAATGGTGGGTGTTAAACAGGAGACACAAAGGTATTAAGGAAGAAATGTTTTGGTGAGAAATTTATAATTATATGGGTGAACAGAATAGTCGTTCAGGAAATCAGAAGACAAATGGAAAGAAAGAAATCAAGACTCGATTTTAAAAAATAAAAATGACTAGTATAGTATTGACAGGAAAGACTTTGATAACACTACAGACATCCCTCGGCCCCTCACAGTGAGAGTCCAATTTCATTACAGGGATCAGCTACCTTTAGCTAACAGACATTTTATCCAAAAGTACGTCCTTCCTCACGAAGGATGAGGATAGTTTTAATCCACCTGACATGGTGGTACCATTTTAGCTGATACGAAATTTCTTCAGAACTCAAGCATCCACTTATTTAATTAATATTTAAATGATTTTAAATATACATTTTAGGACATGGAAGTCATGTATGGAACTCCATACCGATTATTAAGGTATCTTATACTTTAAAATTAAATATTTGTACTTTACTTGATTTCAGCACAATTTTCAAAAATCACCCCCTCTCCCTTCATCTAACTACTCCATTTCTAATTATCTCGTTTACCATTTTATAGTGGATTAATATGACTTTATTTTCAGGGCACTTATTTATTAAAATTAAGTATTTTACTCTTGTTAAAACACACAACAATGCAGGTAAACTACCCCTCCCTTGTAACCGAACAACCTGGTTGCCTGGCAACAAAATTATGTTATTTTTAACAATTACCATTCTTTGAAAAAGTTTAAATGAATTTTTAAGTACTTTACTCATATTAAAATATAAAATGTTGCAGGTAAACTACCCATCTCCCTTAACCAATCTTCACCAAAATCAGTAGGCCTTGAGTCCTCTACAAATCAGGCACAAACGCAAAAAAATTATTTTATTCTGTTTGAATTTGCGGCAGTTATCGTTGGCCATAGAAAAAATTCTACACATATACACTTTTTGGAAAATGACTTTTCTTCATGTTTTGAAGGTAGTACAATCAGAATCAGCCCTTATCTTGAGCACGATTTTTTTGCGATCACGGAACATGGAAGTAAAAATTAACTTAAACTTTCTCAAACAATGGTAATTGTTAAAATAAAAAAATGTGTTGTCAGGCAATAAAATTATAATTTTTTGAATGAGGAAGTGAGTTCTTAGGGTTTAACTCGACTGTTTGGCATTTATCTGTCTGTCTGTCTAACTAATTGGGGTATGTTTCATGATAACTTATGTGATAATTCAGAATAACGCAACAACCAATTTTCATATAGCTTGGCACACATGTCCACACTTTACCCTACAGAACCTTGTTGTGTTTGAGATTGATCACCCAAAAAAATATCGGTATGGAGAACCATAAATGACTTCCATGTTCTAAGGTTTATATTTAAAATCATTTACAAAATGAAATGTTTCCATAGAAACTACTTCTTTGCACTTATTGCTTCAGCCTTAACCACAGTACTGTGGTCACTAACGTATACCACCACACGTTTTTGCACTCGATTTTCACTGATGATGGCAGTCGACGGCATTGCCGAAATGTCTGGTTTTGCAGAAAACATTGGACTACGGCCAAACAGCCCGGGAAGGAATTTTAACAACAAACTACTATTTTGTTGCCGACAACGTAGTACACATATAAAAATTATCCCCTCCCCCTTCAACTATAATTTTCATTTATAGAAAATTACCCCACCCCGTTTAACTAGCCTCTTCATTTATAGATATTTCATCTACATTTTACAGTGGATTATTAAGATCTTCTTATCAGGATACTTTATTTATCAAAATTAAATACTTTACTCTTGTTACAACAAAAAATGTTTCAGGTAAACTGCCCTTTCCCCGTAACCGATCTTCACCAAAATCAATAGGCCTTGAGTCTTCTACAACTCAGCCACATATGTAAAAAATTATTTGATTCTGTTGATTTTATGGCAGTTATCGTTCGTCATGAAAAATTTCTCTTGTTACAACATAAAATGTTGCAGGTAAACTACCCCTGTCCCTTAACTGATCTTCAACAAAATCAACAATTCAGGGATGCATGCAAAAAATTATTTGACTCTTTGAATATGCGGCAGTTATCATTCGTCATAAAAATAAAATTACCCTTTTAAAACATAAAATGTTGCAGGTAAACTACCCCTGTCCCTTAACTGATCTTCAACAAAATCAACAATTCAGGGATGCATGCAAAAAATTATTTGATTCTGTTTGAATTTACGGCAGTTATCATTCGTCATAGAAAATATTACCTTTGTTAAAACATAAAATGTTGCAGGTTAACTACCCCTTTCCCTTAACCGATCTTCACAACAACAAAAAAAGTCTTGAGAACTCTACAATTCAGGGTTGTATACAAAACATAATTTGATTCTGTTTGTAGTTGCGGCTGTTATCATTTGCCATAGAAAAAAATTACCCTTGATAAAAAAAATGTTGCTGGTAAACAACCCTTTTCCCTTAACCGATCTTCACCAAAACAATAGTTCTTGAGTACTCTACAATTCAGGTTGTATGCAAAAAATTATTTGATTCTGTTTGAATTTGCGGCTCTTATCGTTTGCCATAGAAAAAAAATCTATAGACACACAGACACTTTTTGAAAAATGACTTTTTTTCATGTTTTGAGGGTAGTACAATCAGAATCTGCAATTATCTCAAACACGATTTTTTTTGCCATCACCATACTTCCATTTCCTTATGGAACATGGAAGTAAAATTGAGTCAAAATTGTGAAAACATCGCAGAATCCCATGTTAGGTAGCAAATTAAGTGTAATTTAAATCACAATCTGAATATAGTATTCATTTTTGAAATTTTCAAAGTTTTTGGACAACGGCGAAATTTTTGATAAAATCACAAAAATTCATGTGCCATATTAAGTTAAAGCAATTTTGACTAAAATCTGAATGTAATGTTAAGTTTTAAAATTTCAAAATATTTGGACTCTAGGAACAAGTAAAGAGACACAGTTTGTTTAAAAGTGAAAATTCAACTGGGTGTTTGAAAAAGAATCGTAACCCAAATCCGAATTTTCCTAAGTGTTTGCGTTTATTGTATGATTGTGTGCTCTACAGTTGTTATGTTACTAAGCAAATAATAGAATAATCGGGATGTGCAGGGGATGTCCTGAAATTGGAAAATTGTGTAATAACAAAATTTATGTAATAATAAACGTAGTTCGTTCAAAATAGTGGGCGAATTCTGCAGCTCAGGGAGCATAGGCTTACTAGTTAATCATAATGAGACAAATATATTTAAAAAGAGTCCAATGAACAGATTATTGTATGCGTGTGTGTAGGTAGAATTTTTCCATGCCAAAGGATAACTGCTTCAAATTCAAACAGAATCAAACAATTTTTTGCATATGTGGCTGAGTTGTAGAGGACTTAAGGCCTATTAATTTTTGTAAAAATCGGTTAAGAGGGAGGGGAAGTTTATCTGCGATGTTTTACATTTTAACAAGAGTAAAGTACTTAAGGTAACCATGTACTCCCTATACCACGCATATAAATAATATGCATATTTCGGTACACTTTTAAAAAAAAGTACTTTAGATAGGGCATTGAAACTTTGCAGACTTGTTTTTTATAGGCTGTCCCATCTTATTAATCTAAATTTAATTTAATCCAAGTAATTTAACATGATATAAATAATTTTTTTTAAATACAAAACAAAATTCAATAATTTACTCAATTTACATTTTTTTTAAATAATTTAACAAACCTTTGAACATTAAAGTAGGTTAACATTGTAAGACATGTTACTGAGAATAGCTAGAAAAAATTTCAGGCCTTTAGTATTTATAGTCTAGGAGAAAAGTGTACTTACATGTGAATAAAATCAATTTTTCAGGAGAGTGGAAAAACAAGTCATAGGCAGTTCATTGCACACTAAAAGTTTCCTGCACCATAGTCATTACACTTTTCCTCACATATTTCATCTTTCTTCCTCTTGAGATTTCTTTTTTCTTTCCTTGTGTTCTTGGTGGTGTCATAAATTGCTCTGTTAGCTTCTAAATCCTTATTTTATCAATATGCTTTAGTCTTACAACACAGTTCCTTCCAGCATCACCACACAAGCTTTCTAAAACTAACTTTTTCAAGGGTCCCATAGTTGAAAGTAATAATGGCATCCATGACACCAACTCTTAGTGTTGGAAGAGTCACAAAGTTGTTTTTGGAAATTCTAGTCCAAATTACATTATTCAACGCCTCGTTTGGGTTTTGAGTACGTCCATGCGTGCATTTTTCCAGGAGGTTTTTATCTGTAAAATCTTGAAAAATTGGCTTGATAGTTGACATTACTGCTTCTGGCACACTATTTTTATGTGTGTACTTTTCACCAGTGATGAGGGACTTCTGGTGTTTGCACCAAGAAGTTTCTCTTTTGGGGCACAACGAATGTTGTGGTTTATCATCATTTGACAGTTTATGGAAGTATGTCGCCCATACTGCCGTTCTCATTTTTTCCACATCATCCAAATTATCTCTAATGGATTTCCCATAGTATACCTGGAAGCTATCAATTACTGTATCTGTTAATCTTCCTCTTCCACTTAGAGGCTTACCATCTGATAACTTTATGCCTCGCATTTTATTTTTCAATCTCCACAGTCTACTTCCCATTCTTTTTTGAATGTGACCTACACATTCCAGTTTGCTGATTTCTACATCTTCATAGGGCTTGTCTGCAATAACTGATGAAAAAGCATTCCTATATCACCATCCCCTAAGTACTTAACGTAACATACAACACCTCTTATTTTAGAGCGCTGAAACACCTCTTTTGCAGCAGCAACCTCCATTCCACTGCTGGACCCTTCATAATTTTTTCTACACTTCTCACTATGTTCCACAGTGGCTTTCTTCTTATTACTACAACTTCAGTATTTGGACAGGCAGACCGCATCCAGCACTTTTCCTGTGTCTATAGATGTCACTGTGATGACACCATTTATTGACATATTTTGTATATGTGAGGAACAAATAGACAGCAGAACATCTACAGGTATAGACGGAAATAAATTCTTAACATCAAATGAAACTAATTTTGCATTCAGTGGTAAATGTACATTTTTTATATTATTAACTAATTGTAAAGTGTTTTTAATAGCATACTTTGGGTTGAAGTTAATATATTTTGGCAGTAATTCATTACGTTTTTTACAGACTTTATATGCAGGTGCAGTTACATATGAAACAACTGGGCGCATGGGACAATTAGGTTTATGTATTTTTTGGTAAACTATACAAAACAGGAGCTTTCGGGTTCATCATAGTTAGCATGAAACTTTTTGTTTCTGTAACCTTTGGATCTTACCATAAAATTATCATAAATTTTGTTGGATCTTACCATTACTAGGTCACAAAATAATCTTAGTTTTCAGATATATAGAAAACCTACTTTTACAGATACCGTTATACATAAACCATCACTAACATCACGGCACAAAATTAAGTAGTTTTCATGCAATGGTTAATCGTCTCCTTATAGTTTCTTTATCCAAAGAAAATTTCAATAAAGAGGTAGATATTATAAAATCCATAGCACAAAATAACGGTTATGATGAAAGAATAATAGACTCTTTAATAAAAAAAAAATAAAAAAATTACTTTAATTTTAAAAGAATTTTATTCCATAGAGCCAGATCAGGGTAACAAAAAATTTCACTTAACAAATTACATTCAGTGTATAACAGATAGGATTAATAATAGGTTAAAAAACCATGGTCTTAACATGGTATCAGTAAACAAACGTAATCTTTTTTTACTACTAGTCAATAATAAAGAAAAATCAAACACACTGGAGAAAAATGGAGTTTATGAAATACACTGTGCAGAATGCGATGCTATTTATATCGGACAATGTGGCCGTGCTCTGAAACATCGCTTTTCTGAACATAAGAAGGCAATTTTAACCAATACAGCCAATACAGGTTTTGCAGATCATTGCTTACAACACAATCACTTCATAGACACAAAAAACATAACTACTCCACAACATACAAAAAGGTAAAAAAATGGATTTGTTAGAAATTCTAGCAATTAAAAAAGCAATAAAAAATAACAAAAATTTAACAAATGAACAAACTGAATTCTGTGTATCCCCTTTATTAAAAGCTGTTATTTAGTTTAGTTTATATTATATTTTGCATTCAGATTATATTTAGTTTAGTTAATTTTATACTTTGCATTCATGATTGTATTTGGTTTTTAAAGACACCTGACCTTCCCTTGTCTCTTGCACAACCTCCCCTCTCCATCTCAACACAGATGTTCCAGATACGCCCTAAACAAATGGTCACCACCTTTACTCAAATCCTGTGTTTAGTAATTTCATTCATTCGCCACTTTGACAATGGCTTAGTTAGTCGAAACAGCTGTCAGAGTTAAGTAAAATCTGTGAAACTTACCAAGTGTTTTTATATATTTTACAAAAGCTTTATAAAAGTTAATATTTTTCAGCTGTATTATCTTTTTTATTCGGACGAAATTGAATTAGTTTATTTCTGAAGGTTAAAAATAAATCATATAGATTGTAGATAGAAGTAAAATCTGCTTCTTACTCATAGTAAAGTCCATTTTGATTCGCTGTTGTCTCATCAACTGCACAGAAAATTGTTGTTTCAGCGCCTTGTTGTGAAGTTTTCATAAACCAGTATCCAAAAAGATTATACAGCCACTGCACTGCAGGAGACATGTAAGCTGCAAAAATTTGTACCATGTTTGTGTCCACAGCTCCAGGATGCAAGTTGTATACTGTTACGCCAGTTCCTGTAAACATAATGCTTTAAGCACTATAGTTCCTATTAAGTGCATTTTTATTTACACGTTGAATCTGATTCAAAATCAAGCATCTAAAAAATGACAGTGCATATGCAAGGAAGTGTATTTAAAAGACTACAACTTTTATTACATATTTGGCTGATACTTTTCAACCACATCAGGTTGCTGGTAATGCAGTTCTTTCATAAACGAATAACGTAGGAGATATAAAAATTTAACCCATAACAACTAATGATGTTCTCAGCAAGATAAACAAAAAGTCTTTGTTCTAAGAAAGCACTAACTTATTATTTAATAACTGGGTAGATACTAAAAGAATTGCCAAATAAAGGAATAAGAAAACTTACACATTTATTTAATGCATCATGACAACATGTATGTGTGCTGTTAATACAGTGAAAATTTGCTGAGGTGATCATGGTCTCTGAACCAGGCCAAACGAGAAGTCATCATATCAGTCTATATCTTTGTTACCAATTATATCTAAGTTGTTTGAAAAACTGCTCTTCAAACATCTCAGACAAATAATTAAGGAAAACAACTTTCTCCAATCCACCAATGTAGATTTCACAATAACCCCTCATCTGGGTCTGACGTATAAAAGTAAATCTACCTTTGTACAGGGATCTCGAGTAGAGAAGTCCAGTAATATCGTGCAGGTGCTGACATAGTCGCCGAGCTAGGGGGGTAGTTTACTCATGATGTATTAAGAATTAAAGGGGGGTTGTTGGCACTAAATCCTCAAGTTATGTATCTTGAACAGCAGCTCAGAGCAAAGTGTGGTGAAGACCATACTGAGCTAAAGATACTTCAGCTGGAGTATCACAAGGAGTAGCACTTTCTTCGACCTATGCTGTAGTTGTACACAGATTGAAATACTTCAGTTTATTTTGATTATTAATTTGTACCTAGTTCGGACGCCAATGAAATACTACTTTCTCTTTACCACATTTAAATTATTAATAAAACAGAATAAACTTACCTTACAGGCCAAGGTCCGTCACATGAACTGTGAACTATAAACGTGATTTAGGGTTACACACTACAATGACTACACACATTTTATAGTTAACCAACTCAACTCGATTTATTGCTTTTTTATAGTTATCTTTTATGATTCAACAACACATGCTCCCTCCTTCTTTATCTTCAAATGAACAACATTACTGCGGGGAGGTTAACCCCGTATGATAAAATTTACAACACATCAATTTAAAGAAAAACCATTTATCTACTACTTCTTATACTTCAACTTAAATTATTTATCAACTATTTACACAAAGCAACCCAGCATTTACCCACGCACACAGTCATTCAGTTTATTTACAAACCCATTTAAATTTTGAGATCTCTTTTTAGACAATTGTAAAAGGTTATATATGATGCGATTACTTGATTTTGATGATTCGGGCCGACCACCTGCTGTACTGGTTTCACAATTTCGTCAATGTTCTCCGAATTCAATTCTCCTTTTAGATTTTGATATTACTGCCGATTAACGAAACATTACACATTCTGCACCACTTTATTTTATAATTTTTTGGCCGGTCTGTCTACATTTTATTACATTTCAAAGTATTTTTTGCAAACTGCGCATACACGTAACTGCGCGGCTCAGATGTCGTTAGCCGACTGTCTTTAACTATAAAATTCCCATTTCTGTGTGGGCAGTACGAAAACTGTGCCCAGCCGGCGGGCACGCACAACTGCTCACGTCCGTTGTCATGAGATGTTATTTGCTGACTGTTTTATTCTCCGCACACTGGGCGAGAAAAATGTACCTGTACGTGCCGTTAGCGTGAAAACATTGGCCGCCTGAGCGCGCACTTGTGGGCAAATTTGCGCCCTCGCTGCTAATCTGCATTCCAACGCCAGCCGTACCAGCCTCGAAGATATACTATACTCTATTCGCCAAATATTATTTGATGGAATAAAATTGAAAAGATTAAAATTATAAAAACTCATGGGTTTGTACCGTTACAATACCCCCCCCCCAATGAGAGGTTTTCTGCCAAAACAGAAAAACTCTCATTGCTAAACCCTAAGAGGATCAGTGAGGATATGGTGCCAACAACCCCCCTTTAATTCTTAACACATCATGGGTAAACTACCCCTCTAGCTCGGCGACTATGGCAGCACCTGCACGATATTACTGGACTTCTCTACTCGAGATCCCAACACCATAAAATCGGACAGGTAATCACCACAGTACCACCTAACCTTGTAACATTCTGAATAAAATTCCAAAACTGGCCTTATACCATACCAGATCCTCAACCGATATATCTCCCCTTACATACATACTGGGTTGCCTTTGGCAGAATACTGGGTGCGTACACATTTTCATTACCAACTACATACTATCTCCACCTATCAATTATTAAAGTAAACTTCACAAGCATTCCATATTTGCTTCTACATAATTTAATTCTCCTTTTTCAAACAAAAAAATTTTTTTTTTCTATTATTTTCAAATCAAATTAAATTACTTAAATTTTGTTCAACTAGTGAACACAACCTAAGTCTATTATCAAAACCCACATCCAAGTTAGTCTACCTTATTTCTTTCCATTCCTTAATTTCATTGTAAATTTTAAATTTTTCCAAAAATTCCCCAAAATCTTTCAAATGAATTTACTTTATCATTCTTATTAACTAGATGCTCACAATCATAATAAACCAATAAAAATAAACAACTTATTTCTACCATAAGTTCAAAAATAGCTACACTTGATTACAAAGATAACATAAGATACACATCATGAAACAGCTGACCTCTTCTCTACTTATAGTGAACCTTAAAATTTAACATAAAATTCCTTACTGCAAAGACAGAAATTTTTTTTTTTCAAAAAACCTTTAATTTCCAAAATATCTCTTTTAACAATTTCCAAAAAAAAATAATTATTTAATTACATTAATTAACAAGACAATCCATGAGTCAGTTACGAGAAACATATCATGGCTCTAACATCAGTCATCAGCTGATCTCTCAGGGTCAGGTGAATGACCTTACCCACTACACAAAATTATACAATGTAAAATACATAACACATGTTTATAATTACTATACTCTAATATAGCATAACATAATAAATTACTTCTCTCTTAGAATTAATCTTTTCAATCAGTAAAGTCATTTATAAAATATCATATAGAGCAAAACATATTTAAATCAATTACTTTTGAACAAATTATCTACTGTAATCATCTGCCTTTAGCATAGTATCTCTTGACTCAAAATAAAATCATTTAATTAGCTCATCAGCATAACTCATTTTAATATTTACTAATGCGTTACTCCCCTGAGTAACCTCCTTACCACACACACTATGCCCCTCCCTGGACTGTAGCGCCCAGTTGCTTCCACAAGAACGGAAGTTTTTTGGGGGTAGACGCTGCCTACACCGTTCTTGCTTCGGCCTTACAAAACATTCGGTATTACTGATGTCCGAAGATACCAGTAATCCTACTAAACTTAGGTATATGCCCTTAAACGGTCTACCATCCCATTCGATGGATAGCCGCTGTTCCATAGTTCTGGTGATTCCCCTAATTTACCCCCCGGTTAATTTCTAAATTCACCTCTTACAACGATAACAACTATGGCCAGTTTAGGCAGAATGTGACGCAATGAGCCCCGACCGACCATAGCTGTCAAAGCTGAGCCAATTCCGTGGTCAGGGTTCGGTGAGGCCGTGACCGCCCGAAAGTTGGGGAATCACACGTAAAATATATATTTGTTTGTGATATAGTTACATTTAAAATTTACAATTTATATTGCATGAAATTTCTATTCTTGATCCTGTGCTCTAACACCATACATTTCTTTCTTAACTTTCCCTACACTCCTTCATTAACATAAAATAGTGAGTACAACAAAATATTTACTTATTCATCTGAACTAATCTATTCCTACTTACATAGGCTATCACCAACTAACGATTGAATCTTTAATTACAACTTAATTGACCATTTAATAAAAAGGTTTTACTCTCTCTACGTCCCTTAAAATAAACATCTACTTTGCATCTGAATAAAAATTACAAACATTTCAATTTTAGGTTTAGTTTCAAATTCTATTAACTCGTGACCTTGTTACATTTTATTATTACATTTCAATTATGAATTTCTATTAAGTATTTTCATCATCAATTGGTTTGGGTGATTCTCAGTTATTCATAATGATTCGATTTATTAAAAAGGCATTAAAATATAACCTTAGCCCCTTCTTCCTTCTAACACTCACTAACAGATTTACATAGGGTGACACCAATCTCTCAAAAATATTTACCTCCATTAACTTCTCTAACTCAACTTAAATCATCCTACCCTTATAACAAAATACCTGCTACCCTCTTTGTACTTAGGATGTGTGTTCCCTCCCTATACTCATTCCCTTATTAGTTCCTGGCCCTTTCCCAGGTAACTCCGCCAAACCTCAATTAAAACTATTCACCTCCTGCCCCTGTTGTTAAGGACTCCTTACCAAACCTTACCTGTTAAACTATTCACAACGCCTGTTGTTAAGGACTCCTTACCAAACCACCCTCTTTACAAAATTTCACCACCATCTATTTACTCCCCAATTACCTCACTCTCACTTTCTCTATATATATGTACTCCCGCTACTGTGTCCCTACTACTACCCATTTTTATATTATTTTTATTCCAGAACTCTTATTTAAAATAACCCATTTAAAATAACTTTGATTGACTTAAATGCCTTATTTAAACAATTATCACCCAAACTTCATCTTTTACAACATTTTACATTTTACACCCATTGAAAATTACACTAGAAAATTCATAACTACCTCAAATTAATTTAATTACCTCATTTAAAACCTTTTAAACACATTTAAAATTTATTATTCAAACAGTGAACATTTTACTTTATTTAAATTGCATTATAAACTTCATACTTACAGTACATCACTCAAAACACATGATTCCTGTTATTGACACAAAAAATATAAACATTCATTACTACAAATATCATGTACAACCATATGTACCTTCTGAAACATAACAATCATATGACTCCACCACTAAACACATTTTACATTTATTCATTTACTATTTATTCTCCAGTTCAAATCTCATAAAATCATTTAAATTCATTATCAAAATCTCTTTATACAACATTTTAAATTAATCAATTAATTCATCTCAAATTATTTAATTCAATCAGTTATTGAAAACACAAGTTATTTTAATTATCTTATTCCAGAACAATTACAATTCATTTATTACAAACTCTCATTATTTATTTACTCTGATAAAATATTATTATTATTATTATTAAATCAATTTCTACTACATACACACATTGTTTACCTAAAATACATGTTACAATACAAATACAATTAATTTCACTATAAATTTATTTACAATTTTTTGTCATTATTTTTCTGTTTACCACACCTCATTTCATAAGTTTGCTAGGTCATCACCATAAACTAAAATAATTAAAATGTCCATTCACTGATTTTTTATTTAACCCCCATCATCATACATCAGTCTGACTTTTACATAACAATTATCATCTTTAATTACACTCCTTACATCATTGTTATTTATATAATAACCCGTTAATATTTCAAATTGTTCCGTAAAACCCACATAATAATCTACTGGATTATCCCACATTATTATTAAATCATATAACCTGTCTACATCATTAGTTTTATTCTTGTCACCATCCGTATTATTATCTATCCCCCTTAAGCATTTTAACCTCTCAATTTCAAAATCATCTACTATTAATACTCCACGTCTAAATACAGGTAAGCTTCCCACATAATTATCAACATTATCATCATTTATTTGTGCATTATCTTCACAACAAGGTAAGTCTTTCATATCTTTTTTTTTCAAATTAATTCTCTTTTAACTCCTTATAGCTTCTACTTAATGTGAATATCTCTCTCCCTATTTACAAACAACTCTCTCTCTAAATATCTCTCACCATAACGCCAGATCACATTTTCTCTACCATCCCATACAGAAGGTACTACTATATTAAAACACCTCCTGGTTCTTCCAGGAACAACACAAAAATTCAAAGGACAATTATTGGTAGAACACTTATCTACCCAATACATTCGTGAAGACCTTCCTTCACCACCCACAACACCACGGGAAAATTTTACCCTCTGCAACCCCTCTACCTGTAAACTCTATTCATACTCTCTCTCTAACTGATTAACACTCACTAACATTCCATTGTTACAATCTACTTCAACTAAAACTTCATTAGCACTCTCAATATTCACTTTATTCCCTAGCACCACATTTTTAATTATATCATTGTTATCACTCTTTATTTTGCTACTACTTGTTGACTCATTACTATAATTATCATGATTACTCACAGTGGCGTAAATAACGCCAATGCAACCGATGCGATGCATTGGGGCACATAACCTGTGGGGGCGCAGTGCATAAACGGATATACTGGAAAACATTTCAACCAAATTAAAAAAAAAATTTTTTTAAAGAATTATATTTATGGTGAGCGTGTTAATCAGGGTTGATTTTGTCACCCTTTCACTTCAAAAGAATTATTTAAATAATTATAATATAAGCAAATACTGTAGATACCAATACGTGCAACTCTTGACATTTTACATACAATCCGGTGACAACCTATGAAGCAGAGCCATGTAGCGTTGTGCCAACTCAAGACACGGGAGGCGCTAGAGTAAGTTGGACGTATTAATATCTATAGTATTTGCAGTTAGTAATAAACTCAAGACACGGGAGGTGCTAGTGTAACGTGTTGCCACATTTTACCCGAAGTTGGACGTATATATATCAATAGTATTTGATATAAGGCATTAATTATCATAAATATTTAGCTCGGCCGGGACCTACTGAACTACGAGCAACGAGCCTGAGTTATCGTCGGGTTGGTTATTGTTAGGGTAAACGAATAACGAGTGAAAGTGGGGGACCAAGTGAATCACTCAAAGATTCCAAGAATCGCTCCGACCTGCTACTGTCTACGCCTGTTTACTGTTTACTGTCAAAAGTGGAAATCACTCAGTCCTTGTTATACAAATAACACGATTGTGCGGTTTGGTAGTGCTGTATGTTTTAATAATTTTTGGTTACGGTTACTTGTGTTCAGTTTAAATAATATTTTTTCTATTTCTTTAAATTAATTAATAGTAATTTGTTATTACATTTACCATGGACGGAAACAAACGACCAAGTGGAGCTGAATTTCGGAAGAGGAGAAAACACGAAGAAGAAAAAATAAAAAACTACCAAAAATTAGCACTTTTTGTGTAAAAAATGTGATTTTTCGGGAGGTTCTGCGAGTCAGTCCGATGGAGTTAGTGAGAGAGTGTGAAGGCGATAAAAGTTTTGAAGAAAACAACACTTTAAATTTCCTGGGAGATGATTCAAAATCAGAAGTTGACCAAAATGTGAGTACAGGCTTGAATACTAATTTTAACGCCCCTTCAACATCATTAACCGTTGTAAATAGAATAGTACAAGAAAATGTAGAAAATATCGATAACAGCAATGATGATGCAACAGGAAAATTTAATACAGATATCATCCTTTTCTCAGAAGATGAGGTAAAAAAATATGAGTTTAAATCTCTAATTTTAAACTCTGAACCATGCAGACCTCAAGGGCCTTTTCCTAAAGATCCCAAAACAAATAAGTCTTTTTCAAAAGCGTATTATTTTTGCGAAACAAAGACTGGACAGAAAATTGAGCGTTTTTGGCTTTGTTACTCTCCGGTATTAAATGGGTTGTATTGCGAACCCTGTTGGCTGTTCGCTAACAGACTTGATAAAAACTTTAACAAAGCATGGTCCACGGGAAAAATCAATGATTGGGGAAATCTCTCATCAAAAATAAAAGACCACGAATGGAGTAAATGCCATACTAATGCGTGTAAGGCTTATGGAATCAGAAAAAGTAACAGAGACATTAAAGTACTTTTTTATGAAAAAGAAGAAAAAATGCTTGAAGTAATAAAGAGAATCCTTGATGATATCATAACAATGTCAACTTGCAACTTAGCTTTCAGGGGTCAAACTCAACATGCAACATTTTTCAAACTCCCTCCTAAACATACTAAACAGAGCATAATTATTCAGAGAAATCATTTTTAAGAAGTATTTTTAAATTGTGTATCAAACATTTGTTTGAAAGAGAATTTACATAATATTTTTATACACCATTAGAAAATAACTGAAATGAGAATCACATTACTTATATTTACTGCACGTTTGTTACAGGATGATAAAAAAATAAAAATATAAACGTTGCTACATTTTTATAAAGTTTGAAACATGGTATTTATTGATATGTACATAATATTACAAAACACATTTGTTATATGCCTTACATTATAAAGCTTGAAACATGATATTTATATATGTACATAATGTTACATAATATTACAAAACACATTTGTTATTTGCCTTACATTTTTGATTATTGAATATTAAACTAACCTATTTAAAATGATGTCTACTGTTCGGGTTCACATTTTAAGGCTACTCCCTAACGAAACCCCGACGGCTTTTTAACTGTAAAACTGTCTAGCTGACTTGTCTAAATCTAAACATCGAGATCTCTCGTGTTCAATACTAATTATACTAAGATCACATAGTCTAGTACCAGACATCGAGTTCCTTAAATAGCTTTTTATGATTTTTAGTTTTGAAAACGACCTTTCGCTACTTGCGACTGTGACTGGCAAGGTTATAAACATTATAAATGCTGTACAAATGTTTGGCACACTAGACGCAATAAACTTATTTTTAATCAATAGATAGTCAGCCAACTGGCTGATTTTGCTTATTTTATTACTTTTGATATCATCTTTGACAAAATTTCTAAAGCAAATAACTTCATTGACCAAAGCAGCAGTCACATCGGATTCATACTTCTTGCAAAACCCAGAGGCTGAGTCTATTAGTTGTTCGTCTGAAAACTCTAATGGATTTTCTGGTTTCAAAAAACTGAAAGTATCAACTAGGCGTAGCGTACTTTTAAACCTATCATTTAATTGTGAAATTAAAATATCAATAGCTTTCAAAAATACCTTTATTTTAAAGCTGTATAAAGGGTCACTAAATTCATAGTCCTTTGCAAGTTCGTCAAAAAAAGTTTTAACTTCTGTTGCGTTTGGTGTTCATTGAAGGATCGATGTTCCACTTAGCAGCTAATTTTCTGGCTTGATCCACAACATCGTCGAATTGTCCCCGCAGATCCTTTATGGTATTGATACTCTTCTGAAGGAGTTTTTTCGCATCGTCCAGATTAATGTCAGGTCTCTGAAGGGATTTCGATGTGATCTGAATCCTTTCTAAAACTCTGCTTTGAAAAACAAGCATCAAAACAAAATCAAATGAAGCCATTTGTTTCCTAAGACCAGTTGCTTCTACTACTTCACTGGTCACGTTTGAAGCCAAAATTATTTTGGTTAAGCACTTCATCACTGGGACGAAATTAACATTGATTGCTAGTAAAGCGTCGTATCTCGAAGACCACCTTGTAGGACAGAGTTTTTTAAGGTCAAGTTTATAATGCATGTATCAGTTGATTCTGCTAAAGACTGCCATCTTGGTAGGCTTTGACTGAAAAACACATATATACTGTTTATTATATCATAGAACACTGAAATCTCTAAAATAGATTTCACACTGTCATTTAAAACTAAATTTAAATTGTGATTAGCACAATGCACATATTGTAACGTTACATAACCCGGTCCCAATAAATTAACTATTGTAATACCATAAAGGTCAGAAATGGGTAACCTATAACGAGCTCAAAATTAAATTGTATCACTAAACATTATAAACGATTAGAGTGATATACAGTGACAAGTGAGTTATAGTGTACCCATTGAGGTAATAAGTGAAAGTGAAGGGAACTTTTTACAGAATTGTGCTGTAGGTGTGGGTATTATAAACGATGATAGTAGATTATAATGCTACTAACTAATTATGTATTTTGTTAATTTATTGTAGTATTTATATTGTGTAGACAACCAAGTTTAATACCTAAGTTAATTATATATTTTTTACAATATTTGTGTTATAGTATAAGATAACCCAGGGTTCGTTTTAAAAAACATAAAAGATTTAAATATCAGATGATAATGAAAATTAAAATAATACTGTATGAGGGAAATGGCAGAAGGAATAGTGCAGTGTAGGAATACTATAAGAGACTAATAAATAATATATAAATTCCTTTGAAGTTAATAAAAATATTAAATACTTATATCCAAAGTTATAAGAAAATAAACAGAAAACTATTATGTAAATCAAATTGGGAAAGAAACCAAAATTAAAAAGAATTATTTTTCTGTAAATAAAAAATAAATTTATAATAATTACAAACTGCCTATATACTAAAAAGTAAATAGCAGAACCAATAAAAAGATATAAAAAAATTATGGGTTACTACGAGTAACGAAAAATAACAAGTATTGTTAATCGAATTTAAAAATTAAACCTGTCCAGTTGACAAAATGATGATACAACAATTTTATTAAAATATCCTTTTAGAAATCTTTGAGAAGTGCAAAATTGGTACAAAATTAAACAACAGAATGAACATTATATACTAATACCTTATTTATCAAAGTTAAATTGCTATACTCCATAATAAAAGTGAAAGAAAACCAATTTTGGACGATCAAGCCTAGTTTCGCTATGTTTCAAGTTTGACGAGAGAATATTTTCCAGACGGTTATGAAATTACTACCAAATACGGACACCACCGGAGAAACGGCTTCATCCAAGTAAGAACTTCAAGAAGAGAGGTAATATAAACATTTCGTTTAATATTTAACGAAGAAAACATTCCGAACGGTAGTATAGGCAAGAAACTATTAAAAATTTAACCACATGTTCTAATGAAAACAAACGCACTCTCCTCTCTTACGGACATTTCCGGAACTACGTATTAAGCGAAAATAAACAAATTTTTGAATATTTTTTCGGTATTTGTAAAGCGTAGTAGAATTATCCATTTCTGACCATCTCATAACAAAAAGAACTTACCCTTAACCCTGGGGAAATAAATAAAAGAATTATATATTGATTGATGTTTTAAATATAGTATAAAATTTGGAAAAAAAAACCATATATTATTTGTTGACAATTCCATGTTTACTCAATGAAGTCGATATCATGTCTTAATTAAGGAAAAGATCGATTGTGATATTTGTATTTTGGCGGAAGAGAAAAAACCAATAATATTCTTAATAAATATTATTGAAAAATTGAGATTTAAAAAATAAAATGTGTGTCCTTTCTTGTAGTGGGTAGTTGTATTAAATTTCAGAACAACTAAGAAGAAGACGATCCACCTGGTCGTATACTGTCACAGTGTCGTCTGGTTAATCTATATTTGGAGACTAGTGTTAAAGTCAGCTGATTCGGTGCACGGCGAATATTTGAAAATTTAGTAATCGTCCAAACCGAGGGTAAACAAACGGTACTAGCTCTCTCTCCAAAATCAGGCTAAACAACTTCCCTACTTGACCCAAATCACACACACTCGATTTCTGCTTTGTTTGAGTAACATTCCCAATTGCTTTATTTAAACTTCAGTCTTTATAATTCATAAGTGGCGACTGCGGAGAGGCGGAAACATTAATAAATAAAAAATAAAAAAACACACGTTACAGATTTGGCGCTTACAACATTGAGTCTTGAATGAGACAGACATTTCGCTAAAACACCTCTAAGAAAAAACCGCTACGTTACAGATTGGCGAACCCAACATTGGGGCTTGAGTAAATAAGACGAGCACTCAATAGGCCACATACAAAGACTCCGCGGAAAGTGCCTCCAAACCGCTACGTTACAGATTGGCGAACCCAACAGTGGGGCTGAATTAACTACAAACCCATAATTGCAATACACTCATAAGTGGCGGAAACCTCTGATAAAAACCGCTACGTTACAGATTGGCACTCAACGTAAAAGGGCTGTAATTAGAAAAGAATTTTGATATATTGAATAAATTAATATCCCAAAAAATCTAATTATCGTCGGCAGTTATGAGAAAACAAGAAATGCATAATACTAGAGGCAGATCGAAGAAGAGGACAGAAGAAAAGGAGATGGAAGAAGGTGGACAGGAACGAGAGATAGAAATAGTTACGGACAGTGAAATGGAACAACCGGCAGGTGATAAAGAAGAAACTGAAGCAATTATGAGCACGGAAAAGGAAATAGTGGAAGAGGATGCCCAAGGGGACCAACCGGATAAAGCGGAAGCCAGGAGAGAACCAAATTGGCAAGACATGATGAGATTTATAGCCGAAAAATTTGATAAAATAGATGAGAACTCAAGGAAACAAAATGAAACCTTGAGCGAAAAATTTGATAAAATAGATGAGAACTCAAGGAAACAAAATGAAACCTTGAGCGAAAAATTTGACAAAATAGATGAGAATTTTAAGAAACAGGAAGAGAACTCTAGGAAGCAAAATGAAACTTTGAGGGATAGTTTAAAACAAATTGAGAAAATAAACGAAGAAAGTTTAAAGCGGATTGAGGGTAAGATGGAGAAGTTCAATAAGGAGATATGGAAAACTTTCGGGGAGAAGTTTGAAAATGTTAATACACTTAGCCAAAAAGCAGATACATACAAGGAGGAGACAAATAAACAAATGGACCATAGTGTCAAGAATTTGGATGAAACATCAGACAGCACTTCAGAAGGTATTAAAGTAAGTCCGAATACAGAAGAGAGGAGGAAGGAAATAGAAATTACAGAATACCAAGGTGTAATGCCATCGGAAAATAAAAATAGCCACAACAAAGAGGATAATCAATACCTGGAGAAGAAAACCCCAAAATTCAAAAACTATGTAAGGACAACTTACTTAATTTATTTAGAAACAATATGATTTAAGATAAAACCCCAAAATTCTAAAAGCATGTAAGGACATCTTATTCAAGTTATTTTGAAAACATATAATTTAAAATGAAGAAACTAAAAACCCCAAAATTCAAAAAGCACGTAAGGACAACTTACTCAACAATTTATTCAGGAACAAGACGATTTAATAAAAAACTATGTAAGTACAACTTACTTAACATATTTCGAAACCATATAATTTAACAAAAAATAATAACAGATTAGTAAATAAGAGTTATAAAGAATTGATTTAAAATGAAATAATAGGAAAAAGTAATATTTTTAATGGTAACAAACAGAAGAAAAATTAAATGAACAAAAACAATTGAAGGTAATGTGCTCAGATAAGAAGAATAAAGAATAATTTAATGACTCCAATGAAACTGAAGGAGGATGATAATTAATACAATAATTAGAATTTCTCGGAATTGAAGATTATATAAGAAGAAATGATACGGAGAAATATGTCACAAGAAGTAAAGTCAAAAGAATTTGAACATAAGGCCTATCAATAATGTTATATGCTATTAGTTAATGGAAAAGAAGAAGGAATCAAGGAGAAGAAGAAATATATAAATAAATGTAAACAGCAACTGTATGAAGAATCCCAAAAGTGTTTAGTACTAGTCGCTAATTGACTACTACTTACAATTTTTTTTTTTTTTATGTATTGACCGTAGAAATGTTCCGGCAATAATTTTTATGAGCAGGGATGATGTTCCCCTGGTCTCAGAAGGTGTAAGGATGGACAGAGGAGTATGGACCCAGAGTGGCCACCCTACTGGTACCACCGCACAGGATAGGGAAAAATGTTAGGGAAATTGAATATTTAAGGGATAATAATTATAAAATAGCTGAAAAGAGTGATATTAGATTCCAGAAGTATAAATGAAGAAAATAGAAGGAAGATAGCAGACCGAAGCTTAATTGATAAAGCGAATTTATAGTAATAAATAGAAACGAGTGTTAAAACAAGTTTAATATAATTAGTGTGACCAGTCCTTATCAAATAAAATGTGGAAGTACCACTACCCAGAGAAATAAATAATTGATGAATGTGCCTCCAACAGAGAGAGAGTAGAGTAAGAAAACAGCAATTACCACCAGTCTGAATTACCAGTCAGTGTACAACCAGTCAGAAATGAAACACTATTATGAAGAAAAAAACAAAGAATATTAGGAGAATTGAAACAATCAACAATTTATTTTAATAAACGAGTAAAACCAAAATAAATTTGTTCTAGTGGGGGGGCTTTATGTAACGTTACATAACCCGGTCCCAATAAATTAACTATTGTAATACCATAAAGGTCAGAAATGGGTAACCTATAACGAGCTCAAAATTAAATTGTATCACTAAACATTATAAACGATTAGAGTGATATACAGTGACAAGTGAGTTATAGTGTACCCATTGAGGTAATAAGTGAAAGTGAAGGGAACCTTTTACAGAATTGTGCTGTAGGTGTGGGTATTATAAACGATGATAGTAGATTATAATGCTACTAACTAATTATGTATTTTGTTAATTTATTGTAGTATTTATATTGTGTAGACAACCAAGTTTAATACCTAAGTTAATTTTATATTTTTTACAATATTTGTGTTATAGTATAAGATAACCCAGGGTTCGTTTTAAAAAACATAAAAGATTTAAATATCAGATGATAATGAAATTAAAATAATACTGTATGAGGGAAATGGCAGAAGGAATAGTGCAGTGTAGGAATACTATAAGAGACTAATAAATAATATATAAATTCCTTTGAAGTTAATAAAAATATTAAATACTTATATCCAAAGTTATAAGAAAATAAACAGAAAACTATTATGTAAATCAAATTGGGAAAGAAACCAAAATTAAAAAGAATTATTTTTCTGTAAATAAAAAATAAATTTATAATAATTACAAACTGCCTATATACTAAAAAGTAAATAGCAGAACCAATAAAAAGATATAAAAAAATTATGGGTTACTACGAGTAACGAAAAATAACAAGTATTGTTAATCGAATTTAAAAATTAAACCTGTCCAGTTGACAAAATGATGATACAACAATTTTATTAAAATATCCTTTTAGAAATCTTTGAGAAGTGCAAAATTGGTACAAAATTAAACAACAGAATGAACATTATATACTAATACCTTATTTATCAAAGTTAAATTGCTATACTCCATAATAAAAGTGAAAGAAAACCAATTTTGGACGATCAAGCCTAGTTTCGCTATGTTTCAAGTTTGACGAGAGAATATTTTCCAGACGGTTATATAATTACTACCAAATACGGACACCACCGGAGAAACGGCTTCATCCAAGTAAGAACTTCAAGAAGAGAGGTAATATAAACATTTCGTTTAATATTTAACGAAGAAAACATTCCGAACGGTAGTATAGGCAAGAAACTATTAAAAATTTAACCACATGTTCTAATGAAAACAAACGCACTCTCCTCTCTTACGGACATTTCCGGAACTACGTATTAAGCGAAAATAAACAAATTTTTGAATATTTTTTCGGTATTTGTAAAGCGTAGTAGAATTATCCATTTCTGACTATCTCATAACAAAAAGAACTTACCCTTAACCCTGGGGAAATAAATAAAAGAATTATATATTGATTGATGTTTTAAATATAGTATAAAATTTGGAAAAAAAACATTTATTATTTGTTGACAATTCCATGTTTACTCAATGAAGTCGATATCATGTCTTAATTAAGGAAAAGATCGATTGTGATATTTGTATTTTGGCGGAAGAGAAAAAACCAATAATATTCTTAATAAATATTATTGAAAAATTGAGATTTAAAAAATAAAATGTGTGTCCTTTCTTGTAGTGGGTAGTTGTATTAAATTTCAGAACAACTAAGAAGAAGACGATCCACCTGGTCGTATACTGTCACAGTGTCGTCTGGTTAATCTATATTTGGAGACTAGTGTTAAAGTCAGCTGATTCGGTGCACGGCGAATATTTGAAAATTTAGTAATCGTCCAAACCGAGGGCAAACAAACGGTACTAGCTGTCTCTCCAAAATCAGGCTAAACAACTTCCCTACTTGATCCAAATCACACACACTCGATTTCTGCTTTGTTTGAGTAACATTCCCAACCGCTTTATTTAAACTTCAGTCTTTATAATTCATAAGTGGTGACTGCGGAGAGGCGGAAACATTAATAAATAAATAAAAAAAAAAAAAACGCACGTTACAGATTTGGCACTTACAACATTGAGTCTTGAATGAGACAGACGTTTCGCTAAAACACCTCTAAGAAAAAACCGCTACGTTACAATATTCAGTGGTGGGTGACTTCGATTTTATTCTAGCCTGGACCCTGTGTAAATTCCACTCATGACAGACGCCCCATCGTAACCCTGGGCTCGGCACTTATCCAAAGATATTTTCTTTTCTTCCAAAAATTTATCTACATGCTCCTCTAGGCCTTCAGCCGACTGTTTTTAAACTTCACAAATCCTAAAAATGATTCAATTATTTTAAGTTGATTAATATCCGGTTTGTAAGAAACGTACCTCAAGATTATTGATAGTCGATAAATTTTTGAAATGTCTTGTGTGGTATCCAAAATGAGTGAAAAAAGGATGATTGTTGCACCTCAGACAATATTTCACTCAAAATCTGATGAGATGCTAAATGGATCAATTCGTTTTGAATTGTAGGGCTTAGATATTTTATTCTGCTACCTTCGTTTTCCAGATGGCTCTTTAAAATAGGATCATATCGAGAGAGGAGATAAATAATATTCAGAAAATTCCCTGACTCACTGGATATACTTTTGATGCTTTCAGAGCATTCAGAGCGATGACCCCTGAAAGCTAAGTTGCAAGTTGACATTGTTGTGATATCACCAAGGATTCTCTTTATTACTTCAAGCATTTTTTCTTCTTTTTCATAAAAAAGTACTTTAATGTCTCTGTTACTTTTTCTGATTCCATAAGCCTTACACGCATTAGTATGGCATTTACACCATTCGTGGTCTTTTATTTTTGATGAGAGATTTCCCCAATCATTGATTTTTCCCGTGGACCATGCTTTGTTAAAGTTTTTATCAAGTCTGTTAGCGAACAGCCAACAGGGTTCGCAATACACCCCATTTAATACCGGAGAGTAACAAAGCCAAAAACGCTCAATTTTCTGTCCAGTCTTTGTTTCGCAAAAATAATACGCTTTTGAAAAAGACTTATTTGTTTTGGGATCTTTAGGAAAAGGCCCTTGAGGTCTGCATGGTTCAGAGTTTAAAATTAGAGATTTAAACTCATATTTTTTTACCTCATCTTCTGAGAAAAGGATGATATCTGTATTAAATTTTCCTGTTCCATCATCATTGCTGTTATCGATATTTTCTACATTTTCTTGTACTATACTATTTACAACGGTTAATGATGTTGAAGGGGCGTTAAAATTAGTATTTAAGCCTGTACTCACATTTTGGTCAACTTCTGATTTTGAATCATTTCCCAGGAAATTTAAAGTGTTGTTTTCTTCAAAACTTTTATCGCCTTCACACTCTCTCACTAACTCCATCGTACTGACTCGCAGAACCTCCCGAAAAATCACATTTTTAACAAAAAAAGTGCCAATTTTTGGTTGTTTTTTATTTTTTCTTCTTCGTGTTTTCTCCTTTTCCGAAATTCAGCTCCACTCGGTCGTTTGTTTCCGTCCATGGTAAATGTAATAACAAATTACTATTAATTAATTTAAAGAAATAGAAAAAATATTATTTAAACTGAACACAAGTAACCGTAACCAAAAATTATTAAAACATACAGCACTACCGAACCGCACAATCGTGTTATTTGTATAACAAGGACTGAGTGATTTCCACTTTTGACAGTAAACAGTAAACAGGCGTAGACTGTAGCAGGTGGGAGCGATTCTTGGAATCTTTGAGTGATTCACTTGGTCCCCCACTTTCACTCGTTACTCGTTTACCCTAACAATAACCAACCCGACGATAACTTAGGCTCGTTGCTCGTAGTTCAGTAGGTCCCGGCCGAGCTAAATATTTATGATAATTAATGCCTTATATCAAATACTATTGATATAAATATGTCCAACTTCGGGTAAAATGTGGCAACACGTTACACTAGCGCCTCCCGTGTCTTGAGTTTATTACTAACTGCAAATACTATAGATATTAATACGTCCAACTTACTCTAGCGCCTCCCGTGTCTTGCGTTGGCACAACGCTACATGGCTCTGCTTCATAGGTTGCCACCGGATTGTATGTAAAATGTCAAGAGTTGCACGGTTTTGGTGTCTACAGTATTTGCTTATTTATAATTATTTAAATAATTCTTTTGAAGTGAAAGGGTGACAAAATCAACCCTGATTAACACACTCACCATAAATAAATAATTCTTTAAAAAAAAAATTTTTTTTTATTTGGTTGAAACGTTTTCCAGTATATCCGTTTATGCACTGCGCCCCCCACAGTTTATGCGCCCCAGTGCGTCGCATCGGTTCCATTGACATTATTTACACCACTGGGTTAACCCCGTCTGATAAAATTTATGACACATCAATTTAAAGAAAAACCATTTATCTACTACCCCTACTTCTTATACTTCAACTTTAATTATTTATTAACTATTTACACAAAGCAACCCAGCATTTACCCACGCACACAGTCATTCAGTTTATTTACAAACCCATTTAAATTTTGAGAGCTCTTTTTAGACAATTGTAAAAGGTTATATATGATATGTTTACTTGATTTTGATGATTCGGGCCGACCACCTGCTGTACTGGTTTCACAATTTCGTCAATGTTCTCCGAATTCAATTCTCCTTTTAGATTTTGATATTACTGCTGATTAACGAAACATTACACATTCTGCACCATTTTATTTTATAATTTTTTGGCCGGTCTGTCTACATTTTATTACATTTCAAAGTATTTTTTGCGAACCGCGCGTATACGCAACTGCGCGGCTCAGATGTCGTTAGCCGACTGTCTTTAACTATAAAATTCCCATTTCTGTGTGGGCAGTACGAAAACTGTGCCCAGCCGGCGGGCGCGCACAACTACTCACGTCGGTTGTCGTGAGATGTTATTTGCCGACTGTACGAGGTGTGGCAGAAAAGTAATGAGACTGATTTTTTATTTACCAAAGTTTTTATTTTTTTCAAACATCAATCTTATCCCCTTCAAAGTAGTTCCCTTGGGCAGCTACACACCGATGGAGACGTTGTTCCCACTGTTGGTAGCAGCGCTGGAAGTCTTCAACCGGTATGGTCTGTAGCATGTCCGTTACACTCTTTGGATGTTTTCTAAAGTCCCTAAATGCCGTCCTTTGAGGACATTTTTCAGTTTAGGAAATAGGAAAAAGTCACAGGGACTGAGGTCAGGTGAATAGGGGGGCTGGGGAACCACAGGAATGCCTTTTGAGGTCAAAAATTCTGTGATGGAGAGGGCAGTGTGACATGGGGCGTTGTCATGATGGAGCATCCATTTGTCTGCAATGTCCGGTCTCACGCGAATGACCCTTTTTCTGAGCCTTTCAAGGACGTCTTTATAAAAAACTTGGTTGACAGTTTGTCCTGGAGGAACATTCTTTGTGGACGATTCCCCTTCTGTCAAAAAAACAAATCAGCATTGATTTGATCTTCGATTTGCTCATTCGAGCTTTCTTTGGTCGAGGAGAACTCGCAGTGTGCCACTCCTCACTTTGCCTCTTGGTCTCAGTATACTATTGAAAAATCCATGATTCATCACCTGTGATTACACGACTAAAGAAATCTTGCTCCTTGGCGATTCTGTCAAGAAGATCAAGACACTTGTTTTTTCGATTGTCCTTCTGCTCAATTGTGAGGTTGTTCGGCACCATTTTGGCACAGACCTTTCGCATGTGCAAATGTTCAGTCAAAATTTGATGAACGGTAAATCTGTTCAAATTTAATTCTTCACTCAACATTCTTAATGTTAATCGACGGTCTGATCTCACAAGAGTGTTCACACGTTCGATGTTTTCGTCGGTTTTAGAAGTTGAAGGCCTCCCTGAGCGGTATTCATCTTCAACGTGTTCTCTGCCTTCCAAAAATGATTTATGCCAGCGAAAAACTTGAGCTCGGGATAAAGAATGTTCCCCATACGCTTGTTTTAACTTTTCAAACGTCACACTTGCCGATTCTCCAAGCTTAACACAAAATTTAATGGCACAACGTTGCTCCAAATTACGCTGTTCCATTTTGCGTGACGCACAACCAAAACACAACTTCACTAATAGCAGTCACAACAATCACGTAGTTAACGGAAGGAGTTGAAACTCGCACTGAGAGATGGGAGGGGGCTGATACACGTGCTCTGTCAAGGACAACAGCGCAGCGTTGCCAGATCGCTTGCAGTGTTCCCAGTCTCATTACTTTTCTGCCACACTACGTATTTATTCTCCGCACACTGGGCGAGAAAAAATGTACCTGTACGTGCCGTTAGCGTGAGAACGTTGGCCGCCTGAGCGCGCACTTGTGGGCGATTCACGCCCTCGCTGCTAATCTGCATTCCAACGCCAGCCGTACCAGCCTCGAAGATATACTCTATTCGCCAAATATTCTTTGATGGAATAAAATTGAAAAGATTAAAATTATAAAAACTCATGGGTTTTTACCGTTACAAGATATGTAGTTGTAGATATTCAGAAATATGATGGGGTGACAGTTGTCTTGATTGTTCATCTCTTCTTTCACAGCACTATCACTTTACTAAAAATGAACTTTATCTTGTGAAAAACTTACTTTTTTCGTCGGACGCGTTTCGGCTTAAGTATCCGCCTTCTTCAGCTTTTAGTCAGACTGCCATCATTTCGTAATGGTTTTTGTGTGGAAGGTGTAGTGGGGGTGGTGTGTGGAGGAAGGGGATTGGTGCAAGGATTCAACTTGATGTTTGTTTTTTGTAAAATTGTGTCAAAAAGTGTATGTGATTTATATTGTAATTGATCGTTGAGTATGTTGTTTGGTTGTGTTGTGTGAAATATATAAACACCACACAACACAACCAAACAACATACTCAACGATCAATTACAATATAAATCACATACACTTTTTGACACAATTTTACAAAAAACAAACATCAAGTTGAATCCCTGCACCAATCCCCTTCCTCCACACACCACCCCCACTACACCTTCCACACAAAAACCGTTACGAAATGATGGCAGTCTGACTAAAAGCTGAAGAAGGCGGATACTTAAGCCGAAACGCGTCCGACGAAAAAAGTAAGTTTTTCACAAGATAAAGTTCATTTTTAGTAAAGTGGGGTGACAGTGGTTACATTTGATGGTGACTGCATTAGCATCTGCTGGTAGCAATATAGAAACAACAACAGACCATCTACAGTTAGCAGTTAATAATGCCATTAAATGGACAAAATGTAGCATATGAAATTGAATGAGGTAAAATCTGCTCATGCCAACTTCATTAATAGGGAAACAGAGTACATGCCAATTTTAATCAAGCTCAGCAAAATCTTTGGGCATTACTCTAGATGCTAAGCTTAGGTGGAAAGAACATGTCAAGCAGACACATGAAGAACTTGGGAAAAAAATTGAAGAAAATGTGGCTACTTTGAAGACACTCTGAGCTGTAACTGCATAATAAATGTTATTTTACAAACAAACATGTTTTGTAAACAATATGGTTTTATGTACAACTTTGGAATTGTACAAACATTTGTTGCATGAAGACTGGTATTGGAAGCCAGGGCTCACATTGGGCTGTAGTGCTAAAGAAGAAGAGCCTTTGGGATTACAGAAAGAAACCCAACATTGAAATAATTCAAATTTTTCCAAATAAGGTTCCTTTAAGTATATTTTCATCCACTTGAGGTATGTAAGAAATGATGACATCCACTGAGACCTGATAATGCCTATACTTACTGATGGGATTAAATATTTTGCAGCTGAAGACTTCACAGATGTCAAAATAATGAAGTATTACAACTGCTTGATAATGCTAGACTTGCTCCTTGTTCAACAGTTGCAGAGATAGAAACCATTTGAACTGTTGTAGGCAAGTGACGTGTTTAAAGAAATATGTGCGCATGAACAACATCTAAACTACAGTGAAGACTGTGCCAATAGGAACACATTCAAGACACTGCTAACACATTAAAATAAAATTCCTTTACAATTTCTGTAAATAGTTGTGATTTGATAAACAGAAAAAGTGCCAGATATAAATTTGTGTGGATATGTGAGTGTGTGTGTAAAAATATAAGTTTTCCCTTGTAATGTGTGTTTCTTTCATATTTTTGACATTATAACATGCAGTTCATAGTAAATATTCTAATTTAAATTGAACATTTCCTCTTAGAAAAGCATGCACTCATTGGAAATATGTCTGTTATGTGTTTAAACAAAACTGTAAAAAAAAAAATAATTACTTAAATTTATAATGATTGTAAAAAACCATGCGGTAGGTAGGTACAAATTGTAGATAAGTAAAGGCACATTGTAAATTACATTTTTTGTTTTTATAATTCCTTTACTTTATGCTGATTAATGAAAGAGTCATGTTTGTATGGGTGCCTACAATAACACTGTGAAATTTTTGTAAATTTATATATACAAAAAAAGGCAGATAATTATAAAACTGCATTATTTTACCAATTATACAATTGTACCAGAAGATATAATTGTAAAAGGAGACATTCAAATTAATAAAAATTTTGTTATGTGTAGATATCAGGTTCAGAATTAGATCTGTCAAGTACAATTCATTTTAAAAAATAGAATATTTTACTGATAAATACTAAAAGTATAAAATTAGTATGATGGTAGTAAGATTAAAATAGTTTAACTGAGTACTCAACCCACTGAAGAAGAGTAACAACATCTTGAAACGTTTGGGAAGTGACAATAGTAAGTTCATAAGTGAAAGTATTATATATATTATTAAAATAATTAGATTTAGTTAAGTAACGGACACGTCATGGACAACAAAATCCAAGAATTGTCAAGAATTAGTATTTTAAATTAATGAAACATTTGAAGCAGATTGAAAGAAATGTTAGACAAATAAACATCTATTGGTCAAATAAAAAATGCATAATGAACTACAAGAACTTGCAGGATGATCTCCAAAAAGTATTATAATAAAAACCTGATTACCGGTACTGTATTTATCTAGTAAACAATTAGTGTCTATTAACTATTAATCAGTATGTAGTTGGAAATGTAATCTAAAATAAATTCTACTGGAAGTAGGTGAAAAATGATCTAAGGGAATAGCACATACATATCCAATCTAAACCCATTTCCATAAGAAAGAAAAAACCAGACTTCCCTCTCACTCATCACTTTTCAGTTCTTTTTAATCACTTCTCTTTTAGTAACTGTTTCACACCTGCTTTGCCATTAAACAGTTTTAGACATATATACTCTGTCCTTTTTCTGAACTTTCAAATGTGTTGTGTTGACGATAGTATGTTAGATTGTGTATTTTACAAACTATACAGCAATTTATATAAATTTTAAATTAATTTCCAATTCAAGTAGAAATGAAAACTAATATCAAAAATACTTCAACATAAAGTAACTGGAAAAAGTTGGTTATTATTTATATATAATTTGTCTGTTTTCAGTTATAAAAGAAGTACTCAAATCAAATGTTAGTTATCAAAACTGAAATATTTTATGATTTTAATCATATATAAACAACTGTTATACTGCATAAAATAAATACCTTCTAACTTCCTGGCAAGTTCATTGGCAAATAGTATGTTTGCCAACTTTGTCTGGCAGTAAGCATTGTACATTGAATATGACTTTTCCAGGTTAATGTCATCAAAATCTATTTTATTAGCTGAAATTAAAAATTAAATATTCATTATTTATTAGCAAAATCAACAGATTTAATTTTAAATTTCTATATAACAATTTACCTAATAGTGAACATCCACCATATCCATAATAATTATAAATAAAATATACAGAAAAAGCCAGACTAAATATATGAGTATTTTAATTATTAGAGAATACATTAGAAATTAATTCACTTTATAACCCATTCCATGCTTTGGGGCTTTTACTTGCCTTTATATAATTGTAGTGTGTTTTCATTAGGCACTAATTTTTTACAGAATAGCTAACTTATGTAGATTTTACTGACATTAGAGTCTAATTGCAACATACGTTGTCCACATCAGTTGACAACTACAAGAACTTGTAGTTGCACAAGGAAAGAGCCTGTTACTACTTTCTAATGTCTGTTTTGACAGTATAGTTATGTCTCCTAAAAAAGTGTATATTTAATATGCCAGCTGTGTCCTTGTTATAGACAATTCTAGAATGAAACAAACATTTTTATACTTACTAATCTACACTTGTGATATCTAACAGTGGTATCAAGCAGGATGGGATCTTTTAAAACGTGGAAGCAGATAACACTTCATAGAAGAGTAGTATGAGTGGTAATTGGAAAAAAATTGTTACCTACTAGTCAGATGATAGAAACTTTCCAAGCACTGCTACTGCAAATGGAGGAACGATGACAACAGGAGGCAGAAGAAGCAAAGAAATGGTAGAAAGCACTCTTGCTGGAACAGCAGAAGACATTGTTGCTTAAGTTGGAGGAATGACAAGACGAAAAATATAAGCATGAGCCAGAAGTCATAAAAGCACTGATACAGGAGCAAAGGCAATTGCAAGAGCATACTACTGCAGAGATGGATCTCGTATGTGGTGATCTCAATAGGGAAGACGTAAGATTGTCTGCAGTAGAAGAGTCAATTGCAAGTATAAAATAACAGATAAAAACTGAAGTCAAACAGTTAATACAAACACAACCATGTGTTTCAAAACAATTTGCTGAACAGACTGGCAAAGAAGATAACAGACAGGGGGTAACAGACAGAAAATAAGGTAAGAAAGTGGCTTTGCCTGCAGTTGGGCCAGATTATATCAAGCCACAACATTTGATGTAAGCACTCACTGGATGATGTATCTTTGGCAATTTCAAGTTGCTGCATACACAATACATATGGACATACACTGAACAGAGAAACATAAAGCAGTTTTACTCGTTCTCACTTTAAAAGGACCTGCTGCTGAGCTACTACAAGAAGTGCCACCTGACAGCCAGAATACCTATGCTGAATTGGTAAAAGCTATAGAATTATGCTATGGTGATACAAATTTGCACAATGTGTATTGCACTCAGTTGAGAGCAAGGCGACAGCATTCTGGAGAGTGTTCAACAGTTTGAAGCAATCTTTGGCAGACTAATTAAACTGGCTTATCCTGAAACACCAGAGGATTTTCGAATGAGGTTTGCAATGCAAACATTTACTGATGCTGTCAGAGATAATGAACTACAGCAAGTGCTACAGAATAGTGCAAATGGCAAGACACCAGAATATTCCAGATCCCATTGTCCATGCTCTACAGTTTCATTCTACCAAGGCAGCATCTGGCTGGGCAAATCATAAAGTACGCACACTAACAGATCCTGATGACACATAGGATGAAGAGAAAAAACAAGGACCAGAGACCAAACGATTGGTACCACAGTATAAAAGAAGAAAAGGTGGAAGACCGAAGTGTCGTAGATGTGGGAAACCTGGACATCTACAAAGGGATTGACAATCCAGAGTTAAGCAGCATGGAAATGAGCAGTAGTTGGTATAATGGGATGTTTGCTAACTAACTGGAGAAACAAAGCCCCTAGACAATACACCATTTCTATATGTCAGAAAAACAGCAGGAGTAGTTAATGGATTTGTTCAAGAAAGGCCGCTTTCAATGTTACAGTTGACACAGGTGCAACACTTTCCACTGAGTGCCCTGGTCTGGTGAAAAATCTCCTCAAGCCAATCTCATGCTCTTGCACCTTGTGAACAACTCTTGGAAGGCCTGTATAAAAGTGTTTGGGAAAGTAGAGATACACCTATGCCTTGGTCGACTTGAGTTTGATCACCAAGTACTTGTTGCAGACATTGTGGATGAAACAGTTCTTGGTGTGGACATAACGAATGCATATGGTTTTGTTAGTGACTTCAAAAATAATGTCTTGAGAATCAGGTAAGAGGAAGTAATGATCTTTACAACAAATACTCCAGAAAAATTAATAGATGTGATAAATCAAGTGGACATAACTATCCTGCCAAACTCTGGAAAAAATCATCATGATTAGAACCAAGGTATATACTAGGGGGGAAACAATGCTCTATATTCAAACCCCAGATAGTCAGCACATTGGGCAAACTAATTGCCAGAACTTTAGTAAAATCAGAGAAAACAGGAAATTACCTATGGGAGGGTGAATATTGTGGACCAGGCTGTCGCTTTACCTAGGTAAAATTTCTCCTGTGGCCTGGGTATCTGAAATGACAAAAAATCTAGTTCTTGGATTTTGTTGTCCATGACGTATCCATTACTTAACTAAATATAATTATTTCACTAATGACTCGGAACACAAATTTTTTATGGGTAAAAAAATGCGTTCTGAGAAGTTAGTGAAATAATTATATTTAAAAATCTAGTACATCAGACTCTTCAAAATTACCAGAGTAGAGCTTCTGACTGCTGCTCAAGTGATGAGGTAAAATTCAGACAGTTTTTACATGAATTCAAAGACGTTTTGGGAGTTTATGGCCAGTCATTGAGAAAAACCTCTCTTGCACAATATCACATCAATACAGGAGATACAACACTGAGCTAAGCAAGAGCTCAGCAGGAGGAATGTGTTGGTTAGTACAGGAAATCTTGGATTTCGATAGCAGGAATAAACGAGTATAACGCCAAAATCAGAAATTTAAAAAAATTTCTTATTTTGATTTGAGATGTATCATTAAGTGCCATGACAGGGAATTGATGTGTTAAAAGCAGAAGTTTGTACACAACGAAGTGAAAGCTAGGGTATTTGCAGAAGTGATTGACAGGCAATAAAAGCATGTAACAGCTCCAACGCGCTCACGGAAAGCAGACAGAGTTCATCGCTCTCCATACTAAGAAACATTAGTTTTTTGACAACTACCTCAAATCCTTAGAAAAAAAGGTACAAACGTGAACGAACCCATTTGAAGAGCAAATGTAAGTATTAACAATAGACCAAACTACGTATACACGCCAGCTGCATATAGTGAAACAAAAAAGGGTATACGTTATTGAAAGACTCTAACGGTCAATGACAGGACTTCAACCTTACTCGGAAGAAAGAAAGCTCGGGTGTAATGTCCGAACTCAAGGAAAGATGTTTTGATGGAAACATAGACAAAGAAACGGACATACAAAGGAAGTTTGGTGAGACCCTTGAGTGACAATAGTTGATGCCATTAGAACGACCAAGTGCAGAAAACAATACATTGACGAGAAAGTTAAGGGTTGCTTTTGTATAAGTTACTCCAAAAAAAACGACAGCCAAGAATTTATTGCTACAGTATCTAGCAGGGACAACGACCTCAGTATAGTGACCTAGGGAAGAAATCTGGGGGGAATCCAAAAGCCTATCAGAGAGGTGCTTTCGGAAAAATAGGTGGTCTCTAGATCTGGAGGGTGGTAAAGTAGAACCAATTAGAACACAGCATAGAAAAAATCAGAAATTAGTGGTAGTAATGCTGAATTCCATATAGGGACATGAGAAAGGTGCGCTCGAGGAGTTCTAACTAAAATTTTGATGGAAATGGGAGTGTAAGTCCGCGACAGAGATTTCATAATTATTGGACTTAGAGAATTTTCGGTACGATGGTTAGCAAAGTAATATCGGACTTAAAACAATTTTGGTAAAAGAACTGTAAATTTTATTAGTGATATACAAGTGAATTAATACAACACGAATAATAATTCAGTAACGCTGTAAATTAGTTTTGCAAATACGTAACAATAACTTTATCATCAAGTAATATTACAAGACGAACTAAACTCGTAAATAACATTAGTTTCAATCATAACGCAGTTGATAAATAATAATCAATAATGTCTGTGGAAGTGAATAACAATAATAACTAACGCGAACTAATTCCGAATGAGTGAAGTTTGGTGTTGTGCTGTGTCTTGTGAGACTCCACGGGATTCCACGATACAATCTGCTAATCCAGAGGGAATTATTGCCATCACGCCAGACGATCAACATGCGAACCGCATCATATAAACCTCTACCAGATTTGGATACATCCCAAAAGTAAACTTATCATGCCATACATAATTAGTCTAAGGTCCACTGTCTGTTCACTTAAAGAACTCACACAAATTAATTAAAGAATTAAGATAAAATTTCACTTAAAAAATAATATCACGAAGCTATGGAAGTTAAATTTATTTATGAGCACCGATTTTAAATGAATCCAGATCAGTAATTAACTATGTTATAGTATTTAAAATTTAAGAGAATAATTATTAAAAGGTTTTTTTTTAAAATAAGAATTACAATATTTGAATTATTAGAGCATTTAAGATGAGTAATGAAAATAAGATCTATGAAAATGAATATGTTTATATTTTGATTAGAGATTGCATAATTCATGTGTCAATGATAAACATGATACTCAATCATAACTAATTGTTAGTAAATCGAAAAACTATTTATAAGAATAAGTCTACATTTTATTTTATAAACCCTGAGGAAAGAGCAATCAAAGTTAAATGTTAAACGAGTCTTTGTCAAATGCTTATTCTTATCCAGTAGTGCTGGTAGTGAAGAAGGATGATGGGTCACACTTCTGTGTAGACTACCAGAAATTGAATAATATGAGAAAGAAAGATTACTATCCACTACCTTGTGTCAATGATATGCTGTCTGGAGATCAGTGGTTTTCCATATTGGACCTGAAGAGCGCATATTGGCAGGTGGGTCTGCATCAAGAAGACAAGGAAAACACAGCTTTCTCAACCCCAAGTGGCCTCTTCCAGTTTAAATCCATGCTATTTGGACTCTGTAATGCACCAGCAACATTTAAAAGACTAATGGACCTGGTCCTCCAGGCCTGACATTGAAAACTTGCGTTATTTATTTAGACAGTGTAATAATTATCAACAACAAGACTTTTAAAGACCATATGGAAAAGGAGGTTCTAACCAGAATTCACAATGCCCAACTAAAGCTGAGTCCAAAGAAGCGTTTTCTATTCCAGAAGGAAGTACAGTATTTGGGCTATTTGGTCTCAGCAGTTGGTGTTAGTGTGGATCCCAATAAAGTAGACACCATGAGAGTGGCCAGTTCCAAAGAGTAAACATGATGTCAGATTTCCTTGAGATTATGCTCATATTATAGACATTTTGTAAAAGACCTCTCTAATATTGCTATGCCACTTCATGAGCTAACGGAAAATAAACAAACATTCCAGTGGTCATGTGATCAAGCCTTCAATACTTTAAAAATTGCATTATGCTCAGAGCCAATTCTTGCTTTCCCAGCCTCTGAAGGGAAGTACATCATAGACACAGATGCAAGCATTACTGGTAGAGGAGCAGTTCTCTCTCAAGTCCAAAATGGTAGAGAATGAGTAATAGTGTATTATAGCAAAGGGCTTTCCAAAGCAGAGAGAAATTACTGTTATATGGAGAGGGTTGCTGGCTATTGTTCAAGCTTTGCAAACACTTTCATAAATATCTGTATGGGAAGGCATTTTCATATGTATCGACCATGCTACACTTGAATGGCTCTTAAGTTTTAAAAATCTGAAAGGGTAGTAGGCAAGCTGTCTTGAACGTTTACAAGAGTACAACTTCAAGATACATTGGCAAGGATGTCTGTATGGTATTGCAGATGGCTTATTGCAAAGCCCATGCTTGGAAGATTGCCAACATTACTGCACTAACAGAGAACAGACTCCAAATGAACAAGTTCAAGCTATCACTGTAAACTTCTTGGCAGGTGGTTGGAAGACACAAGATTTCTGATAAGAACAGATGGCCGATGAAGACATTGGATTGATCTTGATGGTAAAAGAGGAGGGTCGTCACCCTGATTGGCAACAAGTGCTGAAGAGCTACTGGGGACAATGGGAATCTTTAACTTTGGCGAACGGATTGCTGAAAAACGTCTTGGGAAAGTGTGGATGGTTGAGATGTAGTCATGCAGCTGTCAGTACCTTGAAGTAAAGTGCATTCTGTTTTAAATGAAATATATAATGGAGCAGCTGGTGGCCATCTTGCTGTTAATAAGATAATTGACAAAATATGGAAATGATTCTACTGGCTTCATCTTCGCCACAATGTAGATAAATGTTGTTTGACATGAAATATGTGCTGCAAGCAAGGGTCCACAAACCAGAAGCAGGGGTGACAATAGGTGACTATTTTACTGAGTGGATAAAGCATATGCAATTCCAAATCAGGAGGTCACCACGGTGGCAAAGCATTAGTTCACAACTTCTATTACCATTATGGCGTCCTTATGGAAATCCATACCAATCAAGGGAAGACTTTCGAATTGGGAGTTTTTAAGAATTATGTTGCCTACTTGGAATTAGAAAGAACTGGGCAACACGTCTCCATCCTCTCTCCCAGAAAATGGTTGAGAGGTTCATTAAGACACTTGAGCAGCTTGTATCAAAGGTTGATGACAAGAACCAAACAGACCTAAACCAGCGTATACCATTATTCATAATAGCATATAGGTCATCAGTACATGACAAAACCAGCATGGATTCAGCAAAACTAGTATTTGGGCAGGAGATTCGACTTGTAGGGGACTTGATATTTGGATCATCTGAGACTCTGCCAAATTATTCTTTGCAAACAGAAAACCAACTGTGAGAAATGAATGAACAGCTGATGATAGCCATTTAAAAAATGTAAACGTGGTATGACATTTGCAGCAATAGTGTGGGTTTCGAAGAAGGAGACCAGGTTTGGTTGTACAACCAAAGTGCCATCATGGTCACTCCTTGAATTTTCAAGCTAACTGGAAAGGCCCTTACACTGTGAAAAAGAGATTGAATGATGTTGTTTATTGGATACAACAAGGACAATGGAAATTCAAAGTTGTCCACCTAAACTGCCTGGCAGAGTATTACTACAGAGACAATTTGCCACTTAGGGTTAAACAGGCTTAAGAAGGGGACAGTGCTACGTTGAGTGAAAAATAACAGAAGTATGGACATGACTCTTGGTATATGGCAGCCTGTGAGACTGTTTCAGTCATCTGGAGATTATTCTGCATGGCAGAGTTCTGGATTGTTTAAGATGCCCCTTCCAGACGTTACTCAACTACTCTACCAGCATCCAGGCCTGCTATGGCATTATAACGCAAGGTGACGATTTACAAATTCTAGATTTTGAAGCGGCTGAGAGACAGTTACACCTGATGATTTTACAAGTGCGAATCGAAGTGATTGTTGCAGTTTAGTGGGAAGTGATTATTGTGCAAAACTGTAATATGGTGACATTTGTGTGTGTGTTGGATAAATTTAACTTGAATTATTGTATAAGGGTGCCTTTGTTGATTTCTATCTGTTGTGTCTAATTAAAGTTTGTAATTAGTGACTTCATTGGGGGTCAGTTATTCTGTTTCCATTGAACAACATGACTATCTGTGTGACCATCATAACACTATTATTAGCTTTTAAAGAATCTAGAATATACCAGATAGTAATATAACTACAAAAATGATAAAATATGATATATATTTATTGTAATTGTTGATTACATATGATACATACTAGATGCTGAGTGTATCATGTTCTATGGAACACATTATCATTCATGGTATGATGGTACAGATAATATATTTAATACATTATATATACTGATGCATTGATTGTCATATTTAATTTCGACTTTCTAGGTAAAATAGCAGGTAAAATAGTAGTTTTGCATCCCAATAAATTACCACATGACATTAAATTCTTTAAAAACATTAATTCCATAATAAAATTATAAAGTTGTCCCTTAGATATGGAGATAAGAAGAGTTGATGTCCACTAATCACTGAAAAAATACACTTCAAGAACACGCATATATTTGTAAATATTCGTATGTGTAAGTTTGTATATATGTTTACAGATATATGCAGCGGCGAAGCGTGACAAAATTATATGGGTAGACATAAAAATACCAGCCAAAAGCAACCTCTTACTAAGATTATTGACGTTCTTAATGAACCAGTAAAACTATGGTAAATAGAGTTAATGCTACCTCTATCAGATAACAGCTAAGTGACTGTCTGAAACACACGCATTTTTATATAATTTAGCCTAAATATAAAAAAAAGCTATTGTATTGTTATTGGTGTCGTTTATGAATCTTAATTAGAAAATATTGCCAGAAAAATACAAATTTCATTCACATTTTGTAATTGTGACAAATCCGGATTACTGCAGGCATTACTCAAAGGTTCATATTTTCTTGTAAATGTACACGCCATGTCTCATTTTTTTCTTATTTTTAGTTATAGAATCAGCTCCCGAGAGATTGCCAGGCAATTTTGAATCATTCTGTATATGTTCTTTAATGAAAAAATCTTCCATTACCAGTAAATTTAAAGTTTCTAAATAATTGCCCTTATTGAGAGATTGCTCATTTTCCTTATTTTCTTGTCTCCCTAAATAACAAACAACATCTACCAAACGGCCTACTATTCTTTCTATGTCGTGCCACATTTTTATTGTGCTGTACTGCTTGAATTCTAGGTGTTCGGACAAACAGTTTCAATTCTGTTACGTCCTAACATGTGAAACATCTCAGAATTTTTCATATCAGTTTTGCTACTAGCGTGTTTAGCGGCTTTACCTTCAAAATTTTGTATAGTGCCTTCTCCAACTTTGCTCCATGGTTCCTCTCCATTAAACATCAAACAGTAATAGAAGTGCAGAGTTTTGTTTCGCTTACAACAAGAGAGCCATATATATTTAATATACCAAATTTTCTGATAACTTTTCCATTCTTCTGCGACAAGTCTAAAGACTCCAGAGATATTTTTGACATTAGCAATACTTTTTGCTCTAAATGTAACGTACTGATTTTGTATTTTTACAAAAATTCTAGTAAATAAAAGTTGTCAGAGTTTACATCAAATACTTCTGCATAGAACTGGTACTAACCGGTATGCTTAAAGCACTTAAATGACGACACTTAACAATATGTATTATTAAATAATTAGCGTGTAATTGATTATACACTTCTTAGTCTATACAACTATATAAAAAATTAAAAATAATTTGTAAACTCAACAAAAACAAATATTCACTTTGCAAGGTCATTGAAACACACACAGGTGGCCAGGCGAGAATTCTATGCTATTTAGTGCAGGGGAGACGTGTCTTCTGATGTGATGTACAGGACGCATTTTTATGCTGTGCATGCAGGTCCCTTCCTGTTCTCGTCCACCGAAGCCCTCCTCACCACCAGTCGTGTTAAAAAGACATTTCAAGTAACATCTACCCTGATACTCCGCGTACAATTTCATCGCACAGCAAGGTTCCATGGCTCACAGTTGCATCATGTCGCATGATATTTAACTTCTTACATTAGTTTTATACCTTTCTGAGTAACTTATGCAACTTAATTCTTAAATAGAAATTAATTATTTTATGAATAAATTATTTGGAGAGAAACTGTCTACCTTGTCTCCCCTGACGCTTCGCCGCTGGATATATGTACTGTCTGGTAAACTGTGATTTAAAAGTACATTGTTGATTTTTGGTTTTATTGTATTTTGAAATTTACTGAGGTTTAAGTAAGCATTATAAATATTGAAATAACTATTGTAGGCTTATTGTAATTAGGTTATACCACATTGCTATTACATATATTAATAATGTTGCGTGTAGACATATATTACATATTTTAAATAAAGTGTGTGTGTGTGTGTGTGTGTGTGTGTGTGTGTGTGTGTGTGTGTGTGTGTGTGTGTGTGTGTGTGTGTGTGTGTGTGTGTGTGTGTGTGTGTGTGTGTGTGTGTGTGTGTGTGTGTGTAAAACATATGTTTACCATCATGATAGTGCCCTTGGATTTTTATGTTTTTTAGTGAAAACCCTAAATAACTTTATGAGTTCTACTTTTTCCATGTATTATTAAAAATTGTTTGTTTTTGGATTTCTTTATTTTGTTTTCAACACTTTGTATCTAACAATGACTGGATTTTGATAGGTGTAGCTTATACTTTAAATTTTAACAAAATTAAAATCTGTAGTAGCAGTATGCGACCACCCAAATTACAATAGACTGACAGAATATATTTCTATGGAGAAAAATACACATTATTATTATTATTACTGTTGTTACTGTATAAAGCATAATATGAAGCAGGGTCTTATACAAAATAACACTTCTTAGAACAAATACAGCATTTTAATTTGTAACTTATATTACTTATATGATTTTGTCCTAATGGTATTAAAGGAAATATCACTGAAAATCCCACAGTTACCATTTTGACTTTGAGGATGACTAGAAGACACATGCATAAAACAGATAACTTCTATCTCAGGCAGGATGAACATAAATTTGTAGCCTATACTAGATGATTTTTTTCAACTTCCAGTAAAGTAGAAATAAAAAGCAAGAAGAAATATGAGATACTTATTGCATAGAAATTATAAGTACATCTTATGTAAGTACATGTTCATTGAATTCAATTAATAAAAACATCCCACAATTTTGTTGTTGTAAAATATTTGGTTGCACTATCATTTAATCACTACTTGATCACTACTCTGAACTATTAAATTTAATCATTTAATCACATCTGAACTAACATTTTGATCACTACTTGTATTTGTTCATGTATTACTGCCAGAAGCAGTCAGAGTAACTTTAACACGTCTTACCAATACAGTGACCTGTAGTTGATACAACAATAATCCTTGCAGGTGCAGAATGTAGGATTGTAGGTATGAGGAGCAGTGTCAGCAGGAAGTGTCCGAGATGGTTGGTCGCCAGCTGCAGCTCATAACCATCCTCAGAAACCTGTCGTGTAGGCACTACTGTTCCTGAATAATTTTATTTTTTAATATTAGTGTTTTCTTCTGAACATCTGTATTACATCTGCATGTAGCAGACACCATGTTACAGTAGAGGGTAAGAAATCAGAACTAATCAGGACTATGGGGAGTTCAAATTTCAATTTGTTTGAATTTTGAACATAACAAATATATATGACAGTTACAGTACGAAAAACAAAATGTATTGTATGGTGTTGAAACAAGAAGAACATATTGTAGATGTAAATGAATATTGCCTGTGTATTTTGTTGTTTTGTATCCAAAACATATAAACATTGAGCACTATTATTTTAAACATAAAATAACACGATATTACTATATCATGTGTCATCCATATATTGTACTACATTTCTTGAGGAACAGACTTAATGTATATTTTACAGACAAGGACATAAAATTATTTTTGTTTTTTCGTTTACAGTACTCTTAAGACAATACCAGTTCAGTTCTCATTTTAAGTAAAAATAAACAATAAAATAATTATTTTTTTGCTTAGACTTGATGTCTGTTGAGGAGTTTGGATTTTTGGTGATTTGGATTACTGACATTCGCATGTTTTCGATGTCCTACTGTATGTTTAAAAAATAAATTTTATATTTTTGTTGGCTTTAAGAAATGTTAACTGTTTATAAGAAACAAACTGTTTACTGTATACATCAAAGGACTACTTTGTTATCAATTTGTTAAGAAAAACAGGAACCACACAACACAAACACTGTATTTGCCTGATTCTCAATTTGCGATTTTTGCAAGACATAATTACTAAGTAATAAATGTAGACATTCTTTGGAGACTTCATAATATAAATAAAACTGATTTAAATTAATCTGAAAAGTGGAGACATTACAACAATACAATTAAACATATACCAGATCCTTACTTTATGCTAAAGTAACTGTACCAATATATATGACAGCAAATATGATGTAAAACATTATGTGTATTGTATATATGTATTGGTGATCATGGTTTTATTATATTATTTTTGAAAATCAATTGTATTAAAACTGAGAAACAATATATTCCTTATAAGCACCAAGTAATAAGACTTTGAAGCTAAAACATATGCATAGTGGATCATATACGAACCCAGTCTGAAAAGTTCTCAGCCTAACAATGACAAAACCAATTTATAATTTAAAAAATATTTTTATTTTTCAACATAATCTCCTTTTAGCATAACACATTTGTACCAGCGATGTTCCAATGCCTCTATCTCATCCCTGAGTGGTTTCCTGTAAGTTCTGCAAAATACCCCTCTACAGCTACAATCACCTCTTGATCTGATGAAAAACGCTGACCAGCAAGAGAGATTTTGAGTTTTGGGAAAAGATGGAAGTCTGGGGAATAGGAAGGATGTTCCAACAATTCACAGCGAAGATCTCTTAATTTTTCTATTGCCAAAACACTGTCTGGGATGGTGCATTGCCTTGGTGAAAATGATTTTCTTCTTCTGCGAACTAGGTTTTTTCATGAATTTTTTCCTCTAGTTTCAATAAAAGGTTGGAATAATATTCCCTAGTTATTGTTGCACTCTTTCCATGGTAATCGATTATCAAAACACCTTTAGCACCCCAAAACACTGACGCCATGTCTTTTCCTGCTGATGGAATTGACTTTCCCTTCTTTGGCGCTGAACAACCAGCTTCTGTCCACTGCTTTGACTCTTGTTTGGACTCTGATGTATAGTGGTGGATCCATGTTTCATCCATCATAATAAACCAACGCACAAAATCTGTGTTGTTCTTATTAAAACGGTCCAAAGACTGTTCAGATATTTTCATGCACATGTGTTTTTTATCTGCTGTGAGCAAACATGGCACCCACCTAGCACAAAGCTTGTTCATTTGCAATTCCTCATCTAAAATATGTCTGATGCGTTCTTTTGAAATGCCTATAGTCTCAGCAACTCTGTGCACTTTAATTCAGCGATCGTCCAAAACCATGTTATGCACTGTTTTGACAGTTTCAAGAGTTGTTGCCATGTTTGGACGTCCTTCTCGTGGACCATCTTCCAGGCTGGTACGTTCATGTTTAAACTCAGCAGCCCATTTTTTACTGTTGAAAATGAAGGAGAAGAGTCCCCAAACACTTTAAGTAACCTTGAATAAATTTCACTTGATGTTTCCATATATATATTTGAAATTTGTCTGTTCACAAAGAACTTTATGATCGCATGATATAAAGGAATTCGGACAACACTTCTGTTTCAAATGGCTGTATAATACACATTACTTGGTAGAATGACCAGAAATTGAACATGCATGCTAACTTTTCAGATTGCCCTCGTACGAGAATAAATGATAAAGGAAACCTCATTGGTGTTTGTAGATTACAAGAATGCTTTTGATCCCATATAGACAAAATCTGTAGTAAAACCATTAGAAGAACAAAGGATATTTATAGATTGTATATGAAATATACAAAACCACACACATTAAAGATAAAAAATATCAATGGAAAAGAGAGAAATAGCAAGGAGGTAGTCTCTCATGAAAGTTATCAGCCATTTTGAATGGCATGTTCATTTTATTAGAATAGGGAACCAGAGTAATTAAAACATGTATATGTCTGTAAATGAATTAGTATAATTTGGTGAACTGCAGATGAGATAAAAATTATTACTGAGCTTAACAAGGAAAGTCTGGTCTAACAAAAACTTCATCTGAGAATAAGTATGGGAAATACAAACCTATCGAATTAAAGACAAAGGACAAATTTGTTGCATTGGTCTGGTAACTGTGAATGAAATAAAACATTGTAGCAAATTAATAACATAATTGAGAATTAGTTCATATAATTGACACTCAAAATTACAAATTACGGCAGTAGTATCTCAAAGCCATGAATGGTCACTCCTACCATGAAGATGAAAAATTATAAATTGCACAGCGAAGTACTGAATGGACTATGCTAGGAATACTAGTCAGAAAAATGAAAAACTAGAGCACTGCATATCTGACTGTGGTGGGACACAACTGGTCCTCCTCAGGGTACAAGCAGGGTACTGGTCTTGGGATACAAGCAGTAATCCAAGAAATGCAAGTGCATGTTTCTATGTGAAAACATTTAAACTCGTAACACACACACACACACACACACACACACACACACACACACACACACACACACACACACACACACACACACACACACACACACACACACACACACACACACACACACACACACACATTACACTATAGATGCAATTTAGGTTAAGGCATAAACCAATCTTGAAGTAATTATTCTTTACTCATTATAAATTTAACCCATATTTATGCACACCAATTATATGTGATCTGGTGTTTGTAAAGTAATACACTACCCATGTATATCTTGGTGGGATAATACTGTGTATGTATATCTGTTATGTGTATACAATATAATCAACTTGTACAATATTAGGTAACAACTGCGAGTCACAACGTGCTAGATGATATTTTTTAGTCTCTCCACCATTAACAAATTTCATAAAAATTGTTCCTACATGGTCACTTCCATGGCACTATACTCACAGCTTGACCAACTTATTACTTTCATTAGTCAAGTATAACCTTTTTCACTCTGGGTTCATCAGAGTGACGCTTCTTTCTCGATCCATTATGCCCCATTTTTCACACAAATCGGAGTTTAAAATAGCAAGTACAAAAAAAAAATGAATAAAAGACTAATGACATCATGCCATAGCTTGTAACATTTATCATTAACAATTTTATGTCAAAATGTAAATTTACAATTTTAATGTCAAAAATTGTATTTTTCAGGTCCAATATGCGACCAAAAATGTTGAAATATGAGGTGTGTTCAAAAAAGACCGAACTATTTGTGTAGCACGTCAACTAGCGCATAGAGCGAGCTGCAGAATTAAGTGCTGCTAGCGACAGGTTTTGACGCCTGAATGCCGTTTTCTCTGTCCCGTCACGATCTTCAGTCTTCGAGCTACACGCACTGTAGTGGGCATGGGCACACACCGTCCGGTGGATTTATAACGAAGTGAGAAGGAAGATCTTAATACAATGTGTGTGTATACAATTTTGGTGCTAACTTCGTAAAATCTATTTCTGATCTATTTCCATTGCATTCCAAAGTTATCATTATCATTTGGGTTGGTACACAGTTGTTGATCGATTTCAAATCGTGTCTCTTTCTGATCGTCGTCAACAAACGCAGTAAGAATTGTTTTCTTACAAATGCAGTAATACCATACAATTAAATTTATCGATCTAAATTTAATTTTACGATTTTATATGAATTCGCATTCTCTCAGAAAATCTCAGTAATTAAAAGAATTAATTATATTTACCACATCGCGAGCTCTCTTCCGAGCTCGCGAGATCTTCGATATCGCTTTGATTGCACTGATAATTAGATTTTTGCTCTCTTTAAAAATTCTTAAAATAATCGTTCGGCTCAAGCAGGCTTCCGCGTATGCTTAATTGAAAACCAGAATGTCTCTGAAAAGTTTTAACCTAGTTTTGCCGCAAAATTTCATGCGCACATGTTGTTCTTTGGGGTCTTTCTTAATCAGTTTGTCACTAATCGCCGGCCAGCGTGCGCATGTGCCCACTCAATCTGATATACCTCAAAGACTACTGCTAATAGCGGAACACAATAAGTGGCAGTTTGTTGTCAAAAACTATCGCTAGGTGCGCGCAAAGTTGTTTGTGCGGGTTGATGTGTTACTCAAAAAGTTTGGTCTTTTTATGAACACACCTCGTATCTATGATTTTTTAATTTATTTATCTTCTCTGTGCTATTCTTTACTTATCTAAAGCTGTAGTGTTTGACTTACATAGAAAAGTATCATTTTTTTAATTACAAAAAATTATTAAAATTTATCAGTTTTATGATTTTCAGGGGTGATGCGTGACTGGAAGATATTAACCGATTTTTTTTCTACTTATCTGTCCTAAGTGCAAGTTTTCCGTTGGATAGCTAATCAAAAATATAAATAAATAAAAATATTTTTTGCCCACCCTAATATAAAAGAGGGGGAGTGATAAAACTCTCTCCATACATAAGGCATTTTCTGAAACAGTTCAGAAGTTTATAAATCCAAGTAGAAAATGCACAGATAAGAAAAATGGAAGAAAATAATTAAAAAATGGAATGGAAACTTGCTGAAGATATCAAAAAAAAGAAAGTGTACTACACACTTATAATTACAAAATAATATTTAATAATGAAGATGTTATTTATCATGGTTTGTAAAAGAAATAGAAGTTATTCTGGTGAAGAAGATTATACTTGACTAATGAAAGTAATAAGTTGGTCAAGCTGTGGGTATAGTGCCATGGAACAAAATGGCAAGTTGGGCAAGTTTTCCACGGTAAAGTGAATAAAAAAAATAAATAAGTATATATTTCAGCCCACTGTATTGTATATTCCTTCAGTCTTCTTTCAAATTTACATCCTGTTAACTACCTTATCACAATCTTGGATTATTTTTATTTTGATCATAACTTTTGCTCGTTTAAACAGTGTCATGTGAATTTCATTTGTTTATAAATACCAATTTAAATACACAAATGGGATTCAGAAAAGTATTAAGTAAATAATAGAAAGTACATGCATGCAAATGTGTGCACGGCATGCGTGCGCGTGCGCGCGCACACACACACACACACACACACACAAATAATCTACACACTAAATTTGTGTTCCTTATTTGTATTTTTTGTAATGTATTTGCCAGTAGTGGACTGATAACATATCCAAAGTTGATGTTTATGAAATATTTACCTGCATTGCAAACAAGTATGTGAATATTCTCCTCTTCTTTTGTAAGTTGTTGTGCACACATCTGTACTGATCTCATAGAAGATAAGTCCAAGTGCCTGATAATAATTTCTCCAACTACATTGCTGGTTTCATTTTTACAGAGAGCCATAATTGATTTTTTGGCTCTGTTGCCTTTTTCGACATCTCGACAAGCCAATATTACACGTGCCCCTATAATTATTAATCGGCTGTAAAAGACAGCAAGTACTGTACTAGTGAACCAATGTTTTGTTAAATCTCAACCTAAATAATTATAAAACATTAAGTAATCATTAACAGAAAGTGGATAATAGACCATATTAAATTTAAGCTCAGGAAAGGTGAAAAGGAATTTAAGCAAGAAATGTTGGTAGACCGATGAGAAGATGGGTTTCAGAACAAGTCAGCTATGGCCAAATTCACAGAGTGAAGAAGAAGAAGAATATAGGTACCGGTACCGGTATCACAAATTACAGGTTTTCACAAGTTAGTATAATAATGGGTTCTGCTCTCTAGGATTTGCGACTGAAAGGTACATACATTTATCATACATAAAAGATTGTGGAATATTAAACTGTGAAAAGAAAATAATAAGCTTTGGACCCTAATCACTGAAGCAATTCATAATATGCATTCCTATATTCCAGGGAATTCCTATACCCTGGATAACAAAGGAAATAAATAAAATAATAGCTGGTGAGTTAATAACACTTATCTTATGTAACAGATGATAATGCATAGCCACTGTAGTGCACTCTGTCTGTCTGTCTATTCCTCTGTCTCTGTCTCTGTCATTAATTATAAATAAATGTTATCAAAATAATAACCCAGTCTCAGTTTTCTTCACAGTATTTGTAGTCTAAAAACCAACTAAAACACAGCTGAAATCTTGTGTATTATAATTCTGAAATTAATAAAAATGCTAACACAAATATACCTAAAACACACACACACACACACACACACACACACACACACACACACACACACACACACACACACACACACACACACACACACACACACACACACACACACACATGTATTCACATTTGTGTTCAATATGAGCGCAACATAAATCACACGTACTCTTGAAACACATTGCACAATGGTCTGACAACCAATTCAAACAACAGCAAAAACCTCAAAAACTGACAGTGCTCATAGCAGCTACCTCTGATAAAGCTCAAATGAGCTCTCAGGCTAAAACATAAAATTTTTAATTGTACCTAAATATGAGTGTTCTAGTCAGATAGTGTATATAGATCATTAAAGATATATATTGTAACTGTTCATTTTTTACCTTTGTATAGTGTTCTCTTTTTTTAATTATCTTGTTTTAACTGGTGAAATATTTATTTAAAAAAAGTAAATAAATATTTTTTTCTTTGAATTTAATTTGTTTAATTTAATTTATTTTGCTTTGATTTTGTTGTTAAAAAATTATTAATTAAATATTTTAAATATCATTTAATTTTATGTTCGTTGGTTTGATAAAAAAAATGGAATTTCTAAAGGGAATGTTTTGTTTATGTTCACATTAACTAGTTCGATTGCGATATCGAATTGGTTAATTAGGTTATCTTCTTAATTTCCTGGTTCTGATGAAGTTTCAATTGCCAATGTGAGTTCACTCTTCTTTAATTACCTAAACATCTTTTAATCTTAATTTATTTTGTTAAAATAAAACTCATTTAAGACCAATTTATTATTTTCATTAACTTTTATTTTATTTGAAATTCAGTTCGACGATTCTTAGGTCGCTGTTATTTATTTCCCGGATTGACTCTTTCACTCAGTTTGATTGTGACAAAAATTATTTTTTAATTTTATAATATTAGTTCTTGGGTTCTTGGTTAACTGCTATTAAAAAGTTTAGAAATGCATACATGAAGTACAATACCTCACAATTATTTAAAAATCTTAATCGATAATACAATACAGAGTTAATTTTATTTAAGTATAACAAAATAATAATTTAATTTAAATTATTACAACAAAACTGTCATAGCGTATCCCAGAGTCAAAGTTAATCAAAATCCCAAGATGGCCGCCTGTTACTCACTTCACACAATGTGAAAAACGTTTGCCACCAGTTTCTTTCAAATAAATGAATTTACTAATAATGTTCACTGTGTTTACATTTAAATCTCTTCGCTTTTTGACTATTGTACTGTTTAAAAGTGTTTGTGAAGTTAATCTTGGTGTTTGTGTAGTTGTAAACTGTATTATTAGAATAAGGTTAATTTCTCACCAGTATCTAGTAGAAATATTTTCACTTTATTTTATCTTATTTATGTATGATATTCTTCTTACTTATTCTTCTGTTATTTGTTATTATTATTCTATTATCTTCATTTTGTTTTCATTTTCATGTTATACTTTGGTGTAAACAATAATTTTGCTTCTTTTCTCCAACTCAGATTTGATTCTTTGCTATACTTTTGTTCTTGACTACACAGAGCTGACTGCACACTTTTATGTCTAACAATAGAATAATGTATTTTTATTTTGCTTTCAACCGGCTTGACCAAAATTAGCTACATGCCCATTGGTCAATACCGTTGAACTTAGGTGTCACATGACCCTTATTATTTAAAATATATGGTTTTTACATTTTCCACTCCAAATTACTCTCTAATTAATACTTAATTGTACCTAAGTTGAATTATACAGTGATCTTCCTTATAATAAGACAAACATTTGGGTATCTCATTTGATGTGTGTGTGTTTCCTAATAGATGGTTTAGCATCTTTACAAAATTTGGTTTTTCATGTTTTTACACAGTTTGACATTCACAAAAACATTTTCTAATTCATTTATGTATTCTAAAATGTGATTACCATTATAGAAATACTGTCTATTTTGTTAATTTTATTATTCCTTATTAATTTATGTTGGTTTGTTACTTTACTGGCTATTCTGACAGTAGTTTATTTATTTTAACATTGGCCTATGTCATGGTGATTCTTTCAGTACCATGTTTCATTTTGGTATTTATTATTTGGCCTTTTGGTTTGAACCCTTCTTTTTAATTACAAATGTTCTCTAGTATCTTATTACATTGGATTAACATACTCTTCATATTCTTATAATATTATTACATCAACAACATTAGTTATTAATGTTAACTCAATGTCATGTCTTCATGACTGAGACTCTGATAAACACTAAACAGATACACTAAATAGATAAGTGTTAGATAAGAGATAAACTAACTTCCCAAAAAACACAAAAACTGTTTAACATATAATTAAAAAATAACTAATTCTTAATAAATCTAACAATACTGTTTAACTTATATTACTATTATTTTTCCTAGTTTATTTTATTCTGTTATTCAATGATTACATCAAACCAATTTAATTTAATTCTTCCTAATTGAATAGGTAATGTTCATTTGTTATTGATGTCCCTTTGAATCAACATTAAAAATGTTAAAAAGACATAGGGAGCTTTTATAATTAATTCCAAATTGGTAATCCTTCTTTTTAATTTAAAAGCATAATTCGGAACAACTATCATCATTACCCCAATATTGTTTTATACCCTTTTTTGTTTTGTTGTTCACACTTTTGTTCTTTTGGACAGTTTGTGTTTACACTTATTTTGTCACTGACAGAATTAATTAACTTACACAGTCCTGTCTGCTTGATTAATTACTATTCTTTTCCACTTCTCACTTCACTTCTACTAATAAACATTGTTTACAATTTTTCTTATAATTCTTAATACATCAATTTTTATTAGATACTGTATTATACTTCTGGGTTACCGTAGGGGTTTTATTTATTTTATTTTATGGGTTTTAGTATTTTTTTTAGTATAATTAAGTTCCATCTTATTTATCTGGGCCTATCTACTTCTGTTACATTAATTGTAACGACGAAATTCGATGTCCGCCTTGTTTAAGCCCCGCGATGGAAGCCACTTTGTAACGACGTTCTACTTTTGTCTCTTTAGTTAAATGTGTGTATCGTGCGTTCGCCTCACACGTGTGGTCGTTACTTAATGTTCACATTGACGATGTCCACAGCGATCTTTCGAATTACCAGTACACTCAAGTGGTATCCTTACCTGTTCTTATATAAGTGCTATATTTCCCGGGTGGCGCCAAATTGTTTTAACTGAAAACAATTAAAAATGAAAAATAGGACGATTGAGCATTTGTGGCTATGACGGTATGGTGAATTCAATTATTCCCGCCGCGTGCGAATTGATCATGTAGTTCGCAGAGTTTCCGATGTCTAGCGTTTACCGCCACTGTCGCTCGTCCTTAGTATACACAAATCATATAACACAATTTCATATGGAATAAAGAATAGTGGTTACGACTCTGTACCGGTTTATTAAATTGTGGTTAATAATTATTTAGTATTATACAACAATTATATTTTGTTATTAAACAAATTTGCTCCGGCAGTGAGACAATTATTCTCAAGGCTTGGCGAAATCGATTTTGAACGATTTTAGTTAGTCAGACATGGCGTCTACAGAAATGTTTATTTTTTATAATTTTCTGGTTTACGAAAAAAAGGATCAGTTATGATTACAATAAAGTACACTACCTTACATTTCTGGTACTTATATACTATAAGGAGTAATTACAATTTGTTCTTGAAGTGTTATAAGGTGTGTTTCAAAAGTTCGTAATTTTTGTACAGGTTATTTTTCTCGTTCACATAAGTTTAGTGTTTTGTTTTTCAATTAATCTTTGAAAGAAATAAGATCATCAGTTTATAGTGAGAGTTCAAAGTGTAGTGAACAAAAATTGAAGAGAATTTTTAATTTGAATTCGGGTAATTCAGCAATACTTATCAATCAGTTGACTTAAGGTGTAGTGTCATTCAGTTGAATTAGGTTACGTCATCGTTTGGTCTTCAATCTTCAATCATCTTGGGATTCAAACACGCCTTGTGTCTTTTTCGTATTAGTTGATCGAATTTAATTAATTTGGAATTAATTAATCTGGTCTGTTGCCTAAGGTGAATGTATTAGTACCTCATCAGGTAGTTTGCTTTTTCTTTTTAATAAATTTGGTTACTTTTGGTTATTTTAAATTAAAAATTGGGCCATTTACGGCTTGGCGCCTATTCCTCTTGTGCGTCACTTTGGAATTAACCGTTTCTAACAGAGTATTCATAAATAACATTCAGTTGTCATGGTAACTGATTGATTCTGATTGGCTATTCATGACTTAAGCCCATTGTTAGAATATTTGAATTTTTATTCAAAATGACTAAATATCTTCTGATTGTCAGTTATTCTTCGGTCTTCTTATTTAAGTATGAGACATTATCACAACTGTTCGTATTTTCTTTCAAAGATCATTTTGACATCCCACAAAACTGGGTTTGCTTATGTATTATGTTTTGACAGTTATGTTTATATTATTTAATTACATTTCTTTCTTATTTTATGTCCTTAATTTAACACTTATCTCTTAAAATGCTTCACTAATTATCATTGACTAGTTACTTGCCTTGGATTTGCTAATATCATAGTTAATTTCTTACAATTTGTTGTTATTGGTTTCTTACAGTTAGGCATTTCATAGGCCTAGGTAGTAATTGGCTATATTTTCTTATTTTATACAAATTACATATTTTTTACCCTTATACATGTTTTGTTTTTTTGTTACAAGTGATTTGTTTATTTGTTGAATTGTTTTGAGTCTGTTTTATTATAATTGTATGATTTCATTATTTTACATATTAGGGTTTGTCTATTATTTTCTAACTGCCTTTCCAATATTATTAGATTTATATTAATTTATCTTTTTTCTTATTTATATTGACATTGTTTATAATTGGTCTATTATTTACTATTCTCTATAAAATATAACATAACATTTAGGCTTATGGTCTGTATAACTCCTTCAGCCATATTCCTATTCATAAACTTAATAAAACAATTCTTTAACAGTTATTATGCTACTCTTGTTTACAATTTGTTACTTCTTATTTATTTTTTGGTGATAAACATCATCACGTCATTTACTTTAATTAATTAACTATCCCTTAGAACATAGGATATTTATTGTTTTTGCATTTCTATTCTTTACCATATTTTTCTATCCTAATCTTTACTAGCTAACCATGGTAACACTAACATTTTGACTCTTCCTGGGATTTTTTCCCTGAATATCCTTGTATTGCTCATCTACAATTAGACTTAATCCTAATAATAACAATATCATTATTTACTAACACTGTTCACCATTAACCTTTAGTGTTTATCACTGGTTTTTTGGGCGTCTATCCCCATCAATAGGGTTTCTATTTATTTTGTGGGGTTTACACTTACACTTTGCACTTTTTATATTATTTAAGTAAATATCACTATAGTATTGACGACTCGGAAAACTAAGTTTTTTATAAGTAAAAACGTAAAGTTTTACCTTACAGCCTAAACCGGCTTTCACCTATAGAAGGCTTCATCAGAGGACGGACACGTCATGGACAACGAAATCCAAGAATTATTTAAGTGTTACTAGTGGGTATTCCCTAACATTAAATTCTTGTTCTCACTTACTCATGTTCACTATCTAATTATCTCTCACTTTACAATGGTTAGTTATACTATTAACAAGTTCATATCATTATAGAGTGATTTATAATATTTACTCTCTATTTATTTGGTTAGTGTACTTTTAGTTTATCATTACTTTATTGGATTTTAATAATTATCATTTACTTTGATTAATTATTTGATACTAATAATTATCATTTACATTTATCATTTATTGATTTCTTTTTCATTGCTTTATTTGAGTGTAATATTTCTCCTTTTCTGTTCTATATTATTCGTTGTGTCTTTTCATTTCTTCTCATTTTATTTCATTCATATATTGTTTGTTTCCTTTTCATTCACCTTCTCATTTGATTTTACTCATTTCGATTATATGTCCTATCACTGGGGTTGGGGCTTGTTCTACCAACTCACTTATTTTATTTGTTTTTATATCTTCTATCACTTGTATTGGGGCTGGTTCTACCTACTCACTTACAATCTATTATAGTAAATTATTATGGTTAAATCGCATTGTACTATCGTTTTTTCAAGTTTTCTTTCGTTGCTTGCTACATTTCTCTTATCAGAGGTTACTTTTATTATTACCTACTTATTTCGATTATATGTCCTATCACTGGGGTTGGGGCTTGTTCTACCAACTCACTTATTTTATTTGTTTTTATATCTCCTATCACTTGTATTGGGGCTGGTTCTACCTACTTACTTACAATCTATTGGGTTATTATGGTTAAATCGCATTGTACTATCGTTTTTTCAAGTTTTGTTTCGTTGCTTGCTACATTTCTCTTATCAGAGGTTACTTTTATTATTACCTTTATTTGTTTGATTGCATAATTATGTTAATTACCCATTCCTTTATCTCTGACTCATCCCTTTTTATTCATAGTGTTAATCATTTAGTATTTTATTCTTATCATGTTGCTTCATAAATGTATGTTGAAGATATGTACCCTTACATATTGCCCTGCCACTAAAATTGATTATTTCAGCAAATATCACTCAGGCGTTTAAGTGAAATTATCAATCATATATTTAATTTATTTTATTGATCACTTGTTAGTTTTGAGCTATCGGTTCTTAATGCTTTGTTTAGTGTTAGTATTCTCCTTGATTTCCTGTATTATATTCCTGTTTAATGTTTTTTATCCCTATAATATCTAATTCCCTATCATATCACTCAGGTGTTTAAGTGAAATTATCAATCATATATTTAATTTATTTTATTGATCACTTGTTAGTTTTGAGCTATCGGTTCTTAATGCTTTGTTTAGTGTTAGTATTCTCCTTGATTTCCTGTATTATATTCCTGTTTAATGTTTTTTATCCCTATAATATCTAATTCCCTATCATTTCTTCCCTAAAAATTATATTGATTCGGACCGGAGGAGGGTACTTTTGACTCCTTTGCTCCGCCGTCTAGTATATCATCTGGGTACAGAGGAACGTATCGTCTGCCCAGTGTGACGATTTTATTTATAAAAAATATGTTAATTAATTAAGTTGATAATGTATAAGCTGAGAAATTTTAAATTCTTAATAAAATCTCACATTGTAAACTAAATCTTATTGCAATCATTAAATAATAATAATATTTAATATAAAGTCTAATAATAAAATAAAAGGGAATGGAATTGTACAGAAAGGGCAAAGCTTATTATTTAATCCTGCATAAACAGGAACTGACCAGAATTAACTTGTTTTCTGACCCCTAAATAAATTAAGTATTATTGTAAATTTCTTATTATTTAAATAAATTAAATAAGACCCCTGTTACGTACTTTGATAACTTCTGTAACTAAGAATATCTCTAGTTAATAATTTAATCAAACTTTAGTCCTTTAATTAAATTAGAAACACGGAACTACTTTTATGTTGCCTAGTAATTGGCTTGAGATTACTACTCTCCCCCTTAACTATTTCTGCCACTTGCAATGGAGCACTCACGCCGTAAGCAGCGTAAAGCGTTGTTTCGCTACGTATATATAAAAATGTGAAAGGCTTGATTCAATGACTATTTAAATAAGTAAATTTGTGCGGTGATGACATCTCTCTCTATTATCAAATAACAAACTATGTAATTTGTACAGTACTACAAACAAGAAGGTGATATTCAACTAATCTATAATCATGTGAAGTGTATAACAGTGAAACAAACTTTCTATTTATTTATTCTAACTACAAGAATTACTAAGAATTACTACAGTCGCCTGAGATGAGTGTACCGCCCTCGGAATGATTTGACATACTACAGGAACTTCACCGTCCCAGGATGGTAAGGTAACGACAGACCTTCAGGAAACACCGGAGGACCGAAGAACCTATTCTGCAGCAACTTCAGGAAACACACAGGTGACATGGAGGCTTGTCTTCCATGGTTAAGAGTTACAAAAATTATAATCCACAAAAGACAATTTAACGTATCATATTAAAGACTTTAAAACTTCTGTTTTAAATGTAATAACATTAAAGACTTTAAAAGACAGACATTATATGTAACATGTAGTCTGAAATCTAATAACACTGGTTATAGCAAAAGAGTAAAAGTTTATACTAAAAGTTTTGTTGTTTTAAAAGCTTAATAAAAACCATTCTTCAAATGGTTAAATTTTCAATATTGTATATGGCAAGGTGACCATTATTCATTTAATATATTCAATCCCGGATCCGTGGAATAAATAAAATAGATGTACATCATATTTTGAGGCCCCTTTGTAAAGGAGTAATTTATATATTTAATCATATAGTAAACTATATTGTTTGAGAACTTTCAATAGAGAACTTAATCACCAAATGTAATAAAGAGATGTCATTTGAGTACCGAGTAAACTGAGTGCATAAATCAACAGTCTCCCCTTCCTAATATCCTGCTATAAATTGTTTTATTTGTTGTGATTATTTTCAGTGCTTCACAACGAAGGCAGCCTGTATAATTGGCACATCCAATTATTACTGGTTCCCTAAGTTATAACTCAAAAGAAGAAAATAAATTGCGCCACTCTGCTTTTCTGCTGTAATTTGCTTATTTTGCTAATGTGCTAATTTTCCGTAAGAAAAAAAAAGAAGTAATTGCGTCCTGATATCCCATGCACAAAAGCTGTTGATCTATTCACTCATGTATTTCAATATGTGTCAGAGTTTTAAATAAGATAAAAATAATAATTAATATTATAGTAATATAGTATAAATAACTTTATTAGTAAATATAATATGTGTAAAGTAATATTAACATATAATCCAATGTAAACAAACCATGTAGGTACTTGTTAAAAGTCCCATTCATAAACGTGCCACATTCTCGACAATCTCGGACATGTAAGTTTCCTGTTGCCGATTGTTTAAAAGTGTCATAGTTGGTCTCCCCCAAGTTGAGTTAGACAATGCATTCACCCTCTAGTTGATTCCCCCTTTGTAAGCAAAACAATGCCATTGTTTAAAACTAGGCTGACCTACTTTCCAGCGTAACAGCTGATCGTTTAAATAGAAACTAATACAAATGTTTAATAATCTCTGTTAATAAATGTTTACCATGTACTAAAGTGTGTAGGCGATAATTGTGTATAGGATAGTAGAGCAAATAATATTATGACTTAAATTTCAAATAAATAAATGACTCAGTTAACCCTCCCTTGTTAGATAAAGTATTAAATCCCATGTCCCAAAACAGTAAACTTGTAAACTGAGCCCAAATAAAAAAAAAACAAGGTAAATAAAGTGTCCTAAATAAATATGGTAAGTCGATAGGAAATAATTCTAGGTAAGTTTTTAAAACCCCCCAAAGTAATAATAAGTGAATAATAATGGCTGAATAAATCTTGAGTAAACAAATGTGTGTAACTTGTAGCAGTAAGTAAGAGAAAAGCGAATAATAATAAAAGTATAGTTGCTATAGCGAACAACCAGTGGTGGGCAGTTAGAAGAAATAAAGCGTGTTCAGAATGGTAGTGAGCTGCCACCCTCTCTCTATTGTATAAACGGTAGCGTCCCTAAACAATTGAAAACCACCCCTGTGTAATACAATGAGTTGTGTAAAGTGTCTCCTCTTCCGCATAGTTTGTTTGGTTATTGTTAAAGAGATAAAAGAGAATTTTCTTCGTGAGATTCCGCTTCTCTCAAGTAACTATAATCTAGAGTGGAGTATGGGATCCTCTTTACATTATTTTAGAAGTAAGTCTATGGTATATAATCAAGAAAGAATTATATACATGTAAAGTAACAAGTCACAACGGCGCCGGCTGAAAAGGATAATGATGAGGCAGAAAGGTGCCAAGAGATCATTAATGAATGCTGAAAGCTAACTTGTAGAGTTAGAGTAAGCTGATATCAGTCGGGCCATGACATTGTGAGTTACGAGTAATTAGGGAAATTAGTATTAAGGATTAAAATATAAGTTAGCATTGTAAGAAATGAGATAAAGGGAATTTCACGGAGGAGAACATTTAAATGAGAACAAGATCATTTAAAGAGAGATAAAAAAAAAAAACCGTGTACTAATAATAAATATTAGTAATAATAAATAATTACACACGGAAATACCCAAACATACTCCCGGTACATTCCTGAACAAATAAACCGGAGTTTGTGGCTTAAGCAGCGGAGTATGTGACGATTTTATTTATAAAAAATATGTTAATTAATTAAGTTGATAATGTATAAGCTGAGAAATTTTAAATTCTTAATAAAATCTCACATTGTAAACTAAATCTTATTGCAATCATTAAATAATAATAATATTTAATATAAAGTCTAATAATAAAATAAAAGGGAATGGAATTGTACAGAAAGGGTAAAGCTTATTATTTAATCCTGCATAAACAGGAACTGACCAGAATTAACTTGTTTTCTGACCCCTAAATAAATTAAGTATTATTGTAAATTTGTTATTATTTAAATAATTAAATAAGACCCCTGTTACGTACTTTGATAACTTCTGTAACTAAGAATATCTCTAGTTAATAATTTAATCAAACTTTAGTCCTTTAATTAAATTAGAAACACGGAACTACTTTTATGTTGCCTAGTAATTGGCTTGAGATTACTACTCTCCCCCTTAACTATTTCTGCCACTTGCAATGGAGCGCTCACGCCGTAAGCAGCGTAAAGCGTTGTTTCGCTACGTATATATAAAAATGTGAAAGGCTTGATTCAATGACTATTTAAATAAGTAAATTTGTGCGGTGATGACATCTCTCTCTATTATCAAATAACAAACTATGTAATTTGTACAGTACTACAAACAAGAAGGTGATATTCAACTAATCTGTAATCATGTGAAGTGTATAACAGTGAAACAAACTTTCTATTTATTTATTCTAACTACAAGAATTACTAAGAATTACTACAGTCGCCTGAGATGAGTGTACCGCCCTCGGAATGATTTGACATACTTCAGGAACTTCACCATCCCAGGATGGTAAGGTAACGACAGACCTTCAGGAAACACCGGAGGACCGAAGAACCTATTCTGCAGCAACTTCAGGAAACACACAGGTGACATGGAGGCTTGTCTTCCATGGTTAAGAGTTACAAAAATTATAATCCACAAAAGACAATTTAACGTATCATATTAAAGACTTTAAAACTTCTGTTTTAAATGTAATAACATTAAAGACTTTAAAAGACAGACATTATATATAACATGTAGTCTGAAATCTAATAACACTGGTTATAGCAAAAGAGTAAAAGTTTATACTAAAAGTTTTGTTGTTTTAAAAGCTTAATAAAAACCATTCTTCAAATGGTTAAATTTTCAATATTGTATATGGCAAGGTGACCATTATTCATTTAATATATTCAATCCCGGATCCGTGGAATAAATAAAATAGATGTACATCATATTTTGAGGCCCCTTTGTAAAGGAGTAATTTATATATTTAATCATATAGTAAACTATATTGTTTGAGAACTTTCAATAGAGAACTTAATCACCAAATGTAATAAAGAGATGTCATTTGAGTACCGAGTAAACTGAGTGCATAAATCAACAGTCTCCCCTTCCTAATATCCTGCTATAAATTGTTTTATTTGTTGTGATTATTTTCAGTGCTTCACAACGAAGGCAGCCTGTATAATTGGCACATCCAATTATTACTGGTTCCCTAAGTTATAACTCAAGAGAAGAGGTTATACCAGGCATATGATTGCTGGATCATCTACAGTCAATCATTAACAAAATTATATAAGTATTCTAAGTACGACTATAAATAAATATCATTATGGGATTCTCCACATTATTGTTAGTTAGATTATACAATATATTATTTCAAATTATAATTTTTTTTTCTTTTTCTTCTGACTCATACTCTTTAGCTCTTAGTGATATGATATTACTGGTGGGTATGATACACATGATATTATTATTATTATTAGTTTTTTATTACTTCTCTTTCAACACTAATTGTTTATTAATCAGGTTCAGGATGCTTTTCTTGCATTTAATAATATTTTTTCATTGAAGATTGGTTATATGTTCCCTTTCTTCTTTGTGTATTTGTGTCTATGATCTCATATGTATTATTTTGATTATCTTTACTCACTATATAAGGTCCGGTGTAAAGTAGCAATAGCTTCTTGGCTATCCCTTCCATGGTACTTGGTAACTCTCTGTTTTTAAGTAACATTTGCTCTCCGATCTGATATTGTATGGGTTTTGGTTGCAATTGCTCATATCGTTGTCATATCTTGTTCGTCTTCTCGAGTATCTTGTTGTGAAATTGCATGTTATCGAACTGGTATTCTGCTCCATTGGGAAATTGGATTAATGACATTATTTCTCTGGGTGGTGGTCTTTGGAACATTGCTGTGTATGGTGTTGTTTCAATAAACTGGTGGTGCGATAAATTTATAAAGTTTTCGGCCGCTGGTATGTACTCAGTCCACTTACTGTGCTGATCGTAACAGTATGTACGGAGAATTCTCCCCACTTCTCTCAAGACTCGTTCTGCAAGGTTGCTGCTTGGATGGTACTCCGTTAACTTTAGTCGAGATATAAGCAATTTCACTGTTGTGGTTGTTATCAGATTGGTTGTCTTTTTCTTTGAGCAATTCTTCCCTTATATTCTTTAAGTAATTATTGCGTACGATTGTAATTGTTAGTTCATTGTTTGCCTGAGCAACGTTACGATTTAACCCAATAGATTGGTTCAGTGAGGGTACAAGTAGATTTTTCACTGCCGCTTTTAGTTTAAAGCTGGCTCGTGCTGTTCGTTACGCCTGTCTTGTCGGCTGACTTCATACCACCGGTTACGATCTTCTTCATAGTGGTCACGCCGGTATTCTTCTTGACTGCGAATTCTGCCTACATTGGTTCTGGTATCCCGTAGTTGCTGTTACTGTACCGGTGTCCGTATGCGTTTCGATCGGTACTTCGTAATTATCAATCGGTCGGTCGTATAATCAATGTTCCTTGATAATATGACCTGCCTCTCCCGTCATCTTCGGCTCTCACATAGTGTACTTGGCGATAGTTACGATCCTGGTTATTCCGATTTCTATTGTCGTTATTATTATTGAAATTTGGCCGGTTGTAGTTTGGGTTATTCGGCCTACAGGGTTGATGCTGTGGATTATTTGGCCGGTTGTATTGATTATTTTGGTTGTTTGGCCGATTGTTACTATTATAACTGTTGTTTGGTTGATTGGCCGGATGGTTATTTTTTTTATTATGTGACTCATTGGTGTGGTTGTTAGTGTTGTTACGGCTTTTATAGTTTGAGCGGTAATTGTAGTTATTGAACTGGTTATCGTTCTGGAAGCTTTTGTTGTCACCCCTGTCGTCCCGTTGTGACTTCTGCGATAGTATCGCTCCCTTTTGTAATCTTCTAACAGGGCTGCCATCGATTGTACTGTCTTGATCCGACTGTCGAGTCGCCCTCTGGAGACACCCTCTTCATAATGAAAAGCAAGTTTTGTGACCAAGCTCTCTTCAGGAATTTTCGGGTCCAGGTTCCTCGCTAGACAGACCTTCCCCAAAAAATAGGCGGTGAAAGTCGTCCCTCTGCTGGCATCATACCTGCCGAAACATATGTTATCTCGGACGATGTTCTGGGTTGCCTCCGACCAGTATTTTCCCTTAAATACATCTTTGAATTCCTCGTAACTCGTGAGGTCGTGTCTCGTTGCCGTCCACCAGTTGTCATTTATATCCTGGAAGTATTCATCGAGATATCCTCGGATGATTGTCCATCGATTCTCCCGAGTCTTTGCCAGCTGCTCATCAACTCTGTCAAGGAATTCCATCGGGTTCCACTTGTACTGTTTAAAATTGATGACAGTAGGGGGAAAATGGGGGTTCTGACCAACAAAGGATGCCGCCTTTCTTAAAAAACACTAAAAAACACTTAAAAAACGCTAAAAAACAAGATCAAAGAGATGCCGCCGTTCCCGCGGTCCAAGATTTTTTCCCACGCTCCCCCCCCCCCCCCACCATCAATGGACCCACAGCATCCGCGAATTTCCGCGAATATAATTTTTTAATTTTTTAATGTGATTTTTTAAATTAAATTGATTTGCATATCAGGGGTGGTTGGTGGGTGGTGGGTGGGGGGTTCCGACTTGATGCATTATAGTGTATATATTAAAATATTTGATCAGGGTTACCAACCTTGCATGAGTTCAAATTTGTTGTGTGTTATAATGTATATTAAATCTATATGATCAGGTTTACCAACCTATGCATGGGTTCAAACTTGATATGTGTGTGTTATATAGTGTATATATTAAAATATATGATCAGGGTTACCAATCTTACATTATTGCGTATAGAACAGATCTGCCAACATTTTTCTGTGGTGGGAAATTCAAACTATATGATCATGATTGTTGTCGATACCAATTCTCTCTTTGAATGTAAGTAACTCTCCCTCCCTCTCTCTCTGTCTCTAGACACAGTTATCCATCACGATATAATCTCTCTCTCTCTCACATTTGAATGTAAGTAAAAATATCTCTCTCCCTCCCCCTCTCTCTCTCTCTCTCTCTCTCTCTCTCTCTCTCTCTCTCTCTCTCTCTCTCTCTCTCTCGCACACACACATTTAGTAGATTACTGTTGCCTGTTGCATCTCTCTCTGTGTGTGTTTATGTAACGGGTCTCTCTCTCTACGCCAATCTCGGTTCTGCCAAGAGTGTCACGCATAAAAACTCCTTGAAATAAGGTATTTTCAAAAGTTTTGTGTACACATACAAATCGCTGTCGGACAATGTACGCACTGCTCACACACACACACACAAATACACACATTGTGTATGTCTCTGTCGCACTGCAAACGTTGACAAGAATTCCCTTATTCAAAGCGATTACGGTGTCACTGTACACAAACTTAAATATGGTTTACAGACCATTGTAATTTAAAAAATTCATTTTTGCATTAATTAAATATATATCGTAAACAATGAAATAATAATATTTCGTCATTGTAAGATTTTAATAAAACAATTATCAGTTTAAATAATAATTTTTGTGATTGCAAGATACAACCTGCGACTTAAAATATAGTTTACCGCGCTGTGGTAGGAAATACAAACTATTAAATTGTCTCTCTCTCGCTCTCTCTCTCTCTCACACATTTCTGATTACTATACAAATAATTGCATGCATGTTCAGAGGTTTATAACGAAATAAATTAAAATAAACCATTGTGTATTCGCTAACTTAAACCAGGGGTCATTAACCATGTGTACATCGTCTAAATCGGTGCGTCCTACTTTCTAATTTGACACATGACAATCATTAACAGCGCTGACAGTAATTAGGATTAATTATGGATTAGAAAGTATTTACTCCAAAAACGGACACACAAGCTTTCCCCACTACCAGAGTACAATATATACGCAAAGAAAATCAGTGGCAATTTCTCATTTGACCGCCTGCGTGTGCTGATACATCGTGAAATCTATCACTGCATTTTTAATAGTTGAAAGACTGTTTGTATTATTGTACGTCTTACGAGTCTTCAGTATACACAACTTCCATCATTAAGGGTGTGTAGACAACACATGCTAGTTTGGTAAGTGTACATAAAACATTTTGAATACGTTAATAAGTGAGCATAATTTTTATTGTATGTACAGATTTTATTTAAACGTAAAAATTATTTGCATTAAAACATTATCAAGCGCATTATTTATTGAATTTAATACATGTGTGTGTGTGTGCGTGTGTGTATGATCAAATTATTATGTCTGTTACAATTTTCTGAAATATATTCTTACCGCACTTTTATATTACACTTCTAATTGAAGATATATATTTGAATTTAATACATGTGTGTGTGCGTGTGTGTATGATCAAATTATTATGTCTGTTACAATTTTCTGAAATATATTCTTACCGACTTTTATATTACACTTCTAATTGAAGATATATATTTTAGGTATAGCTGAATTTAAGCGTGTGAGCTTCAATATACACAACGTTCGTCATTTTTTAAGGGTGTGTAGACAACGTACGCTAGTTTGGTAAGTGTACATGAAACATTTTGAATACATTGTATGTACAGATTTTATTTAAACGTAAAAAATTATTCGCATTAAAAACATTATCAAGTGCATTATTTATTGATTTAATACATGACTTGTTCAAATAAGTATGTGGGTGTGTGATCAAATTACTATGTCTGTTACAAAAATTCTGAAATTTATTTTTGTCGTGCTTTTATATTACATTACATAATTTTATTCTATGTACAGATTTTATTTAAACGTAATTTATATATTACACTACATAATTTTATTGTATGTACAGATTTTATTTAAACGTAAAAATTATTCACATTAAAACATTATCAAGTGCATTATTTATTGAATTTAATACATCACTCATTCAAATAAGTGTATGTGTGTGTGTGTGTGTGTGTGTGATCAAATTACAATTTCTGAAATATATTCTTACTGTACTTTTTATATTACACTTCTAATTGAAGATATATTTTAGGTATAGCTGAATTTTAAGCGTGCGAGCCTTCAGTGTGCATACAACGTCTGTCATTTAAGGGTACGTGTGTGTGGACAATGCTCACTAGTTTGTTGCAAGTAAGTATACATTATGGGGTGGGTTATACAAATAATAATAATAAAGTGTGTACTATATACATTTATTAAAATACATACACAGCTCCAAGATTATAGTAAACTAGTTTTTACAATTAAAATACATACACAGCTCCAATATTATATTGTTACAAGTATGAAAATATATCTGAACTATTATATTGTTACAAGTATGAAAATATATCTAAACTAGTTTTTACAATTTAAAAAAAAAATATACACAGTTCCAAGATTATATTGTTACAAGTATTAAAATATATCTAAACTAGTTTTACAATTAAAATACATACACACACAGCTCCAATATTATAATGTTACAAATATGAAAATATATATATTTAAAACTAGTATTTACAAAATATGTATAAAATAAGACTTAAACACGTCTATATACTGTGTTGGACAATGGCGTATATTCTACAAGCGAATCATGTAGTATCATACAGTAGGCAGTCGTCTGTGTAGGAAAATTCATTGACGATTCAAATTCTAAACGTACATCAACTGCTGAAGACTTAAGCGCATCGTCTTGTTTGCTACAATCGAATACAAACAGCGGGGCTTTTGATTTGAATAATTCTGGTGTCAGTACTGGGCTGACGTCTAAACGGTGGTAATACGAATTTTTAAAACTGGCGTACATATTGTACAATAATGCAAAACGGTCTTTCCCAATATCCAAGTTTAAATTATCGTAAGGATAATACTTGTCGTTTAGAAACAGTCTCGCATTGATCACGTTACAATGATCAAATTCATCGGCGTGTGCTGTCAGTACATTCTTTCTTGCTGTCTGAAACGCTAACACAACAAAGCGTGGTTTTTCTAGCTGACTCGAGGTCTTGACAATCCAATTCTGCCTTTTAGTCTGTGGTAAGGCAGGATACTCATGCAACTCCCAGGTCCTAAAAGGCATAGTTATCGGGTGGTCTTTCTCTATGAGTCGTAACAGTGGTAATCTGTACGCATTAGCTACATGTACATAAGGCATTTTCCAGTAAACTTTATCTAGTTCAAGAACACAATTAGCAGTCGTTTGTCCGCTTGCTAAAACCATAGTGTTTATGTCGGTAGATGTGCGTAGGAGTATAAGTTCTTGTTTCACGTTCAGCACGATACGTGTATAGTCTTCTGCGAATCCCATTATCATTTTCAGTGGAATACAAAAGTTGAATTCACCGTCATCATTCACTTTTAATACGTTCGTGGTCGGCGCCACCCAACCCGCGTTTTCCATTGCGTCACGCGTGTTGTTGTTGAGTGATATGGTCGGCGTAACGCCGACGTTTCTGGTATGGTCCACTACCACTCCGGCCAACTCGTAACGAATCTGTTCAAAGAGAAATGCTATAGCATTGTTCACCAGTTCCACATTCAGTGCAGTATCTGCAGCCACACTAGGATTTTTAACCAACTTGCCTTCGATGTAGAGGAAACTTTCTGACGGCAGTGTAAAGACGTCCTGTTGTTGTATTGGCACACGTATTTCATCATTGTTTCCATATCTTGTTGTTGCGTACGGTGCGTGTGAGTGAAATGAAAAGTGCGTGATACTGTCTTCAAAGAACGGTTGCTGCTCCACAGATAATATTCCACTCGCCATGTTACTTGTTTACAACAAAACCCAATGAAAACGACGGTTAACTGATGTTAATCGTTTCAGTTTCGAACGAGTACTGATGCGTTTCCTAACTGATCTTTCTTCTTCTTCTTTTATTTCTGACGACTGTGGTAGCAGCGGTGGCGAAGAAACAAAGTACAAGCCCATGTCTATAGTCGTTTTAGATGTAAATGCACAGTGATGACTTCTCCGCGAAAATCTATTACGTCACCGTCCTGGTCGTGTAAAGATAATGTTATGTTGTCCAAACGACTCACATTCACAGGTAGGTATATAACGTTTGTAGGTGATTCAATTATTTTGAATCCTGGTTTGACTGACGGATAGAATGAGTGCAGCGTGTGCTCGTTTTTACCGTTCTTGTATGATCCTTGCGCTATATTACACCTTATCAGTATACTGTTCACTTTTATAATGTTAACTGTGGCGTCAGACGTGTGAGTTTTATTCGCTTCAAGCAGACGCTTTTCCTTGAAACCCAGCATATCACCGATACCGCACACTGTTTGTTGAAAGTCAATATCCAGTGCACAAGTCAGTTCACATTTCAGTGTATTGTTGTTAGGACGTAGACTAATCTTTAACTCTCCTAACTGCTTTTTGAGGAAGTCTTCTATGTCACCGATTTCATAAGCACCTGTAGGTAAAGTTATCAAGTCCCACGTTGTTCCGTCCCGTAGTACTGGAAACACATTGTTTTTTCCCTCAACCACGTTCGGTATACTGTTGTATGTAGTAAAGTCCAATAGACCTACATACCATTCGCCGTTTGTTAGTTCGAGAGGCAGGAAAAAGTCACATACAAGAGCAGCAGCATTCGTACCTGTTAAGGTGACCGACAGCGAAGACATCTTGTCGCTTACTGATCACTCACGCGTTAAGAAGTCCAAACATAAATGCCCACAGTTGACTGTGTGTGGTGGCTGTTCATGCTCGTAATTGTAGTAAATATCAGTGTCGGTTCCAAAATACTGTGTCAGCTCAAGAGGTGGCCGCATATTACCATACGCATCATAGTAGTAAACTCGATTGTTTCGCTTCTTGTAGCAAACCCAGTGCGTACCAGGTCCTTCTGCACTGTCCAGATTAACAACCGCACTCTCATTCTTCCATGGTCGTTTGTGTGGTAAAGTGTTACGCATAAAAACTCCTCTGAAATAAGGTATTTTCAAAAGTTTTGCGTACACATACAAATCACTGTTGGACAATGCATGCACTGGTATGCAAATTAGTTTTTTGTCTGTAAGGACGTAGGTATAGACCTGACGCTATTTTTTTTTGTTACGTTTATGCCTTGAGACTGTTTTGCGTTTGCAGGTCGTTTTGTGTTTGCCCGCGGATTGACGTTTAATTCCTGAACCTTTCTTCTTTTTCTGCAACCACTACGCGAGCTCCCTCCACCCACTGCTGATTTTGCTTTCATTGCGGCTGCTACAGCTGCAGCAGACGCTCTTTCACTAACACCGGAATTCCAACCTTTCACTCGTTCCCACGCTTTGTCGGCAAGAACGCGATCAGCTATACGTCTTCGACTGTTGTCTTTGTACCTTGCGTAGGCGATATCGTGTTCGCGACAGGCTTCGTCCAGCTCGTTGATTCCGCGCTCGCCACGTGCCAATCTCTCTTTGAGTTTTGTTCCGGGTCCACAGAATCAATAGCTGAGTAGGTGTAATTCTACTGGTAATGCGTCCACCGCTCGATTAATCAAAGTAGGTACTGACGAAACGATAGCAGGCACAGTGTTTTTAAGTATTTTTCCAATTACACCACGCCCCATTCTTTTCTTACGAAGTACGTGCATTCTTGTAAACAGATCTCCTATCCTTGATTTCCGTTTCCGTATCGAGAACGTCTATTAAACGTCCCACCTCTTCAATATATTCAGACAGGACTGAACGCTGTGTCGCGCTGTCTTGATATTTATAGACAAACTTTATTAGATTGATTATATGAGCGTGAAATACCTGAGTGACCTTGTACAATTCAGTCTTTATATGTAATTTTAATTCGTGCATTTGTCGTACAGTGACTGCGTCTGTGTCAGCTACTCCGTCCACTATATTCGTAATTTTTCTTTTGCCAGCGTAGAAAGCATTGCTTTGCAAACTGATTGTGTTGTCGTATAAAAATTCCAAATTCACAGCGTCTTTGCTGGCAACTGGCGCTTGCACGTGTGTTAGCCGACAGTCATCAACGATTACGTTACCTGCACGATCTTTTCTCAAACTCTTTGCGTCTACGTATCGTTTTGTGGTTGCATCTCTTGATTTAAGCGGATCGTTTAGCATTATTATTCGATGATCTTTTGTGTCTACGGTAGCATTGTTCTTGTACTGTAAGCATGCGTCCTTTACGTACTGTAAAGAAACAACATCGTGCAGCTCTTCAGGATCACCCAAGTTGCGTATCTTTTTGTTTTTCACATCAAAGTGACCGTCGTTAGTCACTCCTAAACCGATATCCTCACGCAGACTTCGATGAGTTTCTTTTCGCACTCTTACAGTGCTGTCGTGTCTACCGAACTTGTCTACACTCATATTTATGAAGAACTGGTGGTTATAGAACGGTGCGTCTGCTTTTATATGATAATGCCGGCTTCACGTAATTCTTCCAATATCGAAACGATTTCATTCCTATGACCAGTATGGCCACTACTTTGAGAAGCCATTAACATTCTCAATCGATTAACCAACTCGTTAGGATCATCCCAATGCACGTAATCGATTGCAGTGTTCGGCTTCATCTCCATATAGCCACTCCCTGTATGTTTTCGTGCACTCGATGCAAACAATTTAGATATTACTAGTCGGTACTTGACGCCACTGTTACTGTTTATTCGCGTATTGTGTTTATATTTTTGTTTGTGTCCGTTGGTTGCTAGTAGTATGGACTTGTATTTCCTCATACCATCCTTATTGTATTTTTTCGGTAGTTTCATAAACAAAAGTTCATACAGACCGGGCGTACCCTCGTAAATTTTTCCTTTGACATGAAAGTTGTCGTTATCATCGATTTTCACATTTGAATCACCTATCATAAATTTACCACCTTCGTATCGAACACCATACATACGATCTATAATCCGTTTACAGTCAGCCGATTCGCACAAACGCATATATTTGTTTGCTAATGAATCGTCACTGAAATGTGAAGCATTAGGGTTCCATGCGCTATCGTCACTGAAATGAGAAGCGTTATGACTCTGCGTGCCACTTTCGTTTTCAGTTATTACGTGTTGTGTAGGCTCTTCTTGTTTTATCTGCTGCTTCTCCTCCTCCTCCTCCTCCTCCATCATATCACCACTTAACTTTCGTGAAATAGCTTCTAACGGTTCCAGAATCGGTCTGTAATTTTTTCTGAACTTCTCGTCGCTTTCTCTGATACCGTGTTGTAATGCATGATATTTTTTCCTTACGTTGTCGCTTATCGTATCTATATCATACGTAAGTCGTTCCTCCTTATTCATCGCCATCGCGTGTTAGCAAGAGGACTGATTACATTACTACAGTGCAACCACTTTTATACTTCGCTGGAAACAATTATGAATCGATCAAAGCCGATTCTATATCTACCTTCATTTATTGACGAGTCTTTGTCTATGACTAGAAATCAATAACGATCCTTCCACGCTTCCGTGCGGACGTCTTTGAAAGCATCATATTTCATATCCATGTTAACATGATCATTGTATGCATGTCGTAAATTTAGATCGTCTTGTTTGAACAATATCAACAAGTTAGCGTTGTCACGCACCAATTGTTTCGGTATCTGACTATATGTCTGACATAGATAGAATGTGTCCACACCGCTATGTCTCCCCATAGCAAAATACTTTCGAATATTGTTTTGTCTTTCACACGATACATCATCGAATACGACAACAGAGTCGAGACCAGTGATTTCACTCGGTAGTGGGACTTCTTCGTTCTCGCTGTATGCATGATAACCTAAACCTTCATCAGCGAGTGATTTCATCACTGTTTCTAGCATTCTGTATGTTGGTTGAAATAATGATTTTGAAAACACGTATACGTTGCGGAAACGTAGACCGTTGGCATCAAACAGTAGGTTGAATAGCACATTGGATTTCCCACAGGAACTTGGGCCTGTAACGATACAGCGAATACTGTTCGGTAATAGCGGACCATGTTTATGTTTAGCACTGCCTTTGTCACCAGCCAAAAAGTCCATATCCTTTATTGGTAATTTGTTTGCTTGCTGTACAATCTTCATCTTTGTGAATACCGAAAGCATACTGTTTTCAGCACATGCTGTCACCTTTTTTATATTAGATCTTTCTTATGTATCCATGCATCGTGTTTACCATCGAAACCGAGCCAATGAACACGCACTCTGTCACCTTTGCGTTGTAACACCTTTTCCACTAGGTATACGTCGCCGACTTTGGACTTACTAATCTCGTGCTCGTAAAAACCACCTTTCAACACTTTGTTTAGATGATCTTTTAGCAGATAAGTGACAGGGATGGTAGTGGATTGTACTTTATCCACAGTGAATATTTCGTTAGTCCAATTTGGCGTATAACCTTTGGCGAACGTCATTTTGTGCTTACTTATACGAACACGGTCACCGACTTTAAATTTGGGTGGTTTCGTTGGACTGATTTTAGGCGCTGTGTTCTTCCTTATTCGTTCCAACACTATATGTTCGTTGGCGTCATTCACTTGACTAGGTTTCATACCAATGGTTCTGTGTGTGGTATTGTTGTACGATTTCAGTAATATAGGTAGTAGATCCAACCAGCGGTAGTGTCCTTGTTCGCTGAAAGCTCGATACATGTGTGTCTTGAGTGTGTGATTAAAACGTTCCACTATGGAAGCTTTTTTCTCACTATAGGTTGAGTAATGTTTCACATTATACTTTTTTAGCAACGCTTGTACTGTGCTGTTGTAATACTCCTTCCCGTTGTCCGTCTGTAAATATTTCATTCTATTAGCAGTTAGTATAGGCTCTAGTGCGTGCTTTACTTCTTTTCCTGTCTTTGTTTTCAATGGTACAGCGTACGCGTACTTGCTAAACGCATTGATCACTGTCATCATGTACTTGTACCCTTTGTTCACTCGAGCGTATGGTATCATCTCCACAAGATCCGCCTGGTACAAGTCGTGTAGACCCTTCAATTCAACCGCGCGCCTAACCAAATTCCTTCTCGCTGCTCTGTTTAGCTTTAGAGCTATAGTCTTGCATGCGTTGTTCATGGTTTAAGATACACTAACATAATACCAGCGTTAAAAATACTATATATATATATCTATAACAGTTTCTTTGTTTTTCAGTATTCGCTCTCTCGTCTGAATATCATCATCATCATGTCCGACCTTCAGCAGAATCCAGAACAACAACATCAGCAGGAACAGGAACATCCTCAACAAGGTAAAAATTTAAATACCAATTGGTACAGTTAAGAAATTGTCTTTCTCTATAATTATGTAGCAAACCAAACTTGTTTGATATGAATTAACATATGATCCAACTCTGTCTAACATGTACAAGATAGTCTCTTGACGTTGTTTAGAAATTGATATGGCGGAGAAAATTTTTTATGTTCTGACATAGGTTTGTCACCTTCTCCCCAATGTATTGTCTCTTGACATCGTTTAGAAATTGACATGACGGCAGACGGTAAAAATTTTTCATGTTCCACCATAGGTATGTTACCTTCTCTCCAATGACCTAATTCAATTCCACAACAAAAGCATTTAACTCTATTGTCTATGAATGACATACTATGTCCACAAACATCATAATTTAGCGGATAGTAGTAAAACCCGGCAAACGCTAACTCGTCGGGGCTGACAAACGTTACTTCCCAATACTTGTACGATTTTCTTCTTTCACTTTCAATGCTAAAATCAGGAGTAGCTGCCATCTTCACAGTTTGCAATAAACTAACGTATTACTAACGTGTACTATCTATTTATTTACCACAAACATGAATTTGTGTGTGTGTGTGTTATTCATCATTCCTATTAGCTAATACATGTGTTTCTATTGTTTCAGTTATGACACAATTTTATATCGTACGAAACACTAGTATTAGAGGATCCCTCACAACATTTAATTACCTGCCCGTGTACACGGACACAGGAGATCAAGATATATTACCGATAGTGACTGAGGTGCGACCTTTATTGTGCAAGGATATTCTGGCAGAACAAGCACGTTTACGTAGTATCAAATGGCATATTGCGTGTAGGATACGTTTCACTAAAACTGTGTTAGATGGTGACAGCGGCGAAGAAAAAGAGGTAACCAAAGACGCTGTCTTCCACGGACGTTGTCGTACGTTGCTCACGGACGACAACGACGAGTTGAACTGTCTACTAGACGAATCATACGATAAAATCATGAATAGCATATCCAATTTTACCCGTGACGGGAGCGGATGGTCGGTAGATGCTGTACTGAAGCTGGAACTCGTTGTTGGACGGTACCGGCCTCTAGCAGTGTCCTCCTACATTCCTACCCTGCGAAAACTTGCACTCACCAAGGCAGTAGTCAACATCAAGAACTCCCAAGATGAAATGTGTTTTCTATGGTCTGTTCTAGCCCACATACACCCTCAACAAAAGCATAAAGAATTTATTTCAAAATACCTCTTATTCAAAAACACAATAAATATGTCCGGTATCGAGTACCCTGTTTCTATAAACTCACTTTCTAAATTTGAAACACAGAATCCCAACATTTCTATAAACGTTTTCGGCTATGATATAGAAGACAATATCAGAAACGAATCAAAAAATGAGGTTTATCCGTTAAGAATTACCCCCAATAAGGACAGATTACATCATGTTAATCTTTTACTTCTGTCCGATACAAATAGCCGAAAACATTACTGTCTTATCAGTAACATGAGTAGATTGTTATCATCCCTTACAAAACACCGCACTCAATCATTTTACTGCGACTACTGCCTGCATCGTTTCACTACAGAACATGGTCTGTCCGATCATCTCCCCTACTGTACACCTTATGGTGAACAGAAAACCAAAATGCCCACAGAGGAGGAGAAGTTTATGTCATTTAAAAATTATGCACACTGTCTTAAAGTACCCTTTACCGTCTACGCCGACTTCGAGTCCCTCATCACTCCGCTTCAATCGTGTTCACCTGGTAACAACGTCCCGACGACAGTGAAAGAGTTAGGTGAATTCTACTCAGTTGATAGCAGCGGTGCCCGTCAGAAAATAACTTCTCCTCCTGTATCGTCCACATCATACGAAGCGATGCATATTCCGTCAGGTTTCTCCTATGCTATTGTTGATCACGCTCACAGTCTCTGGAGAGAGGCTAAAGTTTATCGGGGTGAAAACGTCGTAGACACTTTCTTCTCGTGGTTGATGAAAGACGTCGAGGATATGATGAAGGTAGTACGACATAACGTACAATTAATTATGTCCGATGATGACAATGTTGCGTTCACTAACGCCACCGTTTGTCATTTGTGTGAGCGCCCTTTGACAGACGATGACAAGGTACGCAATCATTGTCATCTTACGGGGAAATTCTTGGGAGCAGCCCACAATAGCTGTAATCTGAGCTACAAGATGCCTCGTCATATCCCCGTCTTCTTTCACAACCTTCGTGGCTACGACTGTCACCATTTAATGCAGGGTTTAGGAAAATATAAGGACAAACACGTATCCTGCATTGCAACATCTAGTGAGCGTTACGTGTCGTTCTCCCTGGGTCCCTTGCGTTTTGTAGACTCTTTTCAATTTCTTAATCGCTCTCTGGACACACTCGTTACCAATCTGTCCACGTCCGGGAGCCAATTTCCTTTGCTTAGAGAGGAAATGCTTAGACGGGGTTTCGACGAACAGACCAATCTGTTCGTACGCAAGGGGGTATACCCTTACGAGTACGTTGACAGTATTGATCGGTTCAATGAAACAAGTCTACCCGCTCGTGAACACTTTGATAACCGGTTGATGGAATCGTCTATTTCGGACGCAGATTACGAGCACGCACAAAACGTGTGGAGTGCATTCAATCTGCGTACGTTTGGAGATTACCATGATTTGTATTTGTTGACAGACGTAATGCTGCTGGCCGATGTCTTTGAAAGTTTTCGAGACATGGCCTTACGCGATTACTGCTTGGACCCATGTCATTTTTACTCGCTTCCCGGACTCGCTTGGAACGCGATGCTAAAAATGACAGGGGTCGAATTAGAGCTGTTAATAGAGATAAATCAACATCTGTTTGTAGAGTCTGGGGTCCGCGGAGGCGTCGCGATGATATCCAACCGTCATGCCGTCGCTAACAACCCTCTGATCCCAGATCAGCACGATGTTTTGAAACCGACCTCCTTCATTCTGTATACGGACTGTAACAATCTATACGGTGCAGCCATGTCGCAACCACTCCCTTACGCAGACTTCTGATGGCTCGATCGTAACGAAATCGAGTCTTTGGACGTACGTAATGTGAGTGATGATTCCGACATCGGGTACATCCTCGAAGTCGACCTACACTATCCTAATACACTACACGACCTGCATTCCGACTACCCGCTTGCTCCTGTGCGCCAGCGCATAACACCCGATATCCTTTCTCGCTTTTCAAACGTTTACACGAGAGTATATACAGATCATCGTATAACGAATCAGGGTCATCCGTAGAGAAGTTGTTAACGACTTTGGAGGACAAACAAAATTACGTTCTCCATTATCGAAATTTGAAATTGTATTTAAGTCTTGGTTTAGAGCTGAAAGCGACTCATAGGGTGTTGTGTTTTAAGCAAAGCGCTTGGTTGAAACCGTTTATCGATTTCAACACCCGCAAGAGGCAAGCAGCCGTCAACAGCTTTGAAAAAGGCCTTTTCAAACTGATGAACAACGCCGTATACGGCAAGTCGCTGGAGAACGTACGGAAACATATAGACTTTGAACTAGTCTCGGATGAACGACGGCTTCAAAAACTAGTTTCCACACCTATGCTGAAACGTATGATTCGTTATACGAACGATCTGGTGGGGCTCTCACTCCGTAAAAAATCCATCGTTCTTTCCCGTCCCGTGTATGTCGGCTTCACGGTGCTTGACGTTAGCAAAACAATAATGTACGACTTTCATTATCGTTATGCTGTCGCCAAGTACGACCGTAACGTTAGATTGCTAATGACAGATACAGACAGTCTGATGTATAGTATTCAAACATCTGACTTGTATGCAGACATGAAGAAGGACCTACACGTTTTTGACACATCGGATTACCCTACGTCTCATCCTTGTTATAGCCTTAAGAACAAAAAGGTTGTTGGACTGTTCAAGGATGAAACGTGTGGTCGTCCTATTAGAGAATTCGTGGGTCTCCGAGCAAAATGTTATTCGTTCCTTGTGGCCCACGAAGATCCTACCAAAGAGTGTCAAAAACGTGTATGTAAAGGTGTACCTCGAGTTGCGATTAAGAGGAGTCTACGACACGATATGTATCGCAAGTGTCTCACTGATCATTGTCAGTTTTCTGCCAGTGCGCTTTGTTTACGTAGCGATCATCATACGCTGTACACGATGCGCGTAAATAAGCAAGCGTTGTCACCGTATGATGATAAGCGCTATATACTAGACAATGGTCGTGATACACTTGCATACGGTCATTATCGAATACGACGCATCAACATGGAGAACGATGATGACGACACCTCCCCACCTGCTAAAAAAATTCGTCTCCATGTATAGTACCCCCTCCAACACTTGTTTCTTTCGTCAGTTGATGTCTCTCGGTGCTTCAGTCCAGACGTGTGTAAACGTAAGTTCGCATATTAATATCGCAACGATATTTGTGTGTTTAAACATAATATATATAGAGTTTGTAATGTGTGGTTTCTTTGTCTTGCAGTATTATGGATAACACTGCAGTTATAATTGACTTCCAGTGCTTTTTCGATGACAACGGAAAATATATTGTGAAGGAACTGTCAATCATGGACGTTCTGAGATTTGCTGGTAGACATTGGATTTTCACTCCGCCTGCTACATCCGTTACGAATCCAAAATACGTTAGGACAAACCACTGGTTAACGTCAAATTATCATAGACTTAGATGGAGCGAAGGAGAGACACCGTACGACAATCTTGTTTCATTGTTAACATCACATACACGTATATATAAATATGTGTTTGTGAAGGGTTTTGAGAAAAAACGTTTTTTACAATCAAAGATAATACACAATAATATCATCAATCTCGATGACTTTGGTTGCCCTAAAAACATACCGTACTATTTCATGGAACAGAATGTCTTAGACATTTCAATTATTCTGACCGATGTGCCAACTATAAGGTGCATGCTATTCGGGAATGGATGATTCATGATTTTTGCTTTAAACAAACATTTTTAATGTAACAAATTTAGAAAGTAGGTCACAGCGAATGATGACATTTATATCACTAATTCTGTTGTGGACATGACATTAGGGTGGAACGAAAAAATCAAGTTTGGATTTTTAATTTGTAATAGCGCGGAAAAGTTGCCTTTTGGTGTAGATAAGATAAAAAAAAGATATGAAAAATATTGGAGCACGTCTTGAGGTGCCGCAAGGACGATAAATTTTCATAAAATTGCAATTTTCGCTACATTTTTAAGATTTTTTAAGAAGTTGTCAAAAAATTTTTTCTAATTTCAAATACTGTCAAAAAAGCAGTTTTTATATCAAAAAAGACATACAATTTTTTTTTAACTTTTTGGATTATGTCTTGAGGTGCCGCAAGAGCGGTAAAGTTTTATAAAAACACACTTTTTGTAACTTTTTCAAAGAATTTTACGTGTCTCGATTATGCAATAAAAAGTTTCAAATAGGTGTTTTAATATGAATAGAAAGATAAAAACAGTTTAACTATTGTATCAGAAATGGTTACTGATGACAATGACAGCGCTGAAGAGGCAAACCAACCAGGTCCTTCAAATATACAAGAAGAGATAAATCTACCAGGCCCTTCAAAACTGAAAAAAGAGAAAAAGATAAGCACCCAAATGCGTATTAAATTGCCATCTGTAGCTTCCATTTGTGACCGTACCGGAATATCAGATAGAGCTGCTGCAGCTATAGCTAGTGCTGCTTTACAGGACTTGGGTGTAATCACAGGGGAAGACAAAACCAAAGTAATAGACAGGATGAAAATTAGACGAGCAAGATCAAAAAATCGAAGAGATCTCATTAATGACAGTCTTTATGATCAGATAACCGAAAATAGAGGATTGTTTTTTGATGGAAGAAGAGACAAAACAATTGTTCAAGAAAAGAAAGGAATTAAGTTGTACAAAAAAGTTATTTCAGAAGAGCACGTTTCACTAATAGAGGAACCAAACTCAAAGTTTTTAGGCCACGTAACACCTAAATCTGGCACTGGAAAAGACATAGCAGACAGTATACTGGAGTTTCTTGAAGATAGAGAACACAATGAACAACTTTTGAACTTTACTGCTATTGGGTGTGATGGAACCGTTGTAAACACTGGACATAATAATGGTGTGATTTCTTTGATGGAAAATGAAATAGGAAGACCTTTACAATGGTTAGTTTGTTTGTTCCATGGAAATGAGCTACCTTTGCGACATCTTTTTTTGGTCATTTAGATGGTAAAATGAAGGGACCCAATGAGTTTAAAGGCGAAATAGGTCAGCAGCTGGAAAACTGTGCTAATCTTCCTGTGGTTACTTTCTTGCCAATTGAAAATAACCTTCCTCTTTTGGAGAACATAAATGATTTAAGTACAGATCAGAAGTATTTATTGGATATGTGTATCGCTGTATCAAGTGGAAATTGCTCACTAGATTTATCTTTAAGAAACCCTGGAAAACTTGCTCACTCCAGGTGGCTTACATTAGCAAACCGTATACTTAGATTGTATGTGGCAACTGAAAATCCAACTGAAAACCTTAAGACTCTGGCTGAGTACATTGTGAAAGTGTATGCACCTGTGTGGTTTAACATTAAGTTAAAACCTTCATGTACTTATGGTTCCAAACATCTGTTTAAGCTTATCTCATATTCACGCTATCTCTCTGATGATTTCAAGAACGTTCTAGACCCGGTTATTCAAATAAATGGATACTTTGCTGCTACAGAAAATCTCCTTTTGTCCATGCTATGTGATGAGCGCAAAAATGTAAGAGAACTTAGTTTACGATGTGTTTTAAAAGCAAGAACAGAAAGTAGATGCGGAGTCAGGAAGTTTAAAGTTACAAAGATAACCTTTGACACAAAGGATTACATCGACATGATCTCATGGGCTGAAAATGACGTAACTGAACCCCCCTTGGTAAAACATGTTTCCATTGACTCTCTCAAAGACTTTATACGGAAGACATCTGAAGCTCAACCAAATAGTAAAGTGGACCCGCTTATCGACTTTCCCCGGCTTTCTTGTCACACGCAAGCAGTGGAAAGAGCTGTGAAACTGGTGACCGAATCGACTCAAAATGTCTGTGGTTCAATCGCAAGAGAAGGATATATAAGAGCAAAAATTGACTCACGTGAGAACATGCCAAAATTTGATACAAAAAAACAGTTTAATGTGTCAATGAAGTAGAAACAAACATTTTGCAGCTGTAACATTTGTAATTATTAAGGGTTTTTTAAATCATAAAAAATGAACTTTTAATGTCTTTAAAAGTGTATTATGATATTTTTTTACGTGTGCTCTAATAAAAAAAATATATAATTGATTTGACGAGCTTTTATTTCAACCTTATTTACTACTATTTGTAACAACCAAAATGTTCGCAAAAGTTTCAAAATTATCAAAAATACAAACTTTTTGACATTAAAAAATATTTTTTTATTATTATTATATTTTGTAATTAATAATTTTTTCCAATTCTAATGCTTATATATGTATTTACAACTATCTTTTGTAACATTATATGTACGAGAAAACCATAAAAAATAATTTATCAAAGTTTATAATTTTTCAATTTTTTTAATTTTTTTACAAACTTTAAGCTCTTTGCGGCACCTCAAGATGTTGTAGTATAGCAACAAAATTTTTTTTTCTTCTTTTTGAACCTAAAAGGCAACTTTTCCCCACTATTACAAAACTAAAAAAAAAAAATTAAAAAAAGACCATTTTCGTTCCACCCTAATGTACATACATACATAGCTGTAAGCGGTGACTATTTCCTTATGAAAGTGGAATGTGGACTTTCCTAATGACATTGTTATATTTTTGGTGTCTCTAATTTCGTCTGTGGGACATGTTCATACAACAAAGCTGTAAATGAAAGTGGGACACAGACTTTTCTGATGACGACGTTACCACCACCACCACTATCACATTGTACTGTCCTTTTGTGTCGAATATTCTGTCATTGTTTGGTTCTCTCTCGTTTGATACAGACGTGTTCACTAGTGTCTTTCTCTCTCTCTTCTAATAATGTCGTTTCTTGTAAAGTTTAATGCTGTAAGTGCTATCGAGTACAAGCGATGTTCAGAATTGACAGTGAATAAAAAATATCCCATCATGGTCTTAACAAATGTGGACACAAAATATGGGAACTCTGTGCTTGCTACGTTGGAGGATGGCGACCACCAGTATCGTGTCTATCTTCCCAAGAGGTATGCAGGTGTCTTCACGAATGAGGAGCTCAGGCATATCAAACCCAAAGAACTACATTTAGTGTATCGAGGGACGAGGAATGAAACAACGCAGGTGGAGATTGTGTCCTAACGTCGTAAGTAGCAATGGTGTTAACAAACAATTTATTGATGTGTGTGTGTGTGCGTGTAGTTTCAACTCTCTGTACTTAACACTTTAATAATTGAATTTGTATGTACATGATAAATGTATCATTGACTCTATTTAGTATTTTTTTACAATGTTTCGTTGAATAATAGTTGGTTCGATTAGAAATTATTTGAAAGTACATTAACTTTATGTGATAAATGTATCATTGATTCTAAGCAGTATTTACAAAGTTCCAGTGAATAATATTTGGTTTGATTAGAAATTATTTGAAAGTACATTAACTTATGAAAAATGACACATACTTGAAAAAGTTTACTTACTTAACACATTTGATTCTTTCTTTCCACTGACTGTGTGCGTGCATGTGATAATTGAATATTTATCGTATCAGTGATTCTAATATCGACTGTATTGTTATGTTACAGATAAACTTCCTTGTGAACTGTATCTACAGCCGTGAAATTATTATTTAAAAATCTTACAATGTCAAAAATTATAATTATTAATATTGTATTTATTTTATATAACAATGTTTGTTTGTGATATATATTGTAATGCAACAGAAATGCAGTCATCCATGTTACATAAATAGTATATTAATAAAATAATAAGTAAATCAATATTTAACTCCCATGATAAAACAAAGGTCTAATAAATACATTTATAATTATAGATAAAAATGAATAAGGATGCAAGGTAGAAATAACAATAATAAACAAACCTGTAAATTAGACAATAGTTAGAGATCCATGTTCAGTGAAAAGTAAATAAATATTATACTGATGAGAATTGTAAGAAAGAAACTAGTACAGAAAATGTCAAAGTAAATGACAATGAAATTAGACAAAAACGAGACAATAATTTACCTTATAGCAATAGTAAGTAAGGATTATGAATTAAATGATATTATTTTGTAACGATGAATGTTATGTTGAAGTTATGTTATGTTGCGCAATTTACTTGTGGAGTTAATGGAAAGTAATGAAGCAAAATGTATTATTCAATTACTGTTATAGAAGGATGTATGAAGCAGTTAGTTAGTGTTAATGTATCTCAATTTTCTAATATGTGATCCATAGATCAAGATAAAATTGTTATTAGTTATGAAAAGAATAATTGTTTATGTAAATGTTAATAGTTAAGATTTGATTATATGTATGAACTTATGTAAAAGGGCTATAGTTGTTCACCAGTAATAAACAAAGGTAGGTCCATATACAATAAAAGGCCTAACAGCCAATAACACTATATAACCACTCATAACATAAAGGTTAGGTACGGAAGTTAATAATAATTAATTAATACGGTTCAAATAGCTAGGAAAAAACATTTGATAAGTAATGATATATAATAAACCACCTCAATTTAAACAAATTATGATAATGCCACAATGCCATGATATCTATTGATAACGTTTGATATCGAAAATATAATAAATATAAAAGAAACAGACTAAGATTAAAAAACCAGCAGAATATATGTAGAAATTAGTAAACAAACTATAGATAAAGTTATATTCCGATATGATGGAAGATTAATAAGGAATGGACGAAAAATATATGAAATATACACTATATACAAAACATTGAGAAGGAAGAAATATAATGTGTTGCTAAGGACGACAGGAATGAAGCAGTTGTTGATTTTCAATTATTGCCTTTTATGATCTGAACGTGATGAGATTAAAAAACCCAAAGGAATGTTTAATGTAATTAGAATACTCTGAATTAATTGATACTATTATAATACACAAAATTCTAATGATAATCTTCTTGACTTATGCCAGCAAAGTTTAACCAAATGAGATCATAGTACAGTATCACAATAAAAAAGAAATAACTGGGTTCTACAAGGAAGGACTTGAATTGTCCTATACCAGAAAAGAATTAACGATATATTAAGACCAATACAAAGAGTTAACTGTATCACAACAAATAATATACACCACACTGGAACTCATAACCTTTTAAATACACGGAACATCACTAATTACTTCAACGATAGAAGAACGTATTTGGATCCAGAATTTGCAGAAGGACCACCAGCTTGGCCGTAAATAAATCCAGGGAGCTGTATTTCCGAGGTGAACAGGACAAGAATTCCACTTTATTAAATCGAAGAAAGGAATTTCTAACGACATATCCATTCTGAGCGTCGAGATTATCAACCAACTGCCTACTTGAGTTACTTCGTTCTAGTCTGGTAAATTATTATTGTATTAATCATATTAACAACACAACACTTCAAATTTGTAAATCTTGCATTCTTATCTATATATTTTTAATTTTCCCCACAGTTACAAGAACCTTCACACCCTGAATTAATTTAATTATAAACAAAAACAAATCATATGATCAAATATAATATAAAGTATTGGACCGAACAATAATCGATTCACGCAATCTATAGCCTTTGTATATGCCAATTGGAACATATCTTATTTAATGTTGAAGGAGTGAATAAATAAAGAAACCTTGTATAGTTACAAAATCTTATCATTTGGGGTATTATTTAATGAGTTGGGAATAAAAAGTAACTGACTAAGTACATAATATTTGGCTACCATAAACAGTGAATTAACCTATAAGTTTCGTTGCCCCGGAACTGCAGCGCTTATTGCGGAATTCTCCGACACCAAAGAGAAGAGCGTTAAAATACAAAATTTACATAATTCTCTTCGAGATATACTAGGGTTGAGAGAAATTATAGAATAAAACATTAATTATTTAAGTTTCAAGCACACTAACACTGGTATTTTTCTTAGAGAAATAAGCTAATATTAGTTAATGATATTACTATATTCCCCAACTCCAAATATCTCAGAAATTAAATTAAATTAACACGACCGAAGAGAGGAGAGACAGAGAAGCATACCCGTTCCTAGTAACAAATAGGTTTACATTGCGTGATACATTAGAAGACGCAAGACGTCGTCATATAACAATATATATTTAATTAATGTAAAATGTATTTTTGAATAATTGTATTATAACGGTTTGTAAACTATATTTTAAGTTTGTGTATAGTGCTGTAAATATATATTTAATCATTTAAAACAACATTATTATTATTATTATTAATATTGTATTTATTTTATATATAACAATGTTTGTTTGTGATATATATATATATATATATATATTTAATCAATGTAAAATGTATTTTTGAATAATTGTATTACAACGGTTTGTAAACTATATTTTAAGTTTGTATACAGTGGTGTAAATATATATTTAATCATTTAAAACAAATTATGGTTTATTTTAATTTATTTCATTATAAACCTCTAATAACTATATCTAATTCTGTATCGTTGTGTGTGTGTGTGTGTGTGTGTGTGTGTGCATACATAGTTAATCTTTCTATCACTAATTACCACACTGAATATAACTTTCTAATGACGAAATATTATTATTTCATTGTTTACGATATATATTTAATTAATGCAAAATGAATTTTTAAAATTACAATGGTCTGTAAACCATATTTAAGTTTGTGTACAGTGACACCGTAATCGCTTTGAATAAGGGAATTCCTGTCAACGTTTGCAGCGAGAGAGACATACACAATGTGTGTGTGTGTGTGTGTGTGTGTGTGTGTGTGTGTGTGTGTGTGTGTGTGTGAGCAGTGCGTACATTGTCCGACAGTGATTTGTATGTGTACACAAAACTTTTGAAAATACCTTATTTCAAGGAGTTTTTATGCATAACACTCTTGGCAGAACTGAGATTGGCGTAGAGAGAGATGCAACAGGCAACAGTAATCTACTAAATGTGTATGTGCGAGAGAGAGAGAGGGAGGGAGAGAGATAGTTTTACTTACATTCAAATGTGTGAGAGAGAGAGAGAGAGAGAGAGAGAGAGAGAGAGAGAGAGAGAGAGAGAGAGAGAGAGTTTATATCGTGATGGATAACTGTGTCTAGAGACAGAGAGAGAGGGAGGGAGAGTTATTTACATTCAAAGAGAGAATTGATATCGACAACAATCATGATCATATAGTTTGAATTTCCCACCACAGAAAAATGTTGGCAGATCTGTTCTATACGCATTAATGTAAGATTGGTAACCCTGATCATATATTTTAATATATACACTATATAACACACACATATCAAGTTTGAACCCATGCATAGGTTGGTAAACCTGATCATATAGATTTAATATACATTATAACACACACAACAAATTTGAACTCATGCAAGGTTGGTAACCCTGATCACATATTTTAATATATACACTATAATGCATCAAGTCGGAACCCCCCACCCACCACCCTCCACCCACCCATGATATGCAAATCAATTTAATTAAAAAAATAAAAAATCACATTAAAAAATTAAAAAATTTTATTCGCGGAAATTCGCGGATGCTGTGGGTCCATTGGTGGTGGGGAGAGCATGGAAAAAAATCTTGGACCGCGGGAACGGCGACATCTCTTTGATCTAGGCTCGTGAAAGGCGGCATATAAAAAAATAAAAAATTATATTCGCGGATGCTGTGGGTCCATTGATGGTGGGGGGGAGCGTGGGAAAAAATCTTGGACCGCGGGAACGGCGGCATCTCTTTGATCTTGTTTTTTTAGCGTTTTTTAAGAAAGGCGGCATCCTTTGTTGGTCAGAACCCCCATTTTCCCCTACTGATGACCTCCCGGTTGTCCATGTGTTGGAATTGCGATATCATGGGTGGTCTGCTATTAATAATTTCTAACTCCTCTCTGATTTTGGCGATTTCCCGTTTCTGGATCTCTTCAATTTTATCCTGATTGTGTTGACCTTGCCCGCGAACTTCGCTTACGGCGGTGTCGATTTCCCGACATCTCTTTCCGAAGTCTGTCCGCACCTGGGTTATGTTTTCTTCGGTTGCGGTTCGTATGGACTCCATTCGAATCTGACTGTCTTCTTCAAGGTTAGTCATTCGGTTGCCGAAGTCTTCCTTCGTTTGTTGTAATTCCTGACTCGTGTTTTCCCATTTTCTGTTTATTTCGGAAATCTCTTGTCGGATCCCCGTCATCTCCTCCTCAATCTTGTTATTTATCTGTTCGTTATTATTTTCGATAGTTTTGCTTAATTCTTCTTTCAACTCCTCCAGATTTTTCTGGTTGTTCTGTTTTAAATCTTCTTTTAAGTTTTCCATGTTTTCGTCCATTTTCTTACTATTTTCGGCCATTTGCTGGCTTATTTTTTGGTTATCTCCCTTTAATGACTCTATATTTTTATTGGTTTCCTCCCTGTTCTTGTCCAATTTTTCGTTCATTTGTTTACTATCGTCCTTAATTTGTTTCAGACTCTCCTCGTTTCTGTCCATCTTTTCTAGCATCCGTTCCAACATTTTTTGCACATTTGGTTCTCCTCTATTTTCCGCCTTATCGCCGTCACCACTTCTTCAACCGATGTTGACTCATTCTCTTCCACTCTAATTTCTTTTTCTGCCTCCTTCGTTCGTCTCAGTGATGACGCTCTCTTATGCATCTTGTTCTCCTTTTTTCGTAACCGCCGCTAGATCTTATTCTTCTTGTAAATCTAGCCTCACTAGTTGGTGCGCCACTTTGTAACGACGTGATGACGTCCGCCTTGTTTAAGTCCCGCGATGGAAGCCAATTTGTAACGAGTAGCTTTGTATGTTTTCTGTAGAATGTGTATATCGTGCGTTCGCCTCACACGTGTGGTCGTTACTTTATGTTCACGCTGCTAGGATGTCCGCAGCGATCCTTCAAATTACCAGTACACTCGAGTGGATATCCTTACCTGTTCTTCTATAAGTGTTGTATTTCCCGGGTGGCGCCAAATTGTTTTAACTGAAAACAATTAAAAATTAAAAATAGGACGATTGAGCATTTGTAGCTATGACGGTATGGTGAATTCAATTATTCCCGCCACGTGCGAATTGATCATGTAGTTCGCAGAGTTTCCGATGTCTAGCGTTTACCGCCACTGTCGCTCGTCCTTAGTATACACAAATCATATAACACAATTTCATATGGAATAAAGAACAGTGGTTACGACTCTGTACTGGTTTATTAAATTGTGGTTAATAATTATTTAGTATTATACAACAATTATATTTTCTTATTAAACAAATTTGCTCCGGCAGTGAGACAATTATTCTCAAAGCTTGGCGGAATCGATTTTGAACGATTTTAGTTAGTCAGACATGGCTTCTACAGAAATGTTTATTTTTTATAATTTTTCGTTCAATAAATCTAGATTCTTTTGGTTTCGAAAAAAAAGGATCAGTTATGATTACAATAAAGCACACTACCTTACATTTCTGGTACTTATATACTATAAGGAGTAATTACAATTTGTTCTTGAAGTGTTATAAGGTGTGTTTCAAAAGTTCGTAATTTTTGTACAGGTTATTTTTCTCGTTCACATAAGTTTAGTGTTTTGTTTTTCAATTAATCTTTGAAAGAAATAAGATCATCAGTTTATAGTGAGAGTTCAAAGTGTAGTGAAAAAAAATTAAAGAGAATTTTTAATTTGAATTTGGGTAATTCAGCAATACTTATCAATCAGTTGACTTAAGGTGTAGTGTCATTCAGTTGAATTAGGTTAGGTCATCGTTTGGTCTTCAATCTTCAATCATCTTGGGATTCAAACACGCCTTGTGTCTTTTTCGTATTAGTTGATCGAATTTAATTAATATGGAATTAATTAATCTGGTCTGCTGCCTAGGTTGAATGTATTAGTACCTCATCAGGTAGTTTGCTTCTTCATTTTAATAAATTTGGTTACTTTTGGTTGTTTTAAATTAAAAATTGGGCCATTTACGGCTTGGCGCCTATTCCTCTTGAGCGTCACTTTGGAATTAACCGTTTCTAATGGAGTATTCATAAATAACGTTCATTTGTCATGGTAACTGATTGATTCTGATTGGCTATTCATGACTTAAGCCCATTGTTAGAATATTTGAATTTTTATTCAAAATGACTAAATATCTTCTGATTGTCAGTTATTCTTCGGTCTTCTTATTTAAGTATGAGACATTATCACAACTGTTCGTATTTTCTTTCAAAGATCATTTTGACATCCCACAAAACTGGGTTTGCTTATGTATTATGTTTTGACAGTTATGTTTATATTATTTAATTACATTTCTTTCTTATTTTATGTCCTTAATTTAACACTTATCTCTTAAAATGCTTCACTAATTATCATTGACTAGTTACTTGCCTTGGATTTGCTAATATCATAGTTAATTTCTTACAATTTGTTGTTGTTGGTTTCTTACAGTTAGGCATTTCATAGGCCTAGGTAGTAATTGGCTATATTTTCTTATTTTATACAAATTACATATTATTTTACCCTTATACATGTTTTGTTTTTTTGTTACAAGTGATTTGTTTATTTGTTGAATTGTTTTGAGTCTGTTTTATTATAATTGTATGTTTTCATTATTTTACATATTAGGGTTTGTCTATTATTTTCTAACTGCCTTTCCAGTATTATTAGATTTATATTAATTTATCTTTTTTCTTATTTATATTGACATTGTTTATAATTGGTCTATTATTTACTATTCTCTATAAAATATAACGTAACATTTAGGCTTATGGTCTGTATAACTCCTTCAGCCATATTCCTATTAATCAAACAATTAAACTTAATCAAACAATTCTTTAACAGTTATTATGCTACTCTTGTTTACAATTTGTTACTTCTTATTTATTTTTTGGTGATAAACATCATCACGTCATTTACTTTAGTTAATTAACTATCCCTTAGAACATAGGATATTTATTGTTTTTGCATTTCTATTCTTTACCATATTTTTCTATCCTAATCTTTACTAGCTAACCATGGTAACACTAACATTTTGACTCTTCCTGGGATTTTTTCCCTGAATATCCTTGTATTCCTCATCTACAATTAATCTTAATCCTAATAATAACAATATCCTTATTTACTAACACTGTTCACCATTAACCTTTAGTGTTTATCACTGGTTTTTTGGGCGTCTATCCCTATCAATAGGGTTTCTATTTATTTTGTGGGGTTTACACTTACACTTTGCACTTTTTATATTATTTAAGTGTTACTAGTGGGTATTCCCTAACATTAAATTCTTGTTCTCACTTACTCATGTTCACTATCTAATTATCTCTCACTTTACAATGGTTAGTTATACTGTTAACAAGTTCATATCATTATAGAGTGATTTATAATATTTACTCTCTATTTATTTGGTTAGTGTACTTTTAGTTTATCATTACTTTATTGGATTTTAATAATTATCATTTACTTTGATTAATTATTTGGTACTACTAATTATCATTTACATTTATCATTTATTGATTTCTTTTTCATTGCTTTATTTGAGTGTAACATTTCTCCTTTTCTGTTCTATATTATTCGTTGTGTCTTTTCATTTCTTCTCATTTTATTTCATTCATATATTGTTTGTTTCCTTTTCATTCACCTTCACATTTGATTTCACTTATTTCGTTTATATGTCCTATCACTGGGGTTGGGGCTTGTTCTGCCAACTCACTTATTTTATTTGTTTTTATATCTGCTTATATCACTTTTATTGGGGCTGGTTCTACCTACTCACTTACCATCTATTGGGTTATTATGGTTAAATCGCATTGTACTATCGTTTTTTCAAGTTTTGTTTCGTTGCTTGCTACATTTCTCTTATCAGAGGTTACTTTTATTATTACCTTTATTTGTTTGATCGCATAATTATGTTAATTACCCATTCCTTTATCTCTGACTCATCCCTTTTTATTCATAGTGTTAATCATTTAGTATTTTATTCTTATCATGTTGCTTCATAAATGTATGTTGAAGGTACATTTTTAGTTCCTTGGGTGTTGTTATTATGGAATTATATTAAATAAATAAATTTTACATTATTTATATATGTTGTTTATGTACAGTATATACAGGGTGGTACAGGGAAACGGGAAAATTTGAAATAATTAGAAAAAATGAAGGAACGTTACAAAACTTTATTTGAGTCTCAAAATATGTTCTACAAGATTCGAAATTAAATTAGGCATCACTTTTTAAAAATTATAGCAGTTAAGTGCTGCCCATTTTGCCATACACATTCAGTAAGTTGTTTCTGTAGGTTTTGCATTGCACGGCGCAATGTGTCACCTGGGATTTTGGCGATTTCCTCTTCAATCTGTGTCTTGAGCTGAGCAAGAGTTCTTGGTCTAGTCTGGTACACGATGCTCTTCAGATGTCCCCATAAAAAGAAGTCACAGACTGAAAGGTCTGGAGATCGGGGCGGCCAAGCGATGTTAGCATTCCTTGAAATTATGCGATCCCCAAACAAACGTTTCACTGCTGCCATAGACTGTCTGGCAGTGTGTGAGGTGGCTCCATCTTGTTGAAACCAGGTGTGCTGAATGTCAAGATTTGGAAAAGTATGGAGTCTTGGAGCCAAAAATGTCTCTAGCATGTTGACATAACATTCAGACATCACAGTGACAGCAGTGCCTCGTTCATCTTCAAAAAAGTAAGGGCCTATCACCCCATGACACGACACCGCACACCATACGGTAACTTTGGTACTGTGTAATGGACGCTGGTGAGCTCAGCAGGGTTTCATTGAGCCCAGTAACGGAAGTTCTGCTTATTCACGTATCCACTTAAATGAAAATGGGCTTCATCGGACGTCCAAAGATTTTGAATGAAGTTACCATCCTAATTGATTTTAGCCAACAATTGTTCACAAATTTGCAGGTGCAATACACAATCATTAGGATTCAGTTGTTGCACAATCTGAAGTTTGTACGGATGAAATTGAAGTTCATGGAGTATTCTTTGAATGCTCCAACGTCCAAGCTGCAATGACGAGGCAATTTTTCGCACCGAACGACAAGGACTCCTTAAGATGGCAGCTCGCACGGCATCAATGTTTTCTGGGGTACGTACAGACCGTACACCACCACTAGGCTTTTTCTTCAAAGCTGAACCAGTCTCTTCAAAATTATGAACCCACGTTTCGATTGCGTGTAACGAAGGAACTTAACCGCGGGGCGGGATCTGATAGTGGTGCCGAAACTCACGTTGTGCAGCTGTCAAACTGTCACCATGTCGGTAAAACTTCCTTAATGCGACCGCACGCTCTGCACCGCTCCACTGCTCCATGGTAACTAAATGTCTGTTACTGCTAGACAGACAGTTTCACTTCTGCTACATCTACAGGGCTGCCAACATCAACTTCAAATTTTCCTGTTTCCCTGCGCCACCCAGATATTTAACTGCGATAACTGATAAATCATGCATTTAGTATAATAAATGTATGCTTAGTACTTACTTTTGCTCTTGAAGCCAATACTGACTTCCTAATATTTATTTTACGTCTTGTAAACAATTTATCAGTATTATCTTATGAAGATGGTAAAGGTGTGCAAGACATCAGAAGTAAGTATTATATTAAATCCTAACATAGCGAAACATTGGTAAAGTAAACATATATAAAAAACATGAAAAGAATATATGATGTCATCAGTAAAGGCTTTAGTTATTTATGACACAGAAGCTTTGAAGATGAATGAGTCATAGAGAATAGATGGATTGGGGATGGATGATTTGAGAAGACCTACTATGAAAACACAACTGGAACGGTACAAAGTAATAATATTAGAGACATGGAATTAAGGAATGTACAACATTAGCTACTCAGTAGTGCCAGTTAACATTGAATGAATGTGTCCACTAAATGGCCATTGGTTGACTACAGTGTAAAGTAATGTGGGAGTAAGCACTGTCAAGGGGAGAAAAAGGAATGTCAAGAAGGAGAATATCATGGGGTACTAGCAAAAGAGGTCATCTTTAACAGGGGTGAACAATAATAGGGAGAAAAGGAAGTTGTGGTCAGAAATCGTTCTCTGTTTGAGGGAAACTACAGATAAAGTTCTATAAGGTCATGGCATTCCAGTAATTTTGTACATGATTTGGGAACTTGAGTAATTCAATGTGAAATCTAACAAAACTTCAGACCACTTTGTGGTACACACAACCTTTCCAAAACAAATTATGTTCCCATAGGGCACAGGATAGTCACAGTAAAGCTTGTGTGATTTGTGAAACTGGATCACCTGTTAGCATTGAACCCTTTTAACTTGATGATGAATGATTTCATTAAATTTGAGTAATTTGCATCTGTCTTCATAACTTTCTTTCAGAAACTTAATTTTCTTTATATTTTCACAACTTCATTATCACTTTAAATCTTCAACATTGAAGGGAAGTATACTGTTTTTGGGTCTGCACCTGTTGTTTTACAAATGACTCCTATGTTTAAAAAATATGATGAGATACCTTAAGAGGATTTATGTTGTTATTTGGATATATCTGAGTGCTTTTTATCTTTGTTTGAAGAGGGTGTGACACGTACTAGAGTTTTTTATTTATCAGTTTTATCTACTAAGTTGATATCTACTAGAGGTTAAAGATAATCTTAAAATTTATATACAATATTATAACTACTATTTCCCTTATGTTTAATATACTTAACTTGTTATGTTAATGTTTTAGATTTCAGGCACTCCCAAACCTCTTTTCTTGGCAAACTTCATTTCAGGCAAGTCTTTTATATATGTTCAGTTTCATTTATGTATTCACAAAATTTTATTTGCAGGTTGTTTTCATAGTAGGAGTTGACTTTGCCATGATATATTTTATTTTTAAATACTGTCACTTTTCTGGTATCATGTTTTTAATAGTTTTGTAAATTTCTGAAGCACAGTTATGTTACAATCTGTGATTTATCTGTCTGCTTGTTTTTACAAACATTGTTGTGACTTGCAGAGATAAGTACATAAGTTTTGCTCGTCTTTTTTTATCAACATAGTATCTTAAATATGTTTACTTAATGGTGATCATTACAAGAGCTGTGTCAACACTAGATGTGTTTAATAACTAATTTACTGCTCAGTCATCAATACTTAAATACAAAAATTCGATCTTGATAATATTATTGTGAAAAAAAAACAGTTCATCAGCTCATGGAAATGACTGTAAGAAAATAGTATCAGAAGTATCTGAAATAATGAATCACTAAGATAGAAAAATTATTAATTGAACATGTGAAGTGAGTTTTCAGTTTTAACTAGACTGTTTGGCAATTATCTGTCTGTCTATCTACTTGGGGTATATCTCTTGATAACATTTGAACGCATCAACCGATTTTCATAAAACTTGACACATGTCCATACGTTTACTCTACAAAACCCTATTGTTTTTTAGACTGATTCCTTAAAATACAGGGGGGTGGGAGGCAAGAATGTGAGGGGGTCAAAATAATGAAAAACTCACAAAAGCCCATGTAGGGAATTTTAACCACAATCGGAATGTAATGATTATTTTTTTAATTAAAACTTTTTGGATGTCCAGGACCAAGTGAGTGAAATTTTGATAAAACATCAATAATTCATGTGTGGTATCAAATTAAAGATAATATTAACTGACATCTGAATGTAGTGTTGTTTTTGAAATTTTAAAGTATTGGGACACCAGGGCTCAACAAAAAGATCAAAATTTTTTTTTAATTATGAAAAGCCAGCAGGGTGTCAGACTGAAAGGAATTGTAACCTACATCTGAACATTTGAATGTTTCAAATTTTTAGTGTTTATTTTATGTTATATACTTTATATATTACTAAAGAAATATTAGAATAATTTCAATTTTTGTAATTTTTCATATAATTGACAAATTATCTAATATTTTATTGTTGTTACATAAATTATTTATGTAATAATGAATATACTTTGATCAAAATAGTGAGCAAGTTCAGTTTAGGGAGCATACTTGTTTAGAAACTACAATATGCAGAAAGTAGAAAGTATTTTACTATTCAGTACAGTTAAATGCAAAATTTGTGCCCAAAACACCAGGATTACATGCTTTATTGTACCACTTAACAGATTTTTCTGCTTGAAGCTACTTTATAAGTCAACAATAGTATGATTATATACAAAATACAAAGCTAAAACCATGTTGAATGTATACAAAAATTTAAAAACCAAGCTATGGTAATATTTTTCTGATCAAGATAAAACATTTTTAGATAAACTATAATGAATAAATGTTGAATAAACTATTTTTATATGTACATGTTTACCTCTTTTGTAAAAATCAAGTACAGTGTAGTAACCTATCCCCGTATTCCCACCTGTCACAACAGCTGTTTTCCCATTTAGCTTTGCTTGGCTTGTACATTTTCCACTCCAAATCCACCCCATACCTAAAATACAGTATAATTCTGTTATGTGATTAATCTGATCTTCATTTCTGCACATTCTTAAAATATTAATTTAGTTTATAATTGGGACTAGTATGATATGTGTTATTCATGAAATGTCATCGTGTTATCTTTGCCAACTATGAGTATGAATAATATAGTATGGTACTCATTGTTTTGTCTGCAAATGGTCTCTACCAAAATTTTAAGGTGGGCCTCCTTCAATTTCTATGAATTATCTTCCTTACATATTTTATAATGTCAGAATAATTTCCGTACTAACATATGAACATTTCACATAGGCTGTCATGATAGATGATCAAGAAAAGATCAAAGATATACGAGGTCTGACAATTAAGTTTGCGAACTCATTCTAGAAAATATGCTACATACCTTATTACTGAATACCACTGCGGTCACCTTCAAAGTACCTTGGGTAGCTATATACTGACGCCAGCACCTACTCCACCCTTCGAAGCAATTTTGGATTTCTTTTTTTGGAATGGCCTTCAGGGCTGCTGTCAGGTTAGCCTTAATGTCCTCAATGTCATCAAAATGACTTCCTTTCAAAATTTCTTTGATCTTCGGGTACAGAAAGAAGTCATTGGGGGCAAGGACAGGTGAGTATGGTGAGTGGTCTACCAAAGTTATTTGTTTCCCTACCAAAAACTCCCATACAGACAGTGCCATGTGTGCAGGTGCATTGTCGTGATGCATGAACCATTGTTGACGAAAAGTTCTGGTCGTTTGCGTCTAACTTTTGCATGCAACCTGTGCAGGACTCCAAAATAATACACTTGGTTAACTGTTTGTCCTGATAGTACAAATTCATAGTGAACAATCCCTCGGATATCAAAAAAGTGTTATCAACAACGTTTTGATTTTGATTAATGCAACTTTTTTGGTCATGGAGAATCAGGTGACTTCCATTGGGCACTTTGTCACTTTGTTTCAGGGTCATATGCGAAGATTCAGGTTTCATCACCTGTGATTATTTGACCCAAAACATCGTCTTGCCTCTCTAACAGGTCTGTGCACAGTTCAACTGTCCTTTGCTTTTGTTCATCTGTGAACTCTTTTGGAACCATTTTGGCACATACATTGTGCATACCAATGTCTTTAGTTAAAACTTTCCACACAATTTCCCTATCAATGTTCACTTGGTGTGCTATGGATCTCATGGTTAGTTACCAATTGGCACACACAATTTGACGAATTTTGGCAATGTTTATGTCTGTTTGGCTCGTTACTGGCCACCCTACCCTTTCTTCATCAGTCACATGTTCCCTTCCCTCAGAAAACTGCTTAATCCATTTGTACACTGTTGTTTTCTTCATGGCATTCTCGCCATACACCAGCACTAACATTTCCTATATTTCACTCCCACTCTTGCACAGTTTCACCAGATATTTGATGGTTGTTAATTCTCTAATTCCAGCTCAGACATTTTCATGACAGTGCACACCACTCAGCACAAATCTGCCACATGTCAACACAAACACTGCTGTGAGACATTGAAATCCCAAGGTTATGAAATCTAACAGAGCTGCTTGTATAGTGCTGCCGTCAGCACTAAATGGTGGCGAGTTTGCAAACTTAATTGTAAGACCTATATAAACTTGTTAAAAACTGGTCTCAAGAAGTTTATTTTTTCACTACAGTAAGACAAGGGAGTTCAGTTCTGACTTGAGAGAGCTCGCACTAAAACAGTCAGTTAGTCATGTCTAAATCAGATGAAACAGATGCTTAAAACAGATGAAAAAGAAAATTGTTCAAGAACCTACAATTTTCATTATGATTTGCCTGCTAGTAAAGCATTGTGAAACATCTATATAATGAAATAATTCCTTCTTCAAATTAAGGATTCCATTGATGAGTGTAAGTAACACAGAAATAAATACCATGTTGTTTTGAATACACTGATAAGACAGGTCTCTTAAAAAATAGATAAATATTTAAATGTAAAATAAAAGAGAAAGAACATGCATATCTCCCTTTACCTTTTGGGGCCTTGTGGACATTTGACAATGTCCCCATCTTGTTGTTATGCCTCTAATCGTAACGTCTGGTATCATTTTGGTAGTGATATAATATATATCAATAAATATTGGTATGGAGAATTATACGTGACTTCCATGTTCTAAGATTTATATTTAAAATCATATTCGAAATGAAATATGACAGAGTGAATCGGAGCAAACTATGGGCTGTAATGGCAAGGAAAGGGATCCCGCAACATCTAATTAGAGCAATACAGATTCTGTATATGGAGATTAAATCTTAATAGAAGCAGGAAGACAGAGAACAGCTCCTAGAGTTGGCCTGATCAATTGTGGAGTACGACAACGGTGTCCATTATCACCTTATCTTTAAATTTATATATTGACGATGTCATACAAAACTGGCAGATGTGTCTTCCAGACCATTTTATGATTGGTCACTCTACAATTGACACTTTGTTGTTTATGGACAATCAGGCTATTCTGTCGGACTCTGAAAACAGATTGCAGATATTCACAATTAAAACGAAGGTGATGGCTTTTTGTGGCACTGATCCCGTATGGGCAAAAATTGTTATAGACAATTTGTCTGGGTTTGCTGTCCTGGAACAAGTTAGCAGTGTTGAATACCTGGGCTACAGTGTGTTTTATAATGCAAGCAACGACATGGTGAATAAGTTGCATAAGTTCAACCTTACATGCGGGACCATCAGGCGAACCCTTAAGTCAGCAAGTAAAGGAACACGCCTAAAATTCTACAAGGTGATGGCTCTTCCCACACTTCTTTATGGGTCTGAGAATTGGACTTTAATGAAAGTCCAGGTCAGTCCCATCCAAGTGGCTGAAATGAGATTTCTCAGCCACGTGGCATGGTATACTCTCCATGATCGTAGAAGAAACACAGATATATGGCAGGAACTGAATATTATAAGTATACTCAACAGGATCATCCAGTATCGGCTGAATTGGTGGGAATATCTTTGCTGAATGGATGACTGCCACATCCCCAAACAACTATGGAACTAAAAACCGAGGGGATGGAGAGGTGTGGGAAGTCCAAGGAAGTGCTGGTGTGACAGCTGTAATATTTGTCTATTTGAGACCGGAACAAACCATTCTTGGTTTAAACGTTGAAGATGATAATGATGATAAAATGAAGTATTTCAATAGAAACTACTTCTTTCTTCAGCCCTAACCACAGTACTGTGGTCACTAACATATACTACCTCAAGTTAGCGCACTCGATTTTCATTGATGATGCCAGTCGATGGCACTGCAGAAATGTCTGGGTTTGCAGAAAACACTGGACCACGGCCAAACAGCCCGGGAAGGAATTTGAGCAACAAACTACTTATTTGTTGCCGATAGTGTAGTACACATATAAAAAATTATCCCCTCTCCTTCAACTATAATTTTCATTTATAGAAAATTACCCCCCCTTCAACTACCCTTTTTATTTATGGATATTTCATATACCTTTCTACAGTGGATTATTATGACATTCTTTTCAGGATACTTTATTTATCAACATTAAGTACTTTACTCTTGTTAAAACATAAAACGTTGCAAGTAAACTACCCCTTACCCTTAACCGGTCTTCACCAAAATCAATAGGCCTTGAGTCCTCTACAACTCAGGCACATATGCAAAAATTATTTGATTCTGTTTGAATTTGCGGCAGTTATCGTTCGCCATAGAAAAGATTCTATATACAGACACACACACATACACTTTTCTTCATGTTTTGAGGGTAGTACAATCAGAATCAGCCCTTATCTCAAATGCGATTTTTTTAGCCATCACCATACTTCCATTTCCTAATGAAATTCCTAGTAAAAAAGTGTATCTCAAGTCGACAGAATTACTAATTATCAGATAATGTTATATAATTATCAAAGTAAGTATATCACATGTGCCCAGATGTCTGTTGCAGGAGGCAAATAAGAGATGATAACACTGAGTTAGACAGGAGTAGTCATTAATAAAATTAATGCGATGATGCCAACTGCAAAAAGAATTTTTTCATATTACCACAATTAAAATATTCTAAAAACTGCAAATTCAGATTGAAATTGTTTTTAGAAAAAATGGTGTAGTAGATGTTCTGAAATAAAAGTTACAGATATGAATCATAATTTAAAATTTGCACAATGGAAAGGGGAGTTCTATGATCATGCAAAACATTTGGAATACACAGAAAAGGGAATACTGATTAGAAATGTTAAAATTCTTGGAAATGTTTTCAGAAATAATCGGCACAGCAATTAAGATAAAAGAATCAGTTTGATCAGTAATGGAGGAAGCTGTGCAGGTAATCTTTCAGCCTGAATGCTAAATTAAATTCATCAGACATTGAGTGTGGAGTGAGGTATACATTAAATCATGTGTAATTATAAAATGCACTAAATTGTAACTGATCAGATGAAGCTACCATATAAAAATACAATTTTTTTAAATAGGCTCTAAAGTACTAGGATATAAGAAAATTTTAATTATCATGTTTGAGGCTGACATTATTATCAAGATATACTATTTGCTATCAGTTCCACCTGAATAATACACACAATTTTATTTCTACAATGAAAACAAATATTGTACAATAAAAAAGAAATTCATAGAGTCTATGAAAATGCAGGTGTTTCAAAAACTAAATACGAGAATATATGAAAAAAAGCATATGAGTACATTCAATGAATTAGAAAAATAATTTAAGGTTAAGATTAAAAATTAGAGACCATGCAAGGGAAAAATATGTAATTACTAAATAAAGGGGGAGAAAAAAGAAACATTAAGCCCCAAATAGTTACTGGGGTGGTTCATATGTCTGTTAAAAATATAATATAAACTATTTAAAAAAATATTTTAATTAATATGTCATAACAATAAATAAGAAACAAAGCAGAAGGTAAGCAGATAAGTAGGTTGTGAAGAAGTACATACAAATTCCATTAAAAAAAATAACATTAACAAACATAACAATTGCATGTCTCAATTTACCAAGATACTTATTAGACATTAATATTGGTACAGATAAATGTGCACATAGTGTTTAAATATTAATTATACTATACACAGACACAAGCAGGTCTATTAACACTTTGCAAACAAGTATAAGAAAATGATTTTACTGTTACTAACATAAACAGTTAATAAACTTATGTGTTATTCAAAAACATTAGAATTTTATTACAATCTTAGAAACAAACATATTGATTAGTTTATATTATAATTAATTTAAGTATAATAATGAATGAATTTTAAATTCAATTATTGAAAATGTAAATTTGTTATAATGCATACCTTACTGTCCCAAAGACAGACTTTTACAGAATGCATTGCTGTTAACAGATTATGTCAACAAAGAATTTCAAGTACTTTTATCAGAGAATGTGTTCTATCAGTTTAAAAACAATTTTATAATAATCAAATAGTGATTATAACTGTTTTTATGTTTTGTTACACAGTAGTTATTCAAATATCAAAATTAAAGCAAAGAATTAGTATATACAGTTAGTATTAGTATAATTTTGTCTCAGTGTGATAGAGTATGAATTTGAAAATTGGTATGGTATACCAAGTATATACAGGTTTCTTTAAAGGCTCTATTTGCTTTTCCCTTGTTCAACAGAATGTTTGGTTTTCATGTTAATCATTATCTATTTATGAAAAATGTACACATATGAAAATTATTATGTACTGAATGTGTAAAAAGTTGTTAAATAATAGATGTTAGTTGAGTAGTCAAATGAAGACAAAAACTGATACATTTTTCCCTGCAGAGTGAATAACATCCAATAAAATTGAATATTATTTACCAATCCACTTTTTTGTAAATGAGAATATTTTGATACATTGGTTAAACAATTAATGTACAGTCACTGCTACTCCATTATTCTATTTTGCTAATTGCAAGAAATGAAACTGTGTAAATAAAACTATTTAAATATAAATACTTCAACCAGAAAATACTTATAAATATAGACAGGGCACTTCACATTCCTTTTCTATAAAGTTTCAGTATCTTTATAGCTGTGGATATAGATAGAGGTACATATATATATAGATAGATAGATAGATATATTTATAGCTAGATATATTTATCATGTTTGAGGCTGACATTATTGTCAAGATATACTACTTGCCTTTCAATTCCATCTGAATAATACACACAATTTTATTTCTACCCCAATGTTCAAATGTTCAAAGATCCAATTCAAAGTTTTTTTTGGGGGGGGGAGACCCATGAGTCATTATTTATGCTACCGACAGTAAATACAAGCATAAGTGTGCTACAAAAATAGGGTATCCTGCAAGGTGGCACCAGCACATTTAGCAACTTCTGTTACTAATTAATTATCACAAAAGATTACAATTCAAATGCATATTGGATCATTATGTTTATAACGGAAAATTGAGTGAAGAGTGAACTGAATCATGGTACACTATACAGTATGTCACATGAACTATCTGTGCAGTATCAAGTCATTATCATTGAGTATAAGAGCTGTATACAAATATAATATATACAGTTGTCAACTGTACATTTTAAATGACACTCGATCTCTGTTATTCTCATATATTTTACATAATTTGGAGTAATTTATTTTATGTGACATTTTTGCAGTTCATATTTAGTTATAAAAAGTGAATGAAGCCCACTTGATCTTACTGGAACTGAAAAGCAAAAAATAAAATGGAAGTGGAATTACTATCTTGGTCTGTCGCTATAGCAATATTATACAGTTTTCCTGGAAATCGTGATGTACAATTTATAAAGAATTTCCATTCATACCACAAATATAATGAAAAATGCTTATGAAATAAATATTATAAAGCAAGAGGGTGATTGAATAAATTGTATTCTTATGTTACTTTATGTGAATCATCAGTAGACCAAATTTGCTGTCATTTAAAAATGGACTTCTACTATCAATCAGAAGCTGTTTAAAGAATTACAATATGATGGATTTACATACTAAATAGCAGCAGCAAGGTATAATATAATAAAACAATCTAGATTCCCTCTACAGCAACTTTCATCAACGTCCATACCTCCTGCAGTTTCACAACAAATAAAGTCATTGTTATTAAACTGGAAACGGGAAGTTTTAACAGAACTGTCAGTGACCTTAAGTACTGTCATAATAGTAAATATTACTGCAGAGTATGACGCACTAGAGGATTTAAGCAACAAAGGGGAAACATTTAGCAGACACATAATCTATAAACATTTAGAATGTGAATACATAATTTAAGCAGATCAATTTGGATGGAACTGAGATAACAGACAGAAGGAAAAAGAAGAAAGGAAAGAGTCTTTGGAATCACTAACTGGGTATATAGCATATAAACAGTGCTGATATACAGAAATATAGTTAGTGCTGGCAAAGTCCTTATTTTTGAATGTGTTACTAATGCTATTCTTACAAAGTGTGTCAAAGATTTTATAGCAAAGCAGCTAATAAGGCCATGTAATCTAGCTTTCATATCATCGGGTAATAATATAACAATTACAAATTATAAAGCTCTTTAATTATTGTGTCAACTAATTAGTTCTATTTAACTTGACCTACGGTTAGCAACTAATATATTGTGCTGACACTTCAGATTTTGTAAACAGATAAATTTAAATAAAAGAACAGTATAAGAGTATTACATGTGTCCATATAGAAATTTTAGAAGATCCAATATTTTTTACAGATTCTTGTTAATATTATTTGAGTTATATTAAAATTGATATTATTATATTACATAGTATTTAATGTTTAAAGTAATAAAAAGGGGCATATATGAATGTAATGATTTTATTATGAGTATTATATTTCACAAGAACTCATGAGAATGTTCACAGAATGTTGATAAACATTACAATGTGGGATAAACATTATACAGAATGTTGACATCTATAGTTATAGGTTACTTGAGCATTAATGGAGTGGAGAGAGACATGTATGAACACAGTCCCCACTGTGTAATCTAAATACTGTGAAATTGAATTAAGGTGGTTAAAGCTTGTTTATAATTATGATCATTGTACTGTTGAAGAATGCTGTCTATATAATAATATATTATATAGGCAGCTTGTGGAACTGGTCTTATGCTGATTGGCAGGTTCCATACCCCACCCCACTTTGTTGTTTTCATTTGTTCCTGTCCCAGGCTTCTTCTCCAGTTCTCTTATACCCTTCTCTCTCAACATTGCCTTCATGACTAATATATTCCTCCTCTTCTCCTTTCCCTTTCACTGTGCCTTTTTGAATAGTCATTAATATTCCTATTCTCATTATTATGACATCCCACAAATCAGATACATTATTATTAACATGACATCCACATTATTATTAAGATATCCCACAAATCAGTCTCCAAAAACTCATAAACTCATCACGTATATTTCCCCTATAGCAATGTCTCACAAACTGCTAGAAGTGCTGTCAACAATGAAAGAACAGCTGGATTTGAAATTACATATAAATACATTTAAAATCTAAATGAAAATATTGTATTATATATTTCATAAAATACTTTGATCAGTTTTTGGATTCTGCTTCAAAGTAAGAGTAACCTATTTTAGAAGAATAATTCTAATATTATGTCAATTTTCCTGAAGGGGTTGGAACTATAATATGACTACTGAAGTTACTATACTGCTTGCTGGATGTACAGTTTTTATTCTGTATATGTGTCCATAAGTAGACTGTTGAACAGTTCACACTGTGTGTGTTTCTTCAGTAGTTTTCTTTTCCTTTTCTCCTGCACACAAATTAAAATAATTTAAAAGCATTTTGTAATGTTTGTCTGTTTTTTTTTTCACATGTGCATAGTACACGATTATATCCAATTTGTTGGATACTCTGACGGTATGCATTTAAAACATGTACTTATCATGTGTTTCTAAGAATTCTAATAGCTATGAATTCTTAGAAATTCAAATGAATGAAACCAGCTTGAGATTTTTAAAAATAGCTATATACGAATATATCATATTACATTTTTCAAACTGTATATTACTTTACAATCCCTACTTTTGAAAAACTGAGTAAATAAAATAAAAAAATCTCTAAAATGTATAAAATATACATAAAACGAATTTACCGTCAAAAAAATTTTTTGACAGTATAACTACAAAAATAGAAATAATAACGAATGTAAACAAAACTGAATTGTTTAGGGTCACTCTACAACCAATATGATTTGTAACATGAACTAATAATAATAACAAACAGAAGTCATGACCAGAAATACAAATTGAAAGAAAAATATAAATTAATGTATGGATAAAAGTTTTGACAATGATCAACTCTCAGATTTGTATGACTAATGTAACCGCGTGTAAAACTTATTACTCAAGGTGGTGGACTGATGAGGTGGAACCTATGCAACAGCTAAAAATGAAAGAAAACTTGAGCATTATTTTGTAAAATATACTCAACAATTATACACATTTCTTTTTTGTCTTGTGAAAGAATATATTTATTTTTCTTAAACAATGCTTACAAATATTTTACTAGTAGGCTCCTATATATTTGCTGACAAAGTTAGAGTAATCATACTCACTGTGTGTGTTTCTTGTAATAATATTTCATATTAATTTTCTGGGTCAGGCCAGTAAGGAAGTACGTACTGTTTGGCACATTCCAGAATATTGAATCGAAAAAGTACACACGTGTTGGAATATGTGCTTCACCTGCTCTGTAGTGCATGTTACCCCCCTCCCCCAGTGAGAACAGCAAAATATGGGCCCTCCTACCCCACCACATTAAGGTTATGTTGTATAGTTGTATAAGTGAGAGTTGTTGGTTGTTGCATTTTTAATGCTTGTGATATGATGTGACAACACATTACGGCTGAGATACACGACATTAAAAAAAGTTGTTTTCTGAATGCCTATTTTATCTATGAAACTATTCAAGAAAAATTGCTAGAAACTTTATCAGTGGGAATCTGTGAAAGAATAGCTGGATTTGAATTACTCATACAAAAACCATTTAAAAACTAAAGGAAAACATTGTATCACATATTTAATGAAACAGTTTGATTAATTCTTGATTCACTAGGTAAAACAATGAATTCTACTTGAAAGCAATGGAAATATATTTTAGAGAATAGTTCAATATGTCTGTTTTTCCTGGAGGGGTTTAGAAGTACAATACAACTACTGAAGGTACTACTTGCTGTGTATTAGGTTTTTATTTTGTATATCTATTCAACATGTAAACTGCAATATAAAGGGAAGTTATTTTACTTTAACATGCAACATGTTAATTTACTTTATTAGATTCTTGCAATTTGATACAGCATATAGGTCTGTTAGCAAAAGTTCATGTAATGGTTTCCCCTGCAGATCAGTATCACTAATTTTAATGCCACACTTTGTAAAACACTCAATGATGGTAAACAGCAACCTCGTTCCAGGCTGTCTTGATCCAAAATACCGCATCAAGGACAGTGGTTTTCTTTTCCAGGTCAAATGCGGAATTGCTGTTATCCATATGGACCACTCTAATGAATCAAAGAACTAGTTTCCAATAAAAGAGTTTAAATGTTTGAATTATTCTTTGGTCCAGCGGCTGAAGATGTCATATTGATGGAATAAATAAGAATATGACTTCGAACAATGATGAAACTGGATGACATGTCACATTATCCAATATTAACATTATTTGGCGATTATTGTTTTGCATTTCATTCGTTAAATTCTTGCAGCCAGTCTTCGAAAATGCTGGACATCATCCACATTTTTTTTGTTAGCATGGCGGCAACTAACGCCCAGTAATGTTGCTCCAAATTTTTGAAACACCTCGGTTTTAATGATTTTCCAATAACTAACAGCTGCCGTTTTCCACCAGCAGCACTACAACGTAATTGTTACTGTTTCTTTAGCCATTTTTCCACCTTTACACACTTCATTTTGTAGTGTTAATGATTTATTTGATACATCTCAAAAATATAATCCAGTCTCATCAATGTTGACTTCTTTAACAGATATATCTGCACCATCACTAAAATTGTTTTGAACAATATGGTGTGCCTGTTTCTAAAACATTTCTTTGTGTGTGACTTTCATTTCAATAGCAATTTTGAGTGGCTTCTCCCATAACAACAGACTTCCATTAAAGGGATTTTTTGCACAAACACGTATAAACCACTCATAAAGAATTCCATTTTCTTGTCCACACTTTGATTCGTGTTTCCTTCTTATTCATATTGGATTTCCACTCTTTTAAAATTTGATCTTTATTTTTTTATTATGTTGTTAATCTGTGTTCTTCCGCATTTAAAAACTTTGCAATTGTCCTTGCTGTAACACTCTTTATAATTAAAAAAAAACATTTCGCTTGGATTCTAAACTTAAACACATTCTTCCTTTGTTACTCATTTTTGATACACTGTTAAACTACACTACAAATTGTGAGAACACTTAGGCACACTGTAACAGTATATCTCGTTGAGAGTGTTGTAAAGACAGATTTTCGTGGGTGAGAAACAACATCGAACTGCATTTGGCCTGGGAAGTGCATAATTATTTGGCACATGTGCATGTTCAAGAGTCAGTTTCGCAAGCTCCAGGAGCAAATGTCACACCTGCTAGGTTTCCCACAGAAGAGCTGGAAAAACCCGGTACAGTGCAGGAGCTAATGTATTAATCAGATTACATCAGTACATGATAAACAAGGTTCCGTGCAGTTTATAAAGTTTCATAAAGTTTTTCGGATACATTTATTCCACAATGTTGCATAGTAAACAATAGAATGAAGTATGCGCTAAGTGTGAAATACCAGCTACGTGTTGTGAGCTGAAGGACAGAAGATCTCGATTGGACAATACAACTCAATCATTGGACAATGAACAGATAAGTAACAAAGTGGGGAAATTTTGGCTAAAGGAAAAATATGAAATAAGGAATAATCGGGACTTATTGTACACATGTGAGAGAGAACAACCAAGAAAAAAGGGGCTAAGAGAGAGGGAGAGAGAATAAAGAAAAAAGTACTGATTTGATTTCCTTTTTATGTTATATTGATAAAATTAAATGTTCTGCTAATAATACAGTAAGGTTTTTTCAACATTCACACATGTTGAAATTTATTACATCACAAAAGGTAACATTTCAAATAGGTTACCTTATCAAAGATAAATGCTGAATAAAAAGTTGTATTGAGTTATGAATTAAAATTTATAAACAGAAATTTCAGTTGAGTATCTTTTTCACAAATTTATATACAGTATTTAACATGGTGTAACAACATAACAAATATAATAAATTTGGGTTAATGCAGCTTTCAAAATTATGATAATATCAATAAATGAATTTATGTAAATAACCATGAATATGAGTTAGGTTATTTTTAACGTCACCTCCCTTCAAACTAACCTGTGCTAAACAAGTTCGTCTGAAGAACCTGAAAAATTCTGTAAAAGGAAAATTTGTTACTTTTAACACTTTGGAGTCTGCACTTTCATGTATGTTATTAGATGTGATTGCCATTTTTTGCCTTCTTTAAAAAAACCATGTGATAATAATTTTGAGACTTAGATATACATATGGTACATGTAATAAAAACTTCTTTTTAGTAATGTATTTAAAATGCACATTGCTTAGTAAATGTTTACAAACATATTAATTGAATCTGTGTTTTTTTTTAATATTTCAATAAATTGTTATAGATGATAAAGAAGGAAACATAGAAATAATCTTCTTTTTTTTACAATAAAACAGACAAAAATATTATAACATAAAACACTAATACATATGCATAAGGACATAAGAAGCAGTCATATTTCAAGGAGAAATAAGCTTCTTTTTTTTTATAATAAAACACGCAAAAATATTATAACATACATTCCAGTTTTGTTTTCTCCTGGAAAATATGAGACATCGGCATTGCTGTCATCTATTTCAGAGTCCGAATCTTCAATAAAACTATCCACTACATCACTTGAAACATCCATAATGGGAGTATAAACACACAATTTCTAACCAAAATGGAACGTAAACAACATTACACAGCAGCTGGCATGGAGGTCAATACAAGGTCGATTGCTACCAGTGCAGCAATGTTTAGAAAGATCGATAAATCATTAAAACAAAACAAATCAATAAGCTTGCACTACCAGTGGATTCACAATGAACTCAATATATAATCAAATACAAAGTGACGCCAATCGAATAGCGTATTAGCAGACATGTTTATTTTGATAGGAAGTTGGCGCTCGTATACCATAAGGTGCCAACTCCAAAGTGTTAAAAGTTGTTTCTCGGGGACAGTGTTGTGGTTTCTACATTCTGCCCATCAAAATGTGGTGGTTTTTGGGTTTGTTTGGAGTCTTCTGATGAGTTGAGGTAAGTAGTTAGTATTGGGGCTTTCTTCTTGTTTTTTATTATTGTTTGAACAATTACAGTGGCAACCCTGCCAGGATATGAGAGAGCAGATCACTTAAAGCCAATTCAACGTTGTAACAATTTTAACAGTGTATTGTGTACAAATAACATTTTGTAAATTTAAAAGTACATAGGTACAGGTGGCTAGTCCATTTCAGTTGGTCAGGTTGTAACGTGACGAATTTTGAGGGAATTTTATTTTATTAATGTTTGGGGTTTATTAAAAAATATTCATAAATATAATTTCCATCTGTGACCAGTCCACGTGTTGAATTAAAACATTGCGCTAACAAAGGAACAGTACACAGTATCAGTTGTGTAACCGTTACAAAAGAATGTACCAGGGCGTAAATTCTAAGAACTCTACATTTGTGTGACGTCCGCGCCCGAATGCACCACACGAGCAGGTGCGCAGACCGACGCGGAATTGTAAAACTCAAAATGGCTAGGAGACGAAAGTTTGGACGTACATAATCATAGACGACGGATGTAAGTCTAAGCCCAACCTCTTTTGTGACGTCAACCAGTGCTGACCAAATGTCATCCACGTCAAACACACAAAACACTACGTGTGTTAAATGGGACACAACAGTGGCGAAGAAATAGCAGGCAGTGTTTTCCACCTTGTGAGACGGCTATCTAGTTGATAGTGAACATAGAGACGCTCTTCCCAGTTCGCTTACAGACTGTGCCTGGCCCCAAGGGGCTCTTTCAAAATTTCTAAGTTTCAAGTAAAAAGTGAGTAAATAAGTTAACAGTAATGCGACAGTGGTGTTCGGGTCAACCAAAGGACACAAAACTATATTTTTTGACATCCAAGAAGTTATCAATGAGTGGCCACGAGTAGAAGATGACGCCTCGTGTCGGCGAGGGGTATCTGTATCAATTTCATTAATAATGGGGCGCAATTTTATTTAAAGGGGGTAAATTAGTGTGAATGCATGAATGTTGGCAGACTGGGCTGTCTGTACCTTAGAATAAGGTAAGATGTTAGCATAAGGTAGAGGTAGTAATTGTAGTCATGAAGTAAATAACAAAACAAGAAATTATTATGCTGTTATTACATTTTCTAAATTTTGAGTAAAATCTGACAAAGTTTTAATAGTTAAAAAATAAAAAGTCATTAATTCTCTTCAAAATGAGTTACGTAAGTTATTCCAAGAACCCGTAAACCATACTTGCATCTTACGTTCGTGCGACCGGATCTTGGACCCAGATAAATTTTACAGGTAGGTGGAAATAAATTATGTATTTGTATTTGCAATAGATAAAGGTAACTTCACAGTTGGCGCAGCCGAAAGGGACGTTTTTATAAATTAAAAAATTTAATGTAAAAACCGCACCTACAAATAAGATGCAAGCGTGGTTTTAAGGTTGTAGTAACGAAGTAAAAGTGCGTCATTTACGCACAATTGGCATAAGATCAAAATTGTATTAGGATAAATTAAATTAATTAAAGTATTATAAATATCAATTATAAAGAATAAGAGATGGCAGATAATAACGAAGTCAGCTTCTCTGACAGTCAGACTGAGAGTCAAATAAATACCGACTCAGGTATTCAAACAGAGTCACTATCAATAGAGGACCATAATGTAGAAGAATCCGTAATTAGTACGCCGGGAGTGATTTCCACTCCCGTAACAATTAAAACAAAAGAAAAAGAGATGTCCATGAGTGACTTATTTAACCTTCTAAGTAAACGTTTTGACAGTAACGACATAACATTGAATGAAATGAAAAGTGACTAACTGTAAATTAGAAATACAGAATGACAAATTTGATGAATTGAAAAAACAGAATGATGAATTAAAAAATAATATTCAAGAGATTAAATAGACGTTGTGAAAATACCCATGAAATGTTGAAAAATAGTTTGAATAAATTAGAACAGAGTATTGAGAGAATGGGAGTGGATGTGACGAATACAAACAAGAGTAATACAAATGAAAATTATAATGATATGTATAAAAATGTGGTACGAGAGAATAAGTTAACAAATGATAATGATGATGTCGAAAATAATAAAAATAATATTGAGAATGGTAATGTATTTGAAAAGGTAGTATCAGAGAGTGATACAGTGAAAATAAATAGTGAGAGTACTGACAAAGTTGTAGAATGTAATAATGGAATGTTAACGTGTGTTTATGAGTCAGAGAGAAAGTGGAAAGATAGTATAGTGGTAGAATGGGGGCAGAGGGTAAATTTTCCATATATTTATGATGATCCAGTGTGTTCACAAGTGTTGTTTTTGAAGGGCAAGAGTCCCGTGTTAATGGAAGATTTAAGTTGTTTCCCCTTTTTGTATAAGTTAATACCCTCTGTGTGGAATGATGTTAAAAGTATGAGCTGGTGTTATGATGAGAGAGATTTAGATAGAGAGTTGTGTGTTGAGAGAGAGACAGAATTGTATAAATTAAAGAGAGATTATGATGAGTGGAAAGAAATGTTAGGAGTGTATTTAAACAAGAGTAATTTAATTTATGATGAAAAAATAACTGACCCAATATTGAATATAATTACTAAGGGAGACTTGACAGAAATACATTATGTTGACTTGGTTCATGATTATTGTGATAAAACGAATGAATTTGATTTTTATGGTTATGACACACAAGATAGCCATATGTGTGTAAATGAAATTGAAAATTGTTATTTGAAACAAAGATTAATTTTTGACAATGGAGGTTAAATTATAAAACAATAAATGGACAATTTTAAATATTGTGTTTTATGGTTTTGACCTCGCAACCTTGGACATTGAAGCGTGATATAACTGAATAATAATGATGAAGAATTGTAAATAAAGGTTTAGTGAATTTAATTGTGTGTATTGTAAAATGTTAGGTAAACAATGTGTATATAGGTAATTGTTGTAATAATAATATTAATATGTTGCAATCTAAATAAATAACAAAATTAATTTTGAAGACAGTAATTAGCGAATTGTAATTGTTTGATAGCAATGGAACTTGTATTTTCAATAATTAATTTAATTAAAATAATTTGAGATGTTTTAAATATTTTGATTGATTTGAATGTTATATAATTGAATTTTCTAATGGATTTAAATTATTTCAGGAGATGTGAATTTGGTAATTAATTAATAAATAAATGTTAAATTGTTGAATATGAAATAACACTGTTGTTAAATGTTTCAGAGGTTACGTGGCGTTATTGGTGTGTATGGTGTATATATTTTGTGTTTATGTCAGTAGGTGAATAATGTACTGTAAGTATAAAATTTGTAATACCAGTTAAATGGAATAAAATATTTACAGGTGTGAAAAGAATTTTAAATTCAATAATGAGAATAATTTGAGATAATGGTTTTAAATAGAAATGAACAAAACAATAGTGTGTGTGGTTTGGGGGGTTGCTCAGGTGAGCGACGAATTTAAATTTTATAACTTAAAGATGATAACTCATTTTGCAGTAACTGAACGCTTGTATTATGCTTTAATAAATAGATGTTCATGTGTTTATTATACTATGTTTATTCTGTCTCATAAATGTTTTATTTTATTGTGTTAGATATAAGGATTGATAAAAATATGTATTTCATGTAATTTGTAGAGATTTGAAATGTGTTGGTAGTGAGGTCATCCACCTTGCTAAGAAATCAGCTGATCAGTAGTAGAATGTCACTGATAAATTGTTTACTAATTTCCAAGGTAATTAATTTTCAATATGATGTTAATGTGTTAAAGATTTTATTTGATGAGGAAAGTAATTTGATATAATTGAGAATTTTAAATGATTTGTAAGAGATAATAAAAGGTAGATTTTGGGTGATTAATATTTTGTTGGGACATGTAGATCAGTCCAAGTTGAATTTGAAGTGGTAATAGAGATGAAAATGTTGTTATGAATAAATGTAATGTAATACAATTTGAGAAGTATTGATGGTGACACAGTAGCTATGGGGAATATATGTAGAGTAATGATTGATATATTGATGTTTATAAATGATGATGTTATTTTGTAGTTGAAGTGAGGTAATGAGAATGTTGATTTGGGGATGGTAATTTTGTAAGAGGGGATAGTGTAGTGTAGGAGTCCGCAACAAAAGTGGTTGGGACGGGAAGGGACCGATTGGCGGGAAGGGGTTGCCTTAGGTAGAATCCAGGATCCAGATTAAGGGAATGAGCTTTTTTGGGGGGGGGGGAAACACACATCCTAAGTACAAAGGGTTAGAGGGTATTTTTTTTATAACGAGAGAATGATGCGAAGGGAATTAAGTAGTAAGTTGGGTTTAGAGATTGTTTGATAGATATTTTGATAAAGAGGGGTGTCCTGATAGTTAAAGTGGTTAGTGGTATTAGAGTCAGAGTGAGAAAGATTATATATGTATACATGCCAAATGGCAGATCAAGTTAGTATAAATAAGTAAATCACCCAAATTAATTAAGAATGCGATTCATAGTAAAAATGTAAAATTTTAATTGAAACAAGTGACAATTTTAATAGAATTTGAAAATGTAAAGTTATAAAGTGTTTATTTTGAGTAATTTAAATATCAATTTTATTGTTAATCATAATAGTATTTTGTTATTTTAAATATCTTATTTTATTATGTTTTGTGTTTAAAGATAGAATTTTTAAAATGTTCAAGGTATTTTCTGATGTAACTTATGTAGGTCAAGGTTCTTGACTTGACCCAGTTTGATCAGCTGATGGGTGATGTTCTATACTAGACTCATTTTGGCAATGCAGTGATGCCAGTTTTGCTTTTTAATTGATTTGAATAAATTTAAATAATTTAATATTGAGAAAAAATATATTTTAATAAATTTTAATTTTTTTTGAAAAAAAAAATTTTGATTTTTGCCTGCCATCCAATTGATGTTTTTGAATTCTGATTATATTATTGTCTGTGTGTATTAATAGTGTTTTTATTGAATTGTATTGTTTAGGATATATGTCTAATCACATGTTAGGATAAGGAAGTTCATGTTTTTAATGAATGTTCAACTTATCTATTTTATAATTATCAATAATAACGAAGAGAGTTAATTACTGCAGATAAAAGATTTTATTTTGATTTTAAAGAAAATAGCTGTTGATTTTTAACTTAATTTTTGAAGCTAAGAATGTTTCAATTTTGCTAGGATGTAGCAATAAGTGTGTGTACAAGCCCAGTAACTGCTAAAGGCAGCCCAGGGTGCATGATAAGGGGGAACATATCGGTTGAGGATCTGGCATGATATAAGACCAGGGGCTGGATTTAGGGGTGGCATGTTAGAAGGTGAGGTGCGCTGTGGTGCGTATCTGTTCGATTTTACGGTGTTGGGATCTCGTACAGAGAAGTCCAGTGATCTCATTCAGATGCGGCCATAGTCGCCGAGCCAGGGGGGTTGTTTACCCATGCAGTATAAGAGCTAAAACGGGGGTTGTTGGCACCAGTTCCTCACCGGTCCTAGCAATGAGATTTCTTCTGTTTCGGCAGAAGATATCTCATTGGGGGGTATTGTAATGTGACGAATTTTGAGGGAATTTTATTTTATTAATTTTTGGGGTTTATTAAAAAATATTCATAAATATAATTTCCATCTGTGACCAGTCCACGTGTTGAATTAAAACATTGCGCTAACAAAGGAACAGTACGCAGTATCAGTTGTGTAACCGTTACAAAAGAATGTACCAGGGCGTAAATTCTAAGAACTCTACATTTGTGTGACGTCCGCGCCCGAATGCACCACACGAGCAGGTGCGCAGACTGACGCGGGATTGTAAAACTCAAAATGGCTAGGAGACGAAAGTTTGGACGCACATAATCATAGACGACGGATGTAAGTCTAAGCCCAACCTCTTTTGTGACGTCAACCAGTGCTGACCAAATGTCATCCACGTCAAACACACAAAACACTACGTGTGTTAAATGGGACACAACAGTGGCGAAGAAATAGCAGGCAGTGTTTTCCACCTTGTGAGATGGCTATCTAGTTGATAGTGAACGTAGAGATGCTCTTCCCAGTTCGCTTACAGACTGTGCCTGGCCAGGCATCTGCCCCAAGGGGCTCTTTCAAAATTTCTAAGTTTCAAGTAAAAAGTGAGTAAATAAGTTAACAGTAATGCGACAGTGGTGTTCGGGTCAACCAAAGGACACAAAACTATATTTTTTGACATCCAAGAAGTTATCAATGAGTGGCCACGAGTAGAAGATGACGCCTCATGTCGGCGAGGGGTATCTGTATCAATTTCATTAATAATGGGGCGCAATTTTATTTAAAGGGGGTAAATTAGTGTGAATGCGTGAATGTTGGCAGACTGGGCTGTCTGTACCTTAGAATAAGGTAAGATGTTAGCGTAAGGTAGAGGTAGTAATTGTAGTCATGAAGTAAATAACAAAACAAGAAATTATTATGCTGTTATTACATTTTCTAAATTTTGAGTAAAATCTGACAAAGTTTTAATAGTTAAAAAATAAAAAGTCATTAATTCTCTTCAAAATGAGTTACGTAAGTTATTCCAAGAACCCGTAAACCATACTTGCATCTTACGTTCGTGCGACCGGATCTTGGACCCAGATAAATTTTACAGGTAGGTGGAAATAAATTATGTATTTGTATTTGCAATAGATAAAGGTAACTTCACAAGGTACAAACACTTCTCGAGTATTCTTAGAAACCTCTATTGTCAAACTATTTTGTCTTCTGTACTATATTCGAGATGACTGAATATCTAATAGGTGACCGTTTAATGAAAGGGAAATTTAATTGATCTTATGGGAAATAAAATCCATTCCTCAGTAAAGTAGCCACTCATAAGGTGACTGCTAGGTCAAGTTTTACTGTACTAATATCAACTACACATATTCCCATAATCAACACAGTAACATAAAGAACTAACCTCTTTTATTTAGTGATAGTGAATATTAATTTAAAAATAAATTGTTTGTCATACAAGTTATCCGGATGAAAGAAATATTTTGTAACAATATCTGACTGTTTTGTTGGAATATAAATGATTCTAAATAAATTAAAAAATATATGTTTTGTAAATGGAATGGAATTATTACAAAGAATGAAGAAACGATGAACAACAAAGAACTACATACATTTACAAAATATTATATTATAGAAAATACATTAAGAACATATTCATGCATTACATCCCCAGTCACTGGTACTGATATCGCTTATGTGCCTGAATTTGAACTATAGACAGACCATGCACATAAGAGCGTTCGGTCAGAAAGCTTTGCACATCTTCCCCTCCGTCCGTTCAAACACTCACTCCCCCACCACCTGACTGACAGTTGTAGACTCACTCACTCACTTGCTCGCTATATCGCAGTATTGTCAATTCGTTGCATTCTTTGCAAGTTATTAATTTAAAATGTCATCCAAAATAATACATAAATACTGTATTCTATTTTGTTATCTAAGAAATAAATATTAAATTCTACATACCTTAAAACTGTTGTCAGTTAATTATTCTATATCAGTAGCCCTTGTTTCCAACTCCGAACTGCTGAAACCTGAATCAGATGATTCTCCATTTATAGAAATAATCAGTTCATCCACAGCTTCATCCATTAAACCGTCATTTTACCAGCAGTCATTTTCAATTTTAATTACATGGTCACAACACTTCTTCCACTTATCAACTGAGTATTCTAAAAACAACTTTTCACAAAGTTTCCATTTCACTTCCAAGGATTCAGACAGGCACTCACTGATCCTACCTTTTACGTCACCCCAAACAAGTTCAACAGGCGACAAATCAGGATGATACGGTGGCAAACGCACAACTGTGTGACTGGCATCAACGAACAGTTTATCTATCCTGTAAGTCGGTTTGGTTTGCACATATTTAACCAGTAACAGCAGCTCTGCCTTAGTTATAGGTTCTTGGAATGCAACATTGTTATGTCTAAGCCAATCCATAATAGACTGTTTAATAGATGACGAGGTCGGCTTTTTGTTTTCTTGCACACTGTGACAACTTGCATTATCCATAACAACGACAGAATTGGGAGGCAAATTCGGAATTAACATGTTTTGAACCCATTTAGAAAAATTCTCATAGTTCATGTCATCATGATAATCCCCACTTTTTTGTTGTGACTGTAAAATCAGGATAGCGTTTTTAACAAACCCACATTCCCCACCTGCATGTATTATAATTAACCTACGCCCCTTACCGGTCGCTTTAGCACTTCCAATTTCTGTTTCGGATTGCCAACAAGATGGAACAGATAGTGTGGAATGAATATAGGTTTCGTCGAAGTAAACTATATTTATTTTACTATACCTGTGTTGTCTGATCTCTCTTAAGTATCTAGCTGTCCATGCAACATTTTCCGGTTTTTCCATTAAAATCTTACGGGATGACTGACACCTTTTCCACTTAAATCCCATGCGTTTTAATAATTTTTGGAGGTATTCCCTCCCACAATGAAGAAGGTCTTCATCCTTCAAAAGTCTAAGTTTTTTTAAAGTTGGTACAGTTTTTTTGTTAATATAAAAGTCGTGTATTTTACGTTTAATCACACATTTAGTGAAATCGTCCACAATTATTTTTGTTACATTACTGCTCTTTTTCTTAGTAGGCGTAGAAAACTTAAGTTTTCCTTTAGCCAAATGACTTCTTGCTTCCACCATAATACGCTTCACAGACGACTGAGATATACCCGTCGCTTCACTGGTCGACTGGACAACGTTATACATAAGGTTGCGGAGTTCTTTTTGCTCCCGTAAATGTTTTGCAACATTGTAAACAATTTCATGTGCTTGGCCCCTTAATGGCCTTCCAGATGCACTTGACGAGCAGGATGCCATTTATTTCTTAGTTCTATAACAAACGCACAACACGACACTTTAAGCAGACACACATGATGAGTAGTGGGAATTACATTCAGTCACACACTGCTGTGGAGGGGTACCCCTCCACTGTACAGCGTTATGCGCCAAGTACGATTCTCAGAACACTTGATTCCGCGCAGGCTCTTATGTCTGTGGTTTTACTATAACAGTATCACTCCGATCATATAAAAGATCCTTTGTAAATACAGAATCACACAGTATAATTAAATAACTACAATCAGTCTAAAACTAAAGAATTGTGAAGAATGTAGGTACGAGAAATTCAATAACAACAACAAAGTATACAGAGTTATAATTATATTTAAAAATATTGAAATTTATTACACACACATATATATAGTTTGCAATTGAGCTGCACTGTTACAGCTTAGATAACTAAAGACTGTTTGAAAATTTTATATTTTATTCACATAAAATTCTTCACGTTATATTTACATTGTCTTACTATTCGCTTCAGACCAACAATTTCTTAACGTTTAACATCACAGGCCACTAGTGAGTTACCACTACATGTTTGATTACACAAAATGTACTAACAGTTAACTCCTGATTGAGCAGAATCTAGCCAACTATTAACAGTCATCACAGAATATAAAATGTTTAACTTTTTAACTGCTATATTAATATAATATTTACAATAAATATTCCCATTTTTATAAAATTATAACTATTAGAATATTCTCATACACATGAGCAATTAATTAAGGACTTGATTAATAAAAACATAATAATTACTATGTTCTTAGTATACACAATAATAGCCACATTTATTGTCCTTTATTACACAAACATGTTAGAATAGCACTGTCCACTTCACCTGTCCCGTCATTTTGTTCTCTTACTTTTTATTTTACCTGAAAAATAAATAATTACATTAACTCTAATATGACATTAACATGATATGACAAAAATATATTCACACAACAATTTAATTGTTTCATGTTACTGACAATTATTTTGTGTGACACACAGTAATTTCACAGTCATCTATGTTTATAGTACTGTACATTTTCTGAAGACTAGAAGGGGAATCTCTCATTTAAAAGATTTTTTACTCAGAAGTAAAAGCGATTATGGTCTTGATTTAATCAAAGTCATATTTCTTCCTGCAATAGTAAAACTAAATAATACATTTGTGATTAACTGAATTTAATTAATTGTGACATTTGGTTGTGATAAATGAAGTGTTTGGGCACCACTTTAATTTTTAATTAATAAGAAATTTATATGTAAATACTATTTCAATTATACAGTGGAAGTCACACAAGGTCGCCTTCAGTTTTGGGAACAAGAAAAAGTCTGCTGGGGCTCAGTCTAGGGAGTAGGGTGGGTGGGGCAGAACAATCATATTGATTTCGCTACATAATTGAAGACAAGGAGTTGTGCCGAGTCTAGGATAGAATCGGCGCATGTTCAGTAATTAACGTCAGGTAAACGTTAAAGGCAGTACGGTATTTAAAGCGGTTTAATTAGTGCTGCACCCTAGCAGTGGAGATAAGCAATACTATTGCGTGAATCTAGAGCGCTTGACAAGTGCTGCACTCTAGTGCAAGATACTGATGACGGGCGAATCGTAGCCGGTACTGCGTTTCTAAACTTGTCTCTCGCTGGAATTCTAAGTGTTCGCCTCATGGCATATTTCTCTTCGGCGGAGAAGAAATTGTTACACCATTCTACCACCTATGATAGGCTAAGATCTAAATAGAACTGCGGTAAGTCTCGCCAATATTTTTATAGTTATGTATTTAAAGTTTTACTAAAGAAAAACTTGTTTAATAGGCCACAGTAAGTGAATTTCTGATAACCTTTTTGAGTCACCTCATGGTCATTGTGCAATACGTAATTTAAAGGTAATTTTTTTTAAACATAGTAATACAATATTAAATTCACATGTCCTACTAAGGCACCAATTGAGAAGTATGTAATTGCCAAAAGGTATTAATTTAAATAGTAGAAATGATGTAATCAGATATAACCTATCTCAACCACGTGGCAAACAAAAATCAGACTATGTATAAATCTTATTAAAAGTGTAACAAGCCAAATAATTAGCTATTCAAAATTCAATCATGTTAACCATGGGGTTAACATCATGGGGTGAAAATCAACAAAAAGCTTTCGACATATTGAAGGAAGCCATCATCTCCCCACCGGTGTTACGGATGCCCGACTTTTCGAAGCCGTTTATACTGCAGACGGACGCGAGTTCGGTTGCGCTCGGGGCGGTTCGATCCCAAGTTGTAGACGACGCTAGGCAGCCTGTGGCTTTTATTTCCCGGACATTGACCCAGCAAGAACGAAAATCATCTGTCTATGAGTTAGAGTGTTTAGCTGTAGTGTACGCTCTAGGCAAGTTCAGGCGTTTCCTGGAACATGCTGAGTTCCTGCTCGAGACCGACAATCAGGCTCTCTCTTGGCTTCTGGCTCATCCCCGGCAACTGGGTAAAATTGGTAGATGGGTGGTACAGATATTGTCCTTTAAGTTCACAGTGCAACACATTAGGGGATCTCAAAATGTGGTTGCAGATGCCTTGTCCCGCATGTTTTCCCAGCCCAGTGATGCCCAATCTGAGCAACCCTGTTCCGTTCTTTTAGACTTTCCATTAGCCTTCACTGATGTGTTACCCCATCAATTAAACGACGAAGTGCTGGGTCCAGTCATCCAAAATATCAAGGAGGGTAACGTACAGGCCCCTTATTTCTTGTCCAAGGGAGTCCTCTGTTGTAGAGAGAGAAAAGGACGTGCCCCTAAGATTGTGCTGCCTAGCAAGTTAGTGCCCATGGTCTTCAGTTATTACCATAATTCCCCAGTAGGAGGCCACAAGGGAATTTCTAAGACCATTTCCAGTATTAGGAAACATTTTATCTTGAAGGGCATGGATAGGGACATCGCGACAAGGGTTAAGAGCTGTCATCTTTGTGGCTTGAGCAAGCCTGCCCAGAACACCAAACTAGGGTTGTTGTCATCTGAGGTGGCGAGCAGACCGATGGAGAAGTTGTTCATCGACTACGTGGGGCCGTTCCCCTGTAGCAAGTCAGGTAATGCTTACCTGCTTGTTTGTGTGGATGCTTTTTCTAAGTTTGCCTGGCTACTGCCCTTACGGCAGGCAACCGCTCGTTTAACCATTAACGCGCTACAGAACAATGTGTTTCAGCATTTCGGTCTTCCGACCATAATTGTTTCGGACAATGGCCCGCAGTTTATTTCAGGTGAACTCCGGCGTATGTGTTTTGCCAGTGGGATCAAACACGTAACCACTTCCCCTTATTACCCACAACCGTCCCATGCGGAGAGATTCAATCGGAATCTCCGGTCCGCCCTGATTGCTTATCACGCAGAGCAAAAAACCACCTGGGATCAGAATCTGAAGTGGTTACAATTAGCTTTCAACACGGCCCGACACGATAGTCATCAGGCCGTGCCCTTTGAAATCCTGTTTGGATTCCCGCCCGCACTCCCGTTGACCAATTTGTGGAATATCGAAGATCTTCTGCCGCGGGAGCCCAATAATAAAACAGCGGAGAGGTGGAAGGAAGCTCGGAAGAATTTGCTGCGAGCGCACGAGCAGGTCCGTCGGCGTTATAATCAGGGGCGAATTCCAAACCCCTTCCGAATTGGTGACTGGGTGTATTGCCAAAGCCACCCACTCAGCTCAGCCGCAGACAAACGTGCCACAAAGTTGTGTTACCGCTGGTCAGGGCCATATCGCATCCTGGGATTCACGTCACCGGTGACGGCCCGGCTGGGCGTACCGGGGGACGATACTAAAATAGTGGTAAGCCATATTTCTAAATTGAAGCGCTGTCGGGGGCAATCGAGGACTTTTGAAGGGGGTTAGTCCCCGTAGAGATAGGGCGGATGTCCTTTTAAGGTGGCAGTCGTGTTCTGGCTTTAGTGGACAAGCCTCAGGAGGTCGGAAGTCTGAGACGTCTCTACTTTTCTTTAGTCTTTCTTAGCTGTCCCTCTTTGCTGTGGGCTGGCCCTGATCAGGTCAGCGTGCAGCACCCGCACACTTACATACTACATACCTTCTTTCGTCTCTTTGTTTTCTTTCTGAGCCTCTGTTCTCCTGAGAGCAAGTGCTGCTGGGCCGACCTAATCACGATGACCACCGGCTTGTTTTGGGGAGGGGGTACACTGCAGGGTACCCTCCCTGTGTTTACCTGTAAGGCAACTATGTTGCCCTTTTGGGGTGAGGGTGTGCCGAGTCTAGGATAGAATCGGCGCATGTTCAGTAATTAAAGTCAGGTAAACGTTAAAGGCAGTACGGTATTTAAAGTGGTTTAATTAGTGCTGCACCCTAGCAGTGGAGATAAGCAATACTATTGCGTGAATCTAGAGCGCTTGATAAGTGCTGCACTCTAGTGCAAGATACTGATGACGGGCGAACCGTAGCCGGTACTGCGTTTCTAAACTTGTCTCTCGCTGGAATTCTAAGTGTTCGCCTCGTGGCATATTTCTCTTCGGCGGAGAAGAAATTGTTACACCATTCTACCACCTATGATAGGCTAAGATCTAAATAGAACTGCGGTAAGTCTCGCCAATATTTTTATAGTTATGTATTTAAAGTTTTACTAAAGAAAAACTTGTTTAATAGGCCACAGTAAGTGAATTTCTGATAACCTTTTTGAGTCACCTCATGGCCATTGTGCAATACGTAATTTAAAGGTAATTTTTTTTAAACATAGTAATACAATATTAAATTCACATGTCCTACTAAGGCACCAATTGAGAAGTATGTAATTGCCAAAAGGTATTAATTTAAATAGTAGAAATGATGTAATCAGATATAACCTATCTCAACCACATGGCAAACAAAAATCAGACTATGTATAAATCTTATTAAAAGTGTAACAAGCCAAATAATTAGCTATTCAAAATTCAATCATGTTAACCCGCATGGGTGAAGTTATTATTATAAAATGTAACAGAACTAATGTTTTCAAATAGGGCCTGTTGGCCATATAACCTTGCCAAGTGTGTCAAGTATTATATTTAGATAGCCCTAAAGCTATGTTAAGATTATATATGGGTTTTGGGTGTGTGTGAAGTTTCTGGGGGAATTGTTTTGTGTACTCTGGCTGATATAATGTTGTGTAATCAGGGTCCCTCGATCAAGACGTGGACCAGCCCAAAACCTGTACATGTAACACCTAGATTCGCTCTCTCTCTTCATCTGCCGGGGAGGAATTGCAATGACGAAGCACCAACACCTATAATGTAGGCCACGAGATTGCCACTTCACCCCCATGGACAAAAATAAGGTGATCTCAACCCATTATGTTCTTTACACGTAGTGATGCACTCAATAAGAGCCAGTGAACCAATTCAATCAGTCAACAACATGACTTTCAAGTTTTAAATATTTTAATTGGATCCCCAATTAACGGGACAGTATAGTGCGTGAACTGGGAGGGAAATTTTTTATAAATTTTATTCATTGGTTGTATAATTGTGAGCTCAGAGGCTGACATGCATCTTTGGCAGCTCACCATTTAAACGTACAATTCCTTCTTATTTTCAGTATAAGGGTTTCATTACTGCTATTAATTAATTCAATCAATTTGTAATTTCTCTGTTTCAATTTAGTGTTCATTATATATATATTTTCTCATTTTTAAATTCAGTTTGGTTTATATAGGGATAGAAATTTCTGTGGTAGTTAAGTAGATTCACAAGTTTAATCCTGAATGGGTGCCAATCCATGCAGTGTTAAACATGTTGTTGAGACAGGTTGAATTATGCACTGACTGGCAAATGAACATGTCGGTCTCTGGGCCAAAATTACTTTTAAAAGGGTTATAAGATTCATAACACATTTCTATTTTTAAAACTTACCAATATTTCTATATATATATAAATTCTATTAATTAATTATGATAACTGGGGTGTTCACTGTTTTCTAAATTTTATTTCTCGCAGTATAAGAGCCCAGTGGGGCAGAATTTTATAATAGTATTAGGCACTTGGCCAAATTTTTGAATTTATTATGTCCTGGGGACTACTGGAGTTGCATATGTATAATCTAATACACATGTAATGTGTTATGCACAAATTAAGAATTGTAATCCCAACATGGATTTCCATAAAATAATTAATGAATTACCTCATGGGGGTAAGAAAAGGCCGTGGCAAGAGATCTGTGTAATAATTGTCCTGTATTGTGGAACATGTGATGTATATTTGTGTGTGTATTTTGTGGGGTTTTATATGTATTGTACATTTGGGTGTATTTTGGGGGGAGTTAGATATAGGGCTCTTATAAAAGAAAAGATGAAACATAGGGTTATATATCCATTTAATTTTTGATGACATTAATTTATTCTATCTCAATTCATTTTTGATGAATATTTCTTCTAAGAAAGTAATTTATTTTAATTAACTTTAATAAAGAGTATGTAGATTGGTCTCTATTTAATTTTAATTAATTTTGTTTGAGAATTAGTTATTCTAATTAATATTATCAAGAAGTCTATAAAAATTATCTCCATTAAGTTTCAATTGATCATTTTAAAGAGAACATAGAAAATAAATCTTATATTTATTAATAATTTTCAGGAAACATTACTTAAAGAAAATTAATGATTTTAATTTTTAATTCATTTTAAAGAGAAGATAGCAAATAAATTTTATATGTGTTAATAATTTTCAGGTGACATTGTTTAAAGAGTATAAATTATTTTAATTAACAATTTAAGGGGAAAATAGATTCTGACTGTTATATTTATTGATTTTGTTGTTAATATTGTTTTTAAAAAGGAGATAGAATAATAAAAGGGATTTTATTGATTGTTGAATTTTATGAGTTTTCATTGCAAGTCCCGTCTCACTGGATCCAGTGCATTTTTGGCTTCTCTAGGCTTTGGTCTAGTTCTAATTAACTTGTGGCCCCTCTTTTCAAAAAAAAAAAAAAAAAAAAAAAAAAAAATCTTTTTTTTTACCAAGTCAAAGTTAAAGAGGGGTTACATTTGGTAGCAGAGCGTGGTTGAGATTAGGGTCAACCCGTGGGTCCTTTGGGTGCGACGGGGCTTTTAAACTTAGGAAACATTTTGGGAGTTCAGATGAAACTTAGAAGAATCTTTGAAAGGCCCTATATCTAAAAGTGAATAAGTGAATATGTTTTGTTAGGTTTAAGGTTTTGTGTTTAATATGTTTATGTACTTGCCCGCCTTGAATAGTTGAACCTACCGTTCAACCGTAGGTTGCCACGTGGTGAGAAATTTTAGAAGGGGACATTCCTTTGGAAACGCGACTTATCGCAGATCTGTGCCTAGGTGGAGATGGTTTGCGTATTACCTTGCCCATAATAGGGGAGATGTATATTTATGCGGTATGGCCCGATCGGCAGTCGGTCTCCTCCGACATATGGGAGCCGAAGATATATTAGAAACATTTTTTGAAGATTGTCGTTGGTCGGTGATTTTGTCGTGTTGTGTGTCAGTGTGTGTGTCGCGTTCCATTTGTGTAGAGTTGTTGAGAGAGAGCAGTTCAGGTAAGTGGGCTGGGTCCTCGCAACGGTAGGGGGACCCGCAGTCTGCTTAATGGAAGAAGAGTACTTAAGATTTTCCTGTTTTAATTGTCTTTAGTTTTCTAAGGTGTTGTGTTTTGTTTTGTGTGCCGACCGCGAAGCTCCACGATGAGCGTATAAACCCCGAGCTGTTTTTGCGGGATGAACTTGAGTTCGAGCTACGGGCCCGGGGCAAAGACCCTCGAGGGAATGTTCTTATTTTACGACGGCAGCTCTGGGAAGCACTGGCCGCGGGTGACGCTCTCTCGAAGGTCACCATTACTGACCAAGAGAGCGAGTGGGAAATTTGGAGTGAGAAGTGGGAGGAGCTGCGAGAGTTAGCTCGCTACCTAGAAAGTTTGGAGGCGGGGCCGGGGTGCTCTATCGGCGTCCGGCGAATCCGGCAACGTCTGCAGCATGTAATACTCAGGCTGCAGAATCTACAAGCACAAGGCGGCGAACTTGAGCCGGCCCATAACATAAATGAACTAATACAGCAGATCACCTCGACCCTCCAGGGGTCTCAACCTGCTAGACCATCTACGCCGGTTCCAGTTGCTGAGTCCGTGGTCTCAGCCGTAGATTCCTCTTATAGAGAAATAGAACCTGTTCACGCCGGTTTGGGGGCGGCGTCTTACCATAAGCTGCCCAACCCACTGTCTCACATTATCCAACAACTACCAGTCGTAGATGGACTGGAGGCAGAAAAACTTTTACCTTTTTTTAGGACCGTCTTCCAGTTGGTAGACTACCCGGGCATGTCCGATCGTACGGTGCTCGAACTCATATTCCCTTATTGTCGTGGAACAATGGCTGAGAGGGTGGCGGAGGTCATGCGTCGTAAAGGTGGAGTGGCGGAGTTCCACCGGGTGGTGTTGGGGATGTTCGTCCCCGGTAGATTAATGGAGCAGTTGCGACATCGACACTTTTATCGAGTGCAGGCGCGGGGCGAAAGTTTAGCCCAATACGTACAAAGAATCCGAGAGGTAGCTCGAATTCTGGGACTGGGCATGTCGGAGGAAGAAGTGGTCCAGAACATTCTCGACGGCGTCTCCTCCGAGGACCGATTGCGACTAGTTTTTGCAGAGAGGCCGCGGTGGTTTGCGGACCTGGACCGGCTGTGCGTCATGACCAAGGCCATCCAGATGAGCGACCACGCGAGGGGAGACGGTAGAGGAGAAGAACCAAGACTGCAGAGATCAGAAGGACCCAGAGAGCCTTTCTTCCCCTGACAGGCCCAGCCAGTTCGAAATCGCGAACAAAAGAATGCGGTTGTTTGTTACAATTGTAACCGCCCGGGACACGTGGCTAGAAATTGCACTCGAGGGCGCGCGCGTCCAGCACCACCTACATCTAGACCAGTACCAAATAACTAAATAAACAGGGGAGGATATTTCGGAGGATGTCTTCCCCCCGCTCTAATTCTGTTCAACTTCCGACGACCTCCAGGCAATTGTTAGCATCCAACTCTTCCGACATCAAGGTCCGGTCCACTACCTCGCAACACCTTTCAGTATGCCCCTTTCTGTCGCTCGAGGTAAAAGGGGGTCAGCTCAGAGCCTTAGTTGACTCCGGTTCGGCCCGATCCATCATCTCATCTCGGGTATACGCGGACCTTGAAAAGCAGGGCTTGATTAAGGAGTCGAACCTGTCATCTGCAGTATGCTGGACTGCATCCCGGGAAATCTTGCCTATCTCCCGGGTTATCACCTTTAAATTTAAAATCGATGGGTTTTCTTGGGTGTGGCCTTTTCTGGTTTCTCCTGCTCTGGGAGTGGATTGCATAATTGGTGCCGACTTCATCACAAAAAGTGGTCTCGTGCTGGACATCCAAGCGCACCAATGTTTCTTTAAGTTTAATCAGGGAGTTCTAATTCCGTTCCTTGGGTACCAGGGCGCAAAGCCGGGTATCCAAGAAGTAGCTTGTCCCGATTCTGCACGAGATCATCTCACTCCATCCCAGCAGAAGGCCTTAGACCATTTGTGTGAGGAATTTCCCGAGGTGTTAACTCCTACTTTGGGACTCACACACCTGCTGGAGTACAAGATACGTCTAACAGATTCCAAAATAGTAAGGTCACACCCTTACAAATTCGCTCCTCCGAAGATGACCATTCTGCGAGAGAAGGTTCAAGAATTGTTGGAACAAGGGGTAATTGAACCTTCTCATTCGAGCTATGCCAGTCCAGCATTTTTAGTACCAAAGCCTGGGGGCAAGCAAAGAATGGTAATTGATTATCGGAAGTTGAATTCCAATATAGAGGTGGATTCTGTTCCCCTCCCAGATTTACATTCGGCCTTTGATTGGTTCAGTGGGGCCAGATATTTTACTATAATCGATCTTAACGCGGCCTATCATCAAATTCCTCTGGCCAAAGAGAGTAGACCATATACGGCCTTTTGTGTACCCTGGAATTTGTACCAGTACACAAGGGTTCCCATGGGTTTGGCTATGGGGGCCCAGACACTCACTTGTCTTCTCGATACGGTTTTTCACGATGTGAAATTCCGGTTCGTGTTTAACTATCTTGATGATTTATTAGTATATAGCGAGACCTTCGAGGATCATCTGGGTCATCTCAGAGAAGTGATGGGTCAGTTAAGAAGTTCTGGTCTCACTGTCAATCCCGAGAAGGTTCGTTTCGCCCAAGAGAGTATTTCTTTCTTGGGCCACTTAGTTTCACACCGGGGCGTTACGGTAGACCCCGAGAGGACACAGGGCATCCGTGACTTCCCTCCCCCTAGGGATGCGAAAGGCATAGCAAGATTCGTCGGTATGGTAAATTTTTACCGACGTTTCATACCGAACATCGCCGAAAATGCCGCACCCTTGAACGAACTGAGGAAGAAGGGCGCCAAATTTACATGGGGTGAAAATCAACAAAAAGCTTTTGACATATTGAAGGAAGCCATCATCTCCCCACCGGTGTTACGGATGCCCGACTTTTCGAAGCCGTTTATACTGCAGACGGACGCGAGTTCGGTTGCGCTCGGGGCGGTTCTATCCCAAGTTGTAGACAACGCTAGGCAGCCTGTGGCTTTTATTTCCCGGACATTGACCCAGCAAGAACGAAAATCATCTGTCTATGAGCTAGAGTGTTTAGCTGTAGTGTACGCTCTAGACAAGTTCAGGCGTTTCCTGGAACATGCTGAGTTCCTGCTCGAGACCGACAATCAGGCTCTCTCTTGGCTTCTGGCTCATCCCTGGCAACTGGGTAAAATTGGTAGATGGGTGGTAAAGATCTCATCCTTTAAGTTCACAGTGCAACACATTAGGGGATCTCAAAATGTGGTTGCAGATGCCTTGTCCCGCATGTTTTCCCAGCCCAGTGATGCCCAATCTAAGCAACCCTGTTCAGTTCTTTTAGACTTTCCATTAGCCTTCACTGATGTGTTACCCCATCAGTTAAACGACGAAGTGCTGGGTCCAGTCATCCAAAATATCAAGGAGGGTAACGTACAGGCCCCTTATTTCTTGTCCAAGGGAGTCCTCTGTTGTAGAGAGAGAAAAGGACGTGCCCCTAAGATTGTGCTGCCTAGCAAGTTAGTGCCCATGGTCTTCAGTTATTACCATAATTCCCCAATAGGAGGCCACAAGGGAATTTCTAAGACCATTTCCAGTATTAGGAAACATTTTATCTTGAAGGGCATGGATAGGGACATCGCGACAAGGGTTAAGAGCTGTCATCTTTGTGGCTTGAGCAAGCCTACCCAGAACACCAAACTAGGGTTGTTGTCATCTGAGGTGGCGAGCAGACCGATGGAGAAGTTGTTCATCGACTACGTGGGGCCGTTCCCCCGTAGCAAGTCAGGTAATGCTTACCTGCTTGTTTGTGTGGATGCTTTTTCTAAGTTTGCCTGGCTACTGCCCTTACGGCAGGAAACCGCTCATTTAACCATTAACGCGCTACAGAACAATGTGTTTCAGCATTTCGGTCTTCCGACCATCATTGTTTCGGACAATGGCCCGCAGTTTATTTCAGGTGAACTCCGGCGTATGTGTTTCACCAGTGGGATCAAACACGTAACCACTTCCCCTTATTACCCACAACCGTCCCATGCGGAGAGATTCAATCGGAATCTCCGGTCCGCCCTGATTGCTTATCACGCAGAGCAACAAACCACCTGGGATCAGAATCTGAAGTGGTTACAATTAGCTTTCAACATGGCCCGACACGATAGTCATCAGGCCGTGCCCTTTGGAATCCTGTTTGGATTCCCGCCCGCACTCCCGTTGACCAATTTGTGGAATATCGAAGATCTTCTGCCGTGGGAGCCCAATAATAAAACAGCGGAGAGGTGGAAGGAAGCTCGGAAGAATTTGCTGCGAGCACACGAGCGGGTCCGTCGGCGTTATAATCAGGGGCGAATTCCAAACCCCTTCCGAATTGGTGACTGGGTGTATTGCCAAAGCCACCCACTCAGCTCAGCCGCAGACAAACGTGCCGCAAAGTTGTGTTACCGCTGGTCAGGGCCATATCGCATCCTGGGATTCACGTCACCGGTGACGGCCCGGCTGGGCGTACCGGGGGACGATACTAAAATAGTGGTAAGCCATATTTCTAAATTGAAGTGCTGTCGGGGGCAATCGAGGACTTTTGAAGGGGGTTAGTCCCCATAGAGATAGGGCGGATGTCCTTTTAAGGTGGCAGTCGTGTTCTGGCTTTAGTGGACAAGCCTCAGGAGGTCGGAAGTCTGAGACGTCTCTACTTTTCTTTAGTCTTTCTTAGCTGTCCCTCTTTGCTGTGGGCTGGCCCTGATCAGGTCAGCGTGCAGCACCCGCACACTTACATACTACATACCTTCTTTCGTCTCTTTCGTTTTCTTTCTGAGCCTCTGTTCTCCTGAGAGCAAGTGCTGCTGGGCCGACCTAATCACGATGACCACCGGCTTGTTTTGGGGAGGGGGTACACTGCAGGGTACCCTCCCTGTGTTTAACTGTAAGGCAACTATGTTGCCCTTTTGGGGTGAGGGTGTGCCGAGTCTAGGATAGAATCGGCGCATGTTCAGTAATTAACGTCAGGTAAACGTTAAAGGCAGTATGGTATTTAAAGCGGTTTAATTAGTGCTGCACCCTAGCAGTGGAGATAAGCAATACTATTGCGTGAATCTAGAGCGCTTGATAAGTGCTGCACTCTAGTGCAAGATACTGATGACGGGCGAACCGTAGCCGGTACTGCGTTTCTAAACTTGTCTCTCGCTGGAATTCTAAGTGTTCGCGTCGTGGCATATTTCTCTTTGGCGGAGAAGAAATTGTTACACCATTCTACCACCTATGATAGGCTAAGATCTAAATAGAACTGCGGTAAGTCTCGCCAATATTTTTATAGTTATGTATTTAAAGTTTTACTAAAGAAAAACTTGTTTAATAGGCCACAGTAAGTGAATTTCTGATAACCTTTTTGAGTCACCTCATGGTCATTGTGCAATACGTAATTTAAAGGTAATTTTTTTTAAACATAGTAATACAATATTAAATTCACATGTCCTACTAAGGCACCAATTGAGAAGTATGTAATTGCCAAAAGGTATTAATTTAAATAGTAGAAATGATGTAATCAGATATAACCTATCTCAACCACGTGGCAAACAAAAATCAGACTATGTATAAATCTTATTAAAAGTGTAACAAGCCAAATAATTAGCTATTCAAAATTCAATCATGTTAACCTGCATGGGTGAAGTTATTATTATAAAATGTAACAGAACTAATGTTTTCAAATAGGGCCTGTTGGCCATATAACCTTGCCAAGTGTGTCAAGTATTATATTTAGATAGCCCTAAAGCTATGTTAAGATTATATATGGGTTTTGGGTGTGTGTGAAGTTTCTGGGGGAATTGTTTTGTGTACTCTGGCTGATATAATGTTGTGTAATCAGGGTCCCTCGATCAAGACATGGACCAGCCCAAAACCTGAACATGTAACACGTAGATTCGCTCTCTCTCTTCATCTGCCGGTGAGGAATTGCAATGACGAAGCACCAACACCTATAATGTAGGCCACGAGATTGCCACTTCACCCCCATGGACAAAAATAAGGTGATCTCAACCCATTATATTCTTTACACGTAGTGATGCACTCAATAAGAGCCAGTGAACCAATTCAATCAGTCAACAACATGATTTTCAAATTTTAAATATTTTAATTGGATCCCCAATTAACGGGACAGTATAGTGCGTGAACTGGGAGGGAAATCTTTTATAAATTTATTCATTGGTTTGTATAATTGTGAGCTCAGAGGCTGACATGCATCTTTGGCAGCTCACCATTTAAACGTACAATTCCTTCTTATTTTCAGTATAAGGGTTTCATTACTGCTATTAATTAATTCAATCAATTTGTAATTTCTCTGTTTCAATTTAGTGTTCATTATATATATATATATTTTCTCATTTTTAAATTCAGTTTGGTTTATATAGGGATAGAAATTTCTGTGGTAGTTAAGTAGATTCACAAGTTTAATCCTGAATGGGTGCCTGTCCATGCAGTGTTAAACATGTTGTTGAGACAGGTTGAATTATGCACTGACTGGCAAATGAACATGTCGGTCTCTGGGCCAAAATTACTTTTAAAAGGGTTATAAGATTCATAACACATTTCTATTTTTATAACTTACCAATATTTCTATATATATATATATATATAAATTCTATTAATTAATTATTATAACTGGGGTGATCACTGTTTTCTAAATTTTATTTCTCCCAGTATAAGAGCCCAGTGGGGCAGAATTTTATAATAGTATTAGGCACTTGGCCAAATTTTTGAATTTATTATGTCCTGGGGACTACTGGAGTTGCATATGTATAATCTAATACACATGTAATGTGTTATGCACAAATTAAGAATTGTAATCCCAACATGGATTTCCATAAAATAATTAATGAATTACCTCATGGGGGTAAGAAAAGGGCGTGGCAAGAGATCTGTGTAATAATTGTCCTGTATTGTGGAACATGTGATGTATTGTATATTTGTGTGTGTATTTTGTGGGGTTTTATATGTATTGTACATTTGGGTGTATTTTGGGGGGAGTTAGATATAGGGCTCTTATAAAAGAAAAGATGAAACATAGGGTTATATATCCATTTAATTTTTGATGACATTAATTTATTCTATCTCAATTAATTTTTGATGAATATTTCTTCTAAGAAAGTAATTTATTTTAATTAACTTTAATAAAGAGTATGTAGATTGGTCTCTATTTAATTTTAATTAATTTTGTTTGAGAATTAGTTATTCTAATTAATATTATCAAGAAGTCTATAAAAATTATCTCCATTAAGTTTCAATTGATCATTTTAAAGAGAACATAGAAAATAAATCTTATATTTATTAATAATTTTCAGGAAACATTACTTAAAGAAAATTAATGATTTTAATTTTTAATTCATTTTAAAGAGAAGATAGCAAATAAATTTTATATGTGTTAATAATTTTCAGGTGACATTGTTTAAAGAGTATAAATTATTTTAATTAACAATTTAAGGGGAAAATAGATTCTGACTGTTATATTTATTGATTTTGTTGTTAATATTGTTTTTAAAAAGGAGATAGAATAATAAAAGGGATTTTATTGATTGTTGAATTTTATGAGTTTTCATTGCAAGTCCCGTCTCACTGGATCCAGCGCATTTTTGGCTTCTCTAGGCTTTGGTCTAGTTCTAATTAACTTGTGGCCCCTCTTTTCAAAAAAAAAAAAAAAAATCTTTTTTTTTACCAAGTCAAAGTTAAAGAGGGGTTACAGAGTGACATGTGAGCTGGTGTGTTATCATGTTGTAACAACCAAGTCTGTTCTTTCCTCAAACACCTTAAAATTTCCCTACAATACTCCTTACTCACTGACCGCATGAAACGAATTCATGATGAACCAATACTTTCCAGTCAAAAAACACCACCAAGATCACCTTCGTGTTTGATCGATTCACCTCCCGTGTTTTTTTGGTCAAGGCGATCCTTTTCCCATCCACTGCGAAGACTGTGCCTTCGTTTTGATATCGTATCTGTACACCCACATCTCGTCCCCTGTTATAATGTTTTTGATGAAGTTCTCATCGGCACTGGCACAGTCAAGCTGTTCCTGACTAATGTTAATGGAATTCTCTTTCTGATCATCAGACAACAAACGCGGCAAGAATTTTTCTGAGATGGAATGCATGTTCAAATTTTCTGGTAAAATTTCATGGCATGAATCCACAATGATACCCAATTCCTCACCAATCTCACGTACAGTTAAACGATGATCTTTACGTATCACAGTGCGAACTTTATCAATTTTATCATCACTTATTGACATTGACAGGCAATCAGATCTTAGATTTTAATCAGTCAATGTTCTTCCTGATTTGAAATAAGTAAACCAGCCATGGCATTGTGTTTGGCTCATACAGTCATCCCAATATGCTTGTTGAAGCATTTCAAACATATCTGGAAAAGTTTTATCGAATTTGAAGCAAAATTTTATGCAATTACATTGTTCTTCAAGCTCTTTTATTTTCACCACAGGAAAAATTCGCTGAAAGGTTAGAACATGTACAGTGAAACCTCTACTTCCGGACACCTCCGATAAGCGGACAACTCTCTTATACGGACACTTTTTAAGGAACCAAGGAATTTTCTATATTTTACTATGTATTTCCTCCCTCCTATAGACGGACACTCTCTTGGCCGGACACGGACACTAAGAGTTTTGGTATTATGTGTCATTAACCTCCCTTTTGCGGACAAAATGCTAACAGGTTGGACTGGATTTTATTTTAATACTTTAAGTTACAATTCAATAATGTAAGAAATACGCCTATACAGCATAATTTTATTTATTTTCTTGGAATAATGGATGGGTATTGATCGAAAATAACTTGTCTTTATTGTTTGCAACGAACGTGACTTATGTTTAGACTGTAGTAGGCTGTAAATAATACACAGTAACTGTTGTACGCTTAATTTTGCAAATTCCAGGAATGAACCATTCTTTGTTATGAAAGTTGCTAAACAGCATAGGGGGGGGGAGGTATTTCCAGAACTAGGCCTGTTTTGATTGAATGTGCATAATCGTAAATAGCGGGTACTGTATTCTATTTTCGTAGTTTAGTTGACTTTGGTCGGTCGTTGTCTTTGGTCACTCACTCGAACAAGTGCTTCTGTGTGCGTATTGCGATAGTACGCATTACGAGCTTACTTTTAAATAACAGTGCAGTTATTTTAACTAGTGATTTTATATTTGTCAGTACAGTACAGTACTTCAGTGTTTACAGTTTAAAGTGAAGATTTGAAATTACGTAACTTTTTCAAATTTTTTATCACCAATTTTTTTTATAAATGGCCCCTCGAAAAGTTTTAAGCCGGAGTGAAAAAATAAAAATTATTGAGTACGCGACGCGAGAAAATTGTGGTGTTCATAAAATTGCGAAACATTTTAAAATTGGTAAAACTTGTGCGGCTGAAATTATTAAAAACAAAGATAATATTTTAAATAATTTTCAGAACGGAAATTATAATGTTCGGCGAAAATTTGTTGGACCTGGTCTGGGTACAACAATTGATAAAGTAGTTTTTGAATGGTTTCAGCGGGTAAGAGCCCAAAAAATCCCCGTTTCTGGACCAATGCTTCAAGAAAAGGCTCTTGAAGTCTCTAAGGAATTAGGGGAAATTGATTTCAAAGCTTCTAATGGCTGGTTAGAAAAATTTCGAAACAGGCATTCTATTTCTTTTAAGGCAATCTCGGGTGAAGCAGGTGCAGTGAATGTTAATGTTGTAAACGAGTGGATACAACATTTGCCAAATCTACTGTCAGCCTATTTGCCGGAAAATGTTTTTAATGCAGACGAAACAAGTCTGCTTTTTCGAGCCTTACCGGATAAAACATTATGTCTAAAAAATGAAACGTGTAGTGGGGGAAAAGTCGCTAAAGAACGCTTAACGATTTTATTGTGTGCCAGTATGGCCGGAGAAAAATTGATACCTTTAGTTATTGGTAAGGCAGCTAGACCTCGGTGTTTTAAAGGACTTGATATTGATAAGTTTCCTGTAGAGTGGGCGAGCAATAGTAAATCGTGGATGACACGCGACATCATGAATTCGTGGCTAGAAAAACTTGATAGATTAATGCAACGTAAAAATTGCAAAATAGTGCTCTTCATCGATAATGCTGCTTATCACCAACGATTAACACTGCAAAACATTGAACTCGTCTTTTTCCCACCTAATGTTACCGCAACATCACAACCACTAGATCAAGGGATCATAAAAAATTTTAAGCACAAATACCGTAAGCTAGTTTTAATGCATTTGATATCCAACATAAGTGAAACCACAACACAGCAAGATCTGGTGAAAAAAATAGATGTTCTTCAGGCCGTAGGAAAGTATTGATAAAGCATGGAAGGCCGTCACAGAAAGTACCGTTGTTAACTGCTTCAGAAAAGCGTCTTTTTGCAAAGCTCCTATCCACTGTGAACCAACGGAAGCAGTACAGGTTCACGAAGACTTCACACAATTTGAAAGCCAATCTAATTCATGCAATTTGCAAGAATATCCTGAAATCGACTCCAGCTTAGCTATCGAGGACACAAGCACTCAAGTGAGATGCCGTTATGTTATCATGTTACTGTATTCGTGTTCAATGTAGGCAGTACCGTACTGTAAATTTTGCTTGTATGGTGTAATGATTATCCTTACAGTAGGTTTACTTTTTCTTTCATATGCCCTTAGATTTCCAACCTGATCAATACTGCAACAAAAGTTGATGATGATAGCGAACAAGAGGGAGAAATTGAAACTAACGAAGATACACATAATCCTTTTAACACCTACCAAAACACGCTACAAGGACTAAACGATCTTAAAATGTTTTACAAATTTAAGAATGATTCTAACGGTTTAAATATGATCTGCGATTTAATTATGCACACTGAAGAACAAATTGTAAAATTAAAATTCTCTAAACAAACTAGTTTGACAGACTTTTTCAAACAGCAATAATTTTTTGTAAAAGATTGCAGTTGTATGATTTTTTATAAACTTAATAATACTGTATTTTAGTATTTTTTTATTATACAGTAGTACAGTACATTATAAACCACGTACTGTTATTTTTTCATATTTTGCTTTAAGGATCTGTTAAATAAAAATGTTAAATTGAGAAATAAATTAATTATTAGTACAGTAAAAGTAAAAGTGCATTTTCATACTTCATTTAACATTTCCTTAATTATGTTAAACAATTTTGAAAACTTTGTCACTCCCCATAGCCGGACACTCCCCTTATGCGGACAAAATTTATTTCACGGTAAGTGTCCGGACAAGGGAGGTTTCACTGTATTAATTTCAGCTGCTGTAGCGAGAATCACAACTATGGTAGAAAGAAGCGGAATATTGGATGATGTTCCGAAAGTTGCCGCTTGTCAGCGCCACTTGTTGGATCATGGTCTTTGCATATACAGTAGAACCTTGCTAATCTGTCACCTGTGGGACTGGGGGTATGGTTGGAACGCAAAAAAGGTCGGATTATCAGAAGAATACAAAATGTTTATTATTTCATTAAATGAGACAGTCTAAAATAAAATAAAACTTATACAGTAGGCTACCAGGCTACGTGATTGGTTATGTACAATAAATGATAATATGTACAGTACGTACACACAGTATTAAAAGTGTAAAAAAATATTTGTAAACACTAAAACTGTCACCAATTACTACGTTTTTACACCAATTCACACAGGACGAGTAATTAGCACGCACTAGTAAGCGTGCTTACACTGAAAACAAGTGTAAATGAATTGGGTCTATCTATTGCGAGAGCGCCCGCAATTCTAGACATGGAGTTCCACGAATTTGATGTTTTGAACAGTGTTGGCTCGATGTTTTCGATTTGCCAGAGCTCAAACTTCAGGACCGCAGAGATGTAGACATAACAACAGCTCAACACTCTTCATACCCAACACAATTTAGCCACCAAGTGTAGTACCCTACTTTTATTTTCATGTTTATCATGGCGACTTGACATTATTATGACCTGGTGTAGGCTACACATTACAGTATCTGTTTATTCAGGTGCAGTCATGTAGTGCGATTCTGTCAGCTTGAGACTAAACTATAACGATTAGTCACTCTTATTTGAATAGCAGTATGGTACAATAAGTGGATATTGCAAAATGCTTATTACATCATTGTGTATGGGTGGTCATAATTATTGTTTGTGACAGGAGGAAGGAACTATAATTTTTGACAAGACCTCTTATAAACTTTTATTGAAAGGAATTATAATTGCGGTTGCAATGAAACACCAGATTTGACGTCATATCGTACGCAAAAACAAAACTCTAGAAATGCGACATAGCACTGAAACGAGAGTAGGAAAAAATTCAGAAGATTTACACCAAATTTCGTATTTTCTGGAACATTAAATTTCGGAAGACCTGGCAACACTGCGCACTAGACACTAGATGCCGGCTCACTGAGGCAGCAAAACAACTGACAAGTATGTAAACAAGCTGGTGAGTCATCAACAAGTCGGTGCCTGAGCCACGGTTGGACCAACCGGAGCGTCGGACCAGCCGGGGGTCGGACTAGAGAGGTTTTACTGTATCGCTGTGGTATTGTGAAAGTTCAGTCTTTTTTTTGAACACACCTCGTATACCAATGAGAAACCACACAAATTACTTCTAGGCTATAAAGCCAATGATAACACAGTTTAGAAAAAATGCAAATGGTCCATGGTTTCTTTTTTCCAATAAGGGAAAAATAGGTTTCCTTATTCAGGTTCCAGGAAAGAAACAAGATAAACAGAATGAAATACAAACAGGTGTAAAGCAAAAATTATAAAAAGCAAGGAACTTACCTGAGGACCATACCAATACGCTGTAATTTTCTACCACTGTATACAACTCACAGCTCAAAGTTCCAATATCTCCACCCAGATATCACGATTTCAAAAATATAGATCCAAATATCTGTAACAAAAATTTACTTTCATCAGGCATACTAAATGATGAACAGTGTGTGTTGCCTACACCCTGAAAATTTTTGAAAGACAAACAGTGAATTTCATAAGAATACATGTTACACTTGTCTAGAGAGTTTTGGGGAACAATGAATACACCTGTAGTTCCTGCACATTAAATCCAAATGAGATCAAAAGCAAACTTTTAAAATTGCATCTGCCGTGACAAACTGGACGAAATTCAACTTAGTACAGATGCTTGGTAAAATGAAGATAAGTGTCCCAACACATTAAGGGGGACTATTTTGATATTTTCTTTAGCTTCTCTTAAGATTACTTTAAGTAATGGTTCTTATGATCTACATAGTAATAAGGAATCATGTTACTGATGGTAACTGATCGCAACTCTCACTGTCCATATTATATTGCATACAACTTTTGTTTCTATTCTGTTATTATTGCATTATAATCAACATGTGTGATTCATGTTTTTACTACTGGATTATGTGAATTAGCACTGTGATAAGTATGTGTATTTTGTGTTGTTACTTAAATAATATAATTTTTCATAAGCTGGAAAGTATCAGGGTACATTGCTGCATCGTTTAGTTGACATCAATTGGTTATATTTTTATTTTATTTTAAAAGTATTAAAAAATTAATTAGTACACTCACTATACATGCCAGTAATTTATATTTATTTGTTAAATGATTAATAATATGTATTATCATTATGTATATTATGTAGAGAATGTGTATTAATAACTGTAATAATCTGTATAGCATTTATATTAATATATTGGAAAGAACATACACGAATATACGCATCATCCCGTTACACTGGTTTTATATAAATACCACTGTACATATGATTAACACTTTAAACTAAAATTACAAAAGCATTTGATGAATGCTATATAATCAGCCAAGAAAACAATATATATTTTTAAAAATTCAATTCATTGTACAGGTATCTTGTAAATGAAAGTAATATTACATAATACACTGGAAGCATTATGTAAGAGATAAGAGAAAACCACATGAATGTTTCAACACCATAATTTTTAGAGATTTCTTGTTAGAGTTATTTAGGCAAGTTAAATTGATATGCTTACATTGTAAAGAATTTTGTTATTCTTATATACATCTTTTCATTTAATTTTCTGCTCATAAGCAAAAATAATGCGATGGGGAAGAGTTTGAAGGACCACAAAGCAGATACAGAAAAAATACAGACACATTTTCAAGCAGAACTGTTACTTGTTGTACTGGACAAAAGGCCTCATCCAGTACGAAGCTCGTAGCAGTCATGCAACCGGCAATAAAAAAAGTTGATATTGCAAAGGCTGCTAACATGATTAACCTGACTAGTACACCCAAACATTAAGCTTACAGAATAACAACAAAGAACTACTAACATGTCGAAAGAACTACATAGTGAAAAAAATTTTAAAAACTGCATCCCAAGTATGCACCTGAGGACAAAAGATGCAGAACAGAAGGCCATGCAAAGTGGCCGAAAATGATAAAACTGTTGTAGAATTATCTAAATTCTGAGAACTATAAAACTACACAGTACCGTAAACACTACTAATTTTGAAGTGATCTGTTTAAATGGTAATTTGTAATATACTTAAAAATTATTTATGTACGCCCAGCGAACTTAATTTGTCAAATTCACTATTACTCAATAACATCAAGAAAAAACAATACTGGGTCAACACATTTCATTAACACAAATATTGAGACAAGCATTTCATTTCTTCAGACATGCATATTTCTCCATGACTGATGAAGATGTTGTTAATAGAGAAATTTTTCATATAAATGAATATATTTTGTTTTTGTTTTATGAATATTGTAACATAACAAGATTACACCTCAGAATAAAGACAAGAATACCATCAAAATTCACTGTGAAATATGCATAAACGCAATCTTTTGTGAAATATGCATAAACACAATCTTTTTAGTAATAAAGTACAAAGAAGAATAAAATGAACATAATAAATAAAGAAATGAAGACACAACATATTATTTAAAGATAAATAATAACGTCAAGAAATAAAAAGTAATTAAAACAAAAAGGAAAATATTATAATAAAGAAATAATAGGGAATAAAAACTCATGAAGTAAATAATTTAATGACAGTAACAAACAATGACTGACGATGACAATAATACCCAGAAGTGAAGATCAAGTGACAAACAAACATGTAAATAATGATTAATTAATAGAATTATAATGTACAACTGTAAGTTGAAAAAAAATTGATACCTAATTAAAATAAAATTTAACAATGGAAATTAATACTTGAAAATTGTGCTTTCTAGCATACTTGAGTACAATTCAAAGGGACTGTAAACTTGTAAATACCCCATAAGCGAAGTCGAAATACTTTAATGTGTATTAATGGGTAACAAAAAATAAGAGAATTCAATCTAGTCACCAGAATGAATGAGTTAGTTCATAAGCATTACATTAAAACTATGAGGAGGTCTGCGTACCTCAGACAGTTATTTTGTATCATTGAACTACAAACGGTGAATGATATAAATTTTACAAATATAATAATATCAAACTATAATTATATAAGTTAGGTTGTGTGATAGTGCTAGAAAGTGAGAATAACAGTGATAGACTTTAAAAAGGAAAAAATCAGGTATAATGAAAGTGATTAAACATAGTTATAATATGAGCATTGAATTAAACATATAATCTATATGAAACAGTTATGTAGCGCATATAGTGAGATCAAACCAAGTGTACATAATTAAAAAATAGAGAAATCTTACGTTACAAACTTACAATATAATGTAGCGACAAAGAAAAAATAAGATTCAACGGAATCATATTCATTATAAAAGATGAAACCGAACCTGTGACCCATAAACATATCATAGCCAAAGCCTTAACTGAAGGAATTAGTATTTTGGTAAAAAGGAAGGTATTGTTGGAAAAAAATTGAAACCAGGCAGAACATGTTAATTTGACTGCTGGACTTTTATACAAATTAATTGCAGATAGAAGGCGAGATGATAAAGAAAGACTATTGAAATAACTAGAAGACTAATATTTTAATCGAAAGTACCAAAAACTTGAAGACCAGAAGTGAAGAATCAAGCAATAAGTTCATAAGGAAAACTACCAGATTGGTGAGATTGCTCCGATAAGCTAAGCCAGATATTTGAACCAACATTACTACATTTTAACGATCAAGTTACAGTGAAATACTATAGCCAAAACAATATAATAGTGAATTTTATTTGTACACCATAACTATTAGTATTAAGAGTTACTTTTGAAATTGTTCTTTTGTATGATCCAAAGGACTCACTAGTCAACATACATCCACAACACCCAATTACAAAACCTTCATTATAAATATTATGTTTTATGTTATATTATGACTTGAACAATACTTTGACTTTAATTTTACATTAACCCTGAGATTGATATTTTCCATGTAATCCAACCGAAATGAGCTACCAATAAAAGAAGGGACATTGAATGTCAATACAATTAAGAAATGTTAAAGAGAAATAATAAATTTTATTGAAATTCGGTCAAGATAGAAAAGGAGTTTGATTATTTACTTAACATAAAAGTTTAATTCTTACATAGAAGAAGGGTAAGTTTAAGAAGTTTAGGAGTTAAGAGGTACAAAATGAAGAGTCTATAACATTGTTACAATATAATTACTTAATACTTCCGGGCTGAAAGGCCGTGGTCGAATGCTTGTTGTAATGGTGCTAGACGTTTCGGCCACACCACCGGTGGCAATCTTCAGTAGCAAAGAAAAGAAAAGTTCGTGAGATGGAATTCCGAACAATTCGCCCAGTGAAACCGGGACACGCAATAGTAAGATGGCTACGCTGGTTCTATTTTATAACTTTTTGGCCGCTTCAGGTATTTAACGCGAACCAATCAGAAGCCAGCTAATCATTCTCCACTCTGATTGGCCGTGGAAAATAAACCATGCCAGACACTATTTAAGGAGATGCTTTCACCTCGATGGTTCATAGTGACACGACAAGGAAGAGAGACGTGACATGAAGAGACCACATCGCAGATTCTGCACTCAGCTTTCGAAGAGATCAGACATTGACAACAAGGACATCGCAGAAGAGGATCGCCTTGACCTCTAGACTACTGCTATGAAGAGGCCATCTCAGCAAGCAATGGAGGCAGTTAAGAAGAAGCCGCCGGACCAACACTCGCCACATCGCCAGCGCCAACACCAAGCTGCGATGGAAGTGGACCAGCTGCCTTTCCAAGGCGAAGAAAACTCACCTAACACGACTGGGACCTGCCGCACAGCGCCGGTAAGTCGATTAGGTAGCGCTACCTAGTGGAATCCGGGGAGTCCAAGATCAGGACTAACAAATAGAGATGCGGGTTGCGCCGCCACTGTAACGGTGTCACAGTTCGGCCCCCGGATACCTGGTGGGCAAAGAGCTGAGCTAGTCAGCATTGGTCCTGCTGTTAGTGTCCCTGAAGCACTGTGTGGCAGCAACGAGCCCCCCGGCCGGCCACTTGGGCCAGCCGGGAACCCTACGACTTGCGAGGGAAGCCCTGCTCAACCCGCGCAAGTACGTGACAACAATCGGTCCTTGTTAGGGCCGACAAAGCCCGTAAAGGCCGGACCTTCCGGCTGCACGGCCGCTAGTAGGCCAGGCAGCCCCAATCCTCTGCCGGAGTCTGTCTCCCCAGACATGGAGACCTCGGCTTCCACCAACTGGGTGGTAGTAGGGCATGGTGGCAAGCCGAGAAAGTCTCCCTCACTGGCTTCCCCGAGTTCGGCTACGGACTCGGCGGCATTCCAAGCCTCCACTGAGGTTGCGCCTAGCCGCACCTCCGAAGGAAGGATCCCGCCAGTGTTCGTCACGAACGTCAGGGACATTATCGGCTTTAGTCGCCAACTCCGCAAGGTCGTTGCGCTGGCAGATAACGCTTCTGTCAAAATCCTAGCGAGTGAGACTGTGCGCGTTACCTGCCGCAGCGCATCCGAACACTTGGGAGTAATCCAGTGGCTGGAACGAGAATCGTTCCAGGTCCACACATACTCCCTGAACTGTATCAAGCCTGTAGCCCTCGTCCTTCGGGGGCTAGACATACAGGTAGATCCGCAGGTCGTCCTTGACGAACTGTGCGACGCTGGCTACAAGGTTGTGGGAGCCTCTCGGTTGTACACAACCTACGGCTTGCGTCGACCACTTCCCCTGATCAGACTCCAGGTAGAGAAGGGCGAATCCACCCAGGCCCTTTTAGAGTTGAAACGGCTTTTCGGGCTCTGCGTTAGCATAGAGCCCTGCCGACAGATTGGGCGAATTTCCCAACGCCATAGGTGTCAGAGGTTCGGCCACAGCAGCTTTGGTTGTTGGAACGCGCTGACCTGCGTCCGATGCGGACTTGACCACCTAACGCAGGCCTGCCTTGTTTCTGACAATTCCTGACAACCACAGATGTTGTATTAACTGTGGCGGCGCCCATGCTGCTAATAACAGGCGCTGTCCAGTTTATAAAGAGTAGCTGGACAAACTTGAAAAGCCAGTCCAGCCTAAGCCTCGACATGTTCAGCCAGTAACATCGGCCAAAACCTCAGAGCCTGTGGTACGGAAACCAGCCCTAAGGTCTGCTCCGTTCCAAAACCACCAAGTGCAGTGAGCCCGAGCAAAGCTCAACAGGCCACACCAAAGCCGCGCCCTCGGAACCGGAACGCGAGACACCAGCCTATGCTAAAGTCCCGTTGCCGCAGGATAACGAGGAAATTGATCCTCCACTGCCGCCGCCACCCAAGCCTCGCTACCCCAGATCAGGCAAAAAGCAAGGCAGACCTCAGGCCAAGAACACGGGCCAGCCAAAACCTGCCACTGGACCCAAGCCTGTCAGCCAAAAGCCAGAGTGACCCAAAGCTCCAGAACCTGCCCCCAAGGCTTCCACCGCAGCTATGCAGCTGCTGCCAAGCGTTCTCCCCAGACCTCATCTACCGATGATCTCGCCGTCGTTTCCGACTTTCTGGCAAGCTACGACTTGCAGAAAGTAGCCCAAACTTTCCTTAAAATCAAGGAACGCTTGGAAACAGCCTCGCCCCAAGACAAATTCCTCCTCTTGGTGGAAGACTGCCGTATTATTGGTCTGTTATGAACGGACAACCACGAGACCTCGAGCTCGTGGCGTTCTGAGCTCTTAGAGTTCGTTGCCTGACACAAGCCCGATCTGCTTCTTATTGGTGAGACGAACAGACCCTGCATCGTCGATTCTGACTACCCAACTACGTGTGCTACCGGGATGACCGGTCGGATCGCGCAGGAGGGGGCACAGCCATCGCGGTGAAGGCGAGTCTTCGCCATCACCGCGTTGTCCTGCCTCAGCGGTGGAACCTCGAGTGCACCGCGGTTGAGCTCCATGGTGCTCTCGGCGGTCTACTTGTGGTTTCCGCATACAAGCCTCCACAAACAGAGCTCCTGTTGAACGATCTGGCGGCCGTCTTTGGCACACACAGAAGGGTAGTCCTGGCGGGCAACCTGAACTGTAAGCACCCTCATTGGGGGAGCCGCTCGGGTCACAGTCATGGGTCCTACCGGGCCTACGTACTATCCCTCGAGGGCTAACTCCCGCCCTGATGTACTGGACATTGCCGCGGTCAGGGGCGTTTATTGCCCGGTCCACGTCTCCGTCATTTCGGAACTGTCCTCGGACCATTGCCCCATCAGTGTGCATATAGCTACCCAGCACGCTACCGTCCACGACGAGCGGCGGGTAATCGAGTGGGACCGCTTTGGCCCGGCGTTGTCGCCGCCTACCTGAGCATATACCGCTCGACACTACCCAGCATGTTGACAAGGCAGTTGCCTTATTCGACACAGCCGTAGTCTCGGGGTAGACGTGCCTCCCGGATGAAGCCGGGGCTCACGCCCGACTATCAGCGTATCCCTGAAGAGGTGTCTCAGCTCGCTTGCGAGAGGAATCGCCTCCGGAGACGCTGGCAGAGGACTCGTGACCCGGCTGACAAGGCTGCGTTCAACAGAGCGTCCGGCAAGTTGCATCACGACATGCTGGCGTTCCGTAGACGCAACTGGGAGATAGCTGTAACACAGATGGATGGCCCTGCCAAGAACCATAATGTCTGGCAGATTCCCAGTGCCCTAACGGGAAAGCGTAAACATGCGCCTCTCCCCGCATTGGTCGGACCCGGCGGTCAACCCCTTGGCCGCCCCCTCGAAAAGGCAGAGTTCTTGGCTGACAGTTTAGAGCGACAGTTCGCTCCCAACCCATCCAAGAACCCGACTCACCTGGTGAACCCATACACAATACATCAGACAACGCGCTTCGGCGCAACTCAGTAGACTCTGGCCCATGCTATCTAAGCAGGCAATGACCCCCCGGCTAGGTAAGCTCATAGTCAACTCGTACGTGTTGCTCGTGATTACCTACACCTGTCCTGTTTGGGGATACCTGGCTTGTGGTCATAGAACAACGCTCCAGCGTGTACTCGACCGGGGACTGAAGCTTGGATGTAAAGTCACCCGGAGGTACTCTTCTCATCTTTTGAGGAGAGGACTCGGTGTCCGCTCTCTTGATGACACCGTGAGACGCCTGGCGCATAGATTCTATGTTCGTTCCGACAGAGTGACCCACAATTCCCTCATTGCCGGACTTGGTAAATACACCCCACGACCAGATGAGTCCTGGAAGCGACCTCATTTGTTAGTCCCGGTGGTATAATCCACCAATCGCAGGTCGCTTCAGACCCCCCCCCCATAAGTAGATAAAAAGTATAAAATGAACTCAAACAGACCCAGTGGCAGGAGTCCTTTCTGAGACTCGGGACACTGCACTACTCACGACCCGCGCAACCCCCTGTCGTGTGTCGGTGGTTCATAGCGACAGACGCATTCTTATAGATATGGATTGACTTCAAATGCAGGCGAGTGAAGTAACCCCGGACAGAAGACAACACCCGGGCCTCATCAAACCAGCCGGTGATTGTCGTGGGAAAGAGCGTATTCAGCAACTGCGGACTTCTCTGGCTACGCCCAGGCGGCAGTATCTCTGATGTTCAGAGAGGCGCGTTCGGACACTACGCTTCGTGGTGCCTATGTATACCTGGCCACACGTACAAGGAATACTATACACCCTATAACATCTTTACTTGCGTTATAACATAGGGAACCCGCATTAATTGGTTCAGCCAATTATACAGGCTGCCTTCGTTGTAACAAGCTGAAAATTAATCAAATCACTAAAACAATTAATATACAAGGAACCTGGGGGGGGGGGGTAGTCTGCTGATTTATGCACTCAATTTAGTATTGTACTAAAGATGACACCTCTTTATTTATGTCTATTTGATTATACATAACATATCAACTTTTAACTTACAGTGAAAATTGTAATGGGTTTTCTACATTAAGATTTTTAATACAGTCAGCGCATTTTATCTCGGATCCGAGTTTCTATGTATTACTTAGGAATTTAAAGTTTACTCTACTCCATTAATGAATTACTTTATTACTCTTTATACCATTTGAGGAATGGTTTCATTTAGTAGTGCAATGTTCCAACGCTACATCACACGTGTTACTTTACAACTTATGGTTACTGAAATTACTTGTTACAACATTTATTCTTAAACTTTAGAGATTGTCATTTTAAAGTCTTTTAGTTTACAATTACTTCTATTTCAAAAGATACATATCCACGGAAGACAAGCCTCCGCGTCACCTCTTAGTTAATGGTTTTAGTCCTAGTCCTCCACGCGTGATTCTTCGGTCCTCTCTCTGTAGTGGGTTGTCATCGTGGTAGTCTTTCTGGTGAAGGTCCTCGGACTCAACTAATGTTGATTCGGATGTTACGGTGTCATGAAGTCGTCCTGTTTCTCGGTGGTATTGTAAATACAGTTGAGGTCTTCGTCTTCACATTTTACAGTTATGCACATCACATTTTGTAATAGTACGGTTGTATCTGAATTTACATATACAACACTAAGATAACTTTAACTATATTTCTTACTGGGAGATGTCACCTTACGCACTTAATTTTCTATCTTCCTTTTTCTGTTACACACTACATTCTCGTTATCTAACTCTTCACGCGGTTATTTGAAACTAATAACCACATTTAACAAAAATACATATTTTGTACAGCGCTCTGCTTTGAGCTGCTTACTGGTTGAACGACGCATCATCTCTGCTCTGTAACTATGTAGGAAGGGTCAGTAAATCGCGCGGATGTTACGCGTCGCAGCGAAATAGTTCCATATTTCTCCTTTATTTAAATGGTTAAAGTTTGGCTTTTTAATTATTCAGAGACCTTCTTAATTACAGAAGTTATTAAAGTACACTACTGTGGTCTTGTTTAATTATTTAAATAATGTCAAATTTACAAGTATTATTAGTTTGTTTAGGGGTCGGAATTCAAGTTAATTCCGGTTAGCGCATGTCTATGCAGGATTAATTAACAAGGTTTACCCTATCTGTACACTAGTATTCCTTTTTATTTTATTATTAAAACTCTTTATTAAATATTATTATAATTTAATGATAGCGATAAAATTTAGTTTAAATGTGCGATTTTATTAAAAATTTAAAATTTCTCAGCCTTTACATTACCTATTTATTAATTACTATATTTTTTTATTAATGAAATCGTCACATACTCCGCCGCTTAAAAACAGACTTTAAAAACAGACTCCGGCTTATTTGGTCAGCAATGTACCGGGAGTATGCTTGGGGATTACCGTGTGAAATGTCTCTCACTCGTTTCTCTGTATAAAATTACAAGCTACATAAGTCACTCTCGACTTGCTTATTCTTACTATCAATATATATATAATACTTTACAGACTAATTCTAATACTACATAAAATTCACACATCATAAAATATATTGTAAACATTCTAAATTTTTCTTAACTCTACTACTTACGACTACTACCGGATTTTTCTTTAGTTGTGAGTTACTCTGGTTATAGAATTACTCCTTAAGTAATTTGTTACTTAATTATTACTCATATTCGATGTCAGCTGACTTCTCACTTTGCTCTACTTTCGATGAATAGGATTCAAGGTTGATCAGGCCTCGTACCTATTTATACGATTAGGTAGCCAAATGTTACTCAAGTACTCTTTAGCAGTTGAGTACAAAACATATACCTTTTACTACATTTATTTTGCTTGCACTCTACCATTTCCTTCTTTGTGATAACGTTTTATCTGCGAAATATGTGTTCTTCGTACATATTTTTGAGTAGAGGGTTCGTACAGGGCTACAGTTACTGGAGTTAAGTATCTGTGAATTTGATAAGGACCGCACCATCGGTATGATAGCTTGGAGGTTGTCTTATCGATTGCACTACTCGTAGGGTGTGTTTTATACATTACTAAGTCACCGATTTGGTACTTTACTTCATTATTATTATTATTTCGCTCGTGATATTTCCTTGATTTCGCTAAGTTTGCTCGTAAATTAGCGCGAGCTTCATTCCAGATTTTCTTTATATTTTTATCCCTAATTTCAAGGGGTAGCAACTCATGTATTTTCCACTTAGTGGATAAGGGGTGGTTAGGTTTGTATTTGAACAATAATTCGAATGGGGTAGACTTATGTCCTTCATGATAGGCTGAATTAAAGGCGAATTGTATCCAGGATAGGTTCTGGTCCCAAGACGTATGATCGTTTGCATGATAGGCTATTAAAGCAGATTTTAGGTTTCGCAAATACCTTTCAGCTATATTACCTTGCGGACGATACTCTGTAGTGGTAATGTGGTCTATTCCTAATCTGAAACACATGTTCCTGAATTCCTTTGACTTAAACTGTGGTCCGTTATCCGACACTAGATGAACGGGAGTACCGAATTCTTTAAATAATCTATGCTGTAAAATACTTATGGTGGTTGAAGCCAATGCTCGCCGCATGGGGTACATCCAGACAAATTTGCTGAAAGAATCTACGCAAATTAGTAACATTGTATTTCCTGATTTAGAACGCGGGTAGGGTCCTGAAAAGTCTAAATAGATTTTGGAGAACGGGGTAGCAGGAATCTCTGAGATTAATTGACTTATTTGGCTGTTTCTCGCTGGTTTGCTGAGTGCACACAACTTACACCTTTTCACGAAATTAGCGATCTCACTGTTCATATTTTCCCAGTGATATTCTTTACGAATTCGATGTATGGTTTTATTTATTCCATATGTGCTCCAATGGTTGAAGAGTGACAGTATTCCATCAGCATAGGTTTAATAATATCAGGGGCGATTATTCGTAAATATTTTCCGTTCGCTATTCTATAACATAACACTCTCTTACTTAATATGTATTTTTCTGACTTATTTCCTTTATCGAGTTGTTCAATAATTGGTCTCAAACGGGGGTCTTGTTGTTGATACTGGGCTAAGTCCGTAAATGCAAGAGGAAATTCGGTAATTAAAGTATTGATAATCGGCGTTTCTCTACTCTCCTTGTTTTCGTATGTTTTACTACTCGGCTGGAACATACGTGACAGTGTATCAGCAACTACGTTTTGGGTGCCTCTAATATGTTGTACTTTGAATTTAAAACAATTTAATCTTAATACCCATCTTCCGATATGACCTAACTGTTTTGGGTGATTTAGTAGCCAAGATAATGCTTGATTATCTGTTTCTAACAAAAACTCTTTATGTTCTAAAAAGGGTTTGAACTTCTCAAAAGCGAAAACGATAGCTAAACATTCTAATTCGTATGCGGAGTATTTCTTTTCTTGGTCTGTCAGGGTGCGTGAAGCGTAACTAATAGGTAATCTAGAGTTATCTACTTCCTTATATATTACTGCACCTAGGGCTACACTTGAACTGTCTGTCTGCACTACAAACGGTTTTGTAAAATCGGCTAATTGTAGTACTGGGGGTGATATGATGCTTTCTTTTAATTTCTCAAATGCGGTTTGGTGTTGCTCATTCCACTCAAATTTAACTCCCTTCTTTCTTAAGGTATTTAGAGGTGCTGCAATTTCGGCTAGATGTGGGATATACTTGTGGAAATAATTTATCATTCCCAGAAATCGGGCTATTCCTTTCGCATCCCGCGGTGGTAAAAATTCTCTGATAGCACGGGTTCGCTCAGGGTCTATGCTTACCTTTCCGTTGGCTTTTACGATGTGACCTAAAAATGAGAATTGTGTGACAGCAAAATTTACTTTACTGGGGTTTACGGTTAATCCAGCTTTCTCCAAACGGGATAGTACTTCACGTAGATGTTTAAGATGTTGGTCAATTGATTCGCTGTCATAATCGAGTTCGCGCAATCTATCTAACTGCGAGGGTATATCTGATCTGGTTTCGCGTAATGATTTGCACAATTCAGACAATGTTACATTCACGTGTTTTAAACCGCATAAAATAGCTTCGTAGCACAGCTCATCTTTTAATAATAGATCAGGGTTAAATACAGCCATTTTTGAAATGTGAGTGGCTATAAATACTTATTCTACTATTCGCATTAAATTCTATACTACTTTTTCTTGTTTTTTTTTTTTTTTACACATAAACTATTAAAATGTGAACTTTAATCATTTTACATTGGTAGTGAGAGAGAGAAATCTCACACAGGCGTCAATATACGTTCAACGAAGGAGGAATTCTCGGTTACTAAACACAGGATAATACACGCTTCTTATAACAATAGAACAATCGAAGAGGGTTGCGTATTGTCTAACTCAACTTTGCGGGAGGTAACTATGACAGTTTTACACAGGCGTGGACAAGAATTTAACCGGTCAGATTTTGTTTACAAACCGGCATGTTGATGAATGAAATTTCTGACAAGCACGTACCTGATGTTGTTTCGTATTCTTGTGGCGTGTTAAGTTAACATTATGTACATTCCTATATCTAAATCATAATTAAAATTACTCATTTACTATACTATTATAATAATAATTATCATATTATTTTATTTAAAATTTTAGACACATATTAGAGTAAATGAGTGAATAGATCAACAGGGTGTCCCTAATATTACACAATTACTTATTGAACAAAGCAGAGTTGCGCAATTTATAACCTCTTTACTTGCGTTATAACATAGGGAACCCGCATTAATTGGTTCAGCCAATTATACAGGCTGCCTTCGTTGTAACAAGCTGAAAATTAATCAAATCACTAAAACAATTAATATACAAGGAACCTGGGGGGGGGGGTAGTCTGCTGATTTATGCACTCAATTTAGTATTGTACTAAAGATGACACCTCTTTATTTATGTCTATTTGATTATACATAACATATCAACTTTTAACTTACAGTGAAAATTGTAATGGGTTTTCTACATTAAGATTTTTAATACAGTCAGCGCATTTTATCTCGGATCCGAGTTTCTATGTATTACTAAGGAATTTAAAGTTTACTCTACTCCATTAATGAATTACTTTATTACTCTTTATACCATTTGAGGAATGGTTTCATTTAGTAGTGCAATGTTCCAACGCTACATCACACGTGTTACTTTACAACTTATGGTTACTGAAATTACTTGTTACAACATTTATTCTTAAACTTTAGAGATTGTCATTTTAAAGTCTTTTAGTTTACAATTACTTCTATTTCAAAAGATACATATCCACGGAAGACAAGCCTCCGCGTCACCTCTTAGTTAATGGTTTTAGTCCTAGTCCTCCACGCGTGATTCTTCGGTCCTCTCTCTGTAGTGGGTTGTCATCGTGGTAGTCTTTCTGGTGAAGGTCCTCGGACTCAACTAATGTTGATTCGGATGTTACGGTGTCATGAAGTCTTCCTGTTTCTCGGTGGTATTGTAAATACAGTTGAGGTCTTCGTCTTCACATTTTACAGTTATGCACATCACATTTTGTAATAGTACGGTTGTATCTGAATTTACATATACAACACTAAGATAACTTTAACTATATTTCTTACTGGGAGATGTCACCTTACGCACTTAATTTTCTATCTTCCTTTTTCTGTTACACACTACATTCTCGTTATCTAACTCTTCACGCGGTTATTTGAAACTAATAACCACATTTAACAAAAATACATATTTTGTACAGCGCTCTGCTTTGAGCTGCTTACTGGTTGAACGACGCATCATCTCTGCTCTGTAACTATGTAGGAAGGGTCAGTAAATCGCGCGGATGTTACGCGTCGCAGCGAAATAGTTCCATATTTCTCCTTTATTTAAATGGTTAAAGTTTGGCTTTTTAATTATTCAGAGACCTTCTTAATTACAGAAGTTATTAAAGTACACTACTGTGGTCTTGTTTAATTATTTAAATAATGTCAAATTTACAAGTATTATTAGTTTGTTTAGGGGTCGGAATTCAAGTTAATTCCGGTTAGCGCATGTCTATGCAGGATTAATTAACAAGGTTTACCCTATCTGTACACTAGTATTCCTTTTTATTTTATTATTAAAACTCTTTATTAAATATTATTATAATTTAATGATAGCGATAAAATTTAGTTTAAATGTGCGATTTTATTAAAAATTTAAAATTTCTCAGCCTTTACATTACCTATTTATTAATTACTATATTTTTTTATTAATGAAATCGTCACATACTCCGCCGCTTAAAAACAGACTTTAAAAACAGACTCCGGCTTATTTGGTCAGCAATGTACCGGGAGTATGCTTGGGGATTACCGTGTGAAATGTCTCTCACTCGTTTCTCTGTATAAAATTACAAGCTACATAAGTCACTCTCGACTTGCTTATTCTTACTATCAATATATATATAATACTTTACAGACTAATTCTAATACTACATAAAATTCACACATCATAAAATATATTGTAAACATTCTAAATTTTTCTTAACTCTACTACTTACGACTACTACCGGATTTTTCTTTAGTTGTGAGTTACTCTGGTTATAGAATTACTCCTTAAGTAATTTGTTACTTAATTATTACTCATATTCGATGTCAGCTGACTTCTCACTTTGCTCTACTTTCGATGAATAGGATTCAAGGTTGATCAGGCCTCGTACCTATTTATACGATTAGGTAGCCAAATGTTACTCAAGTACTCTCTAGCAGTTGAGTACAAAACATATACCTTTTACTACATTTATTTTGCTTGCACTCTACCATTTCCTTCTTTGTGATAACGTTTTATCTGCGAAATATGTGTTCTTCGTACATATTTTTGAGTAGAGGGTTCGTACAGGGCTACAGTTACTGGAGTTAAGTATCTGTGAATTTGATAAGGACTGCACCATCGGTATGATAGCTTGGAGGTTGTCTTATCGATTGCACTACTCGTAGGGTGTGTTTTATACATTACTAAGTCACCGATTTGGTACTTTACTTCATTATTATTATTATTTCGCTCGTGATATTTCCTTGATTTCGCTAAGTTTGCTCGTAAATTAGCGCGAGCTTCATTCCAGATTTTCTTTATATTTTTATCCCTAATTTCAAGGGGTAGCAACTCATGTATTTTCCACTTAGTGGATAAGGGGTGGTTAGGTTTGTATTTGAACAATAATTCGAATGGGGTAGACTTATGTCCTTCATGATAGGCTGAATTAAAGGCGAATTGTATCCAGGATAGGTTCTGGTCCCAAGACGTATGATCGTTTGCATGATAGGCTATTAAAGCAGATTTTAGGTTTCGCAAATACCTTTCAGCTATATTACCTTGCGGACGATACTCTGTAGTGGTAATGTGGTCTATTCCTAATCTGAAACACATGTTCCTGAATTCCTTTGACTTAAACTGTGGTCCGTTATCCGACACTAGATGAACGGGAGTACCGAATTCTTTAAATAATCTATGCTGTAAAATACTTACGGTGGTTGAAGCCAATGCTCGCCGCATGGGGTACATCCAGACAAATTTGCTGAAAGAATCTACGCAAATTAGTAACATTGTATTTCCTGATTTAGAACGCGGGTAGGGTCCTGAAAAGTCTAAATAGATTTTGGAGAACGGGGTAGCAGGAATCTCTGAGATTAATTGACTTATTTGGCTGTTTCTCGCTGGTTTGCTGAGTGCACACAACTTACACCTTTTCACGAAATTAGCGATCTCACTGTTCATATTTTCCCAGTGATATTCTTTACGAATTCGATGTATGGTTTTATTTATTCCCATATGTGCTCCAATGGTTGAAGAGTGACAGTATTCCATCAGCATAGGTTTAATAATATCAGGGGCGATTATTCGTAAATATTTTCCGTTCGCTATTCTATAACATAACACTCTCTTACTTAATATGTATTTTTCTGACTTATTTCCTTTATCGAGTTGTTCAATAATTGGTCTCAAACGGGGGTCTTGTTGTTGATACTGGGCTAAGTCCGTAAATGCAAGAGGAAATTCGGTAATTAAAGTATTGATAATCGGCGTTTCTCTACTCTCCTTGTTTTCGTATGTTTTACTACTCGGCTGGAACATACGTGACAGTGTATCAGCAACTACGTTTTGGGTGCCTCTAATATGTTGTACTTTGAATTTAAAACAATTTAATCTTAATACCCATCTTCCGATATGACCTAACTGTTTTGGGTGATTTAGTAGCCAAGATAATGCTTGATTATCTGTTTCTAACAAAAACTCTTTATGTTCTAAAAAGGGTTTGAACTTCTCAAAAGCGAAAACGATAGCTAAACATTCTAATTCGTATGCGGAGTATTTCTTTTCTTGGTCTGTCAGGGTGCGTGAAGCGTAACTAATAGGTAATCTAGAGTTATCTACTTCCTGATATATTACTGCACCTAGGGCTACACTTGAACTGTCTGTCTGCACTACAAACGGTTTTGTAAAATCGGCTAATTGTAGTACTGGGGGTGATATGATGCTTTCTTTTAATTTCTCGAATGCGGTTTGGTTCATTTTGTTTTAATTGTCTCCAAGTCACGTTACTAATATTTAGAATTAATATTAGGCAATTACCTGTATTAACTTCCGTGTTGTGACTTCTTTAGTTTTTTCCTTAAAACAACGCGTTTCGAGAATAAATTCTCAGCATCAGGTTTTTTTTTAAAATTATAAAAACATCAAATTCACCCAAAAGGGGTCCCCGTGACTGTGTCGGTGTTTAATTATGTGTGGTGTTTTTGTGTTTGTGTATTTTAAATAGTTGACGACCCCTTTTGGGTGAATTTGATGTTTTTATAATTAAAAAAAAAAAACCTGATGATGAGAATTTATTCTCGAAACGCGTTGTTTTAAGGAAAAAACTAAAGAAGTCACAAGACGGAAGTTAATACAGGTAACTGCCTAATATTAATTCTAAATATGCGGTTTGGTGTTGCTCATTCCACTCAAATTTAACTCCCTTCTTTCTTAAGGTATTTAGAGGTGCTGCAATTTCGGCTAGATGTGGGATATACTTGTGGAAATAATTTATCATTCCCAGAAATCGGGCTATTCCTTTCGCATCCCGCGGTGGTAAAAATTCTCTGATAGCACGGGTTCGCTCAGGGTCTATGCTTACCTTTCCGTTGGCTTTTACGATGTGACCTAAAAATGAGAATTGTGTGACAGCAAAATTTACTTTACTGGGGTTTACGGTTAATCCAGCTTTCTCCAAACGGGATAGTACTTCACGTAGATGTTTAAGATGTTGGTCAATTGATTCGCTGTCATAATCGAGTTCGCGCAATCTATCTAACTGCGAGGGTATATCTGATCTGGTTTCGCGTAATGATTTGCACAATTCAGACAATGTTACATTCACGTGTTTTAAACCGCATAAAATAGCTTCGTAGCACAGCTCATCTTTTAATAATAGATCAGGGTTAAATACAGCCATTTTTGAAATGTGAGTGGCTATAAATACTTATTCTACTATTCGCATTAAATTCTATACTACTTTTTCTTGTTTTTTTTTTTTTTACACATAAACTATTAAAATGTGAACTTTAATCATTTTACATTGGTAGTGAGAGAGAGAAATCTCACACAGGCGTCAATATACGTTCAACGAAGGAGGAATTCTCGGTTACTAAACACAGGATAATACACGCTTCTTATAACAATAGAACAATCGAAGAGGGTTGCGTATTGTCTAACTCAACTTTGCGGGAGGTAACTATGACAGTTTTACACAGGCGTGGACAAGAATTTAACCGGTCAGATTTTGTTTACAAACCGGCATGTTGATGAATGAAATTTCTGACAAGCACGTACCTGATGTTGTTTCGTATTCTTGTGGCGTGTTAAGTTAACATTATGTACATTCCTATATCTAAATCATAATTAAAATTACTCATTTACTATACTATTATAATAATAATTATCATATTATTTTATTTAAAATTTTAGACACATATTAGAGTAAATGAGTGAATAGATCAACAGGGTGTCCCTAATATTACACAATTACTTATTGAACAAAGCAGAGTTGCGTAATTTATAACCTCTTTACTTGCGTTATAACATAGGGAACCCGCATTAATTGGTTCAGCCAATTATACAGGCTGCCTTCGTTGTAACAAGCTGAAAATTCATCAAATCACTAAAACAATTAATATACAAGGAACCTAGGGGGGGGGGGTAGTCTGCTGATTTATGCACTCAATTTAGTATTGTACTAAAGATGACACCTCTTTATTTATGTCTATTTGATTATACATAACATATCAACTTTTAACTTACAGTGAAAATTGTAATGGGTTTTCTACATTAAGATTTTTAATACAGTCAGCGCATTTTATCTCGGATCCGAGTTTCTATGTATTACTAAGGAATTTAAAGTTTACTCTACTCCATTAATGAATTACTTTATTACTCTTTATACCATTTGAGGAATGGTTTCATTTAGTAGTGCAATGTTCCAACGCTACATCACACGTGTTACTTTACAACTTATGGTTACTGAAATTACTTGTTACAACATTTATTCTTAAACTTTAGAGATTGTCATTTTAAAGTCTTTTAGTTTACAATTACTTCTATTTCAAAAGATACATATCCACGGAAGACAAGCCTCCGCGTCACCTCTTAGTTAATGGTTTTAGTCCTAGTCCTCCACGCGTGATTCTTCGGTCCTCTCTCTGTAGTGGGTTGTCATCGTGGTAGTCTTTCTGGTGAAGGTCCTCGGACTCAACTAATGTTGATTCGGATGTTACGGTGTCATGAAGTCGTCCTGTTTCTCGGTGGTATTGTAAATACAGTTGAGGTCTTCGTCTTCACATTTTACAGTTATGCACATCACATTTTGTAATAGTACGGTTGTATCTGAATTTACATATACAACACTAAGATAACTTTAACTATATTTCTTACTGGGAGATGTCACCTTACGCACTTAATTTTCTATCTTCCTTTTTCTGTTACACACTACATTCTCGTTATCTAACTCTTCACGCGGTTATTTGAAACTAATAACCACATTTAACAAAAATACATATTTTGTACAGCGCTCTGCTTTGAGCTGCTTACTGGTTGAACGACGCATCATCTCTGCTCTGTAACTATGTAGGAAGGGTCAGTAAATCGCGCGGATGTTACGCGTCGCAGCGAAATAGTTCCATATTTCTCCTTTATTTAAATGGTTAAAGTTTGGCTTTTTAATTATTCAGAGACCTTCTTAATTACAGAAGTTATTAAAGTACACTACTGTGGTCTTGTTTAATTATTTAAATAATGTCAAATTTACAAGTATTATTAGTTTGTTTAGGGGTCGGAATTCAAGTTAATTCCGGTTAGCGCATGTCTATGCAGGATTAATTAACAAGGTTTACCCTATCTGTACACTAGTATTCCTTTTTATTTTATTATTAAAACTCTTTATTAAATATTATTATAATTTAATGATAGCGATAAAATTTAGTTTAAATGTGCGATTTTATTAAAAATTTAAAATTTCTCAGCCTTTACATTACCTATTTATTAATTACTATATTTTTTTATTAATGAAATCGTCACATACTCCGCCGCTTAAAAACAGACTTTAAAAACAGACTCCGGCTTATTTGGTCAGCAATGTACCGGGAGTATGCTTGGGGATTACCGTGTGAAATGTCTCTCACTCGTTTCTCTGTATAAAATTACAAGCTACATAAGTCACTCTCGACTTGCTTATTCTTACTATCAATATATATATAATACTTTACAGACTAATTCTAATACTACATAAAATTCACACATCATAAAATATATTGTAAACATTCTAAATTTTTCTTAACTCTACTACTTACGACTACTACCGGATTTTTCTTTAGTTGTGAGTTACTCTGGTTATAGAATTACTCCTTAAGTAATTTGTTACTTAATTATTACTCATATTCGATGTCAGCTGACTTCTCACTTTGCTCTACTTTCGATGAATAGGATTCAAGGTTGATCAGGCCTCGTACCTATTTATACGATTAGGTAGCCAAATGTTACTCAAGTACTCTTTAGCAGTTGAGTACAAAACATATACCTTTTACTACATTTATTTTGCTTGCACTCTACCATTTCCTTCTTTGTGATAACGTTTTATCTGCGAAATATGTGTTCTTCGTACATATTTTTGAGTAGAGGGTTCGTACAGGGCTACAGTTACTGGAGTTAAGTATCTGTGAATTTGATAAGGACTGCACCATCGGTATGATAGCTTGGAGGTTGTCTTATCGATTGCACTACTCGTAGGGTGTGTTTTATACATTACTAAGTCACCGATTTGGTACTTTACTTCATTATTATTATTATTTCGCTCGTGATATTTCCTTGATTTCGCTAAGTTTGCTCGTAAATTAGCGCGAGCTTCATTCCAGATTTTCTTTATATTTTTATCCCTAATTTCAAGGGGTAGCAACTCATGTATTTTCCACTTAGTGGATAAGGGGTGGTTAGGTTTGTATTTGAACAATAATTCGAATGGGGTAGACTTATGTCCTTCATGATAGGCTGAATTAAAGGCGAATTGTATCCAGGATAGGTTCTGGTCCCAAGACGTATGATCGTTTGCATGATAGGCTATTAAAGCAGATTTTAGGTTTCGCAAATACCTTTCAGCTATATTACCTTGCGGACGATACTCTGTAGTGGTAATGTGGTCTATTCCTAATCTGAAACACATGTTCCTGAATTCCTTTGACTTAAACTGTGGTCCGTTATCCGACACTAGATGAACGGGAGTACCGAATTCTTTAAATAATCTATGCTGTAAAATACTTACGGTGGTTGAAGCCAATGCTCGCCGCATGGGGTACATCCAGACAAATTTGCTGAAAGAATCTACGCAAATTAGTAACATTGTATTTCCTGATTTAGAACGCGGGTAGGGTCCTGAAAAGTCTAAATAGATTTTGGAGAACGGGGTAGCAGGAATCTCTGAGATTAATTGACTTATTTGGCTGTTTCTCGCTGGTTTGCTGAGTGCACACAACTTACACCTTTTCACGAAATTAGCGATCTCACTGTTCATATTTTCCCAGTGATATTCTTTACGAATTCGATGTATGGTTTTATTTATTCCCATATGTGCTCCAATGGTTGAAGAGTGACAGTATTCCATCAGCATAGGTTTAATAATATCAGGGGCGATTATTCGTAAATATTTTCCGTTCGCTATTCTATAACATAACACTCTCTTACTTAATATGTATTTTTCTGACTTATTTCCTTTATCGAGTTGTTCAATAATTGGTCTCAAACGGGGGTCTTGTTGTTGATACTGGGCTAAGTCCGTAAATGCAAGAGGAAATTCGGTAATTAAAGTATTGATAATCGGCGTTTCTCTACTCTCCTTGTTTTCGTATGTTTTACTACTCGGCTGGAACATACGTGACAGTGTATCAGCAACTACGTTTTGGGTGCCTCTAATATGTTGTACTTTGAATTTAAAACAATTTAATCTTAATACCCATCTTCCGATATGACCTAACTGTTTTGGGTGATTTAGTAGCCAAGATAATGCTTGATTATCTGTTTCTAACAAAAACTCTTTATGTTCTAAAAAGGGTTTGAACTTCTCAAAAGCGAAAACGATAGCTAAACATTCTAATTCGTATGCGGAGTATTTCTTTTCTTGGTCTGTCAGGGTGCGTGAAGCGTAACTAATAGGTAATCTAGAGTTATCTACTTCCTGATATATTACTGCACCTAGGGCTACACTTGAACTGTCTGTCTGCACTACAAACGGTTTTGTAAAATCGGCTAATTGTAGTACTGGGGGTGATATGATGCTTTCTTTTAATTTCTCGAATGCGGTTTGGTTCATTTTGTTTTAATTGTCTCCAAGTCACGTTACTAATATTTAGAATTAATATTAGGCAATTACCTGTATTAACTTCCGTGTTGTGACTTCTTTAGTTTTTTCCTTAAAACAACGCGTTTCGAGAATAAATTCTCAGCATCAGGTTTTTTTTAAAAATTATAAAAACATCAAATTCACCCAAAAGGGGTCCCCGTGACTGTGTCGGTGTTTAATTATGTGTGGTGTTTTTGTGTTTGTGTATTTTAAATAGTTGGCGACCCCTTTTGGGTGAATTTGATGTTTTTATAATTAAAAAAAAAAAACCTGATGATGAGAATTTATTCTCGAAACGCGTTGTTTTAAGGAAAAAACTAAAGAAGTCACAAGACGGAAGTTAATACAGGTAACTGCCTAATATTAATTCTAAATATGCGGTTTGGTGTTGCTCATTCCACTCAAATTTAACTCCCTTCTTTCTTAAGGTATTTAGAGGTGCTGCAATTTCGGCTAGATGTGGGATATACTTGTGGAAATAATTTATCATTCCCAGAAATCGGGCTATTCCTTTCGCATCCCGCGGTGGTAAAAATTCTCTGATAGCACGGGTTCGCTCAGGGTCTATGCTTACCTTTCCGTTGGCTTTTACGATGTGACCTAAAAATGAGAATTGTGTGACAGCAAAATTTACTTTACTGGGGTTTACGGTTAATCCAGCTTTCTCCAAACGGGATAGTACTTCACGTAGATGTTTAAGATGTTGGTCAATTGATTCGCTGTCATAATCGAGTTCGCGCAATCTATCTAACTGCGAGGGTATATCTGATCTGGTTTCGCGTAATGATTTGCACAATTCAGACAATGTTACATTCACGTGTTTTAAACCGCATAAAATAGCTTCGTAGCACAGCTCATCTTTTAATAATAGATCAGGGTTAAATACAGCCATTTTTGAAATGTGAGTGGCTATAAATACTTATTCTACTATTCGCATTAAATTCTATACTACTTTTTCTTGTTTTTTTTTTTTTTTACACACAAACTATTAAAATGTGAACTTTAATCATTTTACATTGGTAGTGAGAGAGAGAAATCTCACACAGGCGTCAATATACGTTCAACGAAGGAGGAATTCTCGGTTACTAAACACAGGATAATACACGCTTCTTATAACAATAGAACAATCGAAGAGGGTTGCGTATTGTCTAACTCAACTTTGCGGGAGGTAACTATGACAGTTTTACACAGGCGTGGACAAGAATTTAACCGGTCAGATTTTGTTTACAAACCGGCATGTTGATGAATGAAATTTCTGACAAGCACGTACCTGATGTTGTTTCGTATTCTTGTGGCGTGTTAAGTTAACATTATGTACATTCCTATATCTAAATCATAATTAAAATTACTCATTTACTATACTATTATAATAATAATTATCATATTATTTTATTTAAAATTTTAGACACATATTAGAGTAAATGAGTGAATAGATCAACAGGGTGTCCCTAATATTACACAATTACTTATTGAACAAAGCAGAGTTGCGCAATTTATAACCTCTTTACTTGCGTTATAACATAGGGAACCCGCATTAATTGGTTCAGCCAATTATACAGGCTGCCTTCGTTGTAACAAGCTGAAAATTAATCAAATCACTAAAACAATTAATATACAAGGAACCTGGGGGGGGGGGTAGTCTGCTGATTTATGCACTCAATTTAGTATTGTACTAAAGATGACACCTCTTTATTTATGTCTATTTGATTATACATAACATATCAACTTTTAACTTACAGTGAAAATTGTAATGGGTTTTCTACATTAAGATTTTTAATACAGTCAGCGCATTTTATCTCGGATCCAAGTTTCTATGTATACTAAGGAATTTAAAGTTTACTCTACTCCATTAATGAATTACTTTATTACTCTTTATACCATTTGAGGAATGGTTTCATTTAGTAGTGCAATGTTCCAACGCTACATCACACGTGTTACTTTACAACTTATGGTTACTGAAATTACTTGTTACAACATTTATTCTTAAACTTTAGAGATTGTCATTTTAAAGTCTTTTAGTTTACAATTACTTCTATTTCAAAAGATACATATCCACGGAAGACAAGCCTCCGCGTCACCTCTTAGTTAATGGTTTTAGTCCTAGTCCTCCACGCGTGATTCTTCGGTCCTCTCTCTGTAGTGGGTTGTCATCGTGGTAGTCTTTCTGGTGAAGGTCCTCGGACTCAACTAATGTTGATTCGGATGTTACGGTGTCATGAAGTCGTCCTGTTTCTCGGTGGTATTGTAAATACAGTTGAGGTCTTCGTCTTCACATTTTACAGTTATGCACATCACATTTTGTAATAGTACGGTTGTATCTGAATTTACATATACAACACTAAGATAACTTTAACTATATTTCTTACTGGGAGATGTCACCTTACGCACTTAATTTTCTATCTTCCTTTTTCTGTTACACACTACATTCTCGTTATCTAACTCTTCACGCGGTTATTTGAAACTAATAACCACATTTAACAAAAATACATATTTTGTACAGCGCTCTGCTTTGAGCTGCTTACTGGTTGAACGACGCATCATCTCTGCTCTGTAACTATGTAGGAAGGGTCAGTAAATCGCGCGGATGTTACGCGTCGCAGCGAAATAGTTCCATATTTCTCCTTTATTTAAATGGTTAAAGTTTGGCTTTTTAATTATTCAGAGACCTTCTTAATTACAGAAGTTATTAAAGTACACTACTGTGGTCTTGTTTAATTATTTAAATAATGTCAAATTTACAAGTATTATTAGTTTGTTTAGGGGTCGGAATTCAAGTTAATTCCGGTTAGCGCATGTCTATGCAGGATTAATTAACAAGGTTTACCCTATCTGTACACTAGTATTCCTTTTTATTTTATTATTAAAACTCTTTATTAAATATTATTATAATTTAATGATAGCGATAAAATTTAGTTTAAATGTGCGATTTTATTAAAAATTTAAAATTTCTCAGCCTTTACATTACCTATTTATTAATTACTATATTTTTTTATTAATGAAATCGTCACATACTCCGCCGCTTAAAAACAGACTTTAAAAACAGACTCCGGCTTATTTGGTCAGCAATGTACCGGGAGTATGCTTGGGGATTACCGTGTGAAATGTCTCTCACTCGTTTCTCTGTATAAAATTACAAGCTACATAAGTCACTCTCGACTTGCTTATTCTTACTATCAATATATATATAATACTTTACAGACTAATTCTAATACTACATAAAATTCACACATCATAAAATATATTGTAAACATTCTAAATTTTTCTTAACTCTACTACTTACGACTACTACCGGATTTTTCTTTAGTTGTGAGTTACTCTGGTTATAGAATTACTCCTTAAGTAATTTGTTACTTAATTATTACTCATATTCGATGTCAGCTGACTTCTCACTTTGCTCTACTTTCGATGAATAGGATTCAAGGTTGATCAGGCCTCGTACCTATTTATACGATTAGGTAGCCAAATGTTACTCAAGTACTCTTTAGCAGTTGAGTACAAAACATATACCTTTTACTACATTTATTTTGCTTGCACTCTACCATTTCCTTCTTTGTGATAACGTTTTATCTGCGAAATATGTGTTCTTCGTACATATTTTTGAGTAGAGGGTTCGTACAGGGCTACAGTTACTGGAGTTAAGTATCTGTGAATTTGATAAGGACTGCACCATCGGTATGATAGCTTGGAGGTTGTCTTATCGATTGCACTACTCGTAGGGTGTGTTTTATACATTACTAAGTCACCGATTTGGTACTTTACTTCATTATTATTATTATTTCGCTCGTGATATTTCCTTGATTTCGCTAAGTTTGCTCGTAAATTAGCGCGAGCTTCATTCCAGATTTTCTTTATATTTTTATCCCTAATTTCAAGGGGTAGCAACTCATGTATTTTCCACTTAGTGGATAAGGGGTGGTTAGGTTTGTATTTGAACAATAATTCGAATGGGGTAGACTTATGTCCTTCATGATAGGCTGAATTAAAGGCGAATTGTATCCAGGATAGGTTCTGGTCCCAAGACGTATGATCGTTTGCATGATAGGCTATTAAAGCAGATTTTAGGTTTCGCAAATACCTTTCAGCTATATTACCTTGCGGACGATACTCTGTAGTGGTAATGTGGTCTATTCCTAATCTGAAACACATGTTCCTGAATTCCTTTGACTTAAACTGTGGTCCGTTATCCGACACTAGATGAACGGGAGTACCGAATTCTTTAAATAATCTATGCTGTAAAATACTTACGGTGGTTGAAGCCAATGCTCGCCGCATGGGGTACATCCAGACAAATTTGCTGAAAGAATCTACGAAAATTAGTAACATTGTATTTCCTGATTTAGAACGCGGGTAGGGTCCTGAAAAGTCTAAATAGATTTTGGAGAACGGGGTAGCAGGAATCTCTGAGATTAATTGACTTATTTGGCTGTTTCTCGCTGGTTTGCTGAGTGCACACAACTTACACCTTTTCACGAAATTAGCGATCTCACTGTTCATATTTTCCCAGTGATATTCTTTACGAATTCGATGTATGGTTTTATTTATTCCCATATGTGCTCCAATGGTTGAAGAGTGACAGTATTCCATCAGCATAGGTTTAATAATATCAGGGGCGACTATTCGTAAATATTTTCCGTTCGCTATTCTATAACATAACACTCTCTTACTTAATATGTATTTTTCTGACTTATTTCCTTTATCGAGTTGTTCAATAATTGGTCTCAAACGGGGGTCTTGTTGTTGATACTGGGCTAAGTCCGTAAATGCAAGAGGAAATTCGGTAATTAAAGTATTGATAATCGGCGTTTCTCTACTCTCCTTGTTTTCGTATGTTTTACTACTCGGCTGGAACATACGTGACAGTGTATCAGCAACTACGTTTTGGGTGCCTCTAATATGTTGTACTTTGAATTTAAAACAATTTAATCTTAATACCCATCTTCCGATATGACCTAACTGTTTTGGGTGATTTAGTAGCCAAGATAATGCTTGATTATCTGTTTCTAACAAAAACTCTTTATGTTCTAAAAAGGGTTTGAACTTCTCAAAAGCGAAAACGATAGCTAAACATTCTAATTCGTATGCGGAGTATTTCTTTTCTTGGTCTGTCAGGGTGCGTGAAGCATAACTAATAGGTAATCTAGAGTTATCTACTTCCTGATATATTACTGCACCTAGGGCTACACTTGAACTGTCTGTCTGCACTACAAATGGTTTTGTAAAATCGGCTAATTGTAGTACTGGGGGTGATATGATGCTTTCTTTTAATTTCTCGAATGCGGTTTGGTGTTGCTCATTCCACTCAAATTTAACTCCCTTCTTTCTTAAGGTATTTAGAGGTGCTGCAATTTCGGCTAGATGTGGAATATACTTGTGGAAGTAATTTATCATTGCCAGAAATCGGGCTATTCCTTTCGCATCCCGCGGTGGTAAAAATTCTCTGATAGCACGGGTTCGCTCGGGGTCTATGCTTACCTTTCCGTTGGCTTTTATGATGTGACCTAAAAATGAGAATTGTGTGACAGCAAAATTTACTTTACTGGGGTTTACGGTTAATCCAGCTTTCTCCAATCGGGATAGTACTTTACGTAGATGTTTAAGATGTTGGTCAATTGATTCGCTGTCATAATCGAGTTCGCGCAATCTATCTAACTGCGAGGGTATATCTGATCTGGTTTCGCTAATGATTTGCACAATTCAGACAATGTTACATTCACGTGTTTTAAACCGCGTAAAATAGCTTCGTAGCACAGCTCATCTTTTAATAATAGATCAGGGTTAAATACAGCCATTTTTGAAATGTGAGTGGCTATAAATACTTATTCTACTATTCGCATTAAATTCTATACTACTTTTTCTTGTTTTTTTTTTTTTTTTTACACATAAACTATTAAAATGTGAACTTTAATCATTTTACATTGGTAGTGAGAGAGAGAAATCTCACACAGGCGTCAATATACGTTCAACGAAGGAGGAATTCTCGGTTACTAAACACAGGATAATACACGCTTCTTATAACAATAGAACAATCGAAGAGGGTTGCGTATTGTCTAACTCAACTTTGCGGGAGGTAACTATGACAGTTTTACACAGGCGTGGACAAGAATTTAACCGGTCAGATTTTGTTTACAAACCGGCATGTTGATGAATGAAATTTCTGACAAGCACGTACCTGATGTTGTTTCGTATTCTTGTGGCGTGTTAAGTTAACATTATGTACATTCCTATATCTAAATCATAATTAAAATTACTCATTTACTATACTATTATAATAATAATTATCATATTATTTTATTTAAAATTTTAGACACATATTAGAGTAAATGAGTGAATAGATCAACAGGGTGTCCCTAATATTACACAATTACTTATTGAACAAAGCAGAGTTGCGCAATTTATAACCTCTTTACTTGCGTTATAACATAGGGAACCCGCATTAATTGGTTCAGCCAATTATACAGGCTGCCTTCGTTGTAACAAGCTGAAAATTAATCAAATCACTAAAACAATTAATATACAAGGAACCTGGGGGGGGGGGTAGTCTGCTGATTTATGCACTCAATTTAGTATTGTACTAAAGATGACACCTCTTTATTTATGTCTATTTGATTATACATAACATATCAACTTTTAACTTACAGTGAAAATTGTAATGGGTTTTCTACATTAAGATTTTTAATACAGTCAGCGCATTTTATCTCGGATCCGAGTTTCTATGTATTACTAAGGAATTTAAAGTTTACTCTACTCCATTAATGAATTACTTTATTACTCTTTATACCATTTGAGGAATGGTTTCATTTAGTAGTGCAATGTTCCAACGCTACATCACACGTGTTACTTTACAACTTATGGTTACTGAAATTACTTGTTACAACATTTATTCTTAAACTTTAGAGATTGTCATTTTAAAGTCTTTTAGTTTACAATTACTTCTATTTCAAAAGATACATATCCACGGAAGACAAGCCTCCGCGTCACCTCTTAGTTAATGGTTTTAGTCCTAGTCCTCCACGCGTGATTCTTCGGTCCTCTCTCTGTAGTGGGTTGTCATCGTGGTAGTCTTTCTGGTGAAGGTCCTCGGACTCAACTAATGTTGATTCGGATGTTACGGTGTCATGAAGTCGTCCTGTTTCTCGGTGGTATTGTAAATACAGTTGAGGTCTTCGTCTTCACATTTTACAGTTATGCACATCACATTTTGTAATAGTACGGTTGTATCTGAATTTACATATACAACACTAAGATAACTTTAACTATATTTCTTACTGGGAGATGTCACCTTACGCACTTAATTTTCTATCTTCCTTTTTCTGTTACACACTACATTCTCGTTATCTAACTCTTCACGCGGTTATTTGAAACTAATAACCACATTTAACAAAAATACATATTTTGTACAGCGCTCTGCTTTGAGCTGCTTACTGGTTGAACGACGCATCATCTCTGCTCTGTAACTATGTAGGAAGGGTCAGTAAATCGCGCGGATGTTACGCGTCGCAGCGAAATAGTTCCATATTTCTCCTTTATTTAAATGGTTAAAGTTTGGCTTTTTAATTATTCAGAGACCTTCTTAATTACAGAAGTTATTAAAGTACACTACTGTGGTCTTGTTTAATTATTTAAATAATGTCAAATTTACAAGTATTATAAGTTTGTTTAGGGGTCGGAATTCAAGTTAATTCCGGTTAGCGCATGTCTATGCAGGATTAATTAACAAGGTTTACCCTATCTGTACACTAGTATTCCTTTTTATTTTATTATTAAAACTCTTTATTAAATATTATTATAATTTAATGATAGCGATAAAATTTAGTTTAAATGTGCGATTTTATTAAAAATTTAAAATTTCTCAGCCTTTACATTACCTATTTATTAATTACTATATTTTTTTATTAATGAAATCGTCACATACTCCGCCGCTTAAAAACAGACTTTAAAAACAGACTCCGGCTTATTTGGTCAGCAATGTACCGGGAGTATGCTTGGGGATTACCGTGTGAAATGTCTCTCACTCGTTTCTCTGTATAAAATTACAAGCTACATAAGTCACTCTCGACTTGCTTATTCTTACTATCAATATATATATAATACTTTACAGACTAATTCTAATACTACATAAAATTCACACATCATAAAATATATTGTAAACATTCTAAATTTTTCTTAACTCTACTACTTACGACTACTACCGGATTTTTCTTTAGTTGTGAGTTACTCTGGTTATAGAATTACTCCTTAAGTAATTTGTTACTTAATTATTACTCATATTCGATGTCAGCTGACTTCTCACTTTGCTCTACTTTCGATGAATAGGATTCAAGGTTGATCAGGCCTCGTACCTATTTATACGATTAGGTAGCCAAATGTTACTCAAGTACTCTTTAGCAGTTGAGTACAAAACATATACCTTTTACTACATTTATTTTGCTTGCACTCTACCATTTCCTTCTTTGTGATAACGTTTTATCTGCGAAATATGTGTTCTTCGTACATATTTTTGAGTAGAGGGTTCGTACAGGGCTACAGTTACTGGAGTTAAGTATCTGTGAATTTGATAAGGACTGCACCATCGGTATGATAGCTTGGAGGTTGTCTTATCGATTGCACTACTCGTAGGGTGTGTTTTATACATTACTAAGTCACCGATTTGGTACTTTACTTCATTATTATTATTATTTCGCTCGTGATATTTCCTTGATTTCGCTAAGTTTGCTCGTAAATTAGCGCGAGCTTCATTCCAGATTTTCTTTATATTTTTATCCCTAATTTCAAGGGGTAGCAACTCATGTATTTTCCACTTAGTGGATAAGGGGTGGTTAGGTTTGTATTTGAACAATAATTCGAATGGGGTAGACTTATGTCCTTCATGATAGGCTGAATTAAAGGCGAATTGTATCCAGGATAGGTTCTGGTCCCAAGACGTATGATCGTTTGCATGATAGGCTATTAAAGCAGATTTTAGGTTTCGCAAATACCTTTCAGCTATATTACCTTGCGGACGATACTCTGTAGTGGTAATGTGGTCTATTCCTAATCTGAAACACATGTTCCTGAATTCCTTTGACTTAAACTGTGGTCCGTTATCCGACACTAGATGAACGGGAGTACCGAATTCTTTAAATAATCTATGCTGTAAAATACTTACGGTGGTTGAAGCCAATGCTCGCCGCATGGGGTACATCCAGACAAATTTGCTGAAAGAATCTACGAAAATTAGTAACATTGTATTTCCTGATTTAGAACGCGGGTAGGGTCCTGAAAAGTCTAAATAGATTTTGGAGAACGGGGTAGCAGGAATCTCTGAGATTAATTGACTTATTTGGCTGTTTCTCGCTGGTTTGCTGAGTGCACACAACTTACACCTTTTCACGAAATTAGCGATCTCACTGTTTATATTTTCCCAGTGATATTCTTTACGAATTCGATGTATGGTTTTATTTATTCCCATATGTGCTCCAATGGTTGAAGAGTGACAGTATTCCATCAGCATAGGTTTAATAATATCAGGGGCGACTATTCGTAAATATTTTCCGTTCGCTATTCTATAACATAACACTCTCTTACTTAATATGTATTTTTCTGACTTATTTCCTTTATCGAGTTGTTCAATAATTGGTCTCAAACGGGGGTCTTGTTGTTGATACTGGGCTAAGTCCGTAAATGCAAGAGGAAATTCGGTAATTAAAGTATTGATAATCGGCGTTTCTCTACTCTCCTTGTTTTCGTATGTTTTACTACTCGGCTGGAACATACGTGACAGTGTATCAGCAACTACGTTTTGGGTGCCTCTAATATGTTGTACTTTGAATTTAAAACAATTTAATCTTAATACCCATCTTCCGATATGACCTAACTGTTTTGGGTGATTTAGTAGCCAAGATAATGCTTGATTATCTGTTTCTAACAAAAACTCTTTATGTTCTAAAAAGGGTTTGAACTTCTCAAAAGCGAAAACGATAGCTAAACATTCTAATTCGTATGCGGAGTATTTCTTTTCTTGGTCTGTCAGGGTGCGTGAAGCGTAACTAATAGGTAATCTAGAGTTATCTACTTCCTGATATATTACTGCACCTAGGGCTACACTTGAACTGTCTGTCTGCACTACAAATGGTTTTGTAAAATCGGCTAATTGTAGTACTGGGGGTGATATGATGCTTTCTTTTAATTTCTCGAATGCGGTTTGGTGTTGCTCATTCCACTCAAATTTAACTCCCTTCTTTCTTAAGGTATTTAGAGGTGCTGCAATTTCGGCTAGATGTGGAATATACTTGTGGAAGTAATTTATCATTGCCAGAAATCGGGCTATTCCTTTCGCATCCCGCGGTGGTAAAAATTCTCTGATAGCACGGGTTCGCTCGGGGTCTATGCTTACCTTTCCGTTGGCTTTTATGATGTGACCTAAAAATGAGAATTGTGTGACAGCAAAATTTACTTTACTGGGGTTTACGGTTAATCCAGCTTTCTCCAATCGGGATAGTACTTTACGTAGATGTTTAAGATGTTGGTCAATTGATTCGCTGTCATAATCGAGTTCGCGCAATCTATCTAACTGCGAGGGTATATCTGATCTGGTTTCGCTAATGATTTGCACAATTCAGACAATGTTACATTCACGTGTTTTAAACCGCGTAAAATAGCTTCGTAGCACAGCTCATCTTTTAATAATAGATCAGGGTTAAATACAGCCATTTTTGAAATGTGAGTGGCTATAAATACTTATTCTACTATTCGCATTAAATTCTATACTACTTTTTCTTGTTTTTTTTTTTTTTTTACACATAAACTATTAAAATGTGAACTTTAATCATTTTACATTGGTAGTGAGAGAGAGAAATCTCACACAGGCGTCAATATACGTTCAACGAAGGAGGAATTCTCGGTTACAAAACACAGGATAATACACGCTTCTTATAACAATAGAACAATCGAAGAGGGTTGCGTATTGTCTAACTCAACTTTGCGGGAGGTAACTATGACAGTTTTACACAGGCGTGGACAAGAATTTAACCGGTCAGATTTTGTTTACAAACCGGCATGTTGATGAATGAAATTTCTGACAAGCACGTACCTGATGTTGTTTCGTATTCTTGTGGCGTGTTAAGTTAACATTATGTACATTCCTATATCTAAATCATAATTAAAATTACTCATTTACTATACTATTATAATAATAATCATATTATTTTATTTAAAATTTTAGACACATATTAGAGTAAATGAGTGAATAGATCAACAGGGTGTCCCTAATATTACACAATTACTTATTGAACAAAGCAGAGTTGCGCAATTTATAACCTCTTTACTTGCGTTATAACATAGGGAACCCGCATTAATTGGTTCAGCCAATTATACAGGCTGCCTTCGTTGTAACAAGCTGAAAATTAATCAAATCACTAAAACAATTAATATACAAGGAACCTGGGGGGGGGTAGTCTGCTGATTTATGCACTCAATTTAGTATTGTACTAAAGATGACACCTCTTTATTTATGTCTATTTGATTATACATAACATATCAACTTTTAACTTACAGTGAAAATTGTAATGGGTTTTCTACATTAAGATTTTTAATACAGTCAGCGCATTTTATCTCGGATCCGAGTTTCTATGTATTACTAAGGAATTTAAAGTTTACTCTACTCCATTAATGAATTACTTTATTACTCTTTATACCATTTGAGGAATGGTTTCATTTAGTAGTGCAATGTTCCAACGCTACATCACACGTGTTACTTTACAACTTATGGTTACTGAAATTACTTGTTACAACATTTATTCTTAAACTTTTGAGATTGTCATTTTAAAGTCTTTTAGTTTACAATTACTTCTATTTCAAAAGATACATATCCACGGAAGACAAGCCTCCGCGTCACCTCTTAGTTAATGGTTTTAGTCCTAGTCCTCCACGCGTGATTCTTCGGTCCTCTCTCTGTAGTGGGTTGTCATCGTGGTAGTCTTTCTGGTGAAGGTCCTCGGACTCAACTAATGTTGATTCGGATGTTACGGTGTCATGAAGTCGTCCTGTTTCTCGGTGGTATTGTAAATACAGTTGAGGTCTTCGTCTTCACATTTTACAGTTATGCACATCACATTTTGTAATAGTACGGTTGTATCTGAATTTACATATACAACACTAAGATAACTTTAACTATATTTCTTACTGGGAGATGTCACCTTACGCACTTAATTTTCTATCTTCCTTTTTCTGTTACACACTACATTCTCGTTATCTAACTCTTCACGCCGTTATTTGAAACTAATAACCACATTTAACAAAAATACATATTTTGTACAGCGCTCTGCTTTGAGCTGCTTGCTGGTTGAACGACGCATCATCTCTGCTCTGTAACTATGTAGGAAGGGTCAGTAAATCGCGCGGATGTTACGCGTCGCAGCGAAATAGTTCCATATTTCTCCTTTATTTAAATGGTTAAAGTTTGGCTTTTTAATTATTCAGAGACCTTCTTAATTACAGAAGTTATTAAAGTACACTACTGTGGTCTTGTTTAATTATTTAAATAATGTCAAATTTACAAGTATTATTAGTTTGTTTAGGGGTCGGAATTCAAGTTAATTCCGGTTAGCGCATGTCTATGCAGGATTAATTAACAAGGTTTACCCTATCTGTACACTAGTATTCCTTTTTATTTTATTATTAAAAGTCTTTATTAAATATTATTATAATTTAATGATAGCGATAAAATTTAGTTTAAATGTGCGATTTTATTAAAAATTTAAAATTTCTCAGCCTTTACATTACCTATTTATTAATTACTATATTTTTTTATTAATGAAATCGTCACATACTCCGCCGCTTAAAAACAGACTTTAAAAACAGACTCCGGCTTATTTGGTCAGCAATGTACCGGGAGTATGCTTGGGGATTACCGTGTGAAATGTCTCTCACTCGTTTCTCTGTATAAAATTACAAGCTACATAAGTTACTCTCGACTTGCTTATTCTTACTATCAATATATATATAATACTTTACAGACTAATTCTAATACTACATAAAATTCACACATCATAAAATATATTGTAAACATTCTAAATTTTTCTTAACTCTACTACTTACGACTACTACCGGATTTTTCTTTAGTTGTGAGTTACTCTGGTTATAGAATTACTCCTTAAGTAATTTGTTACTTAATTATTACTCATATTCGATGTCAGCTGACTTCTCACTTTGCTCTACTTTCGATGAATAGGATTCAAGGTTGATCAGGCCTCGTACCTATTTATACGATTAGGTAGCCAAATGTTACTCAAGTACTCTTTAGCAGTTGAGTACAAAACATATACCTTTTACTACATTTATTTTGCTTGCACTCTACCATTTCCTTCTTTGTGATAACGTTTTATCTGCGAAATATGTGTTCTTCGTACATATTTTTGAGTAGAGGGTTCGTACAGGGCTACAGTTACTGGAGTTAAGTATCTGTGAATTTGATAAGGACTGCACCATCGGTATGATAGCTTGGAGGTTGTCTTATCGATTGCACTACTCGTAGGGTGTGTTTTATACATTACTAAGTCACCGATTTGGTACTTTACTTCATTATTATTATTATTTCGCTCGTGATATTTCCTTGATTTCGCTAAGTTTGCTCGTAAATTAGCGCGAGCTTCATTCCAGATTTTCTTTATATTTTTATCCCTAATTTCAAGGGGTAGCAACTCATGTATTTTCCACTTAGTGGATAAGGGGTGGTTAGGTTTGTATTTGAACAATAATTCGAATGGGGTAGACTTATGTCCTTCATGATAGGCTGAATTAAAGGCGAATTGTATCCAGGATAGGTTCTGGTCCCAAGACGTATGATCGTTTGCATGATAGGCTATTAAAGCAGATTTTAGGTTTCGCAAATACCTTTCAGCTATATTACCTTGCGGACGATACTCTGTAGTGGTAATGTGGTCTATTCCTAATCTGAAACACATGTTCCTGAATTCCTTTGACTTAAACTGTGGTCCGTTATCCGACACTAGATGAACGGGAGTACCGAATTCTTTAAATAATCTATGCTGTAAAATACTTACGGTGGTTGAAGCCAATGCTCGCCACATGGGGTACATCCAGACAAATTTGCTGAAAGAATCTACGAAAATTAGTAACATTGTATTTCCTGATTTAGAACGCGGGTAGGGTCCTGAAAAGTCTAAATAGATTTTGGAGAACGGGGTAGCAGGAATCTCTGAGATTAATTGACTTATTTGGCTGTTTCTCGCTGGTTTGCTGAGTGCACACAACTTACACCTTTTCACGAAATTAGCGATCTCACTGTTTATATTTTCCCAGTGATATTCTTTACGAATTCGATGTATGGTTTTATTTATTCCCATATGTGCTCCAATGGTTGAAGAGTGACAGTATTCCATCAGCATAGGTTTAATAATATCAGGGGCGACTATTCGTAAATATTTTCCGTTCGCTATTCTATAACATAACACTCTCTTACTTAATATGTATTTTTCTGACTTATTTCCTTTATCGAGTTGTTCAATAATTGGTCTCAAACGGGGGTCTTGTTGTTGATACTGGGCTAAGTCCGTAAATGCAAGAGGAAATTCGGTAATTAAAGTATTGATAATCGGCGTTTCTCTACTCTCCTTGTTTTCGTATGTTTTACTACTCGGCTGGAACATACGTGACAGTGTATCAGCAACTACGTTTTGGGTGCCTCTAATATGTTGTACTTTGAATTTAAAACAATTTAATCTTAATACCCATCTTCCGATATGACCTAACTGTTTTGGGTGATTTAGTAGCCAAGATAATGCTTGATTATCTGTTTCTAACAAAAACTCTTTATGTTCTAAAAAGGGTTTGAACTTCTCAAAAGCGAAAACGATAGCTAAACATTCTAATTCGTATGCGGAGTATTTCTTTTCTTGGTCTGTCAGGGTGCGTGAAGCGTAACTAATAGGTAATCTAGAGTTATCTACTTCCTGATATATTACTGCACCTAGGGCTACACTTGAACTGTCTGTCTGCACTACAAATGGTTTTGTAAAATCGGCTAATTGTAGTACTGGGGGTGATATGATGCTTTCTTTTAATTTCTCGAATGCGGTTTGGTGTTGCTCATTCCACTCAAATTTAACTCCCTTCTTTCTTAAGGTATTTAGAGGTGCTGCAATTTCGGCTAGATGTGGAATATACTTGTGGAAGTAATTTATCATTGCCAGAAATCGGGCTATTCCTTTCGCATCCCGCGGTGGTAAAAATTCTCTGATAGCACGGGTTCGCTCGGGGTCTATGCTTACCTTTCCGTTGGCTTTTATGATGTGACCTAAAAATGAGAATTGTGTGACAGCAAAATTTACTTTACTGGGGTTTACGGTTAATCCAGCTTTCTCCAATCGGGATAGTACTTTACGTAGATGTTTAAGATGTTGGTCAATTGATTCGCTGTCATAATCGAGTTCGCGCAATCTATCTAACTGCGAGGGTATATCTGATCTGGTTTCGCTAATGATTTGCACAATTCAGACAATGTTACATTCACGTGTTTTAAACCGCGTAAAATAGCTTCGTAGCACAGCTCATCTTTTAATAATAGATCAGGGTTAAATACAGCCATTTTTGAAATGTGAGTGGCTATAAATACTTATTCTACTATTCGCATTAAATTCTATACTACTTTTTCTTGTTTTTTTTTTTTTTTTCACATAAACTATTAAAATGTGAACTTTAATCATTTTACATTGGTAGTGAGAGAGAGAAATCTCACACAGGCGTCAATATACGTTCAACGAAGGAGGAATTCTCGGTTACAAAACACAGGATAATACACGCTTCTTATAACAATAGAACAATCGAAGAGGGTTGCGTATTGTCTAACTCAACTTTGCGGGAGGTAACTATGACAGTTTTACACAGGCGTGGACAAGAATTTAACCGGTCAGATTTTGTTTACAAACCGGCATGTTGATGAATGAAATTTCTGACAAGCACGTACCTGATGTTGTTTCGTATTCTTGTGGCGTGTTAAGTTAACATTATGTACATTCCTATATCTAAATCATAATTAAAATTACGCATTTACTATACTATTATAATAATAATCATATTATTTTATTTAAAATTTTAGACACATATTAGAGTAAATGAGTGAATAGATCAACAGGGTGTCCCTAATATTACACAATTACTTATTGAACAAAGCAGAGTTGCGCAATTTATAACCTCTTTACTTGCGTTATAACATAGGGAACCCGCATTAATTGGTTCAGCCAATTATACAGGCTGCCTTCGTTGTAACAAGCTGAAAATTAATCAAATCACTAAAACAATTAATATACAAGGAACCTGGGGGGGGGGGTAGTCTGCTGATTTATGCACTCAATTTAGTATTGTACTAAAGATGACACCTCTTTATTTATGTCTATTTGATTATACATAACATATCAACTTTTAACTTACAGTGAAAATTGTAATGGGTTTTCTACATTAAGATTTTTAATACAGTCAGCGCATTTTATCTCGGATCCGAGTTTCTATGTATTACTAAGGAATTTAAAGTTTACTCTACTCCATTAATGAATTACTTTATTACTCTTTATACCATTTGAGGAATGGTTTCATTTAGTAGTGCAATGTTCCAACGCTACATCACACGTGTTACTTTACAACTTATGGTTACTGAAATTACTTGTTACAACATTTATTCTTAAACTTTTGAGATTGTCATTTTAAAGTCTTTTAGTTTACAATTACTTCTATTTCAAAAGATACATATCCACGGAAGACAAGCCTCCGCGTCACCTCTTAGTTAATGGTTTTAGTCCTAGTCCTCCACGCGTGATTCTTCGGTCCTCTCTCTGTAGTGGGTTGTCATCGTGGTAGTCTTTCTGGTGAAGGTCCTCGGACTCAACTAATGTTGATTCGGATGTTACGGTGTCATGAAGTCGTCCTGTTTCTCGGTGGTATTGTAAATACAGTTGAGGTCTTCGTCTTCACATTTTACAGTTATGCACATCACATTTTGTAATAGTACGGTTGTATCTGAATTTACATATACAACACTAAGATAACTTTAACTATATTTCTTACTGGGAGATGTCGCCTTACGCACTTAATTTTCTATCTTCCTTTTTCTGTTACACACTACATTCTCGTTATCTAACTCTTCACGCCGTTATTTGAAACTAATAACCACATTTAACAAAAATACATATTTTGTACAGCGCTCTGCTTTGAGCTGCTTGCTGGTTGAACGACGCATCATCTCTGCTCTGTAACTATGTAGGAAGGGTCAGTAAATCGCGCGGATGTTACGCGTCGCAGCGAAATAGTTCCATATTTCTCCTTTATTTAAATGGTTAAAGTTTGGCTTTTTAATTATTCAGAGACCTTCTTAATTACAGAAGTTATTAAAGTACACTACTGTGGTCTTGTTTAATTATTTAAATAATGTCAAATTTACAAGTATTATTAGTTTGTTTAGGGGTCGGAATTCAAGTTAATTCCGGTTAGCGCATGTCTATGCAGGATTAATTAACAAGGTTTACCCTATCTGTACACTAGTATTCCTTTTTATTTTATTATTAAAACTCTTTATTAAATATTATTATAATTTAATGATAGCGATAAAATTTAGTTTAAATGTGCGATTTTATTAAAAATTTAAAATTTCTCAGCCTTTACATTACCTATTTATTAATTACTATATTTTTTTATTAATGAAATCGTCACATACTCCGCCGCTTAAAAACAGACTTTAAAAACAGACTCCGGCTTATTTGGTCAGCAATGTACCGGGAGTATGCTTGGGGATTACCGTGTGAAATGTCTCTCACTCGTTTCTCTGTATAAAATTACAAGCTACATAAGTCACTCTCAACTTGCTTATTCTTACTATCAATATATATATAATACTTTACAGACTAATTCTAATACTACATAAAATTCACACATCATAAAATATATTGTAAACATTCTAAATTTTTCTTAACTCTACTACTTACGACTACTACCGGATTTTTCTTTAGTTGTGAGTTACTCTGGTTATAGAATTACTCCTTAAGTAATTTGTTACTTAATTATTACTCATATTCGATGTCAGCTGACTTCTCACTTTGCTCTACTTTCGATGAATAGGATTCAAGGTTGATCAGGCCTCGTACCTATTTATACGATTAGGTAGCCAAATGTTACTCAAGTACTCTTTAGCAGTTGAGTACAAAACATATACCTTTTACTACATTTATTTTGCTTGCACTCTACCATTTCCTTCTTTGTGATAACGTTTTATCTGCGAAATATGTGTTCTTCGTACATATTTTTGAGTAGAGGGTTCGTACAGGGCTACAGTTACTGGAGTTAAGTATCTGTGAATTTGATAAGGACTGCACCATCGGTATGATAGCTTGGAGGTTGTCTTATCGATTGCACTACTCGTAGGGTGTGTTTTATACATTACTAAGTCACCGATTTGGTACTTTACTTCATTATTATTATTATTTCGCTCGTGATATTTCCTTGATTTCGCTAAGTTTGCTCGTAAATTAGCGCGAGCTTCATTCCAGATTTTCTTTATATTTTTATCCCTAATTTCAAGGGGTAGCAACTCATGTATTTTCCACTTAGTGGATAAGGGGTGGTTAGGTTTGTATTTGAACAATAATTCGAATGGGGTAGACTTATGTCCTTCATGATAGGCTGAATTAAAGGCGAATTGTATCCAGGATAGGTTCTGGTCCCAAGACGTATGATCGTTTGCATGATAGGCTATTAAAGCAGATTTTAGGTTTCGCAAATACCTTTCAGCTATATTACCTTGCGGACGATACTCTGTAGTGGTAATGTGGTCTATTCCTAATCTGAAACACATGTTCCTGAATTCCTTTGACTTAAACTGTGGTCCGTTATCCGACACTAGATGAACGGGAGTACCGAATTCTTTAAATAATCTATGCTGTAAAATACTTACGGTGGTTGAAGCCAATGCTCGCCGCATGGGGTACATCCAGACAAATTTGCTGAAAGAATCTACGCAAATTAGTAACATTGTATTTCCTGATTTAGAACGCGGGTAGGGTCCTGAAAAGTCTAAATAGATTTTGGAGAACGGGGTAGCAGGAATCTCCGAGATTAATTGACTTATTTGGCTGTTTCTCGCTGGTTTGCTGAGTGCACACAACTTACACCTTTTCACGAAATTAGCGATCTCACTGTTCATATTTTCCCAGTGATATTCTTTACGAATTCGATGTATGGTTTTATTTATTCCCGTATGTGCTCCAATGGTTGAAGAGTGACAGTATTCCATCAGCATAGGTTTAATAATATCAGGGGCGATTATTCGTAAATATTTTCCGTTCGCTATTCTATAACATAACACTCTCTTACTTAATATGTATTTTTCTGACTTATTTCCTTTATCGAGTTGTTCAATAATTGGTCTCAAACGGGGGTCTTGTTGTTGATACTGGGCTAAGTCCGTAAATGCAAGAGGAAATTCGGTAATTAAAGTATTGATAATCGGCGTTTCTCTACTCTCCTTGTTTTCGTATGTTTTACTACTCGGCTGGAACATACGTGACAGTGTATCAGCAACTACGTTTTGGGTGCCTCTAATATGTTGTACTTTGAATTTAAAACAATTTAATCTTAATACCCATCTTCCGATATGACCTAACTGTTTTGGGTGATTTAGTAGCCAAGATAATGCTTGATTATCTGTTTCTAACAAAAACTCTTTATGTTCTAAAAAGGGTTTGAACTTCTCAAAAGCGAAAACGATAGCTAAACATTCTAATTCGTATGCGGAGTATTTCTTTTCTTGGTCTGTCAGGGTGCGTGAAGCGTAACTAATAGGTAATCTAGAGTTATCTACTTCCTGATATATTACTGCACCTAGGGCTACACTTGAACTGTCTGTCTGCACTACAAATGGTTTTGTAAAATCGGCTAATTGTAGTACTGGGGGTGATATGATGCTTTCTTTTAATTTCTCGAATGCGGTTTGGTGTTGCTCATTCCACTCAAATTTAACTCCCTTCTTTCTTAAGGTATTTAGAGGTGCTGCAATTTCGGCTAGATGTGGAATATACTTGTGGAAGTAATTTATCATTGCCAGAAATCGGGCTATTCCTTTCGCATCCCGCGGTGGTAAAAATTCTCTGATAGCACGGGTTCGCTCGGGGTCTATGCTTACCTTTCCGTTGGCTTTTATGATGTGACCTAAAAATGAGAATTGTGTGACAGCAAAATTTACTTTACTGGGGTTTACGGTTAATCCAGCTTTCTCCAATCGGGATAGTACTTTACGTAGATGTTTAAGATGTTGGTCAATTGATTCGCTGTCATAATCGAGTTCGCGCAATCTATCTAACTGCGAGGGTATATCTGATCTGGTTTCGCTAATGATTTGCACAATTCAGACAATGTTACATTCACGTGTTTTAAACCGCGTAAAATAGCTTCGTAGCACAGATCATCTTTTAATAATAGATCAGGGTTAAATACAGCCATTTTTGAAATGTGAGTGGCTATAAATACTTATTCTACTATTCGCATTAAATTCTATACTACTTTTTCTTGTTTTTTTTTTTTTTTACACATAAACTATTAAAACGTGAACTTTAATCATTTTACATTGGTAGTGAGAGAGAGAAATCTCACACAGGCGTCAATATACGTTCAACGAAGGAGGAATTCTCGGTTACTAAACACAGGATAATACACGCTTCTTATAACAATAGAACAATCGAAGAGGGTTGCGTATTGTCTAACTCAACTTTGCGGGAGGTAACTATGACAGTTTTACACAGGCGTGGACAAGAATTTAACCGGTCAGATTTTGTTTACAAACCGGCATGTTGATGAATGAAATTTCTGACAAGCACGTACCTGATGTTGTTTCGTATTCTTGTGGCGTGTTAAGTTAACATTATGTACATTCCTATATCTAAATCATAATTAAAATTACTTATTTACTATACTATTATAATAATAATTATCATATTATTTTATTTAAAATTTTAGACACATATTAGAGTAAATGAGTGAATAGATCAACAGGGTGTCCCTAATATTACACAATTACTTATTGAACAAAGCAGAGTTGTGCAATTTATAACCTCTTTACTTGCGTTATAACATAGGGAACCCGCATTAATTGGTTCAGCCAATTATACAGGCAGCCTTCGTTGTAACAAGCTGAAAATTAATCAAATCACTAAAACAATTAATATACAAGGAACCTGGGGGGGGGGGTAGTCTGCTGATTTATGCACTCAATTTAGTATTGTACTAAAGATGACACCTCTTTATTTATGTCTATTTGATTATACATAACATATCAACTTTTAATACAGTCAGCGCATTTTATCTCGGATCCGAGTTTCTATGTATTACTTAGGAATTTAAAGTTTACTCCATTAATGAATTACTTTATTACTCTTTATACCATTTGAGGAATGGTTTCATTTAGTAGTGCAATGTTCCAACGCTACATCACACGTGTTACTTTACAACTTATGGTTACTGAAATTACTTGTTACAACATTTATTCTTAAACTTTAGAGATTGTCATTTTAAAGTCTTTTAGTTTACAATTACTTCTATTTCAAAAGATACATATCCACGGAAGACAAGCCTCCGCGTCACCTCTTAGTTAATGGTTTTAGTCCTAGTCCTCCACGCGTGATTCTTCGGTCCTCTCTCTGTAGTGGGTTGTCATCGTGGTAGTCTTTCTGGTGAAGGTCCTCGGACTCAACTAATGTTGATTCGGATGTTACGGTGTCATGAAGTCGTCCTGTTTCTCGGTGGTATTGTAAATACAGTTGAGGTCTTCGTCTTCACATTTTACAGTTATGCACATCACATTTTGTAATAGTACGGTTGTATCTGAATTTACATATACAACACTAAGATAACTTTAACTATATTTCTTACTGGGAGATGTCACCTTACGCACTTAATTTTCTATCTTCCTTTTTCTGTTACACACTACATTCTCGTTATCTAACTCTTCACGCGGTTATTTGAAACTAATAACCACATTTAACAAAAATACATATTTTGTACAGCGCTCTGCTTTGAGCTGCTTACTGGTTGAACGACGCATCATCTCTGCTCTGTAACTATGTAGGAAGGGTCAGTAAATCGCGCGGATGTTACGCGTCGCAGCGAAATAGTTCCATATTTCTCCTTTATTTAAATGGTTAAAGTTTGGCTTTTTAATTATTCAGAGACCTTCTTAATTACAGAAGTTATTAAAGTACACTACTGTGGTCTTGTTTAATTATTTAAATAATGTCAAATTTACAAGTATTATTAGTTTGTTTAGGGGTCGGAATTCAAGTTAATTCCGGTTAGCGCATGTCTATGCAGGATTAATTAACAAGGTTTACCCTATCTGTACACTAGTATTCCTTTTTATTTTATTATTAAAACTCTTTATTAAATATTATTATAATTTAATGATAGCGATAAAATTTAGTTTAAATGTGCGATTTTATTAAAAATTTAAAATTTCTCAGCCTTTACATTACCTATTTATTAATTACTATATTTTTTTATTAATGAAATCGTCACATACTCCGCCGCTTAAAAACAGACTTTAAAAACAGACTCCGGCTTATTTGGTCAGCAATGTACCGGGAGTATGCTTGGGGATTACCGTGTGAAATGTCTCTCACTCGTTTCTCTGTATAAAATTACAAGCTACATAAGTCACTCTCGACTTGCTTATTCTTACTATCAATATATATATAATACTTTACAGACTAATTCTAATACTACATAAAATTCACACATCATAAAATATATTGTAAACATTCTAAATTTTTCTTAACTCTACTACTTACGACTACTACCGGATTTTTCTTTAGTTGTGAGTTACTCTGGTTATAGAATTACTCCTTAAGTAATTTGTTACTTAATTATTACTCATATTCGATGTCAGCTGACTTCTCACTTTGCTCTACTTTCGATGAATAGGATTCAAGGTTGATCAGGCCTCGTACCTATTTATACGATTAGGTAGCCAAATGTTACTCAAGTACTCTTTAGCAGTTGAGTACAAAACATATACCTTTTACTACATTTATTTTGCTTGCACTCTACCATTTCCTTCTTTGTGATAACGTTTTATCTGCGAAATATGTGTTCTTCGTACATATTTTTGAGTAGAGGGTTCGTACAGGGCTACAGTTACTGGAGTTAAGTATCTGTGAATTTGATAAGGACCGCACCATCGGTATGATAGCTTGGAGGTTGTCTTATCGATTGCACTACTCGTAGGGTGTGTTTTATACATTACTAAGTCACCGATTTGGTACTTTACTTCATTATTATTATTATTTCGCTCGTGATATTTCCTTGATTTCGCTAAGTTTGCTCGTAAATTAGCGCGAGCTTCATTCCAGATTTTCTTTATATTTTTATCCCTAATTTCAAGGGGTAGCAACTCATGTATTTTCCACTTAGTGGATAAGGGGTGGTTAGGTTTGTATTTGAACAATAATTCGAATGGGGTAGACTTATGTCCTTCATGATAGGCTGAATTAAAGGCGAATTGTATCCAGGATAGGTTCTGGTCCCAAGACGTATGATCGTTTGCATGATAGGCTATTAAAGCAGATTTTAGGTTTCGCAAATACCTTTCAGCTATATTACCTTGCGGACGATACTCTGTAGTGGTAATGTGGTCTATTCCTAATCTGAAACACATGTTCCTGAATTCCTTTGACTTAAACTGTGGTCTGTTATCCGACACTAGATGAACGGGAGTACCGAATTCTTTAAATAATCTATGCTGTAAAATACTTACGGTGGTTGAAGCCAATGCTCGCCGCATGGGGTACATCCAGACAAATTTGCTGAAAGAATCTACGCAAATTAGTAACATTGTATTTCCTGATTTAGAACGCGGGTAGGGTCCTGAAAAGTCTAAATAGATTTTGGAGAACGGGGTAGCAGGAATCTCCGAGATTAATTGACTTATTTGGCTGTTTCTCGCTGGTTTGCTGAGTGCACACAACTTACACCTTTTCACGAAATTAGCGATCTCACTGTTCATATTTTCCCAGTGATATTCTTTACGAATTCGATGTATGGTTTTATTTATTCCCATATGTGCTCCAATGGTTGAAGAGTGACAGTATTCCATCAGCATAGGTTTAATAATATCAGGGGCGATTATTCGTAAATATTTTCCGTTCGCTATTCTATAACATAACACTCTCTTACTTAATATGTATTTTTCTGACTTATTTCCTTTATCGAGTTGTTCAATAATTGGTCTCAAACGGGGGTCTTGTTGCTGATACTGGGCTAAGTCCGTAAATGCAAGAGGAAATTCGGTAATTAAAGTATTGATAATCGGCGTTTCTCTACTCTCCTTGTTTTCGTATGTTTTACTACTCGGCTGGAACATACGTGACAGTGTATCAGCAACTACGTTTTGGGTGCCTCTAATATGTTGTACTTTGAATTTAAAACAATTTAATCTTAATACCCATCTTCCGATATGACCTAACTGTTTTGGGTGATTTAGTAGCCAAGATAATGCTTGATTATCTGTTTCTAACAAAAACTCTTTATGTTCTAAAAAGGGTTTGAACTTCTCAAAAGCGAAAACGATAGCTAAACATTCTAATTCGTATGCGGAGTATTTCTTTTCTTGGTCTGTCAGGGTGCGTGAAGCGTAACTAATAGGTAATCTAGAGTTATCTACTTCCTGATATATTACTGCACCTAGGGCTACACTTGAACTGTCTGTCTGCACTACAAATGGTTTTGTAAAATCGGCTAATTGTAGTACTGGGGGTGATATGATGCTTTCTTTTAATTTCTCGAATGTGGTTTGGTGTTGCTCATTCCACTCAAATTTAACTCCCTTCTTTCTTAAGGTATTTAGAGGTGCTGCAATTTCGGCTAGATGTGGAATATACTTGTGGAAGTAATTTATCATTGCCAGAAATCGGGCTATTCCTTTCGCATCCCGCGGTGGTAAAAATTCTCTGATAGCACGGGTTCGCTCGGGGTCTATGCTTACCTTTCCGTTGGCTTTTATGATGTGACCTAAAAATGAGAATTGTGTGACAGCAAAATTTACTTTACTGGGGTTTACGGTTAATCCAGCTTTCTCCAATCGGGATAGTACTTTACGTAGATGTTTAAGATGTTGGTCAATTGATTCGCTGTCATAATCGAGTTCGCGCAATCTATCTAACTGCGAGGGTATATCTGATCTGGTTTCGCTAATGATTTGCACAATTCAGACAATGTTACATTCACGTGTTTTAAACCGCGTAAAATAGCTTCGTAGCACAGATCATCTTTTAATAATAGATCAGGGTTAAATACAGCCATTTTTGAAATGTGAGTGGCTATAAATACTTATTCTACTATTCGCATTAAATTCTATACTACTTTTTCTTGTTTTTTTTTTTTTTTTACACATAAACTATTAAAACGTGAACTTTAATCATTTTACATTGGTAGTGAGAGAGAGAAATCTCACACAGGCGTCAATATACGTTCAACGAAGGAGGAATTCTCGGTTACTAAACACAGGATAATACACGCTTCTTATAACAATAGAACAATCGAAGAGGGTTGCGTATTGTCTAACTCAACTTTGCGGGAGGTAACTATGACAGTTTTACACAGGCGTGGACAAGAATTTAACCGGTCAGATTTTGTTTACAAACCGGCATGTTGATGAATGAAATTTCTGACAAGCACGTACCTGATGTTGTTTCGTATTCTTGTGGCGTGTTAAGTTAACATTATGTACATTCCTATATCTAAATCATAATTAAAATTACTTATTTACTATACTATTATAATAATAATTATCATATTATTTTATTTAAAATTTTAGACACATATTAGAGTAAATGAGTGAATAGATCAACAGGGTGTCCCTAATATTACACAATTACTTATTGAACAAAGCAGAGTTGTGCAATTTATAACCTCTTTACTTGCGTTATAACATAGGGAACCCGCATTAATTGGTTCAGCCAATTATACAGGCAGCCTTCGTTGTAACAAGCTGAAAATTAATCAAATCACTAAAACAATTAATATACAAGGAACCTGGGGGGGGGGGTAGTCTGCTGATTTATGCACTCAATTTAGTATTGTACTAAAGATGACACCTCTTTATTTATGTCTATTTGATTATACATAACATATCAACTTTTAATACAGTCAGCGCATTTTATCTCGGATCCGAGTTTCTATGTATTACTTAGGAATTTAAAGTTTACTCCATTAATGAATTACTTTATTACTCTTTATACCATTTGAGGAATGGTTTCATTTAGTAGTGCAATGTTCCAACGCTACATCACACGTGTTACTTTACAACTTATGGTTACTGAAATTACTTGTTACAACATTTATTCTTAAACTTTAGAGATTGTCATTTTAAAGTCTTTTAGTTTACAATTACTTCTATTTCAAAAGATACATATCCACGGAAGACAAGCCTCCGCGTCACCTCTTAGTTAATGGTTTTAGTCCTAGTCCTCCACGCGTGATTCTTCGGTCCTCTCTCTGTAGTGGGTTGTCATCGTGGTAGTCTTTCTGGTGAAGGTCCTCGGACTCAACTAATGTTGATTCGGATGTTACGGTGTCATGAAGTCGTCCTGTTTCTCGGTGGTATTGTAAATACAGTTGAGGTCTTCGTCTTCACATTTTACAGTTATGCACATCACATTTTGTAATAGTACGGTTGTATCTGAATTTACATATACAACACTAAGATAACTTTAACTATATTTCTTACTGGGAGATGTCACCTTACGCACTTAATTTTCTATCTTCCTTTTTCTGTTACACACTACATTCTCGTTATCTAACTCTTCACGCGGTTATTTGAAACTAATAACCACATTTAACAAAAATACATATTTTGTACAGCGCTCTGCTTTGAGCTGCTTACTGGTTGAACGACGCATCATCTCTGCTCTGTAACTATGTAGGAAGGGTCAGTAAATCGCGCGGATGTTACGCGTCGCAGCGAAATAGTTCCATATTTCTCCTTTATTTAAATGGTTAAAGTTTGGCTTTTTAATTATTCAGAGACCTTCTTAATTACAGAAGTTATTAAAGTACACTACTGTGGTCTTGTTTAATTATTTAAATAATGTCAAATTTACAAGTATTATTAGTTTGTTTAGGGGTCGGAATTCAAGTTAATTCCGGTTAGCGCATGTCTATGCAGGATTAATTAACAAGGTTTACCCTATCTGTACACTAGTATTCCTTTTTATTTTATTATTAAAACTCTTTATTAAATATTATTATAATTTAATGATAGCGATAAAATTTAGTTTAAATGTGCGATTTTATTAAAAATTTAAAATTTCTCAGCCTTTACATTACCTATTTATTAATTACTATATTTTTTTATTAATGAAATCGTCACATACTCCGCCGCTTAAAAACAGACTTTAAAAACAGACTCCGGCTTATTTGGTCAGCAATGTACCGGGAGTATGCTTGGGGATTACCGTGTGAAATGTCTCTCACTCGTTTCTCTGTATAAAATTACAAGCTACATAAGTCACTCTCGACTTGCTTATTCTTACTATCAATATATATATAATACTTTACAGACTAATTCTAATACTACATAAAATTCACACATCATAAAATATATTGTAAACATTCTAAATTTTTCTTAACTCTACTACTTACGACTACTACCGGATTTTTCTTTAGTTGTGAGTTACTCTGGTTATAGAATTACTCCTTAAGTAATTTGTTACTTAATTATTACTCATATTCGATGTCAGCTGACTTCTCACTTTGCTCTACTTTCGATGAATAGGATTCAAGGTTGATCAGGCCTCGTACCTATTTATACGATTAGGTAGCCAAATGTTACTCAAGTACTCTTTAGCAGTTGAGTACAAAACATATACCTTTTACTACATTTATTTTGCTTGCACTCTACCATTTCCTTCTTTGTGATAACGTTTTATCTGCGAAATATGTGTTCTTCGTACATATTTTTGAGTAGAGGGTTCGTACAGGGCTACAGTTACTGGAGTTAAGTATCTGTGAATTTGATAAGGACCGCACCATCGGTATGATAGCTTGGAGGTTGTCTTATCGATTGCACTACTCGTAGGGTGTGTTTTATACATTACTAAGTCACCGATTTGGTACTTTACTTCATTATTATTATTATTTCGCTCGTGATATTTCCTTGATTTCGCTAAGTTTGCTCGTAAATTAGCGCGAGCTTCATTCCAGATTTTCTTTATATTTTTATCCCTAATTTCAAGGGGTAGCAACTCATGTATTTTCCACTTAGTGGATAAGGGGTGGTTAGGTTTGTATTTGAACAATAATTCGAATGGGGTAGACTTATGTCCTTCATGATAGGCTGAATTAAAGGCGAATTGTATCCAGGATAGGTTCTGGTCCCAAGACGTATGATCGTTTGCATGATAGGCTATTAAAGCAGATTTTAGGTTTCGCAAATACCTTTCAGCTATATTACCTTGCGGACGATACTCTGTAGTGGTAATGTGGTCTATTCCTAATCTGAAACACATGTTCCTGAATTCCTTTGACTTAAACTGTGGTCTGTTATCCGACACTAGATGAACGGGAGTACCGAATTCTTTAAATAATCTATGCTGTAAAATACTTACGGTGGTTGAAGCCAATGCTCGCCGCATGGGGTACATCCAGACAAATTTGCTGAAAGAATCTACGCAAATTAGTAACATTGTATTTCCTGATTTAGAACGCGGGTAGGGTCCTGAAAAGTCTAAATAGATTTTGGAGAACGGGGTAGCAGGAATCTCCGAGATTAATTGACTTATTTGGCTGTTTCTCGCTGGTTTGCTGAGTGCACACAACTTACACCTTTTCACGAAATTAGCGATCTCACTGTTCATATTTTCCCAGTGATATTCTTTACGAATTCGATGTATGGTTTTATTTATTCCCATATGTGCTCCAATGGTTGAAGAGTGACAGTATTCCATCAGCATAGGTTTAATAATATCAGGGGCGATTATTCGTAAATATTTTCCGTTCGCTATTCTATAACATAACACTCTCTTACTTAATATGTATTTTTCTGACTTATTTCCTTTATCGAGTTGTTCAATAATTGGTCTCAAACGGGGGTCTTGTTGTTGATACTGGGCTAAGTCCGTAAATGCAAGAGGAAATTCGGTAATTAAAGTATTGATAATCGGCGTTTCTCTACTCTCCTTGTTTTCGTATGTTTTACTACTCGGCTGGAACATACGTGACAGTGTATCAGCAACTACGTTTTGGGTGCCTCTAATATGTTGTACTTTGAATTTAAAACAATTTAATCTTAATACCCATCTTCCGATATGACCTAACTGTTTTGGGTGATTTAGTAGCCAAGATAATGCTTGATTATCTGTTTCTAACAAAAACTCTTTATGTTCTAAAAAGGGTTTGAACTTCTCAAAAGCGAAAACGATAGCTAAACATTCTAATTCGTATGCGGAGTATTTCTTTTCTTGGTCTGTCAGGGTGCGTGAAGCGTAACTAATAGGTAATCTAGAGTTATCTACTTCCTGATATATTACTGCACCTAGGGCTACACTTGAACTGTCTGTCTGCACTACAAATGGTTTTGTAAAATCGGCTAATTGTAGTACTGGGGGTGATATGATGCTTTCTTTTAATTTCTCGAATGCGGTTTGGTGTTGCTCATTCCACTCAAATTTAACTCCCTTCTTTCTTAAGGTATTTAGAGGTGCTGCAATTTCGGCTAGATGTGGAATATACTTGTGGAAGTAATTTATCATTGCCAGAAATCGGGCTATTCCTTTCGCATCCCGCGGTGGTAAAAATTCTCTGATAGCTCGGGTTCGCTCGGGGTCTATGCTTACCTTTCCGTTGGCTTTTATGATGTGACCTAAAAATGAGAATTGTGTGACAGCAAAATTTACTTTACTGGGGTTTACGGTTAATCCAGCTTTCTCCAATCGGGATAGTACTTTACGTAGATGTTTAAGATGTTGGTCAATTGATTCGCTGTCATAATCGAGTTCGCGCAATCTATCTAACTGCGAGGGTATATCTGATCTGGTTTCGCTAATGATTTGCACAATTCAGACAATGTTACATTCACGTGTTTTAAACCGCGTAAAATAGCTTCGTAGCACAGCTCATCTTTTAATAATAGATCAGGGTTAAATACAGCCATTTTTGAAATGTGAGTGGCTATAAATACTTATTCTACTATTCGCATTAAATTCTATACTACTTTTTCTTGTTTTTTTTTTTTTTTACACATAAACTATTAAAATGTGAACTTTAATCATTTTACATTGGTAGTGAGAGAGAGAAATCTCACACAGGCGTCAATATACGTTCAACGAAGGAGGAATTCTCGGTTACTAAACACAGGATAATACACGCTTCTTATAACAATAGAACAATCGAAGAGGGTTGCGTATTGTCTAACTCAACTTTGCGGGAGGTAACTATGACAGTTTTACACAGGCGTGGACAAGAATTTAACCGGTCAGATTTTGTTTACAAACCGGCATGTTGATGAATGAAATTTCTGACAAGCACGTACCTGATGTTGTTTCGTATTCTTGTGGCGTGTTAAGTTAACATTATGTACATTCCTATATCTAAATCATAATTAAAATTACTTATTTACTATACTATTATAATAATAATTATCATATTATTTTATTTAAAATTTTAGACACATATTAGAGTAAATGAGTGAATAGATCAACAGGGTGTCCCTAATATTACACAATTACTTATTGAACAAAGCAGAGTTGTGCAATTTATAACCTCTTTACTTGCGTTATAACATAGGGAACCCGCATTAATTGGTTCAGCCAATTATACAGGCTGCCTTCGTTGTAACAAGCTGAAAATTAATCAAATCACTAAAACAATTAATATACAAGGAACCTGGGGGGGGGGGTAGTCTGCTGATTTATGCACTCAATTTAGTATTGTACTAAAGATGACACCTCTTTATTTATGTCTATTTGATTATACATAACATATCAACTTTTAATACAGTCAGCGCATTTTATCTCGGATCCGAGTTTCTATGTATTACTTAGGAATTTAAAGTTTACTCTACTCCATTAATGAATTACTTTATTACTCTTTATACCATTTGAGGAATGGTTTCATTTAGTAGTGCAATGTTCCAACGCTACATCACACGTGTTACTTTACAACTTATGGTTACTGAAATTACTTGTTACAACATTTATTCTTAAACTTTAGAGATTGTCATTTTAAAGTCTTTTAGTTTACAATTACTTCTATTTCAAAAGATACATATCCACGGAAGACAAGCCTCCGCGTCACCTCTTAGTTAATGGTTTTAGTCCTAGTCCTCCACGCGTGATTCTTCGGTCCTCTCTCTGTAGTGGGTTGTCATCGTGGTAGTCTTTCTGGTGAAGGTCCTCGGACTCAACTAATGTTGATTCGGATGTTACGGTGTCATGAAGTCGTCCTGTTTCTCGGTGGTATTGTAAATACAGTTGAGGTCTTCGTCTTCACATTTTACAGTTATGCACATCACATTTTGTAATAGTACGGTTGTATCTGAATTTACATATACAACACTAAGATAACTTTAACTATATTTCTTACTGGGAGATGTCACCTTACGCACTTAATTTTCTATCTTCCTTTTTCTGTTACACACTACATTCTCGTTATCTAACTCTTCACGCGGTTATTTGAAACTAATAACCACATTTAACAAAAATACATATTTTGTACAGCACTCTGCTTTGAGCTGCTTACTGGTTGAACGACGCATCATCTCTGCTCTGTAACTATGTAGGAAGGGTCAGTAAATCGCGCGGATGTTACGCGTCGCAGCGAAATAGTTCCATATTTCTCCTTTATTTAAATGGTTAAAGTTTGGCTTTTTAATTATTCAGAGACCTTCTTAATTACAGAAGTTATTAAAGTACACTACTGTGGTCTTGTTTAATTATTTAAATAATGTCAAATTTACAAGTATTATTAGTTTGTTTAGGGGTCGGAATTCAAGTTAATTCCGGTTAGCGCATGTCTATGCAGGATTAATTAACAAGGTTTACCCTATCTGTACACTAGTATTCCTTTTTATTTTATTATTAAAACTCTTTATTAAATATTATTATAATTTAATGATAGCGATAAAATTTAGTTTAAATGTGCGATTTTATTAAAAATTTAAAATTTCTCAGCCTTTACATTACCTATTTATTAATTACTATATTTTTTTATTAATGAAATCGTCACATACTCCGCCGCTTAAAAACAGACTTTAAAAACAGACTCCGGCTTATTTGGTCAGCAATGTACCGGGAGTATGCTTGGGGATTACCGTGTGAAATGTCTCTCACTCGTTTCTCTGTATAAAATTACAAGCTACATAAGTCACTCTCGACTTGCTTATTCTTACTATCAATATATATATAATACTTTACAGACTAATTCTAATACTACATAAAATTCACACATCATAAAATATATTGTAAACATTCTAAATTTTTCTTAACTCTACTACTTACGACTACTACCGGATTTTTCTTTAGTTGTGAGTTACTCTGGTTATAGAATTACTCCTTAAGTAATTTGTTACTTAATTATTACTCATATTCGATGTCAGCTGACTTCTCACTTTGCTCTACTTTCGATGAATAGGATTCAAGGTTGATCAGGCCTCGTACCTATTTATACGATTAGGTAGCCAAATGTTACTCAAGTACTCTTTAGCAGTTGAGTACAAAACATATACCTTTTACTACATTTATTTTGCTTGCACTCTACCATTTCCTTCTTTGTGATAACGTTTTATCTGCGAAATATGTGTTCTTCGTACATATTTTTGAGTAGAGGGTTCGTACAGGGCTACAGTTACTGGAGTTAAGTATCTGTGAATTTGATAAGGACCGCACCATCGGTATGATAGCTTGGAGGTTGTCTTATCGATTGCACTACTCGTAGGGTGTGTTTTATACATTACTAAGTCACCGATTTGGTACTTTACTTCATTATTATTATTATTTCGCTCGTGATATTTCCTTGATTTCGCTAAGTTTGCTCGTAAATTAGCGCGAGCTTCATTCCAGATTTTCTTTATATTTTTATCCCTAATTTCAAGGGGTAGCAACTCATGTATTTTCCACTTAGTGGATAAGGGGTGGTTAGGTTTGTATTTGAACAATAATTCGAATGGGGTAGACTTATGTCCTTCATGATAGGCTGAATTAAAGGCGAATTGTATCCAGGATAGGTTCTGGTCCCAAGACGTATGATCGTTTGCATGATAGGCTATTAAAGCAGATTTTAGGTTTCGCAAATACCTTTCAGCTATATTACCTTGCGGACGATACTCTGTAGTGGTAATGTGGTCTATTCCTAATCTGAAACACATGTTCCTGAATTCCTTTGACTTAAACTGTGGTCCGTTATCCGACACTAGATGAACGGGAGTACCGAATTCTTTAAATAATCTATGCTGTAAAATACTTACGGTGGTTGAAGCCAATGCTCGCCGCATGGGGTACATCCAGACAAATTTGCTGAAAGAATCTACGCAAATTAGTAACATTGTATTTCCTGATTTAGAACGCGGGTAGGGTCCTGAAAAGTCTAAATAGATTTTGGAGAACGGGGTAGCAGGAATCTCCGAGATTAATTGACTTATTTGGCTGTTTCTCGCTGGTTTGCTGAGTGCACACAACTTACACCTTTTCACGAAATTAGCGATCTCACTGTTCATATTTTCCCAGTGATATTCTTTACGAATTCGATGTATGGTTTTATTTATTCCCATATGTGCTCCAATGGTTGAAGAGTGACAGTATTCCATCAGCATAGGTTTAATAATATCAGGGGCGATTATTCGTAAATATTTTCCGTTCGCTATTCTATAACATAACACTCTCTTACTTAATATGTATTTTTCTGACTTATTTCCTTTATCGAGTTGTTCAATAATTGGTCTCAAACGGGGGTCTTGTTGTTGATACTGGGCTAAGTCCGTAAATGCAAGAGGAAATTCGGTAATTAAAGTATTGATAATCGGCGTTTCTCTACTCTCCTTGTTTTCGTATGTTTTACTACTCGGCTGGAACATACGTGACAGTGTATCAGCAACTACGTTTTGGGTGCCTCTAATATGTTGTACTTTGAATTTAAAACAATTTAATCTTAATACCCATCTTCCGATATGACCTAACTGTTTTGGGTGATTTAGTAGCCAAGATAATGCTTGATTATCTGTTTCTAACAAAAACTCTTTATGTTCTAAAAAGGGTTTGAACTTCTCAAAAGCGAAAACGATAGCTAAACATTCTAATTCGTATGCGGAGTATTTCTTTTCTTGGTCTGTCAGGGTGCGTGAAGCGTAACTAATAGGTAATCTAGAGTTATCTACTTCCTGATATATTACTGCACCTAGGGCTACACTTGAACTGTCTGTCTGCACTACAAATGGTTTTGTAAAATCGGGTAATTGTAGTACTGGGGGTGATATGATGCTTTCTTTTAATTTCTCGAATGCGGTTTGGTGTTGCTCATTCCACTCAAATTTAACTCCCTTCTTTCTTAAGGTATTTAGAGGTGCTGCAATTTCGGCTAGATGTGGAATATACTTGTGGAAGTAATTTATCATTGCCAGAAATCGGGCTATTCCTTTCGCATCCCGCGGTGGTAAAAATTCTCTGATAGCTCGGGTTCGCTCGGGGTCTATGCTTACCTTTCCGTTGGCTTTTATGATGTGACCTAAAAATGAGAATTGTGTGACAGCAAAATTTACTTTACTGGGGTTTACGGTTAATCCAGCTTTCTCCAATCGGGATAGTACTTTACGTAGATGTTTAAGATGTTGGTCAATTGATTCGCTGTCATAATCGAGTTCGCGCAATCTATCTAACTGCGAGGGTATATCTGATCTGGTTTCGCTAATGATTTGCACAATTCAGACAATGTTACATTCACGTGTTTTAAACCGCGTAAAATAGCTTCGTAGCACAGCTCATCTTTTAATAATAGATCAGGGTTAAATACAGCCATTTTTGAAATGTGAGTGGCTATAAATACTTATTCTACTATTCGCATTAAATTCTATACTACTTTTTCTTGTTTTTTTTTTTTTTTTTTTTTTACACATAAACTATTAAAATGTGAACTTTAATCATTTTACATTGGTAGTGAGAGAGAGAAATCTCACACAGGCGTCAATATACGTTCAACGAAGGAGGAATTCTCGGTTACTAAACACAGGATAATACACGCTTCTTATAACAATAGAACAATCGAAGAGGGTTGCGTATTGTCTAACTCAACTTTGCGGGAGGTAACTATGACAGTTTTACACAGGCGTGGACAAGAATTTAACCGGTCAGATTTTGTTTACAAACCGGCATGTTGATGAATGAAATTTCTGACAAGCACGTACCTGATGTTGTTTCGTATTCTTGTGGCGTGTTAAGTTAACATTATGTACATTCCTATATCTAAATCATAATTAAAATTACTTATTTACTATACTATTATAATAATAATTATCATATTATTTTATTTAAAATTTTAGACACATATTAGAGTAAATGAGTGAATAGATCAACAGGGTGTCCCTAATATTACACAATTACTTATTAACAAAGCAGAGTTGTGCAATTTATAACCTCTTTACTTGCGTTATAACATAGGGAACCTGCATTAATTGGTTCAGCCAATTATACAGGCAGCCTTCGTTGTAACAAGCTGAAAATTAATCAAATCACTAAAACAATTAATATACAAGGAACCTGGGGGGGGGGGTAGTCTGCTGATTTATGCACTCAATTTAGTATTGTACTAAAGATGACACCTCTTTATTTATGTCTATTTGATTATACATAACATATCAACTTTTAATACAGTCAGCGCATTTTATCTCGGATCCGAGTTTCTATGTATTACTTAGGAATTTAAAGTTTACTCTACTCCATTAATGAATTACTTTATTACTCTTTATACCATTTGAGGAATGGTTTCATTTAGTAGTGCAATGTTCCAACGCTACATCACACGTGTTACTTTACAACTTATGGTTACTGAAATTACTTGTTACAACATTTATTCTTAAACTTTAGAGATTGTCATTTTAAAGTCTTTTAGTTTACAATTACTTCTATTTCAAAAGATACATATCCACGGAAGACAAGCCTCCGCGTCACCTCTTAGTTAATGGTTTTAGTCCTAGTCCTCCACGCGTGATTCTTCGGTCCTCTCTCTGTAGTGGGTTGTCATCATGGTAGTCTTTCTGGTGAAGGTCCTCGGACTCAACTAATGTTGATTCGGATGTTACGGTGTCATGAAGTCGTCCTGTTTCTCGGTGGTATTGTAAATACAGTTGAGGTCTTCGTCTTCACATTTTACAGTTATGCACATCACATTTTGTAATAGTACGGTTGTATCTGAATTTACATATACAACACTAAGATAACTTTAACTATATTTCTTACTGGGAGATGTCACCTTACGCACTTAATTTTCTATCTTCCTTTTTCTGTTACACACTACATTCTCGTTATCTAACTCTTCACGCGGTTATTTGAAACTAATAACCACATTTAACAAAAATACATATTTTGTACAGCGCTCTGCTTTGAGCTGCTTACTGGTTGAACGACACATCATCTCTGCTCTGTAACTATGTAGGAAGGGTCAGTAAATCGCGCGGATGTTACGCGTCGCAGCGAAATAGTTCCATATTTCTCCTTTATTTAAATGGTTAAAGTTTGGCTTTTTAATTATTCAGAGACCTTCTTAATTACAGAAGTTATTAAAGTACACTACTGTGGTCTTGTTTAATTATTTAAATAATGTCAAATTTACAAGTATTATTAGTTTGTTTAGGGGTCGGAATTCAAGTTAATTCCGGTTAGCGCATGTCTATGCAGGATTAATTAACAAGGTTTACCCTATCTGTACACTAGTATTCCTTTTTATTTTATTATTAAAACTCTTTATTAAATATTATTATAATTTAATGATAGCGATAAAATTTAGTTTAAATGTGCGATTTTATTAAAAATTTAAAATTTCTCAGCCTTTACATTACCTATTTATTAATTACTATATTTTTTTATTAATGAAATCGTCACATACTCCGCCGCTTAAAAACAGACTTTAAAAACAGACTCCGGCTTATTTGGTCAGCAATGTACCGGGAGTATGCTTGGGGATTACCGTGTGAAATGTCTCTCACTCGTTTCTCTGTATAAAATTACAAGCTACATAAGTCACTCTCGACTTGCTTATTCTTACTATCAATATATATATAATACTTTACAGACTAATTCTAATACTACATAAAATTCACACATCATAAAATATATTGTAAACATTCTAAATTTTTCTTAACTCTACTACTTACGACTACTACCGGATTTTTCTTTAGTTGTGAGTTACTCTGGTTATAGAATTACTCCTTAAGTAATTTGTTACTTAATTATTACTCATATTCGATGTCAGCTGACTTCTCACTTTGCTCTACTTTCGATGAATAGGATTCAAGGTTGATCAGGCCTCGTACCTATTTATACGATTAGGTAGCCAAATGTTACTCAAGTACTCTTTAGCAGTTGAGTACAAAACATATACCTTTTACTACATTTATTTTGCTTGCACTCTACCATTTCCTTCTTTGTGATAACGTTTTATCTGCGAAATATGTGTTCTTCATACATATTTTTGAGTAGAGGGTTCGTACAGGGCTACAGTTACTGGAGTTAAGTATCTGTGAATTTGATAAGGACCGCACCATCGGTATGATAGCTTGGAGGTTGTCTTATCGATTGCACTACTCGTAGGGTGTGTTTTATACATTACTAAGTCACCGATTTGGTACTTTACTTCATTATTATTATTATTTCGCTCGTGATATTTCCTTGATTTCGCTAAGTTTGCTCGTAAATTAGCGCGAGCTTCATTCCAGATTTTCTTTATATTTTTATCCCTAATTTCAAGGGGTAGCAACTCATGTATTTTCCACTTAGTGGATAAGGGGTGGTTAGGTTTGTATTTGAACAATAATTCGAATGGGGTAGACTTATGTCCTTCATGATAGGCTGAATTAAAGGCGAATTGTATCCAGGATAGGTCTGGTCCCAAGACGTATGATCGTTTGCATGATAGGCTATTAAAGCAGATTTTAGGTTTCGCAAATACCTTTCAGCTATATTACCTTGCGGACGATACTCTGTAGTGGTAATGTGGTCTATTCCTAATCTGAAACACATGTTCCTGAATTCCTTTGACTTAAACTGTGGTCCGTTATCCGACACTAGATGAACGGGAGTACCGAATTCTTTAAATAATCTATGCTGTAAAATACTTACGGTGGTTGAAGCCAATGCTCGCCGCATGGGGTACATCCAGACAAATTTGCTGAAAGAATCTACGCAAATTAGTAACATTGTATTTCCTGATTTAGAACGCGGGTAGGGTCCTGAAAAGTCTAAATAGATTTTGGAGAACGGGGTAGCAGGAATCTCTGAGATTAATTGACTTATTTGGCTGTTTCTCGCTGGTTTGCTGAGTGCACACAACTTACACCTTTTCACGAAATTAGCGATCTCACTGTTCATATTTTCCCAGTGATATTCTTTACGAATTCGATGTATGGTTTTATTTATTCCCATATGTGCTCCAATGGTTGAAGAGTGACAGTATTCCATCAGCATAGGTTTAATAATATCAGGGGCGATTATTCGTAAATATTTTCCGTTCGCTATTCTATAACATAACACTCTCTTACTTAATATGTATTTTTCTGACTTATTTCCTTTATCGAGTTGTTCAATAATTGGTCTCAAACGGGGGTCTTGTTGTTCATACTGGGCTAAGTCCGTAAATGCAAGAGGAAATTCGGTAATTAAAGTATTGATAATCGGCGTTTCTCTACTCTCCTTGTTTTCGTATGTTTTACTACTCGGCTGGAACATACGTGACAGTGTATCAGCAACTACGTTTTGGGTGCCTCTAATATGTTGTACTTTGAATTTAAAACAATTTAATCTTAATACCCATCTTCCGATATGACCTAACTGTTTTGGGTGATTTAGTAGCCAAGATAATGCTTGATTATCTGTTTCTAACAAAAACTCTTTATGTTCTAAAAAGGGTTTGAACTTCTCAAAAGCGAAAACGATAGCTAAACATTCTAATTCGTATGCGGAGTATTTCTTTTCTTGGTCTGTCAGGGTGCGTGAAGCGTAACTAATAGGTAATCTAGAGTTATCTACTTCCTGATATATTACTGCACCTAGGGCTACACTTGAACTGTCTGCCTGCACTACAAACGGTTTTGTAAAATCGGCTAATTGTAGTACTGGGGGTGATATGATGCTTTCTTTTAATTTCTCGAATGCGGTTTGGTGTTGCTCATTCCACTCAAATTTAACTCCCTTCTTTCTTAAGGTATTTAGAGGTGCTGCAATTTCGGCTAGATGTGGAATATACTTGTGGAAGTAATTTATCATTGCCAGAAATCGGGCTATTCCTTTCGCATCCCGCGGTGGTAAAAATTCTCTGATAGCACGGGTTCGCTCGGGGTCTATGCTTACCTTTCCGTTGGCTTTTATGATGTGACCTAAAAATGAGAATTGTGTGACAGCAAAATTTACTTTACTGGGGTTTACGGTTAATCCAGCTTTCTCCAATCGGGATAGTACTTTACGTAGATGTTTAAGATGTTGGTCAATTGATTCGCTGTCATAATCGAGTTCGCGCAATCTATCTAACTGCGAGGGTATATCTGATCTGGTTTCGCTAATGATTTGCACAATTCAGACAATGTTACATTCACGTGTTTTAAACCGCGTAAAATAGCTTCGTAGCACAGCTCATCTTTTAATAATAGATCAGGGTTAAATACAGCCATTTTTGAAATGTGAGTGGCTATAAATACTTATTCTACTATTCGCATTAAATTCTATACTACTTTTTCTTGTTTTTTTTTTTTTTTTTACACATAAACTATTAAAATGTGAACTTTAATCATTTTACATTGGTAGTGAGAGAGAGAAATCTCACACAGGCGTCAATATACGTTCAACGAAGGAGGAATTCTCGGTTACTAAACACAGGATAATACACGCTTCTTATAACAATAGAACAATCGAAGAGGGTTGCGTATTGTCTAACTCAACTTTGCGGGAGGTAACTATGACAGTTTTACACAGGCGTGGACAAGAATTTAACCGGTCAGATTTTGTTTACAAACCGGCATGTTGATGAATGAAATTTCTGACAAGCACGTACCTGATGTTGTTTCGTATTCTTGTGGCGTGTTAAGTTAACATTATGTACATTCCTATATCTAAATCATAATTAAAATTACTTATTTACTATACTATTATAATAATAATTATCATATTATTTTATTTAAAATTTTAGACACATATTAGAGTAAATGAGTGAATAGATCAACAGGGTGTCCCTAATATTACACAATTACTTATTGAACAAAGCAGAGTTGTGCAATTTATAACCTCTTTACTTGCGTTATAACATAGGGAACCTGCATTAATTGGTTCAGCCAATTATACAGGCAGCCTTCGTTGTAACAAGCTGAAAATTAATCAAATCACTAAAACAATTAATATACAAGGAACCTGGGGGGGGGGGTAGTCTGCTGATTTATGCACTCAATTTAGTATTGTACTAAAGATGACACCTCTTTATTTATGTCTATTTGATTATACATAACATATCAACTTTTAATACAGTCAGCGCATTTTATCTCGGATCCGAGTTTCTATGTATTACTTAGGAATTTAAAGTTTACTCTACTCCATTAATGAATTACTTTATTACTCTTTATACCATTTGAGGAATGGTTTCATTTAGTAGTGCAATGTTCCAACGCTACATCACACGTGTTACTTTACAACTTATGGTTACTGAAATTACTTGTTACAACATTTATTCTTAAACTTTAGAGATTGTCATTTTAAAGTCTTTTAGTTTACAATTACTTCTATTTCAAAAGATACATATCCACGGAAGACAAGCCTCCGCGTCACCTCTTAGTTAATGGTTTTAGTCCTAGTCCTCCACGCGTGATTCTTCGGTCCTCTCTCTGTAGTGGGTTGTCATCATGGTAGTCTTTCTGGTGAAGGTCCTCGGACTCAACTAATGTTGATTCGGATGTTACGGTGTCATGAAGTCGTCCTGTTTCTCGGTGGTATTGTAAATACAGTTGAGGTCTTCGTCTTCACATTTTACAGTTATGCACATCACATTTTGTAATAGTACGGTTGTATCTGAATTTACATATACAACACTAAGATAACTTTAACTATATTTCTTACTGGGAGATGTCACCTTACGCACTTAATTTTCTATCTTCCTTTTTCTGTTACACACTACATTCTCGTTATCTAACTCTTCACGCGGTTATTTGAAACTAATAACCACATTTAACAAAAATACATATTTTGTACAGCGCTCTGCTTTGAGCTGCTTACTGGTTGAACGACACATCATCTCTGCTCTGTAACTATGTAGGAAGGGTCAGTAAATCGCCCGGATGTTACGCGTCGCAGCGAAATAGTTCCATATTTCTCCTTTATTTAAATGGTTAAAGTTTGGCTTTTTAATTATTCAGAGACCTTCTTAATTACAGAAGTTATTAAAGTACACTACTGTGGTCTTGTTTAATTATTTAAATAATGTCAAATTTACAAGTATTATTAGTTTGTTTAGGGGTCGGAATTCAAGTTAATTCCGGTTAGCGCATGTCTATGCAGGATTAATTAACAAGGTTTACCCTATCTGTACACTAGTATTCCTTTTTATTTTATTATTAAAACTCTTTATTAAATATTATTATAATTTAATGATAGCGATAAAATTTAGTTTAAATGTGCGATTTTATTAAAAATTTAAAATTTCTCAGCCTTTACATTACCTATTTATTAATTACTATATTTTTTTATTAATGAAATCGTCACATACTCCGCCGCTTAAAAACAGACTTTAAAAACAGACTCCGGCTTATTTGGTCAGCAATGTACCGGGAGTATGCTTGGGGATTACCGTGTGAAATGTCTCTCACTCGTTTCTCTGTATAAAATTACAAGCTACATAAGTCACTCTCGACTTGCTTATTCTTACTATCAATATATATATAATACTTTACAGACTAATTCTAATACTACATAAAATTCACACATCATAAAATATATTGTAAACATTCTAAATTTTTCTTAACTCTACTACTTACGACTACTACCGGATTTTTCTTTAGTTGTGAGTTACTCTGGTTATAGAATTACTCCTTAAGTAATTTGTTACTTAATTATTACTCATATTCGATGTCAGCTGACTTCTCACTTTGCTCTACTTTCGATGAATAGGATTCAAGGTTGATCAGGCCTCGTACCTATTTATACGATTAGGTAGCCAAATGTTACTCAAGTACTCTTTAGCAGTTGAGTACAAAACATATACCTTTTACTACATTTATTTTGCTTGCACTCTACCATTTCCTTCTTTGTGATAACGTTTTATCTGCGAAATATGTGTTCTTCGTACATATTTTTGAGTAGAGGGTTCGTACAGGGCTACAGTTACTGGAGTTAAGTATCTGTGAATTTGATAAGGACCGCACCATCGGTATGATAGCTTGGAGGTTGTCTTATCGATTGCACTACTCGTAGGGTGTGTTTTATACATTACTAAGTCACCGATTTGGTACTTTACTTCATTATTATTATTATTTCGCTCGTGATATTTCCTTGATTTCGCTAAGTTTGCTCGTAAATTAGCGCGAGCTTCATTCCAGATTTTCTTTATATTTTTATCCCTAATTTCAAGGGGTAGCAACTCATGTATTTTCCACTTAGTGGATAAGGGGTGGTTAGGTTTGTATTTGAACAATAATTCGAATGGGGTAGACTTATGTCCTTCATGATAGGCTGAATTAAAGGCGAATTGTATCCAGGATAGGTTCTGGTCCCAAGACGTATGATCGTTTGCATGATAGGCTATTAAAGCAGATTTTAGGTTTCGCAAATACCTTTCAGCTATATTACCTTGCGGACGATACTCTGTAGTGGTAATGTGGTCTATTCCTAATCTGAAACACATGTTCCTGAATTCCTTTGACTTAAACTGTGGTCCGTTATCCGACACTAGATGAACGGGAGTACCGAATTCTTTAAATAATCTATGCTGTAAAATACTTACGGTGGTTGAAGCCAATGCTCGCCGCATGGGGTACATCCAGACAAATTTGCTGAAAGAATCTACGCAAATTAGTAACATTGTATTTCCTGATTTAGAACGCGGGTAGGGTCCTGAAAAGTCTAAATAGATTTTGGAGAACGGGGTAGCAGGAATCTCCGAGATTAATTGACTTATTTGGCTGTTTCTCGCTGGTTTGCTGAGTGCACACAACTTACACCTTTTCACGAAATTAGCGATCTCACTGTTCATATTTTCCCAGTGATATTCTTTACGAATTCGATGTATGGTTTTATTTATTCCCATATGTGCTCCAATGGTTGAAGAGTGACAGTATTCCATCAGCATAGGTTTAATAATATCAGGGGCGATTATTCGTAAATATTTTCCGTTCGCTATTCTATAACATAACACTCTCTTACTTAATATGTATTTTTCTGACTTATTTCCTTTATCGAGTTGTTCAATAATTGGTCTCAAACGGGGGTCTTGTTGTTGATACTGGGCTAAGTCCGTAAATGCAAGAGGAAATTCGGTAATTTAAGTATTGATAATCGGCGTTTCTCTACTCTCCTTGTTTTCGTATGTTTTACTACTCGGCTGGAACATACGTGACAGTGTATCAGCAACTACGTTTTGGGTGCCTCTAATATGTTGTACTTTGAATTTAAAACAATTTAATCTTAATACCCATCTTCCGATATGACCTAACTGTTTTGGGTGATTTAGTAGCCAAGATAATGCTTGATTATCTGTTTCTAACAAAAACTCTTTATGTTCTAAAAAGGGTTTGAACTTCTCAAAAGCGAAAACGATAGCTAAACATTCTAATTCGTATGCGGAGTATTTCTTTTCTTGGTCTGTCAGGGTGCGTGAAGCGTAACTAATAGGTAATCTAGAGTTATCTACTTCCTGATATATTACTGCACCTAGGGCTACACTTGAACTGTCTGTCTGCACTACAAATGGTTTTGTAAAATCGGGTAATTGTAGTACTGGGGGTGATATGATGCTTTCTTTTAATTTCTCGAATGCGGTTTGGTGTTGCTCATTCCACTCAAATTTAACTCCCTTCTTTCTTAAGGTATTTAGAGGTGCTGCAATTTCGGCTAGATGTGGAATATACTTGTGGAAGTAATTTATCATTGCCAGAAATCGGGCTATTCCTTTCGCATCCCGCGGTGGTAAAAATTCTCTGATAGCTCGGGTTCGCTCGGGGTCTATGCTTACCTTTCCGTTGGCTTTTATGATGTGACCTAAAAATGAGAATTGTGTGACAGCAAAATTTACTTTACTGGGGTTTACGGTTAATCCAGCTTTCTCCAATCGGGATAGTACTTTACGTAGATGTTTAAGATGTTGGTCAATTGATTCGCTGTCATAATCGAGTTCGCGCAATCTATCTAACTGCGAGGGTATATCTGATCTGGTTTCGCTAATGATTTGCACAATTCAGACAATGTTACATTCACGTGTTTTAAACCGCGTAAAATAGCTTCGTAGCACAGCTCATCTTTTAATAATAGATCAGGGTTAAATACAGCCATTTTTGAAATGTGAGTGGCTATAAATACTTATTCTACTATTCGCATTAAATTCTATACTACTTTTTCTTGTTTTTTTTTTTTTTTTACACATAAACTATTAAAATGTGAACTTTAATCATTTTACATTGGTAGTGAGAGAGAGAAATCTCACACAGGCGTCAATATACGTTCAACGAAGGAGGAATTCTCGGTTACTAAACACAGGATAATACACGCTTCTTATAACAATAGAACAATCGAAGAGGGTTGCGTATTGTCTAACTCAACTTTGCGGGAGGTAACTATGACAGTTTTACACAGGCGTGGACAAGAATTTAACCGGTCAGATTTTGTTTACAAACCGGCATGTTGATGAATGAAATTTCTGACAAGCACGTACCTGATGTTGTTTCGTATTCTTGTGGCGTGTTAAGTTAACATTATGTACATTCCTATATCTAAATCATAATTAAAATTACTTATTTACTATACTATTATAATAATAATTATCATATTATTTTATTTAAAATTTTAGACACATATTAGAGTAAATGAGTGAATAGATCAACAGGGTGTCCCTAATATTACACAATTACTTATTGAACAAAGCAGAGTTGTGCAATTTATAACCTCTTTACTTGCGTTATAACATAGGGAACCTGCATTAATTGGTTCAGCCAATTATACAGGCAGCCTTCGTTGTAACAAGCTGAAAATTAATCAAATCACTAAAACAATTAATATACAAGGAACCTGGGGGGGGGGTAGTCTGCTGATTTATGCACTCAATTTAGTATTGTACTAAAGATGACACCTCTTTATTTATGTCTATTTGATTATACATAACATATCAACTTTTAATACAGTCAGCGCATTTTATCTCGGATCCGAGTTTCTATGTATTACTTAGGAATTTAAAGTTTACTCTACTCCATTAATGAATTACTTTATTACTCTTTATACCATTTGAGGAATGGTTTCATTTAGTAGTGCAATGTTCCAACGCTACATCACACGTGTTACTTTACAACTTATGGTTACTGAAATTACTTGTTACAACATTTATTCTTAAACTTTAGAGATTGTCATTTTAAAGTCTTTTAGTTTACAATTACTTCTATTTCAAAAGATACATATCCACGGAAGACAAGCCTCCGCGTCACCTCTTAGTTAATGGTTTTAGTCCTAGTCCTCCACGCGTGATTCTTCGGTCCTCTCTCTGTAGTGGGTTGTCATCATGGTAGTCTTTCTGGTGAAGGTCCTCGGACTCAACTAATGTTGATTCGGATGTTACGGTGTCATGAAGTCGTCCTGTTTCTCGGTGGTATTGTAAATACAGTTGAGGTCTTCGTCTTCACATTTTACAGTTATGCACATCACATTTTGTAATAGTACGGTTGTATCTGAATTTACATATACAACACTAAGATAACTTTAACTATATTTCTTACTGGGAGATGTCACCTTACGCACTTAATTTTCTATCTTCCTTTTTCTGTTACACACTACATTCTCGTTATCTAACTCTTCACGCGGTTATTTGAAACTAATAACCACATTTAACAAAAATACATATTTTGTACAGCGCTCTGCTTTGAGCTGCTTACTGGTTGAACGACGCATCATCTCTGCTCTGTAACTATGTAGGAAGGGTCAGTAAATCGCGCGGATGTTACGCGTCGCAGCGAAATAGTTCCATATTTCTCCTTTATTTAAATGGTTAAAGTTTGGCTTTTTAATTATTCAGAGACCTTCTTAATTACAGAAGTTATTAAAGTACACTACTGTGGTTTTGTTTAATTATTTAAATAATGTCAAATTTACAAGTATTATTAGTTTGTTTAGGGGTCGGAATTCAAGTTAATTCCGGTTAGCGCATGTCTATGCAGGATTAATTAACAAGGTTTACCCTATCTGTACACTAGTATTCCTTTTTATTTTATTATTAAAACTCTTTATTAAATATTATTATAATTTAATGATAGCGATAAAATTTAGTTTAAATGTGCGATTTTATTAAAAATTTAAAATTTCTCAGCCTTTACATTACCTATTTATTAATTACTATATTTTTTTATTAATGAAATCGTCACATACTCCGCCGCTTAAAAACAGACTTTAAAAACAGACTCCGGCTTATTTGGTCAGCAATGTACCGGGAGTATGCTTGGGGATTACCGTGTGAAATGTCTCTCACTCGTTTCTCTGTATAAAATTACAAGCTACATAAGTCACTCTCGACTTGCTTATTCTTACTATCAATATATATATAATACTTTACAGACTAATTCTAATACTACATAAAATTCACACATCATAAAATATATTGTAAACATTCTAAATTTTTCTTAACTCTACTACTTACGACTACTACCGGATTTTTCTTTAGTTGTGAGTTCTCTGGTTATAGAATTTACTCCTTAAGTAATTTGTTACTTAATTATTACTCATATTCGATGTCAGCTGACTTCTCACTTTGCTCTACTTTCGATGAATAGGATTCAAGGTTGATCAGGCCTCGTACCTATTTATACGATTAGGTAGCCAAATGTTACTCAAGTACTCTTTAGCAGTTGAGTACAAAACATATACCTTTTACTACATTTATTTTGCTTGCACTCTACCATTTCCTTCTTTGTGATAACGTTTTATCTGCGAAATATGTGTTCTTCGTACATATTTTTGAGTAGAGGGTTCGTACAGGGCTACAGTTACTGGAGTTAAGTATCTGTGAATTTGATAAGGACCGCACCATCGGTATGATAGCTTGGAGGTTGTCTTATCGATTGCACTACTCGTAGGGTGTGTTTTATACATTACTAAGTCACCGATTTGGTACTTTACTTCATTATTATTATTATTTCGCTCGTGATATTTCCTTGATTTCGCTAAGTTTGCTCGTAAATTAGCGCGAGCTTCATTCCAGATTTTCTTTATATTTTTATCCCTAATTTCAAGGGGTAGCAACTCATGTATTTTCCACTTAGTGGATAAGGGGTGGTTAGGTTTGTATTTGAACAATAATTCGAATGGGGTAGACTTATGTCCTTCATGATAGGCTGAATTAAAGGCGAATTGTATCCAGGATAGGTCTGGTCCCAAGACGTATGATCGTTTGCATGATAGGCTATTAAAGCAGATTTTAGGTTTCGCAAATACCTTTCAGCTATATTACCTTGCGGACGATACTCTGTAGTGGTAATGTGGTCTATTCCTAATCTGAAACACATGTTCCTGAATTCCTTTGACTTAAACTGTGGTCCGTTATCCGACACTAGATGAACGGGAGTACCGAATTCTTTAAATAATCTATGCTGTAAAATACTTACGGTGGTTGAAGCCAATGCTCGCCGCATGGGGTACATCCAGACAAATTTGCTGAAAGAATCTACGCAAATTAGTAACATTGTATTTCCTGATTTAGAACGCGGGTAGGGTCCTGAAAAGTCTAAATAGATTTTGGAGAACGGGGTAGCAGGAATCTCTGAGATTAATTGACTTATTTGGCTGTTTCTCGCTGGTTTGCTGAGTGCACACAACTTACACCTTTTCACGAAATTAGCGATCTCACTGTTCATATTTTCCCAGTGATATTCTTTACGAATTCGATGTATGGTTTTATTTATTCCCATATGTGCTCCAATGGTTGAAGAGTGACAGTATTCCATCAGCATAGGTTTAATAATATCAGGGGCGATTATTCGTAAATATTTTCCGTTCGCTATTCTATAACATAACACTCTCTTACTTAATATGTATTTTTCTGACTTATTTCCTTTATCGAGTTGTTCAATAATTGGTCTCAAACGGGGGTCTTGTTGTTGATACTGGGCTAAGTCCGTAAATGCAAGAGGAAATTCGGTAATTAAAGTATTGATAATCGGCGTTTCTCTACTCTCCTTGTTTTCGTATGTTTTACTACTCGGCTGGAACATACGTGACAGTGTATCAGCAACTACGTTTTGGGTGCCTCTAATATGTTGTACTTTGAATTTAAAACAATTTAATCTTAATACCCATCTTCCGATATGACCTAACTGTTTTGGGTGATTTAGTAGCCAAGATAATGCTTGATTATCTGTTTCTAACAAAAACTCTTTATGTTCTAAAAAGGGTTTGAACTTCTCAAAAGCGAAAACGATAGCTAAACATTCTAATTCGTATGCGGAGTATTTCTTTTCTTGGTCTGTCAGGGTGCGTGAAGCGTAACTAATAGGTAATCTAGAGTTATCTACTTCCTGATATATTACTGCACCTAGGGCTACACTTGAACTGTCTGCCTGCACTACAAACGGTTTTGTAAAATCGGCTAATTGTAGTACTGGGGGTGATATGATGCTTTCTTTTAATTTCTCGAATGCGGTTTGGTGTTGCTCATTCCACTCAAATTTAACTCCCTTCTTTCTTAAGGTATTTAGAGGTGCTGCAATTTCGGCTAGATGTGGAATATACTTGTGGAAGTAATTTATCATTGCCAGAAATCGGGCTATTCCTTTCGCATCCCGCGGTGGTAAAAATTCTCTGATAGCACGGGTTCGCTCGGGGTCTATGCTTACCTTTCCGTTGGCTTTTATGATGTGACCTAAAAATGAGAATTGTGTGACAGCAAAATTTACTTTACTGGGGTTTACGGTTAATCCAGCTTTCTCCAATCGGGATAGTACTTTACGTAGATGTTTAAGATGTTGGTCAATTGATTCGCTGTCATAATCGAGTTCGCGCAATCTATCTAACTGCGAGGGTATATCTGATCTGGTTTCGCTAATGATTTGCACAATTCAGACAATGTTACATTCACGTGTTTTAAACCGCGTAAAATAGCTTCGTAGCACAGCTCATCTTTTAATAATAGATCAGGGTTAAATACAGCCATTTTTGAAATGTGAGTGGCTATAAATACTTATTCTACTATTCGCATTAAATTCTATACTACTTTTTCTTGTTTTTTTTTTTTTTTTTACACATAAACTATTAAAATGTGAACTTTAATCATTTTACATTGGTAGTGAGAGAGAGAAATCTCACACAGGCGTCAATATACGTTCAACGAAGGAGGAATTCTCGGTTACTAAACACAGGATAATACACGCTTCTTATAACAATAGAACAATCGAAGAGGGTTGCGTATTGTCTAACTCAACTTTGCGGGAGGTAACTATGACAGTTTTACACAGGCGTGGACAAGAATTTAACCGGTCAGATTTTGTTTACAAACCGGCATGTTGATGAATGAAATTTCTGACAAGCACGTACCTGATGTTGTTTCGTATTCTTGTGGCGTGTTAAGTTAACATTATGTACATTCCTATATCTAAATCATAATTAAAATTACTTATTTACTATACTATTATAATAATAATTATCATATTATTTTATTTAAAATTTTAGACACATATTAGAGTAAATGAGTGAATAGATCAACAGGGTGTCCCTAATATTACACAATTACTTATTGAACAAAGCAGAGTTGTGCAATTTATAACCTCTTTACTTGCGTTATAACATAGGGAACCTGCATTAATTGGTTCAGCCAATTATACAGGCAGCCTTCGTTGTAACAAGCTGAAAATTAATCAAATCACTAAAACAATTAATATACAAGGAACCTGGGGGGGGGGGTAGTCTGCTGATTTATGCACTCAATTTAGTATTGTACTAAAGATGACACCTCTTTATTTATGTCTATTTGATTATACATAACATATCAACTTTTAATACAGTCAGCGCATTTTATCTCGGATCCGAGTTTCTATGTATTACTTAGGAATTTAAAGTTTACTCTACTCCATTAATGAATTACTTTATTACTCTTTATACCATTTGAGGAATGGTTTCATTTAGTAGTGCAATGTTCCAACGCTACATCACACGTGTTACTTTACAACTTATGGTTACTGAAATTACTTGTTACAACATTTATTCTTAAACTTTAGAGATTGTCATTTTAAAGTCTTTTAGTTTACAATTACTTCTATTTCAAAAGATACATATCCACGGAAGACAAGCCTCCGCGTCACCTCTTAGTTAATGGTTTTAGTCCTAGTCCTCCACGCGTGATTCTTCGGTCCTCTCTCTGTAGTGGGTTGTCATCATGGTAGTCTTTCTGGTGAAGGTCCTCGGACTCAACTAATGTTGATTCGGATGTTACGGTGTCATGAAGTCGTCCTGTTTCTCGGTGGTATTGTAAATACAGTTGAGGTCTTCGTCTTCACATTTTACAGTTATGCACATCACATTTTGTAATAGTACGGTTGTATCTGAATTTACATATACAACACTAAGATAACTTTAACTATATTTCTTACTGGGAGATGTCACCTTACGCACTTAATTTTCTATCTTCCTTTTTCTGTTACACACTACATTCTCGTTATCTAACTCTTCACGCGGTTATTTGAAACTAATAACCACATTTAACAAAAATACATATTTTGTACAGCGCTCTGCTTTGAGCTGCTTACTGGTTGAACGACGCATCATCTCTGCTCTGTAACTATGTAGGAAGGGTCAGTAAATCGCGCGGATGTTACGCGTCGCAGCGAAATAGTTCCATATTTCTCCTTTATTTAAATGGTTAAAGTTTGGCTTTTTAATTATTCAGAGACCTTCTTAATTACAGAAGTTATTAAAGTACACTACTGTGGTCTTGTTTAATTATTTAAATAATGTCAAATTTACAAGTATTATTAGTTTGTTTAGGGGTCGGAATTCAAGTTAATTCCGGTTAGCGCATGTCTATGCAGGATTAATTAACAAGGTTTACCCTATCTGTACACTAGTATTCCTTTTTATTTTATTATTAAAACTCTTTATTAAATATTATTATAATTTAATGATAGCGATAAAATTTAGTTTAAATGTGCGATTTTATTAAAAATTTAAAATTTCTCAGCCTTTACATTACCTATTTATTAATTACTATATTTTTTTATTAATGAAATCGTCACATACTCCGCCGCTTAAAAACAGACTTTAAAAACAGACTCCGGCTTATTTGGTCAGAAATGTACCGGGAGTATGCTTGGGGATTACCGTGTGAAATGTCTCTCACTCGTTTCTCTGTATAAAATTACAAGCTACATAAGTCACTCTCGACTTGCTTATTCTTACTATCAATATATATATAATACTTTACAGACTAATTCTAATACTACATAAAATTCACACATCATAAAATATATTGTAAACATTCTAAATTTTTCTTAACTCTACTACTTACGACTACTACCGGATTTTTCTTTAGTTGTGAGTTACTCTGGTTATAGAATTACTCCTTAAGTAATTTGTTACTTAATTATTACTCATATTCGATGTCAGCTGACTTCTCACTTTGCTCTACTTTCGATGAATAGGATTCAAGGTTGATCAGGCCTCGTACCTATTTATACGATTAGGTAGCCAAATGTTACTCAAGTACTCTTTAGCAGTTGAGTACAAAACATATACCTTTTACTACATTTATTTTGCTTGCACTCTACCATTTCCTTCTTTGTGATAACGTTTTATCTGCGAAATATGTGTTCTTCGTACATATTTTTGAGTAGAGGGTTCGTACAGGGCTACAGTTACTGGAGTTAAGTATCTGTGAATTTGATAAGGACCGCACCATCGGTATGATAGCTTGGAGGTTGTCTTATCGATTGCACTACTCGTAGGGTGTGTTTTATACATTACTAAGTCACCGATTTGGTACTTTACTTCATTATTATTATTATTTCGCTCGTGATATTTCCTTGATTTCGCTAAGTTTGCTCGTAAATTAGCGCGAGCTTCATTCCAGATTTTCTTTATATTTTTATCCCTAATTTCAAGGGGTAGCAACTCATGTATTTTCCACTTAGTGGATAAGGGGTGGTTAGGTTTGTATTTGAACAATAATTCGAATGGGGTAGACTTATGTCCTTCATGATAGGCTGAATTAAAGGCGAATTGTATCCAGGATAGGTTCTGGTCCCAAGACGTATGATCGTTTGCATGATAGGCTATTAAAGCAGATTTTAGGTTTCGCAAATACCTTTCAGCTATATTACCTTGCGGACGATACTCTGTAGTGGTAATGTGGTCTATTCCTAATCTGAAACACATGTTCCTGAATTCCTTTGACTTAAACTGTGGTCCGTTATCCGACACTAGATGAACGGGAGTACCGAATTCTTTAAATAATCTATGCTGTAAAATACTTACGGTGGTTGAAGCCAATGCTCGCCGCATGGGGTACATCCAGACAAATTTGCTGAAAGAATCTACGCAAATTAGTAACATTGTATTTCCTGATTTAGAACGCGGGTAGGGTCCTGAAAAGTCTAAATAGATTTTGGAGAACGGGGTAGCAGGAATCTCCGAGATTAATTGACTTATTTGGCTGTTTCTCGCTGGTTTGCTGAGTGCACACAACTTACACCTTTTCACGAAATTAGCGATCTCACTGTTCATATTTTCCCAGTGATATTCTTTACGAATTCGATGTATGGTTTTATTTATTCCCATATGTGCTCCAATGGTTGAAGAGTGACAGTATTCCATCAGCATAGGTTTAATAATATCAGGGGCGATTATTCGTAAATATTTTCCGTTCGCTATTCTATAACATAACACTCTCTTACTTAATATGTATTTTTCTGACTTATTTCCTTTATCGAGTTGCTCAATAATTGGTCTCAAACGGGGGTCTTGTTGTTTATACTGGGCTAAGTCCGTAAATGCAAGAGGAAATTCGGTAATTAAAGTATTGATAATCGGCGTTTCTCTACTCTCCTTGTTTTCGTATGTTTTACTACTCGGCTGGAACATACGTGACAGTGTATCAGCAACTACGTTTTGGGTGCCTCAAATATGTTGTACTTTGAATTTAAAACAATTTAATCTTAATACCCATCTTCCGATATGACCTAACTGTTTTGGGTGATTTAGTAGCCAAGATAATGCTTGATTATCTGTTTCTAACAAAAACTCTTTATGTTCTAAAAAGGGTTTGAACTTCTCAAAAGCGAAAACGATAGCTAAACATTCTAATTCGTATGCGGAGTATTTCTTTTCTTGGTCTGTCAGGGTGCGTGAAGCGTAACTAATAGGTAATCTAGAGTTATCTACTTCCTGATATATTACTGCACCTAGGGCTACACTTGACTGTCTGTCTGCACTACAAACGGTTTTGTAAAATCGGCTAATTGTAGTACTGGGGGTGATATGATGCTTTCTTTTAATTTCTCGAATGCGGTTTGGTGTTGCTCATTCCACTCAAATTTAACTCCCTTCTTTCTTAAGGTATTTAGAGGTGCTGCAATTTCGGCTAGATGTGGAATATACTTGTGGAAATAATTTATCATTCCCAGAAATCAGGCTATTCCTTTCGCATCCCGCGGTGGTAAAAATTCTCTGATAGCACGGGTTCGCTCGGGGTCTATGCTTACCTTTCCGTTGGCTTTTATGATGTGACCTAAAAATGAGAATTGTGTGACAGCAAAATTTACTTTACTGGGGTTTACGGTTAATCCAGCTTTCTCCAATCGGGATAGTACTTCACGTAGATGTTTAAGATGTTGGTCAATTGATTCGCTGTCATAATCGAGTTCGCGCAATCTATCTAACTGCGAGGGTATATCTGATCTGGTTTCGCTAATGATTTGCACAATTCAGACAATGTTACATTCACGTGTTTTAAACCGCGTAAAATAGCTTCGTAGCACAGCTCATCTTTTAATAATAGATCAGGGTTAAATACAGCCATTTTTGAAATGTGAGTGGCTATAAATACTTATTCTACTATTCACATTAAATTCTATACTACTTTTTCTTGTTTTTTTTTTTTTTTACACATAAACTATTAAAATGTGAACTTTAATCATTTTACATTGGTAGTGAGAGAGAGAAATCTCACACAGGCGTCAATATACGTTCAACGAAGGAGGAATTCTCGGTTACTAAACACTGGATAATACACGCTTCTTATAACAATAGAACAATCGAAGAGGGTTGCGTATTATCTAACTCAACTTTGCGGGAGGTAACTATGACAGTTTTACACAGGCGTGGACAAGAATTTAACCGGTCAGATTTTGTTTACAAACCGGCATGTTGATGAATGAAATTTCTGACAAGCACGTACCTGATGTTGTTTCGTATTCTTGTGGCGTGTTAAGTTTACATTATGTACATTCCTATATCTAAATCATAATTAAAATTAGTTATTTACTATACTATTATAATAATAATTATCATATTATTTTATTTAAAATTTTAGACACATATTAGAGTAAATGAGTGAATAGATCAACAGGGTGTCCCTAATATTACACAATTACTTATTGAACAAAGCAGAGTTGTGCAATTTATAACCTCTTTACTTGCGTTATAACATAGGGAACCCGCATTAATTGGTTCAGCCAATTATACAGGCTGCCTTCGTTGTAACAAGCTGAAAATTAATCAAATCACTAAAACAATTAATATACAAGGAACCTGGGGGGGGGGGTAGTCTGCTGATTTATGCACTCAATTTAGTATTGTACTAAAGATGACACCTCTTTATTTATGTCTATTTGATTATACATAACATATCAACTTTTAATACAGTCAGCGCATTTTATCTCGGATCCGAGTTTCTATGTATTACTTAGGAATTTAAAGTTTACTCTAGTCCATTAATGAATTACTTTATTACTCTTTATACCATTTGAGGAATGGTTTCATTCAGTAGTGCAATGTTCCAACGCTACATCACACGTGTTACTTTACAACTTATGGTTACTGAAATTACTTGTTACAACATTTATTCTTAAACTTTAGAGATTGTCATTTTAAAGTCTTTTAGTTTACAATTACTTCTATTTCAAAAGATACATATCCACGGAAGACAAGCCTCCGCGTCACCTCTTAGTTAATGGTTTTAGTCCTAGTCCTCCACGCGTGATTCTTCGGTCCTCTGTCTGTAGTGGGTTGTCATCATGGTAGTCTTTCTGGTGAAGGTCCTCGGACTCAACTAATGTTGATTCGGATGTTACAGTGTCATGAAGTCCTCCTGTTTCTCGGTGGTATTGTAAATACTGTTGAGGTCTTCGTCTTCACATTTTACAGTTATGCACATCACATTTTGTAATAGTACGGTTGTATCTGAATTTACATATACAACACTAAGATAACTTTAACTATATTTCTTACTGGGAGATGTCACCTTACGCACTTAATTTTCTATCTTCCTTTTTCTGTTACACACTACATTCTCGTTATCTAACTCTTCACGCGGTTATTTGAAACTAATAACCACATTTAACAAAAATACATATTTTGTACAGCGCTCTGCTTTGAGCTGCTTACTGGTTGAACGACGCATCATCTCTGCTCTGTAACTATGTAGGAAGGGTCAGTAAATCGCGCGGATGTTACGCGTCGCAGCGAAATAGTTCCATATTTCTCCTTTATTTAAATGTTTAAAGTTTGGCTTTTTAATTATTCAGAGACCTTCTTAATTACAGAAGTTATTAAAGTAAACTACTGTGGTCTTGTTTAATTATTTAAATAATGTCAAATTTACAAGTATTATTAGTTTGTTTAGGGGTCGGAATTCAAGTTAATTCCGGTTAGCGCATGTCTATGCAGGATTAATTAACAAGGTTTACCCTATCTGTACACTAGTATTCCTTTTTATTTTATTATTAAAACTCTTTATTAAATATTATTATAATTTAATGATAGCGATAAAATTTAGTTTAAATGTGCGATTTTATTAAAAATTTAAAATTTCTCAGCCTTTACATTACCTATTTATTAATTACTATATTTTTTTATTAATGAAATCGTCACATACTCCGCCGCTTAAAAACAGACTTTAAAAACAGACTCCGGCTTATTTGGTCAGCAATGTACCGGGAGTATGCTTGGGGATTACCGTGTGAAATGTCTCTCACTCGTTTCTCTGTATAAAATTACAAGCTACATAAGTCACTCTCGACTTGCTTATTCTTACTATCAATATATATATATAATACTTTACAGACTAATTCTAATACTACATAAAATTCACACATCATAAAATATATTGTAAACATTCTAAATTTTTCTTAACTCTACTACTTACGACTACTACCGGATTTTTCTTTAGTTGTGAGTCACTCTGGTTATAGAATTACTCCTTAAGTAATTTGTTACTTAATTATTACTCATATTCGATGTCAGCTGACTTCTCACTTTGCTCTACTTTCGATGAATAGGATTCAAGGTTGATCAGGCCTCGTACCTATTTATACGATTAGGTAGCCAAATGTTACTCAAGTACTCTTTAGCAGTTGAGTACAAAACATATACCTTTTACTACATTTATTTTGCTTGCACTCTACCATTTCCTTCTTTGTGATAACGTTTTATCTGCGAAATGTGTGTTCTTCGTACATATTTTTGAGTAGAGGGTTCGTACAGGGCTACAGTTACTGGAGTTAAGTATCTGTGAATTTGATAAGGACCGCACCATCGGTATGATAGCTTGGAGGTTGTCTTATCAATTGCACTACTCGTAGGGTGTGTTTTATACATTACTAAGTCACCGATTTGGTACTTTACTTCATTATTATTATTATTTCGCTCGTGATATTTCCTTGATTTCGCTAAGTTTGCTCGTAAATTAGCGCGAGCTTCATTCCAGATTTTCTTTATATTTTTATCCCTAATTTCAAGGGGTAGCAACTCATGTATTTTCCACTTAGTGGATAAGGGGTGGTTAGGTTTGTATTTGAACAATAATTCGAATGGGGTAGACTTATGTCCTTCATGATAGGCTGAATTAAAGGCGAATTGTATCCAGGATAGGTTCTGGTCCCAAGACGTATGATCGTTTTCATGATAGGCTATTAAAGCAGATTTTAGGTTTCGCAAATACCTTTCAGCTATTACCTTGCGGACGATACTCTGTAGTGGTAATGTGGTCTATTCCTAATCTGAAACACATGTTCCTGAATTCCTTTGACTTAAACTGTGGTCCGTTATCCGACACTAGATGAACGGGAGTACCGAATTCTTTAAATAATCTATGCTGTAAAATACTTACGGTGGTTGAAGCCAATGCTCGCCGCATGGGGTACATCCAGACAAATTTGCTGAAAGAATCTACGCAAATTAGTAACATTGTATTTCCTGATTTAGAACGCGGGTAGGGTCCTGAAAAGTCTAAATAGATTTTGGAGAACGGGGTAGCAGGAATCTCTGAGATTAATTGACTTATTTGGCTGTTTCTCGCTGGTTTGCTGAGTGCACACAACTTACACCTTTTCACGAAATTAGCGATCTCACTGTTCATATTTTCCCAGTGATATTCTTTACGAATTCGATGTATGGTTTTATTTATTCCCATATGTGCTCCAATGGTTGAAGAGTGACAGTATTCCATCAGCATAGGTTTAATAATATCAGGGGCGATTATTCGTAAATATTTTCCGTTCGCTATTCTATAACATAACACTCTCTTACTTAATATGTATTTTTCTGACTTATTTCCTTTATCGAGTTGTTCAATAATTGGTCTCAAACGGGGGTCTTGTTGTTGATACTGGGCTAAGTCCGTAAATGCAAGAGGAAATTCGGTAATTAAAGTATTGATAATCGGCGTTTCTCTACTCTCCTTGTTTTCGTATGTTTTACTACTCGGCTGGAACATACGTGACAGTGTATCAGCAACTACGTTTTGGGTGCCTCTAATATGTTGTACTTTGAATTTAAAACAATTTAATCTTAATACCCATCTTCCGATATGACCTAACTGTTTTGGGTGATTTAGTAGCCAAGATAATGCTTGATTATCTGTTTCTAACAAAAACTCTTTATGTTCTAAAAAGGGTTTGAACTTCTCAAAAGCGAAAACGATAGCTAAACATTCTAATTCGTATGCGGAGTATTTCTTTTCTTGGTCTGTCAGGGTGCGTGAAGCGTAACTAATAGGTAATCTAGAGTTATCTACTTCCTGATATATTACTGCACCTAGGGCTACACTTGAACTGTCTGCCTGCACTACAAACGGTTTTGTAAAATCGGCTAATTGTAGTACTGGGGGTGATATGATGCTTTCTTTTAATTTCTCGAATGCGGTTTGGTGTTGCTCATTCCACTCAAATTTAACTCCCTTCTTTCTTAAGGTATTTAGAGGTGCTGCAATTTCGGCTAGATGTGGAATATACTTGTGGAAGTAATTTATCATTGCCAGAAATCGGGCTATTCCTTTCGCATCCCGCGGTGGTAAAAATTCTCTGATAGCACGGGTTCGCTCGGGGTCTATGCTTACCTTTCCGTTGGCTTTTATGATGTGACCTAAAAATGAGAATTGTGTGACAGCAAAATTTACTTTACTGGGGTTTACGGTTAATCCAGCTTTCTCCAATCGGGATAGTACTTTACGTAGATGTTTAAGATGTTGGTCAATTGATTCGCTGTCATAATCGAGTTCGCGCAATCTATCTAACTGCGAGGGTATATCTGATCTGGTTTCGCTAATGATTTGCACAATTCAGACAATGTTACATTCACGTGTTTTAAACCGCGTAAAATAGCTTCGTAGCACAGCTCATCTTTTAATAATAGATCAGGGTTAAATACAGCCATTTTTGAAATGTGAGTGGCTATAAATACTTATTCTACTATTCGCATTAAATTCTATACTACTTTTTCTTGTTTTTTTTTTTTTTTTTACACATAAACTATTAAAATGTGAACTTTAATCATTTTACATTGGTAGTGAGAGAGAGAAATCTCACACAGGCGTCAATATACGTTCAACGAAGGAGGAATTCTCGGTTACTAAACACAGGATAATACACGCTTCTTATAACAATAGAACAATCGAAGAGGGTTGCGTATTGTCTAACTCAACTTTGCGGGAGGTAACTATGACAGTTTTACACAGGCGTGGACAAGAATTTAACCGGTCAGATTTTGTTTACAAACCGGCATGTTGATGAATGAAATTTCTGACAAGCACGTACCTGATGTTGTTTCGTATTCTTGTGGCGTGTTAAGTTAACATTATGTACATTCCTATATCTAAATCATAATTAAAATTACTTATTTACTATACTATTATAATAATAATTATCATATTATTTTATTTAAAATTTTAGACACATATTAGAGTAAATGAGTGAATAGATCAACAGGGTGTCCCTAATATTACACAATTACTTATTGAACAAAGCAGAGTTGTGCAATTTATAACCTCTTTACTTGCGTTATAACATAGGGAACCTGCATTAATTGGTTCAGCCAATTATACAGGCAGCCTTCGTTGTAACAAGCTGAAAATTAATCAAATCACTAAAACAATTAATATACAAGGAACCTGGGGGGGGGGTAGTCTGCTGATTTATGCACTCAATTTAGTATTGTACTAAAGATGACACCTCTTTATTTATGTCTATTTGATTATACATAACATATCAACTTTTAATACAGTCAGCGCATTTTATCTCGGATCCGAGTTTCTATGTATTACTTAGGAATTTAAAGTTTACTCTACTCCATTAATGAATTACTTTATTACTCTTTATACCATTTGAGGAATGGTTTCATTTAGTAGTGCAATGTTCCAACGCTACATCACACGTGTTACTTTACAACTTATGGTTACTGAAATTACTTGTTACAACATTTATTCTTAAACTTTAGAGATTGTCATTTTAAAGTCTTTTAGTTTACAATTACTTCTATTTCAAAAGATACATATCCACGGAAGACAAGCCTCCGCGTCACCTCTTAGTTAATGGTTTTAGTCCTAGTCCTCCACGCGTGATTCTTCGGTCCTCTCTCTGTAGTGGGTTGTCATCATGGTAGTCTTTCTGGTGAAGGTCCTCGGACTCAACTAATGTTGATTCGGATGTTACGGTGTCATGAAGTCGTCCTGTTTCTCGGTGGTATTGTAAATACAGTTGAGGTCTTCGTCTTCACATTTTACAGTTATGCACATCACATTTTGTAATAGTACGGTTGTATCTGAATTTACATATACAACACTAAGATAACTTTAACTATATTTCTTACTGGGAGATGTCACCTTACGCACTTAATTTTCTATCTTCCTTTTTCTGTTACACACTACATTCTCGTTATCTAACTCTTCACGCGGTTATTTGAAACTAATAACCACATTTAACAAAAATACATATTTTGTACAGCGCTCTGCTTTGAGCTGCTTACTGGTTGAACGACGCATCATCTCTGCTCTGTAACTATGTAGGAAGGGTCAGTAAATCGCGCGGATGTTACGCGTCGCAGCGAAATAGTTCCATATTTCTCCTTTATTTAAATGGTTAAAGTTTGGCTTTTTAATTATTCAGAGACCTTCTTAATTACAGAAGTTATTAAAGTACACTACTGTGGTCTTGTTTAATTATTTAAATAATGTCAAATTTACAAGTATTATTAGTTTGTTTAGGGGTCGGAATTCAAGTTAATTCCGGTTAGCGCATGTCTATGCAGGATTAATTAACAAGGTTTACCCTATCTGTACACTAGTATTCCTTTTTATTTTATTATTAAAACTCTTTATTAAATATTATTATAATTTAATGATAGCGATAAAATTTAGTTTAAATGTGCGATTTTATTAAAAATTTAAAATTTCTCAGCCTTTACATTACCTATTTATTAATTACTATATTTTTTTATTAATGAAATCGTCACATACTCCGCCGCTTAAAAACAGACTTTAAAAACAGACTCCGGCTTATTTGGTCAGAAATGTACCGGGAGTATGCTTGGGGATTACCGTGTGAAATGTCTCTCACTCGTTTCTCTGTATAAAATTACAAGCTACATAAGTCACTCTCGACTTGCTTATTCTTACTATCAATATATATATAATACTTTACAGACTAATTCTAATACTACATAAAATTCACACATCATAAAATATATTGTAAACATTCTAAATTTTTCTTAACTCTACTACTTACGACTACTACCGGATTTTTCTTTAGTTGTGAGTTACTCTGGTTATAGAATTACTCCTTAAGTAATTTGTTACTTAATTATTACTCATATTCGATGTCAGCTGACTTCTCACTTTGCTCTACTTTCGATGAATAGGATTCAAGGTTGATCAGGCCTCGTACCTATTTATACGATTAGGTAGCCAAATGTTACTCAAGTACTCTTTAGCAGTTGAGTACAAAACATATACCTTTTACTACATTTATTTTGCTTGCACTCTACCATTTCCTTCTTTGTGATAACGTTTTATCTGCGAAATATGTGTTCTTCGTACATATTTTTGAGTAGAGGGTTCGTACAGGGCTACAGTTACTGGAGTTAAGTATCTGTGAATTTGATAAGGACCGCACCATCGGTATGATAGCTTGGAGGTTGTCTTATCGATTGCACTACTCGTAGGGTGTGTTTTATACATTACTAAGTCACCGATTTGGTACTTTACTTCATTATTATTATTATTTCGCTCGTGATATTTCCTTGATTTCGCTAAGTTTGCTCGTAAATTAGCGCGGGCTTCATTCCAGATTTTCTTTATATTTTTATCCCTAATTTCAAGGGGTAGCAACTCATGTATTTTCCACTTAGTGGATAAGGGGTGGTTAGGTTTGTATTTGAACAATAATTCGAATGGGGTAGACTTATGTCCTTCATGATAGGCTGAATTAAAGGCGAATTGTATCCAGGATAGGTTCTGGTCCCAAGACGTATGATCGTTTGCATGATAGGCTATTAAAGCAGATTTTAGGTTTCGCAAATACCTTTCAGCTATATTACCTTGCGGACGATACTCTGTAGTGGTAATGTGGTCTATTCCTAATCTGAAACACATGTTCCTGAATTCCTTTGACTTAAACTGTGGTCCGTTATCCGACACTAGATGAACGGGAGTACCGAATTCTTTAAATAATCTATGCTGTAAAATACTTACGGTGGTTGAAGCCAATGCTCGCCGCATGGGGTACATCCAGACAAATTTGCTGAAAGAATCTACGCAAATTAGTAACATTGTATTTCCTGATTTAGAACGCGGGTAGGGTCCTGAAAAGTCTAAATAGATTTTGGAGAACGGGGTAGCAGGAATCTCCGAGATTAATTGACTTATTTGGCTGTTTCTCGCTGGTTTGCTGAGTGCACACAACTTACACCTTTTCACGAAATTAGCGATCTCACTGTTCATATTTTCCCAGTGATATTCTTTACGAATTCGATGTATGGTTTTATTTATTCCCATATGTGCTCCAATGGTTGAAGAGTGACAGTATTCCATCAGCATAGGTTTAATAATATCAGGGGCGATTATTCGTAAATATTTTCCGTTCGCTATTCTATAACATAACACTCTCTTACTTAATATGTATTTTTCTGACTTATTTCCTTTATCGAGTTGCTCAATAATTGGTCTCAAACGGGGGTCTTGTTGTTGATACTGGGCTAAGTCCGTAAATGCAAGAGGAAATTCGGTAATTAAAGTATTGATAATCGGCGTTTCTCTACTCTCCTTGTTTTCGTATGTTTTACTACTCGGCTGGAACATACGTGACAGTGTATCAGCAACTACGTTTTGGGTGCCTCAAATATGTTGTACTTTGAATTTAAAACAATTTAATCTTAATACCCATCTTCCGATATGACCTAACTGTTTTGGGTGATTTAGTAGCCAAGATAATGCTTGATTATCTGTTTCTAACAAAAACTCTTTATGTTCTAAAAAGGGTTTGAACTTCTCAAAAGCGAAAACGATAGCTAAACATTCTAATTCGTATGCGGAGTATTTCTTTTCTTGGTCTGTCAGGGTGCGTGAAGCGTAACTAATAGGTAATCTAGAGTTATCTACTTCCTGATATATTACTGCACCTAGGGCTACACTTGAACTGTCTGCCTGCACTACAAACGGTTTTGTAAAATCGGCTAATTGTAGTACTGGGGGTGATATGATGCTTTCTTTTAATTTCTCGAATGCGGTTTGGTGTTGCTCATTCCACTCAAATTTAACTCCCTTCTTTCTTAAGGTATTTAGAGGTGCTGCAATTTCGGCTAGATGTGGAATATACTTGTGGAAATAATTTATCATTCCCAGAAATCAGGCTATTCCTTTCGCATCCCGCGGTGGTAAAAATTCTCTGATAGCACGGGTTCGCTCGGGGTCTATGCTTACCTTTCCGTTGGCTTTTATGATGTGACCTAAAAATGAGAATTGTGTGACAGCAACATTTACTTTACTGGGGTTTACGGTTAATCCAGCTTTCTCCAATCGGGATAGTACTTCACGTAGATGTTTAAGATGTTGGTCAATTGATTCGCTGTCATAATCGAGTTCGCGCAATCTATCTAACTGCGAGGGTATATCTGATCTGGTTTCGCTAATGATTTGCACAATTCAGACAATGTTACATTCACGTGTTTTAAACCGCGTAAAATAGCTTCGTAGCACAGCTCATCTTTTAATAATAGATCAGGGTTAAATACAGCCATTTTTGAAATGTGAGTGGCTATAAATACTTATTCTACTATTCACATTAAATTCTATACTACTTTTTCTTGTTTTTTTTTTTTTTTACACATAAACTATTAAAATGTGAACTTTAATCATTTTACATTGGTAGTGAGAGAGAGAAATCTCACACAGGCGTCAATATACGTTCAACGAAGGAGGAATTCTCGGTTACTAAACACTGGATAATACACGCTTCTTATAACAATAGAACAATCGAAGAGGGTTGCGTATTATCTAACTCAACTTTGCGGGAGGTAACTATGACAGTTTTACACAGGCGTGGACAAGAATTTAACCGGTCAGATTTTGTTTACAAACCGGCATGTTGATGAATGAAATTTCTGACAAGCACGTACCTGATGTTGTTTCGTATTCTTGTGGCGTGTTAAGTTTACATTATGTACATTCCTATATCTAAATCATAATTAAAATTAGTTATTTACTATACTATTATAATAATAATTATCATATTATTTTATTTAAAATTTTAGACACATATTAGAGTAAATGAGTGAATAGATCAACAGGGTGTCCCTAATATTACACAATTACTTATTGAACAAAGCAGAGTTGTGCAATTTATAACCTCTTTACTTGCGTTATAACATAGGGAACCCGCATTAATTGGTTCAGCCAATTATACAGGCTGCCTTCGTTGTAACAAGCTGAAAATTAATCAAATCACTAAAACAATTAATATACAAGGAACCTGGGGGGGGGGGGTAGTCTGCTGATTTATGCACTCAATTTAGTATTGTACTAAAGATGACACCTCTTTATTTATGTCTATTTGATTATACATAACATATCAACTTTTAATACAGTCAGCGCATTTTATCTCGGATCCGAGTTTCTATGTATTACTTAGGAATTTAAAGTTTACTCTAGTCCATTAATGAATTACTTTATTACTCTTTATACCATTTGAGGAATGGTTTCATTCAGTAGTGCAATGTTCCAACGCTACATCACACGTGTTACTTTACAACTTATGGTTACTGAAATTACTTGTTACAACATTTATTCTTAAACTTTAGAGATTGTCATTTTAAAGTCTTTTAGTTTACAATTACTTCTATTTCAAAAGATACATATCCACGGAAGACAAGCCTCCGCGTCACCTCTTAGTTAATGGTTTTAGTCCTAGTCCTCCACGCGTGATTCTTCGGTCCTCTGTCTGTAGTGGGTTGTCATCATGGTAGTCTTTCTGGTGAAGGTCCTCGGACTCAACTAATGTTGATTCGGATGTTACAGTGTCATGAAGTCGTCCTGTTTCTCGGTGGTATTGTAAATACTGTTGAGGTCTTCGTCTTCACATTTTACAGTTATGCACATCACATTTTGTAATAGTACGGTTGTATCTGAATTTACATATACAACACTAAGATAACTTTAACTATATTTCTTACTGGGAGATGTCACCTTACGCACTTAATTTTCTATCTTCCTTTTTCTGTTACACACTACATTCTCGTTATCTAACTCTTCACGCGGTTATTTGAAACTAATAACCACATTTAACAAAAATACATATTTTGTACAGCGCTCTGCTTTGAGCTGCTTACTGGTTGAACGACGCATCATCTCTGCTCTGTAACTATGTAGGAAGGGTCAGTAAATCGCGCGGATGTTATGCGTCGCAGCGAAATAGTTCCATATTTCTCCTTTATTTAAATGTTTAAAGTTTGGCTTTTTAATTATTCAGAGACCTTCTTAATTACAGAAGTTATTAAAGTAAACTACTGTGGTCTTGTTTAATTATTTAAATAATGTCAAATTTACAAGTATTATTAGTTTGTTTAGGGGTCGGAATTCAAGTTAATTCCGGTTAGCGCATGTCTATGCAGGATTAATTAACAAGGTTTACCCTATCTGTACACTAGTATTCCTTTTTATTTTATTATTAAAACTCTTTATTAAATATTATTATAATTTAATGATAGCGATAAAATTTAGTTTAAATGTGCGATTTTATTAAAAATTTAAAATTTCTCAGCCTTTACATTACCTATTTATTAATTACTATATTTTTTTATTAATGAAATCGTCACATACTCCGCCGCTTAAAAACAGACTTTAAAAACAGACTCCGGCTTATTTGGTCAGCAATGTACCGGGAGTATGCTTGGGGATTACCGTGTGAAATGTCTCTCACTCGTTTCTCTGTATAAAATTACAAGCTACATAAGTCACTCTCGACTTGCTTATTCTTACTATCAATATATATATATAATACTTTACAGACTAATTCTAATACTACATAAAATTCACACATCATAAAATATATTGTAAACATTCTAAATTTTTCTTAACTCTACTACTTACGACTACTACCGGATTTTTCTTTAGTTGTGAGTCACTCTGGTTATAGAATTACTCCTTAAGTAATTTGTTACTTAATTATTACTCATATTCGATGTCAGCTGACTTCTCACTTTGCTCTACTTTCGATGAATAGGATTCAAGGTTGATCAGGCCTCGTACCTATTTATACGATTAGGTAGCCAAATGTTACTCAAGTACTCTTTAGCAGTTGAGTACAAAACATATACCTTTTACTACATTTATTTTGCTTGCACTCTACCATTTCCTTCTTTGTGATAACGTTTTATCTGCGAAATGTGTGTTCTTCGTACATATTTTTGAGTAGAGGGTTCGTACAGGGCTACAGTTACTGGAGTTAAGTATCTGTGAATTTGATAAGGACCGCACCATCGGTATGATAGCTTGGAGGTTGTCTTATCAATTGCACTACTCGTAGGGTGTGTTTTATACATTACTAAGTCACCGATTTGGTACTTTACTTCATTATTATTATTATTTCGCTCGTGATATTTCCTTGATTTCGCTAAGTTTGCTCGTAAATTAGCGCGAGCTTCATTCCAGATTTTCTTTATATTTTTATCCCTAATTTCAAGGGGTAGCAACTCATGTATTTTCCACTTAGTGGATAAGGGGTGGTTAGGTTTGTATTTGAACAATAATTCGAATGGGGTAGACTTATGTCCTTCATGATAGGCTGAATTAAAGGCGAATTGTATCCAGGATAGGTTCTGGTCCCAAGACGTATGATCGTTTGCATGATAGGCTATTAAAGCAGATTTTAGGTTTTGCAAATACCTTTCAGCTATTACCTTGCGGACGATACTCTGTAGTGGTAATGTGGTCTATTCCTAATCTGAAACACATGTTCCTGAATTCCTTTGACTTAAACTGTGGTCCGTTATCCGACACTAGATGAACGGGAGTACCGAATTCTTTAAATAATCTATGCTGTAAAATACTTACGGTGGTTGAAGCCAATGCTCGCCGCATGGGGTACATCCAGACAAATTTGCTGAAAGAATCTACGCAAATTAGTAACATTGTATTTCCTGATTTAGAACGCGGGTAGGGTCCTGAAAAGCCTAAATAGATTTTGGAGAACGGGGTAGCAGGAATCTCTGAGATTAATTGACTTATTTGGCTGTTTCTTGCTGGTTTGCTGAGTGCACACAACTTACACCTTTTCACGAAATTAGCGATCTCACTGTTCATATTTTCCCAGTGATATTCTTTATGAATTCGATGTATGGTTTTATTTATTCCCATATGTGCTCCAATGGTTGAAGAGTGATAGTATTCCATCAGCATAGGTTTAATAATATCAGGGGCGATTATTCGTAAATATTTTCCGTTCGCTATTCTATAACATAACACTCTCTTACTTAATATGTATTTTTCTGACTTATTTCCTTTATCGAGTTGTTCAATAATTGGTCTCAAACGGGGGTCTTGTTGTTGATACTGGGCTAAGTCCGTAAATGCAAGAGGAAATTCGGTAATTAAAGTATTGATAATCGGCGTTTCTCTACTCTCCTTGTTTTCGTATGTTTTACTACTCGGCTGGAACATACGTGACAGTGTATCGGCAACTACGTTTTGGGTGCCTCTAATATGTTGTACTTTGAATTTAAAACAATTTAATCTTAATACCCATCTTCCGATACGACCTAACTGTTTTGGGTGATTTAGTAGCCAAGATAATGCTTGATTATCTGTTTCTAACAAAAACTCTTTATGTTCTAAAAAGGGTTTGAACTTCTCAAAAGCGAAAACGATAGCTAAACATTCTAATTCGTATGCGGAGTATTCCTTTTCTTGGTCTGTCAGGGTGCGTGAAGCGTAACTAATAGGTAATCTAGAGTTATCTACTTCCTGATATATTACTGCACCTAGGGCTACACTTGAACTGTCTGTCTGCACTACAAACGGTTTTGTAAAATCGGCTAATTGTAGTACTGGGGGTGATATGATGCTTTCTTTTAATTTCTCGAATGCGGTTTGGTGTTGCTCATTCCACTCAAATTTAACTCCCTTCTTTCTTAAGGTATTTAGAGGTGCTGCAATTTCGGCTAGATGTGGGATATACTTGTGGAAATAATTTATCATTCCCAGAAATCGGGCTATTCCTTTCGCATCCCGCGGTGGTAAAAATTGTCTGATAGCACGGGTTCGCTCGGGGTCTATGCTTACCTTTCCGTTGGCTTTTACGATGTGACCTAAAAATGAGAGTTGTGTGACAGCAAAATTTACTTTACTGGGGTTTACGGTTAATCCAGCTTTCTCCAATCGGGATAGTACTTCACGTAGATGTTTAAGATGTTGGTCAATTGATTCGCTGTCATAATCGAGTTCGCGCAATCTATCTAACTGCGAGGGTATATCTGATCTGGTTTCGCGTAATGATTTGCACAATTCAGACACTGTTACATTCACGTGTTTTAAACCACGTAAAATAGCTTCGTAGCACAGCTCATCTTTTAATAATAGATCAGGGTTAAATACAGCCATTTTTGAAATGTGAGTGGCTATAAATACTTATTCTACTATTCGCATTAAATTCTATACTACTTTTTCTTCTTTTTTTTTTTTTACACATAAACTATTAAAATGTGAACTTTAATCATTTTACATTGGTAGTGAGAGAGAGAAATCTCACACAGGCGTCAATATACGTTCAACGAAGGGGGAATTCTCGGTTACTAAACACAGGATAATACACGCTTCTTATAACAATAGAACAATCGAAGAGGGTTGCGTATTGTCTAACTCAACTTTGCGGGAGGTAACTATGACAGTTTTACACAGGCGTGGACAAGAATTTAACCGGTCAGATTTTGTTTACAAACCGGCATGTTGATGAATGAAATTTCTGACAAGCACGTACCTGATGTTGTTTCGTATTCTTGTGGCGTGTTAAGTTAACATTATGTACATTCCTATATCTAAATCATAATTAAAATTACTTATCTATATCTATAAAAATGAATGTTTGTTTGTTTCTTTCTTTCTTTGTCCCGTATGCGTTCCTATACCATTCATCCGATTGCGATGAAACTTCGGTGAGTTGTTGTGCGCACGCCCGCGAAGGTTTATGAATTTTTTTCGATGGGGTCCTATGGGGGGTTCTTGGGGTCTTCCACATCTCCTCCTAAACCACTGGACCGATTTCAACCAAACTTGGCACAAATATTTTATGCAACGGGAGAACCAACATAGGGTAGGTGTTTTTTCGATGGGGTCCTTTGGGGGGTCCTTTGGGGTCTTCCACATCTCCTCCTAAACCACTGGACCGATTTCAACCAAACTTGGCACAAATATTTTACGCAACGGGAGAACCAACATAGGATAGGTGTTTTTTTCGACGGGGTCCATTGGGGGGTCCTTTGGGGTCTTCCACATCTCCTCCTAAACCACTGGACCGATTTCAACCAAACTTGGCACAAATATTTTATCCAACGGGAGAACCAACATAGGATATGTGTTTTTTCGATATGCTCCTTCGAGGGGTCCTTTTGGGGGTCCTTTGGGGTCTCTCACATCTCCTCCTAAACCACTGGACCGATTTCAACCTAACGTGGCACAAATATTTTACGCAAAGGGAGAACCAACATAGGATAGGTATTTTTTCAATGGGGTTCTTTTGGGGGTTCTTTGGGGTCTTCCACATCTCCTCCTAAACCACTGGACCGATTTCAACCAAACTTGGCACAAATATTTTACGCAACGGGAGAACCAACATAGGATATGTGTTTTTTCGATATGATACTTCTGGGGGTCCTTTGGGGTCTTCCACATCTCCTCCTAAACCACTGGACCGATTTCAACCAAACTTGGCACAAATATTTTACGCAAAGGGAGAACCAACATAGGATAGGTGCTTTTCGATGGGGTTCTTTTGGGGGTTCTTTGGGGTCTTCCACATCTCCTCCTAAACCACTGGACCGATTTCAACCAAACTTGGCACAAATATTTTACGCAACGGGAGAACCAACATAGGACAGGTGTTTTTTTCGATACGATCCTCTGGGGGGTCCTTTGGAGTCTTAAAAACTAACTTATTAGATCTGGTTACTATGGCAACCCAATGGAATAGATTCTGTTCTAAATATATTATCGCATTAAATTGAAGACCACGCGAACGAAGTCTTTATATATTATATATATATAAAAACACTTTCTTTCTTTGAGTGGCATTGCAACGCATGCCGGGTACTCGCTAGTTTACTATACTATTATAATAATAATTATCATATTATTTTATTTAAAATTTTAGACACATATTAGAGTAAATGAGTGAATAGATCAACAGGGTGTCCCTAATATTACACAATTACTTATTGAACAAAGCAGAGTTGCGCAATTTATAACCTCTTTACTTGCGTTATAACATAGGGAACCCGCATTAATTGGTTCAGCCAATTATACAGGCTGCCTTCGTTGTAACAAGCTGAAAATTAATCAAATCACTAAAACAATTAATATACAAGGAACCTGGGGGGGGGGGGTAGTCTGCTGATTTATGCACTCAATTTAGTATTGTACTAAAGATGACATCTCTTTATTTATGTCTATTTGATTATACATATCAACTTTTAACTTACAGTGAAAATTGTAATGGGTTTTCTACATTAAGATTTTTAATACAGTCAGCGCATTTTATCTCGGATCCGAGTTTCTATGTATTACTTAGGAATTTAAAGTTTACTCTACTCCATTAATGAATTACTTTATTACTCTTTATACCATTTGAGGAATGGTTTCATTTAGTAGTGCAATGTTCCAACGCTACATCACACGTGTTACTTTACAACTTATGGTTACTGAAATTACTTGTTACAACATTTATTCTTAAACTTTAGAGATTGTCATTTTAAAGTCTTTTAGTTTACAATTACTTCTATTTCAAAAGATACATATCCACGGAAGACAAGCCTCCACGTCACCTCTTAGTTAATGGTTTTAGTCCTAGTCCTCCACGCGTGATTCTTCGGTCCTCTCTCTGTAGTGGGTTGTCATCGTGGTAGTCTTTCTGGTGAAGGTCCTCGGACTCAACTAATGTTGATTCGGATGTTACGGTGTCATGAAGTCGTCCTGTTTCTCGGTGGTATTGTAAATACAGTTGAGGTCTTCGTCTTCACATTTTACAGTTATGCACATCACATTTTGTAATAGTACGGTTGTATCTGAATTTACATATACAACACTAAGATAACTTTAACTATATTTCTTACTGGGAGATGTCACCTTACGCACTTAATTTTCTATCTTCCTTTTTCTGTTACACACTACATTCTCGTTATCTAACTCTTCACGCGGTTATTTGAAACTAATAACCACATTTAACAAAAATACATATTTTGTACAGCGCTCTGCTTTGAGCTGCTTACTGGTTGAACGACGCATCATCTCTGCTCTGTAACTATGTAGGAAGGGTCAGTAAATCGCGCGGATGTTACGCGTCGCAGCGAAATAGTTCCATATTCCTTCTTTATTTAAATGGTTAAAGTTTGGCTTTTTAATTATTCAGAGACCTTCTTAATTACAGAAGTTATTAAAGTACACTACTGTGGTCTTGTTTAATTATTTAAATAATGTCAAATTTACAAGTATTATTAGTTTGTTTAGGGGTCGGAATTCAAGTTAATTCCGGTTAGCGCATGTCTATGCAGGATTAATTAACAAGGTTTACCCTATCTGTACACTAGTATTCCTTTTTATTTTATTATTAAAACTCTTTATTAAATATTATTATAATTTAATGATAGCGATAAAATTTAGTTTAAATGTGCGATTTTATTAAAAATTTAAAATTTCTCAGCCTTTACATTACCTATTTATTAATTACTATATTTTTTTATTAATGAAATCGTCACAACCCCGCACGACGAGAGCGGATCCCTGGCGTCTTTCACCGGTCGCAGGAACTGATGGATCTTTTTGGTTGGCTTAAAGACTGTCCGGACGCCCCGTTTACTCAACAGCTTGCCGATGCGGTCATTCACGCCACGGATGTAGGGCAAGACAGTGGAGCCAACAACCTCGGGCAACACCGACTCGTCCGGCCTACCTGATCTTCTCGGCCGGGCAGCTCTCCTCACCTCCGCAGCAGAGTAGCCGTTGGACTGCAATGCTTCCTCGAGATGCCGCAACTCATCCGCAAGATACCGGGGCTCACAGATCCTTTTTGCCCGGTGAACCAGTCTTCAACACCGCCCGCTTCTGCCTAGGATGATGATTGGAGGACTTATGCAGATATCTGTCAGTGTGCGTTGGCTTCCTATAAACTTTATGCCCTAATCTGCTATTGGTCCTTTTCAGGACCAACACATCCAGAAATGCCAATTGATCACCGCTCTCGCGCTCCATCGTAAACTGTATGCGCGGGTGCACAGCGTTGAGATGTCCAAGGAAACGTCCCAGTTCTTCCTCCCCATGGCTCCAAACCACGAAAGTGTCGTCAACATACCGCAGCCAACACTTCGGCTTCAGTGGCGCAGATGAAATTGCCAACTCTTCAAATTTTTCCAAATAGAAGTTTGCAACCACAGGGCTGAGAGGACTTCCCATCGCGACGCCATCCAACTGTTCGTAAAAGCCGCCGTTCCATTGGAAGTAGGTCGTTGTTAGGACCTGCCGGAACAAAGCAGTGATGTCCGCCGGGAACAGTTCTCCTATATACCCCAAGACCTCCTGGACAGGGACCATCGTAAAAAGAGAGACCACATCGAAACTCACAAGCACATCGCCAGGCTCCAGCACCAACTCCCGGATCCTCCGGAGCAAATGCGAAGAGTCCTGGACAAACGAATCCGTATGCCCGATGTACAGCTTGAGCAATCCAGTGAGGTGCTTAGCCAAGTTGTACGTCGACGAGCCGATTGCACTAACGATGGACCTCAGCGGAACGTCCTCCTTATGGATCTTTAGTAATCCATAGAGACGAGGGGGAAGGGCCGCAGAACACCGGACGGCCGCCTTCACATCAGACGCCAGAGAAGATTGCTTCACCAAAGAATCTGATTTTCTTAAGACCGTAGAAGTCGGATCTTTGGTCAGCCTCCGATAAGTGGCCGGATCTAACAAACCCTCAATCGTCCGCTGGTAGTCTTCAATGTTGAAGACCACCGTAACACTCCCCTTATCCGCCGGCATGATGACAATGGAGTCATCCCTTCTCAGATCCCTCAAGGCCCGCAGTTCCACCAACAGAAGATTGCATTTTGGCGGAACGGCCCTTTTAAGGGCCCTGGCAACTTCCAACCGTATCTCATCTGCCTGGTCTCGGGGCAGTCCCCGGATACCTGCCTCCATACCGGACTATTTCCTCCACCGGTACTGTCCTCGGGGTAACCGCAAACTTCTCCCCTTTGGCCAACAATTCTTTGGTGAAGCAATCTTCTCTGGCGTCTGATGTGAAGGCGGCCGTCCGGTGTTCTGAGGCCCTTCCCCCTCGTCTCTATGGATTACTAAAGATCCATAAGGAGGACGTTCCGCTGAGGTCCATCGTTAGTGCAATCGGCTCGCCGACGTACAACTTGGCTAAGCACCTCACTGGATTGCTCAAGCTGTACATCGGGCATACAGATTCGTTTGTCCAGGACTCTTCGCATTTCCTCCGGAGGATCCGGGAGTTGGTGCTGGAGCCTGGCGATGTGCTTGTGAGTTTCGATGTGGTCTCTCTTTTTACGATGGTCCCTGTCCAGGAGGTCTTGGGGTATATAGGAGAACTGTTCCCGGCGGACATCACTGCTTTGTTCCGGCAGGTCCTAACAACGACCTACTTCCAATGGAACGGTGGCTTTTACGAACAGTTGGATGGCGTCGCGATGGGAAGTCCTCTCAGCCCTGTGGTTGCAAACTTCTATTTGGAAAAATTTGAAGAGTTGGCAATTTCATCTGCGCCACTGAAGCCGAAGTGTTGGCTGTGGTATGTTGACGACACTTTCGTGGTCTGGAGCCATGGTGAGGAAGAACTGGGATGTTTCCTTGGACATCTCAACGCTGTGCACCCGTGCATACAGTTTACGATGGAGCGCAAGAGCAGTGATCAATTGGCATTTCTGATGTGTTGGTCCTGAAAAGGACCGATGGCAGATTAGGGCATAAAGTTTATAGGAAGCCAACGCACACCGACAGATATCTGCATAAGTCCTCCAATCATCATCCTAGGCAGAAGCGGGCGGTGCTGAAGACTCTGGTTGACCGGGCAAAAAGGATCTGTGAGCCCCGGTATCTCGCGGATGAGTTGCGGCATCTCGAGGAAGCATTGCAGTCCAACGGCTACTCTGCTGCGGAGGTGAGGAGAGCTGCCCGGCCGAGAAGATCTGGTAGGCCGGATGAGTCGGTGTTGCCCGAGGTTGTTGGCTCCGCTGTCTTGCCCTACATCCGTGGCGTGACTGACCGCATCGGTAAGCTGTTGAGAAAATGGGGCGTCAGGACGGTCTTTAAGCCAACCAAAAAGATCCATCAGTTCTTGCGACCGGTGAAAGACACCAGGGATCCGCTCTCGTCGTGCGGGGTGTATAGTATTCCTTGTACATGTGGCCAGGTATACATAGGCACCACGAAGCGTAGTGTCCGAACGCGCATCTCTGAACATCGGAGATATTGCCGGTTGGGCCAGCCGGAGAAGTCCGCAGTTGCTGAACATGCTCTTTCCCACGACGATCACCGGGTGATGTTTGATGAGGCCCGGGTGTTGTCTTCTGTCCGGGGTTACTTCACTCGCCTGCATTTGGAGTCCATCCATATCCATAAGAATGCGTCTGTCGCTATGAACCGCCGAGGTGAAAGCATCTCCTTAAATAGTGTCTGGCATGGTTTATTTTCCACGGCCAATCAGAGTGGAGAATGATTTGCTGGCCTCTGATTGGTTCGTGTTAAATACCTGAAGCGGCCAAAAAGTTATAAAATAGAACCAGCGTAGCTGTCTTACTATTGCTTGTCCCGGTTTCACTGGGCGAATTGTTCGGCACTCCATCTCATGAACTTTTCTTTTCTTTGCTACTGAAGATGGCCACCGGTGGTGTGGCCGAAACGTCTAACACCATTACAACAAGCATTCGACCACGGCCTTTCAGCCCGGAAGTATTAAGTAATTATAGTGACACCGGCCGTGAAAGCCTACGTACTAGATTTGTTACAATATGTTTATTGGAAAGTGGTGAGTTTAGTTAAGTTTGTTGGCTTCTTATTACAATTTTTAAGTATACAGGTAACAAAGCAGACAGCATTAATCTATTTATAATAATATTACAGATTGTATACAAAGTACTAGTATTAGTAATGACAACAAGCAAACAAAACAATTAGCAGCAGGCTACATGGAGAAACATCATATAAATGGTCTCCAGATCGCTTATAAGATTCAATTAATTTGAAATTATACCTTAATTTGATCCATCAGGCGATCTTGTAGTTAAATATTCCACTACATGTTTCAGGAATTAAATTCCCATCATCAGGTAAAACTTCTTCTTCCTAATATATAGGAGTTGTCGTTGAAATGATTAAAAAACACATACACACACTAACGAATAAAATAAACACAACTGTTACAAATGTGTAACAAATAGCTGTGTGTGTATGGTGTTTTAATTATGTCATTTGTAACAAATTTTACCTATCTAACCACAATGTACATAAAATAAGAGGAAGAATTATGTAGAAATAATAAGCAGCAAGAGGATGTAAAAATAAGCTTAAAGAAAGAAGAAAAATTGGGTAAATGTTGGACACACCATTTTACAAAGTTTTAACTGTACTGACCTAAAAAGTTGTGCAATGTCAAATATGTACAGGACACAACACAAAAGTGAACTATTCATAATTTAATAAAACAATAAAATTTATCTACGATGGAAGTTTTAAATGGTGAAAACAATTTATACTTAGACCACTACCTCATACATGGACACAATATGCAGTTATGACACATGGTTGCCGATGACATCATAATCATCATCATGTATGATAGTAGTTGCTGATGCTGCTGAAGGGCTCTGATCAGCGGGAAGTGATATTTTCCTTGCATTTCTACATGAATGTGAAGGATGTGACAAACTCCCAGATCTACGCAGCCTTCTGCTATGTCTGCAAAAATATAATTAAACATATAACACTATACTATATGGTTGTTTAGAGAAATATTTAAGTAATTCAGTACTAGTTTGTTTCAGATAAGTTAGGTACAGCCATAAAGCAGAAGATAGAAATAGTGGCTAATGTTTAATAACCAAATGTTATTACCTTTATTACCTGTACTTAGGAGTAAACATCTAGTTATTAAAAAAAAAAGTTTGAAAAAATCCTTAAGAAATTTTACAACAGAAACAACAGTTTAATGTATAATTTACAAATGAAATATACGAGCTAATAAATATTTGATTTTCTTAAATAACTTTCAATCTGAGTGTAAAAAATTGCCCAGTATAATATTTTTTATAATGAAGTAATAAACAAGAATATTGATTTTGTAATTGTAAATTATACAAAAATCCTGAAATATAAATTATACAAATATGAAGTTAAAGATAAATAGGTTTTTAGAATACTCACAACATAGCATTAAAGGTAAAACCTAATAATTATAGTTGTAGATAGTTTATTTTGTTATCTTACTTACTACGTGTTATTTAATCATTTATCGGTTTGTACATAAACACTGTTTGACGTCTGTATAATTCCGACACCATCTTTAAGGTTTACCAAATACAGTATATATATACTGTATATATATATATATATATATATATATATATATATATATATATATATATTTCAATCACTTTCTGCTACAGTCCGTTTCTTGATGTATATAATACTATAATACTTATAACTATTTTACCTCAAGATGTATTTTTTCTCTTTAGGGACATGTTTCGGGAGATCCTGTTCTCCCATCTTCAACCATCTGAAGGTTGAAGATGGGAGAACAGGATCTCCCGAAACATGTCCCTAAAGAGAAAAAATACATCTTGAGGTAAAATAGTTATAAGTATTATAGTAATATATATATATATATATATATATATATTGTAAAGAAATATGCAATAGTTGTGTTTTAGGGGTTTAATTCAGCTCCACGTTGGTATGCGCCAATTTGTAAAGAAACTCTGTTTGATTAAAGGAAATGTTTACTATGTTATCGTAGAGGTGACCTCCTGCAACTCAATATTGATAAAAATTTTATTTATTATATCGTTGCTGCAACTTGTATGTAGAATATAGCCCTGTGTTAATCAATTACTAAATGTTTACCAGATGATACCTCTATATTACATGTATTTTAGTTAATAATTCGATAATTCTCTCCAACCCTATTCAGTCCGCATTATTTAAATTAATTCAAAAGTTGCGAAGGAAATACGTTAGTTCGGCAATATCGCGTTCCACCAGCTGTCTACAGCAAGCACTGCTATTCGTAATTGACTCACCCTTATAGGTTAGTTTGTTTCACCTGATAGTTAATCACCTTCTTTACCTGTAAATTACTCCCCCATCAAAACACAATACCTATTCTACAATAATACAAAACATCATTACATACAAGAAGGATTCTTTATTTGTATTACTTTTTAATTTCCAACAGTGTTCTTCACAGTTATGTGACCGTTATATCGATCGTACAATGCTGAATCGATTTGTTAATGGACTAGTCCTGTATAATACAATTTAAATATAATTTTGTTTATCTCTTATCCCAGGGTACGTGTGATTCTTTGAACGATTAGTAAGGCCAGGTAATGCAAAATTAAGGTTACTAAGTATTACAAATTGTTATTAATTCTTAATGTATAAAATTAAATATAAGCTGGTGTTACCGTACAATGCGATTCTCAAGATAGCCGTGTCTGTTTACAAATGCTTGAAGACTTGCTGATGAGGTTACTTTTGTCCAGAAAATGTGTCCAGATTATTAATAAAGATGGAAAGGTGATGTCCCGGAGTGCAACAGGAATTCTTCTATTCTTCGTTCTTCTTCACGATCCTCGTGGTTGTCGGTCCCAGTGGAATTGGTGTAGTATTATAATTTCTTCCCTCTTGGAAGTGAGGTTTATGTCTCCCGTACCAAAGGTTCTTGTGTATATTTGGTTTATAATTTCATTAATTCAGACTTCTTGTTCATTCAATAAGTATCCTGGTTCAATGGGAAATCGGGTTCATCATTAATTCCAATAGAATAAATTTGAAGAAGGAAATAGTAATTCTGCTACCTTTTGAGGTGTATGAGTATATTTCCCGAAATCTAATTCAGTAATTATTCATCGGTTTTGTTTGAATGCATTTGCTTTAAGATATTAGATTTATTAAGGTTTATTCCTTTTTATTTTATTTTATATTTAAATTCGTCTACTCAACTGTTTTCAATAGAATATAACAATCGAATAATATAGGTTTTTTATAAATTCTTTTCTGGATTAGTATTAATTTAACTTAACCCATTCACATCTAACAATCGAATAATGAAAATCAACAAGATTTTTTACATTTTAGTTACCCTAACAACCATTACTTTCTGTCATTGGATAATACTTGATATCCTAGAGCCAGAATTAGAAAATATTACTACTCTTTTTTAATAAAATACTCCATGCTTGGAATTATACCAAATTACATAAAACTCTCACTTAATCTACCTTATTAAACCGTATATATTTTACTATAGTTTCATCTGACTGGACTTATTAAAAAAGTATTAATTTCCTTTTACAAATATTAAATTTAGGCCTATTGGTTTTCTTACACCTGTTATAATATTGTTTTGTTTTTAACTTAATTTTTCTTTACCTGACCTACTGTACAAATAGTCACTGGCTTATGGCCACTTACATCAATTTTAATTTCCTGGTTTCAATTCATTATATTATTTAGCTCATCATTGAACCCTTCATTATTTTTTAACATAACCATAAGAACTACTTGCCAACTTTTTAACACTTATTGCCTTCCTAGCCAAGTTTACAAACATTATTTCAAACAACTTCATTAATCAATTACAGTAAATACATTCAACATAATATAATACCTAACACATGTACTTATGTTTAATTATTTAAATACAATTTTAACATAAATAAAAGGAGTACCACTGAATAAGTACTTCTTTAAAGCAACAGCTCCACTCTTACTATCCACAAAACATAAAATAAATATCCTGTAAACACTATATCATGCTACATCATAACACCAAGTACATTTTATAACACATTAAATATTAATTTGAATAGTATTTTATACTTAATTCCTACACATTAAACTCCTCCCATTAGACACAATGTTTATGTTTACATCTCATATTATTCATTACATATTTTAGATTTAGGTACACCTTTAATGTTTTAATTACTTAGTAACCTTACTAGGTACCTCTAATGCATTCTTCAGGTGAGATGGGCCCTCTTGTATTTAATTATTACAGGCTTTGGGTATTGTCTTAAATCATGTTTACAGTTTTTTATGTAACGTCGGGGATCTCAACTCTGTTACGTTACAATATATATATATATATAAATTGTTACTTACCACGATTCTTTTCAGCGAACAGGAGAACAGATTATGGTTATTTGAATAAAATATACTAAATACTTGTATTCCTCTCATGATCTCGTTTATTATGCATATGCCCCAAGCTCATTTCTACTACACAATAAAGTCATTACTACAAGTCATTCGATTCCCATTGTCTACACAAAATGTATTTCTCTTTTTTTTCTTTTTCTTATTCTGATACAACTTGTTAGATATACAATAACAATATTTATAATGCCTGATTTTAAAGATTAGCGTAAATTAGAGATACTGAAAAACATAAAATCTATTTCCTAGAACACAAACCAGCGCTTCTAGAATATTACAAAAAGACATTTATCCCCTTTTATACACCCCTGGCCCGTGAGATCTCATTTTTACTGATTTAGAGTATTTTAGTAATTTTTAAATATTGGATTTCAAATATATGGTAGTATTCCGCAGAATACTTAGCTGTTCGAAGAGTTGATCTGGAATCGTCCCCTCCTTATTGTCATCTCGCACCTTTCGTTTTGCACGGTTCTTATTGCCGAACAGTTATTACATTTTTGTTTGTCACAACACAATCTATTTATATTATTTGTATGTAAATAATTTTGATTTTACATCACATTTTTGAACTGCGGGCGCGACGAAAACTATGCCTAGCCGGCAGACGCGCAGACTGATTGCGTCCGTATTTATTGGATGTTCATAGCCGACTGTTCTTTGTTTTCTGCACACTGGGCGAGAAAGAATGTTTCGTACGTGCTTTTCAAGCTGTTCACTGTGGCACACCCATGCGCGAATACGCCCCCTCGCTGCTAACGTTCACATTCTCAGACTCGTTAATTGCTTTTGTGCAACAACAACACCTACGTACGGCTTGACTTGGAACCGCACTGACTGCAAGGTGTAAAAAAAACTGTCCAGCGTTTATGATTCAAATGTTGTTCAGCTTGAGTGGCCATCACATTTTACAATTATTTAAGAAGAAATAAGCCGCAATAGTTTGTCCCGTTACAAAACCCCCTCAATGAGAGGTTTTATGCTGAAGCATAAAAACTCTCATTGACACTCTCATACTTTCTAAAGGGATCAGTTGGAATATGTCGCCACAACCCCCGTATTGTTTATATAAAAAAATATGGTTAACTCACCCTTGGTCCAGTGGCTGTGACCGCACCTGAATGACCTTACTGGACTTCTCTCTCGAGATTCCAACACCGCAAGGCCAGACAGACGCTTGACACTCCTGCTCTGACGCGCTGGCCAGCTCAGGACCGCCACCACAGCATCACCAGACACTGAACCATCAAATTAAAAATATCAAATAGTGGCCTTGGATAATACCATATCCCTAACTGATCTGTTTTCCCGTAGCTGTGCGCTGGTTTGTGTTAAGAAGCACTGGTTTTTCTTAATTCTTAACACATTTATATATGAACCCTTAAACTAACATGATACATTTATAAAATTCCTTTACATCATTCTGCCTACCCTTCTCTTGTTAAGTCTTTTCCAAAAATCAAAATTATTGCCCTGATTCCCATCAGAATTAAAATAGACATTTCCCCTTACAATATTACAAATATCTTCCATTACTCAGATTTCATCTAAAATATTTAAACACATTGTTAAAATTCTCTTCAACACATTATCAAAATTTAATCAAATACAATTCATCTATATCTCCCTTCTTCTATAATTCTTAAACATTTCCCCTTTTATCTAAAACTATTCAAAATCATTTAACAGTTATAAAATATTATTATTAACAGAAATTCTATTTATCCGGCGCTGTTAATAATAATCATCCCCTTTGTTCTCCTCCACACACACTATTCCCCCCCCCTGAACTGTTGCGTTCAGTTGCCTCCACAAGGACTGAGGCGGAAGGAGTGAGCACTTTTTTCTTTTCTCTCACTCCCATCCTTGCTTCAGCGTTACAAAAACCTTCAGGGTAAGTACCCCTACTTTTATTCTTATGATATGCCCCTAAGGTCTACCACCCCTATCTGAGTGAAAATAGCCTGTATTCAAAATAATCTTAGATTCCCTTATTAAACCCCATTAAATTTCTAGGTTTGACCAATTTCAAAGGCAACCAACTGTGGTCAGTTTACAATAATTCTGCCCACAGCTGATTGTCATCCAAAACCATGATCTGGGTTGGTAAGGCCGAGATCGCCCGAAATGTAGGGAATCGCAATGGTTTGACACCTAGTGCCATAACTGCCCCCAAAATCATAAGCTTATACATATTTGCTAATATATATAAAATCCTCCTTATAAAAAAAAATAATATACATTACAAACATTAATAATCATATTATCACTGTTCATAAAGCAGTCTTAAGGCATCACCATAGTTTCACTATGTTCTTCTTCAATTTACAACCACTGAAGGTTGTCACTTTAAAACAATTTTCAAAATTTTAAAATTTTGTCTTTTACATTCTCCAAAAAAAAAAAAACGGTTGGTTTTATTTATTTCACATAATAAAATTTTAATATAGACACTTTTGTCCAGTTCCAGCTTTCACTTTTCAACAATACCTTCTCATGACAAGATAATAAGTACAACAATAGATCATCTTACATTTCTAAATTACATTTCTATTCTATAAAGAAGAAAAAAAACTCCTTACTGAGTTAATGCTTTACATTACACAAATTTTGGGTGTTTTATTCCATAATTCATAGAATAAAACTACTGTTCGTGGAAAATACTGCCAATCCCCCCAAATTTTTTTTTTTTTTTTTTTTTTTTTTTTTTTTTTTTTTTTTTTTTTTTTTTTTTTAACTCTATATTACCTTTCCACGAAACTAGGGGTCCCCCTCCCCATTCAACAACAAAATTAAATTTCTACTTGCACCAATTTGTGGAGTAAGACCATCGTTGCTGAGGTTACCGCCAACCATGGTCTGCCTCCAGAATGCCAAAATCCACGATCAGAGGTGGTGAGTCTGTGATCGCCCGAAAATGGGGGAGAGTCCCTTCTGTAAACATATAAAATCACATTAAATTTCATCCACACATTAATATTAATAACAAACAGTGTTAAAATTCCTATGATGACCAATACAATTTCAAATTCGTTGCATTGTGTGTCCCTACTATCTCCCTTGTCTCTCTGTTCTGTAATACATATGAATTCTTCATCTTAACTTCTCTTACCTCATATGGCCCTTCATAAAGCAAGAATTTCTTGATCTCCTTATCCTGAGCGCTCGACAAATCGTGTCTCCTCACCAATACCAATTGTCCTACTTCGTATTTCATCCACTTACCTTTTGCATCGTGTCTACGTTTTCTTTGTTCCCCTTTACTTAATAAAGTTTCATTAGCCAACCTGATTTTAATACTCACATCCGTTTTCTCGCTCTCAGGTGGGTAGTCAAATAACTGTTCCAAAATCCTCGGGGGGGGGGGGGTGTTCCCTTGATCAACTCGTGAGGTGTATAGCCGGTGGACTCGTGGGTGGTACTGTTCAGCCAAGTCTCTACTCTTCTGACGTACAACGGCCATTCACTGTGTTTAGCGTGACAATGGGCTCTAAAGATCCTGGCTCTCTCTCATTACATGCTCAGCCTGGTTGGACTGGGGATGGTACACAGCCGTATGCTTCGTGATGATTCCTTCCCATCCTAGGGTCTGACGCCATTTCCCACTGATGAACTGTGGCCCATGATCTGACAAAATTACTTTTGGCTTACCCACGTGAATCATGTAGTCCTTTGTCACCTTTTCACTCAATACCTGACTGGTAGCTCTTTTAACACTATACAATCTCACATACTTAGAAAAAGTGTCAAACATCACAAAAATATACATCACTCCGCCTCTACCCTTCGGCAATGGCCCAAACAAATCTACCGCAACTAAATCGAAAGGTCTATTCACTTTTATAAAATTCATCTCCCCTTCTACCCTATAATTTACTACCTTCGATTTCTGATACAAATCACAACCCCTTAACAATTTTCTAATCCGTCTTTCCATATTCTTAAAAGCACAAGACTCTTTCAATACATTGACACACTTCTTTGCCCCAAAATGACCATATCTTAAATGACAATCCCAAACGATCTTATCAACTAACCCCTCTGGCACAACTAATTTCCACTCACGCTCACCCCCTACTACTTTCTTAAATAATAACCCCTGATAAATCTGAAAATGCTGACTATACTCTGATTCCGCTAATTCCGTTTCTAGACTATCTATAATTTTACCTGACTTACCATCTGCTCGTTGCATGGTTCTGATGTTCTTTAACTCTTCTCCAAAAATTCTGTCCTCCCTGCTTATCTAGAAAATTTCGATCTCCTTCAAATCTCTACCCGTTTTGTTGTCCAACATGTCTACCCTGGAAAGAGTATCAGGTATCTTGTTGTCTGTCCCTTTGATGTACTCCCACTCGAAATTATACTCCTGTAAAACAAGCACCCACCTGGTCAGACGGCTGTGAGCGAGTTTACATGTATTTAAGAAGGATAACGCCTTGTGATCAGTGCGGATCACCGTCCTGTTTCCCAAGATGTAAGTTCTGAATTTGCCGACGGCGAACACAATGCTTAACAGTTCCTTTTCGGTGGTGGTATAATTCTTCTCTGCCATCAACAATGATCTGCTTGCAAATGCGATGGTTAAGTGTTCCTTCTCGTCATCCTCTTGGTAGAGTTCCGCACCTACTGCCACATTACTAGCATCCGTCTGTAAGAAAAATGTTTTATTAAAATCAGGGTGGTTCATCATTATCATTTTACTAAATTTCTGTTTAATTTTGTTGAACGCCTCTCGTTCCACTAATCCCCATCTCCACTGCTTATTTTTCTGGAGTACTGCACTCAATCTTGCTGTTACATGTGCATAGTTCCTCTGAAATTTTCGATAAAAATTGCACAATCCCAGAAAACTCTGTAGCTGCTTGATGTTCTTCGGTTCAGGGAAGCGCATGATGGAGTCCACTTTGTCCGGATTTGCTGAGATTCCTTCTGGTGTAATTATAAATCCTACAAAATTTATTTGTGTTTGTAGAAATTTTGACTTGTCCCAATTTACAGTAAGTCCTCCTTCCTTTAACTTGGCTAACACATATCCTAAGTGATCTAAATGGTCCTCAAAAGTTCTCGACGCAATCAAAATATCGTCTACAAATACCATCAGAAAATCTAAGTCTTTGGGTTTTAAAATTTGGTCCAAGCATTTTATGAAGCTGGCTACGCTGGTATTCAATCCAAATGGTAATCGTCGAAACAGGTAGTTCTTGCCGTTAAACAGGAAAGCTGTATATTTCCTACTCACCTCCGCCAACGGTACCTGCCAATATCCTGCTGTCAGATCAAGTGACGTCATATATCTCACCCCGCTGAATTTCTGAAATATTTCATTGATTGACTCTGGTGATTCACGGTCTGGTATTATTATCTGGTTGATTCTCCTCCCATCTAAACATAACCTAACTCTGCCATCTTTTTTGATTACTACAACTAATGGATTTGAGTAGTGTGATACTGACCTTTCTATTATTCCTCCTTCCATCATCCTGTCCAGTTCCTCTTGCACCGCTCGTCTTTTGGAATAAGGCACGGGATAACTTCACTGCATGAAAGGTGTGTGTTCCCGTATCTGCAATATACATTCGTAACCTTTTGCCCTCCCTGGAACATCGGCAAACACTCCCTTAAACTGCTCTATCACTTGCCACAACGCCGCACGCTGATCTGCTTGCCTCAACGCCGCACGCTGGTCACTCCTTACCACCGCACCTCCACTACAAAATTCATCCGCCCTTATCTCCCACACTGCATCATTAATATTACCCATTTCATCTTCAAAATCATCAATATACTCACGCTCTCTACATAAATTTACTCTAGTATCTATATCACTCTCGCCTACTCTCTTTTGTAGTATTTTTACCCCCGTTGTTCTAACTTTATCTATTATTTGTTCAAAATTAACCTTTACAGACCGATCACCCCCGTCTAACTCTACTATTTTCTCCTTAAAATTTACAACAGCTTTGTTTCTTTGCAGGAAATCATTACCCAATATAATGTCTAAACTTAACCCTTTAACTACCAAAAATGTGTTCTCAAATTCCGTGTCATTTATCAAAAAACTTAAGTGTATCTGTTTTGTTTTACTGCGTACGCCTGTAACGCCTACTATTGTAACCCCTGCTACTGGTAAAATTGGAATATTCTTTTTAATTTCTCTTAACTCTCCTAAAATGTTTTCTGCAATAACGGAAATCTCGCTACCTGTGCCTACAAGTGTTCTATAATTCTTATTGGCTACATTTACCTGTATTTCCGTGAGTCCAGCTCTTACCTCGATCGTGTTGTTTTCTTCCTCCAGTAAATCGGCAATTATGTCTGTTTTAATTACATTACTCTTGACATCCTCCCACGGTTGGACCTCATGTGCTTCCCTGTACAGTGGTCTGGTCCGTGCTACCACTGTCTGTTCTAGTTTTCCAGTTGTTGTCTGCGATTGCTTGTGGTTGGTCCCTGGTGATCCCTCGGCGATCCCTGGTTATGACTGTTTGTTCCCCTATTTTGCTGTCCAAACTGCTTGGTTTCGTTTCTCCTCCTCTGGTCTTCTCTTGGTAAACTACATTTAAAACACCGTTGTCTGTTGGTGTAATTCTCCCATTTGCACCTGGAACAACTCCACTCACCTGATTGATGGAAACCAGTTCTATGCATATTATTATTATTCCCGTGAAAATTATTTCTCTGGTGATTAAACTCTGTGTTACTATTATTATTATGTAAGGGTCGCCTACCCACTTCTCGATCTCTAATGCTCTGTAATATATCTAATATTCTCTCCAGCTCATTCATATCTTCAATCTCTTTTGTCATTAAGGTGGTTTTCACTTCTCTCGGTAAGTGCTTACTTACATGCCTAACAAAAGATTTAAATGGTATTTGTGGCTCTAGGTATTTAGCTTCCTTATATAGGTTAGTTACGTATATCGTTATATTATTATTAGGGTGTCCTATAAAATTGCCCGTTCCCATTATACGGCTTCTTAGTATTTCTTGTTCGTCTTCTGTCCAATATTTCCCTTTAAATGCTTTTTCGAATGTCTCATAACAGTCCCACTCTAACCTATGTGCTTCAGCCCACACTATTGAACTACCCTTAAAACATTTAATTATTTTGGTTAGTTGCACCTCGCAACTACTATTGCTGAAACGGTTGTATTCCCAGGTTTGGTTTATAAATCTCATTGGGTGTATTGTTCTGTTTTCATAGCTGAACATTTCTAACTCAATTTCGTTATGTAAGTCTCTAGTTATTATCACCCTTTCAGTAACTCCAGTAAATTTTTTGTTAATTTCCCCCCGTAACTCATTCTTCACACTCATTAAATTATTCTCAATTACAGTACATTTGTCATATATATTATTACTAGTTTGTAAATTGAACTCATCTATTTCTTTAAGCTTACTTTGTATGGTACTTATTTTACAGTTGGTACTAGTTGCATGCTCTGAAATAGCTTTATCTACTGTTTCTATATTTTCTGTTATACTTATTACATTTGACTCAAAATTTTCTAACTGATTTTGTAAAACAGTTGTTTGTTTATTTCAAAATTGGTTTTCATCTCTATCTGCTTATCTATTGTAGCTAAACATTAATTTTCTATCTCTTTACTTTGTGTCTCTATTTGGTTTTGAACTTTGTTAATTACCGTTTCATTGATTGTATTGATTCTCTCATCTAAATCATTTATTTTAGCATCGTATTTCTCATTAACTATTTCTACTACCTGTTCTTGAATATTTGTACAATGTACATCTATTTCTTTGATTCGTCTATCAAAATTAACATTCTGTTTTCTGATCTCATTTTTTACTTCATCAAATTTTACGTTAAAATTATTTTGGACTTCTCTAATTTCACTTTTCTGTTCATTAAATTTTTCATCAAGTTTACTAAATTTCTCATCAAACTTATTATTCTGTGTATTAAAAAGCATTTGCATCATTTTCATTATTTCATTATCTTCAGCCCTGTTAGTCGGGACTGGCGTTGAGTGAATAATTCCTTCACTCATGATTTGTGACTCAGTCATGCTCAGTTGGTTTCCATCTACAGTGAAGCTGATATTTTCATTATTTTTTGCCATTTTAAAGAAAAAATTCTATTTCTTTTAAACTGTTACTTTATATCTCAAACATCATAAAAACATAACATAAAAATTATAACATAACCTTCTTACTTACGTACCTTATTTATACATTATTTACTTCAAATAACCATTCTGCTCCTCCTAGTAGGCTGTATTTATATAAAGTCCCTGTTCGGGCGCCATTTGTTATCTTACTTACTACGTGTTATTTAATCATTTATCGGTTTGTACATAAACACTGTTTGACGTCTGTATAATTCCGACGCCATCTTTAAGGTTTACCAAATACAGTATATATATATATATATTATAACGAAACATTGTTATCAATGTTTATCGTTCTAACTGGAGTACGCATAATAAGCGTTATCTGCTACAATTGTACATTTAGAAGGGTACAGATAAGATTGTATATAGCAAACAAAACAGATAACAGTCCACCTGCATAAATATGTATAATTTTGTCGGCACATGTCAGAAGTGTTTTAAAACTTAAATAATAAAAAAAAAATGACAAAAGATTAAGAAGAACTAGGTTGACCAGTGAATAGTGCGGAAATGTAGCTTTATTTAGACACCAAACACATAACGATATAGTGAGAGTGTCGTGAACTATAAGCGTTTTACTATTTCACACCTTTCGCGGTGCTAATTAAAGATCGCGTGTATAAATAGCTAATAACTGTGTTCAAGACACGTCTAACAAACAACTTTGTTACCTAAATAAATAAAGGATTGTTGAGGTATTCGCCGATAGAAACTCATTTGCACACGTGGCTTTGCCCTATAAATAGCGAGCCAAAAACGAGCATCTGTCTCGCTCATTCATAAAGTATTCGTTGAGTCGTACACACGGAACGATACGCTGCAGAAGACGCTTCAATGAGACCGGCAGACACCTGAGTTACTACAACTACGTACTACGGACATCAGACTATACCCGAGGCCAGAGACGCTGTGTCCATGACGATAAAGGAACGACGCCTAGCCTAGCTGTTCATACACCGCTAAGCGACGCTGACGGAGGTTTCGAGAGGAATAGCTGTACTCAACGCCGGCGCCTGAGACCCGTGTACATCTGTGTAACATGAAATCATCAAAACAGGTGACCTGATATGGTTCAGGGTTCATAATAATGTTGTAAAACACAACAAGTAAATAAAAAGCCGCTATAAGCGAAATTGAACAGTTTTAAATAACTGATAAACATTTAATTATATAGGCGGTATGACTAAAGCCTAAAGACACTTTTAAATGTTGTACTGTATATCATATAGAGACATTTATTCAAAAAGACAGAACATTTAGATAATGTGTGATTATTATAATAATATGTTAATAAGAGTGCAGAAAGACTCTAAGCAAATGTTTTCATGAGATTGTGCACTGTATACAAAAATTATATTTGATAAATTAAATGTGATAAATTAAGGGAGAGTGCAGAGAAGCTCTAAGAGTGTTATCAAGATATTAGATGTCACAAATTTTATTGTTTCATATTAATTATTGTTGACAGCCAAGCAGGCTGAAGAGTAGAATAATTAAAAGGGAGTTACCCTTAATAAAAATGTTTAGATTAATAATAATTACCATAGAGATAACGATAACCCTTGTTATATTCATTTAAAAAGGTCATATTTTATTTTCTTATGTATAAAGAACAGGGTTACGGATTTCATAGAATGAAATCAATTCAGTATTTCCATTTTATTAAATAATTAAATTCAATATAACAAAATGATTTTTTATAAATGAATTATAATTACAGGCAGACAGTGTGAAACTGCCCATATATGTGTGTATATTTCCATGTTATATGTTTTGTGTATATACTGTGTATTGTATGTCTTATTTTCAGGAACTTATAAATTATGTACTAAGATATATGATTTTAATATGTGATTGTTAGACGTAAGCATTATAACAATATATCACTAGAGAAAATATGTGTAAAGTAATATTCAAGAAAGAATATAAATTGGTGGAACCCGCCGTAAATTGTGTTAAATATTTGAAATTCTTTTTTATTATTATGATTTGTTTAAAGATAAGCACCTTGAGGGTGACAATTATAATCATTGGAATGATAGACTAAAAAGGTAGTTTTCATTTATTCACAATTTATACAACTCAGCTTCCTGAAATAATTCTTTTGAAAACACATCGTCCCAACTCGTTACTTGATACCTAATAAGCCCAAATCCCACACCTAATAGCCGGCAAAGCAGAAAAGTACCATATACTGCAGGTAAGTGTTGGCATGGTATACCCTAACCAGGTCCATGTAAAACTCATAATCCATAATGAAAGAAATCATAAAAAGATGTGTTGCAAAAGAAAATGTCGCTTCCAACGTGGGGCACGATTAAATAAATAAAAAAAAAAAAAAAAAACAATATGTAAAAATTAGTAAGAAGTTAAATAAATATAAATTCACGTAGAACAAATATTTAGAATTGATGTGTAATTATTATAAAACGTGCATTTATATGTTGAATGTAGCTGATAAGAACGTACAGTTAGCATTATCAGTAGAGTAAACAAAGGGGAGCTTGGATAAATATTGTGGTTATCAGAAACTGATACTACAGGCACCCAAGATAACGGTTGTATGTTGACTACCAATATTTAATAATAATCCAAATAATTAATAATATACAAATTAATAATAAATATTTTAAAATCGGTTCACCAAATTAAAATTAAACATGGCACATAAACAAGAGGTCAGTTTAGCCGACATAATGAAGAAGTTAGAAGCCAGCAACGCTGAAAACGTAAAAAGGTTTGAAGAAATAAAAACTAGTGGTGCTGAAACTATGAGAAGATTGGAGGCAAGCACGTCAGAAATTCAGAAACTATACGCGTATAATGCTGAAAGTAAGGTAGAAATTATGGAACGAATGGAGACCTTAGAAGGTAAAGTTAAAGAGTCTCTAAAACAACAAGCGGTGGTGATGAATGAAAATTTCGAAGAGCAGCGAAAAAGACTACAACAAAATTTTAAATCTATGGCCGACACACTGGACCAGAAACTCGAAAAAATTACGCATCGACAAGATACCAAGATACAAGTCATCAGCGAGTTGGTGCAGAGTAATGTCAGGAAGACCATGAAAATTGAAGAAGAAACAAAAAGTCTCGCCGCAGCAGACGACACCATCAAGAAATCTATCCAACACCATGACAACAGGGTAGCTCAGCTGGAAGTCAAGTTAAAAGGTGAAGTAGACCGACTTACACGAGAAGTGAGAAGACTACCAACACAAGCGTTAGTATACTCGACCGTACCTAGAGAAGAGAGACCCATTAACTATTTTAGAGGATCCAGAGGGGAAAATCCCATTGAAGTTCGTATCAAATGTGAGAAAGAAATGGATAGTATTGGATCTATTCTCAGTGACAAAGATAAAATAGACTTTGTAAGCCGTTACTTAAAAGATGCAGCAGCCAGTTGGTTCACGATGGTGAATGACGATTTAAAAACGTATGAAGAATTTAAACTAGCATTCGAACGGAGGTATTGGAATGAATACATACAAATGAGAATACGAAATACACTGGAATTTGGTAAATATAATCCAGGTAAGCTGTCTGAAGATGAATACGTCATTATGTTAGTAGAGGGGAGTAAACATTTACGTCCCGCTTTAACACAAAAAGAATTAGTCATTAAGCTTGCTAATCATTTCAGCAGGAACATCCAACTAGCTATACATGTTCAGAGTATAGCTACCATTGAAGATCTATTAATACTTTTAACACAGATGGAGGGTGTAATCCGTGAACGAGACCCACCAAGAGGAGTTCAGCGAGATAACCGGAACCAAAATCAAGATAGAGGTACGTGGTATTCGCAAAGATATCGCCAAGAAGATAAAGGCAGAGAAGATAGACGTACAGACGATGAAAAATATCCGAAAAACAAAAATGTATCATATGATAGACGCCATGAAGATGGACGAACATATGAGAAGCAGGAGCAAAATAATGAAAGAGGTAATTACAAAGGAGGTTACCGATGGCCGAATTCGTCGAAACGCTTTTCGAAACCATGGACATCCTATAGGAATGAAAATACGCAGGCGATTACCGTTGAGAAAAAACAGAAAGAGACACCGAGAAACACTGATGAACGTAATAAACCGTCCACATCGAAGACTGAAAATCAATGACTACATTCTGGAGTCTGTATAGGAGGTATATTCCCACCTGATCTTAGGGAAGAATTATTTATGACCGATAAAATTAATCCAATAAATAATACTGTATGTCCACAAATAAAACTGTATGTTAATAATGTACCTGTTAACGCATTAGTTGATACAGGGAGTGAGGTCACAATTATCAATAGTGCATGGGTAAAAATTCATAATGCTCATTTTAAAAATGTACCAAAGTTGCCTACACGGGAGATACAAATAACTACAGCAAATAAATCGATGGAAAAAGTAAACCATCAGATGTATGTTAGTATTACCTGTCAAGGATTAGAGATAGAATTACCTGTACTGATAGTTGATAAGCTAATATATGACTGCATTCTGGGAGTGGATGCGCTAGACCGACTCAATGCTGTTATCAATATGAAAGATGGACAAATGACATGTACAGTTAATAATATATGTAAAACTATAGATTTAAGAGCACCTGTTAAAGAACAGAATCCTCCGCAACCGGAAATACTTAAAATTAGTAGACCCAAGATCACATTAGCCGAAGAACGGATACATCCAGAAGAAGTAGAAGATCAGCCAGGAGAACAACACATAAATGATCTGTTAGGAGAATATGAGGACATCTTTAGCGAAGTACCAACTCAAACTCACGTCTACCAGCATCGAATTAAGGTAACTGACCCGTTCAAGTTCGTCAGACGCACATATACGATTCCAATGAAATACGAGGAGCAGGTAGATCAAGAAATTCAGCGTATGTTAGATAACAATGTCATCCGCAGATCACATAGCAATTACCTGAATCCACTTGTAGTAATCAAGAAAAAAGATGATGCGATTAGACTGTGTATGGATATGCGTAACCTTAACAACGTTGTTGAAAAGATGTACGACTGCGCTCCAAATGCTGAAGAGTTATTTGCTAAATGTGAAGGAGCTAGATATTTAACAAAATTAGACCTTACTTCTAGTTTCTGGCAGATACCAATACAAGAGAGTGACCGCAAGTATACGGCGTTCCTCTACAAAAACAAGACCTATGAATACAACGTAGTACCGTTTGGATTAAGCACTAGCTTGTCTGCTATTGTACGATGTCTAGAAAATGCACTTGGAGAGGAGGTGTCACCTTACACAATGGTATTTGTAGATGACATACTCGTCGTGTCGAAAACTATTCAGGAACATGTAAATCAATTACGAGTTATTTTTGAGAAATTTAGAGTAGCCAAAATTTCCCTCAATTATAAAAAATGTGAATTCCTAAAAACCAATATCAAGTTCCTTGGTCATATTATATCCGAACGAGGTATCAAACCTGATCCTATCAAGATCCAAAGTATCCTAAATTTCCCTATTCCTAAAAATGTAAAAGGAGTAAGAGCTTTCCTAGGATTGACTGGTTATTATCGACGCTTCTCATCTGACTATGCAGCAACAGTAAAACCTCTGCTGGAGTTAACACAAAAGAAGAGAAAATGGAGATGGGAGCAGCATCACACTGAAGCAGTGGATCGAGTCAAAACATTGTTTAAACAAAATTTAATGCTACACCATCCGAAGAAAGACGGCGATTATGTGCTATATGCAGACGCAAGTCAATATGCAATGGGAAGTGTATTGTATCAAAAAGACTCAAAAGGAGACTTAAGGGTCATCGCCTATGCCAGTCGTGTATTCCGAGGAGCGGAGATAGAGTACTGCACTACAGAAAAGGAAGTACTAGCTATTGTATATGCATTATCCCAGTTCCGATTCTATCTATGCGGAACTCATTTTGAAATTCATACAGATCATCAGGCTTTATCTTTCCTATTAACATGTAAGGTAAAGAGTGCGAGGTTGATGCGATGGATACTTGCCATTGGGGAGTATTCTTTCACCATTAAATACTGCAAAGGCAAAGACAATGAAGTAGCTGATACCTTAAGCCGTTATATAGAAGAAAAAGAAGAAACACATGAAGCTAAACCACAAGATGTCAGGGTACTTAGCAACATAACATACAAACCCGAGAGAGAAGTACAAGAATTACTATGTAATCTCGCTAGAGAGCAAGATAAAGATCAGCGATTACAGAATATAAAAAATAATCCGTTACCTATAAATTATTGTGTGAAAGATGGAATTTTATTTAAGCTTATTAATTATGATTGGAAAGTTGTGCTATCTCATGACATGTTACAGAAATTAATTATGCCATGTCATCGTAGTCTAGCTCATGCATCTCCATTGAAGTGCTATTTAACTATGAAAGAAGCCTTCACCTGTAATAATTTTGTTCAGAAAAATTAAAATAATTGTTAGGAAATGCCATGATTGTCAAACAGCCAAACATCCGAATTTAAACACTTGCGTTGAAATGGGGAGTATCAGAACTAAGAAGAAGGGGGATATAGTTGCACTCGATTTCCTTGGACCACTCCCGCGATCAAGTCGTGGGTACCGCCATATAATTGTGACGGTAGATGTGTTTACCAAGCTAGTAAAGTTATATGCTGTACGAAGACCCACCATGAAATCTGTTCTGAAAGTCATCACCCAGAAGTATATACCAAAGTATGGAAAAATGGATAAAGTGTTGACAGATCAAGGTAAGCAGTTTGGTAATAAATTATGGAAGGACGCATTGACAAGACAAGGTATAAAACCTAAACTTACATCCATAAGGCATCCACAAACTAATCTAGCTGAAAGAATAAATAGAGAGTTAGGCAAGTACATGAGGTTATATTGCTACAATCAACAGAGTAAATGGCCTGACTATCTACAATATTTCGAAGATGCAATGAATCACAATTATAGTGAAGCTACAGGATACACACCGTTAGAATTAAGTGAGAATAAAATACCTAAAAGATTCTGGCACAACATGATTAATAAACCGGAAAATTATAATGTAGATTTGCCAATTCAAATAAAAATAAACAGAGCTGAACGACAGTTATATCATCAAGCAGGTAAAAGGAGAGACCGGTATAATAGAACTCACCGATTGACAAGATTCCAGATTGGTGATAAGGTATTGATAAAGACAAATCCTGTGGGAAGTAGTATATTAAACACTTCCAAGAAATTCTTCAGATTATTCTGTGGCCCATATGAACTAAGGAGTCGTCTAGGACCACACACCTACATGGTATATGACCCAGTGAAGCAAAAGGACGTCGGAAAGTACCATGCGTCATCTCTGCGTCATTATATCCAATAATACCCATATGTGATTGTTACTTTAAGATAAGATTTTATATTCTTTCTAATAAACATGTAATATAACTGACTGTGTATGTACTAAACATAGATAAAAAAAAAAAAAAAAAAAAAAATATGTTGTTCTGTAAAGCACAAACAATTTTTTTTAAAGCAAGTGGGGGAGTGTTATAACGAAACATTGTTATCAATGTTTATCGTTCTAACTGGAGTACGCATAATAAGCGTTATCTGCTACAATTGTACATTTAGAAGGGTACAGATAAGATTTTATATAGCAAACAAAACAGATAACAGTCCACCTGCATAAATATGTATAATTTTGTCGGCACATGTCAGAAGTGTTTTAAAACTTAAATAATAAAAAAAAAATGACAAAAGATTAAGAAGAACTAGGTTGACCAGTGAATAGTGCGGAAATGTAGCTTTATTTAGACACCAAACACATAACGATATAGTGAGAGTGTCGTGAACTATAAGCGTTTTACTATTTCACACCTTTCGCGGTGCTAATTAAAGATCGCGTGTATACATAGCTAATAACTGTGTTCAAGACACGTCTAACAAACAACTTTGTTACCTAAATAAATAAAGGATTGTTGAGGTATTCGCCGATAGAAACTCATTTGCACACGTGGCTTTGCCCTATAAATAGCGAGCCAAAAACGAGCATCTGTCTCGCTCATTCATAAAGTATTCGTTGAGTCGTACACACGGAACGATACGCTGCAGAAGACGCTTCAATGAGACCAGCAGACACCTGAGTTACTACAACTACGTACTACGGACATCAGACTACACCCGAGGCCAGAGACGCTGTGTCCATGACGATAAAGGAACGACGCCTAGCCTAGCTGTTCATACACCGCTAAGCGACGCTGACGGAGGTTTCGAGAGGAATAGCTGTACTCAACGCCGACGCCTGAGACCCGTGTACATCTGTGTAACATGAAATCATCAAAACAGGTGACCTGATATGGTTCAGGGTTCATAATAATGTTGTAAAACACAACAAGTAAATAAAAAGCCGCTATAAGCGAAATTGAACAGTTTTAAATAATTGATAAACATTTAATTATATAGGCGGTATGACTAAAGCCTAAAGACACTTTTAAATGTTGTACTGTATATCATATAGAGACATTTATTCAAAAAGACAGAACATTTAGATAATGTGTGATTATTATAATAATATGTTAATAAGAGTGCAGAAAGACTCTAAGCAAATGTTTTCATGAGATTGTGCACTGTATACAAAAATTATATTTGATAAATTAAATGTGATAAATTAAGGGAGAGTGCAGAGAAGCTCTAAGAGTGTTATCAAGATATTAGATGTCACAAATTTTATTGTTTCATATTAATTATTGTTGATAGCCAAGCAGGCTGAAGAGTAGAATAATTAAAAGGGAGTTACCCTTAATAAAAATGTTTAGATTAATAATAATTACTATAGAGATAACGATAACTATAACACTTGTTATATTCATTTAAAAAGTTCGTATTTTATTTTCTCATGTATAAAGAACAGGGTTACGGATTTCATAGAATGAAATCAATTCAGTATTTCCATTTTATTAAATAATTAAATTCAATATAACAAAATGATTTTTTATAAATGAATTATAATTACAGGCAGACAGTGTGAAACTGCCCATATATGTGTGTATATTTCCATGTTATATGTTTTGTGTATATACTGTGTATTGTATGTCTTATTTTCAGGAACTTATAAATTATGTACTAAGATATATGATTTTAATATGTGATTGTTAGACGTAAGCATTATAACAATATATCACTAGAGAAAATATGTGTAAAGTAATATTCAAGAAAGAATATAAATGGTGGAACCCGCCGTAAATTGTGTTAAATATTTGAAATTCTTTTTTATTATTATGATTTGTTTAAAGATAAGCACCTTGAGGGTGACAATTATAATCATTGGAATGATAGACTAAAAAGGTAGTTTTCATTTATTCACAATTTATACAACTCAGCTTCCTGAAATAATTCTTTTGAAAACACATCGTCCCAACTCGTTACCTGATACCTAATAAGCCCAAATCCCACACCTAATAGCCGGCAAAGCAGAAAAGTACCATATACTGCAGGTAAGTGTTGGCATGGTATACCCTAACCAGGTCCATGTAAAACTCATAATCCATAATGAAAGAAATCATAAAAAGATGTGTTGCAAAAGAAAATGTCGCTTCCAACGTGGGGCACGATTAAATAAATAAAAAAAAAAAAAAAAAAAAACAATATGAAAAAATTAAAAATTAGTAAGAAGTTTAATAAATATAAATTCACGTAGAACAAATATTTAGAGTTGATGTGTAATTATTATAAAACGTGCATTTATATGTTGAATGTAGCTGATAAGAACGTACAGTTAGCGTTATCAGTAGAGTAAACAAAGGGGAGCTTGGATAAATATTGTGGTTATCAGAAACTGATACTACAGGCGCCCAAGATAACGGTTGTATGTTGATGAATAAATGACTACCAATATTTAATAATAATCCAAATAATTAATAATATACAAATTAATAATAAATATTTTAAAATCGGTTCACCAAATTAAAATTAAACATGGCACATAAACAAGAGGTCAGTTTAGCCGACATAATGAAGAAGTTAGAAGCCAGCAACGCTGAAAACGTAAAAAGGTTTGAAGAAATAAAAACTAGTGGTGCTGAAACTATGAGAAGATTGGAGGCAAGCACGTCAGAAATTCAGAAACTATACGCGTATAATGCTGAAAGTAAGGTAGAAATTATGGAACGAATGGAGACCTTAGAAGGTAAAGTTAAAGAGTCTCTAAAACAACAAGCGGTGGTGATGAATGAAAATTTCGAAGAGCAGCGAAAAAGACTACAACAAAATTTTAAATCTATGGCCGACACACTGGACCAGAAACTCAAAAAAATTACGCATCGACAAGATACCAAGATACAAGTCATCAGCGAGTTGGTGCAGAGTAATGTCAGGAAGACCATGAAAATTGAAGAAGAAACAAAAAGTCTCGCCGCAGCAGACGACACCATCAAGAAATCTATCCAACACCATGACAACAGGGTAGCTCAGCTGGAAGTCAAGTTAAAAGGTGAAGTAGACCGACTTACACGAGAAGTGAGAAGACTACCAACACAAGCATTAGTATACTCGACCGTACCTAGAGAAGAGAGACCCATTAACTATTTTAGAGGATCCAGAGGGGAAAATCCCATTGAATTTCGTATCAAATGTGAGAAAGAAATGGATAGTATTGGATCTATTCTCAGTGACAAAGATAAAATAGACTTTGTAAGCCGTTACTTAAAAGATGCAGCAGCCAGTTGGTTCACGATGGTGAATGACGATTTAAAAACGTATGAAGAATTTAAACTAGCATTCGAACGGAGGTATTGGAATGAATACATACAAATGAGAATACGAAATACACTGGAATTTGGTAAATATAATCCAGGTAAGCTGTCTGAAGATGAATACGTCATTATGTTAGTAGAGGGGAGTAAACATTTACGTCCCGCTTTAACACAAAAAGAATTAGTCATTAAGCTTGCTAATCATTTCAGCAGGAACATCCAACTAGCTATACATGTTCAGAGTATAGCTACCATTGAAGATCTATTAATACTTTTAACACAGATGGAGGGTGTAATCCGTGAACGAGACCCACCAAGAGGAGTTCAGCGAGATAACCGGAACCAAAATCAAGATAGAGGTACGTGGTATTCGCAAAGATATCGCCAAGAAGATAAAGGCAGAGAAGATAGACGTACAGACGATGAAAAATATCCGAAAAACAAAAATGTATCATATGATAGACGCCATGAAGATGGACGAACATATGAGAAGCAGGAGCAAAATAATGAAAGAGGTAATTACAAAGGAGGTTACCGATGGCCGAATTCGTCGAAACGATTTTTGAAACCATGGACATCCGATAGGAATGAAAATACGCAGGCAATTACCGTTGAGAAAAAACAGAAAGAGACACCGAGAAACACTGATGAACGTAATAAACCGTCCACATCGAAGACTGAAAATCAATGACTACATTCTGGAGTCTGTATAGGAGGTATATTCCCACCTGATCTTAGGGAAGAATTATTTATGACCGATAAAATTAATCCAATAAATAATACTGTATGTCCACAAATAAAACTGTATGTTAATAATGTACCTGTTAACGCATTAGTTGATACAGGGAGTGAGGTCACAATTATCAATAGTGCATGGGTAAAAATTCATAATGCTCATTTAAAAAATGTACCGAAGTTGCCTACACGGGAGATACAAATAACTACAGCAAATAAATCGATGGAAAAAGTAAACCATCAGATGTATGTTAGTATTACCTGTCAAGGATTAGAGATAGAATTACCTGTACTGATAGTTGATAAGCTAATATATGACTGCATTCTGGGAGTGGATGCGCTAGACCGACTCAATGCTGTTATCAATATGAAAGATGGACAAATGATATGTACAGTTAATAATATATGTAAAACTATAGATTTAAGAGCACCTGTTAAAGAACAGAATCCTCCAAAACCGGAAATACTTAAAATTAGTAGACCCAAGATCACATTAGCCGAAGAACGGATACATCCAGAAGAAGTAGAAGATCAGCCAGGAGAACAACACATAAATGATCTGTTAGGAGAATATGAGGACATCTTTAGCGAAGTACCAACTCAAACTCACATCTACCAGCATCGAATTAAGGTAACTGACCCGTCCAAGTTTGTCAGACGCACATATACGATTCCAATGAAATACGAGGAGCAGGTAGATCAAGAAATTCAGCGTATGTTAGATAACAATGTCATCTGCAGATCACATAGCAATTACCTGAATCCACTTGTAGTAATCAAGAAAAAAGATGATGCGATTAGACTGTGTATGGATATGCGTAACCTTAACAACGTTGTTGAAAAGATGTACGACTGCGCTCCAAATGCTGAAGAGTTATTTGCTAAATGTGAAGGAGCTAGATATTTAACAAAATTAGACCTTACTTCTAGTTTCTGGCAGATACCAATACAAGAGAGTGACCGCAAGTATACGGCGTTCCTCTACAAAAACAAGACCTATGAATACAACGTAGTACCGTTTGGATTAAGCACTAGCTTGTCTGCTATTGCACGATGTCTAGAAAATGCACTTGGAGAGGAGGTGTCACCTTACACAATGGTATTTGTAGATGACATACTCGTCGTGTCGAAAACTATTCAGGAACATGTAAATCAATTACGAGTTATTTTTGAGAAATTTAGAGTAGCCAAAATTTCCCTCAATTATAAAAAATGTGAATTCCTAAAAACCAATATCAAGTTCCTTGGTCATATTATATCCGAACGAGGTATCAAACCTGATCCTATCAAGATCCAAAGTATCCTAAATTTCCCTATTCCTAAAAATGTAAAAGGAGTAAGAGCTTTCCTAGGATTGACTGGTTATTATCGACGCTTCTCATCTGACTATGCAGCAACAGTAAAACCTCTGCTGGAGTTAACACAAAAGAAGAGAAAATGGAGATGGGAGCAGCATCACACTGAAGCAGTGGATCGAGTCAAAACATTGTTTAAACAAAATTTAATGCTACACCATCCGAAGAAAGACGGCGATTATGTGCTATATGCAGACGCAAGTCAATATGCAATGGGAAGTGTATTGTATCAAAAAGACTCAAAAGGAGACTTAAGGGTCATCGCCTATGCCAGTCGTGTATTCCGAGGAGCGGAGATAGAGTACTGCACTACAGAAAAGGAAGTACTAGCTATTGTATATGCATTATCCCAGTTCCGATTCTATCTATGCGGAACTCATTTTGAAATTCATACAGATCATCAGGCTTTATCTTTCCTATTAACATGTAAGGTAAAGAGTGCGAGGTTGATGCGATGGATACTTGCCATTGGGGAGTATTCTTTCACCATTAAATACTGCAAAGGCAAAGACAATGAAGTAGCTGATACCTTAAGCCGTTATATAGAAGAAAAAGAAGAAACACATGAAGCTAAACCACAAGATTTCAGGGTACTTAGCAACATAACATACAAACCCGAGAGAGAAGTACAAGAATTACTATGTAATCTCGCTAGAGAGCAAGATAAAGATCAGCGATTACAGAATATAAAAAATAATCCGTTACCTATAAATTATTGTGTGAAAGATGGAATTTTATTTAAGCTTATTAATTATGATTGGAAAGTTGTGCTATCTCATGACATGTTACAGAAATTAATTATGCCATGTCATCGTAGTCTAGCTCATGCATCTCCATTGAAGTGCTATTTAACTATGAAAGAAGCCTTCACCTGTAATAATTTTGTTCAGAAAAATTAAAATAATTGTTAGGAAATGCCATGATTGTCAAACAGCCAAACATCCGAATTTAAACACTTGCGTTGAAATGGGGAGTATCAGAACTAAGAAGAAGGGGGATATAGTTGCACTCGATTTCCTTGGACCACTCCCGCGACCAAGTCGTGGGTACCGCCATATAATTGTGACGGTAGATGTGTTTACCAAGCTAGTAAAGTTATATGCTGTACGAAGACCCACCATGAAATCTGTTCTGAAAGTCATCACCCAGAAGTATATACCAAAGTATGGAAAAATGGATAAAGTGTTGACAGATCAAGGTAAGCAGTTTGGTAATAAATTATGGAAGGACGCATTGACAAGACAAGGTATAAAACCTAAACTTACATCCATAAGGCATCCACAAACTAATCTAGCTGAAAGAATAAATAGAGAGTTAGGCAAGTACATGAGGTTATATTGCTACAATCAACAGAGTAAATGGCCTGACTATCTACAATATTTCGAAGATGCAATGAATCACAATTATAGTGAAGCTACAGGATACACACCGTTAGAATTAAGTGAGAATAAAATACCTAAAAGATTCTGGCACAACATGATTAATAAACCGGAAAATTATAATGTAGATTTGCCAATTCAAATAAAAATAAACAGAGCTGAACGACAGTTATATCATCAAGCAGGTAAAAGGAGAGACCGGTATAATAGAACTCACCGATTGACAAGATTCCAGATTGGTGATAAGGTATTGATAAAGACAAATCCTGTGGGAAGTAGTATATTAAACACTTCCAAGAAATTCTTCAGATTATTCTGTGGCCCATATGAACTAAGGAGTCGTCTAGGACCACACACCTACATGGTATATGACCCAGTGAAGCAAAAGGACGTCGGAAAGTACCATGCGTCATCTCTGCGTCATTATATCCAATAATACCCATATGTGATTGTTACTTTAAGATAAGATTTTATATTCTTTCTAATAAACATGTAATATAACTGACTGTGTATGTACTAAACATAGATAAAAAAAAAAAAAAAAAAAAAAATATGTTGTTCTGTAAAGCACAAACAATTTTTTTTAAAGCAAGTGGGGGAGTGTTATAACGAAACATTGTTATCAATGTTTATCGTTCTAACTGGAGTACGCATAATAAGCGTTATCTGCTACAATTGTACATTTAGAAGGGTACAGATAAGATTTTATATAGCAAACAAAACAGATAACAGTCCACCTGCATAAATATGTATAATTTTGTCGGCACATGTCAGAAGTGTTTTAAAACTTAAATAATAAAAAAAAAATGACAAAAGATTAAGAAGAACTAGGTTGACCAGTGAATAGTGCGGAAATGTAGCTTTATTTAGACACCAAACACATAACGATATAGTGAGAGTGTCGTGAACTATAAGCGTTTTACTATTTCACACCTTTCGCGGTGCTAATTAAAGATCGCGTGTATACATAGCTAATAACTGTGTTCAAGACACGTCTAACAAACAACTTTGTTACCTAAATAAATAAAGGATTGTTGAGGTATTCGCCGATAGAAACTCATTTGCACACGTGGCTTTGCCCTATAAATAGCGAGCCAAAAACGAGCATCTGTCTCGCTCATTCATAAAGTATTCGTTGAGTCGTACACACGGAACGATACGCTGCAGAAGACGCTTCAATGAGACCGGCAGACACCTGAGTTACTACAACTACGTACTACGGACATCAGACTACACCCGAGGCCAGAGACGCTGTGTCCATGACGATAAAGGAACGACGCCTAGCCTAGCTGTTCATACACCGCTAAGCGACGCTGACGGAGGTTTCGAGAGGAATAGCTGTACTCAACGCCGACGCCTGAGACCCGTGTACATCTGTGTAACATGAAATCATCAAAACAGGTGACCTGATATGGTTCAGGGTTCATAATAATGTTGTAAAACACAACAAGTAAATAAAAAGCCGCTATAAGCGAAATTGAACAGTTTTAAATAATTGATAAACATTTAATTATATAAGCGGTATGACTAAAGCCTAAAGACACTTTTAAATGTTGTACTGTATATCATATAGAGACATTTATTCAAAAAGACAGAACATTTAGATAATGTGTGATTATTATAATAATATGTTAATAAGAGTGCAGAAAGACTCTAAGCAAATGTTTTCATGAGATTGTGCACTGTATACAAAAATTATATTTGATAAATTAAATGTGATAAATTAAGGGAGAGTGCAGAGAAGCTCTAAGAGTGTTATCAAGATATTAGATGTCACAAATTTTATTGTTTCATATTAATTATTGTTGATAGCCAAGCAGGCTGAAGAGTAGAATAATTAAAAGGGAGTTACCCTTAATAAAAATGTTTAGATTAATAATAATTACTATAGAGATAACGATAACTATAACCCTTGTTATATTCATTTAAAAAGTTCGTATTTTATTTTCTCATGTATAAAGAACAGGGTTACGGATTTCATAGAATGAAATCAATTCAGTATTTCCATTTTATTAAATAATTAAATTCAATATAACAAAATGATTTTTTATAAATGAATTATAATTACAGGCAGACAGTGTGAAACTGCCCATATATGTGTGTATATTTCCATGTTATATGTTTTGTGTATATACTGTGTATTGTATGTCTTATTTTCAGGAACTTATAAATTATGTACTAAGATATATGATTTTAATATGTGATTGTTAGACGTAAGCATTATAACAATATATCACTAGAGAAAATATGTGTAAAGTAATATTCAAGAAAGAATATAAATGGTGGAACCCGCCGTAAATTGTGTTAAATATTTGAAATTCTTTTTTATTATTATGATTTGTTTAAAGATAAGCACCTTGAGGGTGACAATTATAATCATTGGAATGATAGACTAAAAAGGTAGTTTTCATTTATTCACAATTTATACAACTCAGCTTCCTGAAATAATTCTTTTGAAAACACATCGTCCCAACTCGTTACCTGATACCTAATAAGCCCAAATCCCACACCTAATAGCCGGCAAAGCAGAAAAGTACCATATACTGCAGGTAAGTGTTGGCATGGTATACCCTAACCAGGTCCATGTAAAACTCATAATCCATAATGAAAGAAATCATAAAAAGATGTGTTGCAAAAGAAAATGTCGCTTCCAACGTGGGGCACGATTAAATAAATAAAAAAAAAAAAAAAAAAAAACAATATGAAAAAATTAAAAATTAGTAAGAAGTTTAATAAATATAAATTCACGTAGAACAAATATTTAGAGTTGATGTGTAATTATTATAAAACGTGCATTTATATGTTGAATGTAGCTGATAAGAACGTACAGTTAGCGTTATCAGTAGAGTAAACAAAGGGGAGCTTGGATAAATATTGTGGTTATCAGAAACTGATACTACAGGCGCCCAAGATAACGGTTGTATGTTGATGAATAAATGACTACCAATATTTAATAATAATCCAAATAATTAATAATATACAAATTAATAATAAATATTTTAAAATCGGTTCACCAAATTAAAATTAAACATGGCACATAAACAAGAGGTCAGTTTAGCCGACATAATGAAGAAGTTAGAAGCCAGCAACGCTGAAAACGTAAAAAGGTTTGAAGAAATAAAAACTAGTGGTGCTGAAACTATGAGAAGATTGGAGGCAAGCACGTCAGAAATTCAGAAACTATACGCGTATAATGCTGAAAGTAAGGTAGAAATTATGGAACGAATGGAGACCTTAGAAGGTAAAGTTAAAGAGTCTCTAAAACAACAAGCGGTGGTGATGAATGAAAATTTCGAAGAGCAGCGAAAAAGACTACAACAAAATTTTAAATCTATGGCCGACACACTGGACCAGAAACTCAAAAAAATTACGCATCGACAAGATACCAAGATACAAGTCATCAGCGAGTTGGTGCAGAGTAATGTCAGGAAGACCATGAAAATTGAAGAAGAAACAAAAAGTCTCGCCGCAGCAGACGACACCATCAAGAAATCTATCCAACACCATGACAACAGGGTAGCTCAGCTGGAAGTCAAGTTAAAAGGTGAAGTAGACCGACTTACACTAGAAGTGAGAAGACTACCAACACAAGCATTAGTATACTCGACCGTACCTAGAGAAGAGAGACCCATTAACTATTTTAGAGGATCCAGAGGGGAAAATCCCATTGAATTTCGTATCAAATGTGAGAAAGAAATGGATAGTATTGGATCTATTCTCAGTGACAAAGATAAAATAGACTTTGTAAGCCGTTACTTAAAAGATGCAGCAGCCAGTTGGTTCACGATGGTGAATGACGATTTAAAAACGTATGAAGAATTTAAACTAGCATTCGAACGGAGGTATTGGAATGAATACATACAAATGAGAATACGAAATACACTGGAATTTGGTAAATATAATCCAGGTAAGCTGTCTGAAGATGAATACGTCATTATGTTAGTAGAGGGGAGTAAACATTTACGTCCCGCTTTAACACAAAAAGAATTAGTCATTAAGCTTGCTAATCATTTCAGCAGGAACATCCAACTAGCTATACATGTTCAGAGTATAGCTACCATTGAAGATCTATTAATACTTTTAACACAGATGGAGGGTGTAATCCGTGAACGAGACCCACCAAGAGGAGTTCAGCGAGATAACCGGAACCAAAATCAAGATAGAGGTACGTGGTATTCGCAAAGATATCGCCAAGAAGATAAAGGCAGAGAAGATAGACGTACAGACGATGAAAAATATCCGAAAAACAAAAATGTATCATATGATAGACGCCATGAAGATGGACGAACATATGAGAAGCAGGAGCAAAATAATGAAAGAGGTAATTACAAAGGAGGTTACCGATGGCCGAATTCGTCGAAACGATTTTTGAAACCATGGACATCCGATAGGAATGAAAATACGCAGGCAATTACCGTTGAGAAAAAACAGAAAGAGACACCGAGAAACACTGATGAACGTAATAAACCGTCCACATCGAAGACTGAAAATCAATGACTACATTCTGGAGTCTGTATAGGAGGTATATTCCCACCTGATCTTAGGGAAGAATTATTTATGACCGATAAAATTAATCCAATAAATAATACTGTATGTCCACAAATAAAACTGTATGTTAATAATGTACCTGTTAACGCATTAGTTGATACAGGGAGTGAGGTCACAATTATCAATAGTGCATGGGTAAAAATTCATAATGCTCATTTAAAAAATGTACCGAAGTTGCCTACACGGGAGATACAAATAACTACAGCAAATAAATCGATGGAAAAAGTAAACCATCAGATGTATGTTAGTATTACCTGTCAAGGATTAGAGATAGAATTACCTGTACTGATAGTTGATAAGCTAATATATGACTGCATTCTGGGAGTGGATGCGCTAGACCGACTCAATGCTGTTATCAATATGAAAGATGGACAAATGATATGTACAGTTAATAATATATGTAAAACTATAGATTTAAGAGCACCTGTTAAAGAACAGAATCCTCCAAAACCGGAAATACTTAAAATTAGTAGACCCAAGATCACATTAGCCGAAGAACGGATACATCCAGAAGAAGTAGAAGATCAGCCAGGAGAACAACACATAAATGATCTGTTAGGAGAATATGAGGACATCTTTAGCGAAGTACCAACTGAAACTCACGTCTACCAGCATCGAATTAAGGTAACTGACCCGTCCAAGTTTGTCAGACGCACATATACGATTCCAATGAAATACGAGGAGCAGGTAGATCAAGAAATTCAGCGTATGTTAGATAACAATGTCATCTGCAGATCACATAGCAATTACCTGAATCCACTTGTAGTAATCAAGAAAAAAGATGATGCGATTAGACTGTGTATGGATATGCGTAACCTTAACAACGTTGTTGAAAAGATGTACGACTGCGCTCCAAATGCTGAAGAGTTATTTGCTAAATGTGAAGGAGCTAGATATTTAACAAAATTAGACCTTACTTCTAGTTTCTGGCAGATACCAATACAAGAGAGTGACCGCAAGTATACGGCGTTCCTCTACAAAAACAAGACCTATGAATACAACGTAGTACCGTTTGGATTAAGCACTAGCTTGTCTGCTATTGCACGATGTCTAGAAAATGCACTTGGAGAGGAGGTGTCACCTTACACAATGGTATTTGTAGATGACATACTCGTCGTGTCGAAAACTATTCAGGAACATGTAAATCAATTACGAGTTATTTTTGAGAAATTTAGAGTAGCCAAAATTTCCCTCAATTATAAAAAATGTGAATTCCTAAAAACCAATATCAAGTTCCTTGGTCATATTATATCCGAACGAGGTATCAAACCTGATCCTATCAAGATCCAAAGTATCCTAAATTTCCCTATTCCTAAAAATGTAAAAGGAGTAAGAGCTTTCCTAGGATTGACTGGTTATTATCGACGCTTCTCATCTGACTATGCAGCAACAGTAAAACCTCTGCTGGAGTTAACACAAAAGAAGAGAAAATGGAGATGGGAGCAGCATCACACTGAAGCAGTGGATCGAGTCAAAACATTGTTTAAACAAAATTTAATGCTACACCATCCGAAGAAAGACGGCGATTATGTGCTATATGCAGACGCAAGTCAATATGCAATGGGAAGTGTATTGTATCAAAAAGACTCAAAAGGAGACTTAAGGGTCATCGCCTATGCCAGTCGTGTATTCCGAGGAGCGGAGATAGAGTACTGCACTACAGAAAAGGAAGTACTAGCTATTGTATATGCATTATCCCAGTTCCGATTCTATCTATGCGGAACTCATTTTGAAATTCATACAGATCATCAGGCTTTATCTTTCCTATTAACATGTAAGGTAAAGAGTGCGAGGTTGATGCGATGGATACTTGCCATTGGGGAGTATTCTTTCACCATTAAATACTGCAAAGGCAAAGACAATGAAGTAGCTGATACCTTAAGCCGTTATATAGAAGAAAAAGAAGAAACACATGAAGCTAAACCACAAGATGTCAGGGTACTTAGCAACATAACATACAAACCCGAGAGAGAAGTACAAGAATTACTATGTAATCTCGCTAGAGAGCAAGATAAAGATCAGCGATTACAGAATATAAAAAATAATCCGTTACCTATAAATTATTGTGTGAAAGATGGAATTTTATTTAAGCTTATTAATTATGATTGGAAAGTTGTGCTATCTCATGACATGTTACAGAAATTAATTATGCCATGTCATCGTAGTCTAGCTCATGCATCTCCATTGAAGTGCTATTTAACTATGAAAGAAGCCTTCACCTGTAATAATTTTGTTCAGAAAAATTAAAATAATTGTTAGGAAATGCCATGATTGTCAAACAGCCAAACATCCGAATTTAAACACTTGCGTTGAAATGGGGAGTATCAGAACTAAGAAGAAGGGGGATATAGTTGCACTCGATTTCCTTGGACCACTCCCGCGATCAAGTCGTGGGTACCGCCATATAATTGTGACGGTAGATGTGTTTACCAAGCTAGTAAAGTTATATGCTGTACGAAGACCCACCATGAAATCTGTTCTGAAAGTCATCACCCAGAAGTATATACCAAAGTATGGAAAAATGGATAAAGTGTTGACAGATCAAGGTAAGCAGTTTGGTAATAAATTATGGAAGGACGCATTGACAAGACAAGGTATAAAACCTAAACTTACATCCATAAGGCATCCACAAACTAATCTAGCTGAAAGAATAAATAGAGAGTTAGGCAAGTACATGAGGTTATATTGCTACAATCAACAGAGTAAATGGCCTGACTATCTACAATATTTCGAAGATGCAATGAATCACAATTATAGTGAAGCTACAGGATACACACCGTTAGAATTAAGTGAGAATAAAATACCTAAAAGATTCTGGCACAACATGATTAATAAACCGGAAAATTATAATGTAGATTTGCCAATTCAAATAAAAATAAACAGAGCTGAACGACAGTTATATCATCAAGCAGGTAAAAGGAGAGACCGGTATAATAGAACTCACCGATTGACAAGATTCCAGATTGGTGATAAGGTATTGATAAAGACAAATCCTGTGGGAAGTAGTATATTAAACACTTCCAAGAAATTCTTCAGATTATTCTGTGGCCCATATGAACTAAGGAGTCGTCTAGGACCACACACCTACATGGTATATGACCCAGTGAAGCAAAAGGACGTCGGAAAGTACCATGCGTCATCTCTGCGTCATTATATCCAATAATACCCATATGTGATTGTTACTTTAAGATAAGATTTTATATTCTTTCTAATAAACATGTAATATAACTGACTGTGTATGTACTAAACATAGATAAAAAAAAAAAAAAAAAAAAAAATATGTTGTTCTGTAAAGCACAAACAATTTTTTTTAAAGCAAGTGGGGGAGTGTTATAACGAAACATTGTTATCAATGTTTATCGTTCTAACTGGAGTACGCATAATAAGCGTTATCTGCTACAATTGTACATTTAGAAGGGTACAGATAAGATTTTATATAGCAAACAAAACAGATAACAGTCCACCTGCATAAATATGTATAATTTTGTCGGCACATGTCAGAAGTGTTTTAAAACTTAAATAATAAAAAAAAAATGACAAAAGATTAAGAAGAACTAGGTTGACCAGTGAATAGTGCGGAAATGTAGCTTTATTTAGACACCAAACACATAACGATATAGTGAGAGTGTCGTGAACTATAAGCGTTTTACTATTTCACACCTTTCGCGGTGCTAATTAAAGATCGCGTGTATACATAGCTAATAACTGTGTTCAAGACACGTCTAACAAACAACTTTGTTACCTAAATAAATAAAGGATTGTTGAGGTATTCGCCGATAGAAACTCATTTGCACACGTGGCTTTGCCCTATAAATAGCGAGCCAAAAACGAGCATCTGTCTCGCTCATTCATAAAGTATTCGTTGAGTCGTACACACGGAACGATACGCTGCAGAAGACGCTTCAATGAGACCAGCAGACACCTGAGTTACTACAACTACGTACTACGGACATCAGACTACACCCGAGGCCAGAGACGCTGTGTCCATGACGATAAAGGAACGACGCCTAGCCTAGCTGTTCATACACCGCTAAGCGACGCTGACGGAGGTTTCGAGAGGAATAGCTGTACTCAACGCCGACGCCTGAGACCCGTGTACATCTGTGTAACATGAAATCATCAAAACAGGTGACCTGATATGGTTCAGGGTTCATAATAATGTTGTAAAACACAACAAGTAAATAAAAAGCCGCTATAAGCGAAATTGAACAGTTTTAAATAATTGATAAACATTTAATTATATAGGCGGTATGACTAAAGCCTAAAGACACTTTTAAATGTTGTACTGTATATCATATAGAGACATTTATTCAAAAAGACAGAACATTTAGATAATGTGTGATTATTATAATAATATGTTAATAAGAGTGCAGAAAGACTCTAAGCAAATGTTTTCATGAGATTGTGCACTGTATACAAAAATTATATTTGATAAATTAAATGTGATAAATTAAGGGAGAGTGCAGAGAAGCTCTAAGAGTGTTATCAAGATATTAGATGTCACAAATTTTATTGTTTCATATTAATTATTGTTGATAGCCAAGCAGGCTGAAGAGTAGAATAATTAAAAGGGAGTTACCCTTAATAAAAATGTTTAGATTAATAATAATTACTATAGAGATAACGATAACTATAACCCTTGTTATATTCATTTAAAAAGTTCGTATTTTATTTTCTCATGTATAAAGAACAGGGTTACGGATTTCATAGAATGAAATCAATTCAGTATTTCCATTTTATTAAATAATTAAATTCAATATAACAAAATGATTTTTTATAAATGAATTATAATTACAGGCAGACAGTGTGAAACTGCCCATATATGTGTGTATATTTCCATGTTATATGTTTTGTGTATATACTGTGTATTGTATGTCTTATTTTCAGGAACTTATAAATTATGTACTAAGATATATGATTTTAATATGTGATTGTTAGACGTAAGCATTATAACAATATATCACTAGAGAAAATATGTGTAAAGTAATATTCAAGAAAGAATATAAATGGTGGAACCCGCCGTAAATTGTGTTAAATATTTGAAATTCTTTTTTATTATTATGATTTGTTTAAAGATAAGCACCTTGAGGGTGACAATTATAATCATTGGAATGATAGACTAAAAAGGTAGTTTTCATTTATTCACAATTTATACAACTCAGCTTCCTGAAATAATTCTTTTGAAAACACATCGTCCCAACTCGTTACCTGATACCTAATAAGCCCAAATCCCACACCTAATAGCCGGCAAAGCAGAAAAGTACCATATACTGCAGGTAAGTGTTGGCATGGTATACCCTAACCAGGTCCATGTAAAACTCATAATCCATAATGAAAGAAATCATAAAAAGATGTGTTGCAAAAGAAAATGTCGCTTCCAACGTGGGGCACGATTAAATAAATAAAAAAAAAAAAAAAAAAAAACAATATGAAAAAATTAAAAATTAGTAAGAAGTTTAATAAATATAAATTCACGTAGAACAAATATTTAGAGTTGATGTGTAATTATTATAAAACGTGCATTTATATGTTGAATGTAGCTGATAAGAACGTACAGTTAGCGTTATCAGTAGAGTAAACAAAGGGGAGCTTGGATAAATATTGTGGTTATCAGAAACTGATACTACAGGCGCCCAAGATAACGGTTGTATGTTGATGAATAAATGACTACCAATATTTAATAATAATCCAAATAATTAATAATATACAAATTAATAATAAATATTTTAAAATCGGTTCACCAAATTAAAATTAAACATGGCACATAAACAAGAGGTCAGTTTAGCCGACATAATGAAGAAGTTAGAAGCCAGCAACGCTGAAAACGTAAAAAGGTTTGAAGAAATAAAAACTAGTGGTGCTGAAACTATGAGAAGATTGGAGGCAAGCACGTCAGAAATTCAGAAACTATACGCGTATAATGCTGAAAGTAAGGTAGAAATTATGGAACGAATGGAGACCTTAGAAGGTAAAGTTAAAGAGTCTCTAAAACAACAAGCGGTGGTGATGAATGAAAATTTCGAAGAGCAGCGAAAAAGACTACAACAAAATTTTAAATCTATGGCCGACACACTGGACCAGAAACTCAAAAAAATTACGCATCGACAAGATACCAAGATACAAGTCATCAGCGAGTTGGTGCAGAGTAATGTCAGGAAGACCATGAAAATTGAAGAAGAAACAAAAAGTCTCGCCGCAGCAGACGACACCATCAAGAAATCTATCCAACACCATGACAACAGGGTAGCTCAGCTGGAAGTCAAGTTAAAAGGTGAAGTAGACCGACTTACACGAGAAGTGAGAAGACTACCAACACAAGCATTAGTATACTCGACCGTACCTAGAGAAGAGAGACCCATTAACTATTTTAGAGGATCCAGAGGGGAAAATCCCATTGAATTTCGTATCAAATGTGAGAAAGAAATGGATAGTATTGGATCTATTCTCAGTGACAAAGATAAAATAGACTTTGTAAGCCGTTACTTAAAAGATGCAGCAGCCAGTTGGTTCACGATGGTGAATGACGATTTAAAAACGTATGAAGAATTTAAACTAGCATTCGAACGGAGGTATTGGAATGAATACATACAAATGAGAATACGAAATACACTGGAATTTGGTAAATATAATCCAGGTAAGCTGTCTGAAGATGAATACGTCATTATGTTAGTAGAGGGGAGTAAACATTTACGTCCCGCTTTAACACAAAAAGAATTAGTCATTAAGCTTGCTAATCATTTCAGCAGGAACATCCAACTAGCTATACATGTTCAGAGTATAGCTACCATTGAAGATCTATTAATACTTTTAACACGGATGGAGGGTGTAATCCGTGAACGAGACCCACCAAGAGGAGTTCAGCGAGATAACCGGAACCAAAATCAAGATAGAGGTACGTGGTATTCGCAAAGATATCGCCAAGAAGATAAAGGCAGAGAAGATAGACGTACAGACGATGAAAAATATCCGAAAAACAAAAATGTATCATATGATAGACGCCATGAAGATGGACGAACATATGAGAAGCAGGAGCAAAATAATGAAAGAGGTAATTACAAAGGAGGTTACCGATGGCCGAATTCGTCGAAACGATTTTTGAAACCATGGACATCCGATAGGAATGAAAATACGCAGGCAATTACCGTTGAGAAAAAACAGAAAGAGACACCGAGAAACACTGATGAACGTAATAAACCGTCCACATCGAAGACTGAAAATCAATGACTACATTCTGGAGTCTGTATAGGAGGTATATTCCCACCTGATCTTAGGGAAGAATTATTTATGACCGATAAAATTAATCCAATAAATAATACTGTATGTCCACAAATAAAACTGTATGTTAATAATGTACCTGTTAACGCATTAGTTGATACAGGGAGTGAGGTCACAATTATCAATAGTGCATGGGTAAAAATTCATAATGCTCATTTAAAAAATGTACCGAAGTTGCCTACACGGGAGATACAAATAACTACAGCAAATAAATCGATGGAAAAAGTAAACCATCAGATGTATGTTAGTATTACCTGTCAAGGATTAGAGATAGAATTACCTGTACTGATAGTTGATAAGCTAATATATGACTGCATTCTGGGAGTGGATGCGCTAGACCGACTCAATGCTGTTATCAATATGAAAGATGGACAAATGATATGTACAGTTAATAATATATGTAAAACTATAGATTTAAGAGCACCTGTTAAAGAACAGAATCCTCCAAAACCGGAAATACTTAAAATTAGTAGACCCAAGATCACATTAGCCGAAGAACGGATACATCCAGAAGAAGTAGAAGATCAGCCAGGAGAACAACACATAAATGATCTGTTAGGAGAATATGAGGACATCTTTAGCGAAGTACCAACTCAAACTCACATCTACCAGCATCGAATTAAGGTAACTGACCCGTCCAAGTTTGTCAGACGCACATATACGATTCCAATGAAATACGAGGAGCAGGTAGATCAAGAAATTCAGCGTATGTTAGATAACAATGTCATCTGCAGATCACATAGCAATTACCTGAATCCACTTGTAGTAATCAAGAAAAAAGATGATGCGATTAGACTGTGTATGGATATGCGTAACCTTAACAACGTTGTTGAAAAGATGTACGACTGCGCTCCAAATGCTGAAGAGTTATTTGCTAAATGTGAAGGAGCTAGATATTTAACAAAATTAGACCTTACTTCTAGTTTCTGGCAGATACCAATACAAGAGAGTGACCGCAAGTATACGGCGTTCCTCTACAAAAACAAGACCTATGAATACAACGTAGTACCGTTTGGATTAAGCACTAGCTTGTCTGCTATTGCACGATGTCTAGAAAATGCACTTGGAGAGGAGGTGTCACCTTACACAATGGTATTTGTAGATGACATACTCGTCGTGTCGAAAACTATTCAGGAACATGTAAATCAATTACGAGTTATTTTTGAGAAATTTAGAGTAGCCAAAATTTCCCTCAATTATAAAAAATGTGAATTCCTAAAAACCAATATCAAGTTCCTTGGTCATATTATATCCGAACGAGGTATCAAACCTGATCCTATCAAGATCCAAAGTATCCTAAATTTCCCTATTCCTAAAAATGTAAAAGGAGTAAGAGCTTTCCTAGGATTGACTGGTTATTATCGACGCTTCTCATCTGACTATGCAGCAACAGTAAAACCTCTGCTGGAGTTAACACAAAAGAAGAGAAAATGGAGATGGGAGCAGCATCACACTGAAGCAGTGGATCGAGTCAAAACATTGTTTAAACAAAATTTAATGCTACACCATCCGAAGAAAGACGGCGATTATGTGCTATATGCAGACGCAAGTCAATATGCAATGGGAAGTGTATTGTATCAAAAAGACTCAAAAGGAGACTTAAGGGTCATCGCCTATGCCAGTCGTGTATTCCGAGGAGCGGAGATAGAGTACTGCACTACAGAAAAGGAAGTACTAGCTATTGTATATGCATTATCCCAGTTCCGATTCTATCTATGCGGAACTCATTTTGAAATTCATACAGATCATCAGGCTTTATCTTTCCTATTAACATGTAAGGTAAAGAGTGCGAGGTTGATGCGATGGATACTTGCCATTGGGGAGTATTCTTTCACCATTAAATACTGCAAAGGCAAAGACAATGAAGTAGCTGATACCTTAAGCCGTTATATAGAAGAAAAAGAAGAAACACATGAAGCTAAACCACAAGATTTCAGGGTACTTAGCAACATAACATACAAACCCGAGAGAGAAGTACAAGAATTACTATGTAATCTCGCTAGAGAGCAAGATAAAGATCAGCGATTACAGAATATAAAAAATAATCCGTTACCTATAAATTATTGTGTGAAAGATGGAATTTTATTTAAGCTTATTAATTATGATTGGAAAGTTGTGCTATCTCATGACATGTTACAGAAATTAATTATGCCATGTCATCGTAGTCTAGCTCATGCATCTCCATTGAAGTGCTATTTAACTATGAAAGAAGCCTTCACCTGTAATAATTTTGTTCAGAAAAATTAAAATAATTGTTAGGAAATGCCATGATTGTCAAACAGCCAAACATCCGAATTTAAACACTTGCGTTGAAATGGGGAGTATCAGAACTAAGAAGAAGGGGGATATAGTTGCACTCGATTTCCTTGGACCACTCCCGCGACCAAGTCGTGGGTACCGCCATATAATTGTGACGGTAGATGTGTTTACCAAGCTAGTAAAGTTATATGCTGTACGAAGACCCACCATGAAATCTGTTCTGAAAGTCATCACCCAGAAGTATATACCAAAGTATGGAAAAATGGATAAAGTGTTGACAGATCAAGGTAAGCAGTTTGGTAATAAATTATGGAAGGACGCATTGACAAGACAAGGTATAAAACCTAAACTTACATCCATAAGGCATCCACAAACTAATCTAGCTGAAAGAATAAATAGAGAGTTAGGCAAGTACATGAGGTTATATTGCTACAATCAACAGAGTAAATGGCCTGACTATCTACAATATTTCGAAGATGCAATGAATCACAATTATAGTGAAGCTACAGGATACACACCGTTAGAATTAAGTGAGAATAAAATACCTAAAAGATTCTGGCACAACATGATTAATAAACCGGAAAATTATAATGTAGATTTGCCAATTCAAATAAAAATAAACAGAGCTGAACGACAGTTATATCATCAAGCAGGTAAAAGGAGAGACCGGTATAATAGAACTCACCGATTGACAAGATTCCAGATTGGTGATAAGGTATTGATAAAGACAAATCCTGTGGGAAGTAGTATATTAAACACTTCCAAGAAATTCTTCAGATTATTCTGTGGCCCATATGAACTAAGGAGTCGTCTAGGACCACACACCTACATGGTATATGACCCAGTGAAGCAAAAGGACGTCGGAAAGTACCATGCGTCATCTCTGCGTCATTATATCCAATAATACCCATATGTGATTGTTACTTTAAGATAAGATTTTATATTCTTTCTAATAAACATGTAATATAACTGACTGTGTATGTACTAAACATAGATAAAAAAAAAAAAAAAAAAAAAAATATGTTGTTCTGTAAAGCACAAACAATTTTTTTTAAAGCAAGTGGGGGAGTGTTATAACGAAACATTGTTATCAATGTTTATCGTTCTAACTGGAGTACGCATAATAAGCGTTATCTGCTACAATTGTACATTTAGAAGGGTACAGATAAGATTTTATATAGCAAACAAAACAGATAACAGTCCACCTGCATAAATATGTATAATTTTGTCGGCACATGTCAGAAGTGTTTTAAAACTTAAATAATAAAAAAAAAATGACAAAAGATTAAGAAGAACTAGGTTGACCAGTGAATAGTGCGGAAATGTAGCTTTATTTAGACACCAAACACATAACGATATAGTGAGAGTGTCGTGAACTATAAGCGTTTTACTATTTCACACCTTTCGCGGTGCTAATTAAAGATCGCGTGTATACATAGCTAATAACTGTGTTCAAGACACGTCTAACAAACAACTTTGTTACCTAAATAAATAAAGGATTGTTGAGGTATTCGCCGATAGAAACTCATTTGCACACGTGGCTTTGCCCTATAAATAGCGAGCCAAAAACGAGCATCTGTCTCGCTCATTCATAAAGTATTCGTTGAGTCGTACACACGGAACGATACGCTGCAGAAGACGCTTCAATGAGACCGGCAGACACCTGAGTTACTACAACTACGTACTACGGACATCAGACTACACCCGAGGCCAGAGACGCTGTGTCCATGACGATAAAGGAACGACGCCTAGCCTAGCTGTTCATACACCGCTAAGCGACGCTGACGGAGGTTTCGAGAGGAATAGCTGTACTCAACGCCGACGCCTGAGACCCGTGTACATCTGTGTAACATGAAATCATCAAAACAGGTGACCTGATATGGTTCAGGGTTCATAATAATGTTGTAAAACACAACAAGTAAATAAAAAGCCGCTATAAGCGAAATTGAACAGTTTTAAATAATTGATAAACATTTAATTATATAGGCGGTATGACTAAAGCCTAAAGACACTTTTAAATGTTGTACTGTATATCATATAGAGACATTTATTCAAAAAGACAGAACATTTAGATAATGTGTGATTATTATAATAATATGTTAATAAGAGTGCAGAAAGACTCTAAGCAAATGTTTTCATGAGATTGTGCACTGTATACAAAAATTATATTTGATAAATTAAATGTGATAAATTAAGGGAGAGTGCAGAGAAGCTCTAAGAGTGTTATCAAGATATTAGATGTCACAAATTTTATTGTTTCATATTAATTATTGTTGATAGCCAAGCAGGCTGAAGAGTAGAATAATTAAAAGGGAGTTACCCTTAATAAAAATGTTTAGATTAATAATAATTACTATAGAGATAACGATAACTATAACCCTTGTTATATTCATTTAAAAAGTTCGTATTTTATTTTCTCATGTATAAAGAACAGGGTTACGGATTTCATAGAATGAAATCAATTCAGTATTTCCATTTTATTAAATAATTAAATTCAATATAACAAAATGATTTTTTATAAATGAATTATAATTACAGGCAGACAGTGTGAAACTGCCCATATATGTGTGTATATTTCCATGTTATATGTTTTGTGTATATACTGTGTATTGTATGTCTTATTTTCAGGAACTTATAAATTATGTACTAAGATATATGATTTTAATATGTGATTGTTAGACGTAAGCATTATAACAATATATCACTAGAGAAAATATGTGTAAAGTAATATTCAAGAAAGAATATAAATGGTGGAACCCGCCGTAAATTGTGTTAAATATTTGAAATTCTTTTTTATTATTATGATTTGTTTAAAGATAAGCACCTTGAGGGTGACAATTATAATCATTGGAATGATAGACTAAAAAGGTAGTTTTCATTTATTCACAATTTATACAACTCAGCTTCCTGAAATAATTCTTTTGAAAACACATCGTCCCAACTCGTTACCTGATACCTAATAAGCCCAAATCCCACACCTAATAGCCGGCAAAGCAGAAAAGTACCATATACTGCAGGTAAGTGTTGGCATGGTATACCCTAACCAGGTCCATGTAAAACTCATAATCCATAATGAAAGAAATCATAAAAAGATGTGTTGCAAAAGAAAATGTCGCTTCCAACGTGGGGCACGATTAAATAAATAAAAAAAAAAAAAAAAAAAAAACAATATGAAAAAATTAAAAATTAGTAAGAAGTTTAATAAATATAAATTCACGTAGAACAAATATTTAGAGTTGATGTGTAATTATTATAAAACGTGCATTTATATGTTGAATGTAGCTGATAAGAACGTACAGTTAGCGTTATCAGTAGAGTAAACAAAGGGGAGCTTGGATAAATATTGTGGTTATCAGAAACTGATACTACAGGCGCCCAAGATAACGGTTGTATGTTGATGAATAAATGACTACCAATATTTAATAATAATCCAAATAATTAATAATATACAAATTAATAATAAATATTTTAAAATCGGTTCACCAAATTAAAATTAAACATGGCACATAAACAAGAGGTCAGTTTAGCCGACATAATGAAGAAGTTAGAAGCCAGCAACGCTGAAAACGTAAAAAGGTTTGAAGAAATAAAAACTAGTGGTGCTGAAACTATGAGAAGATTGGAGGCAAGCACGTCAGAAATTCAGAAACTATACGCGTATAATGCTGAAAGTAAGGTAGAAATTATGGAACGAATGGAGACCTTAGAAGGTAAAGTTAAAGAGTCTCTAAAACAACAAGCGGTGGTGATGAATGAAAATTTCGAAGAGCAGCGAAAAAGACTACAACAAAATTTTAAATCTATGGCCGACACACTGGACCAGAAACTCAAAAAAATTACGCATCGACAAGATACCAAGATACAAGTCATCAGCGAGTTGGTGCAGAGTAATGTCAGGAAGACCATGAAAATTGAAGAAGAAACAAAAAGTCTCGCCGCAGCAGACGACACCATCAAGAAATCTATCCAACACCATGACAACAGGGTAGCTCAGCTGGAAGTCAAGTTAAAAGGTGAAGTAGACCGACTTACACTAGAAGTGAGAAGACTACCAACACAAGCATTAGTATACTCGACCGTACCTAGAGAAGAGAGACCCATTAACTATTTTAGAGGATCCAGAGGGGAAAATCCCATTGAATTTCGTATCAAATGTGAGAAAGAAATGGATAGTATTGGATCTATTCTCAGTGACAAAGATAAAATAGACTTTGTAAGCCGTTACTTAAAAGATGCAGCAGCCAGTTGGTTCACGATGGTGAATGACGATTTAAAAACGTATGAAGAATTTAAACTAGCATTCGAACGGAGGTATTGGAATGAATACATACAAATGAGAATACGAAATACACTGGAATTTGGTAAATATAATCCAGGTAAGCTGTCTGAAGATGAATACGTCATTATGTTAGTAGAGGGGAGTAAACATTTACGTCCCGCTTTAACACAAAAAGAATTAGTCATTAAGCTTGCTAATCATTTCAGCAGGAACATCCAACTAGCTATACATGTTCAGAGTATAGCTACCATTGAAGATCTATTAATACTTTTAACACAGATGGAGGGTGTAATCCGTGAACGAGACCCACCAAGAGGAGTTCAGCGAGATAACCGGAACCAAAATCAAGATAGAGGTACGTGGTATTCGCAAAGATATCGCCAAGAAGATAAAGGCAGAGAAGATAGACGTACAGACGATGAAAAATATCCGAAAAACAAAAATGTATCATATGATAGACGCCATGAAGATGGACGAACATATGAGAAGCAGGAGCAAAATAATGAAAGAGGTAATTACAAAGGAGGTTACCGATGGCCGAATTCGTCGAAACGATTTTTGAAACCATGGACATCCGATAGGAATGAAAATACGCAGGCAATTACCGTTGAGAAAAAACAGAAAGAGACACCGAGAAACACTGATGAACGTAATAAACCGTCCACATCGAAGACTGAAAATCAATGACTACATTCTGGAGTCTGTATAGGAGGTATATTCCCACCTGATCTTAGGGAAGAATTATTTATGACCGATAAAATTAATCCAATAAATAATACTGTATGTCCACAAATAAAACTGTATGTTAATAATGTACCTGTTAACGCATTAGTTGATACAGGGAGTGAGGTCACAATTATCAATAGTGCATGGGTAAAAATTCATAATGCTCATTTAAAAAATGTACCGAAGTTGCCTACACGGGAGATACAAATAACTACAGCAAATAAATCGATGGAAAAAGTAAACCATCAGATGTATGTTAGTATTACCTGTCAAGGATTAGAGATAGAATTACCTGTACTGATAGTTGATAAGCTAATATATGACTGCATTCTGGGAGTGGATGCGCTAGACCGACTCAATGCTGTTATCAATATGAAAGATGGACAAATGATATGTACAGTTAATAATATATGTAAAACTATAGATTTAAGAGCACCTGTTAAAGAACAGAATCCTCCAAAACCGGAAATACTTAAAATTAGTAGACCCAAGATCACATTAGCCGAAGAACGGATACATCCCGAAGAAGTAGAAGATCAGCCAGGAGAACAACACATAAATGATCTGTTAGGAGAATATGAGGACATCTTTAGCGAAGTACCAACTCAAACTCACGTCTACCAGCATCGAATTAAGGTAACTGACCCGTCCAAGTTTGTCAGACGCACATATACGATTCCAATGAAATACGAGGAGCAGGTAGATCAAGAAATTCAGCGTATGTTAGATAACAATGTCATCTGCAGATCACATAGCAATTACCTGAATCCACTTGTAGTAATCAAGAAAAAAGATGATGCGATTAGACTGTGTATGGATATGCGTAACCTTAACAACGTTGTTGAAAAGATGTACGACTGCGCTCCAAATGCTGAAGAGTTATTTGCTAAATGTGAAGGAGCTAGATATTTAACAAAATTAGACCTTACTTCTAGTTTCTGGCAGATACCAATACAAGAGAGTGACCGCAAGTATACGGCGTTCCTCTACAAAAACAAGACCTATGAATACAACGTAGTACCGTTTGGATTAAGCACTAGCTTGTCTGCTATTGCACGATGTCTAGAAAATGCACTTGGAGAGGAGGTGTCACCTTACACAATGGTATTTGTAGATGACATACTCGTCGTGTCGAAAACTATTCAGGAACATGTAAATCAATTACGAGTTATTTTTGAGAAATTTAGAGTAGCCAAAATTTCCCTCAATTATAAAAAATGTGAATTCCTAAAAACCAATATCAAGTTCCTTGGTCATATTATATCCGAACGAGGTATCAAACCTGATCCTATCAAGATCCAAAGTATCCTAAATTTCCCTATTCCTAAAAATGTAAAAGGAGTAAGAGCTTTCCTAGGATTGACTGGTTATTATCGACGCTTCTCATCTGACTATGCAGCAACAGTAAAACCTCTGCTGGAGTTAACACAAAAGAAGAGAAAATGGAGATGGGAGCAGCATCACACTGAAGCAGTGGATCGAGTCAAAACATTGTTTAAACAAAATTTAATGCTACACCATCCGAAGAAAGACGGCGATTATGTGCTATATGCAGACGCAAGTCAATATGCAATGGGAAGTGTATTGTATCAAAAAGACTCAAAAGGAGACTTAAGGGTCATCGCCTATGCCAGTCGTGTATTCCGAGGAGCGGAGATAGAGTACTGCACTACAGAAAAGGAAGTACTAGCTATTGTATATGCATTATCCCAGTTCCGATTCTATCTATGCGGAACTCATTTTGAAATTCATACAGATCATCAGGCTTTATCTTTCCTATTAACATGTAAGGTAAAGAGTGCGAGGTTGATGCGATGGATACTTGCCATTGGGGAGTATTCTTTCACCATTAAATACTGCAAAGGCAAAGACAATGAAGTAGCTGATACCTTAAGCCGTTATATAGAAGAAAAAGAAGAAACACATGAAGCTAAACCACAAGATGTCAGGGTACTTAGCAACATAACATACAAACCCGAGAGAGAAGTACAAGAATTACTATGTAATCTCGCTAGAGAGCAAGATAAAGATCAGCGATTACAGAATATAAAAAATAATCCGTTACCTATAAATTATTGTGTGAAAGATGGAATTTTATTTAAGCTTATTAATTATGATTGGAAAGTTGTGCTATCTCATGACATGTTACAGAAATTAATTATGCCATGTCATCGTAGTCTAGCTCATGCATCTCCATTGAAGTGCTATTTAACTATGAAAGAAGCCTTCACCTGTAATAATTTTGTTCAGAAAAATTAAAATAATTGTTAGGAAATGCCATGATTGTCAAACAGCCAAACATCCGAATTTAAACACTTGCGTTGAAATGGGGAGTATCAGAACTAAGAAGAAGGGGGATATAGTTGCACTCGATTTCCTTGGACCACTCCCGCGATCAAGTCGTGGGTACCGCCATATAATTGTGACGGTAGATGTGTTTACCAAGCTAGTAAAGTTATATGCTGTACGAAGACCCACCATGAAATCTGTTCTGAAAGTCATCACCCAGAAGTATATACCAAAGTATGGAAAAATGGATAAAGTGTTGACAGATCAAGGTAAGCAGTTTGGTAATAAATTATGGAAGGACGCATTGACAAGACAAGGTATAAAACCTAAACTTACATCCATAAGGCATCCACAAACTAATCTAGCTGAAAGAATAAATAGAGAGTTAGGCAAGTACATGAGGTTATATTGCTACAATCAACAGAGTAAATGGCCTGACTATCTACAATATTTCGAAGATGCAATGAATCACAATTATAGTGAAGCTACAGGATACACACCGTTAGAATTAAGTGAGAATAAAATACCTAAAAGATTCTGGCACAACATGATTAATAAACCGGAAAATTATAATGTAGATTTGCCAATTCAAATAAAAATAAACAGAGCTGAACGACAGTTATATCATCAAGCAGGTAAAAGGAGAGACCGGTATAATAGAACTCACCGATTGACAAGATTCCAGATTGGTGATAAGGTATTGATAAAGACAAATCCTGTGGGAAGTAGTATATTAAACACTTCCAAGAAATTCTTCAGATTATTCTGTGGCCCATATGAACTAAGGAGTCGTCTAGGACCACACACCTACATGGTATATGACCCAGTGAAGCAAAAGGACGTCGGAAAGTACCATGCGTCATCTCTGCGTCATTATATCCAATAATACCCATATGTGATTGTTACTTTAAGATAAGATTTTATATTCTTTCTAATAAACATGTAATATAACTGACTGTGTATGTACTAAACATAGATAAAAAAAAAAAAAAAAAAAAAAATATGTTGTTCTGTAAAGCACAAACAATTTTTTTTAAAGCAAGTGGGGGAGTGTTATAACGAAACATTGTTATCAATGTTTATCGTTCTAACTGGAGTACGCATAATAAGCGTTATCTGCTACAATTGTACATTTAGAAGGGTACAGATAAGATTTTATATAGCAAACAAAACAGATAACAGTCCACCTGCATAAATATGTATAATTTTGTCGGCACATGTCAGAAGTGTTTTAAAACTTAAATAATAAAAAAAAAATGACAAAAGATTAAGAAGAACTAGGTTGACCAGTGAATAGTGCGGAAATGTAGCTTTATTTAGACACCAAACACATAACGATATAGTGAGAGTGTCGTGAACTATAAGCGTTTTACTATTTCACACCTTTCGCGGTGCTAATTAAAGATCGCGTGTATACATAGCTAATAACTGTGTTCAAGACACGTCTAACAAACAACTTTGTTACCTAAATAAATAAAGGATTGTTGAGGTATTCGCCGATAGAAACTCATTTGCACACGTGGCTTTGCCCTATAAATAGCGAGCCAAAAACGAGCATCTGTCTCGCTCATTCATAAAGTATTCGTTGAGTCGTACACACGGAACGATACGCTGCAGAAGACGCTTCAATGAGACCAGCAGACACCTGAGTTACTACAACTACGTACTACGGACATCAGACTACACCCAAGGCCAGAGACGCTGTGTCCATGACGATAAAGGAACGACGCCTAGCCTAGCTGTTCATACACCGCTAAGCGACGCTGACGGAGGTTTCGAGAGGAATAGCTGTACTCAACGCCGACGCCTGAGACCCGTGTACATCTGTGTAACATGAAATCATCAAAACAGGTGACCTGATATGGTTCAGGGTTCATAATAATGTTGTAAAACACAACAAGTAAATAAAAAGCCGCTATAAGCGAAATTGAACAGTTTTAAATAATTGATAAACATTTAATTATATAGGCGGTATGACTAAAGCCTAAAGACACTTTTAAATGTTGTACTGTATATCATATAGAGACATTTATTCAAAAAGACAGAACATTTAGATAATGTGTGATTATTATAATAATATGTTAATAAGAGTGCAGAAAGACTCTAAGCAAATGTTTTCATGAGATTGTGCACTGTATACAAAAATTATATTTGATAAATTAAATGTGATAAATTAAGGGAGAGTGCAGAGAAGCTCTAAGAGTGTTATCAAGATATTAGATGTCACAAATTTTATTGTTTCATATTAATTATTGTTGATAGCCAAGCAGGCTGAAGAGTAGAATAATTAAAAGGGAGTTACCCTTAATAAAAATGTTTAGATTAATAATAATTACCATAGAGATAACGATAACTATAACCCTTGTTATATTCATTTAAAAAGTTCGTATTTTATTTTCTCATGTATAAAGAACAGGGTTACGGATTTCATAGAATGAAATCAATTCAGTATTTCCATTTTATTAAATAATTAAATTCAATATAACAAAATGATTTTTTATAAATGACTTATAATTACAGGCAGACAGTGTGAAACTGCCCATATATGTGTGTATATTTCCATGTTATATGTTTTGTGTATATACTGTGTATTGTATGTCTTATTTTCAGGAACTTATAAATTATGTACTAAGATATATGATTTTAATATGTGATTGTTAGACGTAAGCATTATAACAATATATCACTAGAGAAAATATGTGTAAAGTAATATTCAAGAAAGAATATAAATGGTGGAACCCGCCGTAAATTGTGTTAAATATTTGAAATTCTTTTTTATTATTATGATTTGTTTAAAGATAAGCACCTTGAGGGTGACAATTATAATCATTGGATGATAGACTAAAAAGGTAGTTTTCATTTATTCACAATTTATACAACTCAGCTTCCTGAAATAATTCTTTTGAAAACACATCGTCCCAACTCGTTACCTGATACCTAATAAGCCCAAATCCCACACCTAATAGCTGGCAAAGCAGAAAAGTACCATATACTGCAGGTAAGTGTTGGCATGGTATACCCTAACCAGGTCCATGTAAAACTCATAATCCATAATGAAAGAAATCATAAAAAGATGTGTTGCAAAAGAAAATGTCGCTTCCAACGTGGGGCACGATTAAATAAATAAAAAAAAAAAAAAAAAACAATATGAAAAAATTAAAAATTAGTAAGAAGTTTAATAAATATAAATTCACGTAGAACAAATATTTAGAGTTGATGTGTAATTATTATAAAACGTGCATTTATATGTTGAATGTAGCTGATAAGAACGTACAGTTAGCGTTATCAGTAGAGTAAACAAAGGGGAGCTTGGATAAATATTGTGGTTATCAGAAACTGATACTACAGGCGCCCAAGATAACGGTTGTATGTTGATGAATAAATGACTACCAATATTTAATAATAATCCAAATAATTAATAATATACAAATTAATAATAAATATTTTAAAATCGGTTCACCAAATTAAAATTAAACATGGCACATAAACAAGAGGTCAGTTTAGCCGACATAATGAAGAAGTTAGAAGCCAGCAACGCTGAAAACGTAAAAAGGTTTGAAGAAATAAAAACTAGTGGTGCTGAAACTATGAGAAGATTGGAGGCAAGCACGTCAGAAATTCAGAAACTATACGCGTATAATGCTGAAAGTAAGGTAGAAATTATGGAACGAATGGAGACCTTAGAAGGTAAAGTTAAAGAGTCTCTAAAACAACAAGCGGTGGTGATGAATGAAAATTTCGAAGAGCAGCGAAAAAGACTACAACAAAATTTTAAATCTATGGCCGACACACTGGACCAGAAACTCAAAAAAATTACGCATCGACAAGATACCAAGATACAAGTCATCAGCGAGTTGGTGCAGAGTAATGTCAGGAAGACCATGAAAATTGAAGAAGAAACAAAAAGTCTCGCCGCAGCAGACGACACCATCAAGAAATCTATCCAACACCATGACAACAGGGTAGCTCAGCTGGAAGTCAAGTTAAAAGGTGAAGTAGACCGACTTACACGAGAAGTGAGAAGACTACCAACACAAGCGTTAGTATACTCGACCGTACCTAGAGAAGAGAGACCCATTAACTATTTTAGAGGATCCAGAGGGGAAAATCCCATTGAATTTCGTATCAAATGTGAGAAAGAAATGGATAGTATTGGATCTATTCTCAGTGACAAAGATAAAATAGACTTTGTAAGCCGTTACTTAAAAGATGCAGCAGCCAGTTGGTTCACGATGGTGAATGACGATTTAAAAACGTATGAAGAATTTAAACTAGCATTCGAACGGAGGTATTGGAATGAATACATACAAATGAGAATACGAAATACACTGGAATTTGGTAAATATAATCCAGGTAAGCTGTCTGAAGATGAATACGTCATTATGTTAGTAGAGGGGAGTAAACATTTACGTCCCGCTTTAACACAAAAAGAATTAGTCATTAAGCTTGCTAATCATTTCAGCAGGAACATCCAACTAGCTATACATGTTCAGAGTATAGCTACCATTGAAGATCTATTAATACTTTTAACACAGATGGAGGGTGTAATCCGTGAACGAGACCCACCAAGAGGAGTTCAGCGAGATAACCGGAACCAAAATCAAGATAGAGGTACGTGGTATTCGCAAAGATATCGCCAAGAAGATAAAGGCAGAGAAGATAGACGTACAGACGATGAAAAATATCCGAAAAACAAAAATGTATCATATGATAGACGCCATGAAGATGGACGAACATATGAGAAGCAGGAGCAAAATAATGAAAGAGGTAATTACAAAGGAGGTTACCGATGGCCGAATTCGTCGAAACGATTTTTGAAACCATGGACATCCGATAGGAATGAAAATACGCAGGCAATTACCGTTGAGAAAAAACAGAAAGAGACACCGAGAAACACTGATGAACGTAATAAACCGTCCACATCGAAGACTGAAAATCAATGACTACATTCTGGAGTCTGTATAGGAGGTATATTCCCACCTGATCTTAGGGGAGAATTATTTATGACCGATAAAATTAATCCAATAAATAATACTGTATGTCCACAAATAAAACTGTATGTTAATAGTGTACCTGTTAACGCATTAGTTGATACAGGGAGTGAGGTCACAATTATCAATAGTGCATGGGTAAAAATTCATAATGCTCATTTAAAAAATGTACCGAAGTTGCCTACACGGGAGATACAAATAACTACAGCAAATAAATCGATGGAAAAAGTAAACCATCAGATGTATGTTAGTATTACCTGTCAAGGATTAGAGATAGAATTACCTGTACTGATAGTTGATAAGCTAATATATGACTGCATTCTGGGAGTGGATGCGCTAGACCGACTCAATGCTGTTATCAATATGAAAGATGGACAAATGATATGTACAGTTAATAATATATGTAAAACTATAGATTTAAGAGCACCTGTTAAAGAACAGAATCCTCCACAACCGGAAATACTTAAAATTAGTAGACCCAAGATCACATTAGCCGAAGAACGGATACATCCAGAAGAAGTAGAAGATCAGCCAGGAGAACAACACATAAATGATCTGTTAGGAGAATATGAGGACATCTTTAGCGAAGTACCAACTCAAACTCACGTCTACCAGCATCGAATTAAGGTAACTGACCCGTCCAAGTTTGTCAGACGCACATATACGATTCCAATGAAATACGAGGAGCAGGTAGATCAAGAAATTCAGCGTATGTTAGATAACAATGTCATCTGCAGATCACATAGCAATTACCTGAATCCACTTGTAGTAATCAAGAAAAAAGATGATGCGATTAGACTGTGTATGGATATGCGTAACCTTAACAACGTTGTTGAAAAGATGTACGACTGCGCTCCAAATGCTGAAGAGTTATTTGCTAAATGTGAAGGAGCTAGATATTTAACAAAATTAGACCTTACTTCTAGTTTCTGGCAGATACCAATACAAGAGAGTGACCGCAAGTATACGGCGTTCCTCTACAAAAACAAGACCTATGAATACAACGTAGTACCGTTTGGATTAAGCACTAGCTTGTCTGCTATTGTACGATGTCTAGAAAATGCACTTGGAGAGGAGGTGTCACCTTACACAATGGTATTTGTAGATGACATACTCGTCGTGTCGAAAACTATTCAGGAACATGTAAATCAATTACGAGTTATTTTTGAGAAATTTAGAGTAGCCAAAATTTCCCTCAATTATAAAAAATGTGAATTCCTAAAAACCAATATCAAGTTCCTTGGTCATATTATATCCGAACGAGGTATCAAACCTGATCCTATCAAGATCCAAAGTATCCTAAATTTCCCTATTCCTAAAAATGTAAAAGGAGTAAGAGCTTTCCTAGGATTGACTGGTTATTATCGACGCTTCTCATCTGACTATGCAGCAACAGTAAAACCTCTGCTGGAGTTAACACAAAAGAAGAGAAAATGGAGATGGGAGCAGCATCACACTGAAGCAGTGGATCGAGTCAAAACATTGTTTAAACAAAATTTAATGCTACACCATCCGAAGAAAGACGGCGATTATGTGCTATATGCAGACGCAAGTCAATATGCAATGGGAAGTGTATTGTATCAAAAAGACTCAAAAGGAGACTTAAGGGTCATCGCCTATGCCAGTCGTGTATTCCGAGGAGCGGAGATAGAGTACTGCACTACAGAAAAGGAAGTACTAGCTATTGTATATGCATTATCCCAGTTCCGATTCTATCTATGCGGAACTCATTTTGAAATTCATACAGATCATCAGGCTTTATCTTTCCTATTAACATGTAAGGTAAAGAGTGCGAGGTTGATGCGATGGATACTTGCCATTGGGGAGTATTCTTTCACCATTAAATACTGCAAAGGCAAAGACAATGAAGTAGCTGATACCTTAAGCCGTTATATAGAAGAAAAAGAAGAAACACATGAAGCTAAACCACAAGATGTCAGGGTACTTAGCAACATAACATACAAACCCGAGAGAGAAGTACAAGAATTACTACGTAATCTCACTAGAGAGCAAGATAAAGATCAGCGATTACAGAATATAAAAAATAATCCGTTACCTATAAATTATTGTGTGAAAGATGGAATTTTATTTAAGCTTATTAATTATGATTGGAAAGTTGTGCTATCTCATGACATGTTACAGAAATTAATTATGCCATGTCATCGTAGTCTAGCTCATGCATCTCCATTGAAGTGCTATTTAACTATGAAAGAAGCCTTCACCTGTAATAATATGTTCAGAAAAATTAAAATAATTGTTAGGAAATGCCATGATTGTCAAACAGCCAAACATCCGAATTTAAACACTTGCGTTGAAATGGGGAGTATCAGAACTAAGAAGAAGGGGGATATAGTTGCACTTGATTTCCTTGGACCACTCCCGCGATCAAGTCGTGGGTACCGCCATATAATTGTGACGGTAGATGTGTTTACCAAGCTAGTAAAGTTATATGCTGTACGAAGACCCACCATGAAATCTGTTCTGAACGTCATCACCCAGAAGTATATACCAAAGTATGGAAAAATGGATAAAGTGTTGACAGATCAAGGTAAGCAGTTTGGTAATAAATTATGGAAGGACGCATTGACAAGACAAGGTATAAAACCTATACTTACATCCATAAGGCATCCACAAACTAATCTAGCTGAAAGAATAAATAGAGAGTTAGGCAAGTACATGAGGTTATATTGCTTCAATCAACAGAGTCAATGGCCTGACTATCTACAATTTTTCGAAGATGCAATGAATCACAATTATAGCGAAGCTACAGGATACACACCGTTAGAATTAAGTGAGAATAAAATACTTAAAAGATTCTAGCACAACATGATTAATAAACCGGAAAATTATAATGTAGATTTGCCAATTCAAATAAAAATAAACAGAGCTGAACGACAGTTATATCATCAAGCAGGTAAAAGGAGAGACCGGTATAATAGAACTCACCGATTGACAAGATTCCAGATTGGTGATAAGGTATTGATAAAGACAAATCCTGTGGGAAGTAGTATATTAAACACTTCCAAGAAATTCTTCAGATTATTCTGTGGCCCATATGAACTAAGGAGTCGTCTAGGACCACACACCTACATGGTATATGACCCAGTGAAGCAAAAGGACGTCGGAAAGTACCATGCGTCATCTCTGCGTCATTATATCCAATAATACCCATATGTGATTGTTACTTTAAGATAAGATTTTATATTCTTTCTAATAAACATGTAATATAACTGACTGTGTATGTACTAAACATAGATAAAAAAAAAAAAAAAAAAAATATGTTGTTCTGTAAAGCACAAACAATTTTTTTTAAAGCAAGTGGGGGAGTGTTATAACGAAACATTGTTATCAATGTTTATCGTTCTAACTGGAGTACGCATAATAAGCGTTATCTGCTACAATTGTACATTTAGAAGGGTACAGATAAGATTTTATATAGCAAACAAAACAGATAACAGTCCACCTGCATAAATATGTATAATTTTGTCGGCACATGTCAGAAGTGTTTTAAAACTTAAATAATAAAAAAAAAATGACAAAAGATTAAGAAGAACTAGGTTGACCAGTGAATAGTGCGGAAATGTAGCTTTATTTAGACACCAAACACATAACGATATAGTGAGAGTGTCGTGAACTATAAGCGTTTTACTATTTCACACCTTTCGCGGTGCTAATTAAAGATCGCGTGTATACATAGCTAATAACTGTGTTCAAGACACGTCTAACAAACAACTTTGTTACCTAAATAAATAAAGGATTGTTGAGGTATTCGCCGATAGAAACTCATTTGCACACGTGGCTTTGCCCTATAAATAGCGAGCCAAAAACGAGCATCTGTCTCGCTCATTCATAAAGTATTCGTTGAGTCGTACACACGGAACGATACGCTGCAGAAGACGCTTCAATGAGACCAGCAGACACCTGAGTTACTACAACTACGTACTACGGACATCAGACTACACCCGAGGCCAGAGACGCTGTGTCCATGACGATAAAGGAACGACGCCTAGCCTAGCTGTTCATACACCGCTAAGCGACGCTGACGGAGGTTTCGAGAGGAATAGCTGTACTCAACGCCGACGCCTGAGACCCGTGTACATCTGTGTAACATGAAATCATCAAAACAGGTGACCTGATATGGTTCAGGGTTCATAATAATGTTGTAAAACACAACAAGTAAATAAAAAGCCGCTATAAGCGAAATTGAACAGTTTTAAATAATTGATAAACATTTAATTATATAGGCGGTATGACTAAAGCCTAAAGACACTTTTAAATGTTGTACTGTATATCATATAGAGACATTTATTCAAAAAGACAGAACATTTAGATAATGTGTGATTATTATAATAATATGTTAATAAGAGTGCAGAAAGACTCTAAGCAAATGTTTTCATGAGATTGTGCACTGTATACAAAAATTATATTTGATAAATTAAATGTGATAAATTAAGGGAGAGTGCAGAGAAGCTCTAAGAGTGTTATCAAGATATTAGATGTCACAAATTTTATTGTTTCATATTAATTATTGTTGATAGCCAAGCAGGCTGAAGAGTAGAATAATTAAAAGGGAGTTACCCTTAATAAAAATGTTTAGATTAATAATAATTACCATAGAGATAACGATAACTATAACCCTTGTTATATTCATTTAAAAAGTTCGTATTTTATTTTCTCATGTATAAAGAACAGGGTTACGGATTTCATAGAATGAAATCAATTCAGTATTTCCATTTTATTAAATAATTAAATTCAATATAACAAAATGATTTTTTATAAATGACTTATAATTACAGGCAGACAGTGTGAAACTGCCCATATATGTGTGTATATTTCCATGTTATATGTTTTGTGTATATACTGTGTATTGTATGTCTTATTTTCAGGAACTTATAAATTATGTACTAAGATATATGATTTTAATATGTGATTGTTAGACGTAAGCATTATAACAATATATCACTAGAGAAAATATGTGTAAAGTAATAAATGGTGTACTTTATATGTGTAAAGTAATATATGTATTCAAGAAAGAATATAAATGGTGGAACCCGCCGTAAATTGTGTTAAATATTTGAAATTCTTTTTTATTATTATGATTTGTTTAAAGATAAGCACCTTGAGGGTGACAATTATAATCATTGGAATGATAGACTAAAAAGGTAGTTTTCATTTATTCACAATTTATACAACTCAGCTTCCTGAAATAATTCTTTTGAAAACACATCGTCCCAACTCGTTACCTGATACCTAATAAGCCCAAATCCCACACCTAATAGCCGGCAAAGCAGAAAAGTACCATATACTGCAGGTAAGTGTTGGCATGGTATACCCTAACCAGGTCCATGTAAAACTCATAATCCATAATGAAAGAAATCATAAAAAGATGTGTTGCAAAAGAAAATGTCGCTTCCAACGTGGGGCAAGATTAAATAAATAAATAAAAAAAAAAAAAAACAATATGAAAAAATTAAAAATTAGTAAGAAGTTAAATAAATATAAATTCACGTAGAACAAATATTTAGAGTTGATGTGTAATTATTATAAAACGTGCATTTATATGTTGAATGTAGCTGATAAGAACGTACAGTTAGCGTTATCAGTAGAGTAAACAAAGGGGAGCTTGGATAAATATTGTGGTTATCAGAAACTGATACTACAGGCGCCCAAGATAACGGTTGTATGTTGATGAATAAATGACTACCAATATTTAATAATAATCCAAATAATTAATAATATACAAATTAATAATAAATATTTTAAAATCGGTTCACCAAATTAAAATTAAACATGGCACATAAACAAGAGGTCAGTTTAGCCGACATAATGAAGAAGTTAGAAGCCAGCAACGCTGAAAACGTAAAAAGGTTTGAAGAAATAAAAACTAGTGGTGCTGAAACTATGAGAAGATTGGAGGCAAGCACGTCAGAAATTCAGAAACTATACGCGTATAATGCTGAAAGTAAGGTAGAAATTATGGAACGAATGGAGACCTTAGAAGGTAAAGTTAAAGAGTCTCTAAAACAACAAGCGGTGGTGATGAATGAAAATTTCGAAGAGCAGCGAAAAAGACTACAACAAAATTTTAAATCTATGGCCGACACACTGGACCAGAAACTCAAAAAAATTACGCATCGACAAGATACCAAGATACAAGTCATCAGCGAGTTGGTGCAGAGTAATGTCAGGAAGACCATGAAAATTGAAGAAGAAACAAAAAGTCTCGCCGCAGCAGACGACACCATCAAGAAATCTATCCAACACCATGACAACAGGGTAGCTCAGCTGGAAGTCAAGTTAAAAGGTGAAGTAGACCGACTTACACGAGAAGTGAGAAGACTACCAACACAAGCGTTAGTATACTCGACCGTACCTAGAGAAGAGAGACCCATTAACTATTTTAGAGGATCCAGAGGGGAAAATCCCATTGAATTTCGTATCAAATGTGAGAAAGAAATGGATAGTATTGGATCTATTCTCAGTGACAAAGATAAAATAGACTTTGTAAGCCGTTACTTAAAAGATGCAGCAGCCAGTTGGTTCACGATGGTGAATGACGATTTAAAAACGTATGAAGAATTTAAACTAGCATTCGAACGGAGGTATTGGAATGAATACATACAAATGAGAATACGAAATACACTGGAATTTGGTAAATATAATCCAGGTAAGCTGTCTGAAGATGAATACGTCATTATGTTAGTAGAGGGGAGTAAACATTTACGTCCCGCTTTAACACAAAAAGAATTAGTCATTAAGCTTGCTAATCATTTCAGCAGGAACATCCAACTAGCTATACATGTTCAGAGTATAGCTACCATTGAAGATCTATTAATACTTTTAACACAGATGGAGGGTGTAATCCGTGAACGAGACCCACCAAGAGGAGTTCAGCGAGATAACCGGAACCAAAATCAAGATAGAGGTACGTGGTATTCGCAAAGATATCGCCAAGAAGATAAAGGCAGAGAAGATAGACGTACAGACGATGAAAAATATCCGAAAAACAAAAATGTATCATATGATAGACGCCATGAAGATGGACGAACATATGAGAAGCAGGAGCAAAATAATGAAAGAGGTAATTACAAAGGAGGTTACCGATGGCCGAATTCGTCGAAACGATTTTTGAAACCATGGACATCCGATAGGAATGAAAATACGCAGGCAATTACCGTTGAGAAAAAACAGAAAGAGACACCGAGAAACACTGATGAACGTAATAAACCGTCCACATCGAAGACTGAAAATCAATGACTACATTCTGGAGTCTGTATAGGAGGTATATTCCCACCTGATCTTAGGGGAGAATTATTTATGACCGATAAAATTAATCCAATAAATAATACTGTATGTCCACAAATAAAACTGTATGTTAATAGTGTACCTGTTAACGCATTAGTTGATACAGGGAGTGAGGTCACAATTATCAATAGTGCATGGGTAAAAATTCATAATGCTCATTTAAAAAATGTACCGAAGTTGCCTACACGGGAGATACAAATAACTACAGCAAATAAATCGATGGAAAAAGTAAACCATCAGATGTATGTTAGTATTACCTGTCAAGGATTAGAGATAGAATTACCTGTACTGATAGTTGATAAGCTAATATATGACTGCATTCTGGGAGTGGATGCGCTAGACCGACTCAATGCTGTTATCAATATGAAAGATGGACAAATGATATGTACAGTTAATAATATATGTAAAACTATAGATTTAAGAGCACCTGTTAAAGAACAGAATCCTCCACAACCGGAAATACTTAAAATTAGTAGACCCAAGATCACATTAGCCGAAGAACGGATACATCCAGAAGAAGTAGAAGATCAGCCAGGAGAACAACACATAAATGATCTGTTAGGAGAATATGAGGACATCTTTAGCGAAGTACCAACTCAAACTCACGTCTACCAGCATCGAATTAAGGTAACTGACCCGTCCAAGTTTGTCAGACGCACATATACGATTCCAATGAAATACGAGGAGCAGGTAGATCAAGAAATTCAGCGTATGTTAGATAACAATGTCATCTGCAGATCACATAGCAATTACCTGAATCCACTTGTAGTAATCAAGAAAAAAGATGATGCGATTAGACTGTGTATGGATATGCGTAACCTTAACAACGTTGTTGAAAAGATGTACGACTGCGCTCCAAATGCTGAAGAGTTATTTGCTAAATGTGAAGGAGCTAGATATTTAACAAAATTAGACCTTACTTCTAGTTTCTGGCAGATACCAATACAAGAGAGTGACCGCAAGTATACGGCGTTCCTCTACAAAAACAAGACCTATGAATACAACGTAGTACCGTTTGGATTAAGCACTAGCTTGTCTGCTATTGTACGATGTCTAGAAAATGCACTTGGAGAGGAGGTGTCACCTTACACAATGGTATTTGTAGATGACATACTCGTCGTGTCGAAAACTATTCAGGAACATGTAAATCAATTACGAGTTATTTTTGAGAAATTTAGAGTAGCCAAAATTTCCCTCAATTATAAAAAATGTGAATTCCTAAAAACCAATATCAAGTTCCTTGGTCATATTATATCCGAACGAGGTATCAAACCTGATCCTATCAAGATCCAAAGTATCCTAAATTTCCCTATTCCTAAAAATGTAAAAGGAGTAAGAGCTTTCCTAGGATTGACTGGTTATTATCGACGCTTCTCATCTGACTATGCAGCAACAGTAAAACCTCTGCTGGAGTTAACACAAAAGAAGAGAAAATGGAGATGGGAGCAGCATCACACTGAAGCAGTGGATCGAGTCAAAACATTGTTTAAACAAAATTTAATGCTACACCATCCGAAGAAAGACGGCGATTATGTGCTATATGCAGACGCAAGTCAATATGCAATGGGAAGTGTATTGTATCAAAAAGACTCAAAAGGAGACTTAAGGGTCATCGCCTATGCCAGTCGTGTATTCCGAGGAGCGGAGATAGAGTACTGCACTACAGAAAAGGAAGTACTAGCTATTGTATATGCATTATCCCAGTTCCGATTCTATCTATGCGGAACTCATTTTGAAATTCATACAGATCATCAGGCTTTATCTTTCCTATTAACATGTAAGGTAAAGAGTGCGAGGTTGATGCGATGGATACTTGCCATTGGGGAGTATTCTTTCACCATTAAATACTGCAAAGGCAAAGACAATGAAGTAGCTGATACCTTAAGCCGTTATATAGAAGAAAAAGAAGAAACACATGAAGCTAAACCACAAGATGTCAGGGTACTTAGCAACATAACATACAAACCCGAGAGAGAAGTACAAGAATTACTACGTAATCTCACTAGAGAGCAAGATAAAGATCAGCGATTACAGAATATAAAAAATAATCCGTTACCTATAAATTATTGTGTGAAAGATGGAATTTTATTTAAGCTTATTAATTATGATTGGAAAGTTGTGCTATCTCATGACATGTTACAGAAATTAATTATGCCATGTCATCGTAGTCTAGCTCATGCATCTCCATTGAAGTGCTATTTAACTATGAAAGAAGCCTTCACCTGTAATAATATGTTCAGAAAAATTAAAATAATTGTTAGGAAATGCCATGATTGTCAAACAGCCAAACATCCGAATTTAAACACTTGCGTTGAAATGGGGAGTATCAGAACTAAGAAGAAGGGGGATATAGTTGCACTTGATTTCCTTGGACCACTCCCGCGATCAAGTCGTGGGTACCGCCATATAATTGTGACGGTAGATGTGTTTACCAAGCTAGTAAAGTTATATGCTGTACGAAGACCCACCATGAAATCTGTTCTGAACGTCATCACCCAGAAGTATATACCAAAGTATGGAAAAATGGATAAAGTGTTGACAGATCAAGGTAAGCAGTTTGGTAATAAATTATGGAAGGACGCATTGACAAGACAAGGTATAAAACCTATACTTACATCCATAAGGCATCCACAAACTAATCTAGCTGAAAGAATAAATAGAGAGTTAGGCAAGTACATGAGGTTATATTGCTACAATCAACAGAGTAAATGGCCTGACTATCTACAATTTTTCGAAGATGCAATGAATCACAATTATAGCGAAGCTACAGGATACACACCGTTAGAATTAAGTGAGAATAAAATACCTAAAAGATTCTAGCACAACATGATTAATAAACCGGAAAATTATAATGTAGATTTGCCAATTCAAATAAAAATAAACAGAGCTGAACGACAGTTATATCATCAAGCAGGTAAAAGGAGAGACCGGTATAATAGAACTCACCGATTGACAAGATTCCAGATTGGTGATAAGGTATTGATAAAGACAAATCCTGTGGGAAGTAGTATATTAAACACTTCCAAGAAATTCTTCAGATTATTCTGTGGCCCATATGAACTAAGGAGTCGTCTAGGACCACACACCTACATGGTATATGACCCAGTGAAGCAAAAGGACGTCGGAAAGTACCATGCGTCATCTCTGCGTCATTATATCCAATAATACCCATATGTGATTGTTACTTTAAGATAAGATTTTATATTCTTTCTAATAAACATGTAATATAACTGACTGTGTATGTACTAAACATAGATAAAAAAAAAAAAAAAAAAAATATGTTGTTCTGTAAAGCACAAACAATTTTTTTTAAAGCAAGTGGGGGAGTGTTATAACGAAACATTGTTATCAATGTTTATCGTTCTAACTGGAGTACGCATAATAAGCGTTATCTGCTACAATTGTACATTTAGAAGGGTACAGATAAGATTTTATATAGCAAACAAAACAGATAACAGTCCACCTGCATAAATATGTATAATTTTGTCGGCACATGTCAGAAGTGTTTTAAAACTTAAATAATAAAAAAAAAATGACAAAAGATTAAGAAGAACTAGGTTGACCAGTGAATAGTGCGGAAATGTAGCTTTATTTAGACACCAAACACATAACGATATAGTGAGAGTGTCGTGAACTATAAGCGTTTTACTATTTCACACCTTTCGCGGTGCTAATTAAAGATCGCGTGTATACATAGCTAATAACTGTGTTCAAGACACGTCTAACAAACAACTTTGTTACCTAAATAAATAAAGGATTGTTGAGGTATTCGCCGATAGAAACTCATTTGCACACGTGGCTTTGCCCTATAAATAGCGAGCCAAAAACGAGCATCTGTCTCGCTCATTCATAAAGTATTCGTTGAGTCGTACACACGGAACGATACGCTGCAGAAGACGCTTCAATGAGACCGGCAGACACCTGAGTTACTACAACTACGTACTACGGACATCAGACTATACCCGAGGCCAGAGACGCTGTGTCCATGACGATAAAGGAACGACGCCTAGCCTAGCTGTTCATACACCGCTAAGCGACGCTGACGGAGGTTTCGAGAGGAATAGCTGTACTCAACGCCGACGCCTGAGACCCGTGTACATCTGTGTAACATGAAATCATCAAAACAGGTGACCTGATATGGTTCAGGGTTCATAATAATGTTGTAAAACACAACAAGTAAATAAAAAGCCGCTATAAGCGAAATTGAACAGTTTTAAATAATTGATAAACATTTAATTATATAGGCGGTATGACTAAAGCCTAAAGACACTTTTAAATGTTGTACTGTATATCATATAGAGACATTTATTCAAAAAGACAGAACATTTAGATAATGTGTGATTATTATAATAATATGTTAATAAGAGTGCAGAAAGACTCTAAGCAAATGTTTTCATGAGATTGTGCACTGTATACAAAAATTATATTTGATAAATTAAATGTGATAAATTAAGGGAGAGTGCAGAGAAGCTCTAAGAGTGTTATCAAGATATTAGATGTCACAAATTTTATTGTTTCATATTAATTATTGTTGATAGCCAAGCAGGCTGAAGAGTAGAATAATTAAAAGGGAGTTACCCTTAATAAAAATGTTTAGATTAATAATAATTACCATAGAGATAACGATAACTATAACCCTTGTTATATTCATTTAAAAAGTTCGTATTTTATTTTCTCATGTATAAAGAACAGGGTTACGGATTTCATAGAATGAAATCAATTCAGTATTTCCATTTTATTAAATAATTAAATTCAATATAACAAAATGATTTTTTATAAATGAATTATAATTACAGGCAGACAGTGTGAAACTGCCCATATATGTGTGTATATTTCCATGTTATATGTTTTGTGTATATACTGTGTATTGTATGTCTTATTTTCAGGAACTTATAAATTATGTACTAAGATATATGATTTTAATATGTGATTGTTAGACGTAAGCATTATAACAATATATCACTAGAGAAAATATGTGTAAAGTAATAAATGGTGTACTTTATATGTGTAAAGTAATATATGTATTCAAGAAAGAATATAAATGGTGGAACCCGCCGTAAATTGTGTTAAATATTTGAAATTCTTTTTTATTATTATGATTTGTTTAAAGATAAGCACCTTGAGGGTGACAATTATAATCATTGGAATGATAGACTAAAAAGGTAGTTTTCATTTATTCACAATTTATACAACTCAGCTTCCTGAAATAATTCTTTTGAAAACACATCGTCCCAACTCGTTACCTGATACCTAATAAGCCCAAATCCCACACCTAATAGCCGGCAAAGCAGAAAAGTACCATATACTGCAGGTAAGTGTTGGCATGGTATACCCTAACCAGGTCCATGTAAAACTCATAATCCATAATGAAAGAAATCATAAAAAGATGTGTTGCAAAAGAAAATGTCGCTTCCAACGTGGGGCAAGATTAAATAAATAAATAAAAAAAAAAAAAAAACAATATGAAAAAATTAAAAATTAGTAAGAAGTTAAATAAATATAAATTCACGTAGAACAAATATTTAGAGTTGATGTGTAATTATTATAAAACGTGCATTTATATGTTGAATGTAGCTGATAAGAACGTACAGTTAGCGTTATCAGTAGAGTAAACAAAGGGGAGCTTGGATAAATATTGTGGTTATCAGAAACTGATACTACAGGCGCCCAAGATAACGGTTGTATGTTGATGAATAAATGACTACCAATATTTAATAATAATCCAAATAATTAATAATATACAAATTAATAATAAATATTTTAAAATCGGTTCACCAAATTAAAATTAAACATGGCACATAAACAAGAGGTCAGTTTAGCCGACATAATGAAGAAGTTAGAAGCCAGCAACGCTGAAAACGTAAAAAGGTTTGAAGAAATAAAAACTAGTGGTGCTGAAACTATGAGAAGATTGGAGGCAAGCACGTCAGAAATTCAGAAACTATACGCGTATAATGCTGAAAGTAAGGTAGAAATTATGGAACGAATGGAGACCTTAGAAGGTAAAGTTAAAGAGTCTCTAAAACAACAAGCGGTGGTGATGAATGAAAATTTCGAAGAGCAGCGAAAAAGACTACAACAAAATTTTAAATCTATGGCCGACACACTGGACCAGAAACTCAAAAAAATTACGCATCGACAAGATACCAAGATACAAGTCATCAGCGAGTTGGTGCAGAGTAATGTCAGGAAGACCATGAAAATTGAAGAAGAAACAAAAAGTCTCGCCGCAGCAGACGACACCATCAAGAAATCTATCCAACACCATGACAACAGGGTAGCTCAGCTGGAAGTCAAGTTAAAAGGTGAAGTAGACCGACTTACACGAGAAGTGAGAAGACTACCAACACAAGCGTTAGTATACTCGACCGTACCTAGAGAAGAGAGACCCATTAACTATTTTAGAGGATCCAGAGGGGAAAATCCCATTGAAGTTCGTATCAAATGTGAGAAAGAAATGGATAGTATTGGATCTATTCTCAGTGACAAAGATAAAATAGACTTTGTAAGCCGTTACTTAAAAGATGCAGCAGCCAGTTGGTTCACGATGGTGAATGACGATTTAAAAACGTATGAAGAATTTAAACTAGCATTCGAACGGAGGTATTGGAATGAATACATACAAATGAGAATACGAAATACACTGGAATTTGGTAAATATAATCCAGGTAAGCTGTCTGAAGATGAATACGTCATTATGTTAGTAGAGGGGAGTAAACATTTACGTCCCGCTTTAACACAAAAAGAATTAGTCATTAAGCTTGCTAATCATTTCAGCAGGAACATCCAACTAGCTATACATGTTCAGAGTATAGCTACCATTGAAGATCTATTAATACTTTTAACACAGATGGAGGGTGTAATCCGTGAACGAGACCCACCAAGAGGAGTTCAGCGAGATAACCGGAACCAAAATCAAGATAGAGGTACGTGGTATTCGCAAAGATATCGCCAAGAAGATAAAGGCAGAGAAGATAGACGTACAGACGATGAAAAATATCCGAAAAACAAAAATGTATCATATGATAGACGCCATGAAGATGGACGAACATATGAGAAGCAGGAGCAAAATAATGAAAGAGGTAATTACAAAGGAGGTTACCGATGGCCGAATTCGTCGAAACGATTTTTGAAACCATGGACATCCGATAGGAATGAAAATACGCAGGCAATTACCGTTGAGAAAAAACAGAAAGAGACACCGAGAAACACTGATGAACGTAATAAACCGTCCACATCGAAGACTGAAAATCAATGACTACATTCTGGAGTCTGTATAGGAGTTATATTCCCACCTGATCTTAGGGAAGAATTATTTATGACCGATAAAATTAATCCAATAAATAATACTGTATGTCCACAAATAAAACTGTATGTTAATAGTGTACCTGTTAACGCATTAGTTGATACAGGGAGTGAGGTCACAATTATCAATAGTGCATGGGTAAAAATTCATAATGCTCATTTAAAAAATGTACCGAAGTTGCCTACACGGGAGATACAAATAACTACAGCAAATAAATCGATGGAAAAAGTAAACCATCAGATGTATGTTAGTATTACCTGTCAAGGATTAGAGATAGAATTACCTGTACTGATAGTTGATAAGCTAATATATGACTGCATTCTGGGAGTGGATGCGCTAGACCGACTCAATGCTGTTATCAATATGAAAGATGGACAAATGATATGTACAGTTAATAATATATGTAAAACTATAGATTTAAGAGCACCTGTTAAAGAACAGAATCCTCCACAACCGGAAATACTTAAAATTAGTAGACCCAAGATCACATTAGCCGAAGAACGGATACATCCAGAAGAAGTAGAAGATCAGCCAGGAGAACAACACATAAATGATCTGTTAGGAGAATATGAGGACATCTTTAGCGAAGTACCAACTCAAACTCACGTCTACCAGCATCGAATTAAGGTAACTGACCCGTCCAAGTTTGTCAGACGCACATATACGATTCCAATGAAATACGAGGAGCAGGTAGATCAAGAAATTCAGCGTATGTTAGATAACAATGTCATCTGCAGATCACATAGCAATTACCTGAATCCACTTGTAGTAATCAAGAAAAAAGATGATGCGATTAGACTGTGTATGGATATGCGTAACCTTAACAACGTTGTTGAAAAGATGTACGACTGCGCTCCAAATGCTGAAGAGTTATTTGCTAAATGTGAAGGAGCTAGATATTTAACAAAATTAGACCTTACTTCTAGTTTCTGGCAGATACCAATACAAGAGAGTGACCGCAAGTATACGGCGTTCCTCTACAAAAACAAGACCTATGAATACAACGTAGTACCGTTTGGATTAAGCACTAGCTTGTCTGCTATTGTACGATGTCTAGAAAATGCACTTGGAGAGGAGGTGTCACCTTACACAATGGTATTTGTAGATGACATACTCGTCGTGTCGAAAACTATTCAGGAACATGTAAATCAATTACGAGTTATTTTTGAGAAATTTAGAGTAGCCAAAATTTCCCTCAATTATAAAAAATGTGAATTCCTAAAAACCAATATCAAGTTCCTTGGTCATATTATATCCGAACGAGGTATCAAACCTGATCCTATCAAGATCCAAAGTATCCTAAATTTCCCTATTCCTAAAAATGTAAAAGGAGTAAGAGCTTTCCTAGGATTGACTGGTTATTATCGACGCTTCTCATCTGACTATGCAGCAACAGTAAAACCTCTGCTGGAGTTAACACAAAAGAAGAGAAAATGGAGATGGGAGCAGCATCACACTGAAGCAGTGGATCGAGTCAAAACATTGTTTAAACAAAATTTAATGCTACACCATCCGAAGAAAGACGGCGATTATGTGCTATATGCAGACGCAAGTCAATATGCAATGGGAAGTGTATTGTATCAAAAAGACTCAAAAGGAGACTTAAGGGTCATCGCCTATGCCAGTCGTGTATTCCGAGGAGCGGAGATAGAGTACTGCACTACAGAAAAGGAAGTACTAGCTATTGTATATGCATTATCCCAGTTCCGATTCTATCTATGCGGAACTCATTTTGAAATTCATACAGATCATCAGGCTTTATCTTTCCTATTAACATGTAAGGTAAAGAGTGCGAGGTTGATGCGATGGATACTTGCCATTGGGGAGTATTCTTTCACCATTAAATACTGCAAAGGCAAAGACAATGAAGTAGCTGATACCTTAAGCCGTTATATAGAAGAAAAAGAAGAAACACATGAAGCTAAACCACAAGATGTCAGGGTACTTAGCAACATAACATACAAACCCGAGAGAGAAGTACAAGAATTACTACGTAATCTCGCTAGAGAGCAAGATAAAGATCAGCGATTACAGAATATAAAAAATAATCCGTTACCTATAAATTATTGTGTGAAAGATGGAATTTTATTTAAGCTTATTAATTATGATTGGAAAGTTGTGCTATCTCATGACATGTTACAGAAATTAATTATGCCATGTCATCGTAGTCTAGCTCATGCATCTCCATTGAAGTGCTATTTAACTATGAAAGAAGCCTTCACCTGTAATAATATGTTCAGAAAAATTAAAATAATTGTTAGGAAATGCCATGATTGTCAAACAGCCAAACATCCGAATTTAAACACTTGCGTTGAAATGGGGAGTATCAGAACTAAGAAGAAGGGGGATATAGTTGCACTTGATTTCCTTGGACCACTCCCGCGATCAAGTCGTGGGTACCGCCATATAATTGTGACGATAGATGTGTTTACCAAGCTAGTAAAGTTATATGCTGTACGAAGACCCACCATGAAATCTGTTCTGAACGTCATCACCCAGAAGTATATACCAAAGTATGGAAAAATGGATAAAGTGTTGACAGATCAAGGTAAGCAGTTTGGTAATAAATTATGGAAGGACGCATTGACAAGACAAGGTATAAAACCTATACTTACATCCATAAGGCATCCACAAACTAATCTAGCTGAAAGAATAAATAGAGAGTTAGGCAAGTACATGAGGTTATATTGCTACAATCAACAGAGTAAATGGCCTGACTATCTACAATTTTTCGAAGATGCAATGAATCACAATTATAGCGAAGCTACAGGATACACACCGTTAGAATTAAGTGAGAATAAAATACCTAAAAGATTCTGGCACAACATGATTAATAAACCGGAAAATTATAATGTAGATTTGCCAATTCAAATAAAAATAAACAGAGCTGAACGACAGTTATATCATCAAGCAGGTAAAAGGAGAGACCGGTATAATAGAACTCACCGATTGACAAGATTCCAGATTGGTGATAAGGTATTGATAAAGACAAATCCTGTGGGAAGTAGTATATTAAACACTTCCAAGAAATTCTTCAGATTATTCTGTGGCCCATATGAACTAAGGAGTCGTCTAGGACCACACACCTACATGGTATATGACCCAGTGAAGCAAAAGGACGTCGGAAAGTACCATGCGTCATCTCTGCGTCATTATATCCAATAATACCCATATGTGATTGTTACTTTAAGATAAGATTTTATATTCTTTCTAATAAACATGTAATATAACTGACTGTGTATGTACTAAACATAGATAAAAAAAAAAAAAAAAAAAAAAATATGTTGTTCTGTAAAGCACAAACAAATTTTTAAAGCAAGTGGGGGAGTGTTATAACGAAACATTGTTATCAATGTTTATCGTTCTAACTGGAGTACGCATAATAAGCGTTATCTGCTACAATTGTACATTTAGAAGGGTACAGATAAGATTTTATATAGCAAACAAAACAGATAACAGTCCACCTGCATAAATATGTATAATTTTGTCGGCACATGTCAGAAGTGTTTTAAAACTTAAATAATAAAAAAAAAATGACAAAAGATTAAGAAGAACTAGGTTGACCAGTGAATAGTGCGGAAATGTAGCTTTATTTAGACACCAAACACATAACGATATAGTGAGAGTGTCGTGAACTATAAGCGTTTTACTATTTCACACCTTTCGCGGTGCTAATTAAAGATCGCGTGTATACATAGCTAATAACTGTGTTCAAGACACGTCTAACAAACAACTTTGTTACCTAAATAAATAAAGGATTGTTGAGGTATTCGCCGATAGAAACTCATTTGCACACGTGGCTTTGCCCTATAAATAGCGAGCCAAAAACGAGCATCTGTCTCGCTCATTCATAAAGTATTCGTTGAGTCGTACACACGGAACGATACGCTGCAGAAGACGCTTCAATGAGACCGGCAGACACCTGAGTTACTACAACTACGTACTACGGACATCAGACTATACCCGAGGCCAGAGACGCTGTGTCCATGACGATAAAGGAACGACGCCTAGCCTAGCTGTTCATACACCGCTAAGCGACGCTGACGGAGGTTTCGAGAGGAATAGCTGTACTCAACGCCGACGCCTGAGACCCGTGTACATCTGTGTAACATGAAATCATCAAAACAGGTGACCTGATATGGTTCAGGGTTCATAATAATGTTGTAAAACACAACAAGTAAATAAAAAGCCGCTATAAGCGAAATTGAACAGTTTTAAATAATTGATAAACATTTAATTATATAGGCGGTATGACTAAAGCCTAAAGACACTTTTAAATGTTGTACTGTATATCATATAGAGACATTTATTCAAAAAGACAGAACATTTAGATAATGTGTGATTATTATAATAATATGTTAATAAGAGTGCAGAAAGACTCTAAGCAAATGTTTTCATGAGATTGTGCACTGTATACAAAAATTATATTTGATAAATTAAATGTGATAAATTAAGGGAGAGTGCAGAGAAGCTCTAAGAGTGTTATCAAGATATTAGATGTCACAAATTTTATTGTTTCATATTAATTATTGTTGATAGCAAAGCAGGCTGAAGAGTAGAATAATTAAAAGGGAGTTACCCTTAATAAAAATGTTTAGATTAATAATAATTACCATAGAGATAACGATAACTATAACCCTTGTTATATTCATTTAAAAAGTTCGTATTTTATTTTCTCATGTATAAAGAACAGGGTTACGGATTTCATAGAATGAAATCAATTCAGTATTTCCATTTTATTAAATAATTAAATTCAATATAACAAAATGATTTTTTATAAATGAATTATAATTACAGGCAGACAGTGTGAAACTGCCCATATATGTGTGTATATTTCCATGTTATATGTTTTGTGTATATACTGTGTATTGTATGTCTTATTTTCAGGAACTTATAAATTATGTACTAAGATATATGATTTTAATATGTGATTGTTAGACGTAAGCATTATAACAATATATCACTAGAGAAAATATGTGTAAAGTAATATTCAAGAAAGAATATAAATGGTGGAACCCGCCGTAAATTGTGTTAAATATTTGAAATTCTTTTTTATTATTATGATTTGTTTAAAGATAAGCACCTTGAGGGTGACAATTATAATCATTGGAATGATAGACTAAAAAGGTAGTTTTCATTTATTCACAATTTATACAACTCAGCTTCCTGAAATAATTCTTTTGAAAACACATCGTCCCAACTCGTTACCTGATACCTAATAAGCCCAAATCCCACACCTAATAGCCGGCAAAGCAGAAAAGTACCATATACTGCAGGTAAGTGTTGGCATGGTATACCCTAACCAGGTCCATGTAAAACTCATAATCCATAATGAAAGAAATCATAAAAAGATGTGTTGCAAAAGAAAATGTCGCTTCCAACGTGGGGCACGATTAAATAAATAAATAAAAAAAAAAAAAAACAATATGAAAAAATTAAAAATTAGTAAGAAGTTAAATAAATATAAATTCACGTAGAACAAATATTTAGAGTTGATGTGTAATTATTATAAAACGTGCATTTATATGTTGAATGTAGCTGATAAGAACGTACAGTTAGCGTTATCAGTAGAGTAAACAAAGGGGAGCTTGGATAAATATTGTGGTTATCAGAAACTGATACTACAGGCGCCCAAGATAACGGTTGTATGTTGATGAATAAATGACTACCAATATTTAATAATAATCCAAATAATTAATAATATACAAATTAATAATAAATATTTTAAAATCGGTTCACCAAATTAAAATTAAACATGGCACATAAACAAGAGGTCAGTTTAGCCGACATAATGAAGAAGTTAGAAGCCAGCAACGCTGAAAACGTAAAAAGGTTTGAAGAAATAAAAACTAGTGGTGCTGAAACTATGAGAAGATTGGAGGCAAGCACGTCAGAAATTCAGAAACTATACGCGTATAATGCTGAAAGTAAGGTAGAAATTATGGAACGAATGGAGACCTTAGAAGGTAAAGTTAAAGAGTCTCTAAAACAACAAGCGGTGGTGATGAATGAAAATTTCGAAGAGCAGCGAAAAAGACTACAACAAAATTTTAAATCTATGGCCGACACACTGGACCAGAAACTCAAAAAAATTACGCATCGACAAGATACCAAGATACAAGTCATCAGCGAGTTGGTGCAGAGTAATGTCAGGAAGACCATGAAAATTGAAGAAGAAACAAAAAGTCTCGCCGCAGCAGACGACACCATCAAGAAATCTATCCAACACCATGACAACAGGGTAGCTCAGCTGGAAGTCAAGTTAAAAGGTGAAGTAGACCGACTTACACGAGAAGTGAGAAGACTACCAACACAAGCGTTAGTATACTCGACCGTACCTAGAGAAGAGAGACCCATTAACTATTTTAGAGGATCCAGAGGGGAAAATCCCATTGAATTTCGTATCAAATGTGAGAAAGAAATGGATAGTATTGGATCTATTCTCAGTGACAAAGATAAAATAGACTTTGTAAGCCGTTACTTAAAAGATGCAGCAGCCAGTTGGTTCACGATGGTGAATGACGATTTAAAAACGTATGAAGAATTTAAACTAGCATTCGAACGGAGGTATTGGAATGAATACATACAAATGAGAATACGAAATACACTGGAATTTGGTAAATATAATCCAGGTAAGCTGTCTGAAGATGAATACGTCATTATGTTAGTAGAGGGGAGTAAACATTTACGTCCCGCTTTAACACAAAAAGAATTAGTCATTAAGCTTGCTAATCATTTCAGCAGGAACATCCAACTAGCTATACATGTTCAGAGTATAGCTACCATTGAAGATCTATTAATACTTTTAACACAGATGGAGGGTGTAATCCGTGAACGAGACCCACCAAGAGGAGTTCAGCGAGATAACCGGAACCAAAATCAAGATAGAGGTACGTGGTATTCGCAAAGATATCGCCAAGAAGATAAAGGCAGAGAAGATAGACGTACAGACGATGAAAAATATCCGAAAAACAAAAATGTATCATATGATAGACGCCATGAAGATGGACGAACATATGAGAAGCAGGAGCAAAATAATGAAAGAGGTAATTACAAAGGAGGTTACCGATGGCCGAATTCGTCGAAACGATTTTTGAAACCATGGACATCCGATAGGAATGAAAATACGCAGGCAATTACCGTTGAGAAAAAACAGAAAGAGACACCGAGAAACACTGATGAACGTAATAAACCGTCCACATCGAAGACTGAAAATCAATGACTACATTCTGGAGTCTGTATAGGAGGTATATTCCCACCTGATCTTAGGGAAGAATTATTTATGACCGATAAAATTAATCCAATAAATAATACTGTATGTCCACAAATAAAACTGTATGTTAATAATGTACCTGTTAACGCATTAGTTGATACAGGGAGTGAGGTCACAATTATCAATAGTGCATGGGTAAAAATTCATAATGCTCATTTAAAAAATGTACCGAAGTTGCCTACACGGGAGATACAAATAACTACAGCAAATAAATCGATGGAAAAAGTAAACCATCAGATGTATGTTAGTATTACCTGTCAAGGATTAGAGATAGAATTACCTGTACTGATAGTTGATAAGCTAATATATGACTGCATTCTGGGAGTGGATGCGCTAGACCGACTCAATGCTGTTATCAATATGAAAGATGGACAAATGATATGTACAGTTAATAATATATGTAAAACTATAGATTTAAGAGCACCTGTTAAAGAACAGAATCCTCCACAACCGGAAATACTTAAAATTAGTAGACCCAAGATCACATTAGCCGAAGAACGGATACATCCAGAAGAAGTAGAAGATCAGCCAGGAGAACAACACATAAATGATCTGTTAGGAGAATATGAGGACATCTTTAGCGAAGTACCAACTCAAACTCACGTCTACCAGCATCGAATTAAGGTAACTGACCCGTCCAAGTTTGTCAGACGCACATATACGATTCCAATGAAATACGAGGAGCAGGTAGATCAAGAAATTCAGCGTATGTTAGATAACAATGTCATCTGCAGATCACATAGCAATTACCTGAATCCACTTGTAGTAATCAAGAAAAAAGATGATGCGATTAGACTGTGTATGGATATGCGTAACCTTAACAACGTTGTTGAAAAGATGTACGACTGCGCTCCAAATGCTGAAGAGTTATTTGCTAAATGTGAAGGAGCTAGATATTTAACAAAATTAGACCTTACTTCTAGTTTCTGGCAGATACCAATACAAGAGAGTGACCGCAAGTATACGGCGTTCCTCTACAAAAACAAGACCTATGAATACAACGTAGTACCGTTTGGATTAAGCACTAGCTTGTCTGCTATTGTACGATGTCTAGAAAATGCACTTGGAGAGGAGGTGTCACCTTACACAATGGTATTTGTAGATGACATACTCGTCGTGTCGAAAACTATTCAGGAACATGTAAATCAATTACGAGTTATTTTTGAGAAATTTAGAGTAGCCAAAATTTCCCTCAATTATAAAAAATGTGAATTCCTAAAAACCAATATCAAGTTCCTTGGTCATATTATATCCGAACGAGGTATCAAACCTGATCCTATCAAGATCCAAAGTATCCTAAATTTCCCTATTCCTAAAAATGTAAAAGGAGTAAGAGCTTTCCTAGGATTGACTGGTTATTATCGACGCTTCTCATCTGACTATGCAGCAACAGTAAAACCTCTGCTGGAGTTAACACAAAAGAAGAGAAAATGGAGATGGGAGCAGCATCACACTGAAGCAGTGGATCGAGTCAAAACATTGTTTAAACAAAATTTAATGCTACACCATCCGAAGAAAGACGGCGATTATGTGCTATATGCAGACGCAAGTCAATATGCAATGGGAAGTGTATTGTATCAAAAAGACTCAAAAGGAGACTTAAGGGTCATCGCCTATGCCAGTCGTGTATTCCGAGGAGCGGAGATAGAGTACTGCACTACAGAAAAGGAAGTACTAGCTATTGTATATGCATTATCCCAGTTCCGATTCTATCTATGCGGAACTCATTTTGAAATTCATACAGATCATCAGGCTTTATCTTTCCTATTAACATGTAAGGTAAAGAGTGCGAGGTTGATGCGATGGATACTTGCCATTGGGGAGTATTCTTTCACCATTAAATACTGCAAAGGCAAAGACAATGAAGTAGCTGATACCTTAAGCCGTTATATAGAAGAAAAAGAAGAAACACATGAAGCTAAACCACAAGATGTCAGGGTACTTAGCAACATAACATACAAACCCGAGAGAGAAGTACAAGAATTACTACGTAATCTCGCTAGAGAGCAAGATAAAGATCAGCGATTACAGAATATAAAAAATAATCCGTTACCTATAAATTATTGTGTGAAAGATGGAATTTTATTTAAGCTTATTAATTATGATTGGAAAGTTGTGCTATCTCATGACATGTTACAGAAATTAATTATGCCATGTCATCGTAGTCTAGCTCATGCATCTCCATTGAAGTGCTATTTAACTATGAAAGAAGCCTTCACCTGTAATAATATGTTCAGAAAAATTAAAATAATTGTTAGGAAATGCCATGATTGTCAAACAGCCAAACATCCGAATTTAAACACTTGCGTTGAAATGGGGAGTATCAGAACTAAGAAGAAGGGGGATATAGTTGCACTTGATTTCCTTGGACCACTCCCGCGATCAAGTCGTGGGTACCGCCATATAATTGTGACGGTAGATGTGTTTACCAAGCTAGTAAAGTTATATGCTGTACGAAGACCCACCATGAAATCTGTTCTGAACGTCATCACCCAGAAGTATATACCAAAGTATGGAAAAATGGATAAAGTGTTGACAGATCAAGGTAAGCAGTTTGGTAATAAATTATGGAAGGACGTATTGACAAGACAAGGTATAAAACCTATACTTACATCCATAAGGCATCCACAAACTAATCTAGCTGAAAGAATAAATAGAGAGTTAGGCAAGTACATGAGGTTATATTGCTACAATCAACAGAGTAAATGGCCTGACTATCTACAATTTTTCGAAGATGCAATGAATCACATTATAGCGAAGCTACAGGATACACACCGTTAGAATTAAGTGAGAATAAAATACCTAAAAGATTCTGGCACAACATGATTAATAAACCGGAAAATTATAATGTAGATTTGCCAATTCAAATAAAAATAAACAGAGCTGAACGACAGTTATATCATCAAGCAGGTAAAAGGAGAGACCGGTATAATAGAACTCACCGATTGACAAGATTCCAGATTGGTGATAAGGTATTGATAAAGACAAATCCTGTGGGAAGTAGTATATTAAACACTTCCAAGAAATTCTTCAGATTATTCTGTGGCCCATATGAACTAAGGAGTCGTCTAGGACCACACACCTACATGGTATATGACCCAGTGAAGCAAAAGGACGTCGGAAAGTACCATGCGTCATCTCTGCGTCATTATATCCAATAATACCCATATGTGATTGTTACTTTAAGATAAGATTTTATATTCTTTCTAATAAACATGTAATATAACTGACTGTGTATGTACTAAACATAGATAAAAAAAAAAAAAAAAAAAATATGTTGTTCTGTAAAGCACAAACAATTTTTTTTAAAGCAAGTGGGGGAGTGTTATAACGAAACATTGTTATCAATGTTTATCGTTCTAACTGGAGTACGCATAATAAGCGTTATCTGCTACAATTGTACATTTAGAAGGGTACAGATAAGATTTTATATAGCAAACAAAACAGATAACAGTCCACCTGCATAAATATGTATAATTTTGTCGGCACATGTCAGAAGTGTTTTAAAACTTAAATAATAAAAAAAAAAAGTGACAAAAGATTAAGAAGAACTAGGTTGACCAGTGAATAGTGCGGAAATGTAGCTTTATTTAGACACCAAACACATAACGATATAGTGAGAGTGTCGTGAACTATAAGCGTTTTACTATTTCACACCTTTCGCGGTGCTAATTAAAGATCGCGTGTATACATAGCTAATAACTGTGTTCAAGACACGTCTAACAAACAACTTTGTTACCTAAATAAATAAAGGATTGTTGAGGTATTCGCCGATAGAAACTCATTTGCACACGTGGCTTTGCCCTATAAATAGCGAGCCAAAAACGAGCATCTGTCTCGCTCATTCATAAAGTATTCGTTGAGTCGTACACACGGAACGATACGCTGCAGAAGACGCTTCAATGAGACCGGCAGACACCTGAGTTACTACAACTACGTACTACGGACATCAGACTATACCCGAGGCCAGAGACGCTGTGTCCATGACGATAAAGGAACGACGCCTAGCCTAGCTGTTCATACACCGCTAAGCGACGCTGACGGAGGTTTCGAGAGGAATAGCTGTACTCAACGCCGACGCCTGAGACCCGTGTACATCTGTGTAACATGAAATCATCAAAACAGGTGACCTGATATGGTTCAGGGTTCATAATAATGTTGTAAAACACAACAAGTAAATAAAAAGCCGCTATAAGCGAAATTGAACAGTTTTAAATAATTGATAAACATTTAATTATATAGGCGGTATGACTAAAGCCTAAAGACACTTTTAAATGTTGTACTGTATATCATATAGAGACATTTATTCAAAAAGACAGAACATTTAGATAATGTGTGATTATTATAATAATATGTTAATAAGAGTGCAGAAAGACTCTAAGCAAATGTTTTCATGAGATTGTGCACTGTATACAAAAATTATATTTGATAAATTAAATGTGATAAATTAAGGGAGAGTGCAGAGAAGCTCTAAGAGTGTTATCAAGATATTAGATGTCACAAATTTTATTGTTTCATATTAATTATTGTTGATAGCAAAGCAGGCTGAAGAGTAGAATAATTAAAAGGGAGTTACCCTTAATAAAAATGTTTAGATTAATAATAATTACCATAGAGATAACGATAACTATAACCCTTGTTATATTCATTTAAAAAGTTCGTATTTTATTTTCTCATGTATAAAGAACAGGGTTACGGATTTCATAGAATGAAATCAATTCAGTATTTCCATTTTATTAAATAATTAAATTCAATATAACAAAATGATTTTTTATAAATGAATTATAATTACAGGCAGACAGTGTGAAACTGCCCATATATGTGTGTATATTTCCATGTTATATGTTTTGTGTATATACTGTGTATTGTATGTCTTATTTTCAGGAACTTATAAATTATGTACTAAGATATATGATTTTAATATGTGATTGTTAGACGTAAGCATTATAACAATATATCACTAGAGAAAATATGTGTAAAGTAATATTCAAGAAAGAATATAAATGGTGGAACCCGCCGTAAATTGTGTTAAATATTTGAAATTCTTTTTTATTATTATGATTTGTTTAAAGATAAGCACCTTGAGGGTGACAATTATAATCATTGGAATGATAGACTAAAAAGGTAGTTTTCATTTATTCACAATTTATACAACTCAGCTTCCTGAAATAATTCTTTTGAAAACACATCGTCCCAACTCGTTACCTGATACCTAATAAGCCCAAATCCCACACCTAATAGCCGGCAAAGCAGAAAAGTACCATATACTGCAGGTAAGTGTTGGCATGGTATACCCTAACCAGGTCCATGTAAAACTCATAATCCATAATGAAAGAAATCATAAAAAGATGTGTTGCAAAAGAAAATGTCGCTTCCAACGTGGGGCACGATTAAATAAATAAATAAAAAAAAAAAAAAACAATATGAAAAAATTAAAAATTAGTAAGAAGTTAAATAAATATAAATTCACGTAGAACAAATATTTAGAGTTGATGTGTAATTATTATAAAACGTGCATTTATATGTTGAATGTAGCTGATAAGAACGTACAGTTAGCGTTATCAGTAGAGTAAACAAAGGGGAGCTTGGATAAATATTGTGGTTATCAGAAACTGATACTACAGGCGCCCAAGATAACGGTTGTATGTTGATGAATAAATGACTACCAATATTTAATAATAATCCAAATAATTAATAATATACAAATTAATAATAAATATTTTAAAATCGGTTCACCAAATTAAAATTAAACATGGCACATAAACAAGAGGTCAGTTTAGCCGACATAATGAAGAAGTTAGAAGCCAGCAACGCTGAAAACGTAAAAAGGTTTGAAGAAATAAAAACTAGTGGTGCTGAAACTATGAGAAGATTGGAGGCAAGCACGTCAGAAATTCAGAAACTATACGCGTATAATGCTGAAAGTAAGGTAGAAATTATGGAACGAATGGAGACCTTAGAAGGTAAAGTTAAAGAGTCTCTAAAACAACAAGCGGTGGTGATGAATGAAAATTTCGAAGAGCAGCGAAAAAGACTACAACAAAATTTTAAATCTATGGCCGACACACTGGACCAGAAACTCAAAAAAATTACGCATCGACAAGATACCAAGATACAAGTCATCAGCGAGTTGGTGCAGAGTAATGTCAGGAAGACCATGAAAATTGAAGAAGAAACAAAAAGTCTCGCCGCAGCAGACGACACCATCAAGAAATCTATCCAACACCATGACAACAGGGTAGCTCAGCTGGAAGTCAAGTTAAAAGGTGAAGTAGACCGACTTACACGAGAAGTGAGAAGACTACCAACACAAGCGTTAGTATACTCGACCGTACCTAGAGAAGAGAGACCCATTAACTATTTTAGAGGATCCAGAGGGGAAAATCCCATTGAATTTCGTATCAAATGTGAGAAAGAAATGGATAGTATTGGATCTATTCTCAGTGACAAAGATAAAATAGACTTTGTAAGCCGTTACTTAAAAGATGCAGCAGCCAGTTGGTTCACGATGGTGAATGACGATTTAAAAACGTATGAAGAATTTAAACTAGCATTCGAACGGAGGTATTGGAATGAATACATACAAATGAGAATACGAAATACACTGGAATTTGGTAAATATAATCCAGGTAAGCTGTCTGAAGATGAATACGTCATTATGTTAGTAGAGGGGAGTAAACATTTACGTCCCGCTTTAACACAAAAAGAATTAGTCATTAAGCTTGCTAATCATTTCAGCAGGAACATCCAACTAGCTATACATGTTCAGAGTATAGCTACCATTGAAGATCTATTAATACTTTTAACACAGATGGAGGGTGTAATCCGTGAACGAGACCCACCAAGAGGAGTTCAGCGAGATAACCGGAACCAAAATCAAGATAGAGGTACGTGGTATTCGCAAAGATATCGCCAAGAAGATAAAGGCAGAGAAGATAGACGTACAGACGATGAAAAATATCCGAAAAACAAAAATGTATCATATGATAGACGCCATGAAGATGGACGAACATATGAGAAGCAGGAGCAAAATAATGAAAGAGGTAATTACAAAGGAGGTTACCGATGGCCGAATTCGTCGAAACGATTTTTGAAACCATGGACATCCGATAGGAATGAAAATACGCAGGCAATTACCGTTGAGAAAAAACAGAAAGAGACACCGAGAAACACTGATGAACGTAATAAACCGTCCACATCGAAGACTGAAAATCAATGACTACATTCTGGAGTCTGTATAGGAGGTATATTCCCACCTGATCTTAGGGAAGAATTATTTATGACCGATAAAATTAATCCAATAAATAATACTGTATGTCCACAAATAAAACTGTATGTTAATAATGTACCTGTTAACGCATTAGTTGATACAGGGAGTGAGGTCACAATTATCAATAGTGCATGGGTAAAAATTCATAATGCTCATTTAAAAAATGTACCGAAGTTGCCTACACGGGAGATACAAATAACTACAGCAAATAAATCGATGGAAAAAGTAAACCATCAGATGTATGTTAGTATTACCTGTCAAGGATTAGAGATAGAATTACCTGTACTGATAGTTGATAAGCTAATATATGACTGCATTCTGGGAGTGGATGCGCTAGACCGACTCAATGCTGTTATCAATATGAAAGATGGACAAATGATATGTACAGTTAATAATATATGTAAAACTATAGATTTAAGAGCACCTGTTAAAGAACAGAATCCTCCACAACCGGAAATACTTAAAATTAGTAGACCCAAGATCACATTAGCCGAAGAACGGATACATCCAGAAGAAGTAGAAGATCAGCCAGGAGAACAACACATAAATGATCTGTTAGGAGAATATGAGGACATCTTTAGCGAAGTACCAACTCAAACTCACGTCTACCAGCATCGAATTAAGGTAACTGACCCGTCCAAGTTTGTCAGACGCACATATACGATTCCAATGAAATACGAGGAGCAGGTAGATCAAGAAATTCAGCGTATGTTAGATAACAATGTCATCTGCAGATCACATAGCAATTACCTGAATCCACTTGTAGTAATCAAGAAAAAAGATGATGCGATTAGACTGTGTATGGATATGCGTAACCTTAACAACGTTGTTGAAAAGATGTACGACTGCGCTCCAAATGCTGAAGAGTTATTTGCTAAATGTGAAGGAGCTAGATATTTAACAAAATTAGACCTTACTTCTAGTTTCTGGCAGATACCAATACAAGAGAGTGACCGCAAGTATACGGCGTTCCTCTACAAAAACAAGACCTATGAATACAACGTAGTACCGTTTGGATTAAGCACTAGCTTGTCTGCTATTGTACGATGTCTAGAAAATGCACTTGGAGAGGAGGTGTCACCTTACACAATGGTATTTGTAGATGACATACTCGTCGTGTCGAAAACTATTCAGGAACATGTAAATCAATTACGAGTTATTTTTGAGAAATTTAGAGTAGCCAAAATTTCCCTCAATTATAAAAAATGTGAATTCCTAAAAACCAATATCAAGTTCCTTGGTCATATTATATCCGAACGAGGTATCAAACCTGATCCTATCAAGATCCAAAGTATCCTAAATTTCCCTATTCCTAAAAATGTAAAAGGAGTAAGAGCTTTCCTAGGATTGACTGGTTATTATCGACGCTTCTCATCTGACTATGCAGCAACAGTAAAACCTCTGCTGGAGTTAACACAAAAGAAGAGAAAATGGAGATGGGAGCAGCATCACACTGAAGCAGTGGATCGAGTCAAAACATTGTTTAAACAAAATTTAATGCTACACCATCCGAAGAAAGACGGCGATTATGTGCTATATGCAGACGCAAGTCAATATGCAATGGGAAGTGTATTGTATCAAAAAGACTCAAAAGGAGACTTAAGGGTCATCGCCTATGCCAGTCGTGTATTCCGAGGAGCGGAGATAGAGTACTGCACTACAGAAAAGGAAGTACTAGCTATTGTATATGCATTATCCCAGTTCCGATTCTATCTATGCGGAACTCATTTTGAAATTCATACAGATCATCAGGCTTTATCTTTCCTATTAACATGTAAGGTAAAGAGTGCGAGGTTGATGCGATGGATACTTGCCATTGGGGAGTATTCTTTCACCATTAAATACTGCAAAGGCAAAGACAATGAAGTAGCTGATACCTTAAGCCGTTATATAGAAGAAAAAGAAGAAACACATGAAGCTAAACCACAAGATGTCAGGGTACTTAGCAACATAACATACAAACCCGAGAGAGAAGTACAAGAATTACTACGTAATCTCGCTAGAGAGCAAGATAAAGATCAGCGATTACAGAATATAAAAAATAATCCGTTACCTATAAATTATTGTGTGAAAGATGGAATTTTATTTAAGCTTATTAATTATGATTGGAAAGTTGTGCTATCTCATGACATGTTACAGAAATTAATTATGCCATGTCATCGTAGTCTAGCTCATGCATCTCCATTGAAGTGCTATTTAACTATGAAAGAAGCCTTCACCTGTAATAATATGTTCAGAAAAATTAAAATAATTGTTAGGAAATGCCATGATTGTCAAACAGCCAAACATCCGAATTTAAACACTTGCGTTGAAATGGGGAGTATCAGAACTAAGAAGAAGGGGGATATAGTTGCACTTGATTTCCTTGGACCACTCCCGCGATCAAGTCGTGGGTACCGCCATATAATTGTGACGGTAGATGTGTTTACCAAGCTAGTAAAGTTATATGCTGTACGAAGACCCACCATGAAATCTGTTCTGAACGTCATCACCCAGAAGTATATACCAAAGTATGGAAAAATGGATAAAGTGTTGACAGATCAAGGTAAGCAGTTTGGTAATAAATTATGGAAGGACGCATTGACAAGACAAGGTATAAAACCTATACTTACATCCATAAGGCATCCACAAACTAATCTAGCTGAAAGAATAAATAGAGAGTTAGGCAAGTACATGAGGTTATATTGCTACAATCAACAGAGTAAATGGCCTGACTATCTACAATTTTTCGAAGATGCAATGAATCACATTATAGCGAAGCTACAGGATACACACCGTTAGAATTAAGTGAGAATAAAATACCTAAAAGATTCTGGCACAACATGATTAATAAACCGGAAAATTATAATGTAGATTTGCCAATTCAAATAAAAATAAACAGAGCTGAACGACAGTTATATCATCAAGCAGGTAAAAGGAGAGACCGGTATAATAGAACTCACCGATTGACAAGATTCCAGATTGGTGATAAGGTATTGATAAAGACAAATCCTGTGGGAAGTAGTATATTAAACACTTCCAAGAAATTCTTCAGATTATTCTGTGGCCCATATGAACTAAGGAGTCGTCTAGGACCACACACCTACATGGTATATGACCCAGTGAAGCAAAAGGACGTCGGAAAGTACCATGCGTCATCTCTGCGTCATTATATCCAATAATACCCATATGTGATTGTTACTTTAAGATAAGATTTTATATTCTTTCTAATAAACATGTAATATAACTGACTGTGTATGTACTAAACATAGATAAAAAAAAAAAAAAAAAAAATATGTTGTTCTGTAAAGCACAAACAATTTTTTTTAAAGCAAGTGGGGGAGTGTTATAACGAAACATTGTTATCAATGTTTATCGTTCTAACTGGAGTACGCATAATAAGCGTTATCTGCTACAATTGTACATTTAGAAGGGTACAGATAAGATTTTATATAGCAAACAAAACAGATAACAGTCCACCTGCATAAATATGTATAATTTTGTCGGCACATGTCAGAAGTGTTTTAAAACTTAAATAATAAAAAAAAAAAGTGACAAAAGATTAAGAAGAACTAGGTTGACCAGTGAATAGTGCGGAAATGTAGCTTTATTTAGACACCAAACACATAACGATATAGTGAGAGTGTCGTGAACTATAAGCGTTTTACTATTTCACACCTTTCGCGGTGCTAATTAAAGATCGCGTGTATACATAGCTAATAACTGTGTTCAAGACACGTCTAACAAACAACTTTGTTACCTAAATAAATAAAGGATTGTTGAGGTATTCGCCGATAGAAACTCATTTGCACACGTGGCTTTGCCCTATAAATAGCGAGCCAAAAACGAGCATCTGTCTCGCTCATTCATAAAGTATTCGTTGAGTCGTACACACGGAACGATACGCTGCAGAAGACGCTTCAATGAGACCGGCAGACACCTGAGTTACTACAACTACGTACTACGGACATCAGACTATACCCGAGGCCAGAGACGCTGTGTCCATGACGATAAAGGAACGACGCCTAGCCTAGCTGTTCATACACCGCTAAGCGACGCTGACGGAGGTTTCGAGAGGAATAGCTGTACTCAACGCCGACGCCTGAGACCCGTGTACATCTGTGTAACATGAAATCATCAAAACAGGTGACCTGATATGGTTCAGGGTTCATAATAATGTTGTAAAACACAACAAGTAAATAAAAAGCCGCTATAAGCGAAATTGAACAGTTTTAAATAATTGATAAACATTTAATTATATAGGCGGTATGACTAAAGCCTAAAGACACTTTTAAATGTTGTACTGTATATCATATAGAGACATTTATTCAAAAAGACAGAACATTTAGATAATGTGTGATTATTATAATAATATGTTAATAAGAGTGCAGAAAGACTCTAAGCAAATGTTTTCATGAGATTGTGCACTGTATACAAAAATTATATTTGATAAATTAAATGTGATAAATTAAGGGAGAGTGCAGAGAAGCTCTAAGAGTGTTATCAAGATATTAGATGTCACAAATTTTATTGTTTCATATTAATTATTGTTGATAGCAAAGCAGGCTGAAGAGTAGAATAATTAAAAGGGAGTTACCCTTAATAAAAATGTTTAGATTAATAATAATTACCATAGAGATAACGATAACTATAACCCTTGTTATATTCATTTAAAAAGTTCGTATTTTATTTTCTCATGTATAAAGAACAGGGTTACGGATTTCATAGAATGAAATCAATTCAGTATTTCCATTTTATTAAATAATTAAATTCAATATAACAAAATGATTTTTTATAAATGAATTATAATTACAGGCAGACAGTGTGAAACTGCCCATATATGTGTGTATATTTCCATGTTATATGTTTTGTGTATATACTGTGTATTGTATGTCTTATTTTCAGGAACTTATAAATTATGTACTAAGATATATGATTTTAATATGTGATTGTTAGACGTAAGCATTATAACAATATATCACTAGAGAAAATATGTGTAAAGTAATATTCAAGAAAGAATATAAATGGTGGAACCCGCCGTAAATTGTGTTAAATATTTGAAATTCTTTTTTATTATTATGATTTGTTTAAAGATAAGCACCTTGAGGGTGACAATTATAATCATTGGAATGATAGACTAAAAAGGTAGTTTTCATTTATTCACAATTTATACAACTCAGCTTCCTGAAATAATTCTTTTGAAAACACATCGTCCCAACTCGTTACCTGATACCTAATAAGCCCAAATCCCACACCTAATAGCCGGCAAAGCAGAAAAGTACCATATACTGCAGGTAAGTGTTGGCATGGTATACCCTAACCAGGTCCATGTAAAACTCATAATCCATAATGAAAGAAATCATAAAAAGATGTGTTGCAAAAGAAAATGTCGCTTCCAACGTGGGGCACGATTAAATAAATAAATAAAAAAAAAAAAAACATAATATGAAAAAATTAAAAATTAGTAAGAAGTTAAATAAATATAAATTCACGTAGAACAAATATTTAGAGTTGATGTGTAATTATTATAAAACGTGCATTTATATGTTGAATGTAGCTGATAAGAACGTACAGTTAGCGTTATCAGTAGAGTAAACAAAGGGGAGCTTGGATAAATATTGTGGTTATCAGAAACTGATACTACAGGCGCCCAAGATAACGGTTGTATGTTGATGAATAAATGACTACCAATATTTAATAATAATCCAAATAATTAATAATATACAAATTAATAATAAATATTTTAAAATCGGTTCACCAAATTAAAATTAAACATGGCACATAAACAAGAGGTCAGTTTAGCCGACATAATGAAGAAGTTAGAAGCCAGCAACGCTGAAAACGTAAAAAGGTTTGAAGAAATAAAAACTAGTGGTGCTGAAACTATGAGAAGATTGGAGGCAAGCACGTCAGAAATTCAGAAACTATACGCGTATAATGCTGAAAGTAAGGTAGAAATTATGGAACGAATGGAGACCTTAGAAGGTAAAGTTAAAGAGTCTCTAAAACAACAAGCGGTGGTGATGAATGAAAATTTCGAAGAGCAGCGAAAAAGACTACAACAAAATTTTAAATCTATGGCCGACACACTGGACCAGAAACTCGAAAAAATTACGCATCGACAAGATACCAAGATACAAGTCATCAGCGAGTTGGTGCAGAGTAATGTCAGGAAGACCATGAAAATTGAAGAAGAAACAAAAAGTCTCGCCGCAGCAGACGACACCATCAAGAAATCTATCCAACACCATGACAACAGGGTAGCTCAGCTGGAAGTCAAGTTAAAAGGTGAAGTAGACCGACTTACACGAGAAGTGAGAAGACTACCAACACAAGCGTTAGTATACTCGACCGTACCTAGAGAAGAGAGACCCATTAACTATTTTAGAGGATCCAGAGGGGAAAATCCCATTGAATTTCGTATCAAATGTGAGAAAGAAATGGATAGTATTGGATCTATTCTCAGTGACAAAGATAAAATAGACTTTGTAAGCCGTTACTTAAAAGATGCAGCAGCCAGTTGGCTCACGATGGTGAATGACGATTTAAAAACGTATGAAGAATTTAAACTAGCATTCGAACGGAGGTATTGGAATGAATACATACAAATGAGAATACGAAATACACTGGAATTTGGTAAATATAATCCAGGTAAGCTGTCTGAAGATGAATACGTCATTATGTTAGTAGAGGGGAGTAAACATTTACGTCCCGCTTTAACACAAAAAGAATTAGTCATTAAGCTTGCTAATCATTTCAGCAGGAACATCCAACTAGCTATACATGTTCAGAGTATAGCTACCATTGAAGATCTATTAATACTTTTAACACAGATGGAGGGTGTAATCCGTGAACGAGACCCACCAAGAGGAGTTCAGCGAGATAACCGGAACCAAAATCAAGATAGAGGTACGTGGTATTCGCAAAGATATCGCCAAGAAGATAAAGGCAGAGAAGATAGACGTACAGACGATGAAAAATATCCGAAAAACAAAAATGTATCATATGATAGACGCCATGAAGATGGACGAACATATGAGAAGCAGGAGCAAAATAATGAAAGAGGTAATTACAAAGGAGGTTACCGATGGCCGAATTCGTCGAAACGATTTTCGAAACCATGGACATCCTATAGGAATGAAAATACGCAGGCGATTACCGTTGAGAAAAAACAGAAAGAGACACCGAGAAACACTGATGAACGTAATAAACCGTCCACATCGAAGACTGAAAATCAATGACTACATTCTGGAGTCTGTATAGGAGGTATATTCCCACCTGATCTTAGGGAAGAAATATTTATGACCGATAAAATTAATCCAATAAATAATACTGTATGTCCACAAATAAAACTGTATGTTAATAATGTACCTGTTAACGCATTAGTTGATACAGGGAGTGAGGTCACAATTATCAATAGTGCATGGGTAAAAATTCATAATGCTCATTTTAAAAATGTACCAAAGTTGCCTACACGGGAGATACAAATAACTACAGCAAATAAATCGATGGAAAAAGTAAACCATCAGATGTATGTTAGTATTACCTGTCAAGGATTAGAGATAGAATTACCTGTACTGATAGTTGATAAGCTAATATATGACTGCATTCTGGGAGTGGATGCGCTAGACCGACTCAATGCTGTTATCAATATGAAAGATGGACAAATGATATGTACAGTTAATAATATATGTAAAACTATAGATTTAAGAGCACCTGTTAAAGAACAGAATCCTCCACAACCGGAAATACTTAAAATTAGTAGACCCAAGATCACATTAGCCGAAGAACGGATACATCCAGAAGAAGTAGAAGATCAGCCAGGAGAACAACACATAAATGATCTGTTAGGAGAATATGAGGACATCTTTAGCGAAGTACCAACTCAAACTCACATCTACCAGCATCGAATTAAGGTAACTGACCCGTCCAAGTTTGTTAGACGCACATATACGATTCCAATGAAATACGAGGAGCAGGTAGATCAAGAAATTCAGCGTATGTTAGATAACAATGTCATCTGCAGATCACATAGCAATTACCTGAATCCACTTGTAGTAATCAAGAAAAAAGATGATGCGATTAGACTGTGTATGGATATGCGTAACCTTAACAACGTTGTTGAAAAGATGTACGACTGCGCTCTAAATGCTGAAGAGTTATTTGCTAAATGTGAAGGAGCTAGATATTTAACAAAATTAGACCTTACTTCTAGTTTCTGGCAGATACCAATACAAGAGAGTGACCGCAAGTATACGGCGTTCCTCTACAAAAACAAGACCTATGAATACAACGTAGTACCGTTTGGATTAAGCACTAGCTTGTCTGCTATTGTACGATGTCTAGAAAATGCACTTGGAGAGGAGGTGTCACCTTACACAATGGTATTTGTAGATGACATACTCGTCGTGTCGAAAACTATTCAGGAACATGTAAATCAATTACGAGTTATTTTTGAGAAATTTAGAGTAGCCAAAATTTCCCTCAATTATAAAAAATGTGAATTCCTAAAAACCAATATCAAGTTCCTTGGTCATATTATATCCGAACGAGGTATCAAACCTGATCCTATCAAGATCCAAAGTATCCTAAATTTCCCTATTCCTAAAAATGTAAAAGGAGTAAGAGCTTTCCTAGGATTGACTGGTTATTATCGACGCTTCTCATCTGACTATGCAGCAACAGTAAAACCTCTGCTGGAGTTAACACAAAAGAAGAGAAAATGGAGATGGGAGCAGCATCACACTGAAGCAGTGGATCGAGTCAAAACATTGTTTAAACAAAATTTAATGCTACACCATCCGAAGAAAGACGGCGATTATGTGCTATATGCAGACGCAAGTCAATATGCAATGGGAAGTGTATTGTATCAAAAAGACTCAAAAGGAGACTTAAGGGTCATCGCCTATGCCAGTCGTGTATTCCGAGGAGCGGAGATAGAGTACTGCACTACAGAAAAGGAAGTACTAGCTATTGTATATGCATTATCCCAGTTCCGATTCTATCTATGCGGAACTCATTTTGAAATTCATACAGATCATCAGGCTTTATCTTTCCTATTAACATGTAAGGTAAAGAGTGCGAGGTTGATGCGATGGATACTTGCCATTGGGGAGTATTCTTTCACCATTAAATACTGCAAAGGCAAAGACAATGAAGTAGCTGATACCTTAAGCCGTTATATAGAAGAAAAAGAAGAAACACATGAAGCTAAACCACAAGATGTCAGGGTACTTAGCAACATAACATACAAACCCGAGAGAGAAGTACAAGAATTACTACGTAATCTCGCTAGAGAGCAAGATAAAGATCAGCGATTACAGAATATAAAAAATAATCCGTTACCTATAAATTATTGTGTGAAAGATGGAATTTTATTTAAGCTTATTAATTATGATTGGAAAGTTGTGCTATCTCATGACATGTTACAGAAATTAATTATGCCATGTCATCGTAGTCTAGCTCATGCATCTCCATTGAAGTGCTATTTAACTATGAAAGAAGCCTTCACCTGTAATAATATGTTCAGAAAAATTAAAATAATTGTTAGGAAATGCCATGATTGTCAAACAGCCAAACATCCGAATTTAAACACTTGCGTTGAAATGGGGAGTATCAGAACTAAGAAGAAGGGGGATATAGTTGCACTCGATTTCCTTGGACCACTCCCGCGATCAAGTCGTGGGTACCGCCATATAATTGTGACGGTAGATGTGTTTACCAAGCTAGTAAAGTTATATGCTGTACGAAGACCCACCATGAAATCTGTTCTGAACGTCATCACCCAGAAGTATATACCAAAGTATGGAAAAATGGATAAAGTGTTGACAGATCAAGGTAAGCAGTTTGGTAATAAATTATGGAAGGACGCATTGACAAGACAAGGTATAAAACCTAAACTTACATCCATAAGGCATCCACAAACTAATCTAGCTGAAAGAATAAATAGAGAGTTAGGCAAGTACATGAGGTTATATTGCTACAATCAACAGAGTAAATGGCCTGACTATCTACAATTTTTCGAAGATGCAATGAATCACAATTATAGTGAAGCTACAGGATACACACCGTTAGAATTAAGTGAGAATAAAATACCTAAAAGATACTGGCACAACATGATTAATAAACCGGAAAATTATAATGTAGATTTGCCAATTCAAATAAAAATAAACAGAGCTGAACGACAGTTATATCATCAAGCAGGTAAAAGGAGAGACCGGTATAATAGAACTCACCGATTGACAAGATTCCAGATTGGTGATAAGGTATTGATAAAGACAAATCCTGTGGGAAGTAGTATATTAAACACTTCCAAGAAATTCTTCAGATTATTCTGTGGCCCATATGAACTAAGGAGTCGTCTAGGACCACACACCTACATGGTATATGACCCAGTGAAGCAAAAGGACGTCGGAAAGTACCATGCGTCATCTCTGCGTCATTATATCCAATAATACCCATATGTGATTGTTACTTTAAGATAAGATTTTATATTCTTTCTAATAAACATGTAATATAACTGACTGTGTATGTACTAAACATAGATAAAAAAAAAAAAAAAAAAAAATATGTTGTTCTGTAAAGCACAAACAATTTTTTTTAAAGCAAGTGGGGGAGTGTTATAACGAAACATTGTTATCAATGTTTATCGTTCTAACTGGAGTACGCATAATAAGCGTTATCTGCTACAATTGTACATTTAGAAGGGTACAGATAAGATTTTATATAGGAAACAAAACAGACAACAGTCCACCTGCATAAATATGTATAATTTTGTCGGCACATGTCAGAAGTGTTTTAAAACTTAAATAATAAAAAAAAAATGACAAAAGATTAAGAAGAACTAGGTTGACCAGTGAATAGTGCGGAAATGTAGCTTTATTTAGACACCAAACACATAACGATATAGTGAGAGTGTCGTGAACTATAAGCGTTTTACTATTTCACACCTTTCGCGGTGCTAATTAAAGATCGCGTGTATACATAGCTAATAACTGTGTTCAAGACACGTCTAACAAACAACTTTGTTACCTAAATAAATAAAGGATTGTTGAGGTATTCGCCGATAGAAACTCATTTGCACACGTGGCTTTGCCCTATAAATAGCGAGCCAAAAACGAGCATCTGTCTCGCTCATTCATAAAGTATTCGTTGAGTCGTACACACGGAACGATACGCTGCAGAAGACGCTTCAATGAGACCGGCAGACACCTGAGTTACTACAACTACGTACTACAGACATCAGACTATACCCGAGGCCAGAGACGCTGTGTCCATGACGATAAAGGAACGACGCCTAGCCTAGCTGTTCATACACCGCTAAGCGACGCTGACGGAGGTTTCGAGAGGAATAGCTGTACTCAACGCCGACGCCTGAGACCCGTGTACATCTGTGTAACATGAAATCATCAAAACAGGTGACCTGATATGGTTCAGGGTTCATAATAATGTTGTAAAACACAACAAGTAAATAAAAAGCCGCTATAAGCGAAATTGAACAGTTTTAAATAATTGATAAACATTTAATTATATAGGCGGTATGACTAAAGCCTAAAGACACTTTTAAATGTTGTACTGTATATCATATAGAGACATTTATTCAAAAAGACAGAACATTTAGATAATGTGTGATTATTATAATAATATGTTAATAAGAGTGCAGAAAGACTCTAAGCAAATGTTTTCATGAGATTGTGCACTGTATACAAAAATTATATTTGATAAATTAAATGTGATAAATTAAGGGAGAGTGCAGAGAAGCTCTAAGAGTGTTATCAAGATATTAGATGTCACAAATTTTATTGTTTCATATTAATTATTGTTGATAGCCAAGCAGGCTGAAGAGTAGAATAATTAAAAGGGAGTTACCCTTAATAAAAATGTTTAGATTAATAATAATTACCATAGAGATAACGATAACTATAACCCTTGTTATATTCATTTAAAAAGTTCGTATTTTATTTTCTCATGTATAAAGAACAGGGTTACGGATTTCATAGAATGAAATCAATTCAGTATTTCCATTTTATTAAATAATTAAATTCAATATAACAAAATGATTTTTTATAAATGAATTATAATTACAGGCAGACAGTGTGAAACTGCCCATATATGTGTGTATATTTCCATGTTATATGTTTTGTGTATATACTGTGTATTGTATGTCTTATTTTCAGGAACTTATAAATTATGTACTAAGATATATGATTTTAATATGTGATTGTTAGACGTAAGCATTATAACAATATATCACTAGAGAAAATATGTGTAAAGTAATATTCAAGAAAGAATATAAATGGTGGAACCCGCCGTAAATTGTGTTAAATATTTGAAATTCTTTTTTATTATTATGATTTGTTTAAAGATAAGCACCTTGAGGGTGACAATTATAATCATTGGAATGATAGACTAAAAAGGTAGTTTTCATTTATTCACAATTTATACAACTCAGCTTCCTGAAATAATTCTTTTGAAAACACATCGTCCCAACTCGTTACCTGATACCTAATAAGCCCAAATCCCACACCTAATAGCCGGCAAAGCAGAAAAGTACCATATACTGCAGGTAAGTGTTGGCATGGTATACCCTAACCAGGTCCATGTAAAACTCATAATCCATAATGAAAGAAATCATAAAAAGATGTGTTGCAATATATATATATATATAAATAGTTACTTACCAGGATTCTTTTCAGCGAACAGGAGAATAGATTATGGTTATTTGAATAAAATATACTAAATACTTGTATTCCTCTCATGATCTCGTTTATTATGCATATGCCCCAAGCTCATTTCTACTACACAATAAAGTCATTACTACAAGTCATTCGATTCCCATTGTCTACACAAAATGTATTTCTCTTTTTTTTCTTTTTCTTATTCTGATACAACTTGTTAGATATACAATAACAATATTTATAATGCCCGATTTTAAAGATTAGCGTAAATTAGAGATACTGAAAAACATAAAATCTATTTCCTAGAACACAAACCAGCGCTTCTAGAATATTACAAAAAGACATTTATCCCCTTTTATACACCCCTGGCCCGTGAGATCTCATTTTTACTGATTTAGAGTATTTTAGTAATTTTTAAATATTGGATTTCAAATATATGATAGTATTCCGCAGAATACTTAGCTGTTCGAAGAGTTGATCTGGAATCGTCCCCTCCTTATTGTCATCTCGCACCTTTCGTTTTGCACGGTTCTTATTGCCGAACAGTTATTACATTTTTGTTTGTCACAACACAATCTATTTATATTATTTGTATGTAAATAATTTTGATTTTACATCACATTTTTGAACTGCGGGCGCGACGAAAACTACACCTAGCCGGCGGACACGCAGACTGATTGCGTCCGTATTTATTGGATGTTCATAGCAGACTGTTCTTTGTTTTCTGCACACTGGGCGAGAAAGAATGTTTCGTATGTGCTTTTCAAGCTGTTCACTGTGGCACACCCATGCGCGAATACGCCCCCTCGCTGCTAACGTTCACATTCTCAGACTCGTTAATTGCTTTTGTGCAACAACAACACCTACGTACGGCTTGGCTTGGAACCGCACTGACTGCAAGGTGTAAAAAAAACTGTCCAGTGTTTATGATTCAAATGTTGTTCAGCTTGAGTGGCCATCACATTTTACAATTATTTAAGAAGAAATAAGCCCCAATAGTTTGTCCCGTTACAATTTGAGGAGGGGGGTTAAGAATTATACTCTTGGATAAATCTGTAAGCAAGATTATATGAAAAAATGTGGGATGTAAAAAATGAAATACCATGCTTTATATAAATAATAAAGTCTCTGTACTTTTACTTAAATATAAAAAAGTGTACTATATGAATTTTTACATAAATCACATTTTTTATTAGCCAAGATCCAACATAAGTATGAACTTATGAAATGTAACATAAGTATACACTTACGTAATGTACCATAAGGCACGCGCGCGCGCGCACACACACACACACACACACACACACACACACACACACACACACACACACACACACACACACACACACACACACTTATATATTGTATTATATAATTATATTATATACTTATGTAACATAAGCCATATGATTTACAGATTCTTCCTTTGGAAGGAAAAAAGACTGGACGTATACATATTTATTAAATCCATATAGTATCAAATAAATTTGAATTAGAAGAGTAAATTTGAAATAATTAGAAATTAAATTTAAATGATGTAACGGAACATTTTATGTGGACGGAAAATTAGGTTGAAAATAAGGAGTTTGTTGGAGTAAACATGGCAAGTGGAACAGAGAGCAGTTGAAATAATAATGCAAAGCAAAACAACGTCGTTTCAAATAGCTTGTACGTGACAATGTTATACTTCCCTATGCAAGTAGGTAGCAATTCTATAAATTGGCTGCACTCCTACATGTGGTGAACCAGACAAAATCCACTTTTCTCGAGTTGTGACAAAGAAAAACAACGCTGAACGAGGGGACATTAAGTAACGGGCAGGCAGTCTCCGCCCGGCCACCACACTGTACACACTTAAGAAGGCAGTGACTAGTAAAAATGAATTGTGCAATTGTTAATTATGTCAATTGTTAGTTACGCTCCACTGATTGATATGGAGTGAGGCCAGTTAATCAGTGTGGTCAACCGACAAAACAAATTTTATAAACAAGTGCAAATAAACCAAATTTTCAGGCCATGTGATGTGCAAAAGTTGAATAGAACCAAACTACACGAATTGCATCAAAAGTGAAATATGGGGTGGCAAGCATAATTCAGGCTGCTAAAGTATAGTAAACTAAACTAAAATTGATTGTGGGGGACTGGGTGGCAAACAAAAATGACAATAAGTGATTTTTGGGGTATGGTGTGAATGATGGTGAGGGAGGGGAGCAGTGGCAGATTATGCATAACACTAGGGTATGCTGCAGCACCAGGCACCAGGGCCTCAGCTGTCAGAGGGAGCACCATCCAGCTGAATTGACTAAGCGAAGCAAAGCTTATGATCACATTACACAATTGTTTGGTTTTCTTAACGCAGTTATTAACAATGGAGAGTGACGAATTGGAAAATCAAGCAAAAGCTCTTATACAAGTTTACTCGAACGATTTGAATAACGTTCAACAGAACATTTTAACAGAATTGAAGCACTGTGTGCTACAAGTAAAATTGCAAAAAAGAGGCATTTTTTTAAATCATTCGAATGAAGATGATAAAGATTCCATGGTACTACAGTTTGTCTGCCGAAAGTATTAAACTGGAATATTGACTGTAAAACGATTGATGTATTTCTGAATATGTATATTGCTTATCATCTGCTTTTGACGATTCCATTAGCTAACTCCAAATCTGAAAGATCGTTTTCTGTATTAAAACGTATTAAAGATACGTTGAGTTCAACTATGGGAGATTAGAGATTATCTTCATTAGCAAAGTTGAATACTGAAAGCGAGATACTTGAATCGCTCAATTTAGAAGAAACTATACAAGCCTTCATTGGCAAAATCAAGAAAAAAATGGGTCGATTAATATTTTCTAAGCTTAAGTCCTACTATGCTCATTGTAATCACTCTTTAGCTAAATGTTTGTTGTAATTTGAGACTTCAATAAATAATTGTTAACTTTTGAAATTGTGTCTGTCAATTGTCAGTGTAAATAATGAATAAAAGGTTGAATTTTGAATCGGGGGGGGGGGGACCAGTCTGATGGCAGCATAGGGCACCACGTGCTTCTAATCCACCCCTGGAGAGAAGGGAGAGTACCTTTAGAGATAAAGTAAGGAATGCAACTGTAAGAGAATACTTCGATTTAAATTTGTCGATGTGTTGAATATAACCAAAAATGTAATATGGCTGCACCATTGACTGTAACTTTGTTAGGTTAATGCATATAATATTTTAAATTATAATTTTCAAACGGATTCTTTGAACACAAAAACATACATAAATATACTTGGACACAGGAAACAAGAAAGCTGAGGTCGATTATTGACTATGTAATAATAAGGAACAGAACAACAATTATAATAAAAGACGTCAGAGTTCAGAGAGGAGCGGAGTGTGGAACAGAACATAAACTACTGATAACAAAAATGAAATTCCCATGGACAGGAGCCAAAATGCCAACAAAGACAGAAGAGACAATTACGGCAACACAAATAAGTAAGGAACAAAAATTCAAAATTAAATTATTACCGGACGAATCGATAAGGAACCTATACAAGCAACGTCTAGATTAAAAGTTAATAGAATTTAGGTATGATGAAGAAGTAAACATCACATATGAACACATAAAAGAAGCTATGCTGCAAGCAGCACTAGAAGCCCTAGGAGAGACTGAACAGGGAAATAATACATACAAATGGGACGTGAAAGAAGATACGTAGAAGAGATAAAAGCAAAGAAAAAATTATATAATAAATGGATGTCCATGAAAAAAAAGATTACAGAAACTACAGAGAGAAGAACAAGGAAGTGAAGGAAATGGTCAGCAAAGAGAAAAATGAAGCATGGAATGAAATTAAATCATTACGAACGAATAGGAAGGATAAAACCTATATTCAATACATACAAGACAATGAGTGGGAGACACACTATAAAAACCTACTTACAGACAAGAATTCCTGAATAATGATGAAGAAGAAATAGAGACAGAAACATAAAATAGAATTACTATAACGGCAGCAGAAATAAGGAAAGCAGTAAACTCAATGAAAAACAACAAAGCATCAGGCCCAGGAGGGTCAGTAGCGGAACTAATAAAGTACGGAACCAAAAAACTTATGAGAATGATAGGAAGAATGTTTGAGAAGGTTATAAATGGAGAAGATTTACTGGCAGAATGGAAAGAGGCACGAATTACATCGATATTTAAAAAGGTCAATAGAAAAGACTGTGATAACTATAGAGGCATAAGTGTCATAGCAACAATGGGAAGGCTATATGGTAGGGTGCTAAGAAATGAAATCGAGGAAAATATAGAGGGAAAGATTGGAGAAGAACAAGCAGGTTTTACAGCCGGGAGATCATGCATAGACCAGATATATACAATCCAACAGATCATAGAAAAGAAAAAAGCGAAGAACAGGGAAGTACATCTAGCGTTTATAGACCTTAGAAAAGCATATGATACAGTACCCAGACAAGAAATGTTTAAAGCTCTATCACAATTGGAAATACCGAAAGTCCTGACGCAAGCAATAAAAAATCTATATAAAAACAACAACGTACAAATTAAAGTAGGTAACAAAATTGTCTGTAGGTTTAAAACATCCAAAGGGTTATTGCAAGGCTGCCCAACATCGCCCACGCTGTTTAAGATTTTTAGAATATGCACTAACCATGTGGAAACAGAAATGCCATGGAATGGGAATACCGATATGAAATGAACACCTGTACACACTATGCTTCGCCGATGACCAGGTAGTTATAGCCCAGGATGAAGAAGATCTAAGCTACATGGTCAGAAAGCTGAATGAAGAATACACAAAGATGGGATTGGAAATAAACATAAAAAAGACTGAATACTTGGCAATTAGAGATGAAGGAAAAACAGATTTAGAAGTAGACGAAAATGTTAAAATTAGAGAAACAGACAAATTCAAGTACCTAGGATTTACACTGAGTAAACAAGGCACAATGGAAGAGGAAATAAAAAGTAGATTAGGGCAGACTAGAACAGGGATTAGACAATTGCACAGTGTTATATGGGACAAAAATATTACAAAAAGCACTAAAAAAATCATATATCAGACCATAGTCCAAAGCATTATGACGTATGCAGCGGAAATATGGGTTATTAACAAAAAGATTGAAAGAAAGATTCTTGCAACGGAGATGGAATATTGGAGGAGGTGCTGTGTAATAATGAGAGCAGACTGAATAACAAATGAGGAGATCAGAAGAAGAATGGAAATGGAAAGAAGTGTAATTGACTACATTGAAGAAAAAAGATTGGTGTGGTACGGTCATGTCCGGAGAGCCCAAAATATGTGGATCAACAAAGTGACGGAATGGAGTCCATTAGGAAAGAGAAAAAGGGGAAGACCAAGAAGATCTTGGAGGGACGAAGTGGATGAATCTATGCAACGTATAGGACTTGAGTAAGGACAATGGGAACATCGGGAGAATTGGAAAGCTAGTTGAGGGAAGAGAGACGGCACTAGCTGTAGCAACCCTATTATATATATAATTTTCAACATTATACATTGCATTTCAATTAATACTTAACTGAGAATTCATTGTTTTCGATTAAACCATGAAAAAATGATAAAAATGAATACGGATATAGAATTAGCTTAACACATTTTAATATACACAATACGATCACAAACAGTATTACCCAAAATTGTTTTTTACTTCCTTTTGTAATTTTGACTTCTTGTTTGCTACTTATATTTTGGGTTACCATGTCAAACTGTTAATATATATATGAGTTATTTCAAACGTCACCTTACTGTAATCTAATCTGTGTTCAATGGGTTTGCCTAAACAGGACTAGGGGAGGGGATTTCTTGTAAGGGAAATTATTGTCATAGGTGTTTATATGTTGTTTAATGGGGATAGTGGATCAGTCTCTATTTACCAACAGTAAAAATATGGATGGCAACTATGGTTTTTTGTGTTTCTAGGTTTTTTGGGACATGTACGGTAGGTTCTGGGGCCCTAGGTTAGATTTGTTTTTAAATGATTACCAAAAGATGGTTTTCATGTATGTATAGCCATAAAACAACACATTCTCATTTCAGCTTCCTAGTTTTTCAGTGTTCAATTATGTCTCTTCTTCATAGAAATTAATTAAGAGGTCATGTATGAGTTCAGTAGACATGCTCATTACATCAGCAGCTCCAGGCTACACTAATGTCATTACCCTACTTACATTATCCTTTTATACTTTTGTTTTTCAAAACTCCAGCAATAAAAGAGAACTACTAAAAAACATTATTACCATATTGGCCTGAATATAAGATGATGATTTTTTTCTTAAAATGCCCTTCCAAAAACCATAAATTTCGTGTTTGTGCCTGTAAAAGTATAGTGTATTTTGTAACATTCGCCAGCTGCACAGGCTTGCCATGTGTGTAGCATGAATCAACACACGTTTTATAATGAGCTCAAGGTCACTTTCACCACTGCGCTGAAGTACCGTTTGTGTCACAGACGTTAAAAAACATGGTTTCGTGGTTCACTTTAAGGTTAAGTCAACAAAGTGAATATTCATGTGTGTTGAGTGTTTTTCTATTAATATGTGTGTGCATTGGATTGTTTGTTGTTGTATTATTATTATTATTATTATGTATGTTCATTTTAGTGTTCATTGCTCTATTTGCATGTGTGTGCATTAATTACAGTATTCAAGTACCATAATGCATCTGTGATCACTGACGATAAAACAATAATGGCCAGTCCACAAGTAAAGGACAGTGTTGAACAGACGGCTTCCTCTGCATGTCATATAAACATCGGAGAGAGAAGAAGCCATGTTATGAATTTAAGAGTAATACATGAGGTGAAACAAACAAACAATTTGCAGGCTGCTGGACAGTTTGGTGTTTCTGAATGTAATGAACAGTGTTGGCGAAAAGATGAAGAAAAGTTTAAGAGTGCCAGTGCATCAAGAAAATCATTCAGAGGACCTAAAACTGGAAAATTTAATAATATTGACATACTTGTTTCCAAATACATTCTCGAGAAACGAAACCTACGATATCCAATATGCTGAGAAGTTATTAGAATGAAGGCACTGGAGGTGGCACATGAGTTGAAAATTCCATTAACTGAATTTAAAGCAACCTTGGGCTGGTGTAAACCCATAATGCGGCGTTCAGGTCTGTGTTTATGACGTCGCACTATGCTTGCGCAACACCTACCTGCAGATTATACTGACAAATTGATCACTTATCAGCAATATATTATAAAACTGAGGAAAGGCCACAATTACCTACTTGTCCAAATGGCAAATGCTAACCAAACACCAGCATTTTTCAGTATGCCGTCACATGTTACTGTGGACAGAAGGGTGCAAAATCAGTTATAGTTAAATCCACAGGCAACGAAAAGTCACGAATTACTGTGATGCTATGAGTAAATGCCGATGAAAGAAAACTTCTGCCGTACATTATTTTGAAGAGAAAAATGCTTCTAAAGGAACAGTTACCAGCTGGGATTGTTTTTAGAGCTCAGGAAAAGGGGTGGATGACTGAAGAACTTATGGCAGATTGGCTTAAGGTTGTTTGGGGATGTCAACCAGGCGGTTTACTAGGGCAGAGAGGTATGTTAATTCTTGATGCTTTTCGTGGTCACACAAGTGAGAAAATAATGAAGTTGGTTGCAGAAATGAACACTGATCTTGTTATAATCCCTGGGGGAATGACTTCCAGTCAGTCCCATCTTCCAGTTATAGATGTGGTGTGCCGTACGTAGGTGTACGGCAAGTAGTGGTTATACGGATTCCGGGCGATATTTTCATGCATTTGGGTAGTCCGCCGCGGACAGGTTCACTTCGCTATTTATGAGACGTTACGGCGACTGTTTGTTATTTCGAATCTTACCCCATCTAGGAGACGTTACGGTAACTTCGAACTACGGTATCTCTCGTTCCGTCTGCTAGAGGGAGTCTGCTGAACTTCGTCGTGATTTGTAGGCGCCTTTGGGAAATCTGTGAGCTGTGGAGTGAGTTTGTTTCGGACTCAAGTAGTGGTTAGCCTGTGGTTTTCTTTTCGTTGAGTGGAGAGTTGCGTTTTTGACTCGATGGGTTGGTTCCGGTCAGCTGTTCTTATCAGGGGCTATTCACGACCACGTGTTGGGCTGATTGTAGAGAGCTGAAAAGTTTTGTGGTTTTTTTTATGCCGGCGTTTTTTTTTGAAATGATTATGTCTGGCTGAGGGAACAGTGTGCCAGGGGGTCCCTGGGGACCGGCGTCCGTGATCATGTGAAGACCGGGATGTTAAATTGTGTGATATACGTGTGTAAGTATTGAGGGACACAGCACGCGTGATTATGCACGCACTATGAACAGGTATGGAGAAATAAAATTTATTAAATTTTGCCCTGGGACTTTATGGGTCGAGTGGGGGTCTGGCTGTTTTTTTTAACACTACAAAAAGAGAAAGAACATTTTTTTTCCTACAAAAAAAGAGAAAACAAAAAAAAAACACAAAATAAAACTTAAGAAAATGTGTTAGTTATTGGCCAAGGTGTTCATTTGGCCTAGTGGGGCAAAATTCAGCTGAGTTACTTAAATGCTCTTATTCTGTGTGTGCATGTAATTGTGTGGTGTTCCATATACGCATGCAATATTGAGTACAATTTTCCTTGTAATCTGTGTGGAACTTATATTGGTGGCTGTTTTAATCGGAAGGTGTAAAGTTGCTTGTGAAAAGAGTTTCAGTCCACCTACTGCTGTAACAACACATTCCCTTGTGCTATAACAGTAATTCCTATGTTGCCACAGATTTATAATATGGCATAGATTTATAATACCATTACATCTCAATGAATAATGATATTGTTTCATAAAAATAAAAATCCATACACAAAAAAAAAAAAGAAAGAAGAAAACTTGGGAGTTTTACACTAAACAAACATTGTGATTTTTATAATATTTAAATTATTATGAATTGTTGATATATACTTTATTTAGTAAAATTTATTTATTTTTAATGAATATGTTGAAAGGTGTAATATATTTTTAAAACTGTGAACCTGTTAAAACTATTTGCAAAAATCTATTGGAGACTGTTATTCTATTACTTTTATAATTGTTTAAATTGTTGTGGCTTTAATGATGTTGTACGATAGAATTGCTTGTGAAAGGGTTTAGAAAGTTGGTTATATTATTGAAAGCTGCATGTTAATAGTTTCAGTATGGCATGTAAGCGATTTTAAATGTTTTATATATTTTGCATAGTGTTCAGTATGGCATGTAAGAGTTTTTAAATGTTTTATATATTTTGCATAGTTTTCAGTATGGCATGTCACAGATTTTAAATGTTTTATATATTTTGTATAGTGTTCAGTATGGCCTGTAAGAGTTTTAAATGTTTTATATATTTTGTATGATTTTCATGGAATATTTCTCGAATATTGAATATTGAATACTTTTACCTTTTAAATTTTGAATACCCTGTCATAGTTTAAATATTTACACATTTTCCATAATTCTAATGGAATAACTTACAGCCTGTGTTTTTGTATGAAATTTCATTGTCACAAAAGAAAAAAAGATAGCCTCAATAAACTTGTTAATTTTTGAAGTTTTAAAACTGAGGTCACCTCATTCCTCCAATTACCCAAAGGTTATCCAGCATGCGGATATTCTTCCACTAGGAGGCTCTCCTAGTTCAAGTGAACAAGTGAGCCGGTCATCAAGGTAAGTTTTTTTTTTTTGAAATTTTTTCTTTTTGGATGTCAACTTAGAAAGTTTACAATTTTGTCGTGACGTCATGGGTGATGAGCGGCTCAGTGGTTGTTAATAAACCATTTAAAGACTACTTACAGAAGAACTATTGTGACTGGTTAATTAATGGAAACCATGCATTGACTCTGACAGGCAAGTTGAAGAAACCAAGCATACAGTTACTGGCTCAGTGGATAATCACAGCCTGGGGAAAAATCAAAAGTGAATCCATTGTAAAGGGGTTTAAAAGATGTTTTGTTTCAAATAACATGGATGGGAGTGAAGATGACATTTTGTGGAAAGACTCCAGTTATGAATCTGATTCCAGTACCAATTCTGAAGATGAACTTGGAGAAATAGAGGAAAATGAGGATGATGACTAGAACTAAAAACAGTAAGGTACTTCAACACAACATATAATTTCAACTTTAATGTAAAATAGCCATATTTTGTGTGACTTCAATGTATGATGTTCAGACCATTTAATTATCTTTCTCATACAACACCTCAAAAAATTCAGTGTCATCTTATGTACAGGTCCTTTATTTTTCTTGTAAAACACCTTCAAACATCTAGGGCTGTATTATACCCGGGCCAAACCAGTACTTCAATAAAGTCTGTTTCTCTATTAGTATTGTACACTGAATCATGTAATTCTAAATACTGTATCATATGTTAACATATCTTCAACAAGCAGAAGTGATTATATACTGTATGATTAGAGTTGCAACTGACAAAATGATGAGTGCACATGTCTGAAAGGTATGTAATAAGCATTACATGGAGTCAATGTGATGAGTGTATGTGTACATTATTTCAATTAATAAGACAGCAACATTTTTTTTTTTTTAAACCACATTCATAAACCTGACAGGATATGATGAAAAAGTAATTATTCAAGCTATAGTTTCTAATACAACTGCTTAACATCTTGAACAAATACTAACAAAAGCAATGCATATATTGAGTACATTTAAACATACTGCAACGTTACAGCCATATGCTGTATTGAGCATTGATTTAAATAAATATAAAATTTGTAAAATTATTATAAGTTTGGGGTAAATGGAGAGGTCTGGGATTGTAAAAATGTTTTATTGTTATACTAGGGGAGAAATTAACCTGTTCCAACAGGCAAAGAACACCTGCTCGATTGTATGTGTGTTACGCATGTATCTTGTGTGTGTTAGTGATGCATGTACAGACAGGAATCTCAGCTACCCTCCCCAATTAATTACTAAAATAATTATTTTAATTCACTGTTTGAAAACTAATTAGTGTATAAACAAACAAAAGGCACCAAAGTGTGTGTAAATTTTATAGGTATCCACAGTAAGAAAATGACGTTAATAGGACACACTACGCGAAGTCAGTGCGAAATAAATGTGCCAAAAATACGCAAATTACACTAAGACGCTCAAATTAATACAGTGAGTGCTTAATCAAATTAGCTATGATTTGTGCTATCTCAATTCCGTACAAAACATTGCCATTTGCAAAAAATTGCAAATATATGAAAAGGTTCGGGAGTGGGGGCTATCATGTGATCTGCAGGTCTCGACAGGATAATTTCGGAACCAACAGGTGCGGAATCTCGAGAGGGTATAAATTAAGGGTTCGCCTGGAAACCCTTCTCTTCTTTTCAAAACACAGTTGCAGTCGGACATGCTGTCCATCGGCAGAACAGTTATATTTTATTATAAGTCTTATCTACGAACGAATAAAGACGTTCCGTAATTATGTTTACACTATTTCGGAAAACGTAGAGTACCGGGACCATTTAGGTCAGCAAGAGTATCAACAGAAAAGCTACAAAGAGCGACGCAAGATGCTAGACGTTAGGAGATGCTTTTTAGACGCCTAACAGCCGAACGAGATCCACCTCGCAGCAGATAGTAATTCTCTGGGACGGACCACACACTGCTGGAGAACGACGCTGGACTCTGGACATATCCAGGACCATGCCAAGCCAGGAGTAACGGAAACCCAACTCTGGACAACGCTGGAGCCCGTCAATAAGTCGTAAGGTCATCAAAACTCGAGGTGACATGCATAATGCATTTATAAATGATTTTTTTAAAGAGCTCAAAAAGACTATATAAAGAGACAATGAATTACAACAAAAAAGTTTATAATTAGAAAGAATGTAATAGAGTCTTATGTAAATGTTTTAGTCGTAAGAATGAGCGATCGCATATAGATAAATATAAAGAAAAAAAAAAGAGAAAAAATGAGAGTTTAATTTTGAGATAGTATATTTTTTTTATCAAAGTAAAATAATTGAAATGATTTGATATTTGCATTTTGTAGAAAAGAATAATTTGAATTTTGAATATGAAACAAATGCCAGTCTAAGAGTAAACAATATAATTTTAAATTATTAAAAAAAAAAGAAATATTGGTATAGACTGAGCAAGCTGAGGTCAGATCTGATTTAAATGAATTCAATTAAAATAAAACTTAATTACATTAAAATTTTTTTTTTATTAAATCAATTTGAATAAATGTCTAGATTAAGATTATTAACATGTCTAGAGGTAAGAGTGTTTTAAATGTGTGAAACACCGTATAGCTTAAGAGATTAACTTAATAATGACTGATATCTTGATCGGAGATTATTAACAATGTTTTATTATTTATAATGCTTGTTAAAACAATAAACATGAAATGTTAACTACTCATAAATTTACTACTCTTATTAGAGTTACACCTGGTATTGTTATAATTATTTACAACCTGCATATACAAAAGGTATCGTTATATAATTTTGGCATCCCAAAGAACGTGGAGCCACATAAATTACAGTATATCAAATTTATGTTATGTATCATTGTAATACACTCCATTAGTCAGTATGTAATTTTAAACAGGAACACAATAATAAGAAATATATGAAAAGTAAATCTTTTAAAAGATAAAAAAACCTTTTAGTTACTAAGATCATGCATGATATTTGAGTTAGTCATAAAACATCTCACAAATGACAGTTCACATAACTACACAGGCTGCAATCTCTTACATGGTGCCTAGTATACTTCTTTGTGTGTACTCATATTAACATTATACATCAGATTTACAATAATGGTCTTGTTATTGTTTATCTACTGCTACAAGAACAAAACACCACTTTATTCAATTGCAAATTTGTACAAACCTGCACGGCTGACGTGTGAGAGCATCAAGTTCATGAGTTTCACTATTTGATACATGCAAAGCACATGTTGTAGATGATGTTGACAATGTTGATTCAGATAATATGTTGATGTACACTGTCTTGTCATTACCAGGACAGTCCCCTCGTCCTCGAGATCTCTTTCTACAGAATCCCCATATTCTTAAAAAGTAAAGATCAATTCTTTATTAAGAAAGTAATTTTTAAATTAAGTACGAAATTAAGAAAAATACAAATTCACTTACTGTTTCACAATTATAAATTTTGTCACAATTAAAAAGGTAGACATAATGTAAGGCCAAAATTGTGTGAATGTGGAGTGTATTAGTTAGGATATCTATACTATGCACAGAAAAAGTTTGCATGTTTTGTTTTGCACATATATAAATATAGACAGTTTTATTAGAAATGTGGGATTGCTAAGGTTTCTCATAAATTTATCTATTGTTTTAAAGTCATTGTACTGGTATCCGCGTCACAATTATTATAATTAAAATTTTTTTACCTTAATCCGTCACTGTGACCGCTTGGTTTCTGTCTTCTAACGCGTTTCGGATTAGATTTAATGGATTAATGGATGATGGATTAAATCTAATCCGAAACGCGTTAGAAGACAGAAACCAAGCGGTCACAGTGACGGATTAAGGTAAAAAAAAAAAAAAAAAAATTTTTAACTATTGTTTTAAATGGACAACATTCAGTTTACTATATGGACTCTTCTCTGAATATACGGTACACTTATCGTAAACTATTACAAATAGGTTTATCTCTAAGTATACACCAACATCCGCAGTTTTGGTCATGGAACTTTAAAACTCAAGCACTTTACTGGATAACAGCCAGACAACTGCAGCTCAATCAGAACTCCAATAGTGTTAAATGAAAGGTAGAAATCAGAAGTAACTTATCAACCATGGTATGTTTCATTTGATAAGGAGGATACATGACCATGTATTTATCAAAGCAACAAACAACTGAATACAATATTCACATAATTTTATTTCTGTTCAGATTATAACTTTGACAGTTGACACATTCCAGAAACAGTAATTACACTTACATATCTGTATCACAACTTCTCAATTACTATTATCAAATATTTTTAAGCTTCAAGAATTCAGTACTAATACTATCCCATGTTCATTGGTTTTTATAATAGAAAGGAGACTGCAATAGTATAGGATAAATTAAATATTAGATCATGATAATGAGATAGAGATATAATAACACTCAACACGGGGTAGTATAACATTATTTTCAAGCCTAGAAATCTGCTTAACTACCAGACTATTTCCTTGGTGTGCATTTGGTGAATGTTTGTGGCTGCAAATACATCACCAAACAAATTTTATTCATTGTGCTTAGCTGATTCATTAAGGTGAGACAATAATTTCATTGGTGTGTTGTTGTTCAGCTTTATTTCAGTTGTATAAGTTTCGTTCGTTTAGTTTCTTGTATGTCTCATTAATGATTTGTGAGAATATTTAGAATTTGGGACTTACAATTTACAGAAACTTAAACACACAGCTTATAAAACAAACAACAGCTTATAAAAACTGACCAGTATTCACATTTTAATTTTCCGTTTATACAAATGATATCTTTTAGACCCATCACAAAACATAATTTCAAATAGGATCGCTTTGTTTCTAAGTGTATCTGTTCAGAAATATATTTGATTGACAAGCAAGTTCTGTTACACAATGGAAGTTCAGTCTTGTGTAACCCAAGGGACACCCCAACTTACTTCGAGTTACATGTTTGTTTGTGGTTTGCAGGGTAAAAATGAGTATGTATTTTTTGTGAACACTGTTCTACTTATAGACAAAAGTAACCACTTTTACATTATATTATTACACTATACAAAACATCAAATGTGTTGCTAGCTGACATTAAACGAAATGCAGTTTTTAAAATTGCAATTAGACCTTTAGTTAATTAAGAATTTGTTAAAATAAACATTAAAAAGAGTGGCATCTATTGTTGTTCCACACTTGGACACAACAACGGGTGAGATAGGGAAATACACTGCGCTTATGGGTTTTACGTTTGCTACTATTATGCAACTTGAAATCCTTGAACAATAAAAATGAAGTCCTAGATAAGTCTACAAAATCTACTCAGTAGTAACAGGATTTTAATTTTCATATTTTGGTATATGTTAAATAAATGTAGCCCAAAAACTGAGTTGGTAAAAATAAGAAAACTTAATAAAACTTTTGCACACCCAATTTAGTATGTATTAAAATATACACTGTCCTTACGCAAGATGTTTTTGCTCCTTAACAATAATTTGTTTGTACATGTAGTCCAGATCTCATACATGATGTACATACCATTTAAATTTAATAATATCCTTGAGATAACAAAACAATAAATAAAATTTCATACCTACTTGCAGTGTATGTATTTGAAGATATTACATTGTGTGTGTGTGTGTGTGTGTGTGTGTGTGTGTGTGTGAGAAAGAGAAAATAAATAAAATAGCTACTACAATAATCCAGACAACATCAAATATTGCCCAGAGGTGCATTAGTTTAATAATAAACTAATAAACGTATGTTGAATATAATAAAAATATAGTTCTAGATTTAAACTCATTTTCCCAAATTATTTTTTGTTCAGTACCAAATTCTTGAGTTATGCACACCATTTGAGTGCATGCGCACACTGGCACACACATGCACGTGTACGCACGCGCACACACACACACACACACACACACACACACACATTAATATAACCTAATTTTATACAACAAAACAAGGACCAGTAGAGAGGAAATCAATTATTAATTAATGTTCTAGTCACCAGGATTTAATAAAACTTCTTTGAGTTTTAAAGTTAAATTATTATAGAATCAAAATGTACAATAAAAACTATAAAATTTTGATTAAAAAATTACCTTTGCAGTTGTTCTTAAGAAAAACTATAACATACAATATCAGACAGGAATCTTTATCATCTCAAAAAAAGTTTTAGCTGTCTTCAAAACTACTCTGAATAAACTGTTTAATGTCACTTACTTTGGATATGACATCTGGCCAAAGTTTCTCTCTGGTCCTGCGATGCTTAAAAGACACAACAGGAAGTATGTTGAATACAACCAACTGACAACCATGACTACAATGAGGAATACTCCTATTTGAATATAAGCAAGTACAGCTGAAGGCATCATGAATGCTCCAGCAGCTCCTGTTGTCAGTGCTGCCATTAGTATAGGTCCACTCATTAGTGACAGTGCGTGCGTTACACATGCTTCCCGGCTTTCATTTTCTGCACACATTCTGCACAACAATATTTACAACTATGTAATACATGCACTTTGAATAAACTTTAATGTTATTGTTAATTAAGCGAAGTTAGTCCTTAATCTAATAATAAACCAATTGTGAACTCTAACAATAAACAAATGAAATTCAATTATGCAAACAAATACAAATAACTTCAACTGTACAGGGTCTGCCATAAAGTCCTGACACATGTGACAATCTCAGTATCAATCACTATCACTTGATTGTATCACTAACTACGGATTTTCAATGAGACTGGAATATTGACATTTCTAACACATGAAAACAATAACCGTTACTAAATTGATTATTATTCAGACAATATTCTGGAAAGTATTTATACTGCTTACCTATATGTTACAGCATAATGAAGACTGAAGTCCACAGCCAAACCAATAGCCACAGTCATAGCTACAGATTCTAACACATTGAGTTTCCATCCAATTAGAACCAGTATTGCAATTGTAACAAATATGATACAACTAATGGATAAAATTGTGTACAGACTAACTAGAAGATTAAGTGTCACAAGTAAAAGAACTGCAAGACACACAGCCAAAGACACTATAATGGCTTGAATTGTGTCCTTTGCAAGTGTGTCCTGTAGATCATAGAATCCTAGCTGACTTATAAAGAAACCATTGCGCATTCCTGATGGTGCTTTACTTAATTCTTCATGTGTCCATGTTTCTACCTGTACATAAGAACATATATTGTCTACATTTTATACACAGAAAATTTGGTGGAATACATTTCACATTCTACACAATACACAAAATTAGACTACAGAAATACTTTCTTCTCTGCATGTTTAACTGTGAATGGTTAAAAATGCTATACAGCAACTCTACAGAAGGTTTACACATTATGTGGTTTTGTGACACATAAAACTGTCAGTACTAAGAACTAGAGCCTCTGTTCATAAAATTTTCTATCAACACATGACTATCCTGACAACAGAACGTAATTATACATTTGCTAGTTACTTTTATTAATCTAAAACAGGTAGAGAATTATATAGTAGAAATTACTGTTTTTATTATACAATTAACAAGTGCAAGAGAACACTATATTTATCCCCCATCCTATACGCAGTAATGTGGTATACAAGCAAATCACATTAAATTATAATACACATTGAATAAGGTTAATAAGCATTTCAGAGTAATAAAAAAATATTCATACATAAGTACTAGTGAGTACATACAATGAGTACTACAATTTTCTCAGTGGTACAGAATCTGGAATTTCCAGAAGAGTAGTTAAAATTTGAAAAACAAATTAAATTTAGTTTCTTTGTATTTTCATAATTTTTAAAATTTTGGAGATTAAAATTTCTATTTATGAAAATACATTAGTTAATACAATTCAAAAGTCTATAAGACTTCAGATTAAACAAATCACATGCAATTGTCTTTTAACTAATTCAAATCCACAACATGGTTTATGCCCTCTTCTCTACTGAAGATGGATGGTGTAAGTTCAATCACGATTTGGTGCTTATCATCAAAAGAATTCTTTTTCACAACCACAAATGCTGAAAATATAATCCAGAACTTTTGAAAATAATCTCCTTTAAGTCTAAATAGCGTTGTTTTTTTTTTAACACATATTCATTGGACATAATATTATAAAATTTGGAGTATATGTTGCAGCTGTAAGATTCAATAAGGGACTTGCAACAAGATTAAATATGCTAAAACAATCAGGTATAAAGAAAGGATTCTAAAAATACAAGAACTGGGCTTGAAAACCTTGATTGCTCTCAAGTCAATGGACACAGACTATAGAATGAAATAAATCATAGAAGAGCCAGGAAAACAATCAGGAGATAAAAAGAATCTGAGAAGATTTAGAAAGTACCTACAACAATCCAGATAACACAGATTATTGCCCATAAGTGTGTTAGTTTAAAATGGGGTGCTGAATATAATAAAAATATACATGCATATTTAAATTAATTTTTTCAAGTTATTTTTCTTCAGTATCAAATTGTTGAGTTATATAATGCATGTCAATAATTATGTTTATTTAATAATATCACATATTTGAGTCTAATTAATAAATAAATACTTTTACTATAGAATTGACATACCTGTCTAAAGAAGGAATCCATGTCTTCATACGACGTTGTGTGAGCTAGGATACTGTCATACTCCACAACAAGGGCTTTAATTTTTGGAGGCCTATTTCCTTTTGGTTTTGCAAATTTAGGGCCTGCAACCCCTGGCATAAAAAGCTCAGCAGGTGTACGATATAAAACCTCTATTGCACGAACTATACAAATATTGAAGACTTTTCTTGGAAAAGGAAAACGAGCAGACTCACAACATGGTACTCTACTAATGTCATCAACAGGGTCAGTGCATTTACGGTTCATCCAATCGACAAAATTTTCCAAAAAACAATTAGGAAGTAATGGTCCTGGTGTTGGTTGATAAAATGGCTGAGATCTGAAAAAGTTCAGGATTCAGTAAACAATAGGCGTATGGAGTCATCTGATACACTAAAATAAAATAATTTGCATATATTCATGAAGCTCACTTATGAATTAAAGTATTTATAACAACATCTGCTATTTTACTAAAGCATAATAAGCATTTTAATGTATACATACAAAACTTAACAAGTACAAAAAAGTGACTGGATACTGATTAAAACTGATAATTATAGTTTAGATTTAGATTTTTTGGCCAATTCTCCAGATGCGTATTTAAGGGCTCCAGTTTCTCCAAAATTTTGAACTCATGAAATTTAAATGCACAAAATAATCAAGATATAAAAACATACCTTAAAAAATTATATAATTACACATTTTTAAAGATGTATGCTCAAACTCAAATCTAATGATGATTAATTGTATGTACTGTGAGTTGACAATATAAAGTTTTCAATCCTCATTTCCTTTTTCCATTACTTAGGTGTCATAAAAAATTTCACCTCTCTGCCGAAAGAAATTCTATGTATGGCCCTGGAACTCTCTGGGTATTTTAAGTGCTGGTATTTGCACCATAAACAAAGGTAATCAGTACACAAATATATAAGGTTAGCTTTATACTCTGTTTGGAAAATGATGAGCACAGTAGCAATAACTACTATGCTGGAAGCAATAAGAGTATATGAGTCTTGAACCACATTGAACCTGAAAGTCACACCACCTCTGCTTTGGAGTTTTCTTTTTTGTGTAACTTCTAGATCTATTTATGTACTTTAAGAATAATTTTTTTTAATTTTCTGACGCTGTCCTTTTTACATAATCTTAGAAGTCAGAAATACATTATTTCCATAACACTGAAAAAACTGATGACAAATATTTCTGACAAAAACCACTGTAATCTTGAAATTAGTTTCATTCAAAAAACATATTTTATTTTGCCTAAAAAAAAAGCATTATCTGCCTGGGAACTCCTCACTATGCATTCACTTTTTGAACTGCTCTTTCATTTTGGTATTGCACCAATTTTTCAATGCAACTCTCCTGTCAGAATCTTGTCCCAGAAAATCCTCCCCTACCTCGTGGATGCAAAAATTCAAAGCTACGCCACTTTCTGATACTGAAGGTTGTCAGTCAGCACTTTCAGTAGCCAGTGTACATAAATTTTGCTACAGCAAGGTTTCATCACAGGTACAATGCCATAAAGAAGTGACCTTGAAATTTTTGAGAAACTGACAGACAGCTCAAAGTTCGTGAACAACTTGGTTAACTTTTTCAACAAAATCTTTTGTTGCTACACACTTTCTCATTTGACTGCCCTCATCATGGACATCAGACCATTCTTCTATAAACTTTCAGCATCATTCTTGAACACTCCCAACATTCGCAAAATTGTTGCCATAAACATTACTCATCTGACAATGAATTTCATTCACAACTGATTAGAAGAAGAAGAAATCTGAATTGCCCTTCAGTAGAAGAAAGCAAAATTACGGTACACAGTTCTCACCCGGCAGTCGCTTAGACAAGTTCACACATTTGCCTACTCAACAATCATTGACAGGAAGAAGTTTGCCTAGTGTCATGTGGTAGCAGAATGGCTATTATGCGCACACTGTGTATCTCCATTATGATATCGCACATGGGTCTTATCTTGCAGCTTTTGCAGATTGAAAAAATATCCGTCATATAAATACTCATTTGTTACTTCAATTTATGCTACGAATATTAAAGTATACAATTGAAAATATCAAATGTGACAACTATTGTAATCCCATATGGTTTTTAGCAATTTCTCTGCACATTCAGAGTAAAGCAATGTAATTAGGTATTTAGTCCATGTTCTTATAAGTTCACAATACGCAGTTCTTATAGCTTGGTCACTACACGACTAAGTTCTTACTATGTTTTTGAACATAAATCAGTGACATTGAAAAATAAAGCATGTAAAAATTAAAACATGAAAAAATTAATACTGGAGTAATATTAATTTTTAAATTCATATAATACTTATCTAATTCATTTGTGTAATATTTAACTTTGGATTGTAGCAAACCAAAAATTAGTAACACCTTGAAAAATCTTTTAAATACTTGAGATATTTCACACACCAGTATTGTAGATTGAACATAGCATGTCCAAGAGTATTTTGGATTGTTCTGCGAGTTGTGTCTGTGCATTGTTGCATGTTTTAGGCCAATTCACAATATACTCTTTGAATATGATTCAACCTTTTGATTATTGTTACAATAAAACATTAAATAACTCTGACTATTACGTACAGTTCTTGTGACAGGATTATAAAATCAATTACTTCAGTTTTTTATGACCTGATGATACTGGAAGAAATACATGGCTTTGTAATTTTTTAGAATTTCCAGATTATTTCTGCTTTTTCCAACCATCATATCAATCTGATTTTTTAATTAATCTTTAATATACATCACATATATTTAATTTGTCTTTTGATGTAGTACACCATGTGCAAGGAAAACTGCTTGAGTTTTCCTGGTACGTTTCCTACTTAGTCTACCTGCTCATGTCAGCAACCATTTTCACAAGTTTGAACTCTATGGCAACTGTTATTTTCAACTGATTTACTTGTAAAAGCAACTGAAGATTAAATTATTTTTATAACTTTCTTGGAAACATGATGTGAATTAGAGTATAAAAGTTATGATTTATGTTCAGAATCCTTGAAAGATTCAGATACAACACCTTGATTATAATACTGTCAAAGGGGGATAATCACTTTTACAAACAGATTTTGTAACTGACTGTACTGAAAGCCCCCATTCTCTCTTGTCAGTCACCAGGCTGGTTTGATGTGATCCTCCAGCTTTTACTATCCTGAGCCAATCTCTTCACCTCTGAATGCCTATGACAGCTCACAAACTTCTCCTTTCTTACATTATTTTCAACATGTATTCATTTGTTACTTTGCCCACCCAATTTATTGTTAACATTCTCATGTAACACCACATTTAAAATGCATCTATTTGTTGTCTTTCAGCTTTCTCTTTTCTCCAGGTTTTGCATTAACACAGTATGATGCTCCAAATATACAACTTCAGAAATTTCTTCCTGATTCTTAATCCAGTATCTGAAAGTAACTAATATTTATTCTTAAAAAAGCATTTTTGTTTGCATTATTTTCTGTTTGTTATCCTTTTTGCTTCACTCATCCCTTTGTGTTACTGGTTCCCAAGTAGGTGAATTGTCCAGTTCCTCTATGATAGCCTTAACAATTTATGTTTTTAAAGAATCCCCACTTTCATTTTCTAGAGGTTTTCATAACTTTTGTTTTATTATTTTTATTATTTATTATTATAAAACGTGTGTTTTATTATTTTTAAGCCAAATTTTTCTCCTAATAGTTTTTCCATTCCATTTAACATTTTTTATAAATCTTCCTAATTGTCTGCAAGCAGAAAAATATCATGACCAAGTCTTAACATATTTATTCTGCCTATCTCCTTGAGGTACTTACAGTCTTAAATGTGCCTTTTATTTCCTTTATAGTATCTCTCTCTCTCCCTCTTAACACACACACACAGTGCCTTTCCTAACGGTTGCTTCCCTGTCTTACGTAATCTTCCACTATCATTATAGCTACTTCGTTCTTGTAGTGATTACAAAGCATTTTTGTCTTTATATTTCAGAGAAATTTTTCTTAAAAATCCATAGTTTATTTCACTTGACATTTTCAGGTGCCTTTTCCACATCCATAGATGTATCTTTTTTCTTTACTCTTCCTTCAATAATTAAGCACAGTGACCCGTGTACCCATATTTTCATAAAGCCAAACTGATCTTCATTTAACTTCTCCTGTTTTCTGTTTCTAATCTTCTATATAACATTCTTGTTACGACCTTTGTTGTATACAATACTATGCTGATTGTGTAATAATACATCTGTCTGTGTGTACCTACTTTGGTATTGTGTAAATTACACTCTTTTGCAAGTTTGAAGGTACAGTATATCTACTATTTCATATATCATACATATCAATTGAAATACCGTAACTTCATCTACTTCTCTGATGGCTTCTAGTACCTCAGCTGGTATCTCATATATCTCTACTGCCTTTCCACGCTGAAGGCTTTTTAGACCTCTGTCAAATTCTGACCTCATGATCTATATCTGCTTGCTCTTCCAACACACTTCTGTTAGGTTGTCTCCTGAGTATAGCCTTTCTGTGCATTTGTGTCATCTGTCTGCTCTTCTTTTTTTTCAATAACAGTTTACGATCTGTGCCACTGACACTGCCACAATCCCTTTTCATTTGTCTCAAGTTTTGTTTAATTTTCTTGAATGCTACTGTATACCCTATCTACTTAGTCTAGTAAGATTCTTTTTACATTTCTTGGCATTTTCCTTTAACAAAATTATTTTGTGATTTTTACGTTGTTTGTTTACCTCAATTTTTAATGTTCTGCACAGTTGTTAACCTCTCACACTAATATTTCCTGGATTCATCCATTAGCTGTAATATGTCCTCAGTCATCTATGACTCCTTTCCACTACTGTCTTTTCTTCTGTATTTATATTATTTTCAATAGCACATTCAAAATTTTAACTGTTTCTTCATTTACTATTTCTGTAGCCTACCTTTTTAATCGTGTGTTTCCATAATTTTCTGAGCTTCAACCTGCATCACATTCTTATAAGTTGTAGTCTGAATCAATATCTGCTCTGGAATAATAAAAATCTGATTCTCAAACCTCTACTGTACCATATACACACATAATCCAATAGCATCTTGCTTTGTATCCTGTTCTCCTGAATTTGTCTCATTAGATTCTTAATTAATGTGTAGGATATAACCAGCTTAAATTTTCATGAAATATTGATAATCTAGTTCCTCTGTCATTTCATTTACTAAATCCCTAATCCCTTCAATCATTCCATCCTTAATTTCACTAATTGTGCCATTTCAGTCGCTATCATTATTAAATTTTCATTCACTTTTACATGTTAAATAAATTCCTCTATTTTGTAATATACTTTTTTTACTTCCTCCTCTTCACTTTTTGAAGTGGGCATATAAACCTCCATGATTGTAGCATGTCTTAGCTTTGTTTGATATAGATTATGATACTTCTATCACTAAACTGTTCATAGTATCCTACACGATTTCTGATGTCTTACTCTATTCATTATCTATCCCATGCCTGTAACTCCTTTATTCCCTTTAGTAGTTATCCTCCTATAATCACCAGACCAGAATTCTTGTTCATGTCTCCATATTGTTCATATCTCACTTCACTTATACCTACAATATATAGTTTTAGTTTATCCATTTCCCTTTTTGATTTTCAAAATTCCCTATTACATTGAGAGCCCTAACATTCCAAATTCATACCCACATGGAATTATGTCATTGTTTCTGTTCCTATAGCCATATGAAAAGTTACTCCATCTTGCTCCTGACATCATAAAAAAGTCCAGCAAGGTTGGTCTTTTCCATATGGAATTATATAAGTTCACATTCTTTGTGTTTGTGGTCCCCAGTCTTTAATTGACCTACGAAGATGAGGCTGCCCTGTAACTCTTTCTGCTCCTCCACTCTCCAGAAAGACCACTGGCACTTGGTAGTCAGGCAACTTATACCAATTGTCAATTTGGTTATATAATTTACCTTATAATTTCCGTCAAGTGACGTCAAGCGTAATTTGTGCTGGGTTACGCGTTTCAGGCCATATGACCCATCTTCAGACCTTCACTCCAAAGGAGCTCGTAATATAATAAAATCCATATTAAAACAAACACATAATAAACAAATACGTAAAACACACTGAATGAACATATCATAAGCGTACTATTAACCGACACGGTGCACCACGTGTAGCATGTCAATACTGTGTTGATGGGCACTATTATCTAGTATTATCTGTACGCGATCGCAGCGCGGTATCATACAGTGGGTTGGACCTGAAGTTAAGTTTATCATTGAGTATGTCGTCACATATATCGGGGTTATTATGACCTCTATATATCTCGAATTCTTCGAGTGCATCCATGTAACGGCCCTTACTACAATAATGTAGAGGTATAAGGTTAGCGTTGAAATTGGTGTATGAATGATTGCTCGAAACTAGATGCCGTGTAAAGTTAGATTTAATATTATCTAGGGAAAAATCACCCCTGTTAAAGTGGCTGTGCAGTGTGTGTTCATGGAATCGTTTGATAAAAGGTCTACCCGTTTGGCCGATATAAAAACGGTCACAATCGTCGCATATAAGCTTATAAACACCGGTTTTGGATTCAATGTTGGGCTGAACGACTGGACGAACCAAGTTCCGTAGACGGTTATTTGTTTTAAAGATAACGGTATAACCTATTTTACTTAAGGTGGATGTTAGGATCTTAGGCATCAACTCGGTGTATGTTGTTGAGATGAATTTGTTATTAGGTGTATTATCTTGTGTCTGTCTGGAACGACGGGATTTGTGTTTTTTAAGGATGTTGTCAATCATTTGGCACTCATAGCCATTGGCCATAGCTATGTGTTTAATTATGTTGAGTTCACACTCGAAATCATCATTATTTAGGGGGGGTCATCAAAAGCCTGTGAATGAAACTGTTGTAGGCCGCTAATTTTTGAGAGAAAGGGTGGTGTGAGTCTGCATGTATGGTCACGTTTGTGGTGGTAGGCTTTCTGTAAATTTTAAAATTTAAGTTGTTAAGCCGCCTAGTAACAGTAAGATCAAGAAAGTTGAGTTCATTGTTGGTTTCAGTTTCCATAGTAAACTGAATATTGTGAGTAACAGTATTCATATGGTTTTTAAGATTACTGATTTGGCGTAGAGTAGCCTACCATTAAAAATCAGAAAAGTATCATCAACATAACGGCCATAAAAGATAATATTATTGGCGAAGATGTTATTATTAAGGATGTAGTTGTTTTCATAAAAATCAAGATATATATATCAGCCAACAGGCTGGATAACGGTGAACCCATAGCCAGGCCATCTGTTTGAATATAGTAATTCCCGTTGAAAGTAAAATAGTTTTGTTGAAGGATGAGCCTTAGTATGGTAATTAGTTCTTTAATGAGTTGTGTGTCCAGTTTGTTAGTATCGTGGAGATTGTCGTTCAAAATATCCAAAGTTTGGTTCACGGGTATATTTGTGTATAAATTGACGATGTCAAAAGAGGCTAGTTTGTAACTGGGTTGTAATTTTATGTCGTTGACCCTGTTTACGAAATCAATATTGTTAACGATAATATGGTTGTTTTTTAGAAAGATGTTGTTCTTAATTAGCGTGACAAGTTTCTTGGCTGTTTTGAAACCCGGCGCTGTGGTAAAATGAACTAATGGCCTGATAGGAATGTCATTTTTGTGGATCTTGGGTAAGCCAGTAAGTTTTGGGGCGCGCGCGTTAATAGGTTTTAAGAAACGACGAGTGCGATCATCAAATAAATTGGTACAATTGTTAATAGTATTGTTTAATGATTTTACATATGAGTCGGTGGGATCGAATTTTATTATCTCGATATTGTTATCGGAAATGAACTTGTGTACTTTCTGTGTGTATGTGTCGTTGTGGATTATTACCAAAGTATGACCTTTGTCTGCTTTAGTAATAAGTGCGTTATTATCAAGCAACTTAGTATTTATCTTTTTGAGTGTCTTGCGTTCAGCCTGCGCTCTTAACTGTTTCTGTATGGTACGACCATCAGTATTACGGTTATTTAAAATTTTAATAAATTTATGATTAATTATGTAACGTGATTCATTTTGGAGTTTCGAATTATTAATAGCTTTGACAGCGGTCTCGGCATTAATGACTTCATCAACGATATTATGTTTATTATCAGGTGGAAAGATATACAGTAGAACCCCTCAAATCCAAACCCCAGAAATCCGAAATCCCGGGAAATCCGAACATGATTTTGAAGAAAAACAACATTTGAAAAAAACACATAAAGACATAAGAAACACATTTATTATTACATAAAACTATCATATGTAACCTAATTTTACATAAAGAATCATTGAAAAATTAATAAAGTATGTACAAGTATTGCTACTTACATAAAACAGGATTGAAATGTAAAAAATATTGGAATTAACACTGTATAAAAACAACGTCATACAGCATTTCATTAACATCAGAGCTGAATGGCCAAGGAAAAACACAAAAGAAACACACACAAACACTACACTACATTTTTTCACTTAAAATCAGTGATCTTCATCTGGCGAAGTGACATAAACCTTCCCGAGGATGCGATGTTGCGCCAGCGTCGCATAAACATGACATCATTGGGTGTAGCAGCTGCGTGTTGTTCTACGTAGCGCAACGCGATGTCGAGAGCGACGGCAGCGTCAGAATGAGTCACGTTTGTTGAGGCATCTTCTCCCTCGCTATCGCTACCTGATACATTGTCATGTTGATCCTGGACCACAGACACTATGTCATGCTCGGTGCATTCTTCATTGTCGTCTAGTGCTGCCCACTCCTCCAGACAACCTTTTTCAGCATCCTTGATCCTGGTACTTTTTGAAAGAGATGAAAGAACTCAGTTTCATCATCTCGTGTTGTAAGTGGTGTTTCTACAAATTCGAGGCTGGGCCTATGCTTTGTCCAAGATCTCTGCAGTAAATTTTTACTGGTATTGTTCCAGGATTCTGCAACCCAGTAAATCACATCTTTTATTGTTATCTTCTTTAGCTTCTCAAGAATAGAAAGAGAACAATCTTCTTCAATAAGAGTTTGCAGAAGCATTTTTCTGTACCTTAGTTTTATGTTCTGTAGCACACCTTGATCCGTAGGCTGCAGCAGCGACGTCACGTTAGGTGGTAGAAAAATTGCTTTTATGTCTCTGCACACCAACTGCATGTCTGAAGGATGTGACGGAGCGTTGTCTATCAAAAGTAGAGCTCGAGGTGGCAGTCCATTTTCTTCATTAAATCTTGTTACCGAAGGAACAAATTTCTTTTCAAACCACTCCTTAAAAAGATTACCAGTCATCCACGCCTTAGTCTGATTTCTGTAATAAACAGGGAGAGAATTCACATTCATATTTTTAAGGGCTCGTGGCTTGGCAGATTTTCCAATCACCATTAATGGTAGCTTGTTTGTTTCCGCGGCGTTACTGCAGGCCAAAACTGTGAGACGCTGTTTGTTCATTTTAAAGCTTGGAGCAGAAGATTCCTCTTTAGAAGCAAGACTTTTAGTGGGAAGTGCTTTAAAATTCAATCCAGTCTCGTCTGCATTATACACTTGCTGGGGCGAGTAATTTTCCGACGAAATCAAATCGGCGAATTCATCTAAATATTCTTTTGCAGCAGTATTATCAGCTGATAACTTCTCTCCGCTTATCGTCAGTTGTCTGATTCCATGCCTTCTCTTCCATCGATCCAACCACCCATTACTAGCAGTAAATGCCAAGTCTCCGTTCATTAGTTTGTTCAGCCGCAATGCCTTTTCTTGAATTAATGGACCACTAATAGGAACTCCTTTCTGCCTTGCTTGTGTAAACCACAAAAACACTGCTTCGTCAATTTCTTCATTTACAGAAACTTTTGCGTGATGGCGTTGTTTCAAAGTTTTTTCACTTGTTGCACTGCAAAACTGTTCAATTTTCGCACGATTCTTTTTCCAGTCACTGATTGTTGCCTTACCAACACCAAATTCAACAGCCAACTTCGTCAAACTTTCCCCTTTGTCTAGTCGGATTAACACTTCGAGTTTTTCTTTTAAAGTACAAGAACTATGTTTTCGTTTGCTTGCCATAATTTAAGAAAACTAAAAAACCCGATCTACACTGCTCACTTCAAATGCAAAAACAATAAACCTTAAACAAAAACTCGAACAAACTATGTACACTGGATGGAAACAGTAACAGCAGACAAACGCACAGGACAACAAACGCCAGAGGACTAACTGTAATACAAAGATTTCTAGACCTATTGTAGTAGGACTGGGCTATTTTTAGCGCACTTCCGCCCGACAGCAACAGTGATTCACGGGCAGTCAAGGTCAGCAACCCCTGGCGGCTTCGTCTCACCCCTACGCAACATTACCGGGCGGCGCGTACACCGTAACTAGTGTTGAGTACTATGTATGCAGATTTTTCGGCTAATCTGAACTTTTCCGAATCCGAACAGGCTACAGCCCCAATTAGTTCGGATTTGAGGGGTTCCACTGTAATATTATAATAAACATAATATCGTTGGATATTTTGAACGACAATCTCCACGATACTAACAAACTGGACACACAACTCATTAAAGAACTAATTACCATGCTAAGGCTCATCCTTCAACAAAACTATTTTACTTTCAACGGGAATTACTATATTCAAACAGATGGCCTGGCTATGGGTTCACCGTTATCCGGCCTGTTGGCTGATATATATCTTGATTTTTATGAAAACAACTACATCCTTAATAATAACATCTTCGCCAATAATATTATCTTTTATGGCCTCTTTATGTTGATGATACTTTTCTGATTTTTAATGGTAGGCTACTCTACGCCAAATCAGTAATCTTAAAAACCATATGAATACTGTTACTCACAATATTCAGTTTACTATGGAAACTGAAACCAACAATGAACTCAACTTTCTTGATCTTACTGTTACTAGGCGGCTTAACAACTTAAATTTTAAAATTTACAGAAAGCCTACCACCACAAACGTGGCCATACATGCAGACTCACACCACCCTTTCTCTCAAAAATTAGCGGCCTACAACAGTTTCATTCACAGGCTTTTGATGACCCCCCTAAATAATGATGATTTCGAGTGTGAACTCAACATAATTAAACACATAGCTATGGCCAACGGCTATGAGTGCCAAATGATTGACAACATCCTTAAAAAAAACAAATCCCGTTGTTCCAGACAGACACAAGATAATACACCTAATAACAAATTCATCTCAACAACATACACCGAGTTGATGCCTAAGATCCTAACATCCACCTTAAGTAAAATAGGTTATACCGTTATCTTTAAAACAAATAACCGTCTGCAGAACTTGGTTCGTCCAGTCGTTCAGACCAACATTGAATCCAAAACTGGTGTTTATAAGCTTATATGCGACGATTGTGACCGTTTTTATATCGGCCAAACGGGTAGACCTTTTATCAAACGATTCCGTGAACACACACCACACAGCCACTTTAACAGGGGTGATTTTTCCCTAGATAATATTAAATCTAACTTTACACGGCATCTAGTTTCGAGCAATCATTCATACACCAATTTCAACGCTAACCTTATACCTCTACATTATTGTAGTAAGGGCCGTTACATGGATGCACTCGAAGAATTCGAGATATATAGAGGTCATAATAACCCCGATATATGTGACGACATACTCAATGATAAACTTAACTTCAGGTCCAACCCACTGTATGATACCGCGCTGCGATCGCTTACAGATAATACTAGATAATAGTGCCCATCGACACAGTATTGACATGCTACACGCGGTGCACCGTGTCGGTTAATAGTACGCTTATAATATGTTCATTCAGTGTGTTTTACATATTTGTTTGTTATGTGTTTGTTTTAATATGGATTTTATTATATTACGAGCTCCTTTGGAGTGAAGGTCTGAAGATGGGTCATATGGCCTGAAACGCGTAACCCAGCACAAATTACGCTTGACGTCACTTGATGGAAATTATAAGGTAAATTATATAATTATCATACAGTGACTTGGACCGCATTAATTATGTTTAAAATGTCAATTTGGTCTTCAGGTTCATGTTAGGCGCCAGTGAGATATGAATTGACACTACAAGCTTATATTGTAGTCTTCCAATAGGAACGAAAATCAATATATTTGCATAAAATGTATTTTCTTTACACACATTTTTCTTACAGAATGTGTCATCATCAAAGGAATAAAAAAAGAAAAAAAGAGTGAAGTCACAATCTTGTTTTTCTTCTACACCAAATTCTGATGGAATAAAGAGATTGCAGACATGTAATGGTATCATAATTGATTATAGAAAGAGACAAGAGACCCTAACATTCACTTCAGTAACACTATAAACATATTAACAGAAAGCTATGATCAACAATCAAGAGCAGCACAACTACGACTAAATAGATCTAGTATAGCAAGATGAACAGTGACCCTCACAGAGCATGTTTTATAAAATGGTTATGGTAAAGCTGAAAAGAAGATTTAAATCTTTCTGATGATATGCATGTTGCATATTGTTATGCAACAGAACACACTCAAATAATGGAGTGGTCGTTTTACGTGTTTCTCGGCTATCCCAGCAGAGCCTAGCTGTAATGTTTGGGTGCGTACATTTTGGTAATTTGAGAAGAAAGACAATTACGTCACACTTATCACGCGTCAACAATTGAGACAGTGTTATGTAATATGGAACATTCTCGTACAGTCAATATTGTTGCTCTACAAGCTTCTCAACTAGCCCAGCTGGTATGTGTTTCTGCCAAGGCCACGCTGAAGTATCCTCTAGAATTTTCGAATGCTTGTTAAGGATGCATATTATGGAACTCTGCAGACTATAAACAGCCAACACCAGGTGCTTGGAAGTCAGTTTTATGTCGGGCGATTTACTCAGTGAATCTCAAACGGTGTTATTGAAAAGTGATTATTGTGTGGGACTCTATTAGTTGACATTATTATTTGTGTGGACAAATTAACTTGAATTATTGTATGAGTATAATCTTGTTGAATAACTTGTTGATTGCAAACTGTTATTTGTAATTAATTAAAGCTGGTGATTAGTGGTTAATTGGTGTCTGTAATTTTGCTTTCCACTGTACCATATGATAATTGGTGAGACCGTTGTAACAATATTACTATCTTTTTCTTTCTTTGTTCAATATTTACTCAACTGTATATTTCTGAAGCACCAGCATTCTTTTTTGATGATTCTACACATCAGTTTTAGTATAAGTATTTGTAGTTCTGACAATACAAGTACATTCCCACAGGTTAAATTATTGGAAAATAATAATTTGCATAGAGGAAATGCAACATGTTATTAAAACACTTTAATAATGACCCATCAGATTAATCAGTGCATTTAGAGCAGGAACTGTGATGACTGCTAGGTGACAGAATAGTAAGGCAAGACAATATAATTAGTTGGGTTTCATTTAAATCACATAAAAGTTTAAAACTTGTGAGATTGTTCTGTTTTGTATAGCTTCCACTGTAAGTGATAAGTAATTACTACCAGTAATTAGAGTAGTCATTACTACTGTATTATTTTTATTGTTAAATATAGTGTACTTTAATTACTTTCTAAAGTTCATTTTATAACTTTCTAACACAGCAGAGTCTGCTCAATATATTACACAGTGAAAATTTTAGCTGCTTGGCTAAAAGGGACTACTGTGTTAACGGCAGCAATTTCTGTCTTTATTCATTTTTTTTGTCATGCTTAACTGCCATATTCATTCATGTAATTTTTGCTCTTGCATAATTTTATAATTTTTGCACCCATCTCTCTTTTTTAATTTTTTATTCGCTCATAATTTTCTTCGTAGTGTCATCTATGTTAATACAGAAAACAGTAATTCCTGGAAAATAGGTAGTTATCCTATAACAGAAAATGACCAAGCAGCAGTATGTTTTCACTTGCCCTTGCTGCCTGAACTTGAAGAACAGGTGTGATAAACAAATGAGACAGAGCTTCAATTTATCAGTTCGTACTTGCTTAGTATAGTGAGTGTTTTAGTTACAATACAGATGTCAAAGTTAAACAGAAAAATTGCATATTTTTGACAATTTAACGTGCCAACAATACACAGCACCATAGGTTGCAAAGTTTGCACAATGCAATATGCAGAGAAATACTGGACCCAAGCTGCTGAGAAAATTTGTTTTTTTTAAAGTCCATCTACACCACTAGTGAAACAAAAGGAATCCTTAACAATTCCTTAAAGGAAACACATTTATTTTATCTTTCTTATTTTGTAATTTACAGCAATTTTCAATCATAATTCAAACTAAGCTGTTTTTAAATTTGTTGTCACAGCACCAAAGGAAACAATTTTTTAAATTGTTTTTTAAAATATTTTATGTAAATTACTGTGTTTATGAAAATTTAGTAGATTGGTTCCAAACGATTTATGAACAAGTAGCTGAATTTCTTTTGGATTGTTACAGCTCTGTCTAGAATACAGTACACTAAAACATCATGTACTGTAACTTATGTTGTCATAATCTAAAAATTGTAGCAAATGTGTGGAAATTACTTGTATTGAAAACAGTAACCAAGTCATTATCCTATAATCAAAACCACCTCTAACTAGTGTTTCAAACCACCCACTAAATGCCTGAAACCCTGAATCTCCATAGTTTCAGCAATCGGGCTATCTTGTTCGTGTATATTGCCCCAACGATTGGAATGTTGGAAGCTTCATTTAACTTTGGGAAAGACCATTTCTAAATCATAAGGATACCTGTTTTTTTTTTATCCTCGCTTCTTGTCTTCTTCCAATTTAACTTGCACATTCTTCAGTTTTTTTTTAAGACAATGTTGTTCTTATAAAATGTTATTTATTTTATACAATTCTATTTGGCTTTCTCACAATTTTTTGTATTTGTTTAACAATTTTATTAATGTTTATTTTTTCATTTAAACATTTCCAGTATACCTTTTATAGAAATTATTATCCATCTCAAAAATTATTTCATTGCTTTTATGTAGTTCTTATGCTGGTGCAGTGTAAATTTCTGTGATGGCTGCAGTCTCTTCCAATTTTTTAAGGGCAGTACTGAACTCCATTTGATTGGGTTATCAATTTTTTCTCCTCTTTTGTATAATTCAGAATTTTTGTAGTCAAGTTATTTTGTACAGTCTTTACTTGTTAAACCTATTGTTTTAATTAAATTTTTTTCTGCAGCAATGTTTTAAAATTTTTATATTTAAGTAACTACTACAAGCTCTGTACACACGGAAGGTACTAATTTTTTTTAAACGTGTGTTTGAAACAAACCTCAAGTCACTTTTCTTATTCACTGCATATTTCTGCTGTAATTAGAGAATGCTTAATGTCATAACTTTCAATTCACTAAATTTAGTTCTGAAACTTTTAACACATAACTACCTTACCATATCCTATTACTTTTGATAGTACTTGTAAGAAAATCTTTCCAGACAAACTCTAAATAATATGATGTTTAAGATGGGGGAATACATAGACATTTATTAAATTAAACCTTGATATAAAAGCCTTTTTGCTTGGTCCACTGAGGAACGTTATATCAAGGTTCCACTACACATAAGTTTACTGTATGTAAGTAGTGTGTAAATAACTGAAATAATCAGAAATTAACAATATTTCAGAATAATAAACCAATTAAAATTACAAATAAAAACACATAATGTGTACATTGTTTACCTTAATTTACGACAAAATCTCATCAACCATGCCTGCGATTCTGGTGCTGCTATATCAAACTTTGAGTCTAGCTGAAGTGTACCTTTTGACATGGGATTCAAGAAATCTCCTGTATCCTTTGGTAATACACCCCAGACAAACCTCAATGGCATCTTGCTGTTTGGATTATCCCAGGTATCAACCTTCAATATAACTGAGTACTGTATTCTTACTAACTGATAGCACATTGTATTCACCATTAAAAAAATCTGTTCACTGCTAAACATTACATTACTATGAAAACATTATACATATTGTTACAACACAAATAAGCCACCCCAATACCAGGGATAAAAAAGATGAATCTGAATATAAAAAAATAATTCATATAAAATAAAATGTTTAATATAAAGAAAATAAAAAGACAATGACACGACAAACGACGACATGACCTAACCCAAGTGACTGACCCAACAAAAGGAAACAAAACAAGAAGGGAAGAAACAAACCAAATGAAAAAGAAAGTGATTGAACAAAATAAAAAGAACCAAAAGAAGAAGGAAACAACAAAACCAAACAAGAAAGTGATTGACCAAACCAAATGAAGAAGTGAAAAAACCGAAACCAAACAAAAATGAAACAAATTGAAGGAATTGAATGACCCAATGCAACATAATAAAATAAACCCAAAGGAGGAGGTGGAAAACCAAGATATAAATGAAATATACTGAAGGTGAAGAAGGAGAATAAGGGAAAAAGAAACCAACCTAAGATAAAGGAAAATAAAAAGAAAATCAAACAATAAGACACAAACAAGTAATAAAGAATAAAAGCAGGAGAAATGGTACACTCAAATGTAATATTGAAAAAGAAACCAATAACTAACCTAAGTAATAAATAAATATTATTATCAATTAATTAATAAAGGTAAATGATATTTGATGAAACTCAATTAAAGAATGTTAAATATAAAAGCAAACTAACCCACAAATTAGAGTTACATGTAAGGATGAAATCAACAGAGACATAAAATTGTTAATATTATCAATGATATTTGTAATGAAAGAGATAGTACGGTAGTGAGAAAGTAATTATAGGGACTACCCATTTAGAAACAGTTAAAACAAAAACATTTAAGGAGTGCAAAAGTGGAAGTGTAAAAACCCCAAAACAAAGTGATAAAGAAAAACACTATATAAATTATAATAAACAATAGATAATTTAAAAGTGAAGGTAGTGAATAAATAAGAATAGTGTAAATGATAGTGTTATGAAAAGTAGTGAAGGATAGAAAAAACACTTAGTAAATCAATAAGAAACACTAAATGAGTAATGGTGAACTATATTAGTAATTAAGAATAGTATTAGAGGTACACAATTAATTAAAAAGTAATGAACACTGAAGAGTGATGATAACAGTATTAATTAAAAAAGAATCTTATTGTTAAGTTTAATTGAATACAATTGTAGTTAAAAGGGAGAATCCCATGAAAGAGGAAACAGATAGTGTTATCATGGAGTGAAAGTAAAGATTATGTAAAAAGATTGAGAAGTTAAAAACAAATCAATAAACACCCCATGTTACAAGGGATAATTATTTAAGTAAGTTCAAAAAGTGTGATGTTGTTTATCACCCAAAAACTAATATAAAATGAATGAACTGTAAACAAATATTACCTAATAATTGTTAAATAATTGTTTAAGCAAATTTATGAATAGGATATGGCTGGAGGAATTATACAGACCATAGGCCTAGATGTTGTATTTTATCTGAACAAAAATAGTAAATAATAGTCACATTGTTATTATTGGCAAATTAAATAAGTAAGAAAGTAAAGCAATGTATGACTTAGAAAACGAGAAAACCAGTTAGTAAATACTTAGCAATCCATGATGTATAAAATAATAGTAACATACTAATAACACAAAAACAGATCCAAAACACACCAACAAATAACACAACCAATTATACTAACCAAAACAAAGCTCATTAGGCTAACATGAGATGTAATTTGTACGAAATAAGTAAATACCAATAATGGCTACTTAGGCCTAGGAAATGCCTAACTGTCAAAACAAACAACTACAAATTGTAATAAATTAACAAAGAAATTAGCAAATCCAAGGCGAATAACTAACCAAGGATAATTTGTAAATCATATTAAAAGCAAAATATTAGAATAAGGTGTCGGGATAGCGAGTGGAGGTGTGGTACTAGGTCTTAAATCAACTTCAATTAATTGCTCCTCACTTAAAGTTTATTAACATTCTTCTTAACTAGTCAGATACTACAGCTTCCATCGAGTACATTTCTAAATGAACTCGTGTTCAAATGAATAGTCAGTAAATCGTAATGAACTCTAATTCAAATGATTGAGTTTTATTTCAACAGTTAGTAAATCATAATACTTTTACATAACCAAGTAGTGACACTGTTTTACTCTCAAAAAGATTCTAAGTTTGTTAAGATCAAAAGATTCTAAGTTCAATAAGACTTTGAATTTTACATGTTTCTTAAGTCAAGTATTCGATAAGTCTGCGAACAATAGTTCACTCACCAATTGGAAGATAGCCCATTGTAGTAGAGAAGTGTTCTGGCTGAAACGGGTACACGGGCCGCGACGTGTAGCGTATGACCAAATGATCCTCTTTGCGGTCAGGACTCGGGTATTTATTGAAATCTGGGGCAGTATGTCTCCACGTGCGCCCTTGAAGTTGTTTACAAAACTTGATGTTTGACGTAATGTCATGATAGGTGAGGGACAGATGCGGCGTTAACGCTCGTCCGAAAAGGAAGTGTTGTGGCTCTGGTTTTACAGACAACAACAGATAGGACAGATATGATATGATAATTAACCGCTAGATGCTTACGCATGTATCCAGTTAGATAGGCCTTGGATTTGACATGTACACTGATTGAATTGCGTCTTGGTGAACATCTGCGTCTCAAATAAAGAAAACGAAAAGAAATAATAAAAACAGAAGTTGCTCATGGGAGGTCTGGGCACTGGGCACTACATCACCCCTCCCTTTAAAAAAGAGGTAAGTACTTCCGTACTTGGCTCTTTTACTAAGGACCTCAGAGTCTTCTCTTGGTATGTTTACAATTCTCTTTAGTTCAGAGTGTTTTTCTTTATCTCCAAGCATATATATGGTTAATTGCAAAACATATTAATTCATTAACACCTTGTTAATGTTAAAGCGTGGTAATATTCATTTAAGCCTACTATCATCATATATATTAACATCATATTATTCCGTAATATCCATATACCAATAATTATATAGTAATAAATCATCATAGTATTATTCATGGTAACAATAATAATCATCATAATCATAAACATAGTACATCATCATCATTGGTTCATTGCACATGTAATACATTACAATACATATAATAAAACATACTTAATCTATATTGAATAGAACATAAGTAATTTAATACATCGATGAATTCATGAACTCATAAAATAAACATTACAATGGGTGAATGGCTAACAAGCTCTTCTTAATGCAGTTAAGCGAACAAGAATACGATTTCGTAATACAGTATTGAATAATGAATGAATGAGATGGCCTCGCTCTTAGATAACACCGGTTATTGCGGTAAGATAACAGGTCATCAGCCGGTGGCCTGTCAGCTGAGTACTTGCTTCCAACCACACCGTCGGCATATGGGTGAGCTCGTCTCATCGATATCCTTAATCTACGTTGCCCCTCTAGCATTACCTTATAATTATGTCACTTTTTTCTGTCTTTGTCACTTTTGGCTGTGGCACCTTTTGTATGTGTATATATATGCATTTTTACATTTAATTTTATATCTTAATTTACACCTCACTGAGTGTTTTGTCTCTCTCTCTTCCCCATATCCACTGTCTGTGTGCTTTGTTATTTACTACATTGTTACATTGTTTACTTATACATTTATATATTTACTTATACATTTACATTCTTTGTCTTGTGTTGTCAGGTTACATTTACTGTTAATTTTAATTGTTTAAATTTTGAATTTTGCTGATTGCTTCTTTTTAGTATCTGATACAAAAACCTACTAAGAAGAAATATCAAACACAGCTAGGGAACCCGTGGTTGCCATCCACGTACTCACCAGGTGTGAGCCCTTGGGTTTATTACTCAATTAAACACTTTATACACACAATAGTGCGTTACTGAGGGTCTTTCTAGGCCACTGTCACTATCTGGTTAGTCGTGCACTGCACTGGGCACCGTGTGACGAATGTAGACGCGAGGGGTCGACACCTCCTCGAGGATCTGCTCCTCCTCTGGTTGCGCTGGCGTCGGCCGGTACTCTCCTCGAAAATCCTCCTCAGGTGGGATTAAGCAGCACCGCCAGGTCAGTCTGATGAGTTGCTTGCATATGATGGCGCGTTGCCATATCACCAGTATTATGGTGAAACACGTGATTAGTCCGATGGTTCCATGTACGAACCACTGGAGTCTGACAGTCTCATGTTGTAGTCTCTCCGCCCCGAGTCGTTCCAGTTCTGCAGCTATGAGGTCAACAGTTACTTGCTCTGCCTTGCGCTGATGCAGCGTCGTCATTACTGCCTCTAAGTCCTTGAATTGGTTAGTTTGGTTATATGTTTGGAAGACCGTTTGTTCTCGGTCAGTGAGGATTGTTGGGAAGTCGGGTATGACGACATGTTCAGGTTCCAAGGTCATTTTGGTCCGTCCATGAGTATAAGGAAATAGCTCAAAGGAATCGGAATGAAGGTGACAATGCTTGGTATTATTCAGTATACCGGTTCTTTTGATGACCTCTGTTTTCACAGTGTCGTTGGCTGGACAGTTCCAGGTGACTCTGGTAGGCTGCGGAAGACTGTATATCCACAGGTTCTCAGAAGGATCTCTGTAGAACACTGGCACCGTGAAGTCTAGTAGTACTTGTCTCGTACAGTGTGAGATGATCTTCTCCGTCTCGGTGAAGAACAGTGAGTACACACACGAAGTGTTACTCCTCCTGTGGAGTGGGTAATCTGCAGGACATACTTTAAAATACTGAGTACTTTCACATTGCAATAGGTGGTGTACTGTTGGCAGACCATAAATTTGACGATCTTTTGATAAAGTTAAATAATCAGAGTCAGTACTTAGTTTTACAAACTTTTGCAATTGTTGTTCATAATATGGTAACTGTTTTACATTGTATAACTCAAAGTACCTATTTTCAGCTTTTAGTGGAATGTCTACTATTAGCTTAATCGTGTTTTAGATAGCTACTGCATGAACTTTCGCAATCTGGTAGTATACGTACATATCATTAACATTTGTTCCTGCCAAAAGGGTTGATCCAGCTGGTAATTCGGAATTTACTTCTTGTAAGATTTTAGCTAATTCATGCGGTTTTACAAAGATTGAACTAAGACGGGTTTTAGAAGTAGTATCTAAAGCAAGTTGGGTCTGGGTTATCTCTCTTTCTATAGTATTTATAGATAACTCTATTTCTCTAAATAAGGATGATAATTTATTCTAATATTTAATTTCATTTTTTAGTTGGTCTATTTCTCCCCACAATGTAGTGATCACTATAGTCACGTTTAACAAGGCTTGTTTTGCTATTTCGGCGGTGAGTATGATAGCTTGCGTGTTCTCTTGGACATCTTGTCTTAGATCCTTTATATATGAGAACAGTAGTTGGCTGTTGTGGATGACGTTCTCCTGGGTTTTGTCCAAGTGTTCCAGTTTCTTTGTTATCTCTTCGAGGTCGTTATTGTCCATTGTTCCGAACAACATCTTCATACCTGAGCCGATTATATTTATAGCACCTCTCTTGTTTCGTTTGGTATGTGGCATAAGAAGTTCAAAGTTACTTAATTTTTCTCTTATGTTGCTGGTTATTTCTCGGAATCTGACTAATTCAGCCCACGGAACAATTCTACTTATAACGGTATCGTTCTTGTATGTTTCAAAATGGTCATTCAATTTAACCATCTGTTGTAAAGCGGTATCGTATTTTTCGAAACTGGCAGTGATTATTAAAGTCCATCTGTCATCACTTACTATCAGATCGCTTTCCTTAATGAAGACAATTCCCTTGTTTATTTTCATTATTTCGTGTAATGCGCATTTTCCCATAAGAAGGGTTATTACTGCCGCATGCCATGCCAAAGCTGTAAAGGAAACAATAATAATGTATCAGCGGTTGAATCATTTGCATACATTGTAACGTAACAGATTTGAGGTCCCCAACGTTACATAAAAAATGAAGTAACTATGGTTGAGAACAATACCCAAATATTAAGGTCACTAAGTAATTAATACATCTGAGGTGTACATAAATTTAAAAGATGTAATAAATAATATGGGGTGTAAAATATAAACAATGTATCGAATGGGAGGAGTTTAATATATAGTAATGAAGTATAAAATACTATTCAAATTAATATTTAATGTGTTGCAAATTGTACTTGTTGTTATGCTGTAGCATGGTAGTGTTTACAGGATATTTATTTTATGTTTTGTGGATAGTAAGAGGGAACTGTTGTTTTATAGAAGTACTTAGTCAGTGGTACTCCTTTCATTTATGTTAAAATTGTCTTTAGACAATTAAGTATAAATACATGTGGTAGGTATTATATTATGTTAAATGTATTGACTGAAATTGATTAATGAAGTTGTTTTGAATTAATGTTTGTAAACTTGGCCAGGATGGCAATAAGTGTTTAAAAGTTGACCAAGTAGTTCTTATAATTATGTTATAAAATAATGAAAGGTTCCAGGATGAACTAATTAATATAAGGAATTAAAACCAGGTAATATAAATTAATGTAAGTAGCCATAAACCAGTGACTATTTGTACAGTAAGTCAGGTAAAGAAAATTAAGTTAAAAACAAAATTATTATAACAAGTTGTAAGAAAACTTATAGGCCTAAATTTAATATTTGTAAAAGGGAATTAATACCTTTTTAATAAGCCCAGTCAAATGAAACTATAGTAAAATATATACAGTTAAATAAGGTAGATCGGGTGAGAGTTTTAGGTAATTTGGTGTAATTCCAAGCATGGAGTATTTTATTAAAAAAGAGTAGTAATGTTTTATAATTCTGACTCTACGATATCAAATATCATCCAATGACAGAAAGTAGTGGTTGTTAGGGTAACTAAAATGTAAAAAATCTTGTTGATTTTCAATTATTCGATTGTTATATGCTATTGAGTTCAGATGAGGAGACAAATTTAAAAAGGATGACACAAATTAACGAAAAATGAATCAAAATTAATAAATTAAAGTCAAAACCTATTCCTATAAAACAAACCAATGAATAATAAAATAAATTAGATTTCAAAAATATAACCATATACCTCCAAAAAGGTCGAGAAATTCTTATTTCACTCATCAAGATAATTCCGTTGGATTTAGTATTAAACCCGATTTCCCATCTAACCAGGAGACTAATTGATGGAAGAAAAAAGCCTAAATTAATGGAATTATAGGAAAAATATACACGGACCTTGTTTCTGAAGAAATAAACCTCACTTTCAAGAAGGAAGTTATAATACGACTCCAATTCCACCGAGACTAACAACCACAAGGATCGCAAGAGAAGAACAAAGATCAGAAGAGTTCCCGGGGCTTTCCAGTACATCACACCGTCAATTTTATTAAGAATCGGAACACTTTTTCTGGATGGAAGTAACCTAAATGGTAAATCTTCAACTGTTTGCAGACGTACAATGCTGCCTTGAGAATCATCAAACCTGGTAACACCAGCTTATTTTTAATTTTAATATAGTAAGAACTAATAACATTTTGTAATACTAAGTAACCTTAATTTTGCATTACCTGGCCTTACTAATCGTTAAAAGAATCACACGTACCCTGGGATAAGAGATAGTTAATATTATATTTAATTTGTATAAAATAAAAGGAACATGGTCAACTAAACAATCGATCCATCATTGTATAATCGATATCACTCTATTATAATCATGAAGAGCACTGTTAGTTTGAATTAAAGTACAAAATAAATAAGGAATCCTTCTTGTATATGATGATGTTTTATGTTATTGTAGAATAGGTATTATATGTTGTGGGTGGAGTAATTTACAGGTAAAAGGGTGATTAAAATCTGGTGAACCAGTTAACCTAGAAGCAAGCCAATTACGAATAACAGCGCTCATAGTCAACAGCTGGTAGAACGTGAGATTACTGAACTAGCGTGTTTCCTGCACAATTTTTGAATTGAATTACACAATACGGACTGACTAGGGTTGGAGAGAATTCTTAATTCATTAATTAAATACATGAAGTATATCATTGATATTGCGTAAACATTGAGTAATTAGGTAAAACCGTGTTATAGTATACATAAAAGTTATAATAACACAATAATAAATATATTTGTCTATTAAATTTGAGTTACAGGAGGTCACCTATAAGACTACATAATAAACATTTCCTTATAAACAGAGTTCTTTACAATTTAAAAGTAACAAAAGTAGCTAATTGGTTACAATATACATTATGAACAAAATTATATCAAGTTTACATTTCTCTCTGTCGCGGACGTAAATTGTACGCCGGCGCATCGGCATTTCCTGGTGGATCTGGTGAAAGAGTTACGTCGGGTTCATAATCTGAATCCCTAGCATGCTCACTGACTATGGTATCATCTTCACTTTTAGTGGCTTGTGCGTCGGTGTCTAGTGACTTCACTGTGATTGGTATCTGTCCGCCAGTTACTGGGATAATTAATTCATCTTCGCAGTTTGACTCGTTTTCAAGGCCGGTTATACCAGTAGGCGGTACTTCCGCGTGTGGGTCGTTTGGCGTATCAGCGCTCTGTTGCGGTTTCCGTCTTGTTGATTTTGGGTGTTTATCCCTTGTCGTGGCTTTCTTCAACCGGTTTACATGTATCACAGCAGTTGTATTTTTGTCCAAATATATTTTATAATTAAGTTCACTTATCTTTTCAGCAATTTCGTATGGTCAGGACCATGGTTTGCCAAATTTTCTCTTGGGAGTTTTCTTAACTGCTGGATTAAAGATAAACACTTTATCGCCCACTTAGTAATTAATTGTTTTACTTTTCTTATCATATCGCTGTTTGTTGACTTGTCTTGCGTTTTGTGTTGTTTTTATGGCAATTTCTCGGGCTTCTTTTAGTTTATTTGCTAATGACTGCATGTGGTCAGCTGTATTTTCTGTATTTTCGCTTACGTGTCGTACGTCTAAATCGTCGTCTAAGGGTAAGTTCATTTTATCCCCGTAAAGTAATTCATGCGGACTATAGCCTGTAATTGAATGTTTTGTACTACGGTACGCCATCATTGCGTAAGGTACGTATTCGTCCCAATCACTAGCATATCTATTGACATAATGTGACATCATATCGACAATTGTTCTATGAAGTCTTTCAAGTAACCCATTTGTTTGCGGATGATAGGGGGTAGTTTGAATTTTCTTTATTTTTAACAATCTACACGTCTCCTTGAATAAGGTTGATACAAAGTTTCGACCTTGGTCAGTTAATAATTTCTTGGGTACTCCGTGTCTAGTAATAATACCTTTTACAAATACTTTGGCTACTGTTTCACTGGTTTGATTGGGTATGGCAAACGCTTCGCAATATCGTGTTAAATAGTCAATGAATGTTAGAAGATATTTGTTTCTGTTTTTCGTTGTTGGTAACGGCCCTACTATATCGAGTGACACAAGTGCAAACGGTTTTTCAGCTGGTTTAATAATACCCATTGGAGCGACTTTGTAGTCTGTAGTTTTTCGTTGATTGCATGCCAAACAATTAGTTATATAGTCGTGCACGTCTGTCTTCATTGTAGGCCAATAATATCTTTCTTGTAGTATAGCTAGAGTTCTTTTAATTCCTTGGTGTCCAGAAAAAGGTGTATCGTGGTGCTGTTCTATTACTCGGTTAACTAGTGTTTTTGGTATTACTAATTGATTACTGCTGGGGGTACGTCTGTAGATTAGACCGTCGAGACGTCTTTAAAGTATGGTTCGTCAATACTTTCTTTATTCGTTCCTCTGTTTACAACGTTGGTACAGAACTGGTCATTCTGTTGTTCGTTCAATATTACTTCTCGCGAAAGGTAGGGAATCGTTACTTTGTTTACATGTCTGCTTAGTGCATCACAATTACTATGCTTTTTACCAGGTTTATGTTGGACTTCGTACTCGTAACTCGGACAGTCGTAATGCCCATCTAGTTAGTTGAGAAGAAGGATCTTTTAAACTAAGCATCCATCTCAAGGCGGCATGATCTGTTATGGCGATAAATTTTTGTCCGTACAAATAACATCTAAAGTATTTAGTGGCCCAAACTAAGGCTAGAAGTTCTCTTTCAGTTACAGAATAATTTCTTTCGGCTTTACTTAGCTGACGACTTGCGTATGCGACAGGATGTTCGTGACCATCTTGCACCTGAGATAAGACTGCACCTATGGCGGTAGCTGAAGCATTGGTTGCTAATCGAAATTCCAAAGAGTAATCAGGATATCGGAGAATCGGTTCGGTTTGTAATGCTTGCTCTAGTGTAGTGAATGCTGTGTTCTGAGCTTCGGTCCACTTGAACTCTACTGATTGTTTAGTTAGTTCGGTTAGTGGTTTTGCAAGAGCGGAAAAATTTGGAATGAACCTACGATAGTAGCCTACTCATCCCAGAAATGCTCTAACGTCACGCACAGTTTGCGGTTCGGGGTAACCCTTTATGGCTGATATTTTCTTGGGATCCGATTTTACTCCCTCACTTGTTACAATGTGTCCCAAATATTCTACTTTTTCCTCACCAAAATCGCATTTGCTTATTTGCATGTACAAATTGGCTTTTTCTAATCTTTCAAATACTTTCTCGAGTCGGGTCACATGACTGACTATATCCGGGCTGAACACAATAATATCGTCAAGGTATACTAATGCTTCTATTCCGGTAATTCCTGTTAGCATGCTGTCCATCAAGCGTTGAAAAGTGGCGGGTGCATTCTTCAAACCAAACGGCATACGGTTGAACTCAAAATGGTAACCAGGAATTGGAAAGGCTGTTTTCTCTTTATCATCGTCATGCATCTGTACTTGGTGGTATCCGCTCGCTAAGTCAATGGTTGTGAAATATTTACTTTTACCTAAACAATCTAATGTTTCCGTTATATTCGGTAGGGGATACGCATCGCCCTTCGTTACGGCGTTGAGACCTCGATAATCTACACAAAATCTATCTTTAAGAATTCCATCGGAACCCACCTTCTTAGGTACTACTACAACAGGAAAATTATATGGAGAGTCAGATGGTGATATGATGTTCTTTCTCAACATATCGTCTATCTGCTCTTGCACAGTTGACTTCAAGGCTTCAGGTAATCGGTATGGCTTTTTCTTAATCGGAGGCTGATCTCCAGTGTATATTCGATGTTTTACTCCAGTTAAACATCCTTTATTCCCTGTATCTTCCCCAAATAATTTTGCATATTTCATTAACACAGGATACAATACACCAAAATCTATTTTACTCAAATGACTCAATTTCTTATGTATGACTGGCTCCAAGCAGTCAACACTTACGCGCACAATATTAACGCTTTTTCTATTTTCTCTATTTTCATCTGTATGCTCACCTGCAGCACTAGCGGTGGCCGAGACATCGTCTCTAGGTTGCGGGTACTCTTCCGCCAACCCCAACAAAATACCTTTTTGCAGCTCTACTCTTTCTTTGCTGCAATTTACTACTTTTACTACGACACTTTTGTCGTGACTATTTACTTTACTTAAAACACGAGCCACGCATATGCCCTGTACGTCGAGCTCACGAGGTTCTACTAGGACAGTGGAAGGTAAGGTTTTACCTATCCAGTCACCTGAGCGACTGATTAAGCTACCGCGAGTGATAAACTCACTCATTGGTGGCAGACTCTGAGAGACAGAATTAACTACTCTCCAAACAGGCTGTGATTTAGGGGTTATCAGAGCTGGCAAGTGTTCACAGGTTTCCAGGTGATCAGTCTGTAGCCCATGAGTTTTTCCGGTGAAGATTGTATTATCTCCATGAAGGCCTAACTCAACTTTACAACACCTATTTTGGCACTGCAAATATCCTTCTCCTAAATTCAGCAAAATTTTGAGTCGTTTCATAATATCTAGTCCCAGTATCCCATCATACGCGGCTAAAAATTCTCCGCTTACTACCAAAAATGTATGTCGAATTGTCATACAAGCCGTTTTACCAATTTGTATATCAACGTCTTGCTCACCGATAATAGATAACTTTTCCCCCGTTATTCCCTGAGCCGTTAAACTAGTTTCGTGTATGGCACGTCTACTAAGCCCTCTCTTAATTATTGAAACGCTGGATCCGGTATCGACAATGAACCTCCATACCTGATTATGTGCTGTAATATGAACAACCAAGTCAGTCGATGGAGTCTCACTACAGGAAAAATTTTTTATTACTACTGAGTTTCCTAGTTCGACGAGTGAGTGCCTTCCCATGCCGAACTCTTTTCGTTTGGGGACTTCTGTTTCTTGCGACATTCATGTGCAAAGTGCCCAAACTCGTTACATGAGTAACATTTTACTTGGGACTTCTTATCTGACCTATTGGCATTTCTGTTATTAGCCCCGTTACTGTAACGATTATTGTCATTTTTATTTATTCTGTTATCACGATCGCGGGTTGTTGTCTGAGTTCTATCTCCCTTATTATCACGAGAGCGACAGTTCCTGGCTATATGGCCTTGTCCCTGGCATTTGTAACACGTCACCGCGGTTAGGAATATATTGTTATTATTAGCCGGTGCTCGCTCATAGCGATGCTTATCAGATTCGGCGGCAGCGACTGTCAAGGCGATTTGTATTGCCTCCTGCAGTGTGTTCGGTAACCTATATTTCACTTGTTGACCCGGTACACCATGTAGGCCATTAATAAAAGCGGCTAGCATACGCTGTTCACCCTCCGCATTGAGTATGCGTTGTTCGTTCGGGTTATCTACCTGTAAAATGGTTTTTTCGGCCAATACCCGACATCTGTCAGCGAAAGCTTCAACACCCTCGTCACGGCGCTGCCTAACGTTCTGCAATGCGGTGTAGTTATATTAATCAAGTTTCTTTATCTTAAACCGGTCAAGAAATAAGTTTACTAGTTCTTCATACTGCAAATCTGGCTTTCGAAAGTCTGGGTTGGAATTATAATACAGTGAGGCCGGACCACGTAGCTTAATAGCGACTATGCGAATTTTGTCCTCCTCGCTCCAATTACCTAGCGCGGCTGCGTCATCAATTCGTCGGAAAAATGCCGAAACTGGACCATCCCCCCGATAATTCTCAACTAAATTCACTAACGATAAGTCTTTAACAATGGGCGTAGCTACGGATGTAGGCGAAGAGGTGGCTGTCGTCTTAGATTTATCCGTCATTGTTATGCTGCTAGTGTCACTTCCACAAGGTTGTGTTTAAATAGCAATACAACAAGCTTTCGTAACCAACGTGAAACAATACAGTACAGAGAAAAACTATTACTAGTATAATTCCTAATACAATAGAACACAAAAATTCTCAAATACTCATTAAATTCGTTTAAATTCAATCTCAATTTTTATTATATTAATTCTCACAACGTCAGGTTCATTAGTATAATTACTAAACCCTTTTATGCTTTTCAACAATTCGCTGCAATAAATTTTTCAACAAAGTTTCACACCCCTCTAATAATACATCAGGGTCACTTATTGGCAAGTAGTAAATTCCAGATTGGCTGGTCATTACTTTCTAGGTTCATCATAAATATGTGTTTGTGGTTTCGCAATTGAAGGCACTGTACACGGTAAATTTTGCATCGCGTGTTCGTAATAAACGGTAATGACACCTACTCTAGTGCCTACCTTCATAAACAATTCTGGACTCAAACTAGGACGTACATTGACATTTGACACACTACTACTGCTAGCACCGAAAGGTCTAAACACTTCCATACACTGGTCGCTCGTGTCACTAACTTTAGTTTTCTTACTACCCATATATAAATACACAAATTGCGAAAATTCAGTTCAACAACTAGTACCACATACAACTCCACTTGTAACAAATAGGGTTTGCTACTACAATGATGTCGTGTGACTGAGAAATAAAAATTACGTCTTTAGATTTTTCTTTGTCTATTAATTCTTTATTCATTGACAGTAACCAATCATTTAAACTGAGATAAAATTTGTCTGATGAGTGGCTGTAGAGGATGCCAATGCCGATAAATGTAACTAGCCTCTTTAAAACGAATACTATTAAATTTAACTAATCCCAAAATGGCAATAAGTCGGCCTCTAATTCTTTTATCACTTAAAAATTTCTGCAATCCGACATCAATTTCAAACAAAGACTCCCATGCAAGTTTTACTACCATGACAAAGTGGGTATGTCTAATCCCGTAAAAGAGTTAAATAAGTACAAACTTAAATTATTAAGTACAATCCCACTCTTCTGACACCAAAATATGTCGGGATAGCGAGTGGAGGTGTGGTACTAGGTCTTAAATCAACTTCAATTAATTGCTCCTCACTTAAAGTTTATTAACATTCTTCTTAACTAGTTAGCTACTACAGCTTCCATCGAGTACATTTCTAAATGAACTCGTGTTCAAATGAATAGTCAGTAAATCGTAATGAACTCTAATTCAAATGATTGAGTTTTATTTCAACAGTTAGTAAATCATAATACTTTTACATAACCAAGTAGTGACACTGTTTTACTCTCAAAAAGATTCTAAGTTCGTTAAGATCAAAGGATTCTAAGTTTAATAAGACTTTGAATTTTACATGTTTCTTAAGTCAAGTATTCGATAAGTCTGCGAACAATAGTTCACTCACCAATTGGAAGATAGCCCATTGTAGTAGAGAGTGTTCTGGCTGAAACGGGTACACGGGCCGCGACTGTGTAGCGTATGACCGAATGATCCTCTTTGCGGTCAGGACTCGGGTATTTATTGAAATCTGGGGCAGTATGTCTCCACGTGCGCCCTTGAAGTTGTTTACAAAACTTGATGTTTGACGTAATGTCATGATAGGTGAGGGACAGATGCGGCGTTAACGCTCGTCCGAAAAGGAAGTGTTGTGGCTCTGGTTTTACAGACAACAACAGATAGGACAGATATGATATGATAATTAACCGCTAGATGCTTACAGGTGTATCCGGTTAGATAGGCCTTGGATTTGACATGTACATTGGGTGAATTGCGTCTTGGTGAACATCTGCTTCTCAAATAAAGAAAACGAAAAAAAATAATAAAAACAGAAGTTGCTCATGGGAGGTCTGGGCACTGGGCACTACAAAGGACTTAAATTAAAAGAGAAATATAATTAGCAAATATTAAAATAATTGTAAAATTATAAAACATAAAATAACCCAATCTTATGGGATATCACAATAATCTTTGAAAGGAAATACAAATAACAGTGATAATAGTTAATACTTAGGAAGGAAGATAGAAGAATAAAAGCAATCGGAAGATATACAAGGATTTTGAAAAGAATTCAAATATGGTAACAATGGTTTTGTGTCAATCTAAGCCAATCAGATTTAATTAGTAACCTTGACAACCACCGTTAGCTACGAAATTTCGGTTAAATATCGTTACTCGTAAAGTGACGCTCTTGCAGAACAGAAGCCAAATTTTTAATTTAATATGTCAAAAAAGTAAACAAAATTCCAAACGATGAACCAATAAGAAGCAGACGAACAACCAGAACATTTAACTGATGCCAAGGACCATTTTACCAGGAAATTAAATGAAAATATGACTACATCCAACATGAAAAGGACGCAAGACATACTTAAGCCCCAAGATTAATGAAAACTGAATACGATTGCAGCCCAATCCAATTACGACTCAATGATTGATTATATCAAGTTGTCTGATTCGATAAGTATCCTTGAATTACCCAAATTCCAAAAATAAACTCACTTTAAATATTTCTAAAAGTAATTTGAACTCTCACTATAATCCGAATATTCTCTATTAAAGATTAATTAAGAAAAACAAAACACTGAAAATTTGTTAACTTAGAATATAACCTGTGTGCCGGTGTAAATCCGGCCGTTACAAAAATTTTAGAAAAGTTTTGTTTAATTGTAAAATAACGTGAATGCGAGAGTGCTGAGGCGACCTTGTTCGGCTGTGTAAGGGGAACGGCAAAGTGTGCGGTTGCGTGCGCAACTCGCCTGTGTGCGGTCGCTTCGCTCTGCCTGTGCTGGCAGTCCAGTTTATCATCCAGCTACGAATACATCGTCTCTGTCTCTCTCTTCGAACAATTACGACGCAGTTTCTATCCGTCTTCATGGCTGGCTAATGCTTAAATGACTCCCGGGTTCTCGAATTAAGCCGGAGACTGGTCTCGCTGATAGCCGAACACCTGCTTCAGACATGGACCATTACAAGATCCTCTCCGAAGAGGGAGCTGGAGACTGATTTTTGATGTAGCACTCGCCAGCATTTCTAAGGTGATATTCACACTTATTTTCCTTTTTGGGGCCGGGCCGGCAGTGCGCCCGTTTACTTTAAATATCTTTGAAGCCATGTGACCACGTGTCCAGACTGTCTGCTAGAAAAGGGAGCTGCTGATCACGACTCTGAACATTTTTAATTAAATTCAGGAACATTTTTTTTAATAACTCATTTACATAATACTAAGTGCACTGCCTGTAATTGTGTGCTGCACTGGGGGAGCGTGCCAGAGATATTTACTCTTGAACATTTTACAGTTGCATATCATTATCCTTTAACTCTTTACAAAATTCATGGTACAGGTTAGTAGCCCTGTTCCGGCTGGAACAGCAGTGAATAAATTTTAACTTCACTATGGGTCTAACATTTAAGGGCTGGGGGTTTTCCTTGTTTTTTGGGGCCGTTTTCTGGGGTTTAAAAGGGGACTTAGTTTTTGTCTGACATGTTGATGCAGCTGAAGGCAGGTTGTATTCCTGTCTAACTTTGTCAACTACATGCGGGCGCGCTGCCTCAGCTGCTAGAGCACAAACGCCTTATTGTATTTTTTTTTTCATTTTAATTATATTTATGTAGCCATTCGGGGTTAATAGAAAATAATTTGTTTTTTCTCCTGGACATAGATTAGTTGATTTTGATCCTTACAAAAGGACTATACTGATTGTTTTTCTTAACTGGCAAACACATATTGGTTAACTTGCACTTGTAGTATCTGCTGTTTAATTTTCTTTAACTCTAGAACATATACTCATTATTTCTTTTGTAAAACATATGTTGTCTAAATTTTTCTGCAATTGTAAAGCCTCGAGTGATTAATTTCTGATTGTTAAAGCACATAAGGATTTTTTAAATCCTTCGGAATTTGTGAAGTAAAATAACCGTTTAGAATTGTATACAACGGTTTGAAATCAGGTGATGTAGTTCTGTAAATTTTTATTTAATGCTGTGAAAGGAACTTAAGGTTCATACGCTCATGATGGGTCAGTGATCAGTGGAATGCTATACAAATGGGCGGTACGGTCTCAATTATGCGTTATGAATTATTATCATCCTTTCTGGGGTTTTGGGCTTTATGTAATTCTGCAAAAACGGGTTGTTGATGGGCGAATATTTTATTACTGCTGGTTCTGAGTATTATAGTTACACTGCCTGCAAGGCGGGTGCATTCCTGGGGCATTCGTGTTAGAATTGATGTAATTGTGAGTTTGTGTGCCTTATGTTCTGTGTGTGTTAGGTTTGTCCGTGTCTAGCTAGCCACAAGATGGGGGAGAATCTTATATATATATATATATATATATACATATACTTGCTGAATTTATACACACTTGTTATGCTATTATATTTATATATATTTGCTGAATTTATACACACTTGTTATGCTATACACATGTTGTTTCGCTTGTTATGCTTATATTTATATATATATGTATATATTTACTGAATTTATGCACACTTGTTATGATGTACACATGTTGTTTTAATTTAATACTGTGAAAGCAGGGCTTAAATCATTCGTGATAATTATGATTCATGGGGGGGACAATGATGTACTAGAGTGGCCTGCATGTATGATTTCTTAGCATACAATAAACTTGTTTTATTCTTCGTATTGTTTAAATTAGCAGCCATCCTTACTATTTCTTTTATGAATTTGCTAACTGCTATAATTTTTTTATTGTTCGACTAAGCTTTTCGTCATTACTGACATCTTCAGGTCTTAAACAACCGTTGTTTAAGACCTGAAGATGTCAGTAATGACGAAAAGCTTAGTCGAACAATAAAAAAATTATAGCAGTTAGCAAATTCATAAAAGAAATAATAAACTTGTTATTGTTACATTACAGCTGAGTTTCATTGCAAGTCCCGTCATACTGGACCCGGCACGATTTTTGCTTCTCTAGGCTCCAGCCTAGTCCTAATTGACTTGTGGCTTCTCTTTCCAAAAAAAAAAAAAAAAAATTAAAATTAAAGAAGTTGTTTTATATTAAAAAAAAAATACATAAAAAGAAAGAGGGGTTACAAATGGTAGTGGAGAGCGTGGTTCATTCTAGGCTTGAACCCTTGGGTCCTGGTGTGTGACGGGGCTTGCAAACTCGGAAATATTAAGGCCATTGATCTGACATAGTTCTGGTATATGCCCGTGTAGGCTACTTGTGGGTACTATAACTTGTGAGTCGGGTCGCACCACTGAGGCGGTTATTTGTGTTTGAAAAATGTAATGGTTGTACGGCCGGGGAGTCTCAAGCGTGGCCTGGAAGATGGAATGTTGATTCGGGATCGGAGTTTAGCGTGTTATATTGACGGGATGCGGTATGGCCCGATCGGAAATCGGTACCGGCACCAACTTGTGTCCGGTTGATGTCGAAGTATTACTTCCCGAATTATGACTTTCAGTTGTTAGTTGGTTGTTGTGAGTTATGTGTTGGTACGGCGTGTGTGTCGAGTTGCTGTTTGATGTTATGTGTTTTTAGTATTGTTGCTTGTCTCTTGTCTCCTTCCGTCGTGGATGTGTATGGTTCAGAATAGGCCAGGTCTCCGCAGCGCTAGAGAACCCGGGGATCTTCTTGATGGAAGAACAGTACTCAAGGTTTTCCTGGTTTAGTGATTTTCGTTTTGATGTTTGTTTGTTGTTTATAGGATAAGTATTTAGAGCATTGGCGGCATGAGTGTTATAAATCCCGATTTATTTCTTAAGCACGAGTTGGAGTTCGAGATTAAGTCCCGGGGTGGGAGGCCCCAAGGGGATGTTGCCTCTTTGAGGAAGCAGTTAAGAGACGCCCTCGCGTCCGGAGGGACGACGTCGCTTGTAAAGGTCACTGATGTGACGGCCGAGCTCGAGTTGTGCCAGGAGAAGTGGGGAGAGTTGCGGGAGGTGATGGAAGATTTTGAGTCGGCCCCTTCCACCCTCAGGGCAAGACAGAGAGTGCGTCAGCGAGCGGAACACCTGCAACATAGACTGGAGAACTTGTCCGCACAAACTACAATCGCTGAAGTCAGCGCCACGCTGAAGCTGATTGCGGAACAGGTGGCTAAAGCATTGCGGAACTTCGAGCCCGTGAAGTCTCCGCTTTCCGTGAGCTCTCCCCAGCCTCCTGAAATGGACATAGCGCAGACGTCGAACCCTGCGGCTCCATTGCCGACGCTTTCGGGAGGATCGCGCGTCTCTTATAATAACTTACATAACCCCCTGTCCTCAATTATTCAGGAGCTTCCGGCTGTAGACGGACTGGACGTGGACCAGTTGATGATCTTTTTTCGAATTTTGTTTCAGCTGTCCGACTTCCCGGGGATGTCGGATAGCACTCTACTTGAACTCGTGTCTCCCTATTGTCAGGGGTCTGTGGCTGAGCAGGTCGCGCGGACTATACGAGATGGCGGCAGTGTGGCGTCTTTCCATCGGGGGGTGTTGGACGCATGCGTGCCTGGCCTTTTGCGAAAGCAGCTGCAGGACAAACATTGTTATCGGGTGCAAGCACACGGGGAGAATTTGGCGAAGTTTCTACAGAGTATCCGTGATGCTGTCCGGATTTTAGGGTTGGGACTGACCGAGAATGAGGTAGTGCAGATGATCTTCGAAGGGGTTACTCCCCAGGAGAGATCTCGTTTAACCTTTGCCGAACGACCGCGGAATTATGAAGATCTCGAGAAGCTGTGCGCGTTATCCCGTGCTATACAATCCATAGATGAATTCCGTGGGCCAGTAAGGGCCAGTCTTGGCGAACCCCGAGTGGTAGAACGACGGGTCGTTCAGTCCCAACCGCGGCCAGAGAGAAATAATGGTGATCGAAGTGGACAAGTGAGAGGTGTTGTGTGCTTTCGCTGTCGCAGACAGGGGCATGTTGCCCGCGATTGTCCGGAGGGTGGTATGCGTCCGGCGCTTCCCCCGAGGGTCCGGTATCCAAAAAACTAAATTACCAGGGGGGACAAATCGGGGGTTGTCTTCCCCTCGTTACAAGACTTTTCAGAATTCCAGTGCCTCCAGGCGGAGGATAGGTCCAGACTCTTCTAATATCAAGGTCCTTACTACCGTCCCGCAAAAGGCTTCTGTATGCCCCTTCCTGTCGCTCGAGGTAAAGAAGGGTCAACTCAGAGCGCTAGTTGACTCCGGGTCAGCCCGATCTATCATCTCATCTCGAGTATGCGCGAACCTTGAAAAACAGGGCTTAATAAAAGGGTCGAGTCGGTCGTCTGTGGTATGCTGGACTGCTTCTAGGGAAATTCTGCCCATCTCCCGGGTGGTTTCCTTCAAGTTCAAGATTGATGGCTTTTCTTGGGTGTGGCCTTTTCTTGTTTCTCCGGCTCTGGGAGTTGACTGTATTGTGGGTGCCAATTTCATCGCTAAAAGTGGTCTCGTGTTGGACATCCATGGGCACCAGTGCTATTTTAAATTTAATCGGGGTGTTGTTATTCCATTTCTTGGATACCAGGGAGCTAAGGGAGGTATCCAAGAGGTCGCTTGTCCCGATTCTGCACGAGATCATCTCACTCCCGCCCAGCAGAGAGTTTTAGACCAGTTGTGTGAGGAATTTCCCTCTGTCTTAACTCCTAAGTTGGGACTCACACATTTATTAGAATATAAAATTCGTTTAACGGACTCTAAGATAGTGAGGTCGCACCCATACAAGTTCGCCCCTCCGAAAATGGCCGTTCTGAGGGAGAAGGTTCAAGAGCTTTTAGAGCAAGGGGTAATTGAACCTTCCAATTCTAGCTATGCCAGTCCAGCGTTCCTGGTACCCAAGCCTGGGGGTAAGCACCGTATGGTGATAGATTACCGGAAGTTAAATGCTAATATTGAGGTGGATTCGGTTCCCCTTCCGGATCTTCACTCGGCTTTTGATTGGTTTAGTGAGGCCAAGTACTTCACCGTGATTGATCTCAACGCTGCATATCACCACATCCCCTTATCCAAGGAAAGTAGACCGTACACGGCGTTTTGTGTGCCGTGGAATTTATATCAGTATACGCGGGTTCCTATGGGTCTGGCGGTGGGCGCCCAAACGCTCACGCGTCTGCTTGACCTAGTGTTTCAAGATGTAAAATTTAAGTTTATTTTCAACTATTTGGATGACTTGCTGGTCTACAGCAAAACCTATGATGAACATCTGTGCCATCTCAGGGAGGTGATGAGTAGGTTGAGAAGCGCGGGCCTCACGGTCAATCCGGAGAAAGTGCGAATCGCCCAGGACAGCATCTCTTTTCTGGGGCATCTGGTGTCGCACCAAGGCGTTACAGTGGACCCTGAAAGGACCCAGGGTATCCGGGATTTTCCCCCGCCAAAGGATGCCAAAGGCATCGCCCGGTTCGTGGGGATGGTTAACTTTTATCGGCGGTTTATCCCCAATGCAGCGGAAATAGCTGCACCCCTGAATGAATTGAGAAAGAAGGGGGCTAAGTTTGTATGGGGCGAAAGCCAGCAGAAGGCTTTTGAAACGCTAAAGGAAGCTATTATTTCCCCGCCGGTGCTGCGGATGCCGGATTTTTCTCAACTGTTTATTTTACAGACGGACGCGAGTTCGGTGGCGCTCGGGGCGGTTCTGTCCCAGGTCGTTGATGGTGCTAGGCAGCCTGTGGCCTTTATTTCCCGAACCCTGACCCAGCAAGAAAGAAAGTCTTCAGTATACGAGCTAGAGTGTTTAGCGGTGGTATACGCTCTAGATAAGTTCAGGCGTTTTCTGGAACACGCTGAGTTCCTGCTCGAGACCGACAATCAGGCTCTCTCTTGGCTTCTTGCTCACCCCCGGCAACTGGGTAAAATTGGTAGATGGGTGGTTAAAATCTCATCCTTCAAGTTCAAGGTGCAACACATTAGGGGAACTCAGAATGTGGTTGCAGATGCTTTGTCACGCATGTTTTCCCAACCCAGTGAAGCCCAATCTGAGCAACCCTGTTCCGTTCTACTAGACTTTCCGTTAGCCTTCACTGATGTGTTGCTCCATCAGTTGAATGATGAAGAGCTGGGTCCTGTCATCCAGAAAATAAAAGAGGGCAACGCGCAGGCCCCGTACTTCTTGTCCAAGGGCGTCCTGTGTTGTCGAGAAAGAAAGGGACGTGCCCCGAAGATCGTGCTGCCTAGCAAGTTAGTGCCCATGGTCTTCAGCTATTATCACAATTCTCCAGTAGCAGGCCACAAGGGGATTTCGAAGACCATTTCCAGTATTAGGAAGAACTTCATCTGGAAGGGCATGGATAGGGACATAGCAACTCGGGTGAAGGCATGTCATCTGTGTGGCTTAAGCAAGCCTGCTCAAAACACTAAGTTGGGGTTGTTGTCATCAGACGTGGCGAGCAGACCGATGGAGAAGCTATTCATCGACTACGTGGGACCCTTCCCGCGTAGCAAGTCAGGTAACGCTTACCTACTTGTCTGTGTGGATGCTTTTTCGAAGTTTGCCTGGCTACTGCCCTTACGGCAGGCAACAGCTCGTTTGACCATAAGCGCGCTTCAGAACCATGTTTTTCAGCATTTCGGTCTTCCGACCATCATTGTCTCCGACAATGGACCACAGTTCATTTCGAGTGAGTTCCGGCGGATGTGTTTCGCCAGCGGTATCAAACATGTAACCACTTCCCCGTATTACCCCCAGCCGTCCCATGCGGAGAGGTTCAATAGGAACCTACGGTCCGCACTTATTGCCTATCACGCGGAGCAACAGACCACCTGGGACCAGAACTTGAAGTGGTTGCAGCTAGCTTTTAACACGGCCCTGCATGACAGTCATAAGGCCGTGCCCTTTGAGATCATTTTTGGATTCTCGCCCACACTCCCGTTGACTAACTTGTGGAATATTGACGATCTTCTAACTCAGGAGCCCGATAATGGAACTGCGGAGAGATGGAGGGAGGCTCGGAAGAATTTGCTGCGAGTGCACGAGCGGGTCCGTCGACAATATAATCAGGGGCGAATTCCGAACCCCTTTCAGACCGGCGACTGGGTCTACTGCCAGAGCCATCCGATCAGCTCAGCCGTGGACAAAAGGGCCGCTAAATTGTGCTATCGTTGGTCGGGACCATACCGTATCCTAGGGTTTACATCTCCGGTGACGGCGCGATTGGAAGAGCAGGGTAGTAATCCTAAAGAGATTACTGCACACATTTCCAAATTAAAATTATTTAAAAAAGGGTAAACGGGCTGAGAGAAAGGGGGGGGAACGGTGGCGGTCTCGGTGCAGGTGGGGATGTTGTCGGTTTTGAGAGGGTGTGCTCCGGGGGCGGTATTGAGAATGATATGGTAGCGGGTAGATGTTTCCCACAGTCCCGGTGGGGTTCGTCTACTTCAGGGATGCGCCCCTGCCAGCGCGAGCCTTGGTTTTCTCCAATTGTCCTTATGTCCGGAGGGAGCCAGGTCCTTACCTTCAATCCTAACCTATGACCGTTTAATCATCCTTTCCCATTCACCCACCTTCCAATTTTCCTGACCTTACAAAAAAAAAAAAAAAAAAAAAAAAAAAGGTGTTAGCGAGAGAAGTGGAGCAGTAGGGGGGCAGGGGTCTGCTGTGCTCCTCTCCCCCCTGTTGCTGCACGCATGCCCTTGGAGCACACATGTATTAGGTTGTAAGGATGGATGTACGTCTGGGAATTGGATCGTCGACCTCATGGGGACCGTCGTCTCCCTTTCCCCCTTGGCCCGCACAGTGGGGGTATTGTGTGGAATGGGGGGTAGTATTACAGAATTACCCCGTAGGTATATGGGGCAGATGCCCTGTTTAGGTGGCTATCGTGTTCTGGTTTGGGTGGACAAGCCTCAGGAGGTCGGAACTCAGGGAGCTCCTGAGCTTTCTTTTGTCTTTCTTCTCTGTCCCTCTTTGCGGTGGGCTGGCCCTCATCAGGTCAGCGGGCCGCACATACACACTTACACACTACACGTCTTCTTTCGTCTCTTTCGTTTTCCCTTCTGAGCCTCTGTTCTCCTGAGAGCAAGTCTGCCTGGCCGCCTTACCCACGATGTCCACCGGAGTATTTAAGATGGGGGTACACTGCAGGGTACTTTCCCGAGTTTCAGAGTGGGGCAACCGGGTTGCCCTTTCGGGGTGGGGGTGTGCCGGTGTAAATCCGGCCGTTACAAAAATTTTAGAAAAGTTTTGTTTAATTGTAAAATAACGTGAATGCGAGAGTGCTGAGGCGACCTTGTTCGGCTGTGTAAGGGGAACGGCAAAGTGTGCGGTTGCATGCGCAACTCGCCTGTGTGCGGTCGCTTCGCTCTGCCTGTGCTGGCAGTCCAGTTTATCATCCAGCTACGAATACATCGTCTCTCTGTCTCTCTCTTCGAACAATTACGACGCAGTTTCTATCCGTCTTCATGGCTGGCTAAGGCTTAAATGACTCCCGGGTTCTCGAATTAAGCCGGAGACTGGTCTCGCTGATAGCCGAACACCTGCTTCAGACATGGACCATTACAAGATCCTCTCCGAAGAGGGAGCTGGAGACTGATTTTTGATGTAGCACTCGCCAGCATTTCTAAGGTGATATTCACACTTATTTTCCTTTTTGGGGCCGGGCCGGCAGTGCGCCCGTTTACTTTAAATATCTTTGAAGCCATGTGACCACGTGTCCAGACTGTCTGCTATAAAAGGGAGCTGCTGATCACGACTCTGAACATTTTTAATTAAATTCAGGAACATTTTTTTTAATAACTCATTTACATAATACTAAGTGCACTGCCTGTAATTGTGTGCTGCACTGGGGGAGCGTGCCAGAGATATTTACTCTTGAACATTTTACAGTTGCATATCATTATCCTTTAACTCTTTACAAAATTCATGGTACAGGTTAGTAGCCCTGTTCCGGCTGGAACAGCAGTGAATAAATTTTAACTTCACTATGGGTCTAACATTTAAGGGCTGGGGGTTTTCCTTGTTTTTTGGGGCCGTTTTCTGGGGTTTAAAAGGGGACTTAGTTTTTGTCTGACATGTTGATGCAGCTGAAGGCAGGTTGTATTCCTGTCTAACTTTGTCAACTACATGCGGGCGCGCTGCCTCAGCTGCTAGAGCACAAACGCCTTATTGTATTTTTTTTTTTCATTTTAATTATATTTATGTAGCCATTCGGGGTTAATAGAAAATAATTTGTTTTTTCTCCTGGACATAGATTAGTTGATTTTGATCCTTACAAAAGGACTATACTGATTGTTTTTCTTAACTGGCAAACACATATTGGTTAACTTGCACTTGTAGTATCTGCTGTTTAATTTTCTTTAACTCTAGAACATATACTCATTATTTCTTTTGTAAAACATATGTTGTCTAAATTTTTCTGCAATTGTGAAGCCTCGAGTGATTAATTTCTGATTGTTAAAGCACATAAGGATTTTTTAAATCCTTCGGAATTTGTGAAGTAAAATAACCGTTTAGAATTGTATACAACGGTTTGAAATCAGGTGATGTAGTTCTGTAAATTTTTATTTAATGCTGTGAAAGGAACTTAAGGTTAATACGCTCATGATGGGTCAGTGATCAGTGGAATGCTATACAAATGGGCGGTACGGTCTCAATTATGCGTTATGAATTATTATCATCCTTTCTGGGGTTTTGGGCTTTATGCAATTCTGCAAAAACGGGTTGTTGATGGGCGAATATTTTATTACTGCTGGTTCTGAGTATTGTAGTTACACTGCCTGCAAGGCGGGTGCATTCCTGGGGCATTCGTGTTAGAATTGATGTAATTGTGAGTTTGTGTGCCTTATGTTCTGTGTGTGTTAGGTTTGTCCGTGTCTAGCTAGCCACAAGATGGGGGAGAATCTTATATAGATATATATATATATATATATATATATACATATACTTGCTGAATTTATACACACTTGTTATGCTATTATTTATATATATTTGCTGAATTTATACACACTTGTTATTATATTATATTTATATATGTGTTTACTGAATTTGTACACACTTGTTATGCTATACACATGTTGTTTCGCTTGTTATGCTTATATTTATATATATATATATATATTTACTGAATTTATGCACACTTGTTATGATGTACACATGTTGTTTTAATTTAATACTGTGAAAGCAGGGCTTAAATCATTCGTGATAATTATGATTCATGGGGGGGACAATGATGTACTAGAGTGGCCTGCATGTATGATTTCTTAGCATACAATAAACTTGTTTTATTCTTCGTATTGTTTAAATTAGCAGCCATCCTTACTATTTCTTTTATGAATTTGCTAACTGCTATAATTTTTTTATTGTTCGACTAAGCTTTTCGTCATTTTTGACATCTTCAGGTCTTAAACAACCGTTGTTTAAGACCTGAAGATGTCAGTAATGACGAAAAGCTTAGTCGAACAATAAAAAAATTATAGCAGTTAGCAAATTCATAAAAGAAATAATAAACTTGTTATTGTTACATTACAGCTGAGTTTCATTGCAAGTCCCGTCATACTGGACCCGGCACGATTTTTGCTTCTCTAGGCTCCAGCCTAGTCCTAATTGACTTGTGGCTTCTCTTTCAAAAAAAAAAAAAAATTAAAATTAAAGAAGTTGTTTTATATTCAAAAAAAATACATAAAAAGAAAGAGGGGTTACAAATGGTAGTGGAGAGCGTGGTTCATTCTAGGCTTGAACCCTTGGGTCCTGGTGTGTGACGGGGCTTGCAAACTCGGAAATATTAAGGCCATTGATCTGACATAGTTCTGGTATATGCCCGTGTAGGCTAGTTGTGGGTACTATAACTTGTGAGTCGGGTCGCACCACTGAGGCGGTTATTTGTGTTTGAAAAATGTAATGGTTGTACGGCCGGGGAGTCTCAAGCGTGGCCTGGAAGATGGAATGTTGATTCGGTATCGGAGTTTAGCGTGTTATATTGACGGGATGCGGTATGGCCCGATCGGAAATCGGTACCGGCACCAACTTGTGTCCGGTTGATGTCGAAGTATTACTTCCCGAATTATGACTTTCAGTTGTTAGTTGGTTGTTGTGAGTTATGTGTTGGTACGGCGTGTGTGTCGAGTTGCTGTTTGATGTTATGTGTTTTTAGTATTGTTGCTTGTCTCTTGTCTCCTTCCGTCGTGGATGTGTATGGTTCAGAATAGGCCAGGTCTCCGCAGCGCTAGAGAACCCGGGGGTCTTCTTGATGGACGAACAGTACTCAAGGTTTTCCTGGTTTAGTGATTTTCGTTTTGATGTTTGTTTGTTGTTTATAGGATAAGTATTTAGAGCGTTGGCGGCATGAGTGTTATAAATCCCGATTTATTTCTTAAGCACGAGTTGGAGTTCGAGATTAAGTCCCGGGGTGGGAGGCCCCAAGGGGATGTTGCCTCTTTGAGGAAGCAGTTAAGAGACGCCCTCGCGTCCGGAGGGACGACGTCGCTTGTAAAGGTCACTGATGTGACGGCCGAGCTCGAGTTGTGCCAGGAGAAGTGGGGAGAGTTGCGGGAGGTGATGGAAGATTTTGAGTCGGCCCCTTCCACCCTCAGGGCAAGACAGAGAGTGCGTCAGCGAGCGGAACACCTGCAACATAGACTGGAGAACTTGTCCGCACAAACTACAATCGCTGAAGTCAGCGCCACGCTGAAGCTGATTGCGGAACAGGTGGCTAAAGCATTGCGGAACTTCGAGCCCGTGAAGTCTCCGCTTTCCGTGAGCTCTCCCCAGCCTCCTGAAATGGACATAGCGCAGACGTCGAACCCTGCGGCTCCATTGCCGACGCTTTCGGGAGGATCGCGCGTCTCTTATAATAACTTACATAACCCCCTGTCCTCAATTATTCAGGAGCTTCCGGCTGTAGACGGACTGGACGTGGACCAGTTGATGATCTTTTTTCGAATTTTGTTTCAGCTGTCCGACTTCCCGGGGATGTCGGATAGCACTCTACTTGAACTCGTGTATCCCTATTGTCAGGGGTCTGTGGCTGAGCGGGTCGCGCGGACTATACGAGATGGCGGCAGTGTGGCGTCTTTCCATCGGGGGGTGTTGGACGCATGCGTGCCTGGCTTTTTGCGAAAGCAGCTGCAGGACAAACATTGTTATCGGGTGCAAGCACATGGGGAGAATTTGGCGAAGTTTCTACAGAGTATCCGTGATGCTGTCCGGATTTTAGGGTTGGGACTGACCGAGAATGAGGTAGTGCAGATGATCTTCGAAGGGGTTACTCCCCAGGAGAGATCTCGTTTAACCTTTGCCGAACGACCGCGGAATTATGAAGATCTCGAGAAGCTGTGCGCGTTATCCCGTGCTATACAATCCATAGATGAATCCCGTGGGCCAGTAAGGGCCAGTCTTGGCGAACCCCGAGTGGTAGAACGACGGGTCGTTCAGTCCCAACCGCGGCCAGAGAGAAATAATGGTGATCGAAGTGGACAAGTGAGAGGTGTTGTGTGCTTTCGCTGTCGCAGACAGGGGCATGTTGCCCGCGATTGTCCGGAGGGTGGTATGCGTCCGGCGCTTCCCCCAAGGGTCCGGTATCCAAAAAACTAAATTACCAGGGGGGGACAAATCGGGGGTTGTCTTCCCCTTGTTACAAGACTTTTCAGAATTCCAGTGCCTCCAGGCGGAGGATAGGTCCAGACTCTTCTAATATAAAGGTCCTTACTACCGTCCCGCAAAAGGCTTCTGTATGCCCCTTCCTGTCGCTCGAGGTAAAGAAGGGTCAACTCAGAGCGCTAGTTGACTCCGGGTCAGCCCGATCTATCATCTCATCTCGAGTATGCGCGAACCTTGAAAAACAGGGCTTAATAAAAGGGTCGAGTCGGTCGTCTGTGGTATGCTGGACTGCTTCTAGGGAAATTCTGCCCATCTCCCGGGTGGTTTCCTTCAAGTTCAAGATTGATGGCTTTTCTTGGGTGTGGCCTTTTCTTGTTTCTCCGGCTCTGGGAGTTGACTGTATTGTGGGTGCCAATTTCATCGCTAAAAGTGGTCTCGTGTTGGACATCCATGGGCACCAGTGCTATTTTAAATTTAATCGGGGTGTTGTTATTCCATTTCTTGGATACCAGGGAGCTAAGGGAGGTATCCAAGAGGTCGCTTGTCCCGATTCTGCACGAGATCATCTCACTCCCGCCCAGCAGAGAGTTTTAGACCAGTTGTGTGAGGAATTTCCCTCTGTCTTAACTCCTAAGTTGGGACTCACACATTTATTAGAATATAAAATTCGTTTAACGGACTCTAAGATAGTGAGGTCGCACCCATACAAGTTCGCCCCTCCGAAAATGGCCGTTCTGAGGGAGAAGGTTCAAGAGCTTTTAGAGCAAGGGGTAATTGAACCTTCCAATTCTAGCTATGCCAGTCCAGCGTTCCTGGTACCCAAGCCTGGGGGTAAGCACCGTATGGTGATAGATTACCGGAAGTTAAATGCTAATATTGAGGTGGATTCGGTTCCCCTTCCGGATCTTCACTCGGCTTTTGATTGGTTTAGTGAGGCCAAGTACTTCACCGTGATTGATCTCAACGCTGCATATCACCACATCCCCTTATCCAAGGAAAGTAGACCGTACACGGCGTTTTGTGTGCCGTGGAATTTATATCAGTATACGCGGGTTCCTATGGGTCTGGCGGTGGGCGCCCAAACGCTCACGCGTCTGCTTGACCTAGTGTTTCAAGATGTAAAATTTAAGTTTATTTTCAACTATTTGGATGACTTGCTGGTCTACAGCAAAACCTATGATGAACATCTGTGCCATCTCAGGGAGGTGATGAGTAGGTTGAGAAGCGCGGGCCTCACGGTCAATCCGGAGAAAGTGCGAATCGCCCAGGACAGCATCTCTTTTCTGGGGCATCTGGTGTCGCACCAAGGCGTTACAGTGGACCCTGAAAGGACCCAGGGTATCCGGGATTTTCCCCCGCCAAAGGATGCCAAAGGCATCGCCCGGTTCGTGGGGATGGTTAACTTTTATCGGCGGTTTATCCCCAATGCAGCGGAAATAGCTGCACCCCTGAATGAATTGAGAAAGAAGGGGGCTAAGTTTGTATGGGGCGAAAGCCAGCAGAAGGCTTTTGAAACGCTAAAGGAAGCTATTATTTCCCCGCCGGTGCTGCGGATGCCGGATTTTTCTCAACTGTTTATTTTACAGACGGACGCGAGTTCGGTGGCGCTCGGGGCGGTTCTGTCCCAGGTCGTTGATGGTGCTAGGCAGCCTGTGGCCTTTATTTCCCGAACCCTGACCCAGCAAGAAAGAAAGTCTTCAGTATACGAGCTAGAGTGTTTAGCGGTGGTATACGCTCTAGATAAGTTCAGGCGTTTTCTGGAACACGCTGAGTTCCTGCTCGAGACCGACAATCAGGCTCTCTCTTGGCTTCTTGCTCACCCCCGGCAACTGGGTAAAATTGGTAGATGGGTGGTTAAAATCTCATCCTTCAAGTTCAAGGTGCAACACATTAGGGGAACTCAGAATGTGGTTGCAGATGCTTTGTCACGCATGTTTTCCCAACCCAGTGAAGCCCAATCTGAGCAACCCTGTTCCGTTCTACTAGACTTTCCGTTAGCCTTCACTGATGTGTTGCTCCATCAGTTGAATGATGAAGAGCTGGGTCCTGTCATCCAGAAAATAAAAGAGGGCAACGCGCAGGCCCCGTACTTCTTGTCCAAGGGCGTCCTGTGTTGTCGAGAAAGAAAGGGACGTGCCCCGAAGATCGTGCTGCCTAGCAAGTTAGTGCCCATGGTCTTCAGCTATTATCACAATTCTCCAGTAGCAGGCCACAAGGGGATTTCGAAGACCATTTCCAGTATTAGGAAGAACTTCATCTGGAAGGGCATGGATAGGGACATAGCAACTCGGGTGAAGGCATGTCATCTGTGTGGCTTAAGCAAGCCTGCTCAAAACACTAAGTTGGGGTTGTTGTCATCAGACGTGGCGAGCAGACCGATGGAGAAGCTATTCATCGACTACGTGGGACCCTTCCCGCGTAGCAAGTCAGGTAACGCTTACCTACTTGTCTGTGTGGATGCTTTTTCGAAGTTTGCCTGGCTACTGCCCTTACGGCAGGCAACAGCTCGTTTGACCATAAGCGCGCTTCAGAACCATGTTTTTCAGCATTTCGGTCTTCCGACCATCATTGTCTCCGACAATGGACCACAGTTCATTTCGAGTGAGTTCCGGCGGATGTGTTTCGCCAGCGGTATCAAACATGTAACCACTTCCCCGTATTACCCCCAGCCGTCCCATGCGGAGAGGTTCAATAGGAACCTACGGTCCGCACTTATTGCCTATCACGCGGAGCAACAGACCACCTGGGACCAGAACTTGAAGTGGTTGCAGCTAGCTTTTAACATGGCCCTGCATGACAGTCATAAGGCCGTGCCCTTTGAGATCATGTTTGGATTCTCGCCCACACTCCCGTTGACTAACTTGTGGAATATTGACGATCTTCTAACTCGGGAGCCCGATAATGGAACTGCGGAGAGATGGAGGGAGGCTCGGAAGAATTTGCTGCGAGTGCACGAGCGGGTCCGTCGACAATATAATCAGGGGTGAATTCCGAACCCCTTTCAGACCGGCGACTGGGTCTACTGCCAGAGCCATCCGATCAGCTCAGCCGTGGACAAAAGGGCCGCTAAATTGTGCTATCGTTGGTCGGGACCATACCGTATCCTAGGGTTTACATCTCCGGTGACGGCGCGATTGGAAGAGCAGGGTAGTAATCCTAAAGAGATTACTGCACACATTTCCAAATTAAAATTATTTAAAAAAGGGTAAACGGGCTGAGAGAAAGGGGGGGGAACGGTGGCGGTCTCGGTGCAGGTGGGGATGTTGTCGGTTTTGAGAGGGTGTGCTCCGGGGGCGGTATTGAGAATGATATGGTAGCGGGTAGATGTTTCCCACAGTCCCGGTGGGGTTCGTCTACTTCAGGGATGCGCCCCTGCCAGCGCGAGCCTTGGTTTTCTCCAATTGTCCTTATGTCCGGAGGGAGCCAGGTCCTTACCTTCAATCCTAACCTATGACCGTTTAATCATCCTTTCCCATTCACCCACCTTCCAATTTTCCTGACCTTACAAAAAAAAAAAAAAAAAAAAAAAAAAAGGTGTTAGCGAGAGAAGTGGAGCAGTAGGGGGGCAGGGGTCTGCTGTGCTCCTCTCCCCCCTGTTGCTGCACGCATGCCCTTGGAGCACACATGTATTAGGTTGTAAGGATGGATGTACGTCTGGGAATTGGATCGTCGACCTCATGGGGACCGTCGTCTCCCTTTCCCCCTTGGCCCGCACAGTGGGGGTATTGTGTGGAATGGGGGGTAGTATTACAGAATTACCCCGTAGGTATATGGGGCAGATGCCCTGTTTAGGTGGCTATCGTGTTCTGGTTTGGGTGGACAAGCCTCAGGAGGTCGGAACTCAGGGAGCTCCTGAGCTTTCTTTTGTCTTTCTTCTCTGTCCCTCTTTGCGGTGGGCTGGCCCTCATCAGGTCAGCGGGCCGCACATACACACTTACACACTACACGTCTTCTTTCGTCTCTTTCGTTTTCCCTTCTGAGCCTCTGTTCTCCTGAGAGCAAGTCTGCCTGGCCGCCTTACCCACGATGTCCACCGGAGTATTTAAGATGGGGGTACACTGCAGGGTACTTTCCCGAGTTTCAGAGTGGGGCAACCGGGTTGCCCTTTCGGGGTGGGGGTGTGCCGGTGTAAATCCGGCCGTTACAAAAATTTTAGAAAAGTTTTGTTTAATTGTAAAATAACGTGAATGCGAGAGTGCTGAGGCGACCTTGTTCGGCTGTGTAAGGGGAACGGCAAAGTGTGCGGTTGCGTGCGCAACTCGCCTGTGTGCGGTCGCTTCGCTCTGCCTGTGCTGGCAGTCCAGTTTATCATCCAGCTACGAATACATCGTCTCTCTGTCTCTCTCTTCGAACAATTACGACGCAGTTTCTATCCGTCTTCATGGCTGGCTAAGGCTTAAATGACTCCCGGGTTCTCGAATTAAGCCGGAGACTGGTCTCGCTGATAGCCGAACACCTGCTTCAGACATGGACCATTACAAGATCCTCTCCGAAGAGGGAGCTGGAGACTGATTTTTGATGTAGCACTCGCCAGCATTTCTAAGGTGATATTCACACTTATTTTCCTTTTTGGGGCCGGGCCGGCAGTGCGCCCGTTTACTTTAAATATCTTTGAAGCCATGTGACCACGTGTCCAGACTGTCTGCTAGAAAAGGGAGCTGCTGATCACGACTCTGAACATTTTTAATTAAATTCAGGAACATTTTTTTTAATAACTCATTTACATAATACTAAGTGCACTGCCTGTAATTGTGTGCTGCACTGGGGGAGCGTGCCAGAGATATTTACTCTTGAACATTTTACAGTTGCATATCATTATCCTTTAACTCTTTACAAAATTCATGGTACAGGTTAGTAGCCCTGTTCCGGCTGGAACAGCAGTGAATAAATTTTAACTTCACTATGGGTCTAACATTTAAGGGCTGGGGGTTTTCCTTGTTTTTTGGGGCCGTTTTCTGGGGTTTAAAAGGGGACTTAGTTTTTGTCTGACATGTTGATGCAGCTGAAGGCAGGTTGTATTCCTGTCTAACTTTGTCAACTACATGCGGGCGCGCTGCCTCAGCTGCTAGAGCACAAACGCCTTATTGTATTTTTTTTTTCATTTTAATTATATTTATGTAGCCATTCGGGGTTAATAGAAAATAATTTGTTTTTTCTCCTGGACATAGATTAGTTGATTTTGATCCTTACAAAAGGACTATACTGATTGTTTTTCTTAACTGGCAAACACATATTGGTTAACTTGCACTTGTAGTATCTGGTGTTTAATTTTCTTTAACTCTAGAACATATACTCATTATTTCTTTTGTAAAACATATGTTGTCTAAATTTTTCTGCAATTGTAAAGCCTCGAGTGATTAGTTTCTGATTGTTAAAGCACATAAGGATTTTTTAAATCCTTCGGAATTTGTGAAGTAAAATAACCGTTTAGAATTGTATACAACGGTTTGAAATCAGGTGATGTAGTTCCGTAAATTTTTATTTAATGCTGTGAAAGGAACTTAAGGTTCATACGCTCATGATGGGTCAGTGATCAGTGGAATGCTATACAAATGGGCGGTACGGTCTCAATTATGCGTTATGAATTATTATCATCCTTTCTGGGGTTTTGGGCTTTATGCGATTCTGCAAAAACGGGTTGTTGATGGGCGAATATTTTATTACTGCTGGTTCTGAGTATTGTAGTTACACTGCCTGCAAGGGGGGTGCATTCCTGGGGCATTCGTGTTAGAATTGATGTAATTGTGAGTTTGTGTGCCTTATGTTCTGTGTGTGTTAGGTTTGTCCGTGTCTAGCTAGCCACAAGATGGGGGAGAATCTTATATATATATATATATATATATACATATACTTGCTGAATTTATACACACTTGTTATGCTATTATATTTATATATATTTGCTGAATTTATACACACTTGTTATTATATTATATTTATATATGTGTTTACTGAATTTGTACACACTTGTTATGCTATACACATGTTGTTTCGCTTGTTATGCTTATATTTATATATATATGTATATATTTACTGAATTTATGCACACTTGTTATGATGTACACATGTTGTTTTAATTTAATACTGTGAAAGCAGGGCTTAAATCATTCGTGATAATTATGATTCATGGGAGGGACAATGATGTACTAGAGTGGCCTGCATGTATGATTTCTTAGCATACAATAAACTTGTTATTGTTACATTACAGCTGAGTTTCATTGCAAGTCCCGTCATACTGGACCCGGCACGATTTTTGCTTCTCTAGGCTCCAGCCTAGTCCTAATTGACTTGTGGCTTCTCTTTCCAAAAAAAAAAAAAAATTAAAATTAAAGAAGTTGTTTTATATTCAAAAAAATACATAAAAAGAAAGAGGGGTTACACCTGTTGCTCTATTACCAACTTTACAAACACACTTAACTACACCACAGCACAAATTATAACCAAACACTATATTGCTTAAGTACAAAATAATATAAGGTAATGTACTTTTTATTGTAATCATAGAAAATATTTGTCTTATAATCAAAAGAACTCCAGATTTTGAACGAATACAATTATCCACTCACAAAACAGCAGCCATGCTGGACTGATAATATCGTTCCAAAATCGATTCATCAACCCTAGAGAAAAACGTCTCAAAACTAATGTCGGTGCAAATTTATTAATCAACAAGCATAATTTTATTGTCAAACGGAAACATTACAAATCAACCATTAAAATAACTACTACAGAGTGTAACCAGTGTTTTTATTTCATAGGGAGTGTATCATATAATTTGTGTTTGTTAGCGAACTAGATTTGATGGCCAGCGCTCACGCTACAACTCGACAAACTACCTGATCGAGTCAGTCGGTCTAACCAAGGCGGGAATTATTTGAATGCCCCGGCCATCATCGCCGAGAACACCTTATTAATACATTAGTTAAGAATTCTAATTGTTTTCAATAAACAATTTGGCGCCACCCGGGATTCACAAACCCCTAATTAATAACAGGTAAGGTTACTAACGCGTTGTACTGGTAATTATAGCATCGCTACGGACTTCGTTAGCGCAAGGATTGATGTAACGACTCCAGTGTGAGGTGAACACACTACACTATACATACACGTCTTTTATACAGAGATGACGGAGTCTCTTCATTACAGATTGGCTTCCATCGCGGGGCTTAAACGAGACGGACGCCCCCATAAACTTCGTTACAATATTCACATTCAAAACAACACCTGAAATTTTCCCACAAAATACATATATCTTATAATTATTTTATTTCTATATAAAAATCTGAAAAACAGGTTTGTATTACCAAACACAAAAAAAAATTGGCAAGTTCTGTTCTCTACGTGTAAAATGATGCTTATATTTATATAATTATTCATCATTGCATGAAAACTTTAATTGTTTTCCTACATTCTGTCAATATTCACAAGCAATGTATCTGTGCATGTGCACGCACGCATGCACACACAGCCCAGTTTACAGAACACACACACACACACACACACACACACACACACACACACACACACACACACACACACACACACACACAAAATTTACTGTTCATTAACTTGCACACTTAATATACATATTTTAAGTTATAATAAAAAAGTTCACAATTTTTTTTAAGGACAACAGTACTTAATAAGATAGTATTACATACCTTTTGCAGTCTCTCAAACCAAAACTTTTCTCTGTACACCATATCATATTGTTCAAAAGGATGACTTGTAGCAAACAACTGGAAATCTGTAGAATCTGGAAGACGTAGTTTAGGCCAATAAAATATAACAAATATGCTTGCAAGAGCTACACAACTTAGTATAAAAATCCACAAAATCCGTAATCGAAGAACTGTTGAAACAAGAAGATTGTGCAGAAATGATGATGTATTGAGAAGAACACTGTGTGGAATCCGAAACAATGGAATCAGAGAGGGGAATGGAATCCAGCATACACGTTCTGATACTACAACACACGCTGGTAGCCATGTTACCATAAGGAAAAAATTTACCATAACAGCTGTACCTGCAAACAAACTGAAGGTACACTGCCTTATTAATTTACCAACACATATACACATATATTTATCATGTTATAAAGATATATATCAAGGTACTGATACCTTTACTTCTCTATAATATACACTACATTAATTTTAAAACTACCCTCATTCAATAGCTTATAAAGCAAATGTTATCAATAAATGTTAGTTCGTACAATTTGTTTCAAACTTGTTAATCCCCAAAATTTAATCCCATTCGCTACTATGAAATGAATGATGGATATTTTATTCAGTTTTCATACATCATTAAAATACAGTATATTGTCTATAGACTGTATTCACTACTAGATGGAACCAGGAATATAGTAAGTTCTCTTATAGTTTTTTGTCTGGTATTTTACAATAATGTTTTCGAGTTAGGGGTACAATTTACTTTCTTCAAGTATTAATTTAAATTTATGTAATATTTCATCGTTATGGTGATTAATTCTGCAACTGTATTTCAAGGTCTTGTAGCGGGTCGAATTTTGGGTGTTTTTATTTTTACCGTATGGGGCAAGTATATTTTTATTCATTTCATTTTCGGGCGGGTTTGGATAAAATATTACGAAATAAATGTATTATTGTGCAACGTATGTGTCAGTATAACAGTCAGTGTAACAGAACAGTGAAACAACGCTATAAGACGCAGTTGTTGTTGAGGAATGCGGCGGAGCATTTGCACCTCCACAAAATTCTAAGAACTTTGTACTTGTGTGTGTGGCAGCGCACATACGCAACTGCTCAATCACGCTACAAGTGACGCTCTGACAAAAAACCAAGATGGCCAGAGAGTGAAATTTTCATCGTCCCTTTGGCATCACTCAAACGTCCGGCCCACTTAAATGACGTCAGCCAATGCCTACAGAAGATCATATGCGGCATTGACTCAAAAAACAACATGCAGAGCATGGGCTGAAGCTTCGGCGACGACGCCCAAGGCAGTGAGTTCCAGTGTTGAAAACTGTGGAGAGGGAACAGAGAACCAACTTCTCCCCAGTACCTCTTACCAACTGACCGCATGCGGTTCATCTAAATTTCAGTAACAGTTTTTTTTTTAGGTCGGCCGACCTCACCGTTAACATTTGTAATGTAATCAACAGTGCAATAAGTGATTAACAGCAGTCAGTAGTGCGCTTAAAAGATTTAATAGTTTCGCAGATCTTTCGGACACCTGAACGGGGAATTGGTATGGGCGCGATGACCGCGTGGTCGATGTGGGGGCTTTATTATATGAAGATGTGTTAGGGGGCTTCTGATTTGTATAAAATGTGAAGGGGTTGTTAGTTTGGTATAAATGTGAGTGTGGCAAAGCTGGGCGGCTTTCTGTGTATATTTGTGTTTGCCTTTTATGTTTGTGTCTTAGAAAAAATAAGGTAAGCCGTAGATTGTAAGCCAGATTACAACAGAGTCACGTGTTGCACAACACCTGAAACATGTATTTACTAAATGTATTGTTCTTAATTTCACTAAAGTAACAGTAAAACATTAAATGGAAATTCTCTTCATATAAATGTGTTGTGCAAATTATTCTCACAACCTTAAGAAATTACGTCTGCATCCCAAACATACGTATGACGCAACCTTGAAGCCACGCGATGGTAAGTAGGAGTGGATTAACATTGATTTTAAATTATTACGATATCATTTAATTAATATATAGAACGTTTCATTGGCGCCCGAACAGGGACGAATTTAATAAAATAAATTCCATACCTATAAATGGGATGCAATCGTAATTTGGAGGTTGCGTGAGAATACGCAAAAGGTACTTATGTAAAATTAAGTTACGCTAAGTAAGTAAAGAATATTTGTTCATATAAGAAACAGTAAATATCTAAAAATAATAATGGAAAATACAGCAGAGAACGGAGTCGATTTGTCCGACTCGACTGTGATAAGCGAAATAGCTGAATTAAATGAATCAGCTGTTGTGAATAGTTTTGAAGTACATTCAACGCCGAATGTAGGTCAAGGCGACAAAACTTTGAACACAAGTAGTATAAATGAAGCAAATAATACAGATGATTCGGGGATCCAAACGACCCCAAAATCAAATAGAGAAAATAAAAATAATGACAATAAAGTCGGCATCACTGACGACAAAATAGAAAATCTAGTGACACCTGTCCAAAGTAAACAAGAGATAGATAAAGAGGAGAAAGTTATGAATATGTTGCAGTTAATTTTGGAGCAACAGAGTATTAAATTTGAAATACAAAATCACAATTTTAATGAATTAAAGAATGACATTCAAGAAATTAATAGACGTTGTGAAAATACCAAAGTAGAATGTACTGATAAAATTAACCAAGTAGAAACCAAATTAGATGATTCAATACAAAAGCTAGATGTTAAATTTACTGAAATAGATAGTCAGATAAGTAGAGTTGAGAAGCAGATAAATGAGAATAACGAGTATTTAATAAATTCAATGAATGAGCATAACAATGACATAGAATCTAAAATTAATAAATGTAGTATTGAAACTGAATGTAAGTTGAGTAACGTAGTAACGACAGTTGAAAAAATTAGTCAGAACTTTGATGAACACCAAAATAAGGTAGACTATAAAATAAATGAAATTGAAAATAATTATAAGACAGAAATACAAGCAGTAAATGAATCTATCGATGTGATAGCAAAGAATAACGTACAGTCTGAATATAGTAATGACAAAAAATTATATTCACTTGAACAGAATATTAATAATATGAGAGATGAATTAAGTGTAGTAAAAAATCAAAATGTAAACAATGTTACTGAACGCATATTTATGACACGTGACACAAACAATGAAATAGAATTAGAAACTTTTAGTAGTGAAATTAGGAGAGTGCATCCAATGCAATTTTTAAATCGAGTACGGGAGTTTGACAGATTCAATGGTAGTAGCTGGGAGGTTAAACTTATAAAAATTTTGAAATGTTTTAAAGGTGATTCAGAGATATGGGCGGAGACGCATCGAAACGAATGGGAGAGTTATGGAGATTTTGAAAGAGCATTTCGGAACAAATACTGGTCGGAGGAGGAGCAGGAGATACTGCGAAGCCAAATAATGGGAACTGGGAGTTTTGGAAGAAACAGCCGTAGTATCACAGTATATACGATGAAGCTGTACAACGAAGCGAAGTATTTGGAACCACCGTTGCCATTTCAGTCGTTTGTACGCCACGTTAGCAAGCACCTACCAAGGGAGGTGCAGATCACATTGATGACCAGAGAGGTAAGCGACATAAATGAATTAGAAAAAATATTAGACGTTTTTCAGAATATTAAGGACCAGGAAGACAGCAGACGCATACAACAACATAATATACAAAATGGGGGTAATTATGTACCAAGAGGAGGACCAAACGGAGGAAACACACACAATGGTCGAGAACGGGACAGACGTTAATTATTATGTCGTTAATTATGCTGATCGTAATTTTTGTTATAGATGTAGAAGGGCGAGGCCCGGACAGCAGCCGAGGACACCACCGAGGTTCAACAACCCACAGCAGAGGAACGGTGAACGACGAGTAGAGAATCTGAGAAATGAAGGAGGAAATCAGCAGATGGGCAGAGTATACACGCCCCGTAACGCAGACGCAAGAATGGGAAACTAAGGAGGACAATGGATGAGGAGGCCCGGCCATTGTCGAGGAATAATCACGGGGTCCACGAAAATAAATACAGGAATAACACGATTCACACGGACTTGGCCACAGAATTGTTGGAAGAAGAGGAGACGGAAACGAGGAGACAAGAGGCGTGGTTGACTGAGGTAAAACTGGAAATAGAAGGTAAGTCAATCCTGACACTTATAGATACAGGTAGCGAAATATCTGTAATAGCAGAACATGTACTCAATAAATTGAAAGAAACTAACAAACATATTCCGTCCTTGCCAGTAGCAGGGGTAGCAATTGTAGGTATTACGGGTGTTAGAAGTAAACGGGTTACAACACAAGTCCAGTTGAACATGTTAATAAATGGGGAAAGCTATGAGAACACATTTTTAGTTGTAAGAGGTTTAAATTTAGAAGTGATTTTGGGTAATGATTTTTTAATAAGAAACAATGCGGTCATTAACTTTCGAAAAAGAATTTTAGAATTGAGTAATGAAAATAAACAAATAACAGTTAATTTCGAACGGGTTCTAGACACAGTAAAGATTTCGGGTATAAGGGTTATACCAGATAAGACCATAAATAGTGATATGGAATTTAGTATACATGCGTGTAGAGAGAGTGTGAGTGAAGAGAGTGGAGATAGAATATGGGCCGAAAGAGAGGTTAAATTTTGTGGGGAAGGCGAAGAAATGGGGAGTTCCCAGCGTAAAGCGCTGTGGCGGGTAGTTGAGGATTATCGGGGAGTGTTTGCCGGGGAACCAGGAAGGGCAAAAGGTTATGAATGTGAATTAAGGGTGAGGGAGCATGCGCCATATGTCCAACGTAGTTATCCGGTACCATATTCGAAAAGGGAGGCTGTACAGTCAGAATTAGATAGGATGTTAGCGGGGGATATTATAGAAAGGTCGGTATCAACTTATTCCAACCCTTTAGTAGTAGTAATCAAAAAAGATGGGAGAGTGAGGTTATGTCTAGATGCCCGCAAAATCAATCAAATAATCATTCCAGACCGGGAGTCACCAGAAGCGATAGAAGAGATTTTTCAGAAATTTAGTGGTGTGAAATACATGACTTCTTTAGACCTGACCGCCGGATATTGGCAAGTCCCGTTGGCAGTAAATAGTAGAAAATATACAGCGTTTTTGTTCAACGGAAAAAACTATCAATTTAAGCGCTTGCCGTTTGGTTTGAACACCAGTGTAGCTAGTTTTATTAAGTGTCTCGACGAAGTTTGCAACCACATAACTTAGATTTTCTAACCATATACGTAGACGACATACTAATAGCTTCTAGAACATTTGAAGAGCATGTAGGGCATTTGGAATATGTATTGGAGAAATTATATCAGGGAGGTTTAACGGTGAATTGGGACAAATCAAAATTTTTGCAAACCGAAATACATTTTTTAGGTTTCATAATAACACCTACAGGAATACGTGCTAACCCGGATAAAGTAGAATCCATCTTGACATTCCCGGAGCCAAAAAATATAAAGCAGTTGCAAAGTTTTCTTGGTCTTTGTAATTTTTACAGGAAGTTTCAGAGGAACTACGCCCAGACGATGGCCCGACTCAGCGCAGTGTTGCAAAAGAACAAGCAATGGAGATGGGGCGACAATGAAAGAGCAGCGTTCAATGACATCAAAATCAAGTTCGCAGACATGATACTAATGAATCATCCCAATTTTAATGACAAATTTTATTTACAGACAGACGCTAGTAACATAGCGTTGGGAGCAGAACTTTACCAAGAGGACGAGGAGAAGGAACATAAAACCATCGCCTTCGCCAGCCGGACGTTGCTAGCCGCCGAGCGCAATTATACCACCACCGAGAAGGAGCTCCTCAGTATAGTGTTCGCCGTGAGGAAGTTCCGAACGTATCTGCTGGGTAACAGAACCATCATCAGGACGGACCATAGGGCGCTATCGTTCCTCAATACTTGTAAACTCACACACAGCCGGATTACCAGGTGGGTGTTAGCTCTTCAAGAGTATAATTTTTCTTGGGAATATATCAAGGGTGTAGAGAACAGGGTGCCAGACACACTATCACGAATAGACACCGACAGAAATAGAACAGGTAGAGATATTAAAGAGATAGAAATTTATAGACTATCCCGGGAAGATAAACTTTTTGGGGAGGAATTAAAAGATATAAATGTAATGCAAAGAGCTGATAATAAATTAAATAAAATAATTACTAGTATAGAATCAGATATAGACGAATTAGGGTATAAGCAATATTTTCAAGTGTTCAAAGGGAGTTTGTTTAAAAAAGTAGAGGGGAGAGAGAGAGATTGGAGGTTAGTCATACCTGAAGGGTTGATAGAGAAAATAGTGTGGGACTGTCATTTTAGATACGGGCATTTTGGGGCACGGAAGTGTGTGAATGTATTAAAGGAATCTTGTTTATTTAAGAACATGGAGAAACGAGTCCGAAGAATACTTAGAGTTTGTGAGTTATGTCAGAAATCCAAAGTTGTAAATTATAGGTTAGAGGGAGAACTAAATTATATTAAAGTAGAAAAACCATTCGATTTAGTAGCTGTAGATTTGTACGGCCCACTGCCGAAAGGTAGGGGTGGAGTGATGCATATTTTTGTTGTACTTGATACTTTTTCTAAATATGTCAGGCTATATAGTGTAAAGCGAGCCACAAGTAAGGTGCTGAGCGAGAAAATCACACGCGACTATATGATCAACGTGGGAAAGCCGAAGGTGATATTATCCGACCACGGTCCGCAGTTCATCAGCGGAAGATGGCGCCAGACTCTTGGATGGGAAGGTATTATCCCAAAGCACACTGCCGTATATCATCCACAGTCGAATCAAGCTGAGAGAGTCATGAGGGAGTTGGGCAGAATTTTTCGAACATACTGCCATGCCAAACATAGCGAGTGGCCACTCTATGTGCAGAAGATTGAAAACTGGCTAAACTGCACCACCCACGAGTCGACGGGGTTCACGCCTTATGAGCTAATAAGAGGAAAGCGTCCACAGAGGATTCTGGAACAACTAATTGAATATCCACCGGAAACCAACACTATCGGTAACGATGTTAAGCTGAGACTAGCCAATGAAAGTCTGTTGACAAAAGGGGAGAGGAGAAAACGGAAACATGACATGAAAGGTAAGTGGACGCAGTATGAGATTGGACAGCTGGTATTGGTACGACGACACGATTTATCAAGTGCACAAGATAAGGAGATCAAGAAGTTTTTCTTATTGTACGAGGGGCCGTACGAGGTAGTGGAAATAAAAATGAAAAATTCATATGTGTTACAGAATAGAGAAACCAGGGAGATAGTGGGTACGCACAACGCTACAAATTTGAAATTATTTTGGTCAGCATAAGTATTTTGTTAATTTGTAAAGGTATGAATGTTATTTAATTATTCTTTTATGTTTTTACAAGGGCTCCTCCCCCATTTTCGGGCGGCCACGATCTTACCAGTCCTGGCCGTGGAATGCGGAAATCGGAGGCGGGCCATGGTTGGCAGGATCTTCCTTCGGGCAGTGAAAACAACGATGGTCCGGCTCCACCAAAATTGGTACAAAATAGAAATTTAACCACATATATTTGAACGGGGAGGGGGACCCCAAAAGAGGTACGTGACGAATTAAAATTTTTTATACACTCTCGGTACAACAATTTTGAGGTACCTGTCACGTGCCTGCACTGCCTTAGAGTGTTGTAAATAAAGGAGGCTACACCTAAATACAAGGCAGTGCATGCAATTTCTAGATATTTCAGTGTCACTGGCAAGTACAAAATGAACCATTGGCATTAGTTTGTTTAAACCCGAAATGAAGAGTTTTGCTGAGAGGCAGAGTTGATGAAAATACAGACGGTGGGTATGGGGAAATGAGAGTTAGAGAGAGAAAAGCAGGAAGTAAAGGGGGGAGTAGTTTCACAAAGCAGATCTGTATTTTCATCAAAACTGTGCCTCATAGCAAAACACCCCCGTTTCAGGTGAGTCCATAATCGCCGATTTTAGTAATAGGAATTTTTTTTGGATGTGTATAATTGTAAATTTAAATAAATTTTAGCAGTAAGGGAACCAATATAATTGTCGAGTTTTAGTAGCAGTGAGTGTGGGAACGTTTGGAAACGATGTGTAACAAAACAAAAACTTGTTGTCAATACAAGATGTGGGAATAATTTTGGGGGGTAGTTTGGTGCTCAATGAAGTGATAATAACAATGGAGTGTTGAATTGCATTTGTAGAAAGATTAATTTCATTTATTAAGTAATTAGTTAGTTATTAAGTGGCTACTGTGGGGGTGGCCTGTGCTCTCACAAGTAGCGAAAAGGGTTGGGGGTAGCAGTGAGTGTTACCTCCATCGGAGGCCAAACTGGCGACAAATGTGCGGCACACCTTATACGTGTAAAATAAAAATTTTACACACCATATTAAATGACCGTGTCGCACATAAAAATATTGATGTTTAACAGGCAGTGAAATTAAAGTTTAGATTCCCTCGACTTTTCGGGCGGTTACTGTCTTACCAGCACTAACCGTGGTTTTGGCTAGCGGCCAGCTATGGTCATATCAAGTCCCTTGACCATAGCTGACTTGAAATTGGTATAAATTTGAAATTAATGGGGGGACAATTAGAGGAAATCTCCGGAACTAGGGAACAGCGGCTGCCACTCTGTTCGAGTAGGAACAGCAAGACCGGTGGCAGAACCGTTTTTAAGGGTGCATGATTTTATAACAAGAACATGATGATGTTCACCAATTTTAAACTTAACAGCGGAAGCAGAGACACGGAGAGGTAAACCCTGCTCCAAAATATACCGTCTCTGTGGAAGCGAAAGGGCGAGACAGTCCTCCATAATCTGAAATAGTGTGTGTGGCTGGGAGGTGACGCAAAGGAGTCACGAATTTAAAATTTTATGACAAAGTTTTGCTTATTCAAGGTTTAATCCAATCAAAAATGCTTGTGCTTTGTCCACATAATTATATGCTCAGACTCGTAAATTAAGGTGTTCATGCTATAATTTTAAGTGTATTATTTTACTGTTGTCTATTAGATAAGAATATGTAATTTTATTATGTGTGTATTTTTTTTAAGCCATAAGTAAATCGTCTGGCAGGTTAACATAAGCATCAGAATCAGAAAAATGGGAAACAATGAGGTGAGAAGGGAGAATAAATAAAAATAAATATGTATCTTCCATGTAATGTGTTCAATTTTAAGATGTAGTTTCATTGTGTTTTTATTATGTTAGGATATCAGCTGATCAACAATACCATGTCACTGGTATATTGGTTTGTAAATGTTACAAGTAATTAATGTTTAGTGTACTACAGATATTTTGAAGTAAAGATAAAAAGAATATGAGAAATAAAATAACAATAATTTATGCAAAGTATTAAGAGATAATTCATGGGTGATGAAGATTTTATGGGACAAATATATCTGTCCCAATTGAATTCCAAGTGAAGTTGAAATAATGAATATGATGTAATGTTGTTTTTGAGTTGATGAGATGTAACAGAGTTGGTGAAGTATTAATGTTGACACAGTGGTAATGGAGACTTTATGTAGATTTTGAGTGACATATGGTTGTTTTTATAGTTAATGAGGTTATTTTGTGTATTTGTAGTAATGAAATGAGATTGAGATTTTTGGGGATGGCAATTTTGTATTAGAGGGCGGTGTAATGTAGGAGTCCGCAACAAGGGTTGGGACGGGATAGGGACCGATTGGCGCCGGAAAGGGTTACCTAGGGGGAGTCCAGGGACCAACATAAGGGAATGAGTTTTGGGAAGGAAACACGTATCCTATATATACAAAGGTTTAGAGAGTTTTTTTTTTTCATATATGTAGAGAAGGTGGCGTTTTGTGTTCAATGATAAGTTGGGGTTTAGAGTGTCCTGATTAGTAGATATTTTTGATAGAGATGGGTGTCATGGGAGTTGTAGTTGATGAATATTAGAGTCAGAGGGAGAAAGTTTATATATGTATAGAGATCTAATACAGTAAATGAGATAAATAGTTGACATCACCCACAGTAATGCAGAGTTAAAATTGTTGAAAAGAAAGAGAGATTTATAATAAAGAATATACAATTGTTTATTTTTTTTCACCAGTGACAGAATTTTGATAAAATTTGAAAATAATGTAAAGTCAAGAAGTGTTTATTTTAAATAATTTAAATGTCAAGTTGATGATTAAGTATATTAATATTTTGTTTGTTTTAAATATTTTATGTTATTATGTTTTGTATTTCAAGTTAGGATATTACAGATGTTTAAAGTGTTTTCAGAATCATACATAACATATGTAGGTCAAGGGTTTTGGACTTTCATGATCAGCATCTTATGATCAGCTGATGGGTTCATACACCTACTAAGCTTGTGTATAGTAGGAAGCCAATTGTGATTTGTTTGTTTAATTAATTCAACCCAATATTTGAATAATTTTAATAAATGTTGTTTAATAAATAAATTTAATAAAATTTTTGTTAATGAATAAATTTAAATTTTTTTTTTGAATTTTAAAATTTTGAAAATTTTAATTTTTTTTGAAAAAAAAAAAAAACTTGATTTTTCGCCTGCCAGCGAATGAATATGTTAGATAATGATTCTTTTATTATGTGTGCATTGACCATGTTTATTTGATTGTATTGCATTGTATTGGTAGAATATAAGTGATTCTCCTGTTAGAATAAGGATGTGTTTATATTATTAGAAATGTTTAGGCTAAGTCATTTGAAACAAAAATTAGAAAAAAGAGGAAGAGAATTTTTTGATAAAAGATTATTTTTTTTTGAATTTGAATTTTTTAACTTTTAATGAATTTTAAGAGAAATTTTTATTTTTCAGTGTGTTAAGGTAATATGTAATGTTAGTGTGTGTGAGCCCAGTATTTGCTAAAGGCAGCCCAGCTTGCAAAAAGGGGAACCACATCGGCGGAGGAGCTGGAATAATTTTAGCCAGGGATTGAGGATTTTTGGGGTAGCATGTTAGAAGGCGAGGCGCGCTGTGGTGCGAGTCTGATCGATTTCTCGGTGTTGGGATCTCTTACGGAGAAGTCCAGTGATCTCGTTCAGATGAGTCCATGGTCGCTGAGCCGGGGGGGGGGGGGTCGTGTACCCATGCAGATTAAGAACCGGGTGGTTGTTGGCACCAGTTCCTCACCGATCCTCTTCGGGGTTATCGATGAGATTTCTTCTGTCATGGACAGCAGAATTCTCATCGAGGGGGTATTGTAGCGGGTCGAATTTTGGGTGTTTTTATTTTTACCGTATGGGGCAAGTATATTTTTATTCATTTCATTTTCGGCGGGTTTGGATAAAATATTACGAAATAAATGTATTATTGTGCAACGTATGTGTCAGTATAACAGTCAGTGTAACAGAACAGTGAAACAACGCTATAAGACGCAGTTGTTGTTGAGGAATGCGGCGGAGCATTTGCACCTCCACAAAATTCTAAGAACTTTGTACTTGTGTGTGTGGCAGCGCACATACGCAACTGCTCAATCACGCTACAAGTGACGCTCTGACAAAAAACCAAGATGGCCAGAGAGTGAAATTTTCATCGTCCCTTTGGCATCACTCAAACGTCCGGCCCACTTAAATGACGTCAGCCAATGCCTACAGAAGATCATATGCGGCATTGACTCAAAAAACAACATGCAGAGCATGGGCTGAAGCTTCGGCGACGACGCCCAAGGCAGTGAGTTCCAGTGTTGAAAACTGTGGAGAGGGAACAGAGAACCAACTTCTCCCCAGTACCTCTTACCAACTGACCGCATGCGGTTCATCTAAATTTCAGTAACAGTTTTTTTTTAGGTCGGCCGACCTCACCGTTAACATTTGTAATGTAATCAACAGTGCAATAAGTGATTAACAGCAGTCAGTAGTGCGCTTAAAAGATTTAATAGTTTCGCAGATCTTTCGGACACCTGAACGGGAATTGGTATGGGCGCGATGACCGCGTGGTCGATGTGGGGGCTTTATTATATGAAGATGTGTTAGGGGGCTTCTGATTTGTATAAAATGTGAAGGGGTTGTTAGTTTGGTATAAATGTGAGTGTGGCAAAGCTGGGCGGCTTTCTGTGTATATTTGTGTTTGCCTTTTATGTTTGTGTCTTAGAAAAAATAAGGTAAGCCGTAGATTGTAAGCCAGATTACAACAGAGTCACGTGTTGCACAACACCTGAAACATGTATTTACTAAATGTATTGTTCTTAATTTCACTAAAGTAACAGTAAAACATTAAATGGAAATTCTCTTCATATAAATGTGTTGTGCAAATTATTCTCACAACCTTAAGAAATTACGTCTGCATCCCAAACATACGTATGACGCAACCTTGAAGCCACGCGATGGTAAGTAGGAGTGGATTAACATTGATTTTAAATTATTATGATATCATTTAATTAATATATAGAACGTTTCAGTCTTTACTCTCTTTGATAACTTTAACTGCTCATTGTATATTACCTGTTCATTTTGATCTTGGAGATAACTGTCTTGAAACAAAGGTATGTTATGTTGTTTATTCACAGTTTGCATAGTCACTGATGTCTGATGTCAAAGCTGGTTGAATAATACTCAAAATACCCAGTGAAATTATGTTACACCAAATGATTCTATTTTCTGTCTGTACTCTATGACCATATAAACAACACAGAGAGACCAATGTCATACTATATGTGTATGCCTGTATCATACACTACTAACTCGATAATGGTTAGAACTACATAGACTACATAGTGTGATCATTCAATTTTATCATGCATCTGCTAGATGTCACTGTACACATTACTGACCACTAGCATTACGGGAATACAAAGATGCTATGTATTTCTTACTATTTTCATTTTATGTTTTATTGACATTTGAATTATGTTTGAAGAAGATGGAAGATTTACTAAATATTGTTTACTAAATCGAACCAGGAATAAAGGTAATAAATATATTAAAACTGATGTAAATGTGATGAAAATTATTGTGAGCATTTTCATAATACCTTTAGAAGTTATTTGTCAGACACTCTGGACGGCTTTTGTAACGTTTTTGAACTCTTAGATGACTTCACTTCTCATCTGTTTTGTGATGAAGACAAACCAGCACTTCATATAATGGAAAATAATTTAGGAATGATGTCCATTATATAGCATTCACAACACCACACTTGAGTAAGTTCTACTTCGATGTGTGTGACTGTAAATGTAAATTTGAATTCGATGTTTATGTCGATCCCTCATAAATGTAAATTTCACTGCTGGGTTTGTGTTACTTGGATTTCCATGGAGAATGATGAGACATTTTCCACATTTTGTTGATTTTGAGGCATTCTGAACTACGCAGCCCACCAGATGATGAACTCAACATTCTTTTGCAATATTCACGTTAAGCTCACAAGGATTATACTCCCATTCTGGTAAGGGAATTCCCTCAGATCAAATAGTGTATCCCTAATCTTATTTTCGAACTCATTCCTAAATTGTTTATTCTGTTTCTCCATGACTTTTGCAAGCGACCTCATCTGATTAACAACTGATGTTAGTGTTGCTTCTGATCTATATTCTTGATTCATGGCCTAGTATGAGGTGTGTTCAAAAAAGACCAAACTTTTGCAACAAAACCTTGATTAATCTACTTACAACTTTATGCATGCTTATCCCCTTCAAAGTTTTCCCCTCTGCTGGCAATGCATTGTTCCAGTTTTTTCAAATTCTGGAACGATTCCTGGAATGCACTTTTTGGAATGGCATGCAGCTGTTCTTCTGTATTTTTCTTGATTTCCTATATTATTTCAAAATGATGCCTTGAAGGTTGTCTTCAGTTTTGGGAACAAGAAAAAGTCTGCTGGGGCTAATCTGGAGAGTAGGGTGGATGGGGCTGAACAGTCGTATTGTTTTTTGCCAGGTAATCGACAATAAGGAGTGACACGTGAGCTGGTGCGTTATCATGTTGTAACACCCAAGTCTGTTCTTTCCACAAGTCTGGCCTCTTCTTGGTACTGCTTCCCTCAAATGCCTTAAAACTTACCTATAATGCTCCTTATTTACTAGCTGTCCCCGTGAAATGAATTCATAATGAACCAACCGTTTCCAGTCAAAAAACACCACCATCACTTTTGTGTTCGACCAACTCATCCAGGCTTTTTTGGGTCGAGCCAATCCTTTACCCACCCACTGCAAAGATTGTGCCTTTGTTTTGACATCGTAACTGTACACCCATGTCTCATCCCATGTTATAATGTTTTTGATGAAGTTCTCATCAGCACTGGCACGGTCAAACAGTTCCTGACTGATGTTAAAGTGATTCTCTTTCTCATCATCGGACAACAAACGTGGCAAGAATTTTGCTGAAATGCGATGCATTTCAGTTTCTCTGTTAAAATTTCGTGGCAAAAATCAACACTGATACCCAATTCCTTAGCAATCTCATGTACAGTTAAGTGACTATTTCACACATCATAGTGTGAACTTCACAACGAGAATCACAACAATGGTAGAAAGAAGTGGAATATTGGATGATGTTTCCGTAAGTTGCCGCTAGTCAGCACAACTTGTTGGAGCATTATCTTTGCACATACCACTGTACTGGAAAGTTCGGACTCCTTTTGAACACATCTTGTAAATTGTGTGAATATAACACCAACTCAGAGCAATATTGTTAAAAATATAATTGCTTTTAATATATTAACTCTCACTCAATACATAACCTAACTCTATGTAACCAACACCAACAAATACTGACAGAAACATAACTTTGAAAACACTATAACATACCCTGTACCAGTGCAAACCAGCTATAGCTGATCAACAGTGAAGGTGGCACTGTTGATTCATACATCCACCACCTTGCCTTCCCAGCTACTATTCTTTACATGGGGAATTAATACAAGTGATCACACTATCGAGTTCTACCAGTTATGCTTACTTGATAAACATTGAATGCACACCCTCAATTATATCTCAGAGCATGTACTGCTTCAAAATGTGTTTTTAAACTCAAATATAAACAATATTCTGATTGATGTATTTGTGTTTTCAATCAACATATTGTGTGTGTGTGTGTGTGTGTGTGTGTGCACATGTGCATGCACAACATAATGAACATTTTTTTGACATTAATTTTTTAACCTCAAATTTAACAGAGAGTAAGGATTAATTATTATGAAGTAATGTCACCTATCTTGAGAATAATAACAGTACAATAGCTAACCTGAAACAACGAATGGCAGTAATTGCACTGATATAAGAAGAGTAGAAAGCAGCAGCTGTTGTCAAAGTAGTAACAAACATAGAAACAGCAGAATGTTTCAGAGAATTTTGCACCAGCCTTGCCAGGGTCATATTGCAGTTTTCTGCTTTAGCACATTGCCATGTCTTACATAATATAAATGCATCATCAGCACCAATCCCTAAGCAAAGCAAAAAGTTAAACAAATATAGTATACAGTTAACATACATGAGAATATTTTCTGAGTGTAAATAACTTTAACCAAACATTTTTTCTTATGCCTGTTTTTGTAAGATATAATGTCAATTTAAACACGCACATGCACATTATAGCCTATACTTGGTAAAATAAAAATTAATCAGACAGTACTTTTCAGACTGACTAATAGCTTGTGGATATATGGAATATCATTTCAGTACAACAGTGTGACATAGGGTTTATTTGTCGTTAGTTTATTTACAGTTAAACACTAAATTAATTAGTGACACTTAATTGATTTTTTGATCCAGAGCCTTTCTAAAATTTCAAAACTAATGAAAAGTTTATGAATAACATTTCTATGATAGAAATTCTCCCCTTGAGAGAACATCACAATCTGACTAAAAATGTGTCTACATAACAAAGCATTACCTTTCACTTTTGCACCACACCAGAAAGACCATCCTAAACCTCACAAAAAGTTATGCAGAAACAGTATTTTTTTGAAGAATCTTATCTGCCAGACACTATTATGTGAGACGTATCGAAATAAGCTTCGAGGCGACTGCGGTATTGCCATGTCACTTCACTCTCCGCCCTCCCCACCTTTGCCTACGCATAACCAAGTGTAACGTGCGACAATGCTGGAGGGCGAGGGGCGGGGAAGAGCTGTTACTATTGCGTAACCTCGAAGCTTATAATGCTAAGTCCCGTACTATAGTACGAAATTTGACATTAACAAGCACATGGCCAAAGCACCACCAGTTATTCAGTTTGTTCTTTAATTGGCATATAGCCTTACAAAACTGTGTTGTTTTTTAAGGCTATGTGTCAGTAAAGAACAAACTGAATAACTGTGATGATGATATTACATATTTTAAATATTCACTACCAACACATTTATACCTGGTTTACTGTTAAATTCAAAAGTAATGTGGGTGTGGTTTTAGTCCAGTACAACAATGGTTTCAGTCGTTTAGAAGATACCATTCATTGTCTCTAAATAAATATTATCATTATGTAACTTACAAAACTGGTAAAAATAATAAATACTGAAACTAACAACATTTCTGTTTTACTAATAGGTTCCAGTACTCTGAAATTAAATTAAATTCAATACCACAGTATAACTTGCATGTCATGTACACGTTGGATGACTTTAATATTTCATTTACTTCTTTGGTTTGTCTGGAAAAACAACATTCCAATTTAAGCAATGGATGTTTACACCCATTTTTCAAGTGTGTGCGCTTTAACTGGAGCAACACATTTCGAAAAATGACTAAACTTGTCATATACAATGAAAATTGTCACAGCATACTTGACAACATATACATAAAGACTAAATATCTGCTGTATCTGACACTAACCCCTTCATTATACTTCAAGTTCTGTATAACTGATGATTAAGCATTCTTTCAAATATCCAGTAATTTTTGATATTTAAGATGTTCTGCAAGTTTTATGACAGGCAAGTCTCTTTATTAGCATACAAACATGCTTCCTCATTTCTAAATTATTAGATTATAAAATTAATTATAAAGGGGGGGGGCTCAAATTGAAAGGTCAAA